>OZ010799.1:95982619-97297233 GCA_963932465.1 Maratus speciosus
CCATGATGTGTATTTTATACCATGAAAATAAAATGTTATGCGGTATTAATTTTTGGTAGAAAATGTGGTAATAATAATAATAAATAATTTTAATAAACATGTAGTAAAGCATAAATGTGTTCAAATTTCGTTTTCCCCTCAATAAAATAAAATTCAACGAAATTGGACAAATACTGCCCAAGAAATTCACATGTCAGAAAAATATTTTGTGCAAAACTTCTGGAGGTATAAAGGAAGTCCTTTTGAAATATTAACCCAAAATAAATCAAAGGTAAATAGTCAAAATAAATAAAATAACAATATAATATTTTGTCACAGTAATAGGAATATTTTTTGCAAACAAGTAAAACAGATAATTTTTCTTTCATACATCCCTCCACAAAAAAAATATATAATATACACAAACAGAATTTATTACATTATACACAGGTAAGCATGACATAAAAAAATTACTAAAATAAAAAAATGTAAATATTGGTATACGGCGGCAGCATCAAACGCAAAAGAGGGGCGCTATGTACGAGCATCTCAAAAAGAGAAAAAAGATGCAGGAAGATGTATATAGCTAGGAGAAAGGATGAGGCGGATCAAAACCCTTTTCCCACGAGGCAGCGGAATTAACACTACACCCACTTTTTCTCTCTTCTGGTTACCAGAGAAAATAAGCCAGGAGTAAACGCGTTCCCATAGCAACGGAAGAACATGCAGGGGAAAAGTAAAATCAAAACAAGTGCTTTACTCAAAACTTGTTTTGGGCAAGGGACGACCTTGAAACTAGCTGTCTTCAGCAAGAGCTCAAAAACGGAGCGAAGGTGTTTAGGAGAATTGGAATAACACGTATCTTGCAGCTCAAAGAAGTGAGAAAATGAAACTCATTTTCTAACGAAACCCACTCACCACTTTCGGAGAACCGGTTAGGGTCAAAAATGAGATATGCAATGGAGCAGATCGCTAGGGAAAAAAATAAATAAAAAGATAAATAAATGTTTTCTCACCGAGCCGGTATTGAAGACGAATTGAAGACTACGACATTCGCCAGTTATAGAGGGCATACTCTAGGCTGCATAAAAATACTGTTGTTGTGAGCTGGCTGCGGGCTTTACGTTGAGTCGAGCAGCCGTGTTGTTTCACATGGGCGTTTCTGGAGAACAGCGAATTCTTTCAGCGATGGAAAACTTTCTGGGGCGCACGATAGGAATGAAGGGGCAATTTGAGTAGCCAACACAGCTGAATAATTGAATGACAAAATTAATATAGAATTGCATATTAATTACAATGGCTAGAAAAGAAATATTTTGAGTGAGTAAAAATGAAGCGTAACATAAGGATTATCCTGGAAAATAAAAATTAGAAAAAAATATTAATAAAAAAAAAAAAAAATAGAAAAACAGAAAACAGGGTACATATAATTTATTTGTTTACACTTCAAAATTGTTTTGACGTATTTCAAAACATGTCGGAAAAATATTTTGATCGCTAGTGATAGACAAACCACATACTTACTTCAAAGTGGACTAAAATATATATATATATATATTAAACTGACATATAAAAAAAAAAAAAAAAAAAAAAAAAATGAAAAATTTTGTTGTATAAAATATAAAAAGCGGTCACTTTGGAGATAAATAAGTAGAAATTAGCAACATTGGATGGAAAATGTATTTTCCATTAGACATATTTGAAAATATTCACAAAATGTTATGACTTTGACACGAAAATGAAACATTATGAAACACACATGGACATAAATTATGCAAATAATTTAAAATTGTTATGTCACGGAAGCACTTTCAAATATGGCATTTATTTTGATTACCATATTTATGACACAAAAATGGATAAAATTGTATATAATTTATACAACATACCACACTCTTTGTAAAGAAAAACGATTTAAGACACCATTTATCAGAAAATAAAAATTTTCTACACATTGCTACCAAAAAAAAAAAAAAAAAAAAAAAAAAAAAAAAAAAAAAAAAACAAGTAGTAATTGGGAAAATGTAAACAAAGAGTAATTGTGTAAAATTGCTAAAAATTTATGAAAATAAAAGATTAAACATTACAAAAATCTGAAAAATAATACATAAATAAGTAAACAAATTAATACATATATTAAAATAAACATTACAGACTCATTTAGGTAAATAAATAAAATGGATGACCACAGAAGGGTTCAAAATGAAAAGCGCACCGTTTATAAACAACAGTATAAGGCAAAACCTACAAGTCGTATATAAAACCTTTAAAATTTACAACCACAGAGTAAGTTGAATATAATAATGTTTGAAAAAACTGTGATAATCGCATGGAAATATTTAAATTTTCCATGGAAAGTGTCATTTTGATCGCGGGTCGATTGGATGACATTGCGCAAGATATTTTCATGGGAGTGTACACGGATTTTTCAGTATCGAAGCAAAATATTAAAACACACATACCTAAATTAATATATTAATATAATAAATAAACCATATTATGCCTAAAATTCAAAAATTATATATGGTAGATTTGCAACACAACCTTAACGGAACGAAAAAAATATATAAAAATTTATTAACTTCATTGTGCTGGAATGAAAACATATTCGGGAATAAACAAAAACAAAACTATTATAGATGAATTATTACAACATACATTAAAAATTTCACAATTTCTAAATATAAACAAATAATAAATTAAAACGGATGCATATTAATTTGGGAACCCATTGAACAATTGAATAAATATAAAACGGCAAAATTGAGCACGGAACGACATATTTAAACACTATATTTACCGCTAATATATGAGTGAATAGAGGGTACCATCTTTCACACATGTGTTAGAAAATCGTAGTATAAAATAAATAAATAATATAAAATTAACTCAAAAGATGTTAAGCAAAGTACCATGAGTCATATGACGCATAGTAGCGTATAAAATATATATATATAGCAAAACAGTTTGTTAGGAGTTTCGGATTAAAACATTTCACAAACACAAAAAATATACAAAATAACACATTGGAAAGGATACGTTTTACGAAAAAGAAAAATTTGTTTTCATTAACATAGTTTATATAATGACGCACGAAAACCACACTGTGTGCACACGGAAGAAAGCATAATATAAATTGTGAAATAAAATCAAAATATATAAAAAATACACATGTGTCAGAAGAAAATTACGAAATATTATAATATAAATACTGCGAGAAAAAATAAAAAGGATACATTTAAGACTCCTAAAAAAAAAAAAAAAAAAAAAAAAAAAAAACACATATGGACTATTAAGGCATATGAAAGTAAAATATAGTAGGTAAGGAAAATATTTTTAAAATTTAAGAACAATCACAGTATGAAAATAAATTATTGTACGTGAGAGACAATCTGAAAACACGCTCATAATGGGGAGAAAATGGCGAGCAGTGTCCGACATGATATCTGATAGAAAAAAAAAGGGAATTGTTTATAGGACATTTTTAAGAATAAAGGATGATAAACTATATAAATAATAACAGTTATTAGATAGTACTAAAATCTTCGGATTTTAAAATAAATGACACTTACCTTATGCAGTGTAGAGATTATCCAATATTATATAAACACAATACAAACAAATCGCGCACTTTTATAAAGCCATTCAGAGAAAAAAAAAAGTGATTACTACGTTCACAGATGTGATAACGAGCAAACCTGTTTGGCATGTTAGTACTGACCTGTACGTCTTGTTCCGAGATTATTCTCACTGTCAAGGACACATGGAGACCACTCAGGGATTTTATAAGGGATTTTCGGCACATTTTCTCCGAGGAGAAAATTTTAAGTGGATATTCCGCAGAAATGATGCGGGGATGAAAAGGCATTCTTAGATAAAAAAGAATGTTTTCAAGCAGAGAGCGATGTACATATATATTTACGCACTTTGGTTTATAATTTTTTTTTGTAAAAACATAGTTCTACGTAATATCCACACTGTAGGTATGTAGATAGCGCATATTTTTATTTTATGGCCAAAATTTTGAAGTAAACTTTATTACCTACAAGCTGCATGATTGTACATATTTTTATAGATTTCAGTATGCGTAGCATTAAAAAAAAAAAAAAAAAAAAAAAAAAAAAAAAATTAGTGGACATTGTTGACTAAAATTAATATAGCATTTTTGCAGTATTTTGATATTGAAATAGCCATCTTATATTGGAATAAATATTTCTCACCTATGCAATAGAGAAAATGTATATACTATTTTATATTTTGTATTATATTATTCAAGTGTACTTACAGGGTATGATGAACAATCTGAAGAACTTACTATATATATCAGGTTTGATTGATATTTTGTAATATATATATGTATTATAAGTGTATTTTTGTGGTGTACATATTATTATTTTTTAAAAACAAGAGGGAAGAAGCAATGTGGTGTAGAAATCTACACAACAAGGCTTGTTATTAATTTAACTAATTAAATAATTTTCGCACGATCCAATAACATTTAAAAATAATTGAATTCTCGGAAAATAATTCTTTAGTAATTAATTTATACAATAAATTAAAATAACATAAAAAATACTCCAAAATTAAAGTATATTAAAATGAATAAGTATATAATGCGTAGAAAAAATAAAAATATATATGTTGTTTGGTATTGGTATGTTTAGAAAAAAATAAGGAATATGAATTGTGAATTTATTTTGTATTAATATTGAAAATAAAACATTTCGAATTGTAAATATTTATATGTGCAAAAACAGTGTAATAAAATAAAACTCCCCAAATAAGACCATACAGAAAATAGGAAATTATAGATAAAGAGAACATTGCTGACGCCAGACATGGACAGTAAATGTATAGCGAAAGAATAGAAAATTTACGATGTTGAAACCATAAATTTTCTATCAATTAAGATGGTTTTACAACACTCAACGTGGCTGGTGATTCCCATGAGAAACCTGGCGCAAGGGGCAAAAATTAAGTTAATGCTATGCAGTGAAAAATAAATTGGCACGCCCATAGATAGGCATGTCTAGAGTACCAATAAGGGACCAGGAGTAGCCTCCAATCAGAACGAAAGCTCTGGGTTAATTTAGCCCTCCCAAAAAAAAATTGGATCTGGGAGGAAGGAAGAAAAAACGAGGATTAAGTCTTGTGTCTCGTCCTCAAGAGGTTCTATAATTTTTGTTAAGATGTGACTTGATACTTCAAAATTTTACACCAAGTTCTTTCGCAGCAAATTTTAAGGACAATACAAAATTTAGCGATTGAAATGAATGCTGAAAGCAGACAAATCTTTGTCACAAAAAATGATTGATGCAGAAAAAAAGGAAATGATGATGAAAATTAATGCTGAGAGTTGATCTGTCCTTGTCATGATCTATTGACAAAGATCGCTGAGAGCAGACAAGTCTTTGTCCAGGAAATTAACTGATGCAGAATCTTACAGAAGTATTCACCTGATTTGGAGATGTACAGTGGTTAGTGATGAGATGCGAATGCAACGAAGATATGACATATCAGCAGATTTCGCCTATGAAAGTGTACATTGTGGAGATGGAGCTCTAATTTTCACGCGTCACAGAGCGCCGAAAGAAAGTTAAATTGGTTTGTGAAAGATCCCCATGAACTATATATATATATATATAAAAGGAACTTTATGCCCCGATGAACTTACTTGTGTTTAGGATTCCATGAACTATGAGTGAACTGTATGATTTGGATGATTACAGAAAAGATCGAAGTCTGTTTGGGTGAGAAACTCCTTATATTTATTTCAATATATTCGTGGCTATTGTTTTCATGTTTTCTTATGATGTGTACATTTAATATTAAGCAACTAATTTTCTAAATTTCCACTAAAGTACATAATCTTATGTCATTGAATATCAGGATTGTTTATGATAAAGATTTTAATGATAACGGGAATGCTATTTTTCATAAATAAAATTTTGATTAAAATTTTGGCAAAAGCCTCATCATCGGATCGTGCTGTGAACAAAAAAAAGGGGCAAGTATAAGATAACATAAATTGATAAAAAAAAAAAATAAGTAACAAAGTATAATTTTGATGAAAGCTTTGCTGTTCTAATGAGAATGGAACTATGTTATATTCTGATAAAATAGTAGATAATTTGAAAAGGTTATTATGATATAAAAGGTCATATTTGAGTTATGAATTTTATATAAATGAAAATAAAGTTTGTTTATGTGTGCATACTTGTAAGTCTTTCCTTGAATTCTTTCCTTGTTCCCTTTTAGATAATACTCGTAATTTATGGTATCTAATATTTTGGAATTATTAGAATTGGATGTTTCTCTATGCAACCTACAAGTTCGATATCTCCATTTCAACGTTAAATAAGTCGTCCTTGAGTTATTGCCAAAATTAATTTTATTCCAAAGTTTTCTTCCCTCCTAATTTATTAAATGACATTATCCCATTAGATCTTTTCACAACGCAGATCGGGATAACTGTTTCTATTGTACTAATCATTTTACTGTCGCGTGACCCTGTGTGTTGTGGCGTCCAAATCGTCACAACATACTAAAATTTAATGGTGCTAATACCAGGTGTTAGTAATGGAATTTAGAACGTAAAATTAAATGGTTGCAATGAGTTAACTTATAAAAAAAAAAAAAAAAAAAAAAAAAAAATAAAAAAAAAATAATAAAAAAAATACATATATATTATTATTTTCCTCTATTTTTATTTTTCTTTTCAATTACTAACAAAATCATTTTCGTATGTTATATAAAAAATTATTTATGTGTATAACAAAAAGAAAAATTAAGGAAAAGAGTAGTTCAGTTCACAGCACATAATTTAGTATGAGCATAACGAATGATTATTATAATTAATATCTATGAAAAGAAATATTGGTGAAAATTTCATATTGTGTTTTATTTATGTGCATGCATGCAGAATATTCAGTGTTATTTCAGTAGAATTTATGAAAAAATATTTTACAAATTAGTATGATCTTGAAAATAGAGATAGACAATTATATTCTAAAATTGAAAAAATAATAATTTGCAGTGTAGGAAATTTCTGAGAAACTAGGATAGAAGCAAAACAAAATAGAAATTATTCTATTATATATTTGGGAATTGCAGCCGCTAGGAAAATAAGACATAAAAATAAAATCATGACAGGCGGCAGAGGGAAGAGACAAACTTCTCCTGAAAAGGAAACATTTACGATAGGAGTAGATACCTTAATAAATTCTCTCCAAAATTTTGAAGACAAACCAAACCAAGAAAAATCGGATCAAGAACTAAATAAAAACACAAAATTAAAACATAAACAGCTACAAGTAGGTGATGAAGTTTATTTAAAACTTCTAATAAAACCTAAAGCGTTACACCAAAAATTTTCAGGACCATATTTTGTCGAAAGAATTTTTAGAAACGACAATTACTTAATCAAAAACAGGGACAAGCCTGAATTAAAACCCGTCACTATTCACATCTCAAAATTGTTCGCGCCTAACATCGCAAACAAAATAAATAAATAAATAACCAGGTAATTTATAAAATAATACTATATGAAAAAAAAAAAAAAAAAAAAAAAAAAAAAAATTAAATCAGTGCAAACTGATTAAACAAAAACATAGCAAAAATACAAAAAAAATTTTTTTTTTCTCAACGGCAACACGGAATTAATAATAATAATAATAATAAAAATATTAATAAATATACTTATATTTGCTTAGATTATATTATTTTAATAAAATAGTTAATATTGGAAAATTATTATGAATGAAGAAGCAAAATTTGAATTTTTAATAAAATTTATGGAGCCATGATGTGTATTTTATACCATGAAAATAAAATGTTATGCGGTATTAATTTTTGGTAGAAAATGTGGTAATAATAATAATAAATAATTTTAATAAACATGTAGTAAAGCATAAATGTGTTCAAATTTCGTTTTCCCTCAATAAAATAAAATTCAACGAAATTGGACAAATACTGCCCAAGAAATTCACATGTCAGAAAAATATTTTGTGCAAAACTTCTGGAGGTATAAAGGAAGTCCTTTTGAAATATTAACCCAAAATAAATCAAAGGTAAATAGTCAAAATAAATAAAATAACAATATAATATTTTGTCACAGTAATAGGAATATTTTTTGCAAACAAGTAAAACAGATAATTTTTCTTTCATACATCCCTCCACAAAAAAAATATATAATATACACAAACAGAATTTATTACATTATACACAGGTAAGCATGACATAAAAAAATTACTAAAATAAAAAAATGTAAATATTGGTATACGGCGGCAGCATCAAACGCAAAAGAGGGGCGCTATGTACGAGCATCTCAAAAAGAGAAAAAGATGCAGGAAGATGTATATAGCTAGGAGAAAGGATGAGGCGGATCAAAACCCTTTTCCCACGAGGCAGCGGAATTAACACTACACCCACTTTTTCTCTCTTCTGGTTACCAGAGAAAATAAGCCAGGAGTAAACGCGTTCCCATAGCAACGGAAGAACATGCAGGGGAAAAGTAAAATCAAAACAAGTGCTTTACTCAAAACTTGTTTTGGGCAAGGGACGACCTTGAAACTAGCTGTCTTCAGCAAGAGCTCAAAAACGGAGCGAAGGTGTTTAGGAGAATTGGAATAACACGTATCTTGCAGCTCAAAGAAGTGAGAAAATGAAACTCATTTTCTAACGAAACCCACTCACCACTTTCGGAGAACCGGTTAGGGTCAAAAATGAGATATGCAATGGAGCAGATCGCTAGGGAAAAAAATAAATAAAAAGATAAATAAATGTTTTCTCACCGAGCCGGTATTGAAGACGAATTGAAGACTACGACATTCGCCAGTTATAGAGGGCATACTCTAGGCTGCATAAAAATACTGTTGTTGTGAGCTGGCTGCGGGCTTTACGTTGAGTCGAGCAGCCGTGTTGTTTCACATGGGCGTTTCTGGAGAACAGCGAATTCTTTCAGCGATGGAAAACTTTCTGGGGCGCACGATAGGAATGAAGGGGCAATTTGAGTAGCCAACACAGCTGAATAATTGAATGACAAAATTAATATAGAATTGCATATTAATTACAATGGCTAGAAAAGAAATATTTTGAGTGAGTAAAAATGAAGCGTAACATAAGGATTATCCTGGAAAATAAAAATTAGAAAAAAATATTAATAAAAAAAAAAAAAAATAGAAAAACAGAAAACAGGGTACATATAATTTATTTGTTTACACTTCAAAATTGTTTTGACGTATTTCAAAACATGTCGGAAAAATATTTTGATCGCTAGTGATAGACAAACCACATACTTACTTCAAAGTGGACTAAAATATATATATATATATATTAAACTGACATATAAAAAAAAAAAAAAAAAAAAAAAAAAAGAAAAATTTTGTTGTATAAAATATAAAAAGCGGTCACTTTGGAGATAAATAAGTAGAAATTAGCAACATTGGATGGAAAATGTATTTTCCATTAGACATATTTGAAAATATTCACAAAATGTTATGACTTTGACACGAAAATGAAACATTATGAAACACACATGGACATAAATTATGCAAATAATTTAAAATTGTTATGTCACGGAAGCACTTTCAAATATGGCATTTATTTTGATTACCATATTTATGACACAAAAATGGATAAAATTGTATATAATTTATACAACATACCACACTCTTTGTAAAGAAAAACGATTTAAGACACCATTTATCAGAAAATAAAAATTTTCTACACATTGCTACCAAAAAAAAAAAAAAAAAAAAAAAAAAAAAAAAAAAAAAAAAAAAAAAAACAAGTAGTAATTGGGAAAATGTAAACAAAGAGTAATTGTGTAAAATTGCTAAAAATTTATGAAAATAAAAGATTAAACATTACAAAAATCTGAAAAATAATACATAAATAAGTAAACAAATTAATACATATATTAAAATAAACATTACAGACTCATTTAGGTAAATAAATAAAATGGATGACCACAGAAGGGTTCAAAATGAAAAGCGCACCGTTTATAAACAACAGTATAAGGCAAAACCTACAAGTCGTATATAAAACCTTTAAAATTTACAACCACAGAGTAAGTTGAATATAATAATGTTTGAAAAAACTGTGATAATCGCATGGAAATATTTAAATTTTCCATGGAAAGTGTCATTTTGATCGCGGGTCGATTGGATGACATTGCGCAAGATATTTTCATGGGAGTGTACACGGATTTTTCAGTATCGAAGCAAAATATTAAAACACACATACCTAAATTAATATATTAATATAATAAATAAACCATATTATGCCTAAAATTCAAAAATTATATATGGTAGATTTGCAACACAACCTTAACGGAACGAAAAAAATATATAAAAATTTATTAACTTCATTGTGCTGGAATGAAAACATATTCGGGAATAAACAAAAACAAAACTATTATAGATGAATTATTACAACATACATTAAAAATTTCACAATTTCTAAATATAAACAAATAATAAATTAAAACGGATGCATATTAATTTGGGAACCCATTGAACAATTGAATAAATATAAAACGGCAAAATTGAGCACGGAACGACATATTTAAACACTATATTTACCGCTAATATATGAGTGAATAGAGGGTACCATCTTTCACACATGTGTTAGAAAATCGTAGTATAAAATAAATAAATAATATAAAATTAACTCAAAAGATGTTAAGCAAAGTACCATGAGTCATATGACGCATAGTAGCGTATAAAATATATATATATAGCAAAACAGTTTGTTAGGAGTTTCGGATTAAAACATTTCACAAACACAAAAAATATACAAAATAACACATTGGAAAGGATACGTTTTACGAAAAAGAAAAATTTGTTTTCATTAACATAGTTTATATAATGACGCACGAAAACCACACTGTGTGCACACGGAAGAAAGCATAATATAAATTGTGAAATAAAATCAAAATATATAAAAAATACACATGTGTCAGAAGAAAATTACGAAATATTATAATATAAATACTGCGAGAAAAAATAAAAAGGATACATTTAAGACTCCTAAAAAAAAAAAAAAAAAAAAAAAAAAAAACACATATGGACTATTAAGGCATATGAAAGTAAAATATAGTAGGTAAGGAAAATATTTTTAAAATTTAAGAACAATCACAGTATGAAAATAAATTATTGTACGTGAGAGACAATCTGAAAACACGCTCATAATGGGGAGAAAATGGCGAGCAGTGTCCGACATGATATCTGATAGAAAAAAAAAGGGAATTGTTTATAGGACATTTTTAAGAATAAAGGATGATAAACTATATAAATAATAACAGTTATTAGATAGTACTAAAATCTTCGGATTTTAAAATAAATGACACTTACCTTATGCAGTGTAGAGATTATCCAATATTATATAAACACAATACAAACAAATCGCGCACTTTTATAAAGCCATTCAGAGAAAAAAAAAAGTGATTACTACGTTCACAGATGTGATAACGAGCAAACCTGTTTGGCATGTTAGTACTGACCTGTACGTCTTGTTCCGAGATTATTCTCACTGTCAAGGACACATGGAGACCACTCAGGGATTTTATAAGGGATTTTCGGCACATTTTCTCCGAGGAGAAAATTTTAAGTGGATATTCCGCAGAAATGATGCGGGGATGAAAAGGCATTCTTAGATAAAAAAGAATGTTTTCAAGCAGAGAGCGATGTACATATATATTTACGCACTTTGGTTTATAATTTTTTTTTGTAAAAACATAGTTCTACGTAATATCCACACTGTAGGTATGTAGATAGCGCATATTTTTATTTTATGGCCAAAATTTTGAAGTAAACTTTATTACCTACAAGCTGCATGATTGTACATATTTTTATAGATTTCAGTATGCGTAGCATTAAAAAAAAAAAAAAAAAAAAAAAAAAAAAAAAAATTAGTGGACATTGTTGACTAAAATTAATATAGCATTTTTGCAGTATTTTGATATTGAAATAGCCATCTTATATTGGAATAAATATTTCTCACCTATGCAATAGAGAAAATGTATATACTATTTTATATTTTGTATTATATTATTCAAGTGTACTTACAGGGTATGATGAACAATCTGAAGAACTTACTATATATATCAGGTTTGATTGATATTTTGTAATATATATATGTATTATAAGTGTATTTTTGTGGTGTACATATTATTATTTTTTAAAAACAAGAGGGAAGAAGCAATGTGGTGTAGAAATCTACACAACAAGGCTTGTTATTAATTTAACTAATTAAATAATTTTCGCACGATCCAATAACATTTAAAAATAATTGAATTCTCGGAAAATAATTCTTTAGTAATTAATTTATACAATAAATTAAAATAACATAAAAAATACTCCAAAATTAAAGTATATTAAAATGAATAAGTATATAATGCGTAGAAAAAATAAAAATATATATGTTGTTTGGTATTGGTATGTTTAGAAAAAAATAAGGAATATGAATTGTGAATTTATTTTGTATTAATATTGAAAATAAAACATTTCGAATTGTAAATATTTATATGTGCAAAAACAGTGTAATAAAATAAAACTCCCCAAATAAGACCATACAGAAAATAGGAAATTATAGATAAAGAGAACATTGCTGACGCCAGACATGGACAGTAAATGTATAGCGAAAGAATAGAAAATTTACGATGTTGAAACCATAAATTTTCTATCAATTAAGATGGTTTTACAACACTCAACGTGGCTGGTGATTCCCATGAGAAACCTGGCGCAAGGGGCAAAAATTAAGTTAATGCTATGCAGTGAAAAATAAATTGGCACGCCCATAGATAGGCATGTCTAGAGTACCAATAAGGGACCAGGAGTAGCCTCCAATCAGAACGAAAGCTCTGGGTTAATTTAGCCCTCCCAAAAAAAAATTGGATCTGGGAGGAAGGAAGAAAAAACGAGGATTAAGTCTTGTGTCTCGTCCTCAAGAGGTTCTATAATTTTTGTTAAGATGTGACTTGATACTTCAAAATTTTACACCAAGTTCTTTCGCAGCAAATTTTAAGGACAATACAAAATTTAGCGATTGAAATGAATGCTGAAAGCAGACAAATCTTTGTCACAAAAAATGATTGATGCAGAAAAAAAGGAAATGATGATGAAAATTAATGCTGAGAGTTGATCTGTCCTTGTCATGATCTATTGACAAAGATCGCTGAGAGCAGACAAGTCTTTGTCCAGGAAATTAACTGATGCAGAATCTTACAGAAGTATTCACCTGATTTGGAGATGTACAGTGGTTAGTGATGAGATGCGAATGCAACGAAGATATGACATATCAGCAGATTTCGCCTATGAAAGTGTACATTGTGGAGATGGAGCTCTAATTTTCACGCGTCACAGAGCGCCGAAAGAAAGTTAAATTGGTTTGTGAAAGATCCCCATGAACTATATATATATATATATAAAAGGAACTTTATGCCCCGATGAACTTACTTGTGTTTAGGATTCCATGAACTATGAGTGAACTGTATGATTTGGATGATTACAGAAAAGATCGAAGTCTGTTTGGGTGAGAAACTCCTTATATTTATTTCAATATATTCGTGGCTATTGTTTTCATGTTTTCTTATGATGTGTACATTTAATATTAAGCAACTAATTTTCTAAATTTCCACTAAAGTACATAATCTTATGTCATTGAATATCAGGATTGTTTATGATAAAGATTTTAATGATAACGGGAATGCTATTTTTCATAAATAAAATTTTGATTAAAATTTTGGCAAAAGCCTCATCATCGGATCGTGCTGTGAACAAAAAAAAGGGGCAAGTATAAGATAACATAAATTGATAAAAAAAAAAAATAAGTAACAAAGTATAATTTTGATGAAAGCTTTGCTGTTCTAATGAGAATGGAACTATGTTATATTCTGATAAAATAGTAGATAATTTGAAAAGGTTATTATGATATAAAAGGTCATATTTGAGTTATGAATTTTATATAAATGAAAATAAAGTTTGTTTATGTGTGCATACTTGTAAGTCTTTCCTTGAATTCTTTCCTTGTTCCCTTTTAGATAATACTCGTAATTTATGGTATCTAATATTTTGGAATTATTAGAATTGGATGTTTCTCTATGCAACCTACAAGTTCGATATCTCCATTTCAACGTTAAATAAGTCGTCCTTGAGTTATTGCCAAAATTAATTTTATTCCAAAGTTTTCTTCCCTCCTAATTTATTAAATGACATTATCCCATTAGATCTTTTCACAACGCAGATCGGGATAACTGTTTCTATTGTACTAATCATTTTACTGTCGCGTGACCCTGTGTGTTGTGGCGTCCAAATCGTCACAACACCCGAGAGGACATTATGGCGGAAATCCTCAAGCAAAGCCGAAACAAGAACCGAACCTGTTCAACACATTACATCAAAATGTCGGCGAATGAAGGGTCATATTATCTTAAATACCTAATGTTACAATAAAAGGTGCTTATCTCTACTCATTTGAAACTCCAAAATAACAAGCAACTAGATGAAAACTACATTTTTCACTGGAACAAAAGAACGACGTACAGCAAAGTCACTCTCACTTTAGGCACTATTTATATTGTTGGCCGCTATAGTGCAGGCACATTCACTATCTCAAACTGCGCTTAGTTTTTAAACTAGGTGGGGTGGCGGCATAACCCGGGTTGGCGGCATTCCCCCGGTCTCCCCTATCCCGTTGATGGGGCACATGTGAACAATTTTTCGAATTTATAAAACTATTAAAAAATGTAAGAAGAACTATACAGGTGATTTTAAAAAAATTACTATGTATAAAAGAAAGTTCTATTTACTATATTGAGTAGGTTTCGTTTATAGAAATTATTCCAGTCCTGAGAAAAAGCTATATTTATGCGAATTGTTCACATGTGCCCCCATCTCCCCTATATATAAATATTTCTGAACTAACTGTTCTTCATGATCTAAAGAAGGTATGTACTTTGGAACATGCTGCTACCGCTATTATTATCAAATGTTAGGCGCGTGTACAAGCGAGGTGGGGGGGGGGGGGGTGTCACAAGGGGTACAAGTTACAGAAACAAAACAACAAAATTGTTCTATATTATAAATATTATTACATAACATCATTATTGAATATAATGATATACTACATATCAGAAATATGTTAATAAGAATGATAATGGTATATGGTGATAACTTGTTTTGCAGAAAACTTTATTCCATCTGCAGAAATAGGTATATATTTTAATCTGAACAAAGATAAAGCATTCGTAGAAAGTGAGTAGAAATAAAAGTTAATTCTGTAACTAACTATTTATACAGTTTTTCGGAAAGAAATGGGATAAACAATTAATAATTACCAGTTAGTGCAATTAAGAAGTCATAAACAATCCATTAATTAAAATAATCAATGCATACTTTTGTAAATGTTGGAAAACACTGGTCCAAAAATTTGAACGATTCCTCTTTCACAAAACCGAAATTAGTTGTTTCTTTTGAGGTTTTTTTGTGCAGATTCCGAATCTAGTTTTACATTTTCCAGCAGGTCTTGTTTTTGAGACATTTGCATATTTCGATTTATGAAAATTTTGTACAATTATATGCAAATTTAAAGTATAAAGCATTATCAGACGCTTTTTTGTTTTATATTATGATTACTGCCTAAATTACTTTAGAAAAACATGTTTTATGAGATTGTACTGACACGTGACCCTGAAATATTGTGAGTAATTTGCATATTTTTCTCATTTTTCTTGACCTCCAAATATTTCTGCCACACGAGTACGCTAATATGTTTGCGCTGATTTTAAATCTAGTAGGGGAGATGGGGGCACATGTGAACAGTTCGCACAAATATAGCTTTTTCTCATAACTGGATTAATTTCTGTAAACAAAAACTACTTAATATAGTAAACAGAACTCTCTTTTACGTATGGTAATTTTTTTAAATCACCTGTATAGTTTTTCTTACATTTTTTAATAGTTTTATAAATTCAAAAAATTGTTCACATGTGCCCCATCAGCGGGGTAGTTGTGAGCACATGTTGGGCACATGTGAACCCAAGGAAAAAGTATCCTTTAACATGCTTTTTATTCTGCTATTCATTTGTCATCGTAATCATTAGTTATATTACCTTTTAAATTCACCATAAAGAAATATATATATATATATATTTCTCTAGTTTCTGGGTGATATGTTTAAGCAAAAGATTATAAAATGAAAATAAGTAGATTTGGAGGGGAAAGGCTTAGGAATTTCATTAAATAATGTTGCAATAAAATAAAAAAAAATAAAGAAGCAATTTAAAAAAAGAACTAAAACTTTTAAATTTTGCTTAAGGGTTTTTGTTTGGAGGAAATTTTAGGGAGGGGGCATTTACATACTATTTATCGAAAATCATCCGAAATACGAAAGATTCTCACTCCTGTATTTGCCTTATTTACTTGTAAATTATAGATAAAGAAGGGTTTTTTAATGATTAAAAAAAAATCTCGACTATAACCCCTCACCCCAACGTCTTTTGCTTTTGAAAGAGGGGGGGGGGGGGTACAATCGGGATTTTACGGTAGTTACCAGTTTAAAAATTTTACTTTCATAAAATATTACTGATATTTATGATATGGTATTTTGAATGGATAGCTCCATTCAAAGCATCATATACATGACTGTTTTAGAGATGAAAGTAAGCCATCATTGCAAGGTTAGAACAAATGTAACAGAAAAATTTCCAAAGTTGTTCAAGGTAATTCTTTTGTATTAACAATGCATAAAAAATATTGTTTTAAACCGTTTAGTAAAATAATATATAACACTTATTGCATTTTAGAAAACATTAAATTTATTTAAAGTACATTTGAACGTAAACGAGCTTGTTGCTCTTTATGTATGTGCTGAAAGATGTGTTTGTGGAAGTTTCAATACAAAATAAACTTTGTGTGAGGAAAATATCTTTTATTTCAGGAAAATTGTAGATAATGGAACTTACATTATTTCTCATTAAGTTATCTGAAAGAAACAGAATCACAGAATGATTATTGGGGCACTTATGAACTGTTCATATCTGTCCCAACTAGTCTGTTCACAAGTGCCCCACATTGCTGCTTTTGTTAAATTGATAAATCATTTACATTTTTCAATTTTAGAAGAAAAAGAACTGTATCAAAAATGTTTATTAGTATTCATAGTATATGTTAAAACACTCAAATTCAAATAAATGAATAAATAAGTAAAGTTATTCGCTCATCAACTTGGAACAATGATTTTACTTTTGAGATCTAAAAATAGTGTTTTATCTACAGAGGACAAACAAAATGTCATAGAGCTTCAAAAAATTTTTACCATATGTCTACAGGTGCTATCAGCTTTAGTAAGTTTTTTCAAATAAAAAAACTTATAATAACTATCGAAAAATTGAGATGTTCACATGTGCCCCCATCTCCCCTATCTGTTTTCTTCTATCACATATAGTTTTCAAAAAAGTAAAATTCTATTTTTTGGTAAAAAAAAAAAGCCAGAACTTGCTTTTTATGCTACTTTGTGATGTACTTCAACTAGTTAGGATCGATTGTACTGCTTTTTCATTTTTTTTCGATTATATAAATTGTTGTTTATGTCCCTGATAACAATCTGACACTGTTCGCTCTTTTGTCAATGAGGCACACACCCCTAAAAAGAATCTTATATCAAACTTGTGTCAATACCGTACAAAAGTAGAAATTAATTTTACTACAAAACTATACATGATATAAAAAAAACAGATTGCAGATTTGAAATCAGCATAAAAATCTAATCTAGAAAAACATTACGTTAATTCTTGGCAACTACTTTAAAGTTGACAGTAACGTAAGCATTACGCCGTTGAAAAAATATGCAAATTAGGCTTAATAACTGACAGACTAAATATTAAGAATAGGCAAATCGTGACATTTACCGGAAGCAAATAGCCCAGTAGTCATTATCTAGAAAAGGTACTTCAATGTGAGATATAGTGTATCTAAAAATTGCATAAAATAGCACAAAAAGCTTAAATTTGCATAAACTTAAATATGCAAAGTTCTCAACAACTGGACCACCAAGAGAAAAACAGAAAGCCTATTCGGAATCAGCACAAAAAACTGATCTAGAATCAACTAATTTCATTTCTGAGAAAGAACCATTGTTGTCTAGTGTAATCACTGCGACAAAAACAAATAAGTCTCATTCAAACTGCTAAGAATAAGCATCAGCGGATTTGAAGATTAGTATCAGAAATACAAATGGTTTAAACTGTTGTCCGATTAAAAAGAAAGCCTATTTTTTTTATGAAAATTTTCAAAAAATATTACTAATATTTATTTAAAATACGATATTTATTACTGCTACTCAATGATTAAAGAAATTTATTGCATAGAAAAAATATCGGCATGAGAGGATTGCTTTCAGAGAAGTTAAAACTCATCTTTATCTATAAATGCGAAAGTGCGTGTTATTGTTTGAATTAAGTCAATGTTCAAACCAATGAATTAATGCCTTTGTATCTTTGCATATGGTATAAAATTAGGGTATAAAATATGGTATTTAAAGAAATTATTTTCAATGCTTAACGTTTTATCGTCTGCACACTAAGCAAAAAGATTTAATTTTTAATTTAAAATTGAAATAAGTTAAAAAAGTTAAAAAAGGAAATGGATAATAAATCAATAGAGTCTAAACACTAGTGTCGTGAAGGAAATTTTCACCTTGTTATTAATAAACTTTATAACATACTTATAACTACTTAAAAGGTGATACAAACATATAAAAATATTATTTAATGCAACCCTGAGATCTTTCGAACACACACGCGTTCATTTTCAAAGGGAAAAGATGATTACTTGATGATTATTTTACTTAGAAGTGGTAATGTTTGAAACGATGTCATTTCTTATAATATTCCCGCGATTTGGTATAATATCCTAAATATTTCAAGAGCTCCTGATAATATGAACTAATCTTTTCACCCCTCTGCAGAGAAACGGGCAGAACTCCGCTTGAGCATGCGTACTATTTATTTTTTGCTATTAAAATGTATTTCTATTCAGATAGTCATCTTTTCCCTTTGAAAATGAGCGCGTATGTGTTCGAAAGAACTCGGGGTTGCATAAAATAATATTTTTTATATGTTTGTGTCCCCTTTTAAGTAGTTATAAGTATGTTATAAAGTTTATGGATAATAAATGTCAATGATATCCACCGCAAAATTATCTATGTCAGAAAGGACGTCATGATAGCGGGAAATAGTTATTTTTATTCTTAAAAACTATTAAATTATCTCGATTACCTAAAATATTTTTTTAACGAGTGTTAATTCTTATAGCCGTTCATTTCAGAAAACATGAATAAAAATTATTTATTTTTTAAAAGACAGTTTCATTTTCGTTCGTAAAACATAAGGGTTTAATAGGATTGTGTCAAAGTAACATAATTTTCTCTTGCCCAGTTAAAAGTTAAGGTTCGGGAGCACGATCTATATTATGGAGACACCTTTGTAAATCGTGGTTTTGGCAACCGGATTTTAATTACACATTTCTTTAGCTTTAAAAGTGTAAAAATATATTATCATTTGTAAAAATAGTCTTTTTTAATAATAGATTTTTGTGAAGTCTTATAGGATGTATTGCATACGTATACCAATTTTACACCAAATATCACCTAAAATACATTCTTGTAGTAGAATTCTTTCAACACTGGTTTTTCGTCTTACAAAGACAGATTCATCGATTTCCACGATTTTACTTGGGCCTCCCTTTTTCATTGGAGGCAGCTTCATTTTCGCGATTGTTTAAGTTATTTGGCACAAAATTTCACCTTTTTCATGACTGAGTCGAGGCCACTATAAATGAGAAATACCGCATTGCCTCCTATAAAATGTGATTAAGAGTTGGTTAATGTCATACATGTTTACAATTATCGGAAGTGAAATGTTTTGCTTTATTAATGCATTTATCTTTCTTTTAGTCCATAAAATTATGCAGCATTTTTTTTCTCGCGGGCGGGAGGGGGGGGGGGATTAAACCAACTGTTCATTTCAAACTGTTTATAAATTCCACAGATTTATATTTCTTAAATACAATATACTTTGTTATATCTCATATGCCAAGAGAACAGAAAAGTATGATGTATCCAAAAGTGAGATATAACTTAAAGGCTTTATAAAAAAGTAAGCAAGCTAGAAGAAAATGTCTTATATTTGTCTCCAAAACATTGTTTATACGCATAGTATAAATTTTTAAACAAAATTAACAATAGAGAATGACATCTATTGTAATCAAATAACGTTATTAAAAAGTGGGGTCACTGTACAACTTTTTTCAGTTTGGAGGGAGGGGAGGGGGGATGAAAAAAGAGAGCGATATGCAAATGAACAATGTAACGGAAGGTATGGCGTTATCATATTTTCTTCAAAGATAAAATACGAGAATGCTGCTATCCAAGTTCGGAAGTTTAATGTTAAACATCTTCTACAGAATAAAAAAAAAACCTTTTAATTTTATTATTATTTTAGTACGCTTTCAATGTTTTGTTATTCAGAATATCTTTTTAAGAATATTATGACTAATATACAATACAACCCATAAAAAAAACCCTTTTAATTTTATTATTATTTTAGTACGCTTTCAATGTTTTGTTATTCAAAATATCTTTTTAAGAATATTATGACTAATATACAATACAACCCATAAAAAAAAACCCTTTTAATTTTATTATTATTTTAGTACGCTTTCAATGTTTTGTTATTCAGAATATCTTTTTAAGAATATTATGACTAATATACAATACAACCCGTAAAAAAAAAACCCTTTTAATTTTATTATTATTTTAGTACGCTTTCAATGTTTTGTTATTCAGAATATCTTTTTAAGAATATTATGACTAATATACAATACAACCCATAAAAAAACCCCTTTTAATTTTATTATTATTTTAGTACGCTTTCAATGTTTTGTTATTCAGAATATCTTTTTAAGAATATTATGACTAATATACAATACAACCCATAAAAAAAACCCCTTTTAATTTTATTATTATTTTAGTACGCTTTCAATGTTTTGTTATTCAGAATATCTTTTTAAGAATATTATGACTAATATACAATACAACCCATAAAAAAAAACCCCTTTTAATTTTATTATTATTTTAGTACGCTTTCAATGTTTTGTTATTCAGAATATCTTTTTAAGAATATTATGACTAATATACAATAAAACCCATAAAAAAAAACCCTTTTAATTTTATTATTTTTTAGTACGCTTTCAATGTTTTGTTATTCAGAATATCTTTTTAAGAATATTATGACTAATATACAATACAACCCATAAAAAAAAAACCCTTTTAATTTTATTATTATTTTAGTACGCTTTCAATGTTTTGTTATTCAGAATATCTTTTTAAGAATATTATGACTAATATACAATACAACCCATAAAAAAAACCCCTTTTAATTTTATTATTATTTTAGTACGCTTTCAATGTTTTGTTATTCAGAATATCTTTTTAAAAATATTATGACTAATATACAATACAACCCCCCTCCCCCCCAAAAAAAAATCTTAAACATTTTCCAAATGCTCTCTTTTTCACCCTTTCTCTTGATATTCAATATAAAGGTTTTAAAACTTATACAAAACTACATTTACATCTATTTAAAAGTTTGTTTAAATGCATACGGTACAACGATTCACTGCTGTACGTTAGGGATGGCAATTGTCAACAGTATCAACACCTGATATCTACGATGTTTAAATTTGAATTTCAAAAACCGCATTTTTTGTTAATCATTTAAAGAATAACCTCAAATAAATTAAAAAGTATAGAAAAGAAACTTTGTACATGAAAGTTAAAGTACAAGTGCTAAATTCACCTTGAGTAAATAATTAAAATTCATATACAAAAGCACAAATAAATGTACTGAAATTACTTGCAGGTGTATACATTTAATATAAAAATTCAAAATACCTTAGAAATATTTAAAAAATACATTAAAAGCCATTAACCCCTTGAGGGGCGGTGAGATACAATATATCTCACCTAATTTAAACAAGATTCTCACCAGAAAATTTTAACTAAATTTTATATTTTTAATTTTGGAGGAAAATCGCTGAAAAATTGCTTTTCCTTATTTAAAAATAAAAATTTTCAATTATTCCGGTGAGAATTCAATATTTAGAGACATTTTTGCTTGCCCCTCAAGGTGTTATAAATCCAAAACATTTTCAGCCTTCACACAGCCGTCGTCAGTGGTTATTTAAATGGTGTTATTATTTTCTTCTTTGCGCTTATTCGAGAATTGTCCAGAAGAAAACATTGTAATTTAAATTTTGTACGTCAGATGAGATGTCAGATAAAGTCATTCAAATTTTCAACAAAACGAGCTTTGATCTATTATGCAGCAAATATCTCCATACACCATGGATATTATATGACAGTGCATCGTTACAAGCTGTATCTTTATTAGCAATTATTTCAATGGAATCTCTTATACAATGTCAAAAGATCTGTTAAATGCGAAAATTGATCCTATCGAAGCAATCAATAGATCAGGAGTATACATTGTACCTTTCAAAAATACGAGGTTGAACCCGTCGAATTTCGACGAAAGAAAATGTTTACAAAGGAACTGTTGCATCAAATTTATAATACATCAACAACAATAATTACAATAAAAAATCCTTCTTACACTTGTTAGTTTAACTCTCCAAAGGCATATTTTAACCTAGGATTAACAAAATACTTTTTCCATAAACTTCAACTGTTAAAATTATTGAAAAATTAAACTTTATTAATATACGTAATCAGTAACATATAATCAATATAAGTATTTTTGATTAAGTTATCAATTGATGTTTGGTATTACGGAATGAAAAATCAGCAAAAATGATTTCACCTTGACATAATCATAGAATTCCCCCTTACCTTTAAATCTAAACCGAATCAAATCATTTTCCACGTTTCATATCCATATTAATTATTTAAAAACATTTTAACACGCAATAGGCTATTAATAAATATATTTTCAAGCTTGAAGTAAGTTTGTCAACTATTACAACTTTCCATGTGAAAATTCCCACTCGTGATTTGAGGTTTTAGTATAATCTCTATACCTGCGCGTAAAAATTCCAGAAATTTATAACTTTTAGACGTATTTAAGGGGAAATATCTCGTTTTGTCAAATAAAATTATTGTATTCTTTTAAATATGGCGTCATTTTCAATCGCTGAAATGTTTCGCCTATTGTTCAAACTCAATATCAGCGAAATGAAAAAATAGTCTTTTTTTAAAAGCGTAACGTCATTTTCTGCTCAAATTTTTTAAAAAAGATATTTTTAATTGTAATGAGAAAATGGCATCAATAAGAATATAATCAATAAAGATAACTAAACCACTTTTAATAGAAATGAAGTACTTCAGTTGCCACGATTAGAAAATTGGTATTAAAAACTATAAAAAAATTAATATCTCAAAAATAAATTGAGATGCAGATTTCAAACAAATTTCATTTAAAAGTGCATTTTTTTCTACATACGACGGTGTAAACATTTAAAATGTGGGATGTTTAGAAGTTTAAAAATTTGCAGTAGCGAAAATTGCAAAACCGAAATTTAATTTCAAATTTCAAAGTGTTACTATTCGCAGAATGACGTATGTGTTACGAACATATATGTTTGTCCTTTATAATATAGACAGATAGTAGAGATTTTCTTTATGTAGGTATGACGATGAGAAATTTTTTGATAGAATTAAAGAACATGAAGCAGATCTCAGATTAAATAGACCCCGTATTGCGTTATCAAGATTAGCTCAAACTCAATCTATAAAAGTATATTTTAATAAATCCAAGGTTATCTTTTGTACAAATAATTACCAGGAAGCCATTATAAGAGAATTTATTGAAATAATTGCTAATAAAGATATAGCTTGTAACGATGCTACACACTCTATCTTACGATATCCATGGTGTTTGGAAAGAATTGCTGCGTAATAGATGAAAGCTCGTTTTGTTAAAAATTTGCATACCTTTAACTGGCATCTTATCTGCCGTACAACCCTTAAATTACAATGATCTCTTCTAGTCGATTCTCGAATAAGCGCAAAGAAGAAAATAATAACAACATTTAAATAACCACTGAAGACGGCCGTGTGATGACAGAAAACGTTTTGGATTTTTAATGGTTTTTAATGTCTTTTTAAGATATTTCTAATGTATTTTGAATTTTTGTATTAAATGTATGCACCTGCAAGTAAGTTTAGTACATCTATTTGTGCTTTTGTATATGAATTTCAAGAAATTTGATTTTAAAGAATTAATATTCAGTTGCCTGTCATACAAGAAAAACAATAAATAAGTATTTAAAGCTTTACATAAGGTAAAAACCTAGTTTTTCATGGAAATAGGAGGAGTAAATAAACAATTTAATTCATAAAGAAGAAAAATATGAAAATAAATTAATACATGACAATGTAGTTGTTCTTCCTTTTCTAGAATAAGGAAAAAAAGTATTATCGTTAATGAAAAGTACATAAAAATTATGTTTACTATATTTTTTGCTAATGATTAAATTATTCATTTCCTAAACACATACACTTCAGTGGATTTTCTATTATTGGTTACATTTATTTGATTTAAAACTAAACATGGATGAATATTTCTTTTTTAAATGTCGCCTAATGATGTTCCAGTAAGTATCTCAAAATATATTAGCTTCAAAATATTTAGTTAAACTAAAATAAATAATTTATTCAGTGGATTTTAAATAAACAAACCAAATGGTAAACTTGATAATGCTGATTTAAGATTATTTTAATATAAGTGATAAATTATTTTATGCAGCTTAATAATTATTAAGCATTCAATAAATTATAATTTATGAATAAGGAATGAAATATCTTAAACATTTACATAAAGATATAATAAATTATACGTTTCTTTATTAGTAATTTAATACCCTTTTATAAATTTGAAAGCTAGTGTGAAATTTTAACTAGTTGAAGGTGCCAATCCCAAAACTTTCTTCTATCTCATGCATCTTAATATTTCAGAAAGTTATAAGTGCCAATTCTTTAATATTATTAGTTCAACACTATACCAACTTTGATTTTCATCTTAAATTTCTGTTTCAGTCAATTAATCCGAATAAAAAACGAGTTAATTTCAATCATGATATTTAGTAAAATAAATATTTTTCGTTATTCTGTTGTATGTCAGCTGTTTGGGAATAGCCGGCTTAGTAGGATGCGAAGTTCGCTGCACGAGCCTACGATGTACAACAGAACTACAAGAAAATTACACAAAACTCGCTTTTACAGCGCCCCCTTCCGGCGGGATATTTCCGAATTCAAGTGGGACCAGCTTTCCATTGCCAAAAGCATATATATTAAATTTGGTTTAATTCTATGCATAACTTCGTACACTTTTCGATGAATGAATAATGAAAATGGCACAAAAATCGCAATTACAGCGTCCCCTTCCGGCGAAATATTTCAAGATGAGAATCAATGGTATAGTTTATTCCCACATATATTTTAAAAATGATCAATATATTCATTGATGATAAAAGTATCTTACTTTGAGAACGTTACAATAACAAAGCTTTAGGAAATACACTGATAATTAATTAAAATTTTTTGTTTTTAAAGTGTATATTTAATACTAATTTTTATATTTCAGTAAAATCTGACAAGTTATTTCAGCTTTTGTGCAATTTCTGAAAAAATATTTTGAGTATGGCCAGTGGCGTAGCCAGGATTTCGTTTGGGAGGGGGGGGGGGGGCAGAATTTTTTCCTTCAGGTTGTATATATAGTAAAACCTGTCAAGATGAAATCGTAAATATTGCTGAAGAATTCCGTTCTATACAAGTTTTCGTGTTATCAGGTGTATTTGCATAGTATTCTTTTCCGTAGCACTATGGAACATTTCTGTTTAAGACAGAATTCCGTTATAGGCAGGTTCCATTTTTACAAGTTTTGTGTATTTATATAAATATACTTATTTATGTCATATGATTAGAATAAAACTTGTCAAAATAGTAATTGTCTATAACAGAATCCTGTCTTTAACGGAAAAGTTACATGATCTTAATATGAATTGCGATACAATTAAATTTGCTGAAAACCTGTCTGAAAGGGGATTTTCATTGTTCTTTAGTGAAACATAGTGAAACCTGTGAAAGCGGAATATTTCTATAACGGAATCCTGTCTCAAGGAAGAGTTTCAGAATCCCTACGAAACGAACAATAGATCTTATTGAGGTAGTGTATCTTAGAAGCATAATTAATTATACTTCTTTCTATGGAAACCTCTCTAAAATGGAGCTTTTTACCAGTCCCTTGCAATCTCGTCTTGACTGTGTATCTATACTAGAAGTATTTCGAGTAACTTTAAGAATTTAGGTGTATCCTTATTTAATTTCTTAATTTAAAAAAAGCATGGATAAAAAATGTAAGACCAATCTCTATAACTGTAACTAATAATACATTGAAGTTACATTAATATTTACCAATGAAAAAGATTCACTATGATGTAAAAAGCTGAGCGCATACAGAAGAGTTAAATTAATTAACCCATTCGCTGTCATCCACGGTTGGTTGGTTGGTTGTATTTATGTCGGCCAATTATCTGCACGTGGGATATAGGCCCTAAGGGGGGGTGCCTTCCGTGGAGGTCTTTCTAAGGGAACCAAACCCGTATTAACGCTTGGAGAACCAAGGTTCGAAGAAAACCACGAAAAATCCGAACGATTAGGCCGACGGGCGCGATTGGGATCGAACCCAGCACCTCCCGTCTACCAGCTTCGAGAGCCGAACCTCTCGGCCACTGGTGGGGCTCTGTCATCCACGAGTATACTCGTGGCTTTAATTTATTAATTACTTTGTCATATTTTAGAATTAAAGAAATTGCCTCATTTATTGGCAGGAATTTCGCTGCATTAGTAAAGCGAAATTTACCTTTCTGAATTTGGGGTAGCAAACGACTTTTAACAAAAAATTTGAAAATTCTTACTTTACAGTTTTGGCAGCGAATGCGTTAAATCAAGTTTCATATTACATAACATTTGCCTACAATAATGTTAGGATCAAGTGGTTAAGTTTAAAACAGCAATTTCCATGTTTAGTTTCTTGCCATTGAATTAAGAACTTGTGCTGTAATAGATATTGGATAATGATTTCACATAAGTGTCAATCGCATGAGCCGTTCATGCGATCCGCCGCGCTCCCCATGGGAGTTTTTAAGATAACCCAGATAGCATGAACATTAGCAGCAAGTTTGATTTTTTCTGATATTATCTTGCCGTGACAAATTTGAATTGAGAAATTCGCAGCAAATATCCCGCAAGGTATAACATCACCCACTTGTATGAGTAGTTTGTTGTGAAACTGATGCAAGATTGTCTTTAATTCGCGAAAGGGACGAAAGCAAAAAATCCCTCTGTTGAGAGAATAGACAATCAGCATATACGCAGAAATTTCAGAAATTTTACTCGGTAGGCACCACTTTTTCTAAACGCTATACTTATTAAATACCAAAAAATGCTCGAAATGAAAAATACAAATATTACCTAAACTTGTTTATGGTGATTAAACAGATGCATGCGCCTTCTGACGGCGTTTTCGCATCAATAGACTTGATCAGGTCTATGGACCCCTTCGAAGGTGTTAAACTTATAGTGTGACATGGAAAGATTATTACTTTGCAGTAAGTTTGCAGTATTTTTGATTACTTGTTTGCCGTTAGTTTGCAATAAATTTCATATAGTATGAATTTAACTTGCACGACAAGTTAGCTGCAAGTTCAAAGTGTGGTGACTTCGGCGTTTGCGTTATCTTGCTGCAGTCCTGTTATGAATTTTCAGTCTTGTCATGCTGAGCTTACTGCAACTTTGCAAGTTTTCAGAACTTTTTTGAAAGTATTAGAATGTGCAAAAAATGGTTCATGGTGGTTTCTGCTTTTGTACTTCTCAGAAAATTTATTTTAGATGGTTCGAAACAGTTTTAGAACATTCTCCAAGTTCAGCAGTAAGCTTCGAACGAGTCGGATTTATGCAGCTCTGGAAGGGACACTTAGGAGTTCCGTGGAAGGGGGTAGCGCACTTCTAGACCATTAATAAATCATAAAATTCCGAATCTTCCAATTGCACCCTTAAACAACTTGACAGGAGGATCAAGAACCACAACTCTGTATATTCCAGCATTCACAGTTGCACTGGTAAAAATGTGTCGGTGACTGCGGCCATTCAAAATGATGTCCGTCCATACCATGATTCCACGACCTTTGTATCGATGACTTTCGCGGATGTCTGCAGCCTTATTGCGTGTGATTTTCTCCCTCCATATGGTAACACGTCTGTAGTAACTCTCTCAACAAAATCAGGATTCATCAGTAAAGAGAACTCGGCTCCAGTCCGTGGTACTCCAATGACGATGATCTCTGCACCACTTTAACCGGGCGCATTTCGCTACTGGAGTTAGTGGAACACAAATCATGGTTTTCCTTGCATGCAGACTGTTACTCACAGTAAACCAGGATAGTCGAGTTCTTGTTGCTGCAGCAAATTCCCTGCAATCTGAACTGACGTCAATTGCCTATTTCTTTTAGCAATCGTTGGCAAATTACAGTCCTGATGTCTGTGGACATTATACCAGTGTCTTTAAACCGTTTCCAGATTCTTGACATGACGCTTTTGGCTATTTTTAAGTCTTTACAGACCCCTAAGAGTGTCTGCCCTGCTTCCATTCTCCCTATCGCACGCAATTTCTCAAAACCTTTCAAATGTCTTATGGACGACATATTCCACCTACCAGATGTGAAAATTTTACGTAATTACACGTACAATCCTTAAAATTAGACTTCAAATTACCCACGTGCGCTCCTTTTTACACGTGAACCGAAAGAACGGGCTGAGGCTGAAAAATTTGCATATATTTATTTCTGTAGCGAATGTTAATTCCATTGGACTACGTGATAAAGTTGACACTGAGTTACCTTTCTGGAAGTTCCCTTAATAGAATTAACATAAAGCACCTTTTTATGATTGTTCCTTTAATTTTTCTCGCCAGTGTATTTTGAAAGTGGTAACAAATAACCAGTCCAAAAATAAAGTTACTTTTATTAATTGTAGGCAGCAGATTTAAAGTAATTGTTAATTTTGTCCGTTATAAAGTGTACAAAGATAACGGTCACAAAGCTCAACCAATGTACCGTTATTGCGTTCGTATAAACTCGTTCTTTCC
Source organism: Maratus speciosus (assembly GCA_963932465.1). Classification (NCBI taxonomy): domain Eukaryota; kingdom Metazoa; phylum Arthropoda; class Arachnida; order Araneae; family Salticidae; genus Maratus; species Maratus speciosus. The sequence goes on from OZ010799.1 coordinate 96,011,820, forward strand.
CATAAGTGTCGACAACAGAACACCATCGAAGTCCAAGATAAAGAAGTTTTGCGTTTAATCTAGTTACAGTAAATTTGTGTAAACGGAACAGCAGGTATGCTTTCATAGTCATCCTTCGGTCTCGGGACATTAAAATGTTTTTGTTTATGAGGTGATTCCGTGTTTTCACAAAACCTGCCAAGAAGGATTCACAATTGGAACAAGTTTCATTTCAGATAGGTTTCAAACGTTAGCAAGCACAAATATATAGCGTTGTTTTCGTCGAACCTTGAATTGTTTTCCTTTGAGATAGGTCAACTTTACAGATTTTCCTGAAATAGATTTACGCTCTTCAGAGGTGGTGTTATAGCAGCGGTTTCCAACCTGGGGTAGCGTACCCCTGGGGGTACGTGGCGGGTCTGGTGGGGGTATGTGAAAATAATATCGGTAATGGCGGAAGTCACGAAAATGTTAGGAATATCAATGTAATTTGCATCGATTTATTATATGATTGTGATAAGAAGATTACTAATGAAAAAAAGCATGTTTACGTTAGCTCCTTGAGTGGAGGGGGGAAGGGGGGCTTGTTTATGAGAAATGGGGGTACTCCGAAATGAAAAACCTAAGAAAGGGGTACGTGAAAGAAAAAAGTTTGGGAAGTGAGTACGTTTTAGCAGTTTTAAGGGATACTGTGAAAACGAAAGTGTTTATAACAGAAACCTGCCTAAAACGGAAAAGTTTATAGTCCGGAAAAAGACATCCCTTTTAATTATACCTTCTAAGACGAATACCTCTCTAAAGCGGAATATTTTATAGATCCTTTGTGATTCTGTCTTAGCAGTTTTTACTGTTGTATTTGTATCCATGATTCAGTAAACCAGGTCTACTTTCGGGGTTGGGGGGTCCGGACCCCCCTGGACCCCCCTTGGCTACGCCACTGAGTATGGCCTGTGATGACTGATGCACTCTGAAATATCAAAATTCCTTGTCCGCAGCCTCCCCCAAATGGCATCCAGACGTGATTCGGAAGGGATGTGAAGTGAAAGAGTCTTTATTGCGTTTTTATCCGGATATTATTTAATAGACAACTTTTTTCTATGATGTTAGATACAGTCCTGCGCGAGTCGGGTTGTACCCGACCCAAACTCGAAATATCTTTAATACCAATTTTATCTTTTTTTGTACCGTCAACTTTGGCCTTTACTTTGGTCCATCCCATAAAAAAAGATTTTATTATTTGTATTGAACAAATAATACAAGATAATTTGGAGTTTTTGCCCTTGAAAAATGTTTGATACCCTACTATAGGGTATTTAAATGGTTTGGGGGTAATTTAAATTTTTTTAGTGGCAACACTGGATGTGTTTGTAAACAACTGTTTTCGTGTGTAAATTTTAACTCTCCAAACTTTGTATAGTGAAGCAATCTGGATAAGAGATACAAATAAGGTAAGTGTCAAAATATTATCTTTAATAACCTGTAACCCATGTGTGATAATAGCTTTCCTTTAACCAATTTCATATTTTTCGTATAAAAATGAACGTATGTACACCCATTAATATTCAAATGATTTTTTTTTCATCTGAAAGATATTCAAGACGTTCTTTTAAAAAATCGGGTAACCCGAACCTGACCCGGAAGAGTCAAAATACAACCCCAAAACCAACCCGAAGCCGAAATATTTGATGGCAATCCAACACAACCCCGATCCGTATCGAAAAAAAAGTAGCCACAGTTCGACCCGGCCCGCGTACAGTGGAGCAAAATCCCGAAAAGCTCGCCAAAATATGAAAATGTTATTTAAATTGAACGAAACTTCACTCACAAATGTTTTTCAGGATGCTGATTACGATTCTAAATTTAAAATTCCAAAAAACAAAATGGCGGATCCAATATGGTGGACTAAAAATTAAAATGCTTTGAAAGTTATTCATTCAATTCCTGTGAAATTTTGTACATAGGTGATTTTGAGGATGCTAATTACTATTCAAAAGTAAAAATTAAAAAAAAATAATTAAAAATAAAACCAATTAGATTTAAATAAAATGTGAAGTTTCGAGGCTAAACGTTGCATGGTATTTTAAAAGAACTAAGATATTTTTAATCAAAATTAAACGATGAATTTTTATTTATGAAACACAATTAAGTACATTAATGAGAAGTAAAATATTGCAAAGTTTAATTTTTATATCTCTCTATTAAAAAAAAAATAATAACTAACGCTGTCACCGCCACCGCTGCCGCCGGTTTTGAATTTTTTGTGACCGGAGGTCTTTCTTCGTTAATATTAAGAAAAATATTGCATACAAAAATATGAAAATCGGTGGTATTATAGAGAAATGTTTGATAAACACGCTGATGCAGACAGTTTTGAAATCGAACAACTATTTTAAGAGAAATTTAATGTTAAAGTTGGTCAAAATCGTTCCATTAAAAATGTTTTATAGGAGCAAAAACTATCCATGGGAATTTAATCACTTTTAGATCATTTTATACATTAAAAATGCCCGGTGTGCAGACTGCATTTATTTTTTTAATATAACTCATTTTTTGAGGTTTTATTTCTATTTTAAATTCAATTTTTCAGCATTTTCAGCGGCATTTTTTACAACTTTTAGAACAGGGTATTACTTTAAATTGTTGCCAAATTTTAAAACAGCGCAATGAATAATATTTCCGTCAAACTAAAAATTATTTACACGTGACTATTATAAACAGAATAAAACTTTCAAATGAGAATTAAATGATTACTTATTAAAAGCAGGAAGATACTTATAATTACGTCATAAAAACTATATTACACGTGAATTTTAAAAGAGAAAGAAAATTGTAAAATAATAAATCCATTAATATGCGTTAAAAGTGTACATGGAGGAAACTACGTGATATTTCAAATTGCCAGTTCATAATATTGCCGAACAGTTTAAATTAAAAAATATATTTACTCGAGGCATTTATTTGATATTTTAAGATAATCTTTTCAAGCTATTGTTGTGAATTCTAAGATAGCGCAAATGATATTTCCTTTCTAACAACAAAAGTGTTTTCACGTGATTATTAAAACGAGAAAGAAAAAATTTGGTGAAAATTACGTCAGATTTAAAGTGATACATTTAAAATGTCTTATTTAAAAAACTTATAAAAATACCGAAAGACAAAGACTCTGTTTACTTAATTCATTTTATAGTTATTAGCTTTTTTTTTTACATGTTTCACTGATCTGATTTAATCAAAGACAAAAACAACCCGTTATCAGACGCACATCAAGCTTTCACAACAAGCTACTATGCAAGTAGGGGATATGGTATACCTTGCTGGAAATTTGCTGCGAATTTCTCAATTCAAATTTGTCACGGCAAGATAATGTCAGAAAACATCAAACTTGCTGCCAATGTTCATGCTATCTGGGATATTATTTCTTTGCGATGAATAAGTAGTTTGTGCACTGAATTAGCCTATAGAACTAGAGATACAGTTTAACGAATTTACAAGCTATTTGTAAGCAATAATCCTCGAAATTGATCAAATGAATGTCAAGAAATTACTCGTAATATGACGTGGTATCTTTTGATCAAATCCTTGTTGTGTTGTTACGCGCGTGTTTATTTAACTTTACTAGTTAAAATACCGAGCATATTGACGTGTTTTTGTATTGAAGTACGATTGAAGACAATGTAATAACGAACAACCGATTTAATAAGCACACAGACAATCACAAGTGGTAAACATACTTCACAACCAAAGTTAGAGTTAACAACCGGTTAAATAGTTCTAAAGCTTAAACACAGAGTTCGGACTTAACACAATTGTTCATAGTTCAGGATAATGCCACACTTGTCTACGCTCGTTATGGAAGCAGAAGTAGTTGCGTTTTCAAAGAATCGACGAGCCGTATTGTCATAATTTGTGCTTCCTAATTAGGGTTTTGGTTTATTGACCAGAAGTCGTAATTGTAAACGAAATCCTTTTTGTATGTTTTTTTGCGATTTCAGCTTTCTTCTTCTCGTCAGGAGTGCGCTCTTGCCATTTCTTTATATTCAGTTTGCATTCCAAATGTAAGCAACACTCAAAGCATCTTACATAGGCATGTAACGCGGACATCCCGAATTGTAAATGATCTTTATTAACTTTTAATTTGAAAATGCGTCATGATGGTTATAAAACTGTTTTGAAGTTGCCTGACATAGGTACCAACATTGAGTTGGCAAATTTCGAGAAATAGAATAAGAAATTTTACCTTCAATCATCGTTAATGCTAGTTTGTAATTTACGCCTCCTTATTTTCTATCAACGATTGTTTTAAACGGAATAACTTTACTCTCCTGTTCTCTAATATAATTTTGTTTTATTGGCTCTAGCTTCCGTATTTTTGCGCAAATATGGATTCTGATGGGCCTAGAAAATCGAAGAGTTGAAGATCTCGAATTTTTCAAGATAACGATTTCTGAATTATTCGCATCACTAACGAGTTTTAGTGGCAAGAGAGAAGTGAAAAAGATATTTGAACCTGATTTGCTACCATCATCATCGCTAAATTTTTGTTTAAAAGTACTTTGGCCAGATGTGCCATCACATCCCCACTTGTAAACAGGGTTACCGGCTTTCAGCCAGGCCAAAAAAAGCCGGCCGGCTTTTATTGGTTTTAGCCACTTAAAAAAAGCCGGCTTTTATTGAAAAAAAGCTGGTTTTTATTTTTGAAAGTTGGTTTACAGCTAATTCGTTTTAAATTTGGATCAATTAATTTATAATACACTTATAAATATTTTCTACTAAGAAAATTATAAATTTCTATTAAATTTTGTCAAATAAATAAGTCTTTATAACAGCTAGAAAGCAACTGTGAAGGCATTATGCCTGAAAAGCATATATAAATATTGAAAATAATATAAGTTAGACTCCAAACTGGTGTTTTGAAGTTCTGTATTACATAGCTCCACATATACTACACATTTTAAAGATTATATTTAATTAAACAATGACAAAATGTAGCACATCAAAATGGAAACATTCCTATGTGTCCATAAGGAGAGTTAAGTTAAAAATGTTAAAAGAGAAATTAGAAAGGATATAATACTTGAGGAGAGTTTGGTACATAAGTGTATAAAAAATAGAGCATTTAAACAAGAAAAAAAAAAAAAAAATAAAATTTCTCTAAGTAAAATTTTGAAAAGCTTGTTGCTAAGCATATTCATGCATATGCTATTCATAATATTTTTAATAGTGAGAAATGATATTTTTATTATATGACTATGTATAATTTTAAATGTTTACTAGAAATAAAATAAGACTTGTGTATTAATAGCTCTTAAAATTAACTAAGTAATAAAACATGCAACTAAGTAACCATTGTCCTCTTCAATTTTATAAAGCTGTAAAAACGAAAAAATTCAGGAGTTGTGGGGGGGAGGTTGGGGGGTTAAAGATCAGTCAGTGGAAACCAGATAAAGAAGTTGGTATGGCGCTTTTAAAATTTAGCTGACATATTTGCAATTCTAACTACAAATCACTAGCAAAACCATCTAAGTTTTATTCCAATATTAATGTCTTCATTATTGAGAAATTGGGTTACTTATTAAACTCTAAATCAATTAAATGTCATTAAAACTAATTAAAAACACTTTAAAATGTGTAGTGTATAATTACAATGCTTCATTGTATAAAAGCCAATTATGGCCAAAAAGGCCAATTTTGGCCAAAAAAAGCCGGTTAAAACCAATAAAAGCCACCGGTGTGGCTTTTTTTAATTTTAGACGGCTTTTTTGCAACCCTGCTTGTAAATCAAATTCAGATTGCTAATGTCTTCGGAAGTCAGATTCTTAAAAATTTCCGTTTGCATAAATAAAATACGCTCAGCAGTATGATCTAGCAAAGAATGCAACTGACCAAATAATTCTTCTAATTACAATAAATTAAACAAAATAATTACCTATAAAGATAAGAAAATGTAATTCTATCGGATCAATGATAGAGAAGCATTTAAATTTTTTTTTCTTTACTAAACTTGCTCAGCAAATTCATTTGCGCTTATGATTATAATACTTATTTGTAATGTAATACATGATAATCTATCACAAAACTGAATAATCTAAAAATTTCAAAAATGTTTGCCAACTAAATTACTGTGAAAAATAATAAATTTCAGAGCTTTTGAAGGGTCTAAAAAAGTGACATTTTTACTTGTGGTTGCAAAAACCTGCACAAAATGTCAAATGGCAGTTTTTGACAGCTGATTGTTTTCATTATTCATTAGATAATAGTTCAGGCTGATATTTCCTTAAATTTCGTTGCGGAACACTGTGGAACTTATAACCTTTTTGATGTTTGAAAGCAAAACAACAATATATTTTTTTAATTTTTTTATTAAAAATAATCATGAAATTATTAATTTTTATGTGCTTAATATAATTTTTGTAACACATGCAAATAATCTACACACTATCGTCGTATGAATCCATTTTAAAGCATTAAAATCGGATGATATGAGAAAATGTAGCACGTGTTTAGAGTAACCTTTGTTTTGCTCTTCTAGTTCGCCTCAGATGATAATCCGCCAAGCGTCAATTTTGAAATGATACAGGTTGTCAAGGCAAAATGAAAATCTTTTTATAAATATAGATTCTGACCCTCCAAACATTATTCCAGCCATCTGTATAGTCAAATTTTTCTTAATAGTAACTTTGTTTTTCTAATTTTGGCCAGATATTGCCCCACTGTGACGCGGTTCGTGTCGGATCGGGTTCGGGTAAAATAAGGTTACAATGCAGGACCGATCCAATGCAGGACTGTAATCCCAAGGTAGAAAGGTCAGGTGTAAATTGCGAAGCCATTTCATTTGTGAACGGAGGAAGCTGCTGTTATAATAATTGTGTCTAAACTTAATCTCTTCGCTACCTGGGTCCACATATGTGGACCTCTATTCTTTTTCTCATAAAACTAAACTGTTTAATTTTTTTTTTAATTTCTTTATAGCTGAATGGTTTTTGCTTTAAAAACAAATCAATAAATGGCAGCATTGATAATTATATTCTCATAAAATAAATGTTATTTCATCTGAGTTTGCAAAATGCCTTCGACACAGTGTGGCCAGGAAAGCAAGTAATTTTCATAATTATTTAACTTAAATACTTAACAATAAAAATCTTTGATAATTTGTTGATCATTCACTTACTTAAAGCCCTTAAATTTGTTACTGCGTGAATTTAGGTTGTTGATAATTAAATTGATATTTTAGCGAATTAGTAATTTTAGATCCATGTTTGGGAACCTAAATTACCAGTCTCCTGAAGTATCAATTTCAGAAAAAAGACTTTCTTTTTTGGTATCTATGGCATCATTTCGTTTGTGGAAAACCAATGAATGAGTATTTGAAGTATTATTTTAGTTCAGGAATCAAGAGGTTTAGAAAGTAGGAAGTGTACATGAGGGGCTCACAACCATAGTAGACCAAGTCCATTTTGAAAAAAAAAAAAAAAAAAAGAATAAGAAAAGAGATAGTCCATTTAGAAGGTGCATAAAATCTGTTTTATCTACTCCCACATTGAACCAACCCTGTTTTCACCATAGATTATTATACAAGATGAGACATTTACAGCAGAATCTGTAATGGCAACGGTTCTAGCGACACTACCGACAAGGGGGAAGAATTAACAAGCCTTCGAAATTTACCTATGTTGAAGAAATATGCTTACGCTCTATGTTTTGAGTATCTATTCTTTCCTAAAACGAAGAAAAGGCAGACGATATTCTATTTATGCTTTATTTATTTAGCTGTTTTTTGTACTTGTACTGTTCAACTTTAACTTGCAAAATGATAATTAGAGTAGTAGTATAAAAGAAAAATCCTAGAAAATTCTGTTAAGAACGTAAATATGTAAGTTTATGAGATTAAATGGTAAAAAAATCAAATTCAGGTATTGTGTTAATTTATTCATATCGAATAAAATTTTATTGAGTGTCATGTCAGTACCTCTATTTATTTTTAACTTTTAGATTTATATAATTCTAAAAATTTGTCGAAAGAAATTTTTCCCCATCTGTAATTTTATTATTATTTCTTATATGTTAATATTATAAATATTATCGAATTGATTTACGTTATTTACATTAAAAACAATGTTTTTATTTTATCTGTAAGAAAGTGAAAATACGTAAATTTTAGAAGATTTTTGTAACGAAACTTCATAAATTAATAAAACTTCGGCTGTAAAAATTTTCCTACCAAATGGTAATATTTATGAAATTTTCTGCGACTTTTAGGTTGCAATATTTCGTATATTTTTATATTACACCATTGCTTTTGATATATAGCATTCAAGACGAAATTTTGACCTTGTTTATCATTTCATTTAAATCGTTCACTCATCATGTAATAAAAAAAAAAAAAGCATATATCATACAATTGATAAGAACATACAACTGATATTAGATATATAAAATAGAATATCTATTCTATGTTCACGTATCGGTGTAATATTCTATTGAAAACGCAAACATGCAACATTAAAAAAAGAAAGATCACAATAAGATAGATACTCAATAATAAAAATATGGGGATAAAAAAAATAATAAAAGCATGTGGAGTTTTTTCCCCATTGCCACTAAAGGCGTTACGATCGCAATCGCATTACCATTACGCTCTATGGAAGTGTCCGATCTTGTATGTTAATCTATGGTTTTGACATACTTTCTCGGTATCTGTTTACAGACTTAGTTCACTGTGGGAGTGAATAAAACAGATTTTATGCACCTTTTAAATGGACTATATAACTTTTTATCAAAATGGACTTGGTCTACTATGGTTGTGAGCCCCTCATATGTGCTATCGCATAAAACTTTTCGCAGCGTCTTAGCAGCTAAATGCCAAACTTATTCATCCCATTTCGAAATTTATTGGAAATTAGGATAAAAGTCAAATGCGAAGTTGTGCAACATTGTGGATTTAATAGGCGATGATATATGAATAGTCCTAACCGAAAGCGAAAACTGCAAATGTCGGTGCAATTTACATTTCCAACGCATCGCTTGTGCGCATCATTTGAAGATATCGCGTTTACTTCTGATACACTCCCATCTTTTTCCGATAACCCTATACTATATTAATATAAGAATGTAATCGAAGACTTATTACAATTCTTCTTTTGTAATATATTACGTATTTTTAAATGAGTAAAAAGTTGTTCAGTCAAAGAAATAAAATCATGAAAATACCATTTGTAAAACTGAATCACATCTGATGAAAATAAGAATAACCAAAGATAATTTCATCTATAGAAGATTAATGATTTTGCGTTGGAAAAGAAGTATTGATTATCATTTAGTAGTTGAACATTTAAGTTTTTTGAGATTAAGTCTAAAGTTTTTCTTCCCTCCCCCCTTCTTTCTTTTATCTGATTAGCAGATATTTGATAGAATGCAAATTTTGGCCTGAAAAAATTTATGGCAAAAAATAAAATGTATAGATAGTAAAATGTAGCATTAAGGAAAAAGTAGTATATAGTATATATATAGAGTACACAGTGATGGCCAAATTGTGGACAGTTTTTGAAATTTTTATGTTTTATAACTTTGTATGCTTATAGAATATATTAATTTTCACTTAAATACAAATTTTTATATATCAAATTCAAGGAAATTTAATGTAGAATAATAAAAAAAAAGAATTGAAATATCTGCATCACAAACAAAGTTACGCTTACTTTAGTCTAAAATACAAACAGTCATGAATGCTGAAGTTTATTGTAATAAAAGCTTCCTAGCCAATCACAGTGACTGTTCTGAGAACCAATCAAATGTCAGTAACTAAACTGTAGTATGTTTCGATTTGTAAAAGCGATATTTTGCTGGAATGAATTTTGCAGAAGGCAGAATACTAGTGTAACTAAATAGAATAATGTTTTTTTTCTTTTTTTTAATATATTTCTATTTCTATTTTTTTTTCTTAATGCAAATAATTTAAAACAATGTCAACAACAAGAACTGATTGGTCACCTACAAAAAGAAACAGAATTGTTATATTGAGAGAAAATGGTCTCTCTTATGCTGAAATTGCAAGACAGGTTGGTAGATCAGTCACTTTATCTGGCGTACGAAAGTTGTGCTTAAATTATGAAGAAACTAAATCAGTGATAAATAAGGCTAGATCAGGCCGAAAAAAATACACAAGTGCTTCTGACGATAGAAAGATAAAAAGGATATGACTCAAAGATAGAATAATTTCATCAGATGCTGTTAGATGTAAAATGAATGCAGTGGGTATTTCAGTTCAAGAACAATAAGAAAAAGATTAGCAGGTTTTGGACTGAAAGGTAGAGTTCCGAGGAGAAAACCATTTTTAAATCTCCAGAAAGGCAAGAAACAAGTTCAGTGGGCAAAAGAACACATTAATTGGTCAGAAAATAAGTTAAAGCAAATAATCTGGAGCGATGAGAGTAAAATATCGCTCTTTGGTAGTGATGGGCGAAAATATGCGAGACGTAGAGTAGGGGAAGAGCCACATCCTGATTGCATTGAAGCAAATACAAAGTACCCAACAAATGTCATGAGTTGGGCCTGTATATCTGCAGATGGTGTAGGCCGCATTCAAGTGATTGATAGCATTCTGAATGCAAAAAAATGCATCGAAACTGTCCTGGAACCAAAATTGATACCTTGCATCAGGGATCTTTTCCCCAATAAAGCACCATTTATCTTTAAGCAGGATTCAGCTCCATGCCATACGGTAAAAATATGCAAAGAATGGTTTAAAAATAAAAGCATACAATTACTACCCTGGCCAGAAAACAGCTCATAGAAAATTTGTGTGACGTTTGAAAATCCTTATACAAAAAAGCGTCTATATAATAAAACGCAACTTACTGAAGCTATAATTGATTCTTGACATCATGTGATTAAAAAGGATGAATTCCAAACATCAGTTCTCTCAATGAAAAAAAACGCTGTGAAACTGTAATAAAAAACAAGGGTTATCCTACTAAATATTGAATGTGTAAGTGTAACTTTAAAATACAATGAAATCTAAGATAGATCTTATTTTTTCTAAGCGTAACTTTTTTGTAATGCAGATATTTTAATTATGTTTTTCTTATTAAATTCTACATTAAATTTCCTTGAATTTGACATATAAACATTTGTATTTAAGTGAAATTTATTATATTCTTCAAGCACATAAAGTTATAAAACATGAAAATTTCAAAAAATGTCCACAATTTTTGCCACCACTGTATATATAGTATGTTAAAACGGAGCCTGCTTATAATGAAAAGAACTTCAGGGTCCTGACAAAAAGGATACGATACAATTATAGCTGCTAATGAATCCTGTGTAAAATGAAAAAATTTTAAGTCCTTTGTGATACCATCTTTACAGGTTTTATTGTATATACAGGGTGTCCCAAAAACATTGACCTTGGCGTTTATTCCTTAAATATTGATCATAGACATAATTATAAATTACAAAGTTACGTAAATAAAGGTACAGAAGTTTATGAAATCAATTAAAATTTTCAGGAGATTAAATTTGAAGTAACTAGGGGGCTCTGGCCCCTACGAGCTACGCTCGCCCACCCCCGTTCAGACACCGCAGACTCTAAAAGCATGCTAATTTGACCGGCTTTAAAAAGATTTCGGAAGGTTGAATTATAATTTAAAAAACATTGGCGATCTTCCTATGAACGGGTTTCTATTCATTTCTCTTTGATTGGGGAATTTTAAGGCCAAATCAGCTGTTATTAAAAGATACAATGGCTGTTTCCGTCTTTTATTAAATAAAATCAGTTAAACATTTCAAAATAAGCTAATATAAAATGAATTAAGTAAACAGAGTCTTTGCCTCCCGGTATTTTTTAACAAAGCGAAAAGAAAGTTTTTTTTCAAATAAGACATTTTAAATGTATCGTTTTTAATCTGACGTAATTTTCACCAAACTTTTTTCTCTCTTTTTTATATTCACGTGAAAATGCTTTTGTTAGAAATGAAATATTATTTCCGCTGTCTTAACAAAAATAGTCGAAAAGATCATCTCAAAATATCAAATAAATGTCTCGCGCAATTTTTAAATTTAAACTGTTTTGCAATGTTATTTTTTGTTCATTTTACGCAATAAGTGTAATGCGACGTAAATGTGACGTAATTTATCCTATTTAAGACTTCTAACGCATGTTAATGAATTTATTATTTTACAATATTCTTTCTCTTTTAAAATTAACGTGTAAATATAGTTTTTATGACTTTATTTTCAATGAGTTCCTGCTTTTTATATTTTCTGTTTATAATAGTCACGTGTCAATAAATTTTTAATTTGAAGCAAATACAGTTGGCAACAGTTTAAATTAATACCATTTTCTAAAATATGTAAAAAATATCTCTCGAAATGCTGAAAATTTGAATTTAAAATAGAAATAAAACCTCAGAAAATGTGTCACATTAAAGAAATAAATGCAGTGTGCACACCGGAAAATTCTAACGCTTAACATGATCTAAAAATAATTAAATCCCCATGTATAGTTTTTGCTCCTATAAAACTTTTTTAATGGAACGATTTTGTCCAACTTTAGCATTAAATATCTCTTAAAATAATTCTTCGATTTGAAAACTGTCTGCATCAGCGTGCTTATCAAACATTTCTGTATAATACCACCGATTTTCATATTTTTGTATGCAATATTTTTCTTAATATTAACGAAGAAAGACTTCCGGTCACAAAAAATTCAAAACTGGCGGCGGCGGTGACAGCGTTAGTTACTTTTTTTTTAGAATAGAGAGATACAAAATTTAAATTTTTATACTGTCTCCATACAAAAAAATTCCCAATGAATAAAATGTGCCCCATACACTGATAAGTCCATGTACAAAATTTCAGCATTTTATTATAAAAAGCCACAGAGACTTGTTAAATTAAAGTTGGTGGGAGGTAATCATAATTTAAAACAGTATGGTCCAACCTTTAGTTACCGGAGGGCCAATCAAAATTTAGGATAGGAATGTGAGGGCGAGAGAAAATCCAGAAAGAAAACGAGTTACATATTTTATACAAAAACTTTTGTTAAAATTTATATTTGCACTGATTTTCCGGTACAAGTTTATCAATGTCTACTGTAAGTTCAGTAAAGCAAACTCTCAGGATCGATTCCAGTGAAGCACTTTCAATTCGATTTCTCGTTTTTCATTTAATTTATTTGAGAGCAGAAAAAGCATTTTCACACACATATGTACCGCCAAACAGCGATAACATCTGCATAGAAAATTTAAGCAATTTAAGAAAACGTTCTTTAAAAACCAATTTTCAAAAATTTTCAGGGGTATCACACTTTTTAGTCTGGTAGAATGGATCTGCCTGAAGATCACAAATTTCCAGTTGAAGGTCGCAGTACACCTCACTCACTTCAATACCCGTGGGGTTGTTGAACAGTGAAAGTTTTGGTTTTAGGGAGTCAAAATCCTGGAGTCTGTGCTGGTACTCTTGATATCTATTATCTTCATATCTGGTCTTAATATCTATTATTATCTTATGAAACATACTAAAATTTCCGCCACTTTTTTCTTCTATCAACTGCTGAGAAAGTGCGAAGTGTGCCGTATTATTTGCCTTCCGTGCAATTTGCATTACATCAAGCTTTTGACGGAAGTCTTCAATATGTCCATAAAGCTGGGGGATGCTTTGTTTTCTGCCTTATAGTTTCAGGTTTAAAGCATTTAGATAGATGTTCAATCTGTCGGAAAAGCAAGATTATTTAAAAAACTGGATTTCTTCCAGTTTTTTCTTGATACCCATACCCGATGTTATGATTTCTAAGAAAAGCAAGAATTTCATTCCTCAACACAAAAAACTGTTGCAGACATTTTTCAGCACTCAGTAAGCGCACTTCACAGTACAATGCAATATCACCATACTCAGCTTCCAAATTGTCCGGGAATGCAATTAATTCTCTGTGTCTATGGACTTTATTGCCTTCTCTTATTAAATTTACAGTATTTACGACAGTGTTCATTGTCTCAATGAGTCTTATAATTTTTTCACAGAGAGCCTTCTGGTGGATAATGCACTGAAAAAACAAACAATTCATGCCTTTTTCTTAACACAACCGTATTAACCTAGTTCTATGACCAACCATTGGTTTAGCTCCATATGTTGCAATGCCAGAACACTTTACAAACCTCCATATTTAGAAACGACATCATTCAGTATGTTGAATATGTCAATACCTTTTTATGCTGGTTTCTAATGATTTCAATTCCAACAGTTCTTCATGAACTTCAAATTCTTCGTTTATTGTTCTGACAAAAAGAAAGAGCTGGCTGATGTCAGCTATATCTGTGCTGTCATATAAAGTTAGAGAGCAAAATTCACATTTTCCAAAATGATCTTGTGAGAACCTCAAACTTCATCACCCATATCATTAATTATTCTGCTGACAAGGAATCTGTTTCAAAATTTTTAGCCATCTCATTATCTCCAAATGAAGATGAGATTTTTTTCAGCACATCTCTTAACGAGCTCAACATCCCTAAAAAACTTTTCACTTTTAGCTAGCTATAAACATACTACATAATGTGCCTTTAAACCAGCAGTATTTTATGGTTGCGAGATATTCTTCTGTCTAGTTATTTCAGCTTCAAATTAGTAATCGCACAACTTCTGCCACTTTCCTGGTATTGATCGTATTTTGTTTTATGCAAGCTGGTATAGAGTCTACTCACATTACACGCCTTCGAAACACCTAAGACTTGAGAACAGATAACACACTGTGGTTTTACATTATTATGTTCAACAAAAAAGTAACTTTCCTACCACTTTGGCTGAAATTGTCGTTTCACATCTTCAACACGCCGTTTCTTAAGTACCACCATGTTAGGTACCGCTGTCGCAACAATACGACAACAATCTCTCGAACAACTTCTCTCGTCAAAGCAGCCACTTCGAACTGGCCTGAGCCCCGTTTTATAGAGAAACCTTCCCGAAAATCCTCCGCAGCACACGAACGATCGCTAACCTATCGCCAGCAAAACACTGGTGACTGCCCGTCACCTGGAGGCGGGGCGTTTCTCGCCATTTCCACCTGCCTCCTTCGTAACACTACGGAATGAAAGTGGAAATCGGAATAGGATTTTAACAGTCGAAGAGTATATTCCATGCTTCCGTTATAGGGAAATGAAGATTGTAATGTGCTGCTGACGTAAACATTAAAAAAACAATGTAGTATTACTTAAAAACTTAAACAGTAAGAAGGGTAAACAATTTTTTCCCTCCACATGTTAAATTAAAATACTTTTTCCAGTAAGAAGGGCAAGGGCCAACAAAATGCATAGGTGGGCCGCTGGTTGGACCACACTGATTTAAAATATAAAGGTTTTCAATTCAGTGTTAATCACTGTTTTTTTCGTAATTTTTGTACAACACCTGAAACGCGATCATCGGAGATGGTTGTTTCCCTTTGTGAGCTCATATCCAGGCCTCGAAAAGTGGTTTAAGTCAGCTTTTATGTATCTTCATATCTCTACGACTTTTTATGATAAAATACAGAAATTTTGTACATGACCTTATTAGAGTATGGTGCACATTTTACTCTTTGAGAAATTATTTGTACGGGGCCCTATAAAAATTTAAATTTTGTATTGCTTAAAATTTAATCCCTTAAAAATTTCAATCAATTTCATAAAATTCTGTACCATTTTTTTATGTAACTTTGTAATTTATAATATATGTCTATGATCAATATTTAAGGAATAAAAATCGAGGTTAATGTTTTTGGGGCACCCTGTATTGCATGGATATATATTAAAAAAAAGAGGGAGTATCATACATTTAACATCATAAATTTTTCATTAATATTTCACATATTGGCACATAATACAAGGCTATTTTTACCATCTCAAAATAATCCCCATTGTTTTTTAAATGTTATCTATATACTCATTTTTTATTTTATAATATTTGTTTTAAAATGGTTAATTTAAACAATGCCCTTTTATTTATTTATTTTTATATATTTATTTATTTTATATTGACACAGTACTTATTAAGTTTATTACTATTTCTTCTTTCTACTTTAAATAAATGTTAATTTAAGTCATTTCTTGATTTCTTCAATTAATTTCATTCTTTTTCATGGGTATAGATGGCAGCACTAAACATTTTTGTTAAAAATCTAGTTACAATATAGTTTTTTTTCACACCAGATGGCAGCAATGTTTTGGTTTTCAGAGACTAACTGCTGGCCACATGTTGTAATAGTCTTAAATCTTAATACATCCTCACATGTTATAATATAGTGGGCCAAATTTCTAAAGCTTTGGATTCTAGTATATAATTGGGGTATTGTGCTCTAATCATTTTTCAATTTTTAATATCCTGTGTGAGGTGTGTCTTTCTTTAGATCTCTTGGTTTTTTATCATTTATTTTGTTTTATGATGCGCTATTAGGGGCTAAATTTTGACATTTTAGGCTTAATGCCGACAAAATTGGATAAAATAACGCATCTTCACTATGAAATAAACCTGCCAGCTCCTCTAATGATTTTGTAGGTCATTCATAGGGTCAATCCATTTCAAGTAGTCCAGCACTGGTTGCTCGACCATTTAAAAAAAATCTGAAATTTTTTGTGCAACCCTAACATGATGGAAGTTCAAAATGACTATTATTTTTATTTTATTAATTTTTGTTTGTGCATGGCAGCCATCTTTGTTTCATCGTCTGCAGCAATTTTCTCACATGAAGATTCTCAACACTTGGTTTACGGAATTGTAAATAATTCATCGTTTATTTCTCCAATTTAAGTGCAGATTAAAGCCATTTGTACAGAATATGTTGGGTTAAAAATCTGGCAATAGAGTAGTTTCCGAAACTAGCTGCTTATTGGTGAAATTTAAGCATAAAGTTTCAGTTTTTTTCCAAAATTTGTCCGTTTACAAGAGGAAATTTTTCTAGCAAGGACACCTGTCAACATGGCATAATTTTTTTTACAAATAAGCCAAAAGTACTTGTACTCACATGCCAAGTTCCATATCTGGGACTTGCTTTCTCTTCGCTAATTACTGAAATCATACAAAATGTAGGTCTTAGGCATAATTATTTTTTAAATTAATTACTAAATTTTTCAAAAGGTTTTATTTTCTGTTACTATTATTTAAAGATAATAAAAAATATAAATTTAAATAACACTCTGAGATAAATACTTACCTGTGACTACAACAAAACGATAGTTTGGCAGTATTGTTTTGACATGTTGCCCTTGCCATATCTCAGCTTGTAGTCAAATCTCCATCCTGAAATTTCTTGTGCATAACACTACCATACAATACTCTCAGAAACCAGAACTTCAGATTTTTATTTCATGCCCCATCAGAGTATCAAAGCCTCAAAAGGGCGGTTTTTGACATTTTAGAAAAATTTGGGATTTTTTTTAGGGAAGAGAAAGCAAGTCCCAGATCTGGAACTTGGCGTGTGAGTACAAGTACTTTCGGCGTATTTGTAAAAAAAAAAAAAAAAAAAAAAAAAAAAAAAAAAAAATTATCTCACGTTTACATTTTTCCTTGCTAGAAAAATTTCCTTTTGTAAACGGGCAAATTTTGGAAAAAAACTGAAACTTTATGCTTAAATTTTACCAATAAGGATATTTTTTCGGAAACTACTCTATTACCAAATTTTTAGCCCAATGTATTCTGTACAAATTGCTTTAATCCGTACTTGAATTGGAAAAATAAACGACGAATTATTTACAATTCCTTAAACCCTTCTTGTGAGAAAATTGCTTCAGACGATGAAACAAAGATGGCCGCCATGCACAAACAAAAATTAATAAAATTAAAAAGTCATTTTGAACTTCCATCATGTTAGGGTTGTTGTACAAAAAAATTCAGATTTTTTGAAAATGGTCAAGGAACGAATAAATGATTTTCTGGACCACTTGAAATGAATTGACCCCATAGCTTCTTATTTTACATACTGGTTTCCTATGTTCATATCTTGTTCATCTTTAGAATTTTACATATTTGTTCATATATTTGTGATTTCATCTTTATTATATATATATATATATATATATATACATATATATATATATATATATATATATATATACATATATATATATATATTCAATTTTATTATATATATATATGCTTATTTTTTCTAGAATAGAAACGGTTAATGCAATTTTATACACTGTAACAAGTAACTTGTATGAAAAAAAAAAAAAAAAACAGACCGCCAGGTATTGTTTCTTACGTTATTACACGCCAAACGGCCTATTCAAGAGGGAGTAGTTTGGCATAACAGAGTGGAAATCCATATCCCCTTTAACTCCCATTGCTGTCAATATCGCACATTTTGACGCCCAGTGCACGATCCTATATTAAATTTAACTGGCGTCGTGAAATTTTTGTGCTTAACCTGGCGACATGCTGCCATTTCATCCCCAACTAGTATTATAACTTACAAAAGCAAAACAAATAGAATGAACTTTTATAAAAACGATGGTATTTTTGTAACGATGTAATTGTCAGTTCACTAAATCAGTAAGATATCACTTATCTGAATCTCACTCATTGAGGAAGAAATTACACGAGTAGAAAAATATGCGGGGACTAAATGACATAAAAACACCAGTAAGGATTAAAGTTATCGCCATGTTTCTTATAAATAAACAAAACAAAAAACTCTACACGATTGTTATACTACACTATCGATTAAAAATATAAATAAAAATAAAGATTGTAATAATTGTTTTTAACAAATAGTCTTTTATTTTAACAAGTAATACAGAATTTCATACTAAATACTCCACGCTCTATAACTTTGCAATTGACTTTTTCCTGTATCTCGTACCATTTTAGAGGGAGAAACTCTAACTAATCAGTTTGCCGTTAGGTGAGGCTGTAAGCAATCGCACTGCGTAGCGAATAGGCATTTTTCAGTATAACTAGACAACTCTTTTGTGACTGCAGCTGTCGCCGTTTTGAAACTACTAGGAAATTGAGGCAGGGTTTTAGTAGACAACTCTTTTGTGACTGCAGCTGTCGCCGTTTTGAAACTACTAGGAAATTGAGGCAAAGTTTTAGTAGACAACTCTTTTGTGACTGCAGCTGTCGCCGTTTTGAAACTACTAGGAAATTGAGGCAGGGTTTTAGTAGACAACTCTTTTGTGACTGCAGCTGTCGCCGTTTTGAAACTACTAGGAAATTGAGGCAGGGTTTTAGTAGACAACTCTTTTGTGACTGCAGCTGTCGCCGTTTTGAAACTACTAGGAAATTGAGGCAGGATTTTAGTAGACACAATGTATTTTGCCTCTTTCTCCAACCCCAATTGTGCTAAGTTAAAAAGTTCATTTTTCATATAGACGATGTTTAACATCTAACTATTAAAGCAACGAAATTATATAAGTTAATATTTCTTTTATTCTAGTAAACAAGAATGGCGAAAGAAGTCTTGAAACCAAATTACCAAAAAGTAGAAGGCCTTATCATTCCCATGTTTCCAGTAGAAAACATTAGAAAAGTATTGAGCTACAAACCTAAACCAGAGGATGTATTCATTGCAACTTATCCGAAATGTGGAACTACTTGGATGCAAAATGTTGTCCTTTACATCTACCGAAAAGGCAAGGAGTTAGGCAGTGGTAGTGATTTTCATACCTATTGTCCATTTATAGACCCTAAAGGTATACAAAGTATGGAGAATATGCCACGACCTGGAGCTTTCAAAACGCACCTTCCTTTTACGCATGTGCCATATTCCCCAGAAGCTAAATACATCTATGTCTTACGAAATCCCAAGGACTGTTGTGTTTCAATGTACTACCACACTATAAGAGCTAGTAGGGCTCATAATCATCCTTATAGTGAAGCTACGTTTGACAATTTCTTTGAATTGTTTATGGCGGGAGAAGTAGAATATGGCGATTATTATGACCATCTGATGTCCTGGTATCCTCACCGGTATGACAAAAACTTATTATTCACCACTTATGAAGCGATGAAGGAAGATTTGAAAAGCATTGTAGTGAGGATTGCTTCTTTTCTGGGTCAAGAGTACATTCAAATTATCGAGCAGGACAATAATGTTATGAATAACATCTTGCATTTTAGTGGATTTGATTATATGAAAGAAAAGTTGGCAGAAGCTTTCCGAAATCCTCGAAAGAAGAGGCAAGAAGATTCTGATGGAGTCCAAGAAATGAGGGCCGAAAAAAAATCTCCAGAGAAGGATAATATTTGTTTTTACAGAAAGGGTATCGTTGGAGATTGGAAGAATCATTTTTCAGTGGAACAAAATGATCGAATGAATAACAAGTTTATAGAAAGAACTGAAGGAACTGAAATTTACGACCCGTACAAGCCTTACATGTTTGCATGAAACAAATCAAACTTTTTCAAGGTTAATTAAACGAAAATCATGATTTTTATAATTTAATAAAGAATAATTATTTAAACAACTCTCATGAATTCTTTTTATTTGCCGTATTTTAAATTCTATTTACTCTTGCAATGTATATGTCTTCCATTTCGTGTGGTAATTCAAAAGTAACCCATCTACTTAAAGATTATTTTAAAAAATCTTCTATACAGTATGATATAATAAACTTCTTTTGTAACTTTCTCTGTGATTTAGTAATGATATTTTTATTAAGCGAAAGGATATTCTTCAATCAGGTTCTTTATTAATGTTAAACTATCGTGTGCTACCTTCACATTATCAAAATTAATAAAGCTCATAATCATCCGTATATGATGAAGTTATGTTTGACAATTTTTTTGGATTACTTATGCCGGGGGAAGTAGAATATGGTGATTATTATGACCATCCAATGTCCTGGTATCCTCACCGGTATGGCAAAAACGTATTATTCACCACTTATGAAGCGATGAAGGTAGATTTGAAAAGCATTGTAGTACTGAATGTTGCTTCTTTTCTAGGTCAAGAATACGTTGATGCTATCGAACAGGACAATAATGTCATGAATAACGTCTTGCGTTTTAGTGGATTTGATTATATGAAAGAAAAGTTGGCAGAAGCTTTCAGACATCCTCGAAAGAAGAGGGAAGAAGATTCAGATGGAGTCGAAAAAACAAGTGTCGAAAAGAAATCTCCAGCGAAGGAGGTTATTTCTTTATACAGAAAGGGTATCGTTGGAGATTGGTAGAATCACTTTTCGGTGGAACAAAATGATCGAATGAATAAGAAATTTACAGAAAGAGCTGAAAGAACTGAAATTTACGACTTGTACAAACCATACATGTTTGCATAAAACAAATCATACTTTTTCCAGGATAATTAAAGGAAAATTATGCTTTTTATAATTAACTAATAAAGAATTCTTTAAACGACTTTCTTAGATATTTTTAAATATGCTGTTGCTTTTAAAGTGATAAAAAGAAATAATACCCAGAGAAGGAAAATATTTTTTTTTACAGAAAGGGTATCGTTGGAGATTGGAAGAATCAATTTTCGGTGGAACAAAATGATTGAATGAATAATAAGTTTATAGAAAGAACTGAAGGAACTGAAATTTACGATCTGTACAAACTTTACATGTTTACATAAAACAAATCAAACTTTTTCCAGGATAATTAAACGAAAATCATGATTTTTATAATATGCTAAAGAATAATTATTTAAACAACTGTCATGAATTCTTTTTATATGCTGTATTTTAAATTCTATTTACCCTTGCAATGCATATGTCTTCCATTTCGTGTGGTTATACACAAATAACCGATCTACTTGAAGATTATTTTTGAAAATCTTCTATACAGTATGATATAATCAGCTTCTTTTGTAACTTTCTGAGTGATTTAGTACTGAGATTTTTGTTAAGCGAAAGGATATTCTTCAACCAGGTTTTTTCTCAATGTTAAACTATCGTGTGCTACCTTCACATTATCAAAATTAATAAAGCTCATAATCATCCGTATATGATGAAGTTATGTTTGATAATTTTTTTGGATTATTTATGTCGGGGAAGTAGAATATGGCGATTATTAGGATCATCCGATGTCCTGGTATCATCACCGGTATGACAAAAACGTATTATTCACCACTTATGAAGCGATGAAGGAAGATTTGAAAAGCATTGTACTGAATGTTGCTTCTTTTCTAGGTCAAGAATACGTTGAAGCTATCGAACAGGACAATAATGTGATGAATAACGTCTTGCGTTTTAGTGGATTTGATTATATGAAAGAAAAGTTAGCAGAAGCTTTCAGACATCCTCGAAAGAAGAGGGAAGAAGATTCAGATGGAGTCGAAAAAACAAGTGTCGAAAAGAAATCTCCAGAGAAGGAAAATATTTGTTTTTACAGAAAGGGTATCTTTGGAGATTGGAAGAATCATTTTTCGGTGGAACAAAATGATCGAATGAATAAGAAGTTTATAGAAAGAACCGAAGAAACTGAAATTTATGACTTGTACAAACCTTACATTTTTGCTTGAAAGAAATCAAACCTTTTCGAGAATAAATAAACGAAAACTATGTTTTTTATAATTTACTAAAAAATAACACTTTAAACAACTTTCATGGATTCTTTTTATATGCTGTATTTTAAATGTCAGTTATTCTTGCAATGTATACGCTTTCCATTTCGTGTGGAAATCCAAAAATAACCCGTCTACTTAAAGATTATTTTTGAAAATTTTCTATACAGAATGATAATCAGCTTCTTTTGTAACTTTCTCAGTGATTTAGTAGTGAGATTTTTATTAAGCGAAAGGATAGTCTTCAACAAGGTTTTTTCTTAATGTTAAGCTATCGTTTGCTTCCTTCCATTATCAAAATTAATAAAGCTCATAATCATCCGTATATGATTAAGTCATGTTTGACAATTTTTTTGAAATATTTATGGTGGAGGAAGTAGAATATGGCGGGTATTATGACTATCTGATGTCCTGGTATCATCACCATGACAAAAATATATATTCACCACTCATGAAGCGACGAAGGAAAATTTGAAAAGCACTGTACTGAAGGTTGCTTCTTTTCTGAGTCAAGAGTACATTGAAGCTATCGAACAGGACAATAATGTCATGAATAACAATCTTGCGTTTTAGTGGATTTGATTATATGAAAGAAATGTTGGCAGAAGCTTTCAGAGACCATGACAAAAATATATATTCACCACTTATGAAGCGACGACGGAAAATTTGAAAAGCACTGTACTGAAGATTGCTTCTTTTCTGAGTCAAGAGTACATTGAAGCTATCGAACAGGACAATAATGTCATGAATAACAATCTTGCGTTTTAGTGGATTTGATTATATGAAAGAAATGTTGGCAGAAGCTTTCAGAGACCATGACAAAAATATATATTCACCACTTATGAAGCGACGACGGAAAATTTGAAAAGCACTGTACTGAAGGTTGCTTCTTTTCTGAGTCAAGAGTACATTGAAGCTATCGAACAGGACAATAATGCCATGAATAACAATCTTGCGTTTTAGTGGATTTGATTATATGAAAGAAATGTTGGCAGAAGCTTTCAGAGACCATGACAAAAATATATATTCACCACTTATGAAGCGACGACGGAAAATTTGAAAAGCACTGTACTGAAGGTTGCTTCTTTTCTGAGTCAAGAGTACATTGAAGCTATCGAACAGGACAATAATGTCATGAATAACAATCTTGCGTTTTAGTGGATTTGATTATATGAAAGAAATGTTGGCAGAAGCTTTCAGAGATCCTCGAAAGAAGAGGGAAGTGGATTCAGATGGAATAAAAGAAGGAATTGCGGAAAAGAAATCTCCAGAGAAGGAAAATATTTGTTTTTACAGTAAGGGTATCGTTGGAGATTGGAAGAATCACTTTTCGGTGGAATAAAATGATCGAATGAATAAGAAATTTACAGAAAGAGCTGAAGGAACTGAAATTTACGACTTGTACAAATCTTACGTGTTTGCATAAAACAAATGATACTTATAAACAAATAAAAATATTATAAAATATTTTTTAAAGTTCACATTATATATTTTATGTTCAAATCATACTTTTTCCAGGATAATTAAATGAAAATTATGCTTTTTATAATTTACTAATAAAGAATTCCTTAAACAACTTTCTTAGATTTTTTTTATATGCTGTAGCTTTTAAAGTGGTGAAAAGAAATCTCCAGGGAAGGAAAATATTTGTTTTTAAAGAAAGGGTGGTATCACTGGAGATTGGAATAATCATTTTTTGGTTGAACAAAATGATTGAACGAATAAGAAATTTATAGAAAAAAACCGAAGGATCTGAAATTTATGACTTGTACGAATCTTACATGTTTTCGTAAAACAAATCAAACTTTTTACAGGGTAATTAAGTGAAAATTATGCTTTTTATAATTTTCTAAAAAAGAATTATTTAAACACCTTTCATGGGTTCTTTTTATATGCTATATTTTGAATTCTAGCTATTCTTGTCATGTACATGTCTTCCATTTCGTGTGGTAATCGAAAAAAATCCCATCTATTTAAAGTTTATTTTTGAAAATATTTTATACAGTATGATGATCAGCTTCTTTTGTAACTTTCTAAATGGTTTAGTAATGAGCTTTTTATTAAGAGAAACGATATTCTTCAACCACGTTTTTTTCTTAATGTTAAACTATCGTGTGCTACCTTCACATTATCAGAATTAATAAAGCTCATAATCATCTGTATATGATGAAGTTATGTTTGACAATTTTTTTGAATTATTTATGACGGGGGAAGTAGAATATGGCGATTATTAGGATCATCCGATGTCCTGGTATCATCACCGGTATGACAAAAACGTATTATTCACCACTTATGAAGCGATGAAGGAAGATTTGAAAAGCATTGTACTGCGAAGATTGCATCTTTTCTGGGTCAAGAGTGCATTGCAGCTATCGAACAGGACAATAACGTCAAGAATAACGTCTTGCGTTTTAGTGGATTTGATTATATGAAAGTCAGTTGGCAGAAGCTTTCAGGCATCTTTGAAAGAAGATTCAGTTGGAACAAACAAGGATCGAAGAAACAAGTGATGAAAAGAAATCTCCAGAGAAGGAGCATATTTGTTTTTACAGAAAAGTTATTGTAGGAGATTAGAAGAATCATTTTTTGGTGGAACGATCGAATGAATAAGAAATTTATCGAAAGAACTGAAGGAACTGAAATTTACGATCTGTACAAATCTTACAGGTTTACATAAAACAAATAATTTTCCAGTATAATTAAATGAAAATTTATGCTTTTTTATAATTTACTAATAAAGAATTCCTTAAACAACTTTCTTAGAATTTTTGTATGTGCTGTTGCTTTTAAATTCTAGTTATTCTTCTCTTGTCATTTTGTGTGGTAACCCGAAGTAATCCAAAAATAATTTGTCTACTTAGAGGTTACACTGTTAAAAAATTCTGTAAAATCGCAGAAAAAACCCCCGAGAATCTCTGTAAATTTACACTAGTTCTCAGTTAAATGCATTCGATTGAGTTTCTCGATCATCATTTAACCCGTTGAGGGGCGGTGTGATATATTTTATCCCACCTAAGTTTAATTAAGATTTGCACCAGAAACTTTTAATAAAGTTTTACTTTTATAACTTTGGGGGGAAGAGTTGAAAAATTTCTTTTCCTTATTTTGAAATAATGTTTTCCAAATTTCCGGTGTGTATCAAGCGTTACACGACCGCAATCGTTTGCCCCTCGAAGGGTTAACAGACATTTACCCTTTCTGATATCAAAATCCCTGTAGGAATTTCCATGTCTTTATTTAAAGCTATTTTTGTCTTTGTTATAACCTGTGATTCAAAATATACATTTTAAAATTCTTTTACAATTTTGTTAGAAATATTAAAGATGAAAATTTCGTTTAAAAAGTGTTTTGTTAAAAGTTTGATTATTTTAGGAATGGAAAGTTCGTCTCTGCGGAGTTACCTGGGATTTTTAGCGACAATCATTTTGCAGTTGTTTCATTCACCCTTTGCATGAAGCTTGATAATATTAAAAGTAAATTAAAAATGAAAGTATTTCCCTGCTGAATCATAAAAGAATCCACTGCATATTGTCGTAATAATACGTTCGCACTGAGATAGTTGAGTCACTTGAAGTTTTTTGAAGCGGACGTACCCGGAATCAAGATTATGACTTGAGCAAGTTTCTGAAACTCACTCAACTTTTGATACTCTCTTAACTATGAGTTGAGTGGAAATCTACCTGTTGAATTCTTTTTCTTATTTGAAACTGTTATTAAAAATAGAGTTGAGTTCTACAAATATTTAACAGCTCTTTCGAATGATCTTTTGAATCGTTTATTTAATTAACACGCCATAATGAATAAAAACAATAATAAACTATGTACAGTTAGAAGTTGTAGTTACAAATTTTAACATAAGTTAAGTCTCTTAAAACTTTTTGCAATGTGAACAGGTGAAGCCTAATTCCGGGTATCTAGCTTCAAAAAAGTTAAATGACTCAACCATCTCAGTGATAACATAGTATTACAGCTCCTATAGCACAGTCATTAACGCTCCTAGAAATAAATCTCGTAAAAATTAAATGGTAGAGCAGTTTAAATTCTCTTGAAAAATTCTAACTTTTCAAAGTTCATGAATTCATTAATTTCGAAAAATAAAATATATATATATACCGGGTGTCCTAAAAAGGACTGACTGATTTTAAAATTCAATAACTTGCAAACGGTGACAGATATTAAAAAAATTCTTGCAGGAGGTTATGCATAAGGTCAAAAGTTTTTTTACGGTGATTTTCGATTTTAGTTCGAATTACAAAAAATAGCCATCAACAGACGCTAAATTCAGGCTCAATTTTTCGCACTTCGGGACCCACTCAATACATTTTCATCTCCTTTTTCCGCATGGAAGAACAGAAGGACCAAAAAATCGAGCCTGCATTTAGCGCCTAATGCTTACAGTGCCATCTATTTTTTGTAATTAGAACTAAAATAGAAAATCACTGTAAAAAAACTTTTGACCTCATGCATGACCCTCCTGCAAGAATTTTTTAAATATCTGTCACCGTTTGCAAGTTATTGAATTTTAAAATTAGTCAGTCCTTTTTAGGACACCCGGTATATATTATCATTAACCTCTTCGGGACGAACGTCTTTTACAGAAGTTTTAATCTTTTATCACCGGTTTTTCAAAACAGAAATTTTTGCCTAATTGAATCGGGAAAATGCTAAGATTAAATAAGGCAAAACTTACAATAGGAATTTACTGGTGAGAATAATCACGGATTCTGAGCACCTTACGTGGCGCGTATACCGCTCGTCCCCAAGGGGTTAAGAATAAATTAACTAATTAAATTTACAGAAAGCATTTTTATCGATGTAAATTTACAGAGTCTACTGTAAATTTACCGAATAATTTCTCTGTTAGTTAACAGACTCTCTGTTTTTCTAATATACATAATTTTACATAAGACTTAAGATAATGGATTACCAGTAGAATCTCTGTAATTGCATAGATTTTTTTTAACAGTGTACTTTTAAAAATATTCTATACAGAATGTTGATCAGCTTCTTTTGTAACTTGAATGACTTAGTAATGAGCTTTTTATTAAGCGAAGAGATATTCTTAACCCTTTCAGGGGCAAAGTACTTCTACTCGTAAAATGTTGAAATGATTGACTGACACCAGAATTTATAACCAAATTTATTCGGAAATAAGTAAAAATTTTTGTTTGTGTACTTAATTAATGGAAACTTTTGATTTCATAAATCTGGTGTCAATATGACATTTAAGAATTAAAATTAGGTGGTCCAAAAATGAACCAACGCCTTTGAAGGGGTTAAACTAGGTTTTTCCTAAATGTCACGTACAAGATTACTGTGAAACACCTTCACATTATCAGAATTAATAGAACTCATAATAATCCATATGATGAAGTTTGACAAACTTTTTTGAATTATTTATAACTGGGAAAGTAGAATATGGGGATTATTACGACCATCTAATGTCCTGGTATGCTCGTCAGTAAGACAAAAAACAATTATTCATCACTTATAAAGAATGTAGGAAGATCCTGCGTTTTTATGGTTTTAATTATATAAAAAAGCTTTTGGACATTCTCGAAAGAAGAAGAGTGAAGAAGATTTAGATGGAACCGATTTATTACGTTTCAGATGAGGACGGTGAGCTTCAAAATTTGCCTTATCCAAAATTTAAAAAAAACGAGTTTTTTCTATCAACCTGTGAGCCTCTATCAATCTATGAATCTGCATCAAAAAAATACTACATTCTGCAAAAAAAAGAAAAAAAAAACTTGTTTTATCGTGTATTTCTGGCATTGTAAAATCTTGTTTTACAATAAAAACCAATGGACGCAGTCAGAGGTTTTTCGCGATTTCTCAAAATTTGATTTTTTGGATAAGGCGAGATTTGAAACTCACGTCCTGGGATGGATTAAAAAACATTGCAATTCGAGCTAGAAATTTAAAATGAGCACTTCATTTAGTTTAACATTAGCTTGTGAGTGTCTTCGAGTTAAGCTAACTCTAGGATAGATGGCCATAGTTTTTAAAGATTGAAATAAAAATTCTTAGAATGCAAATACAAGAAATGTTTATGCACATTTCAAATCCTTATACAGATACTCAACTTATTTTGGTCAAAAAATAATTAAATATCGAGAACAAAAAGTGGGAAACAAAATTGAAATTAAAATGGCAGATGGCCATGTCTCCTACAAGACGAGGAGAGATGGCCATTCAATACAAGAAAGAAAAAATTAAGTTAAAATAGCAAAAAATAATACATTTCATGTAGTTAATGATGAAAAACATATAGAAATTTGTAAAGATGCAATTATACCACTGAAAATCAGTAAATAAAATTTGAATAAAAAAATTGAAGTATAATTTCAATCTTTCACTTTTCGTAAAATTTTACCACATTTTCAGCGAAGTTCTTGATAGTTTGTACACGTTTCATGGAACCACTTCTGGCACCTTATGCATGGTATCCAGAAATCTTTTTCGGCTGTCTTATTATTTTCTTCTCCACAACCAACACAGTGACCCTCATCCAATTATATCCTCTCGGAATCTCTAGAATTTAATAATTTCAATTATATTTCATCCTCTTCACTGCTGGAAGTGTCGTGTTTTTTTTTCTCTCTCTCTCGCGTTTATTTCAGACTTTTTCGCGGTTTTCAGTTTATTTATCAACTTTATCTGTTTCTGGGATGAACGTTCCCGAAGTCTTTCAATGTTTTCTGAAACAACAGTACATCGTTGGGCCATATTATATTATTACTATTGAAATATTTATATTAGTTAAAATTTCAATAATTATATCAATTAATATAATTATAAACATAAAAATTATGTAATTATTTTAAAAATTATTATATTTAATTAAAATCTTCACTCCGTATAATTTTAAAATATTGATTATAGGTGGCCATCTCTCCTCGATTTGATGTGGCCATCTATTTTAAAATTGATGGAGAGATTGCCACCCAATTTAAAGTATCACTCCGCCATTGTACGTCTTTCTTTTAGACTTAAATGTAAAGATTGGATTATATACGCGCCTTAGAAGTCCTTATAGTAAAAAAAAATGTAACATACGTAATGCAAAACATTCAGATACCTAACTCAACAAAAAATATCCAACCACTAAATTCTCAAATTAACTGCTCAATAACGGGAAACTTTCTGGTACATTTTCGGAATCATCTTTAAGCATAAATGTATAAAATTGGCTGGTATGATTGTTCAAACAATTTAGAATCGAACAGTGTTTTCTATTTTTTGATAAATAAATTACTTACCGAGTTATAAGCTATTATTGTTACGTGACGAAAGGTTTTTCTCCCTTCTCGTGTAACTGAGTCCGCGTTCAAAGCGCCAACTTTGATAGTATTTTCTGTAAGTTCTCCTGCCTTTATCAAAAAACGAAAAACGCCATTCTATTACATAGTTTCTGAATAAAAATACCTACCAGTTTCATGCGTTTTCGAACAAAATTGAATGCAGAAATTTATCTGAAAGTAACTCCGTGGATTTGAGAACAGCCTTAAGGAATGCGTAGGCAAGAGTCTATTTTAATCTTAAGTTCAGAATTCAATGAAAGAAGTAACTAGAAAACAGGAATTCTGATTTTCCAGAATTTAGTGTCGTCCCCGATAAAAGGAAAAAGAAAATATATAAATATAGATAGTACAAAGCATAGTTCTGTTTGAAGACACAAAACATACGCTTTTATTTTACATAAAAAGATGTCATTCGCATCCACTGAAGAATTCCATATTTACGATCGAGTGTTAAATAACATCTACAGAAAAGTACAGTAGAACCTCGATTGTCCGAAGTAAATGGGACCGACCCTCTTTCGGAAAATCGAGAATGCTTTAATTTTAAGATTAAGGAGCAATATATGCAATATTTCTTATTATGGTAACAAGTGCTTAGTAAAAAATAAATCAATAGCAAAATAGAAACAAGAATAAATTACCTGAATTTTAATTTTCAAATTAAGTACCTTTTACATATATCACAAGGGTTTGAAAAAAGGTTTTGCTTGACGCAGTTTCGATTGCCTTTGCTTTAAAGCTCTATCATGGAGTTTTTTAATATTATTAGTTTACCAGCATCACAGTCTTTCTGCTGCTCCAGCCATGCCAAACCTTTTGCAAAACATTCAAAAGCTTCAAAATGGCTAATTGTTTCGTTTTCTTCGTTCCACTCCGTAGTTTAAGGGAGCTCAAGTTAAATTTTTCTGGGTCGCGCCCGGGTCTTGCTTTCTTTGCTGGCTAAACCGTTTTTTCAAAAGAATGTCGAAATTAAAAAGGTTAAAAATTCATATGCAATAGGACATACATAGCGGACACACACACAGAAAACGGATACTTCTATTTAGCAAACACTTTCCAATTTTTAACACTTGTATATTTGTATTATACGCTATTACCGCTGTATACTACACATCTTGTAATTTATAGACACGTCTACGTGTGCATAAACTCTCGCAAACGCTGTATATGTGTTCTGTGCATGTCAAAAACGAATTTTTAAATATTTTCCATATTATGAGAGAAGAAAAAATGGTTCTTAACTGTACCGTAAAGAAAGAATAATCTATAATTGCGGTTCATATATACATTTTATTTCACAAGCAGTAAATTGAATATACTCTCATACGTATGAAATGCATATGTATTTTCATCCGGAACATAATTCTGCTCAAACTTTTAATGAAAATCCCAACAACCCGATTAGCTACTTAATCTGACCACTAAGAATTATTGTAGAGTGAAACCAACCCACAGAAAGAAAATAGAATCAGAGATCTGAATGGGTCAGTCCGAAGCCCGAGCCAAACTCTATGACAGGGGATCCAAAATATTTATATGTACTCGTAGTTCGGAAAGGATCGCTTGCACACAAGGAATATGATAGTTAAAGCTTTCAAAATGAATTTTGCACATAAGGAATGTTATACTAAAAAAAAAAAAAAAAGTTTCAAAAATGGATTTCGGTTAAAAGAGGTTTTACTGTATGCGTAGGACGCTTAGAGGAGGAATTGAATAGAGAGCGAATCCCATTGTTCTCATCCGTCGAACCCTGATGCACTCATGTCGGAGATTTCATCGCCAAAAGGGTGTCATTTTTTGGCGGTGATCCCTTTCTTGGCAATTTTCCGTTTTCATTTTCGTGATAAAAGAAACGCTCCAAAACGAATGCAGACGAAATAGGCCTCGGTGGATGCGGGAAAAACCGGTTTGGCGCTCATGATATGTGCCTCAAGAAAAGGTTACCATTTCTGCGTCCAGTTATATTAGAAGTATATGGTAGGACGTCACTATCGCAGAGTAATACACAAATCCAGCGAAAAGCGATGTCGTCCTTCAAAAAACTTGACAAAAAAGTATCTAATGATTCATATGTTTGTAACATTAATATGGATACATAAAATTAAATATAGATTAAAATAGCTGCATGTTTTATCAGAAATCATAAATTTATATTTCTTCAACATAGCACGTATTTTAATTACAATTTGTTTTAAGTTGTTATGGGAAAATGGCAACCAAAAGATACAATAATCTACTATTTTCCAACTGTTTTTCCTTTACTTTCTACAGAAATAGAGTACCTCAGTTGCCAAAATTAAAAAAATAGCGTTAAAAACTACAAAAAAAAAAAAAAAAAAAAAAAAAAAAATAATAATAATAATATCTCAAAAATAAATTGAGATGCAATTTTCAAACAAATTGCGTTTAAAAGTACTTTTTTTTTTTAAATTTTACGACGGTATAAAAATTGACAATGTGCGATGCATAGAAGTTTAAAAAATTGCAATAGAACTTATCAGTATTTAAGAGTACAATGATACATCTGAATTAAAATAATAAAACTTTGTAAAAAATCACCATAAAATAAAACAATACACAGGACGCGTTTCGAGCTAAAAACATAACAGCTCGTCATCAGCTACAACAAACACGTGTCCGCAAGCGAACAAGGTCAAGCGTTTCGAGCTAAAAACATAACAGTACGTCATCAGCTACAACAAACACGTGTCCGCAAGCGAACAAGGTCACAAGGTGATTTTTGACCTTGTTCGCTTGCGGACACGTGTTTGTTGTAGCTGATGACGAGCTGTTATGTTTTTAGCTCGAAACGCGTCCTGTGTATTGTTTTTATTTTATGGTGATTTTTACAAAGTTTTATTATTTTAATTATTTCAAATCGCCAATTTTCGGTGCTGTTTCGCAATGATACATCTGCTTTATTTTACGGCTGGCTTCTGTAACGTAACGTTATTTTTTAGAGACGACACTTTAATTGCTGCCCGAAAGAAATAGGATATCGGGGGCTAACTAGCCGGATGCGCCAATCCTAAAACTTTCTCCTGCTTCAAAATTAAATATCACAGTAAAAATAGTAAATAAAGCCGGATAAAGGCAAATATATGTAATTTTGGCTCAGCCTTGCTTTTTCTAGCACGCTGTTCCTTTTTCCCTATTTTGCACTGAAGAAGAATCCCGCTAGTAGATTCGAAACAGCTGTTTGTTGCTTTTCATGTATCATTTGTGCATTTTTAAACGTTGTATTTTCTGCTTTTTAATAGATATCACAGTGTTAAAATTAAATGACGATGTATGTCGTTCAGGAGGATTTTAAAGGTATAGGTTCGTTGAATTGTTGCATTTAAAAAGGAGAGATAAGCATCGCTTTTTTCAAACAAATCATTGAATTGCGTCATCCACCCTTTTAGATGTCTGAAACCAAAATTCCCAAACCAAAAAGGATAAAAGCAACATCTGTTGCGCAGTACAAATCCATGTTTAATAAGGATCTATTTATGTGAAAGTGTAACAGAATAAAGAGTTTCATTAAATTCCGTGTATTAGTTTTTGAGATGTAATTATAGCGCCAATCGTGAAAAATGCAGCATAGCAGTGCCAACTGTTGTGTGAGTTACACTAAGACATAATCAGAACCAACTTATATCAAGGTCTAACAAAATATGAAGTTTGATGTAATTCCGTGCATTACTTCTTGAGATATGACTATCGCTAAAATCGTATAATCATTAAAAATGCAGCATACACTGTATAAAAATGGAGATTCTAGTGGCAATCTAGAAGCCATTACTATTTCCGTATTTTTACGGGAAAATTTCCCCATAAATTACAGAAAATTTTCCGTTTTTCTGATTAAAAACAGAAATTTTTCTGCAATTTATGGGGAAAAATTTCCGTAGAAATTTGCCAGTAGGATCTCCGTTTTTTAGTCCGTTTTTTTTACAGTGTCGTAGCGTATTTTGTTGTGTGATTTACACCAAAACCTATAGTAGCAATATATGCCAACGTCTAACTGGATCTGAAATTTGATGAAAATTCTTAGATTAGTTCTTGAGCTAAAGCCTTTGTGGAAATCGAGAAAAATGCAGCA
The DNA here is from genome assembly GCA_963932465.1 of Maratus speciosus. Taxonomy (NCBI): domain Eukaryota; kingdom Metazoa; phylum Arthropoda; class Arachnida; order Araneae; family Salticidae; genus Maratus; species Maratus speciosus. The sequence goes on from OZ010799.1 coordinate 96,045,655, forward strand.
TATTAGCGCCACCTGTTGAGCGATATACAAAAAAAAAAATAATCAGCACTAATTTATATCAAGGTCTAACTGAATGAAAACTTTTATTAAATTCCGTGCATTAGCTTTTGAGATAGAGCGCCCACAAAATTTTTGTCACATACAGGAAGTCAAACAGACTCACAGACAGATATTTTTTAAAAACAGTCAAATCGTGCTCAGGATGTCTTAAAACGTGTAAATCTATCGAAAACCGAAAGTCGAAAATTTTCACGCATCGAATAGTTTTTTTTTGTACAGACAGAAGAAAGTACAGATGCTAAAAAACTCAAGTCAATTAAAGACTTATATTACAGATGCACGAAGAAAGGAAAAAAATAAATTAGTCCTCGATTAATTTAAATGAAGTTAATTTTTTATTTATTTATGGTCATAAAACTGTTTCTGTTCATTTTAACGATTCAAGATTTCGCTCATTAGTAATAAATTATTGAGTTTTTACGATTTTAACATTTGTTAAAACTTTCAAGAAGCGTATTTTTGAACGAAATACTTGTAAATTCCAGACAAGACGTAATAACCTTTTTGGTATTTTATGAATATTTATATTAATTTTAACCGTATACTTAACCAAATTTATTTCACAAAAAAACTTATAAAATTGTTTTTAGTGTGCAACTGCTGTATTGATTCAAATGACATGTAAAGAGTTGCATTTAGGTCAGGGATGGCGAACCATCAGGGATGGCATTGAGTATGCGTACCAAAAATTTCAAAATTTTTATAACAAGATTCTAACGTGCCAGTAACATTTTCGATTATAAAATCAATAATTAATTTTGATATAATTTTTACTTAAATATTTTTACACTTATACTAAATTCGATTCCTAACTTATTTATTATGCTGTATTTACTCAATAATTTAGCCATGTATGGAGATTATTTTAGTTAGTCTTTTGCCCGTTGAAGGTATTTTACTTAAACAAGGACTTCTCTTCGTATTACCATTAAACTAGCGTTGTATACAAATAATCCAGGTACGCAGAAGAGACTTACACAACATTCCAGACTATATTTTCAGATTTTTATTGCAGGAACAGCAAACAGGATAAATTAGCAAGGAGTGACCCCTAGAACACAGTTCTTATATGGAGATTACATTCTGGTGAGGTGCTTACAGAATCATCTCAAAAATACAACTCTCTTAAAAATCAGTGTACATGTTACAGCATCCTTGGCATGGTTTCGCCAATACATTTCATATATTTTGAGATTTGGCAATATTATTATGCAGAGAGAGACAGAATCCAACGACCGTTACATGAAAGCCTATGGGGATATTTTAAATTGCTGGCGATAAACAGGGAAAGGTTTACCATCGACAAATCATAATACAGTAACCACAAAATATGGAGCCCGAAATCTACGAATTGTTTATAAAAGAACATGAAATAAATACATCTGCCCGGTTAAATTTAACAGATGACTAGGATGGGAAATTATTATCTGACAGTAATTACATCATAACTCTTGTTATATTAAAGTATGTTTGCATGCCTCTATTAACTAAATAATTTCGTAACAAAAATGATATCAATCTATTTACCTTTCTTTATTACTTATATTTGCGTTAATGCAAGATAAATTACGACAGTTGAACGTTAATAGATTTATGGTGATTGTAAAAATCCATCAATAGCAGTAATGGTTACCTATAAGTCATGAAAAAGAGCAGATTGTAAATGAAATACATTTCTTTAATTTATTTATATTGAAAATACATCTGCGGAGAAATCTAGTGTAAGATTAAGCATTTAATAAAAGCGTTACCATAAATAAACTTAGGAACAGGGCGCAATGAATTTATAAATAGAATTTTAAAAGATTAAATTAAATGCAACCTTTTACAAAATGACAAGGATTCGGAAAGAAAAAGAATATATATAATGAAAACTTCATTATACCATGCCTTATCGAATTCCGTATTAATAATCTATAAATGAGTTTTTCTTTTATTGTGTACTTCCGAATCAGATCATTTTTAGTTCTTCAGGTAGAAGCAAGTTCAATAGATACACAATCATTTACACTAACAATTATAATTCAATTTTCAAAATTAAAACTTAAATGTAATAAAACCTAACTTAAAACCCTAAACCTAAGTAAAATAAAATCTAATCTGAAGTGGAATTATGACAATTAGGTATATTACTATGCAAAGTCTCTTAAAATTCAATTTTCAAAAATGAAACCTTTAAAATTTGATAGAGAAGCAAAATTATTTGGAAAACACTATATATTGAATGGTTTGGCGAGAAAATGACGCTACAGGGCGCTTTCGTTGAGATTTATAATACCTTAATTCATTCAAAAGTAACAGATTATTTTGAAGTAAATTATGTACCTGTTACACAAAACTATACTTTTTGAAAAAAACATAAAATGGATTGTTCTCTATAAACTAAATATAATCTATAAGTTTTTACGCATGCCAGAGAAGTTTTCTTATGTGTCAAGTTCGGCACGCGTGCCATAGGTTCGCCATCCGTGATTTAGGTAATCAATATAAGAAAAAATAAAAAATAATCTTTAAATTTATTCAGATAATTTTTTTTTTTAAACGTCTCCCAGTTTCTCCCTTTTTCATGTGGTTGATCGGTTTCGTTAATTAATGTATACAGGCCTATAAAAAATAAAGTATAAACAATATTTTTCTAATTTACCGCAAAATTAATATGAAAATGAAGTAAAAATACATAGTACAGCATAGATTATGAAACACTTTCCAACGCATTCGGAATACTGTAACAAAACTTCACGGTTTATTAAGGTGAAATATTATGTCTAAATAAGGAAGATATAAAAAAGCACATAACGCATTTGAAAGCCCAATTTCTGCAATTACAATCAATAGTCGGGAAAATATCCGATTTTTTGTGCAGCCATGTATATGATCTATAGATTTCTATGTATACTACATAGTATGCTAAAACTTACTTCAGTTAAACTCATAGCTCAGTTGAAAATTCCCTTTCAGAAATTTCCATCAATACACGGAAACGTACTTAAGATCCTTTGTGCAGCACTGTATATGTCTATAGAATCTATACACACTGACAAGGAAGGTCTCCATACTGGGCATACTCAGAATATTTTGAAAAAAATACCAATTAAACTACTTATGTATGTAATAAAGGATCAGTCAAATTTAGCGGCGGAATTACAGTAGAAAGTCTGTAAAAAAATAAAATACTTTCGAGTATTTGGCGCAAAAAGACGAAAGCGTCCCGCGATTTGGCGAGCAGTACTTTTCCTCGCCAAAAGCAAACGATTTTAATGCATCTGAAAATTGTTTGTTAATTGATTTTTAGAATGCGTGTAAAAAGTATTTAATGAATTTAAACATAAACAATGGGAGAGTTTAATAAATACATTTTTTCGTATTACATATTTATGTTGCTTGTTACTTAATGTTATTACTTTAAAAACAATTTCATCTATAAAAAATACTTTCATATATTTAAGCGTATTCCAAAATAAAGGCAAGATGCATTTAGCAGTTATTCATTTCAAACTAACTAATTCATCGTTTCCATAGCAACAAAATTGAACCGACAGCACTCAATTGGACTTAATTTTGAGGTATTGAAACAATTTTAATTTTGTTTTAATTCATAAAATTTGATATTTAACATTCATTATAAATACATATATGACAAAACTATAGCTAAATCAAACTAAAACTGACAAAACTACAGTTATTTAAGTTAAATTTATTTGAACAAGTTCAATATGAAATATTTTTATCTTAAAGAGTATTCGACATGAAAAAGTATTTTTCGAAATTTCCTTTCATCGCCAACCGATGATAAATCGCCAAATAAACGAAAATTTCAATATTTTTTTACGAACGTTCTATCGGGGTTCCGCCAAAAATTTTTTATAAACATATATATCCACATGAGACGAACACTCTGTAATTTTTTCAGATTTTTCTGAATACGCCCGTATGGAGACTTTTCTTGTGAGTAATATGCAAAAAAATAGTTAAATTTGAAAACGCGTACCACAACTGAAAACATACTTCCAGCAATTATTGTTTTTAGGCGGTACTGTAGCCAAATTCTTTTGAGTGTGAGTGTAAGTGAACGATAAATTCTATGCATACCATATATAGCGCCTTGTAGATATATATAAGAGCCTACATAGGCCTTTTTATATTTATGTATGAGAAGGTCTTTGAAATATATACAGGGTGTCCATAATTAAACGACCCTACTTTGAAGTTGTCTACAGACAAAACTATTGTTCATAAAGTTGTGAAATTTAGTGAAAGACATATTAAAGGGATGGGAATTTGTTTAAGCTAAAAAAAAAAAAAAATAAATAAAAATAAAAATAGTTTAAAATTTCCCCACCAGAGGGCGATTTTTAATAAATTACATATTTAGCATAAAGATAGTTTAGAAATGTTATTTACAGGATGTTCATAATTAATCCGACCCTATTTTAAAGTTGTCTACAGACGAAACTGTTGTTCAGAATGTTGTGAAATTTTTTGGAGGACATAATAAAAGTATGGGAATATGTGTAAGTGAAAAAAAAAATTAGGAGGCCATTTTTTTTTTTTTTACGAATTACACATTAAGCATACATTTACGATAGTTTATCAAACTTTGTTATAACGAAACATGTTCTGCATGACTTTCATCATTTTCAGATACCATCTGGAATCGTAAGATAGCATGTTCCACAGTTGACCGCAGTATGTTCATGGAAAAGCTAGGAATGTCGTGAAATGCTGTCTTTAAAGTAAGGTTAAGTTAATAAATAAAATTTTCAAACTATCGTAATGCTAAATGTGTAATTTATTAAAAAACGCAATCTGGAGGCAAAATTTTGAATTACTTTTGTTTACATTTTTTTTAGCTTACTAGGGGGCTCGGCTCCCTACGAGCTACGCTCGCCAACCCCTGTCCAGACACCGCAGACTCTAAATGCACGCTAATGTGATCGGCTTTAAAAAGATTTCGAAAGATTGAATTATAATTAAAAAAACAGTGGCGATCTCCCTATAAATGGACTTCTATTCATTTCTCTTTGATTGGGGAATTTTAACGCCAAATCCGCTGCGGTACTACTTGATTATCCCGCCGACCAATTTTGCCAAATTATATAAATCGCCAAACCACTCGCCAAATTATACAAATTGACATAATTTTTATTTTAAATAACGAAAAAACAAATAAATTAGTACAACATTAATAAAAATACAAATAAAACGTCGAAATAAAAATAACTTGATGACTTAGACACGTGTAACAACATTTCAAAATAAGCTAATATAAAAGGAATTAAGTAAACAGAGTCTTTGTCTCCTGGTATTTTTTAACAAAGCGAAAAGAAAATTCTTTTAAATGAGACATTTTAAATTAATCGTTTTTAATCTGACGTAATTTTGACCAAGCTATTCTTTCTCTTTTAAATATTCACGTGAAAATACTTAATTATAATTGATATATATATGTTATTGCTGTGGCAACACTACTTTTACGAATAGCGATTTGGCAACCAGACTGTATGTTTTTGTATGCTCTGTTCTATGCTGATTAAAGCCTAAGTTATCTTTTAAGGTTTATAATGTTTCGTATTCTTTTATTCCATTACAATTTAATCAGCATAGATAATTACTATTCCTAAATACCGTACGATGGATCAACTTTTGAAACCTGAAAAGTTTGACGTCGATCCTACGTGTATTGGCGCGGAGGCTAAATGGAAACACTGGAAACGAACTTTTACAAATTTTTTAAGTGAAATTCAAAATATAACTGAAGCAAACAAGTTACCGCTTCTATGTAACTATGTTTCTCCTAGTGTTTTCCTACACAATAATGATGCCGAGAACTATGATACTGCTATTACTATTTTGGACTGTATCTATGTTACCAAACGAAATGAAATTTTTGCTAGACATTGTCTAGCCTCTAGAATACAAGAAAGTGGTGAGTCCGTTACTGAATTTTTACAAACACTTAAGCAACTAAGCAAAGACTGTAATTTTAAAGCTGTGACGGCCGATCAGTACAAGAGTGAATACATCAGAGACTCGTTTATCCGAGGTTTAAGGAATCCTCGCATCAGAGAGCGTTTGTTGGAAAACTCCACTATTACCTTAGAAAATGCTTTTGATCAAGCTAGGGCATTGGAACTAACTGAATCTCACTCAGCTTCGTATTTGAAAATTTCAGATCCTATGCCTGTGGCTGCCACAGATCTTTCTGGTAATATTACTGAGGATAAAATTTCTTCTGCAGCTACCCGGCTTCAATCGGGAAAGTGCTTCTTTTGCGGAAATGACGCGCATTCAAGAAATCTATGTCCTGCAAAAGAGGTAGTGTGTAGAAAGTGTGGAAAAAGGGGGCACTATCAAAGAGTATGCCGATCGAAACCACAGCGTGTCTCGCATAACACTGCTGCGTCAGTTCACACCTTAGCTTCAGTACCATTTTTACCTAGATGCCTTCAAAAATCCATTACTAAAGTGCAAATTAATGGGGTAGAATTGAATGCACTTATTGACACAGGTAGTTCACTTAGTTTAATAAATGAATGCTATATTAAGAGATGTAAGATAAAAGTTAAACCATACTTAAGCAAAATAACGATGGCTAATTCCTCTCTAAGCTCAGACATTAAGGGTTGCGGTGAAGTTACTATGAAATTAGATGAACATGTGTATAATAATGTAACAGTACTAATCATGAAAAATCTCTGTGCGGACTTTCTTATTGGTCATGATATTCTGAAGGACCATTCTCTTATTGAAATCCAGTTCAATGGTGAGAGACCACCTCTCAAAATCTGTTCCCTAGCTGTTGCTCAAATGCCACCAATCTCATTGTTTGCTAACTTAACCCCTGATTGTAAACCAGTGGCTACCAAATCTAGGCGTCAATCTCTGGAAGACCAAAAATTTATTGCTGCGGAAGTAAAGAAGTTGCTGGAAGAGGGGGTTATTGAACCCAGTAGCTCTCCTTGGCGTGCTCAAGCATTCGTTGTGAAAGGAGAGCATCACAAACCACGTATGGTGATTGATTATTCTCAAACGATTAATCGTTTCACAATGCTTGATGCATATCCTCTTCCAAAAATTGAGGAGTTAATCTCAAAAATATCGAGATATGAAATATTCAGCACTATTGATCTGAGAAGTGCATACCATCAACTTCCTATTAACGATGCTGAAAAGCATTATACTGCCTTTGAAGCTGATGGTAAATTATATCATTTCTTCCGTGTACCTTTCGGGGTCACTAATGGCGTTGCATGTTTTCAGAGATCCATTGACAAGATCATTCAAGATGAAGAGTTAGAGGGCACTTATCCTTATCTGGATGACGTAACTATCTGCGGCAAGAATCCTGATGAGCATGATCGAAACTTAAAAAGATTCTTAACAGTCGCTAAAAAATACAACTTAACTCTAAACGAAAAGAAGTGTCAGTTTTCTACTAGATCTGTAAATATATTAGGTTACACTGTCAAAAACAAGACAATCAAGCCTGACCCGGATAGACTTGCTCCTTTGATGAACCTACCTGTACCTAACAATACAGCATCTCTCCGAAGAGCATTAGGTATGTTTGCCCACTATTGCCGTTGGATACCATCATTCTCAAAGAAATTACGCCCATTACTATCAAACCACGAATTCCCTCTTGCAGAAGATGCTGTAAATGCATTTAACAACTTGAAGCTAGACATAGCCAAAGCCTCATTAGCCGCAATCGATGACAATATTCCATTCAGAGTAGAGACTGATGCGTCAAAGTTTGCTATAGCAGCAACTCTTAGCCAAGCAGGACGACCCATAGCATTTTTCTCTAGAACATTGAACAAGTCTGAATTTAATCATTCAGCTATTGAAAAAGAAGCATATGCCATCGTGGAATCTTTACGTTACTGGCGTCATTACCTGATTGGTAGACCTTTTGAAGTGTTTACTGATCAAAGGTCTGTCTCATTCATGTTTGACAAACGTCATTCTAGCAAAATCAAGAATGAAAAGATCTTGCGCTGGAAACTTGACTTGGCTTGCTTCAAGTTTGATATAATTTACCGCCCTGGTAGTAAAAATGCTAATGCAGATGCATTTTCAAGAATAACTGCTACAATTAATCCAGAAGTGAATTTGAGACAGCTGCATGAAGACTTATGCCATCCTGGTATTATTAGAATGCATCACTGGATTAGATCCAAAAACTTACCCTTTTCCCTGGAAGAAGTGAAAAGGCTCATAAATGCCTGTCCTGTCTGCTGTGAAGTAAAACCTAGATTCATTAAAAATCAAGGAAAATTAATTAAAGCAACGTCTTCATTTGAAAGACTGAACATAGATTTTAAGGGTCCCTTGCCATCAAATTCTAGAAATCGCTTCCTCCTCACTGTGGTTGATGAGTACTCAAGGTTTCCTTTTGCCATTCCCTGCACAGATGTCTCCTCAGCTACTGTGATTAAGCATTTAAGTAACATCTTCTCGATATTTGGTATGCCAGCATACATCCATACAGACAGGGGGCCATCTCTCATGTCTAAAGAATTAAAAATGTTTCTTACAGCACTTGGTATAGCAACTAGTCGTACCACTGCCTATAATCCACTAGGAAATGGACAGGTCGAACGCTACAATGGTATCATTTGGAAAACAATTCAATTGGCTTTGAAAACTAAGAACAAGAAAATTGAGCTGTGGGAAGAGGTCCTACAATCAGCACTACATTCTGTTCGTTCTCTCTTATGCACAGCAACCAATGAAACACCACATGAACGTATGTTCTCTCAGCCTAGAAGGTCTCATAATGGAAGTTCAATACCTACTTGGCTGACTCATGCAGGGCCAGTGTTGCTGAAAAATCATTCCCGTACTAATAAGTATGAGCCCCTTGTACAAGAAGTTGAACTTCTGGAAGCTAATCCAGAATATGCTTACGTAAAGTTACCAGATGGACGTGAGACTAGTGTGTCTATACGACATTTAGCTCCAAGAGGGGAAATCATCGAGCCTACTTATGAGAGTAATGGTGAAATGGAGCCACCTGTTAACCAGAATAGATGGTCAGAGCTTGATGGTCATTCAACACAATCAACAGAGATTTTGGAGGAGATCGAAAGGAATCCTGAAGAATGTACATTGCCTGATGAGAGTGTTCTACCTGAACTGAAAACTGATGATGAACAGCTGCGTCTGCGTCCCTGTAGACTGAAACGTAAACCTGCCTATCTGTCGGATTATGTTGTAAACTAACTCTTTGGTTGGGGTGAATGATATATATATGTTATTGCTGTGGCAACACTACTTTTACGAATAGCGATTTGGCAACCAGACTGTATGTTTTTGTATGCTCTGTTCTATGCTGATTAAAGCCTAAGTTATCTTTTAAGGTTTATAATGTTTCGTATTCTTTTATTCCATTACAATAATACTTAGTTAAAATAGTTAGAAATGAAATATTATTTGCGCTTTCCTAACAAAAATAGTTGAAAAGATCCTCTCAAAATATCACATAAATGTCTAGCACAATTTCTAAATTTAAAATTTTTTGCAATATTATTTTGTGTTCATTTTATGTAATAACTGTAAAGTGACGTAAATATGACGTAATTTCTCCTATTTAAGACTTCTAACGCATGTTAAGGAATTTATTATTTTACAATATCCTTTCTCTTTTAAAATTCAGGTGTATACTTTTTATGATGTAATTTTCAATAAGTTCCTGCTTTTTATACGCAATTATTTAATTTTAATTTGAAAGTATCTTTTCTATTTGTAATAGTCATGTGTAAATAATTTTTTAATTTGAAGCAAACATTATTGTTTCCGTTGTTTATACAGTTGGCAACAGGTTAAATTAATACCATTTCCTAAAATAAGTAAAAATATCTCTCGAAATGCTGAAAATTTGAATTTAAAATAGAAATAAAACCTTGAAAAATGAGTCAAATAAAGGAATTCTGCACACCGGGAAATTATAACGTATAAAATGATCTAAAAATTATTAAATTTCGATATGTAGTTTTTTCTCCTATAAAACTTTTTTAGTGGAACGATTTTGTCCAACTTTAGCATTAAATATCTCTTAAAATAATTATTCGATTTGAAAACTGTCTGCATCAGCGTGTTTATCAAACATTTCTGTATAATACTACCGATTTTCATATTTTTGTATGCATTATCTTTCTTAATATTAACGAAGAAAGACCTCCGGTCACAAAAAATTCAAAACCGGAGGCGGTGACAGCGGTAGTTACTTTTTTTAGAATAGAGAGAAACAAATTCCCATTCCTTTATTATGTCTTTCACGAAATTTCACAAACAATAGTTTTGTCTATAGACAACTTTAAAGTAGGGTCAACCTTCTCACCGCCGCGAACTGATATATCCGTTCACTAAGCTGTAGATTTCACTGCAGTAGAAGCATTATTTAAATTAATATGATTCTACAAATATAATGCAGTTTTAAAGTATTTTCTTATCATTAATACTCTGAAGGCTTATATTTTAATACGTAATTACAAATTTTTATATCATGTTAGAAAATTCATCTTTTTTTTAGACTTTTCAAAAAATTACAGAGAAAACAACGTTACAATGCTGCCCTTTTGCACGGCGGTCAGGAGGTTAGTTATGGACACCCTGTATATATATATATATATATATATATATATGAGAAGGTCTAATGAAATGTATGGGCGCACCAACCTCCACATCATTCGAAATGGAAATCTGACCAACCAGCGATATGGGATAATATCCTCAGACCTATATTAGTCCCTTACGCTGCAGCAATTGGAGATGATTTCATGTTAATGGACGATAATTGCAAGCCACACCGTGCTCACTTGGTGGATGATTTTCTTTTCGTTGAAAGAATCATACGACTGGAATGGCCGGACATGAACCCAATAGAACATATTAGATGTAAATTTCCAACTGGGCGAAAAATGTCCGGACCAGGATTCGAACCCGGGACCTCCCTGGCTGAAGCCGCCAATGCTCTGCCATCTGAGCTATCCCGGACGATTCTGGTCGAACTTTTTCACCCAGCTAACCTTGATGATTTCAGCATCTGGTCTGAAACGTGGTTCAGCTCAACAGAATAAATCATAGGTAATGGAACTCCAGGAATCGCTGGATACGAAATTACACTAGATTAATTTTAACACAATTATTCTAATTGGTAAACAAATCATATTAGATGTAAATTTCCAACTGGGCGAAAAATGTCCGGACCAGGATTCGAACCCGGGACCTCCCTGGCTGAAGCCGCCAATGCTCTGCCATCTGAGCTATCCCGGACGATTCTGGTCGAACTTTTTCACCCAGCTAACCTTGATGATTTCAGCATCTGGTCTGAAACGTGGTTCAGCTCAACAGAAGAAATCATAGGTAATGGAACTCCAGGAATCGCTGGATACGAAATTACACTAGATTAATTTTAACACAATTATTCTAATTGGTAAACAAATCATATTAGATGTAAATTTCCAACTGGGCGAAAAATGTCCGGACCAGGATTCGAACCCGGGACCTCCCTGGCTGAAGCCGCCAATGCTCTGCCATCTGAGCTATCCCGGACGATTCTGTTCGAACTTTTTCACCCAGCTAACCTTGATGATTTCAGCATCTGGTCTGAAACGTGGTTCAGCTCAACAGAATAAATCATAGGTAATGGAACTCCAGGAATCGCTGGATACGAAATTACACTAGATTAATTTTAACACAATTATTCTAATTGGTAAACAAATCATATTAGATGTAAATTTCCAACTGGGCGAAAAATGTCCGGACCAGGATTCGAACCCGGGACCTCCCTGGCTGAAGCCGCCAATGCTCTGCCATCTGAGCTATCCCGGACGATTCTGGTCGAACTTTTTCACCCAGCTAACCTTGATGATTTCAGCATCTGGTCTGAAACGTGGTTCAGCTCAACAGAATAAATCATAGGTAATGGAACTCCAGGAATCGCTGGATACGAAATTACACTAGATTAATTTTAACACAATTATTCTAATTGGTAAACAAATCATATTAGATGTAAATTTCCAACTGGGCGAAAAATGTCCGGACCAGGATTCGAACCCGGGACCTCCCTGGCTGAAGCCGCCAATGCTCTGCCATCTGAGCTATCCCGGACGATTCTGGTCGAACTTTTTCACCCAGCTAACCTTGATGATTTCAGCATCTGGTCTGAAACGTGGTTCAGCTCAACAGAATAAATCATAGGTAATGGAACTCCAGGAATCGCTGGATACGAAATTACACTAGATTAATTTTAACACAATTATTCTAATTGGTAAACAAATCATATTAGATGTAAATTTCCAACTGGGCGAAAAATGTCCGGACCAGGATTCGAACCCGGGACCTCCCTGGCTGAAGCCGCCAATGCTCTGCCATCTGAGTTATCCCGGACGATTCTGGTCGAACTTTTTCACCCAGCTAACCTTGATGATTTCAGCATCTGGTCTGAAACGTGGTTCAGCTAAACAGAATAAATCATAGGTAATGGAACTCCAGGAATCGCTGGATACGAAATTACACTAGATTAATTTTAACACAATTATTCTAATTGGTAAACAAATCATATTAGATGTAAATTTCCAACTGGGCGAAAAATGTCCGGACCAGGATTCGAACCCGGGACCTCCCTGGCTGAAGCCGCCAATGCTCTGCCATCTGAGCTATCCCGGACGATTCTGGTCGAACTTTTTCACCCAGCTAACCTTGATGATTTCAGCATCTGGTCTGAAACGTGGTTCAGCTCAACAGAATAAATCATAGGTAATGGAACTCCAGGAATCGCTGGATACGAAATTACACTAGATTAATTTTAACACAATTATTCTAATTGGTAAACAAATCATATTAGATGTAAATTTCCAACTGGGCGAAAAATGTCCGGACCAGGATTCGAACCCGGGACCTCCCTGGCTGAAGCCGCCAATGCTCTGCCATCTGAGCTATCCCGGACGATTCTGGTCGAACTTTTTCACCCAGCTAACCTTGATGATTTCAGCATCTGGTCTGAAACGTGGTTCAGCTCAACAGAATAAATCATAGGTAATGGAACTCCAGGAATCGCTGGATACGAAATTACACTAGATTAATTTTAACACAATTATTCTAATTGGTAAACAAATCATATTAGATGTAAATTTCCAACTGGGCGAAAAATGTCCGGACCAGGATTCGAACCCGGGACCTCCCTGGCTGAAGCCGCCAATGCTCTGCCATCTGAGTTATCCCGGACGATTCTGGTCGAACTTTTTCACCCAGCTAACCTTGATGATTTCAGCATCTGGTCTGAAACGTGGTTCAGCTCAACAGAATAAATCATAGGTAATGGAACTCCAGGAATCGCTGGATACGAAATTACACTAGATTAATTTTAACACAATTATTCTAATTGGTAAACAAATCATATTAGATGTAAATTTCCAACTGGGCGAAAAATGTCCGGACCAGGATTCGAACCCGGGACCTCCCTGGCTGAAGCCGCCAATGCTCTGCCATCTGAGCTATCCCGGACGATTCTGGTCGAACTTTTTCACCCAGCTAACCTTGATGATTTCAGCATCTGGTCTGAAACGTGGTTCAGCTCAACAGAATAAATCATAGGTAATGGAACTCCAGGAATCGCTGGATACGAAATTACACTAGATTAATTTTAACACAATTATTCTAATTGGTAAACAAATCATATTAGATGTAAATTTCCAACTGGGCGAAAAATGTCCGCACCAGGATTCGAACCCGGGACCTCCCTGGCTGAAGCCGCCAATGCTCTGCCATCTGAGCTATCCCGGACGATTCTGGTCGAACTTTTTCACCCAGCTAACCTTGATGATTTCAGCATCTGGTCTGAAACGTGGTTCAGCTCAACAGAATAAATCATAGGTAATGGAACTCCAGGAATCGCTGGATACGAAATTACACTAGATTAATTTTAACACAATTATTCTAATTGGTAAACAAATCATATTAGATGTAAATTTCCAACTGGGCGAAAAATGTCCGGACCAGGATTCGAACCCGGGACCTCCCTGGCTGAAGCCGCCAATGCTCTGCCATCTGAGCTATCCCGGACGATTCTGGTCGAACTTTTTCACCCAGCTAACCTTGATGATTTCAGCATCTGGTCTGAAACGTGGTTCAGCTCAACAGAATAAATCATAGGTAATGGAACTCCAGGAATCGCTGGATACGAAATTACACTAGATTAATTTTAACACAATTATTCTAATTGGTAAACAAATCATATTAGATGTAAATTTCCAACTGGGCGAAAAATGTCCGGACCAGGATTCGAACCCGGGACCTCCCTGGCTGAAGCCGCCAATGCTCTGCCATCTGAGCTATCCCGGACGATTCTGGTCGAACTTTTTCACCCAGCTAACCTTGATGATTTCAGCATCTGGTCTGAAACGTGGTTCAGCTCAACAGAATAAATCATAGGTAATGGAACTCCAGGAATCGCTGGATACGAAATTACACTAGATTAATTTTAACACAATTATTCTAATTGGTAAACAAATCATATTAGATGTAAATTTCCAACTGGGCGAAAAATGTCCGGACCAGGATTCGAACCCGGGACCTCCCTGGCTGAAGCCGCCAATGCTCTGCCATCTGAGCTATCCCGGACGATTCTGGTCGAACTTTTTCACCCAGCTAACCTTGATGATTTCAGCATCTGGTCTGAAACGTGGTTCAGCTCAACAGAATAAATCATAGGTAATGGAACTCCAGGAATCGCTGGATACGAAATTACACTAGATTAATTTTAACACAATTATTCTAATTGGTAAACAAATCATATTAGATGTAAATTTCCAACTGGGCGAAAAATGTCCGGACCAGGATTCGAACCCGGGACCTCCCTGGCTGAAGCCGCCAATGCTCTGCCATCTGAGCTATCCCGGACGATTCTGGTCGAACTTTTTCACCCAGCTAACCTTGATGATTTCAGCATCTGGTCTGAAACGTGGTTCAGCTCAACAGAATAAATCATAGGTAATGGAACTCCAGGAATCCCTGGATACGAAATTACACTAGATTAATTTTAACACAATTATTCTAATTGGTAAACAAATCATATTAGATGTAAATTTCCAACTGGGCGAAAAATGTCCGGACCAGGATTCGAACCCGGGACCTCCCTGGCTGAAGCCGCCAATGCTCTGCCATCTGAGCTATCCCGGACGATTCTGGTCGAACTTTTTCACCCAGCTAACCTTGATGATTTCAGCATCTGGTCTGAAACGTGGTTCAGCTCAACAGAATAAATCATAGGATTAATTTCGTATCCAGCGATTCCTGGAGTTCCATTACCTATGATTTATTCTGTTGAGCTGAACCACGTTTCAGACCAGATGCTGAAATCATCAAGGTTAGCTGGGTGAAAAAGTTCGACCAGAATCGTCCGGGATAGCTCAGATGGCAGAGCATTGGCGGCTTCAGCCAGGGAGGTCCCGGGTTCGAATCCTGGTCCGGACATTTTTCGCCCAGTTGGAAATTTACATCTAATATGATTTGTTTACCAATTAGAATAATTGTGTTAAAATTAATCTAGTGTAATTTCGTATCCAGCGATTCCTGGAGTTCCATTACCTATGATTTATTCTGTTGAGCTGAACCACGTTTCAGACCAGATGCTGAAATCATCAAGGTTAGCTGGGTGAAAAAGTTCGACCAGAATCGTCCGGGATAGCTCAGATGGCAGAGCATTGGCGGCTTCAGCCAGGGAGGTCCCGGGTTCGAATCCTGGTCCGGACATTTTTCGCCCAGTTGGAAATTTACATCTAATATGATTTGTTTACCAATTAGAATAATTGTGTTAAAATTAATCTAGTGTAATTTCGTATCCAGCGATTCCTGGAGTTCCATTACCCATGATTTATTCTGTTGAGCTGAACCACGTTTCAGACCAGATGCTGAAATCATCAAGGTTAGCTGGGTGAAAAAGTTCGACCAGAATCGTCCGGGATAGCTCAGATGGCAGAGCATTGGCGGCTTCAGCCAGGGAGGTCCCGGGTTCGAATCCTGGTCCGGACATTTTTCGCCCAGTTGGAAATTTACATCTAATATGATTTGTTTACCAATTAGAATAATTGTGTTAAAATTAATCTAGTGTAATTTCGTATCCAGCGATTCCTGGAGTTCCATTACCTATGATTTATTCTGTTGAGCTGAACCACGTTTCAGACCAGATGCTGAAATCATCAAGGTTAGCTGGGTGAAAAAGTTCGACCAGAATCGTCCGGGATAGCTCAGATGGCATAGCATTGGCGGCTTCAGCCAGGGAGGTCCCGGGTTCGAATCCTGGTCCGGACATTTTTCGCCCAGATTGAAATTTACATCTAATATGATTTGTTTACCAATTAGAATAATTGTGTTAAAATTAATCTAGTGTAATTTCGTATCCAGCGATTCCTGGAGTTCCATTACCTATGATTTATTCTGTTGAGCTGAACCACGTTTCAGACCAGATGCTGAAATCATCAAGGTTAGCTGGGTGAAAAAGTTCGACCAGAATCGTCCGGGATAGCTCAGATGGCAGAGCATTGGCGGCTTCAGCCAGGGAGGTCCCGGGTTCGAATCCTGGTCCGGACATTTTTCGCCCAGTTGGAAATTTACATCTAATATGATTTGTTTACCAATTAGAATAATTGTGTTAAAATTAATCTAGTCCAATAGAACATGTTTGGGACACTCTAGGGAGACAAGTTGCTGGCCGCCTAAAACCCTTCACAAACTCTCCAAGAACTGGAAAGAGCTCTTCTGGAGGAATGGGACAGAATACGCCAGCTTCTCATTAATAACTTCATTGACTCCATGCCTCAAAGGTGTTCAACGTTTCTGGCCGTCCGGGAAAGCCATATTCCCTACTAAAAACGATTTTCTTTGAAGGAAACACCTGTTTTATTCGTTTTTTATCATATGCACAAATTGTTTTTTATTTCCTTTTGTACCCAAACGCTCAACACAATGCATTTTTTTCTTCCAAACATGTGTAATATTTTTTTTAAATATCATGTAGCCTACCACGTCTGTCGATCATGTATCAATCATCTAAACAATTCCCTAGTTGCAAGATCCATCCAAAACCTCAATGTTCTTTAATTGTTTTGAGCAGTGTATAAAAATCTATACATAACATACAGGGATACACAAAAAGGTTCATATACATTACCATTTATGGGCGGTAATTGTTGAAAATGAGTTTTCAACCGTGTTATGTGTTCCCTAAATTGTTTATTTAGTTATCCTTGTGAGAAATCTACAATATATCACTCAAAACCCCAGCATACTGCTCAGAAACTAGCATAGGAAAACCAACGTAAAAGGAACTCTACTCTGAATTTTGGCTAACTCCAGAAATATGCCAAAAAATTTAAAAGATTCGATCGGTCATCACCAATTATCCCACTAAACACTATAGTGAAGGCCACATTAATGCGTAGAGCGGAGAAACCCATCTTTCAACTTGGCGGAGACCACCCGAAGATATCTTTAAACTTTTCGACTATGAGGTCACGAAAGTATTTTTCCTTCTATGAGAGTGAACTACGGGGCGATCTTTTTTACAGTGACAGTGTTTGGAGCGCCCTGTAGCGCGATCTAATAGCCGAAATGGCACCAAACTTGGTATTTAGACTAATCAAGACATGGGAAAAAGGATTCCGTGAAAAAAATTAGTTCCAAAAATCACCGCTAGGGCATTTTGTGGCGCTTTGCAATGTATAAAATGTGAGAAAAGAAAAATACTAACACATACAATCGTACAGTTAAATTATTAATGTTACTACATTAACTTCCCCGGTGAGGAATTAGACCACCTTCAATGGGAGCACCGTTCTCAGAAATAACATCGTGCATTCTGTGCACAACGTTCTCCACAGCCGTACGTAACATATCACGAGGAATATTCCGCACTGTCTTTGTTATGTAGTCCTTTAGAATAGACAAATTTGATACTCCACCAACATAAACTTGAGATTTCAAATAACCCCAGAGCCAAAAATCGCATGGCGTGGGGTCAGGGGAACGAGGCGGCCATGCAACTGGAAAACTCCGACTTATGACTCTATCATCAGTGAAGTTTTGGCACAACAGATGCTTTACCTTATTACTAATGTGTGGCGGAGCTCCATCATGCATAAAGATTGTCTGTTGGAGACGGTTTCTTTGCTAAAGTTGTGGAATAACAAACGTTTGCAGCATTTCGTGGTACCTTTCTGCATTTATGGTGCATGTTTCGGGTCCTGTCAGAGTGATTGTCTCAAAAAAGAATGGCCCAATTACGAATTCGGCTGTGAAACCACACCAAACAATGACTTTTGGGGAATTTAATGGGATTTCATGCACGGTGTGGGGCTGCTCAGAATCCCAAATTCGGCTATTTTGTGTGTTTACGGACCCATTGAGATAAAAATGGCACTCATCTCCCTACAGAATGTGCCATGGGAAAGCATCATCAATTTCTACCCTGGCAAGAAACGATAGAGCGAATGTCACTCGCTTATCATAATCACTTGGTTTCAGTTCGTGCAAGCGGCTGATTTTGTAGGGGTAAAATCCAATAACGCGCCGCAAAACTCTCCATACCGTGGAATAATTCATGTCCAATTGTCGAGCTACACCCCGGGCGCTGCTAGTACCAGCAATGGTTCCCTGCGATCCTTTGATAATTGCAGTTGCCACATCAGTTATTACATCTTCTGATACTTGTTTACGTCCTCTCCCAGCGCGAATGGTCAGTGACCCCGTTTCCTCGAACTTCTTAATCATTTTCTTAAGATCATTCAACGATAAAGGCCCCTTTCGTAATTTTTTTCTGGTTCGAAATTCCCGAAGAGCTGTGGATGCATTACATTGATTCATATAATACAGCTTCACGAGTAACGCACGTTCCGGTAACGTGAGAGGCATGTCCACTGGAGCTCGTTTACTTCAGCTGAGATTATTTGTCGGAGCTGTCTTGCTTTTATAGCCCCTATTACTGGCGCTGTCATTTGCATTTTTCTTTGATACCCGTGTTTTATGCTAATTTTTGTTATTGTAAGCTACAGCAGCGCCATAAAATACCCTAGCGGCGATTTTTGGAACTAATTTTTTTTCACGGAACACTTTTTTCCATGTTTTGATTAGTCTAAATAGCAAGTTTGGTGCCATTTCGGCTGTTAGATCGCGCTACAGGGCGCTCCAAACACTGTCACTTTAAAAAAGATCACTCTGTATATTAATGACATGATGTACTAGTGATCTAAGTGGCTGGGAAAAATAACCATTGTCCACTGTAAAAATGTCGAGATGATATAAAGGAATACAAGGGCATTCTAAGCAGCTTTAGAATGGAATTATGATTCTAATCCGTTTGGGGACGCAGAGTCATAATTCTGAGATAGATATTTTTCTTCGGGCAATCACACAGTATTCCCGAAGGTTTCAGTTAAGAAAAAGCTGGCAAGGCAATATACTTCCAGTCAAGAAAGGGAAAACGACCACTGTCTAGTCCAGGTTAGTAGCGAGTAAACAGAAGCGACTTCCCGTCGCACACAATAGTGATTTCACCCCGAGCAGAGAACAAAATCCTACTACGAAAGTGTATAAAAGAGAAAGCTAATAAAACACACATACTACAATATATATTAAAACACACATACACACACAAATAACGCCTGCATTCAACAGTTAAATGTATATATAAATATTATACAGACATACACACAATAAATACAATAAACCCAACTGGAGTGAAAAATTAGCCAGAGCCAGGAATCGAACCCGGGACCACAGTATACAAGACTGCTGCTCTAACCACTGAGCTACTCCGGCCGATGCCTGAGTCTGCAATTTCTCACTAATAAACCATGTTGGGAAAGTCAGCAGCCATCAATACGACAGCCTTGGATGACCGGACAACGATGAATAGATTTTACTATTACATCGATCTGCGATAAATATAATAAAACACACATATTACAATATATATTAAAACACACATACACACACAAATAACGCCTGCATTCAACAGTTAAAGGTATATATAAATATTATACAGGCATCCCGTGAGTCTGTATAATATTTATATATACCTTTAACTGTTGAATGCAGGCGTTATTTGTGTGTGTATGTGTGTTTTAATATATAATGTAGTATGTGTGTTTTATTATATTTATCGTAGATCGATGTAATAGTAATAAAATCTATTCATCGTTGTCCGGTCGTTCAAGGCTGTCGTATTGATGGCTGGTGACTTCCCCAACATGGTTTTGCAGACTCAGGCATCGGTCGGAGTAGCTCAGTGGTTAGAGCAGCAGTCTTGTATATTGTGGTCCCGGGTTCGATTCCTGACTCTGGCTAATTTTTCACTCCAGTTGGGTTTATTGTATTTATTGTGTGTATGTCTGTATAATATTTATATATCTATATTATAAAGGACAAACATATCTGTGCGTAACGCATACGTCATTCTGCGAATGGCAACACTTTGAAATTTGAAATGAAATTTCGCTTTTGCAATTTTCGCTACTGCAAATTTTTAAACTTCTAAACATCCCACATTTTAAATGTTTACCCCGTCGTATGCAGAAAAAAATGCACTTTTAAATGCGATTTGTTTGAAAGCTATATCCAATTTATTTTTGAGATATTAATTTTTTTATAGTTTTTAATACCAATTTTCTGATCGTGGCAACTGAAGTACTTCCTTTCTATTAAAAGTGGTTTAGTTATCTTTATTGATTATATACTTACTGATGCGATTTTCTCATTACAATTAAATATATCTTTTTTTTTTTTTTTTTTTTTTTAATTTGAACAGAAAATGACGCTATGCTTTAAAAAAGACACAATATTCCTGATGATGCTGTTATATTTCACTATTTTTTCATTTCGCTGATATTGAGTTTGAGACAGTAGGCAAAATATTTCAGCGACTGAAAATGACGTCATATTTAAAAGTAAACGATAATTTTATTTATAAAACGAGATATTTCTCCCTGAATACGTCTAAAAGTTATAAATTTCTGGAATTTTTACGCGCAGGTACAGATTTTATACTAAGACCTCAAATCACGAGTGGGAATTTTAACATGGAAAGTTGTAATAGTTGACAAACGTGACTTCAAGCTTGAAAATATATTTATTAATAATCTATTGCGCGTTAAAATGTTTTTAAATGGTTAATATGGATGTGAAACGTGGAAAATGACTTGATTCGGTTTAGATGTAAAGGTAGAAAAATTCTATGATTATGTCAAGGTGAAATCATTTTTGCGGATTTTTCATTTCGTAATACCAAGCATCAATTAGTAACTTAATCAAAATTACTTATCTTGATTATATGTTACTGATTACGTATATGAATAAAGTTTAATTTTCAATAATTTTAACAGTTGAAGTTTATGAAAAAAGTATTTTGTTAATCTTAGATTAAAATATGTCTTTGGAGAGTTAAATTAACAAGTGTAAGATGGATTTTTTGTTCTAATTATTTTTTGTCGATGTATTATAAATTTGATGCAACAGTTCCTTTGTAAACATTTTCTTTCGTCGAAATTCGACGGGTTCCATCTCGTACCTTTAAAAGAGAAAGCTATTCTTCTCTTATGATAAAAACTTTCACTGAGAAACGGTTACTGACCAGACTTCGAGTAATCGTAATCGTGTAATCGTAGTCGATTATAATTGATTACATAAACTGTGTAATCGCACTGTAATCATAATCATTAATTTTATTTCCGAAATAATCGCAATATAATCATAATCAAGAGATTTTACTCCGATTATAATCATAATCTAATCATAATCACAATGTAATTTAATTCCAATGTAATCTGTATCGAAAAGCTCTGTAATCGTAATCTTGCATAAATATACAGTTATGTTCTATGATTACATCTATTTTTTTTTCCTTTCGCTTCCAAACAAAAATATACTTTGTCGGTTTGCTAAAATATACAGTTATGTTCTATGATTACATCTTTTTTTTTTCCTTTCGCTTCCAAACAAAAATATACTTGGTCGGTTTGCTAAATATTGTAGCAGGAAAGAGAGAGATCTGTTTCCGTTTTCGATTCATTAAATTGCCCCTAAAGTGGGACTGTGAAAGGTCAGAGATCAAGAGGGACAGTAGATAGCCTTTAATGGGTAAAAGTGAAACAGAATCTTATAGAGCATATATTTATATAGAGCATATATTGTACTCTGAGATCAGAATGTATGCCGTGCACGGTATATACGAGTATAAGGACATAGAAATAGTATTATTTGGTATGACCTTGTAAAGATATGAGAATTGGGAAAACAAACTCGGCATGTGGTCAATCCATGGGTCATGGGTCATTGAGTAGGCGTGATGATGGATAAAAAAAAAGGAAAGAAAGAAAAATACTGTATTTATGATTTTATTATGGGGACGTACTTATATATCCGCTACATTCTCTCCTGCCAGAAGACAGTTTTATTTTCTTTTTAACATACATGTGTTTTAAATTTATTTTAAAATTTATTACATTTAAGATTCAGAAAATCATCATAATTTTTTGGCTTGTATTTCTCCATTTTTCGTCCGAAAACAATATAATTGTTAACCCTCTCGCTGCGTAGCTGTTTTATCAAAATAGCTTCAAAAATTGCATATTTAACTCCTTCGCGAATTTTTATTCTTTTGCCACCGGTTTTTCAAAACGAAAATTTCCGTCTGATTCAATCGGGAAATTTCTCCGATTAGATAAGGCAAAATTTAGAATAAAAAAATAACTGGTGGGAATGATCAAGGAGAGTTAATTAGACGGAAAAATGCATGCCCGATGAAATCTCGGGTTGCGCAAATTTTGCTACTTTGACGTTGCCCGAGAAACTTTCGGGTTGCGCAGCAAGAGGGTTAATGCTATGCACTGCATATTTATAGACACACACAGATGAGACAGGGAATTATGTTCTACTATGATAATTGGAAAATTGAAGAAAATTTAATCTTTTATAATCGTGAATGAGAAGGTAAAAATAAAACATCAGAACTCTTTACTAAGGCATTTTCAGAATATCAAATATTGACACGTATATGAAAAAATGTGTTTTTTGTTGAATATTTCTTAGTTCGTAAGAATTTATAAAGGTAAATGATCAAAACTCAATAAAACAAAGGAGATTTGAATTGGGAGATTTTTTCAAACAAGCTTAATTTCTTCAGAACTGTGAGCATTACTTACATATAAATACTAATGCAGTTCTTCATTCCTAAAAAATTATGAAATTTAAATATTACATATAGATAGTTAAGCAATGAATTTGAAGAAAGAGGAGTTCGTAATAGAACCTTGCACAACTCGGGTTATACCTAATCCGAACTCGAAAATTTTATTTTAAGTCAACCCGAAACCCGTCTCGAAGCCAACATACTTTAACCCGAAACAGAAATGCATGAAAATTAATCCTTAATATAATGCAATTATAGAATATTAGCCCATAATTATATCTCTAATACATATTATAATTATTATATTTTGTAAAAAAGAAACACACGCACACACACATACATATAATACTCATTAATATTCGAGTATGCAATTTTTTCACCTGACAAAATATTTAGGGCTTTTTTTGTAAAAAATTGGGTAAATCCGAACCCGACTCGCAAATGCCAAAACACAATTCGAAACATGTAATGTAAAGATGACCTGCAGCCACAAAAAAGTCAACCCATCCCAAACTGCAGCGAAAGAATTTAGCTCCAACCTCCAACTCTACCCGAACTTAATATCAGGTCCAGTTAGGATAAAATCAGGTTACCCGACACATTGCAGGACTCTAGTTTATAACACGCAGATTACGAAATGAGTGTAATCAAACTGTAATCGTAATCGACTAGTTCGGTAATCGTAATCCATAAAAAGATATTAATTGTAATCTAAACGTAATCATAATCTAGAATTTAAAAAATAGAGAATCAAAAATGTACCCGTAATCTAATTCGCATAAATAGAGACCTAATCGTAATCGTTTTTTAAATACTGAAATTAATCGAAATCGTAATCGATTACAGTCCTTCGTAATCGACTCGAAGTCTGTATACTGACTTTATCTGTCATGGTTTCAATGGCGTAATGATTGGACTCTTTTTTTTTTTTTTTTTTTTTTTTTTTTTTAAATTGCTAGTGCTTGTAAACTATTTTGAACTCAAGAACCGTTGTTAATCTCATTTAATCCAGAATTCTTATCTGGGAGCACGGCAGTGCGTCCGCCAAGTTCGCACAAGCCGTAAGCTACCTTTTCCTGAACCATTTTGGCATGCTTTTCACCCCCTCATAACGTCGTTTTAGGGAGAGATATAGAATTTTTTCTTTTATACACATGTTCGTATGATCAAACTGAACTAAGGTTCCACGATTTCATGTTTCTGTATTTAGTAGTTTTCGAAACATTAAATTCCGAAAAAGCGCTTTTTTGTCACTGACTCACTTCGCATCATCAAATAACTAAGGTACTTCTAAAAGTCGTAGAATCATGAAATTTCACAAGTAAGTCAGGTTTGTAGCACAATTAACCAGAAAAATCTGAAAACATAGAATTTCCGCCTCTAAACCCTTAAAACAGGGGGTGTTGTTTTGGCCGTAAACAGTTCCTTCACATTCAATTGCGCCAATGTTGGTCGCCAATACTCGATTACAGAGTTTTGAAGGGGTCACGTAATTTCAAGCAGAATAAAATTTTATATATATGCTTTTCCAAAGATGTTTGTTAAATAGAAAAAAATGAATATACCTAAAAATTTTAATCAGTATAGGTTATGAATATGATATATTCACGATATTAAAACAATAAAACATTTAACAAAATATAACCTCAATTCGGTATGTTTCCGATATAGTAGCCTTGGCGAAATAGAGAAAATAGCCTTGACGAGAAAAGAAATTTGATAATAACGTATTTTCTGGCAACCTATCTACTGTGTCATGTACACAAGCAAGTTTTTCCATATGTATACAATTTATTTAATGTAAGGAACCCGTTTATTTATTTTTATATACCAACATAAATAATTTGTATATAAAAAACAATATTTTATACGTGTATAAATAAAATATTTATATGTATATAAATAGTACATATATAAATAACATAAATGTTCATCATGTTTGTTTTCATTGTTGTTTATATCATTTAGCAACATATCTCAGTTTCTGAAGTCCGAATTGCGCCAAGGTTTTTTAAAAACGCCAAGGTCCCTATAGTGGAAAAATATCCTAATTCTCATATGAAAGTTTAAAATCTGCTTTTAATTAAATGAAATGTGACACTAATAAAACTGTCTTTAACGATGTGCGACATATGCGGTGTCCGAAGTCTGCTGCTAATGTTATTATATTGTATTATTAGCCTACTTACTTTTAATTTATTGTTAATTTTAAATCTGTAAAAGAAAGATTATAGTTATAGATCAGATATGTTGGTTGCCAAAACTCGATTACAGAAAATTAGCCTGAGTTATAAAGGTGTTACATGATTTCAAGCTGAATGAAATTTTATATGCTTTTACAAAAATCTTAATAAGGCAAATATTTCAGTTTATCTGTCCATATGTCTATCTTTTACTTCCTTAAAACAAATTTTATTAGAGACCGGGAGGCGTCTGCACAGATCATCACCTCATCGAATTGACGGCTGAAATTTTAGGACTAGTTAAAAATCGATTAGCGTATTAAAATGTATCTGGTCTGCCAAGTCCTATCTTTGTGGAAACCACCTACAGACCCGATTTTACCGGTTAATTGGTGGATTTTCCATTGTGTTTTCCTGCACCCATTCCTCCATGTTTCCATACTTTTGGATGCAGGAAAATACAATAGTAAACCTATCAGTCACCCACTAAAATTAGGTCTTCAGGTTGTTTCTACCAATATATGACTTAACAGGCCAGTTGCATTTTAATGTACTAATCTAGTTTTAACTAATCCTAAAATTTCAGCTGTAAACTCGATGAGGTGATGGTGTGTGCAGACGCCTCTCGGTCTGTTATAAATGTCGGAATTCTAATCTCAATAGCACTCTGGTCAATCTGGCAAATATCCCTACTATTTATGGAGCACTATTCCTTTAAGTGCGTTTTAGTAATGTTAAAGAACTTTATACATATGCATCATACATATTATGCATATGCATATAATACGTAATACATTTGCATCATACATATCATAGGTATGTGTATAATAAATAATACATATGCATCATTATGACGTCAGAACAAACAAAACATTTTTTGTCGCCAAATTTGAGAATTGACATGATATATTACCAAATTTGGTGACACTTCGCTAAATGTCGCCAAGCCTGGCGAGTATTTGACGTTTGTGGCTATTTTTCAATGAGTTAATTATTAATGCGAGCCATCTATTTATATTTTTCCGCATATCATCTGAATAGTTAAATAATATAACGTACGAATATTTCCAAAGTGCCAGTAGTTTCGTCACTGCACAAAACCTCTGCTATTGTTAATATATTGTACTGTTATTATACTTACTGTGACTATGTTGTTAAGCTTTACTCTGCTGAAACTTCTGTATTATATAAATAAAATTTACGGAAACTATTAAAGCACCGAAACTGACAATTATCTTTATGATTATTATAATTTTATAATATGTAACCTGTTAATCGATATGTACCGTTAGAAGGAATTTTCTATAATCCGGTTCCTCGCATTTTAGTTTTCAGGTTTCGAATAAAATTAGCTAAAAACTTAAAACCATGGCAAATTGGCTAGTTCTTCAACACGATTAGATGAGAAGAATGATAGATTTTCAAATGGATCATAGCAGTGAGCCCGTAGACCTTCTATTCTTCCGTAATCGAGTCTATTGTAAAGGTTAGCATGAAACAAAAAGATATTAGCATCAATATGGTTGGAGATATTATCAATATTATTATTAAATGCAGATATTATGAAAGGATTTAATAAGAATAATTTCACTTGTACCTAATCGTATCAGTTAAAATACAGTAATAAAATACAATTAGAAAAGATTATTTAATAAGATTAAAAATTTCCGCATTAGAGAACGAATCGTAACTGATAAGGAAACATGCATAAGTGAGTTAAGAGATATTTGTCATGAAAGAATGAAATACATAACAACACAAAATATGTGTTGTGCTTCCAAGATCGTAAAGAGTTCTTGATTTCTCTATCAAAAGCTTCCGACTTTTCGAAAGAATGGGCAAGTAAATTAAATTATGAATAACAGTAACATGATGCAACGTTTAATATGCAATTAATAGAGTATATACTGCTTGCTAGAGGCGGCTAGTACTTTAATATAAAAAGAAATAAAGTATGAATTTATAAAGCTCAATAAAATAAATTTAGTTATTTTTATGCTAGCCGGGCGCGAAATGGCAAATCGCCAAATACTGTCCCTAACTCTATTGCTCATATTGCATTTATTTCATTTAAAAATATAAACTTTTCAGTCATCTCATTTAAAATAGATGCATTTCCCTCATTTTATTTAATAGAATATTTAACATAGAAATAAATAACAAATAATAACATAAACCAGAATATTTTATTTGAAAATCAAAGCATTGTTTCTAATTTACACATGTGAAAAATGAAAACTTCTTTTGGCGAAAAAACTAAATGCTAATTAGGAGATTTGCTCCCGGCTAACATAAAAGTACTGAAATTTAAGTTTTTTTTTTTATATTAATATAGCTTAGAAAAAACTAGAAAAAACATACAAAAAGTAGTGATATCCCAACAAAAAGTTTTCGGTTAAAAAAAAAAAAAAATGCGCCAAGTTCTCCTTAATGTTTCGGCCAGAAAAAGTAGTGATATCTGAAGTTCGCACAAGGGCACAAGTTAAAAGCCAAACATCCCAAATCTTTCATTAAAAATGGCTTCCTGCGACTTGGCCGTTAATGCCTTCGAGAGGGTTTTTCAAATTTTAAAGTATGTACAAATGAGCTACATGACAACTACATTTTTTGATTATTTTAGGCATTTTGTGGCACAAAGTACAGAAATAAAATACACATTTAAAAAAAGTATTTAAACCACTTCAGTCTATTTAAATGCTTAGAAGTTAAATATAACAAAATACTTGTATTCAGAACGTAATATCCCTAATTGCTAAAACATAATTAGTATCAGCTTTTAACAGTTTATAAATAGAATACCTTTTAATGTATGCAAACAAACTATAATAAATGTTCAAACGAAAAAAATCTCTTTCGTCAATGCACAAGATTTCAATATTATACAATAAAATATAATGTAACATATTGTGAGATTTAAAGAAAGTAAATTTTCTTTTATTTCTTAGGTTTTACGTTAATGACTTTAGCTTTAGACCGTACGAAATGG
This sequence comes from Maratus speciosus, assembly GCA_963932465.1. Taxonomy (NCBI): domain Eukaryota; kingdom Metazoa; phylum Arthropoda; class Arachnida; order Araneae; family Salticidae; genus Maratus; species Maratus speciosus. The sequence continues at coordinate 96,074,072 of OZ010799.1, forward strand.
CAATTAAACCACATGTGGACAAAATGATCTGTAATCAAAACTATTGTTTGTTGAAATTGATGGTATTTGTCAGAAATCTTTTACTTATAATGTCTTTATGTGAATTTGCCTCTTTGCATACTAATATTAATTTTAATATTTATAAATTCATAAATGCAAAATTTCCAATCATTAATTTTGAAATGCTGTAGAAGGCATTAACGGCCAAGTCGCAGGAAGCCATTTTTAATGAAAGATTTGGGATGTTTGGCTTTTAACTTGTGCCCTTGTGCGAACTTCAGATATCACTACTTTTTCTGGCCGAAACATTAAGGAGAACTTGGCGCATTTTTTTTTTTTTTTTAACCGAAAACTTTTTGTTGGGATTGTAATATCTTTTTGTTTATAATAAATATTTCTTTGATTTAAAGAAAATTGATCCATTGAAATTTTACGTTACCGCTTCAAATACAACACGGACCTCCGTCACACCCCTTTAATCATAGGAAAAGATGAGGTTTTGTGACAATATACTGACAGTTTGGAAAGTGTTTTATCATATAATCGCGATGCATGATTTTTCTTGTTACATATGTAATTAATTTGTTCGCTCTGAATATTATTTAAAAAAGATACTGCAAAGATAAATGAGCCCTATTCTGCAATTCTTATGAAAGTTAATTATTTTTTAAACAAACAGAAACATACTAAATTATGTATATCCCCAGCTAGATATTTGACAGTCATTTGCTAAAACTGATTAATTATGCCCTGGGGATAATTAGGAGAATAAACTTAACTATTTCGAAATAAAGCAATGAAAAATAATGATACATGAATAGAATTAAGCGGTTGTAGAAACTCCATTTAGCTGTTTCAGAGAAATAGTAATTAACTGAAAATAACTTATGCTTCTGCCACTTGCTAAGATTTTATGGATCAGTAGTTTTCATTCAAAATTGAAGTCTACTAGACCAGAAATTCAGTTTGAATTCCCGACATTTATATTTTAAACATTATTGTGATTGTGATTATGAGAAGATTAATTAAAATTGTTACATAACTTGTAATATGCATACATATTACATCGAGGGCTTCAAAATAGATGTAATGGCAATTACCCCTTAAACTTATGTTGATGATAGAAATAAAGTATAGCTTTTAGATATGGCATTTGTTTAAAAAGGAAAAGCGTACATATTAAAATGCGAAATTTATTTTTTTATACTTTTCAATAAACTTATATGGGGCATTCTCACAATCTTTTGACTTTCGGGAATAAAAATCTGGTGAAATTAAATTTGCTAAATTTTATTTTAATCTGATAGACGAATGCCTTAATGATTCAAAATAAAGAAAAAATGGTCAGCAGCGAAATTTTTTTTATTTAACTGAGGTTTAAGTTAAACGCGAGTTTAATTTTCCTTACCATTTTACCACTATAATTTTCTATTTTCTTCCAAATTTTTACTTATAATGAATTTGCATAGTACCCACAGGACATTCAAATAAGAAATAATAACAATGTAGTATTTTTAGTACAAAATTTTGGTATAACATTGTCTTAAAGGGGTGTTAAAGAAGGAACAGAAGGGAAAATAAAGGGGATGGTATAGGAAACTAGTATGTTGTGGCCATCACAAAACTTTCTTCTATATAAATCACTTCAATTAAATCATTTAAATAGTAAAAGAAATTACATCAATTTAGAACCAATTCGTATCAAAGTATACCTGAATTTGAAGTTTGATAAAAATTCGTCCATTACTTATTGAGATAGAGCTGTAGAGGAAATTCTGAAAAATGCAGCATAGCAGTGCCACCTGTTCAGCGATTTGCACCCAAACACAAACAGCACTAATTCATATTACGGTATACCGGAATCTGAAGTTTGATGAAAATCGGTGCATTAGTTCTGGAGCTAGAGCTATTGTGGAAATCACAAAAAATGCAGCACAGCAGCGCCACCTGTTGAGAGATTTACACGAAAAGGTACAAAACATCAATTCATGTCAAGGACTAACTGAATCTGAAGTTTGATGAAAATCCGTGAATTAGTTCTGGACATTGAGCTATTGTGGAAATCGTGAAAAATGCTGCATAGCAGCGCCACCTGTTGAGCGATTTACACCAAAACATAAACAGCACTAATTCATATCCAGGTATACCTGAATCTGAAGTTTGTTGAAAACCCAAGCATTAGTTCTTGAGATAGAGCTATTGCGGAAATCTAAAAAAATGCAGCATAGCAGCGCCACCTGTTGAGCGATTTACACCACAAGGGGCAAAACGTCAATTCATGTCAAGCACTAACTGAATCTGAAGTTTGATGAAAATCCGTGCATTATTTCTTGAGATTGAGCTATTACGAAAATCGTGTAAATGCTGCAAAATGCAGCATAGCAGCGCCATCTGTTGGGCGATTTCCACCAAAACGTTACCAGCACCAATTCATATCAAGGATTAACGAAATCTGAAGTTTTATAAAAATCCCCGTGCATTAGTTCTTGAGATAGAGCTTTTGCGGAAATCCTGCAAAATGCTACATAGCAGCGCCACCTGCAGGGCGATTTACACCAAAAACTAATCAGCACCAATCTATAACAGGGACAACCTGAATATAAATTTTTATTAAATTCCGTGCATTAGGTCTTGAGATAGAGCGCCCACAAAATTTGTGTCACATACAGACAGACGGACAGACAGACAGACGGACAGACAGACAGACAGACAGACTCACAGACAGACATTTTGTAAAAACATGTTTTTTGGAATCTCTGACCCATAAAACCTGTAAATCCGTCGAAAACTGGAATTCGAAAATTTTCATGAAACCAATACTTTCTTCTTGTCAAGATAGAAACTAGTCGGATGTACCAATCCCAAAACTTTCTTCTATCTCATACATGTTAATACTTCAAAATTCGCTATCACACTGCCAAAATTAAATGGCAATCTATGCATCTCATGAGGATTCTAAAGATATGAAATTCCGTGCATTTGTTCTTGAGGTATGCCTATCGCTGAAATCATCGAAATCCAGCAAAATTCTGCCTAGCAGCGCCACCTATTGGGTGATTTATACCAAATGCTAATCAGCAACAATTTATGTCAACGTCTGACTGAATCTGAAGTTTGGAGAAAATCCGTGCATTAGTTTTTGAGATAGAGCTATAGCGAAAATCGTGAAAATTCCTGCATAGCAGCGCCACCTATTGGGTGATTAACACCAAAACCTAATTAACAACAACTTGTGTCAACATACAACTAAATCTGAAGTTAGATGAAAATTCGTCCAATAGTTCTATTGATAGAGCTATTGAGGCAATCGTGAAAAAGGCAGCACAGAAGCGCCACCTGTTGGGCGATTTACACCAACACATAATCAGTAGCAAGTCATATCAAGGACTAACTAAATCTGAAGTTTGATGAAAATCCGTGCGTTAGTTCTTATGATAGAGCTATTGGAGAAATTGTGTAAATCCTGCAAAATTCATCATAACAGCGCCACCTGTTGGGCGATTTACACTAAAACGTAATCAGCATCAATTCATATCAAGGACTAACTAAATCTGAAGTTTGATCAAAATCTGTGCATTAGTTCGTGAGATAGAGCTATTTCAAAAATCGTGAAAAATGCAGCATAGCAGCGCCACCTGTTGAGCGATTTACACCAAAAACTAATCAGCATCAATTTGTATTAGGGACTCACTGAATACAAATTTGTATTAAATTCCGTGCATTAGTTCTTGAGATAGAGCGCCCACAAAATTTGTGTCACATACACACAGACAGACAGACAGACAGACAGACAGACAGACAGACTCACAGAGTCACAGACAGACATTTTGTAAAAACATGTTTTTCGGGTTCTCTGACCCCTAAAACGTGTAAATCCGTCGAAAACCGGAATTCGAAAATTTTCATGAATCCAATACTTTCTTCTTGTAAAGATAGAAGAAAGTAAAAAGTGAAAAGGGACGGTAATGGAAAAAAAAAGGATGGTAAGGGTGGGACGGTAAGGAAAATTACCACTATTTTTAGGCAAAACATGTTAAGACTAAGTGATAGCCTTAATAGTCATTGATTTTTAGAAACAGTTGACGTTATTAAAAACACATTAAAAATAAATAAAAAACCTATATTGACATGTTTCAACTCCTTCACTGAGTCGTCATCAGAATGTATAACAGAAATTACAAGTACAATGCATATGAAAAATGGAAAAATCATCGAATACAAACAAGTAAACATATTACGCGCCCTCAGGGGTTTGTAACGATACGTTATCTTTTCGCATCCTGAATATATGGATTGAATGGTTGGACAACTTGCGGAGTCACGACATAGAGGGAATACGTGCGATAGCGAAAATGTAGGGCGCGTAATATGTTTACTTGTTTGTATTCGATGGTTTTTCCATTTTCCATTAGGATCTTATTTGTAATTTCAATTACACATTCTGATGACGGCTTAGTGAAGGGGTTGAAACGTGTCAATATAGGTTTTTAATTTATTTTTAATGTGTTTTTAATAACGTCTTTTAAGTAAATAAATATTTTAATATATGTTTTGACTTTTTCCGTTTGGAATATATACTGTGATATGCTGAATAAACTTTATTAAAGAATTTCTTAACATTTGGTAAAAGTTTTTGTATATTAATATATTGATTTAATTGTAGTATACATTTTGCTTTTATTTGTGTCATTAAATTTAACCAAACTATGTTGAGGTTCAGTACAAATATAATATGGAATATTTTTATATATTGTAAATTTTCCTGTTTTGTAATCTATTTAGATAGTGTCAATGTAATTCTAATTTGTTGATAGACTGCCCTGTTCGGTTGAACGTGGCAGAAATTAAAAAAATTCCTTTAAAAATTTTTGTTGTACATGTATGCGGGTATCTGGAAAGTCGAACGGAGTCACTTCATATTTTTTTTTTCAATAAATAAATGGATTGTGATCCTTATTTCTTGCATAATAATTGTTTGTTGTGGTATATTTGTGCAAGATTGTAAAATTTCTAATATTGGTACTGAAACTCTCTATATTATTAACACGTTAAGCGCCACGTCTGTCACCGGTGACTGACACTGAAGTTTCTGTTTAGAACGCGTCATTCACCGAGGACTGACGGTCTAAAATATCCTTCTATATATAAAGAAAAGTTTTGATTTGGAAATGAACCAATGAAAATCTGCGTAGATATTCCGGGTAGAACTCATCCAATTTAAATGCTTAAGCCAAGGCCTCCTTATCGAAATAACAGGCCTCGCAATCGCTAAGTTTCCTTTGTCCGCTGTACACGTGGTTAGAAACCACATGGTTTCCCGTGACTAGCGCCATCTAACGCGAGAAACAGAAATATTTTTAATTTGTTTTCCATTTGTCTTTTACCATTTTCTTACGACGTGCTTTGTAGTTTGCAAATGATAGTTGTTAATCTTAAAATTTTCATATGTTCTAGACATTTTATTTAAAAAATGAACTAATTTTACTGTTAAACAAAAAATGTTTACTGCTGTATCCCGTTATGTAAATAAATTATGATAATAATAATAATAATAATCAGGAAATAAAATTAATTTACCATGAATTTCTCAGTGATATTAGTTATTGAAATAAATGGATAGCATCTAGATCCGGAAAATGTAAAATATTTAATTTTCTCTTTTATATTTTCAAATATGTGATTTATTTTATTTCTTCTATTTCTTTTCTTTTCACAATTAATTTCACCTTACAGTATTAATTTAACATCGCTCCTTCAATTTGTTTCAATGCACAGTCTCATTTATTTATTTATTGGCCTATCATTTGTTTTATTTTTGAAAGTATGGGGGTTCATTTCAGTTTAACATACTTTAGATGAAAGCTTCACTGTTTTTTCATATAAAGTTTGTATGTAATAGTCTATGGAAAGTTTCATAATTGGCTCCACAGCCAATTGGCATATCTTGGCGGGCATAGTTTGGTGCGTAATTAATTTCCTTGTTTTGACTCACATATGTTATGTAAGTTTTACTAAAATGTATCAAAGTATTTTAGGAAAGTTAAAACACGCATAGATACACACACACACACACACAAAAAAAAAAAAAACAGACTGAAGTCATAAACACTTAAAAAATTGGAAAAATAAAGTTTAATAATCACTTAAATTTATACATGTCCCTCAACTTTCCGCAAATACCGTATTCTTGTCATGCTACGATTTTGGTGTTTGTAAATCTTAATTTGAGTATTCTTTCTTAATAGAACCAATTGGCGTAAGTGTAGTTTGGCGCAAAATTAATTTTATTTTTAAACCGTATACTTGATACCACATTATTCCAGCATCGCGTTTTTGCAGTCAACTTTGACTGTGGAACAGATTACAGAACATTAGCTAATACTACATTATATAATAATAAATCGGTATTTTTCAAGTATAGGGACCTTGGCGAGAGAAGAAAATTTGGCAACATAATTTCTGGAAGCATATTCACTGTTTCACATAAAGAAGCAATATTTTCCAATATTTGTACAATTTATTTAATATAAAAAAGGCATTTATCTATTTTATATACAAATATAAACAAATCGTATATAAAAAACAATAATAATATCTAGAAACTAAATTTATACATGTAAATTCGGCACAGATGTCATATTGGCGCGATTTGTTTCTGGCGCCAATGTCATATACGCACCGGATACTTAACTGGCACCAAAGTGTCGTTATTTTGCTTGATATGGTTATCCGGATATAGATGATATGGTAACGAGGTTTTCGCAAAATTGGCGTCGGAAAAAAATCGCGTATGACATCTGTGCCGTAAATTCTTATAATACAAGCTGACAGTTCATAAGTTTTGTTTTCATAACTGTTTATATCAATCGGCAACAAATCGCTCTTTCCGAAGCCCAAATTGTGCCAAGATTAAAAAAAAAATAACCCGCAAAGTCCTATATACTGAAAATGGTACTTGTTAGTTATCCCGTCGACCATATTACTGTCGCCAAATTGTAAGATTAAATGCCAATAATGGTTTGCCATAAATTAATTAATTTTAAGATTAAATGCCAATAATGGCCAATAAAACCAATATTTAGACGTTTTATTTGTATTTTTATTAATGTTATACTAATTTATTTGTTTTTTCGTTATTTAGAATAAAAATTGTGTCAATTTGTAGAACTTGGCGAGTAGTTTGGCGATTTATATAATTTGGCGAAATTGGTCGACGGGATAACTAACAAGTACCCTGAAAAAATATCAATAAATCTTATATTTAAATCTTCATTTTTGATATGTTTTATTTTTTAAAGCCAGAACATAATTGTGCGAAATATTTTTTTTACGCCTTTATTTTACTGCAATTCGAAAAATATTTTATACAATTTTGCCAGTAACACAACATTTTCAATTTTTTACTATGCATTTGTTTATAGAGTATTACCAGGAGTATACACCAGGTGGCGTAACTTACGGTACAAAGTCAGCTAATAAATTGGCAATTATCGGGGACATTTTCACCCATAGACTTTCTCCGGATTGTCAAGTCTGTTTTATGATAAGGGAGTCTTGGCTTAAGCATGGCCATAGCCTACTATGATATAAAACGGCCCGCGCATTTCGCCGAAAAAGTGAAGTCGGATCCATTTAGCATTTTAGTGTTACACATACTTTTAAGATTAGCTAAATTATTTATTGTTTACCTTGATCGTTTGGTTCATTCATGAAAAATGCCGGTTCTGTTATTTTTTTTTGAATGTCCCGTATTTATGTAAAAATAGCTTGGTTTCATATACACGTTTTAAAATTAAAATTTGATTTTTATCAAACTACAGTTCTCATAACTGACTTGAAGCAGCTATTTTTGATTAATTTACTGTTACCGGTAAAATATTTGTTTTTAATATCGCTCGAACCAAGAAGAAGAAGAAAAAAAAAAGCCGATCTTCCTTAAACATTAAATATTCTTATTTTTAATCAGAGAAAGAAATGGTGATCACGGATTTAAATATCGTTGCAATATTCTATGTTATCCAAGCAATTTTGATTAAATCATGTAAGGGTATTTGTTACTTAATAAATTACATTTATTAATTATCACAAGGAATTTTATGAGTATTTTAATATATTAAAAAAAATTTTCCATCAGTTTTATTGTTTAAATAGTGAAAATAGTAAATAAATGGTACTTAGTTATCCCGTCGACCAAAAATCTATCGCCAAACTATAAGATTAAATGCCAATAATGCTTGATCGTAAATGTCACATTCACTTGACTGTAAGCAAGTTACACGTGTTTATGTCATCAAGTGATTTTTATTTCGACGTTTTATTTGTATATTTATTAATGTTACACTAATTTATTTGTTCTTTCGTTATTTAAAAAAAAATTATGTCAATTTGTATAATTTGGCGAGTGTTTTAGCGATTTATATAATTTGGCGAAATTGGTCGACGGGATAACTAAGTGGTACCAAATAAATTTGTGACATTGATGTTTTAGACTAAGCATGTGTTTTTTTATTTATATATTTTTATGTGTGTTGGTTTAACAGTTTTAAAGAGAAACACATTATATTAGTCACTTAAATAAATAGAACTTTACATTTACATTGATATGGACAGTTTATAATAACCCTTAACAGTTGTATTCGAATTAGCTGTCATTTCTAAGCTTGATTGGAATGTCAGCAGAATTGTAAACGTAACCATGGCGACATGACGTAATTTTGGTGTTTGTTTACATATCTACCCTTCCCAGGTTGTTTCAGTTACGGTCAGACTCAAATTTCAAATTTGGGCAGGGTATCAGAGTCTTCTGGCGAGCGACTTCATACATTAAACGCAAATCAGTCTGCCTGTAGTAGTATCTAAGTATGCCTTGAGCATGGCCTTTCTTCGCTAATATTAAAAAAACTGTCGTATACAAAAATATGGAAATCGGTGGTATTATAAAGAAATATTTGATAAACACGCTGATGCAGACAGTTTTCAAATCGAAGAATTACTTTCAGAGATATTTAATGCTAAAGTTGGACAAAATCGTTCCATTAAAAAAGTTTTATTGGAGCAAAAACTATACATGAGAATTTAATCATTTTTAGATCATTTTATAGGTTATAAGTTCCCGGTGTGCAGATTGCATTTTTTTTTTTTACCATTTTTTGAGGTTTTATTTCTATTTTAAATTCAAATTTTCAGTATTTCGAGAGATATTTTTTACAAATTTAAAAAATGTTATTAATTTAAACTGTTGCCAACTTTATAAACAGCGCAAACAATAATGTTTACTTCAAATTAAAAATTTATTTACACGGGACTATTGTAAACAGGAAAAAAAAAATTAAAATTAGAATAAAATGATTACATGTTAAAAGAAGAAAAATTGCGTCAAACGAACCATATTTACACTGGAATTTGAAAAGAGAAACAAAATGTTAAAATAAAAAAATCATTACTATGCGTTAAAACCTGTAAATGGAGGAAATTTCGTCATATTTAAAATGGCCAAAAAATATGGCAAAACAATTTAAATTAAAAAATATATCTACGCGAGACATTTACTTGATATTTTCAGATAATATTTTCAACTATTATCGTGAATTCGAAGACAGAGCAAATAATATTTCCTTCTAACAACAAAAGTATTTTCACGTGAATAATAATAAGAGAAATAAAACTTTGATGTAAATTACGTCAGATTTGAAACGATACATTTAAAATGAATTATTTAAAAGAACTATCTTATAGAGCTGTTAAAAAATACCGGGAGACAATGACACTGTTTACTTAATTCATTTTACATTAGCTTATTTTCGAATGTTTAACTAATTTTTTTAATTAAATACGAAAACAGCCATTGTATCTTTTAACAGAAGCAGATATGGTCTTAAAAATCCCCAATCCAAGAAAAACGAATGGAAACCCGTTTGCAGAGAGATCGCTACTGTTTTTTTTTTAAATTTTAATTCAATATTTTTAAAGTCGATCAAATTAGCGTGCTTGTTGTATTTTGGTGTCCCTGAATGGGGGTTGGCGAGCGTAGCTCGTAGGGGGCAGAGCCTCCTAGTGATATAAAACTAAAAATATATATATTGTTTTAAGTAATTACTGAAAATTTATTTAAAATTTACATACCTTTTATTTATTACAGGATTATACTTTTAAAAAAATTACTTAAAACATTGCAAATTTTTCAGTTTCACTGTCTGTCACCGTGGCACTGAACGTATTAATAAACTCCTTTGCGCATTTAAAATTGTCAATTTTGTTGAATTTCTCTTTACAGATGGCTGATACAAGACCAAGACCCTATTACAAGAAAATTGAAGGCGTATTGTTACCTGGGATGTTTAAACCTGAACACATCAGAGGAGTGATGAACTACAAGCCGACGCCAGAAGACGCTTTCATTGCTACATATCCCAAATGTGGAACGACTTGGATGCAGAACATAGTTCTATATATATTCCGCAAAGGTCAAGAATTAAGTGATCTATCAGACATGCACATTTTATGCCCCTTTATAGACTTTATTGGACTCAAAGGAATTGAAAATATGCCTCGTCCCGGTACGCTGAAAACGCACCTTCCGTTCAGTCATGTGCCTTATTCTCCAGATGCTAAGTACATTTATGTGCTAAGGAATCCCAAAGACTGTTGTGTATCGATGTACTACCATACCAAATCGATTCCACCTCATCGATATGCTGATGCCACATTTGACGACTTCTTCGAAATATTCATGACTGGAGAAGTCGAATATGGTGATTACTTTGACCATTTAATGTCCTGGGATCCGCATCTCAAGGACAAGCAGTTATTCTTTACCACTTATGAGGATATGAAGAAGGACACGAAGGACATTGTCCTTAAACTCGCTTCGTTCTTGGGTCAAGAATATATACAGGCCATTGAGAAGGACAATAATGTTTTGAATAACATATTGCGTTTTAGTAGTTTCGAGTACATGAAAGCACGCAATATTGAAGCGTTTATACGCCCTCCCAAGAAATCCGAAGAAGGTCGACGTTCAATCATAATCGAACACAAGAAAGAAGCCGAAAAGCCAGGAAAAGGTGGAAAAATAGATTTTGTCAGAAAAGGAATCGTTGGTGATTGGAAAAACCATTTTTCAGCGGAACAAAATGAGAGAATGAAAAAGAAATTTATTGAAAGAACTCAAGGAACCGAAATTTATGATATGTATAAATGCTATATGTTTGAGTAAATAAGTTTCTAAACTTAGTTCCTAAAAATCTAAATTTGTGATGTGCCTTAACATTATTTGATGATCAAAAGGGTTCGTTTCATATATGCGGGATTAAAGGTGAATAATGTGTTGCTCAATCGAAACTGATACTCTTCAAACTGTAAATATGTATAAAAAGGTTTAATACATCACCAAACATACAGCTTAACATTCAAATAACATTGTAGAACTCGCAATAATTGCCACAACAGCTTCCCTGAGCCTTGCGTTAAAAATCTCCAACTATCTCTATTGCTGAAATCTATCGAACAACCACCTTCCTCTCTCCTTTTTTCACTTCACTTTTTATGAGTCTTGCTTGAGATATCACGTTCATTGAACCTTTTAGTCTTATTATCTTTTATTCCCACATATATGGTTATTTGGCCGATACAATAAGACTAACCGTTTTAGGACGGGACACGTTTTCCAACGAGATAAATGTTGGAATACATGCCCCGTATGCTGTTGGAAAACCTGCCTTGCCACCATATTGGAACTTTTATACTACCTGGACGAATAGGACGAATAGTGGTGCAAGTTATTTGTAAAACAAAAGCATGGTTAAGTGGAGAGAGGAACCCCTTTTTAATGCATACAATGTCAAAACAGTACAGTAAGTTTAACTGTAGTACATTTAGTTTACGTGTTAATAAAAACCTTAAAAAAAAAAAAAAAAAAAAAAAAAAACAGCTGTCCTGACAAAGTGACAGCAGCTACTAAATTATAACTTTCGTAGATGATATGAGCTGTGTTGCCACTTCAGCCAGTTCACCCGCTGGCGTCATCTAGCGGCTTATTTAAAAACTAAAGCGAGATGGAAAACTTGCCCCTATGGAAAATGTGCCCGATCTCCCCAACTATAATTTATTTGCATATTATATAGAAGATATTATTTTATTAATCTTTAAGCCACATAAAAGTATTATGCTACACTTTTCCGATACATTTTTAAAATATGTTTTTTTTAATGTCACCTATTTGCGCATTCTTTCCTAACGTGGCTCTATGATTTTCTTTTATTTATTCTTATTCTAACACACATTTCATCTTATAAACCATTTTCAGCGAATGTCTGGAATCGTCGGTTTTTTGTTTAAGTTATTTCTGGAATAATCACCAAAGAAAAATGAAACATTTTGTCTGTAACAACACACGTGATTGCGCTTCAGCGAGCTTACATGCTAACTGTTATTCCATTCTTTGTTCGTAAAAGTTATTAAGTAATTCATTTCCTTTTGAGATAAAGAGATATAATAACATGGGAAAGGAAATTCCGCAAATCTCAATAAAGGCTTCCCACATCTCTGTTCAATTATGCAATTGGCACGTGATTTTTACGAGCATTTACTAATAGAGTGTATAAAATGTGTTTAGGAAATTAGTTATTTTATTGATGACGCTTGCTTAAAATGCAATTAACCCCTTGAAGGGCGGGCGGCGGTATATTATATATACCACGTAATTTTAATTCCTAACTGCCAAATGACACCCAGACTTTTTTATTTTTATAAAATTTTGCTTTTGAAAGGTTTTCAATGAATGGAATTTCATAAATCTCAATAAAGGCTTCTCACTTCTCTATTCCATTATGAAACAGGTAGTATGAGCATTTGTTTACAGTGTATAGAATGTGTTTAGGAAGTTGGTTAGTTCAGTGATGATCTTAAAATGTAAAATGTTAGTAATCAATTCCTTGAAGGGCGGCGGTACATTATATATACAACTTAATTTTAATATCTCAATAAAGGCTTCCCACATCTCTATTCAATTATGCAACAGGTATGGGGTTTTTACGAGCATTTGTTTACAGGGTGCCTAAAATGTGTTTAGGAAATTGGTTAATTCAGTGATGATCTTAAAATGTAAAATGTAAGTAACTAATCCCTTGAAGTGTGGTGGTATATTATATATACCCCTTAATCTTAATTCCTAATTGCCAATCCACACTCTAATTTTTTTTTTCAAAATTTTGATTTTGAAAGGTATTGGAAGAATGAAATTTCCTAAATCTTAATAAAGGCTTTCCACATCTCTATTCAGTTATGCAATAGGCATGTGATTTTTACGGGTATTTATTAATAGTATGTATAAAATGTGTTTAAGAAATTAGTTAATTCATTTATGACGCTTAAAATGTAAGTAGTTAATCCCTTAAAAGACGGTAGTATATTATATAACCACGTAATTTTAATTCCTAACTGCCAAATGACACCCCGGACATCTTTTTGTAAAATTTTGCTTTTTAAAGGTATTTAAGAAAAGAACTTACCCATTTAAAAAAAAAAAAAATGTTCGTAAATTCTGGTCACATTCAATCATTTAAACATTTTAGCAACAGAATTACTTTGCTCGTGAAAGGGTTAAATGAATGAAAAACTGCCTTATAGGCAGATTTTTTATTTATGCGCCAGTGTGTTTAGAATATAAGAACATTTTTTATTTAAAAAAATTATTTTCATACAGAGTACCCTTTACTGAATACATTATCTACATAATTACACACATCATTTTCTCGTTTGCCTTCTTTCATATATACACCTTACATTTTTACATGCATATTATATAGTATTAACATACATACATACAATTTAGATATATTCCTATGTACAACATATTTTAATACATATAGTAGCTAAACAATGGGTTATACATACATAACGTTATCAACTTTCTAGTAATTTTGGACCCCCCCCCCCCTCTTACGATATCATACGTTATCATTCCTCGAACCCTCCCTCACCCCCCTAATGATATCGTTATCAATTTCTAAAATTTTTTGAATTTTTTTTCTTTTGTTTGGAGTGATGTACAGATATGGTTATATATTTATTATTTGCATACTTTATTGATTCAAATGAAGAGAAGTCAGTAAAATATCACTTTGCATATGAAATAACTTTATATAAAATAATACTTAAAAGAAATAGTTACAATTTATAAATATTTAAAAATAGCTTTTTGTTACGTAATGCATTCAACAGTAATAATGACTTTGCTCTTGCCCCCGCACGGTTGGGGGTGATGCGGGGCAGACAGAACTTCCTATCAACTGAACAGGTGGTCAACATTCTTTCTCATTTATTTACCAGTAAACACAACAAGTATCATTTCAAGCATACTTCGCAGTTGGTTTCTCAAACAGCAAATTATTTATTCATACACAGAATAGGAATGACAGAAGAATAGAAATGCCAAATCTTGTGGTATTCCATATTTTGGAAGTAAATAATTTTATAATAATTTAATAATATTAATAATAACTTTGTATTTCTATAAAAATAGATAACAGACTAAAAAAATATTACAGATTCTTTTGATGTAAAGAATAACTTATAAATAAAAAGAGAAAATTTTGGTTGGATAAAAACTGATAACGATATCAAAAAACAACCCCCTCTCCTCTAGAGATATCATACGATATCATTTGTCAGACCCCCCACCCCCTCCCCCCTAAAATGCTAACGTTATATATGCACAGCCACCAAAGCCTTTTTCAGCAGATGAGAATAATAGAACCAATAATGAAACTTCTATAATCCTAATACACGATATAAAAATGGATACAACAGTCATTTTTTGCATGATAAGAGTGATTATATCACAAATAATACAACATTTTTCTTGCGACTGAATGCTATAAGTAACTTTGTTTCTTTAATAAAACGTCATTTTTTTCCGATTTATAGGATACTCTAATCCAACATCAGAACTGTACCAATGACGTAGTCTATGCAGACATGAGACTTTCTTTTATTCTTTCTTACTCTAATACACATTTTATCCCATAAGACATATTTTGATATTCCCTTCTATCTTTAATACACATCTCATTCCACAAGACTTCTGATTATTCTCTTCTACCGTTAATTCACACTGTAAAAAAAATGCTGCCAGTTTTCCGGTAGGAATCGGAAAAAAAGTTGCCCTTATCGTACCGGAATAATTTCCGACCCAGCTCGGAATAAAATCCATAAAACTAAGGAAATAGTCAGTAAAGCGGTATTTTACGGATTTTATTCCGAGCTGGGTAGGAAATTATTCCGGTACGATAAGGGCAACTATTTTTCCGATTCCTATTGGAAAACTGGCATTTTTTTTTACAGTGCACATCTCATTCCATGGGACTTCTTTTGATATTATCTTCTATCTTTAATACATATATCATAACAGGAGACTCATTCTGATGTTTTGTTCTATCTTTATTACACATCTCATCCAATGAAACTTCTTCTATTTTTAATTCGCATCTTATCTCACGAGACTTTTTCTCATATTCTCTACTAGCTTGAATACGCATCTCATCCCATGAGATTTATTCTGATGTTCTGTTCTATCTTTATTACACATTTCATCCCATGAAACTTCTTGTGATGTTCCCTTCTATTTTTAATTCGCATCTCATCCAACGAGACTTCTTCTGATATTCTCTTCTAGCTTTAACACATACCTCATCCCATGAGCCTTCGCTTAATATTATCTTCTATTCTCAAATCCACATGGGATACTTTCTGACAAATTTTTAAATTCATTTTTGTTCGCGAACGCATTAAATTACAGTTTTTCCGTTTTTCGGTAAAGGTAGAAAATGTTACCGAAAATGCAGTCTAAGTTGGCGTTTTTAACTGAATTTCCGGGCGTGACAGCGCGGGAAAGGAAAAGTATTGCCGTCCTGAGACAATAATTGCTTATAACTCAAGATGTAATTAATTTATCGAAAATAGAAAAACTGTTCGATTACAAATCGCTCCAATAATCATACCTACGAGCATCATGGCTTTATGTTTAAATATTAATCAGAAAATGGGTCAAAAAGTTGAGAGTTGTTGAGTGGGAAAAAATATTTTTTGAAAACTGCCTTAATACGCATCTTACCAAATAAGCTGTCTTTTGATCTTCTCTTTTATATAATCTAATACACTGTAAAAAAAAATCTGTGAAGTTACTAAAGTTTTTCTAGGAAACTTGGATTCCTAGAACTTTTCATGTAACGGCAACAACAAAATTTCATGTAACAGACACACTTTTGCGCCGAAAATCAAAAAATCTGTAAGGTTACTAAGAATTTTTTTGGAAACTGAGATTCCGAGAACTTTTCATGTAACTGCAGCCAGTGTTACAAATAAAAGTTTAGTAAGATTACTGCAATTTTAGCAGATTCATTTGTAAAGTTACAGATTTTTGTAGCTTTACAAAAACTAGTTTTGTAGATTTGCAGCTTTTTTCGTACAGTTACAGGTGAAAGTTTAGTAAGCATGTAACTTTACATCTGTAGAACTACAGATTTTTTTTTACAGTGTACACATCTCACACCATGAGATTTCTTCTGATAGTATCTTTTATTTATAATATACACATCTCATTCCATGAACCTTCTTTTGACGTTCTCTTCTATCTTTAATACACATCTCATCACATGAGATTTATTTTGATAGCATCTGTTATCAATAATATACACATCTCATCCCATGAACCCTCTTCTGATGTTCTCTTCTATCTTTAATACACATTTCATCCCATGAGATTTCTTTTGATAGTCTTTTTTATCTATAATATACACATTTCATCCCATGAACCATCTTTTGATGTTCTCTTCCATCTTTAATACACATCTCATTCCACAAGAATTCTTCTAATATTCTCTTAATATTATCCTATGATCTTTTTTTTTTATATTCTCTTTTATCTTTATGACGTATTTCCTCCCATGAGACTTCTGATATCGTCTTTTATCGTTAATACACATCCCATCCTATGAGCCTTCTTTTGATATTCTCTCTTATCTTTAACACACATCTCATCCCATGAGACTTCTGATATTATCTTCTATCTTCAACCATTTTCTTTCGTTTCTTTTTGCAATAAACACCTAAGAAAGTTGAAACATTTTACTATAACAACAGTCGTGAATGTGTTTTCTGAAGAGCCCGCATGCTAACGCTTTTCCCCTTTCTTCCTTGCACTAGTTATTAGGTAATTCATTTCCTCCTTGAGATAAAGCAACGTAATAACATAGAAGAAATTTCATAAATCTGAATGAAGGCTTTATACATATGTATTCAATTATGCACTAATCACGTGATATTACGAGCATTTAATATCGCATAAAATATGCCCAGAAAATTATTTAATTCAGTGATGAAGCATAAATTTGATAACAGGTAATTGAACAGGAATGGAAAAAAACAACTGCCTTATAAGAAAATTTTTTTTACACACCTCAATAATTAAAACCTTCGCGATGAGCGACTTTTACCGAATTTTCAATCTTTTATCGCCAGTTTTTTTAAATAAAATTTTTTGCCTAATTTCGAAGAAATATTCTGATATAAGGCAAAATTTACAATAAAAAATTGCTGGTAGGAATAATCAAAGAGTTCTGAGCAGCTTATGCGTCATGTATACCTGACACTCGACGCTAAGGGGTTACGATAATAAATAATATTAAGGTTAAAACTTTTGAGAAAGTTGAAAAATGTTTAAGCATTCGGTTTATCTGTTCTTTTGTCTGGCCTTCTGTCTGTCCGGATTCTAACTTGCGTAAATATACTCGGATTTCCATCTAATTAATATACGTTATTGGGGTTTATCATAGTATGTTCGATATCAAAAATTAAGTGTGCAGCATGTATATTTTTTTTACAGGTGTACTAAAAAAAATTCCGTTACGTTATGGTCTACGGAGAAAATCCTTTTCAGTGTATTTTAATGATATTACTCTGTTTCAAACATATTGAAATTCCCATACATGACTGAAGCGCACTACAATATATTTACTATACGTTGTAAAAAAAAAAAAAAAAAATAGTACTAAATAACGGAAATTCTACTTGCAATCGAGACGCCAGTACTATTTCCGTATTTTAAAATAAAATCCCCCCCCCCCCGTAAATTCCAGAAAAACGTAAATTTTACTATAATTTACGGGTAAATACTTCCGTTAAAATACGGAAATAGTACTGGCGTCTCGATTGCCAGTAGAATTTCCGTTTTTTACAGTGTAGAATATGGTACCTGGAAGACTTATAATTTCTTGAAAACAATTTTGTTATATTACGGTCTATGGGGAAAAGCCATTTACGGTGCATTTTAATGCAGTTACAGTATTTCAAACGTAATGGAATTGATATGATTTTCTGAGGTGCACAAAAACGTGCTGTCAGTAGAATATGGTCTGTAAACAATTTATCATTCACTTACAGGACAACAGAAAAGAATTCGGTTAGACAAGGTCAACGGCGAAAAACTGTTTGCAGAGTAACTTAATTGCGTTACACTATTTCAAATATAATGAAATTGATATCATTACCGAGGTTCACTACAAGGTGCTTGCTGTAGAATATACATAGTTTACACATCGTTCGTTTTTCAGGGACACACAAAATTCGAAGTACTCTCTATTAGTGATAATTGCACGAAGTGCAATTTCAGTTATGGAATGTGTTGTTAAGTTTAATTAATTTTTATTGTACTAAATTGTGTGCATAAATTCTGTAGATAATATACAAGACAACCCAAAAGAATTTGTAAAAATTACTGAGTATGCACCTGGATTGCTTAATGGTTGTTTTTAATTGAGTTATCCATTTTCAAGCTGGACTATGTTTAGTATACTTAACTATGTTGGCAGAATATGAATAAAGTCACACTGCAAAAAGAACTGCATGCATGTTCAACAGGTTGAAATTTGCTCGTCAAACGTGGCAAATGAGGTGCGTTCGTTCTATGTTTTATAAATATTTTTTGCCCCGCATATTGTATTGAATTAAAAAGAGAGAAACAACGTTTACAAAACACAAATGTAAGTCATTTTAAAAAGCATTTAGCTATTTCGAAGCCTCTAAGGCCCCATCATCAGTGCTTATAAATTAAAGATAAAAATAAAACTATGGAAAAAAGTGGGGGGAGATAGAGCCAGAAGGCGCAGCTCACATCCCGACAGTCAACAGCGAAATGAAAACCACTGTTGACAAACAGCCGCGGAGTCGGTCTCACGCGCACACAGGGAGACCAATCAAAAGCCGACCAGATGTTCCGGGAGAGTTCAAATAAAGCGGAGAAAAAGGGGGGTGCAGGGAAGAGGACGAATTAAAGAAAATTAAACCATAACTTTGAAAAATTGGGCGTGCTGGACAAATAGTTTACTAAGCTGTAGAATTTTTCCATATGTGGTAGGCTTCCCAAAAGTCAAGATCGTAAATTTGATGAGCATTTTTGTATAATTGAGGCTTTGGAAAATTTAAAATTATGATTGTTGGACCAGCAGTGAGCAGTGATTAGCAATAGCGGTCCAATAATAATAATTTTAATTATTCCGAAGCCTTAATTATACAAAAATGCTCATCAATTTACGATCTTGACTTTTGGGAAGCCTACCACATATGGAAAAATTAAAAAAACTTAGTAAACGATTTGTCCAGCACGCCCAATTTTTAAAAGTTATAGTTTAATTTTCTTTAATTCGTCCTCTTCCCTCCACCCCCCCTTTTTTTCTCCGCTTTATTTGAACTCTCCCGGAGCATCTGGGCGGCTTTTGATTGGTCTCCCTGTGTGCGCGTGAGACCGACTCCGTGGCTGTTTGTCAACAGTGGTTTTTATTTCGCTGTTGACTGTCGGTATGTGAGGTGCTCCTTCTGGCTCTATCTCCCCCACTTTTATTCCATAGTTTTATTTTTTATCTTTAATTTATAAGCACTGATGATGGGGCTTATAAATTAAAGATAGACAAGAATATGTACTAAAATTAAAATTATTATTCATAAACATAAAAGTCAAAAGATTGTGAGAATGCCCCATATGAGACGTTGAATTTGAAAGTCCGTTTTAAGAAAAGGTTAATGCTAAATTTTCTTACGAATTAACATAAAATTTATGTTTTTAATCAATTTACAATAAATATATTTTAATATCAGTATAAAAATATTACTAGTAAAAATTTATATTTTTAATCAATTCACAATAAATATCTTTTAATCTATATCTATACTAATATTATAAAGAGGTAAAAATTATTTATTTGTAGGAGGTAAGCACTGGAACTACCGAACCGATTCCAAAAGTAATGGTATCAAAATGATGGTGTTAGTCTAACTTAGAATATAGTCTGTATCTTATGTCCGTGCCACTGGCCAAAAGAGGGTGCAGGAGCAAAAAACGTTCTAAAAATGCCATTTTTGTGTTACTGAAGGGCCTAAAAACATGAAATTTCGAATGGTAGTTAGTTATACTAATGATCTCTAAGGACATTTCTTTAAAAAAAAATCGAAATTAAAAAGGGGTGGAAATGTGCGAAAAGCGTTCTAAAAAACGTTCTAAATGGCGATTTTTACGCAATTTCAGGAAGTACCAAACCGATTTCAAAAATAATGGTATCAAAATGATGTTGACAACACTTGCTCCAACATAGGCTACCTTTTATGTCGGTGCCACTACCCCTAAAGGGGGTGCAGGAGCAAAAAAACGTTCGAAATTGCGATTTTTGTTTTACTAAAGGGTCCAGATACATGGAATTTGGCATGGTAGTTACTTATTAGATATAAATGATCTCTAAGAATATTTCTTAAAAAAAATTGGAATTTAAAAGGGGTGAAAATGCGCAAAAAGTGTTCTAATAAATGTTCTAAATGGCGATTTTTACGCAATCTCAAGAAGTACCAAACCGATTTAAAAAATAATGGTGTCAAAGTGATGGTGACAACCTCGCTTCAATATAGGCTACAATTTATGTCTGTGCCACTACCCCTAAAGAAGGTGCAGGATAAAAAAAAGCTCGAAATTGCGATTTTTGTGTTTCTGAAGGGCCCATATGGAATTTGGAATGGTAGTTACTTATAAGATATAAATTATCTGTAAGAACATTTCTTAAAAAATTCAAAATTTAAAAGGGGTGCAAATGCGTGAAAAGAGTTCTAAAAAACGTTCTAAATGGCGATTTCTAAGCAAGAAAGTACCCAAGTCCAACATACGCTCTATTTCATGTCGGTGTTACTACCACCTAGTGGTTGCAGAAGCAAAAAACGTTCTAAATTGCGATTTTTGTGTTACTAAAGGGCTTAGAATCCTGAGATTAGGCAGGCAGTTATTTATAAGGTACAAATTATCTCTAAGAACATTTCCTAAAAAATCGAAATTTAAAAGGGGTGAATATGTGCGAAAAGCGTTCTAAAAAACATTCTAAATTGCGATTTCTACGTAATCTCAGGAAGTACCGAACCGATTTAAAAAAATAATGGTGTGAAAACGATGGTGACAGCCCTCGCTCCAACATAGGCTGTATTTCATGTCGGTGCCACTACCCCAAAGGGGGTGCAGGAGCAAAAAACAATCTAAATTGCGTTTTTTGTAATACTGCACGGGCTAGCAACTTGAAACTAGGCATGGTAGTTACTTATAAGATATAAATTATCTGTAAGAACATTTCTTAAAAAATTCAAAATTTAAAAGGGGTGAAAATGCGTGAAAAGAGTTCTAAAAAACGTTCTAAATTGCGATTTCTACGCAATCTCAGAAAGTACCCAACCGTTTTCAAAAGTAATGGTTGGAAATTGATGATGATAGCCCTTGCTCCAATATAGGATCTATTTCATGTCAGCGTCACTACCACCTTGCGGTTGCATTTTAAAAAACGTTCTAAATTGTGATTTTTGCGATACTGAAGGGTCTAGCAACTTGAAATTTGGCATGGTAATTACTCATGAGATGTAAATACTCTCTGAGAAGAGTTTCTTAAAAATTTGAAAGGGGTGAAAATGAACGAAAAGCGTTCTAAAAACGTTCTAAATAGCGTTTTCTACGCAATCTCAGGAAATATAATCTATTTCGGAAGTAATGTTTTCAAATTGACGGCGACAGTCCCCGCTCCAACATAGCCCATATTTTACGTTGTTGTCACTACCACCTGGGCGTTACAGGAGCAAAAAATGTTCTAAATTGCGTTTTTTGTGTTACTGAAGGCGTCTAACATTTTAAATTTGGAATGGTAATTACTTTAAAGATGCAAATGCTTTCTAAGAATTTTCGAAAAAAAATTCCAAATTTAAAAGGATGAAGTGAGCAAAAAGCATTCTATAAGCGTTCTAAATTACGATTTTTATGCAATCGTATGAAATACGAAACCGATTTCAAACATAATGGTTGCAAATTGATGGTGATAGAACCGGCTCAAACATAAGCTATATTTTATGTCGAGGGTTGCAGGAGCAAAAAACTTTCTAAATTGCGATTTCTGCTGTACTGAAGAGACTAGAAACTTTAAATATAGCACGGTAGTTACTTATAAAATATAAATGTCTCCTAAGAACAGTCGAAAATAAATTCGCAATTAAAAGGGGTTTAAGCGAAGGGAAGGAGCGAAAAGCATTCTAAAAGAGTCCTAAATTACGATTTCTATGGAATCTCAGGAAATAATAAATCGATTACAGAAGTTATTGGTTGCGAATCAAGAGTGATAGTCCCTGATCCTATACGGTCTATATTTTATGCCGGTGCCACTACCACCTGGTTGGTAGGAACAACAAGAAAGCCTTTAAAAACATCTAAATTCCGTTTTCTATAGAATATTATGAAATACCAACCAATTTCAAGGTTACTGTTGGCAAATTAATGGTGACAGTGTCTCTTTCAACATTTTTGGAGACATTCTATATCAACTCTGTTTCAGCATTTTATGTTGGTGCCACTAACACCAAGAGGTGGTAGACTGTTAGACAAGAAGCTTGGAATTTGACATGATGGTTAATTTTAAGATGTGAATGTGTTAAGATGGTTTCTAAAAAATTCAAATGAATACTGAAATGAGCGTATGAAATGAGCATAAAAGTCTCAAAATAATTTCTAAATTATCATTTAATTGGAATTAGTTTTAGTTCTTCTTATTAGTTAAAATCTCATTTCTGTCTATTGCACTTTTATAATGAAGTTCAGTCGAACTGTGGCTTAATTTGTAATTTTTGAATTATTTCAAAAAGTGATTCTTCTAATAAAAAATAGTCATGCAAATATCATTTGGAATATTTCAACTATTACGCGAGCAAAGCTACGGGGTTTGCTAGTATCAGCATAAATGTGCTACTAATATAAATTTATGTTTTTAACCAATTCACAATAAATATCTTTTAATATCAGTATAAATGTGTTACTGGAAAAAAATTATGTTTTTAATAAGTTCATAATAAATATCTTTTAATATCAGTATAAATGTGTTACTATAGTAATACCTTTACGTTTTAAATCAATTCACAATAAATATCTTTTAATATCAGTATAAATGAGTTCTTAGTAAAAATTTAGATATTTATTAATTCACAATAAATATCTTTTAATATCAGTATAAATGTGTTACTAGAAAAAAAAGTTTTTAATTAGTTCACAATAAATATCTTTTAATATCAATGTAAATGTGTTACTAGTAAAAATTGATGGTTTTAAATCAATTCACAATACATATCTTTTAATATCAGTATAAATGTGTTACTAGAAAAAATTATATTTTTAATCAGTTCACACTAAATATCTTTTAATATCAGTATAAATGTGTTACTAGTAAAATTTATGTTTTTAATCAATTCACAATAAATATCTTTTAATACCAGTATAAATGTGTTACTAGTAAAAAATTATGTTTTTAATCAATTCACAATACATATATTTTAATATCCGTATAATTGTGTTGCTACTAATTTATTGGAACAACGATATTTCAAATGCGTTGATTTTTAAAGGGAAGTAAGTTTACATTGAATAGAATCACTTTTATCTTGCATAATATTAACCCTTTGCACTCAAGAGGCGGTGACTCTCAAGGCGTAAATCAGGACTCCAAATTCTTCGGACATTATAGTCCAAGAGCTGTTAAACATTTTAGGGAAGGTATTTGAGGCACCCTGAAAATTTGTGCAACACTTCTTTTGTAATGGCTGAATACAAAATCGAATGTCTGGCTGAAGGATCGTGGCCCAAAACCTGTGCCAGACAAAAAATTCACTTGACACGTGCCTGGCACAGTTTTTGTGCCGACTAAAGTGTCTGTCATTTTCAAAATATTTTTTTCCAAGCATATTATTGTGCTTCAATCTCAGCGTGCCTCAAATACCTTTTTTGGGTAGTCAAAAAATGGCACTTGACACGTGTCTGGCACAGTTTTTGGGCCGACTAAAGTGCCTGTCATTTTCAAAATATTTTTTTCTAAGTATAAATATTATTCTGTTTCAATCTCAGCGTGCCTCAAATACCTTTTTTTTTGGGTAGTGTCAAAAAATGGCACTTGACACGTGTCTGGCACAGGTTTTGGGCCACGATCCTTCAGCCAGACATTCGATTTTGTATTCCGGCATTACAAAAGAAGTGTTGCACAAATTTTCAGGGTGCCTGAAATACCTACTCAAAAATGTTCAACAGCTCTCCTACTGTTACTTATTTCTTACAGTTTATTTCGCCATCTTAAATCACAAATAATTCTGCTATTAGATAAGACTAAGAAAATGTCTTTAAAATACTGGCGTCCAGAGTATTTTGAGCTCGAATTTACGCAAGACACCTGGCGAGTGAGAGTCACCTCTCGAGTGCAAAGGGTTAAAAAGCACAATCAGGATTTAGTAGATCTACTAAAGCTAGAGAATTGGAAATATTGGTAAAACATTGTTTTATCATAATTTATAGTTATATGTATACAGTTTATGACTGAATATTTTTTCCATTTTTACCCATAAAGTATTTTTTTTGTTTTTGTTTTATTGTAACTTTTCTAAAGAAGAATAATATTGAAAATTAAATAAAATAAAAGTAAATTAAATAAAATATTCAATTTTTTGTTAGTATAGTTATTTTCCATTCAAAGAAAATCAACGATTTCAACAAATTTCACACGATTTTATTGCTTTTGAAAGTGAGGCAAGTTCATTGGAGCATGCTAAAACCATGATTTTTTTTCAGTTAACACGGAAAACCGTTATTGCTTAGTAATTTTACATGAAATAAGACCGCAAACAATAAGTCTGGTGAGTTTAAAAATATTCGTAAAATATTTTTCGATTATTTTTTAAAAAGCTAGTCAAATGTAAACCATACAGTATCTAACAATAATAAAAGTGGACTTGTCCCACTTTCAAAATCAACATCTCATATTTAGAAAAATGTTGCCCTGCGTAAAAAAGAAGATTACATACATCCCAATTTTTTTTTACGACCAAAACATATACAGTTATATTAATTTAAATTTTACGAATTTTCACTGTTTCCTGGCAGTAAAAATGGTGACACAGACAAACATTTTCCTAAATATAAGTTAAAAGAATAGAGAATGGTATAAAAATTAGTTTTCGTATTTTAATATGCAAACAGTCTCTTCCAAAACAAATGCCGCATCTATAAGCTCTATGTAGCGAGACCATCTCTTACAACAACGTTAACTTACAGAATATGATGATCCACTGGTACGGAAGAATTGAATCAGTTTTTGCTCCGTGCAGGTGTCATTTTTGCAGGTGTCTTGCTGGTTTAGGTGTCTTCTATACAAAAGGTCCCTCGTTCAGTCCTAGATAACGCCATTTCCTGACACAAACACGCTATCTTCGCAATAAATGGCAGCACCACAACAAATTCACCTCGAAACATGCAGAGCTTCACAGGAATTATCTAATACAGCGCAAACCAACGTCTAAATAAGACGACTTTTTCACTGTGGGTAGAGTGTGTCGCGACGCTATCTCTCGCAACAACAACTTCGATGAACAGAAGAATATGATGAGTACCCGGCACGGAATTATACCCTGTTCAGATCGGATACTTAACCTCTTCGGGACGAGCGTCTTTTACAGAATCTTTAATCTTTTATCACCGGTTTTTTAAAACAGAAATGTTTGCCTAATTGAATCGGGAAAATGTTCGGATTAAATAAGGCAAAAATTACAATAAAAATTTACTAGTGAGAATAATCATGGATTCTGCGCACTTTACGCGGCACGTATAACGGTCGCTCGTCCCCAAGGAGTTAAGATATCTTAGGCCGCCATTAACCTCCCGGAATTGAATGCCTGTTCACATCGTAAAACGCATCTAAGATAACTCAATGAACGTCACTGTGTTTGAACAAATGTAAAGTGTGCGCATGCCCATAAAATAAAACCGGCCAATCAATTAAAGCGAAGCTTTATAGCCAATCGGACTGACTGGCAGTGGCTCTATCCAGTCGAAGAAAGTTGAAATTCACTGAGAGGGTTTGTGGAACTCTCTCAGAGAGTTCAGTGGTTTAAGATATCTCAAGTATCCGATCTGAATAGGGGCATGCAACGGCGCTCATCTTCTATTTAGAAGTCCATGATTCAAATACAGGCAAGCCATTTCCTGACTGCTACACAGTACTTGATTTCTATATTTTTTTACTTTCTTCTATCTTTACAAGAAAAAAGTATTGGATTCATGAAAATTTTCGAATTCCGGTTTTCGACAGATTTACACGTTTTAGGGGTCAGAGATTCTAAAAAACGTGCTTTTACAAAATGTCTGTCTGTATGTATGTGACACAAATTTTGTGGGCGCTCTAGTTCAAGAACTAATGCGCGGAATTTAATAAAAATTTATATTCAGGTAGTCCATGATATAAATTTATGATGATTAGTTTTTGGTGTAAATCGCTCAACAGATGGCGCTGCAATGCTGCATTTTTCCCGATTTCCGCAATAGCTGTATCTCAAGATTTTCATAAAACTTCAGATTCCGTTAGTCTTTCACATGAATGGATGCTGTTTACGTTTTGGTGTAAATAGCCCAACAGGTGGCGCTGCTATGCTGAATTTTGCAGGATTTACACGATTTCTGCAATAGCTCTATCTCAAGAACTAATGGACACATTTTCATCAAAGTTCAGACTCAGTTACTCTTTGATATGAAATGATGCTGACAACATGTTGGTGTAAATCGCCCAATAGCTGGCGCTTCTGTGCTGCATTTTACACTATTTCCTCAATAACTCTATCTCAAGAACTAATGCACGAATTTTCCTCAAACTTCATATTCAGTTAGACGCTGGCATAAGTTGATGATAGGTTCTGATGTAAATAACCCAATACCAATAGGTGGCGCTACTATGTTGCATTTTGCCGGATTTACACGATTTCAGCGACAGTCATACCTCGAGAACTAATGCACGGAATTTCATCTTTTTAGAATTCTCATGATGAGGACAGATTGCCATTTAATTTGGCACTGTGATAGTGAATTTTGAAGTATTTACATGTATGAGATAGAAGAAAGTTTTGTGATGGCTACAACATACTAGTTTTGCAATTGGATGTATATTTCAATCATCAGAAGTTTAAGGGATAGTTGCCACCATTACATCTAAGAGACTATTATCTATTTATCTTATCATGGTTACATCTATTTTAAATCACCCATTATAATAACGAGATGGAATCTTCCGAAATTGGATAAAAGGGAATGTTCAAAAAGAAATTATTCGATTACATTTATAATAAACAATTAAAAAATAAAAAAAATCATTTTACACTGATTAGTCTAATTGTTAAAAGAAATATTATTTTTAATCAAAGTTATCAAAATATTATTTCCATTAAGGGGACAAGGAACCTTCAAACTCATTTTTTTTTTAATTACACCTTAAATACTATTAAAGGGCACACTATATGAATTATGGCATATACAGTAAAACCTCCCTAAAGCGACCATTTTCCGTTCGTATAAAAATGGTTCGCTCTCCGAGAGGTGGTCTCTTCATGGAGTTCGTGTTTAAATCTAGATTTTAATGGTTAAAAAAAGGTAACAATAATGTTAATAAAATTTATTTTTCACATTATGAAAAAATATGAAAATTTAAGTATCAGAACAAAAGCCAATTACATAAGTTAATTACTGAAGAGTTTAAAAAATGAATACATTGACGTTTGCTTTTATTTTACGGTTTTATCTTCTATAACTTTTATTTCCAGGTCCTTTCGAAGTTCAGTCAATAAATGCAATTTTTTTTTTTTTTTTTTTGACGGGAACAAATTATGACGATTTCATTCATTTATCTATTTCTTTGAGAGTTTCCTAACAGAATAGGGCAGGGGAGTTTATTGACCGTCATCCTTCTTTCTCATCAGAGCTCAATTCATTTCCTAAAAAGGCACAAAAGGGGTTTAAACACTTAAAAGTTACCGAAATAAATATAAATTCTAAACTTAGTTTAGAAGTTTGATGAATAATGCGTTCTCCGGAATTATTATTCTAATAAAACCTTCTTCAAGTGACCCGGAAAAAACGGAATTTGTTTCATTTTCTTCAAAGAAATGGGTCGCTCCTGGAGGGAGTTCAACTGAGGTGGTCTCTGAATAGAGGTAAAATTAGTATTGAGCCTATGGGAATAAATGTCGTTCCATGAAAAAATGGTCGTTCAAGGAGGTGGTCACACAGGGAGGTTTCACTGTATTTATTACACAAGAAATTATTAAAAAAAAATTTTTTTTGGAGAAAAATAAGGCATTTCCCTGAATATTTTAAGCGTTATGAAGAACTTTCAAAATGTCCCAACCTCACTCATATCATTTAAAATGCCCAATATTTTTTAAGTCAGTTTGGTTTGCATATACAAATAAAACTGTGCATCGAATTATATATATTTGAATACAAAGGTAAGAAAAAAATATTTTCTAAATTTTATGAAATTTTCAGCATTTTTGCATCCTATTTCTACACTTAACTACCTTTAACTTTTCCAATTATATTTAGTTAAAAAAAAAAAAACTATGCATAGTTTTATTTGTATATGTAAAACAAACGGGTATAAAAAAATATTGGGGATTTTAATTTATATGGTGCGAGGTTGGGGTATTTTGAAAAGTTGTTGGTAACGCTTAAAAAATTCAGGAAAATTTCTTATTTTTCTCCTCCATTTTTTTAAAAATTTCTTGTGTGATAAATATATACCATGATTCCTATAGTGTGCCCTTGAATAGTATTTAAGGTACAATAAAAAAAATGAGTGTGAAGGTCCCTTGTTCCCTTAACTTTAACTTTTGAAATTATTGAAAAGCCAAACTTTGTTCCTATAAGTAATAAATAGCATATAATCAAGATAAATAATTAGGGAATATTCTTATGATATGGAATATTATTATTATTGTAAGTTATTTGTACTTAAGTCACTTTTAATTAATTTAAAAATCATTTTGTGTCCAATTCTTATAGGGAAATCCACCAAAGAAATGTGACAGCGTATAAGGGTATAAATATTGCGAAGCAGAGTATAAATATTGCAGAAAAATAATCAAGTATTTGTGGCGCAAAGGCACCATCACGTGATGGTGGGGAGCATGATGTGTGCCTCAAGAAAAGGTTGCCATTTCTGCATCCAGTTATATTAGAAGTCTATGGTTTATTTATACTTCCGGTCGGATTAATTTTGAGGTGAACCAGTTTCCTGGTGCCAAAGATTGTTCCAGAATATTCCATATACCTGCAACCCCGCAAGGTGTAAACAAAAAAAAATAGCTTTTTCTCCCCGTCAGACGATTTTTAACAGAAAGAAAAATGAATTTATTTCGGCGTAAGTTTTAAAACATTGAAATATTCTTGTTGGTACCTGGATATTTTTAAATAAAAGAATGAATTAAAAAAAAAATAGGTTTTTCAGACGGGATAATTTATGAGTTATAATAATTTAGCAATTAAATAAAGAATTTAGGGGAATATGGTATACCATGATTTAATAGCGGATTTTAATTGGAATTTAAATAATAAAAGGTTTTATTAAAAAAATATAAATAGTTAGAGCCATTTTTAGATTTACGCAATTTGGAAAAAATATTATTAGATGGATTAGGATCTTATAGAGATTAATAGACTAGGGTTTTAACTTAATAAGCCGGTATACTATATGGAATATTATGAAAAAGGGAAATTTATATAGAATACTTTTAACCTTGGCGAAAAAAATTTAAATTTTGTGATACAATATATATAGATTCTTATTATTGTAAATTATTCTGTTTTGTATATTTAGGTAGTGTCAATGTAATGCTAATTTGTTGATAGGCTGAGCTGTTCGGTTGAACGTGGCAGAAATTTAAAAAAATCCTTTAAATTTTTTCTTGTACACGTACGCGGGTGTTTGGAAAGTCGAACGGAGTCACTCCATATTTTTTTGGATAAATAAATGGATTGTGACCCTGATTTTCTGCATAATAATTGTTTGTTTTGGTATATGGCATACTTTGCTAGTTTGTAAAATTTCTAATCTTGGTACTGAAACACTTTTTATTTTAAAATAAATTCTTTTTCACATTTAAAATTTTAATTTTTATCAAATTTCTCTTTGCAGATGGCTGATACAAGACCAAGACCCTATTACAAGAAAATTGAAGGCGTGTTGTTGCCTGGGATGTTTAAACCTGACCACATCAGAGAAGTGATGAACTACAAGCCGACGCCAGAAGACGCTTTCATTGCCACATATCCCAAATGTGGAACGACTTGGATGCAGAACATAGTTCTATACATATTCCGCAAAGGTGAAGAATTAAGTGATCTATCAGACATGCACATTTTATGCCCTTTTATAGACTCTATTGGACTCAAAGGAATTGAAAATATGCCTCGTCCCGGTACGCTGAAAACTCACCTTCCGTTCAGCCATGTGCCTTATTCTCCAGAAGCTAAGTACATTTATGTGCTAAGAAATCCCAAAGACTGTTGTGTATCGATGTACTACCATACCAAATCGATTCCACCTCATCGATATGCTGATGCCACATTTGACGACTTCTTCGAAATATTCATGACTGGAGAAGTCGAATATGGTGATTATTTTGACCATTTAATGTCCTGGTATCCGCATCTCAAGGACAAGCAGTTATTCTTTACCACTTATGAGGATATGAAGAAGGACACGAAGGACGTTGTCCTTAAACTCGCTTCGTTCTTAGGTCAAGAATATATACAGGCCATTGAGAAGGACAATAATGTTTTGAATAACATATTGCGTTTTAGTAGTTTCGAGTACATGAAAGCACGCAATATTGAAGCATTTATACACCCTCCGAAGAAACCCCAAGAAGAACGAGATTCGATTATTACCGAGCACAAGAAAGAAGACGAAAAGCCAGGAAAAGGTGGAAAAATAGATTTTGTCAGAAAAGGAATCGTTGGTGACTGGAAAAACCATTTTTCAGCAGAACAAAATGAGAGAATGAAAAAGAAATTTATTGAAAGAACTCAAGGAACCGAAATTTATGATATGTATAAATGCTATATGTTTGAGTAAATAAGTTTCTAAACTTAGTTCTTAAAAATTTAAATTTTGTGATGTGCCTTTACATTGTTTGAATGGATGTTTGGAAGACGATACTATGTTACAAATTAAAAATTTTGAGAAATGAGGAAAAACTATTAATGTCATTGATTAGCTATTGTCATTGATTAGCACCTACTGCAACATAGGACCTTCTTAAGGTATTTGTATGCCTTTAAAACTTCAAATAAAATAAAATTTCAATTTTCTGTTTTTTAAATTAATATAAAATTTCAATATTTTTTTTTCGGTTTTCGAGCTTTTTAAACACTTATAGGGTAAGTGGAGGTAAAGACACGCACTTTCCGTAAATGTTTATTTTGAATGAACACATTGGTCTAAATTTGTTTGATGGCTGAACAAAATGTTATATTGCAACCTCACGCACAAGGAAGGTCTCCTTACCGGGTATACTCAGAATATTTTGAAAAAAAAAGAAAAACTAATTAAACTACTTATGTATGTAATAAAGGATCGGCCAAATTTAGCGGCGGATTTACAGCAGAAAGTCTGTAAAACAAATAAAATATTTTCGAGTATTTGACGCGAAAAGACGAAAGCTTCATGCAATTTGGCAAGCAGCACTTTTCCTAGCCAAAAGCAAACAATTTTAATGCATCTGAAAATTGTTTGTTAATTGATTTTGAGAATGCGTGTAAATAGTATTTAATGAATTAAAACTTCTACAATGAGAAAGTTTAATACACATATTTTTTAGTATTACATATTTATGTTGCTTGTTGCTGCCGTTATTTAACTTTATCACTGTAAAAACAAATTTTTTATATAAAAAATATTTTTATATTGAAAAAAATATTTCCATGTGTTTATACGTATTGCAAAATAAAGGTCAGATGAAGAATTCTGCAGTTATACATGTCAATATCGGAGAAGATTTTGTTTCCATAGCAACAAAATTGACACATATACTCGACAAATACTCGACAGTGCTCAATTGGACTTAATTTTGAGATTGAAACAATTTTAATTAATTTAAATTTTGTTTCTTTCATAAAATTTCATAGTTAACTTTCATTATAAATATATGTATGACAAAACTATAGTTAAAACAAACTAAAACTGGCAAACTAAAATTATTTAAATTAAACTAATCTAGGCAAGTTCAATATGAAACATTTTTACCTTAAAAAGTATTTGACATAAAAAAGTATTTCTTGAAATTTTATTGCATCACCAACCGGTGATAAATCACCAAATAACGAATTTTCATTATTTTTTTACAGACACTCTATCGAGTTTCCGCCGAATGTTTTTTATAAGCATATCTATCCTCCTGAGAAGACCATTCTATAATTTTTTTCAGATTTTTCGGAGTATGCCCGTATAGAGACCTTCCTTGTCAGTATCATCATCAGCTTAGATTCTGTCAAATTATAATTTCGCAAGAAATTTCAATAAAAAAAAAAAAAACAACATTGCTCTTCGAATCATTGACCCATTGATTGGGGTAAAAACCTGCAGTGAAGGGGTGAAGCCCCATTTTGTTTAATCGGCCAACTGAAGGTTTACAGAAGTGCAAGTTAGTTAAAAAATTTTTGAATTTACTTTGGTTTACATATTGGTAGTTTTACTTAGATGACTAAATGATCAAAAGGGGTCGTTTCATATATGGTTATTTGGCCGATTTTATTACACAATAAATAAATTTTTGATGCAATAAGACGAGCTGATTTAGGACGGGGCACGTTTTCCAACGAGATACATGTTGGAATACATGTCCCGTATGCTGTTGGAAAACCTGCCACGTCACCATATCCAAACTTTTACACTACCTCGACGAATAGTGGTGTAAGTTCTTTGCAAAACAAAAACATAGGTACGTGAAGAAATAAACCTTTTTTTAGTACATGCAATGTCAAAACAGTGAGTTTAACGCTAGTACGTTTATTTTACGTTTTAATAAAAACCTGAAAAAATGAAAAAAAAAAAAAAAACCAGCTCTCCTGACGAAGTGACAGCAGATGCTAAATTATAACTTTCGTAGATGGTGTGAGCTATGTTGCCACTTCAGACAGTTCTCCCGCTGCCGTCATCTAGCGGCTCATTTAAAAACTAAAGCGAGTTGGAAAACTTGCACCTATGGAAAATGTGCCCGGTCTCCCTACTATAATTTATTTGCATATTATAGAAGGTATTATTTTAGTAATCTTTTTAGCCACATAAAAGCTTATTGTAGCATAAAAGCATTATGCTACACTTTTCCGATACATTTTTAAAATATGTTTTTATTTTTATGTCACCTATTTGCGCATTCTTTCCTAACGTGACTCTATGATTTTCTTTTATTTATTCTTATTCTAACACACATTTCATCTTATAAACCATTTTCAGCGAATGTCTGGAATCGTCGGTTTTTTGTTTAAGTTATTTCAGGAATAATCATCAAAGAAAGATGGAACATTTTGTCTGTAACAACACACGTGATTGCGCTTCAGTGAGCTTGCATGTTAACTGTTATTCCATTCTTTGTTCGTAAACGTTATTAAGTAATTCATTTCCTTTTGAGATAAAGAGATATAATAACATGGGAAAGGAAATTCCGCAAATCTCAATAAAGGCTTCCCACATTTCTGTTCAATTATGCAATAGGCACGTGATTTTTACGAGCATTTACTAATAGAGTGTATAAAATGTGTTTAGGAAATTAGTTAATTCATTGATGACGCTTGCTTAAAATGTAATTAAATTCCTTGAAGGGCGATGGTATATTATATATACCACGTAATTTTAATTCTCAACTGCCAAATGACACCCAGACTTTTTTATTTTTATAAAATTTTGGTTGAATAAAATTTGGCGTGCTGGACAAATCGTTTACTAAGCTGTAGAATTTTTCCATGGTAGGCTTCCCAAAAGTCAAGATCGGAAATTTGATGAGCATTTTTGTATAATTGAGGCTTCGGAAAATTTAAAATTATGATTATTGGTCCAGCAATGAGCAGTGATTAGCCATAGCGGTCCAATAATCATAATTTTAATTTTTCCGAAGCCTTAATTATACAAAAATGTTCATCAATTTACTATCTTGACTTTTGGGAAGCCTACCACATATGGAAAAATTCAAAAAACTTAGTAAACGATTTGTCCAGCACGCCCAATTTTTCAGTTATGGTTTAATTTTCTTTAATTCGTCCTCTCCCCCCCCCCTTTTTCTCCGCTTTATTTGAACTCTCCCGGAGCATCTGGGCGGTTTTTGATTGGTCTCCCTGTGTGCGCGTGAGACTGACTCCGAGGCTGTTTGTCAACAGTGTGTTTCATTTCGCTGTTGACGGTCGGGATGTGAGGTGCGCCTTCTGGCTCGATCTCCCCCCCTCCTTTATTCCATAATTTTAT
The DNA here is from genome assembly GCA_963932465.1 of Maratus speciosus. Classification (NCBI taxonomy): domain Eukaryota; kingdom Metazoa; phylum Arthropoda; class Arachnida; order Araneae; family Salticidae; genus Maratus; species Maratus speciosus. Next base: position 96,108,946 of record OZ010799.1, read on the forward strand.
TTTTATCTTTAATTTATAAGCACTGATGATGGGGCCTTAGAGGCTTCGAAATAGCTATATATGCTTTTTAAAATTACTTACATTTGTGTTTTGTAAACGTTGTTTCTCTCTTTTTAATATATTGACACAAAGTACAATCCTCTCCTCCTTTTATGTATTGTACTGAATGTATATTTTAGTGCACTTCATCAGTGCATATCAATTTCTTTCTGTTCGAAAGGTTGTAACATCATCAAAATGCACTTGCAATAATTTTTTCTCGTTGGCCTTAATGTAACGGAAAACCTTTGACTGTCCCTGTAATTAAACTATACATCCGATTTTCTTAAAATTTGAAATGACTCGGCGAAATTTTACAATAATTATATACCTATTTAAAATTTCAGACCATTCGGAAGGCTGTAACATCATTAAAATGTACTTGCAGTATTTTTCTCCCATTGGACGTAATGTAACGGAAAACTTTTGACTGTCCCTGTAATTAAACTATACATCCGATTTTCATAATATTTGAAATGACTCGGCGAAATTTTACAATAATTATATACCTATTTAAAATTTCAGACCATTCGGAAGGCTGTAACATCATTAAAATGTACTTGCAGTATTTTTCTCCCATTGGCCGTAATGTAACGGAAAACTTTTGACTCTCCCTGTAATTAAACTATACATCCGATTTTCATAAAATTTGAAATGACTCGACAAAATTTTGCAACAATTATATATTTAAAATTTCAGATCATTCGGTTGGGTAATTTTTGCTCTGTTATATGCGGACGGACCGACAGACAGAACGGACTGAACGACGACTGTAGGTTCTATGTATTTATATAATTACGAACGCACCTAAAAATGGATGTTAATATTTGAAAGTGTGATTTCACTAGTTTTAAGCGTGTTTTTGTTGGAATGAAATTTTGAATTAATATGTGGCGTGTATAAATATCCATGGGCAATATACAGGGCTGTACAAAAGAAGTCAAGTACGTTTCCGTCTATTGGTAAAAATTGTTGAAGGTGAATTTTCAAATGTGTTGTACGTTTTCTTACTAAACTAAATTTTATCATGCTAACTAGAACATATACAACAATATAGATCATATATAGAGCTGTACAAAAGGATTGGAGTACTTTTCTGTCTATAGACAGTAATTGTGGTTTTGAGCTATGTTATGCGTTTTTATGAAATGCTTGATTAGGTATCTTCTTTACCTTATTAAAGATCGAAGTTTCTGAAAGCATTCTGGAAGTGACGAAAATTGTTTCGAAATCTATGATTGACGCAGGATTTTTCTTTTTTGCTATTTTATAAATTACTTTCATGCCGAATACGCCATACTTAATACATTATCTCTATTGTTACATACATCTTAATCAAGTTTACACGCTTACATGCATTCACCTTACATTCTTATTTACATCGTAATACTGATATCCATCTTAAATATTTATCTGCACAATTTTTACAGACATGAACTTTCAATCCCCACAGTAACTAAGACAATGCCGGATGAGAGAATAGAATAGCACCACTAGTGAATCTTTCATAATCCTAATCTACAACATTATAAGAATGAAAAATTATGCGTCAAGATAGATTATGAAACTCTTTCCAACACTTCCAGAGTACTTGAACAAAACTTCACTGTTTAATAAGGTGAAATATGATGTCTAAGAAAACAATTTGGAAAACAAATAACATATTTAAAAACAAAATTTCAGGAATTATCATCAATAGTCGCAAAATATTTGTTAGTACGTTAAAATTCAGATCAGTTAGGGTCGCAAAATATTTGTTAGTATGTTGAAATTTAGATCAGTTAGGGAACCCATAGCAAAGTTGTGCATTCCTTTTCAGCAATTTCCGCCAATAAGCAGAAATATACTCAAGATATTTTGTGTTGCCCTGTATATAATCTATGGAACTTATGCACACCAAATAATAGGCAAAAAATTAGTTTAATTTAAAAACGCGTACCCCAACTGAAAACGCTCTTCTAGCAATTCTGTTCATAGTCAGTACTGTAGCCACATTTTTTGTGTGTCCTGTAAATAAGCGATAAATTCAACGCACACTCTATTCTACAGTAGGCACCTTGTAAAATACCTCAGTGATACAGTGCTGGAAAAAAGTTTAGAATCACCAACAAAAAACAGCAAAGCTCATATTTTAATGAAAAGCTAATATTATTACAAAATTATACACATAAAGTTATACACGTTTTGTTATTTGTTAAATAATAATATGTTTTAAAACATAAGAAAAAATTAATTTCTACATAACATAACTTGATGGAAAAAGTTTAGGACCAGTAAATTTAATATTTAAATTACACGTGTAAAAGATTTGTAAGTTAATTTTCTGTACTTTGTTTGCTTTCCCTTAACACGGATGATTTCCAAAAGACGTTTTAGGGAAGGATTTGGCCACGTTTTTGCATGTGGCAATGAATATTTGGTGCCATGTTTGCTAATCGCTACTTTGAATTCAACAACTCAATCAAATTGCTTTCCTTTGGCATAAAATTGACGAACTAAGATTCTCCAAAAGTTTTCCATGGCATTCAAGTCAGGACTTTTAGGTGGAAAGTCCAAAATTTCAGTGTTGTTTGTAGATAACCAATATGAAGTTAACACAGACTTGTCAATAGAAGTGTTATCTTGAAGCAACACTAACTCAATATTTATAATTTCATCTTTAAGTGACACAAAATTATTACCAATGATGTGTTCATATTCAAAGGCCATCATTCAAAGGTCACCACATTAAAAGGTCACTCTATCTACGTCTTGGTGAAAACCAGACTTGTTTTTCCTTTTGCATTAAAGCTTTCCCAAATCATCACTGAACCATCACCATGTACACGGCTTGAAAGCAGATATGAGTCAGTTCGTAAATCATGCCAGTAATACCTTAAACCATCTGGTCCATCAAAGTTCAATTATTTTTTCATTAGTAAAAACCAATTTTTGCCATAGATTGAATTTCAAGACAGTGGACGATGCGAATTTTAGTCTTGCATCAATTGGATGCTTTTATAGTTTTGGCTTGAGTTTGAATTTCGCATATTTCAAGCATTCAGATTTTTTTAACACATTCCTAACAGTTCTGGACGTTATTGAGATTTCTAGAACAGATTTTATAGTATAGGATTAGGCACAATCTTGCGCACCATTCTAAAGACGTTCGGTTTACACCTGGCTGAGATGGTCGTCCGCTTCTTTTATTTCTTCCATAGTTCATTCGATAATAAAGAAAATTGTGCACAACAGTTTTGATTATTTTTAGGTCAATTGGCCTTTCACTCAGTCCGCGATCCGAAAAAGCCCTGATTTTAACCTTGTTTTCTTCAGTCAGTGATTTTCCGCGACCCATGCTCAAAGCAGCAGTTGCGTATCCCAAAACTTCAAATTTAGCGACTACTAACCTACAAGCGTCATCACAAATGAGGCCCGCAAAAAATACTACAGTCACGACGTCATTTCATTATGATAAATTTAAAAGAAGCTACTGGTCCTAAACTTATTTTCATTTATTAATATTACATCATTTCAAAACTTTTAGATAAAAATACTTTTTTACATTTACAATTGAATTAACTTCACATATTATATCTGATGTATGTGTCTAAATTCAAGATATATCACCCTTTTAGAAATTTTATTGTAAACAGCAAAATTAGCATGTGGTCTTAAATTTTTTGGAACACTGCGTATATAAAATTCGATATGTTTAAAATAATGTAGTGGCATTAAAAAATACACCGCAAACGACTTTTTTCCATCGACCGTATCGTAACGGAAGTCTTTTGAGTGTCCCTATAAATAAATCGTAAATGCTACACATTCTATTTTCCAATTCCGAACATGGCATAGTAAACCTCGGTAATATATACCAATGCAATGACAATGTGACAGTATTAACGCGATTAGAAAACGGACAGACGTCATGCAGACAAACCGAATTCATAAATACTTTTCAACTTTGTTGGAAAGTGTTGAAAATACAGGGTGTGTCCGAAAAGTAAGTTGAATAACTCCAGATAAAAAATTGTTGCAGATAAAGATGCAAGCAACTAAAATTCTTGAAAGTAGCTTCCTTCCGCGTCGGAACACCGGCGCCAGCCTTTTTCTCAGGCGCTGAACGCACCCTGGAATGCTTCCACGGGGACCTCCTTCAAGCACCTCGTCGTCGCTTCTTTGACGGCTTCCAAAGTCCCAAAATGGTGGCCCTTGAGTTCCGTCTGGGGCTTGTAGAGCTCAAGCTATTTGGTAGGCCACCCCACTTGGCTAAACCTGCTGAACCTAATCCTCGGGAACAAGAATAACCCCGGTGGTGCCAAGTCGGGGCTGTACGGCGACTGGGGCAGTGTTGTCACACCGCGTTTTCGTCGCCATTCTTCTGTTAATCGGAAAGCACCTTGGTGACCAACTTTGCGCATATCTTCCGCATTCCCAAATCTTCGGTAATAATGTGAGGTACAGTACTTTTAGGGATATTACACTCATCTGTCAGCATTCTAACACTCAGGCGTCGATCAGAGTTCAACATGTCCGTCAATTTTTTCACATTTTGGTCGGAATGTGACATTGACGAGCGTCCAGAGCGGTCTTCGTCCCCGGCGTCCTTTCTGCCCTCCCGGTACATCGCGTGCCAGCGGTAAACCATATTTTGGGACATGGTATTATAGCCATAAGCTTCTCTCAGCATGGCAACAGTCTCAGCGCCCGTTTTCTTGAGCGCAGCACAAAATTTTATCGCTTTACGCTGGCCCTTGAAACGCGGTATCTTGAAATTCCGACGAGTCGCTAAAACAAGGGTTCAAATTAACAAAGGAGAAATGTACTTCGATACATATTCGATGTTTATGCATAAACAACAAATCATTTTATTAAACCAATAAGCAAATCCGTTGTTAAATAAACGATGATTTTATTTACAGATTTCTTAAACTTCCTCTAATCAAAGATCAGCCCTGCTCTATTGATGTAATCTATACGTGACATGCAATTTTCTTTTATTCATTCTTATTCTAATACACTTCTCGCCCCATGAGATTTCTTCTAACGTTATCTCTTATCTTCAATCTTTTTGCTTCGTTTCTTCTTGAAATAATCGTATAAGAAACATTTTGTCTAAAAACTGCCGTGATTGCGCTTTTGCCATTCTGCATATTAGCAAATTGGTCAAATATTGCTGGTAATAGTTATTAAGTAACTCATTTTCTCTCTGGGATAAAAAGATATAACATTAGGAAGAGAAATTTCTTATATCTCAACGAAAGCCTTACCTTTTTTTTGTTTACTGAATGAGATTTATACAACCTTTTAATAATAAGGTAATTCGGGGGAAGGCGCCACATATAAGGATGTTTTGCTTAGTAGAGTCAAAATTGAAATGATAAGATAAATAAAAAATATACTACGATGCTCTTAAATAGTTAATTGGTTATGTACACTTATTAATTCCTTTCCCAGTGTTTAAATGATTGAGAAATTTAATGTTAAATAAACTCGTGTAATTGTGGCATATTCCCCCATATATACGGGGAAGATGCCACACCACAGAAAATAAGAAAAATAAGACTAATATTGGAACATTACCTGTGAATTAATAATAACTATGGTCAAACAAATCTGTAAACTGAAGTCATTTTTTTTTTCAAATTTACTTTGCAAAAACTAATAATGGCACAAGCCTGCAATACCTTTCATTTAGTGCAAAAGATCACCATTGCAAACTTCGTACAACATTTTCTTGTATTTGATGCACTGAATGCAACTACATTGACTTTTTTTAGCGTAAAAGTATCCTTTGCATACAGCACAAAAATCCTCATCATTATCCTCATCAAAACTATCACCACTGGTATCCATAGGAATTTCTTCACTTGAGGAAGCTTACACGTCTCTTTTACTTCTGTTTTTTCGGGAGGTTTCTTTTTATTTATTTTACCCTTTCTCTACCTTTTCTTTTATCTTTTCCCGTATAGTTTTTCTTCTCTCTGGTGCGATTAAGACCTCTACTGCTTGTTTCTTACGCCCAGATGCGTTTAGGTTTTCTGACCTGAGGAATAGGACTGATTGCTTCTAGACAAGAAATCCCTTTTTCTGTACTGGTGGAGACAACTGCTGGTGACAACCACTGCCACTAGATCTGCTGTTGGAAGTAACTGCCGGTGTAGGTCCACATGATCTGTTGGTGGAATCAACTGCTGGTGTAAGCTTATTGTCACATGCGCCGCTTGTGGAAGCAACAGCTCTATCATTAATGAAACCCTCAGATATATAAAACGCATGTTCTGGGATTGCTTGTGGGTTATAGGGATAAATCTCAGTAACTGAAAACCCAGAAGTGCCATTTCCTACTGTGGCTGCCTTGCTCCAAGCTGTATTCAGAAGATATCAGAACTGAAGTCTTGAGAGTTTAAGATGTGGCTTTCTGTGGATCCAGGCGTTCAAGGATTGTCGCCAATGCCAATATGTTTTTAATGGTTTGAAAAATGAGTGATCAAGTGTCTGTAAGTACTGGGTAATGTGATTTGGAAGACATAAAAGAATTAATTAATTTTTGTCTTCATTTTAGCTTATTTCTGAACCTTTTTGCGTCTTATCTCAAGTATATGGGGAAGATGCCACACACACTTATATTCGTATTGCTGCAAGATTATGACCACTTCTGTTTGCCTTGTGTGTGTACAGAATATGGAACTCACTTATATTGATAATATCTCATTTAAAATAAAACATCCATTTATAAACTTAAAATATGAGCAACAGAATATTAAAGGGCTTTACTCACCCGGTTAAATGTTCCCAAGATCCAAAAATAACGGCGATTAAAGGCGGCAAATTAAGGTAAATTCACAAACCACGTGTACACTGGGACAAGACTCGTCACACAAGCCTGTTATTATTTGCATCTGTTGACACATAAAAGTACTAGGAACAAACTTGCGTCTTCTCCCGAATTACCTTATATAATATATGTCGAGAATTAATTTTGAGAACCAGAAAGGTTTCAGGTGATTTAAATTGACTGAAGTTTCATAGAGGATTAGGAAGACAGGGCAGTAATTAAGTTAGACTATTTCTTCCTTTTAGGGTTCTGTACTTAAAAAGTAAAAACTGTACCTTTATAAGATCACTCATGTGTCTGTCTGCCCGTCTGTCACATACACTTTTCTCGAAAACTATGGAACGTTGGAAAGTTCAAATTTGCCAGAGTCATAAAGGTTGTTGACCCATGTATTCATAGATTATTAACCATTCACAAATATTTTTATGATTTTTTTTTTTTTTTTTTTTTTTTTTTTATAAATCGTGTCGAAAATTGTTTGAATGATCTTGTAACTCCGAACTCAAAAATCTATATGTTTTAATTTTGGGTATTATATTTTCAGAGATATAGTGGAAAGTGTACTGCAAAAATTGGTTCTCTATTTACGAATCCACTGAAACTAGAATTATGAAAAAAATTAGCGTAGTAGAAGTTTATTAAAAACCTTGCAGGAAAACTACAGTGATTATCCTAGGTTACATGATTTTTGAGAAAACTGCATTTTTACGTTACACTCAAACTTTATTTTGCGGGTGCTCAGCGGTAGACTTTGAGATCCAAGGATTGTTGATAATGATTTAAAAGAAAATTGTCAGTACTTAGCCTAGATATTACTTAAAAACCTGTCTAGAAAACAGTAACACGGGCCAAGGCGGCGTTGTAATTTTGCGACCTTCTTTCGAAGCGGGTTTCGCACAATGCCAAGTTTAAACTTTGTACAAGGTCTTTGTTGTAAAGAACTCTTTGTGCGCGAGTAAAACTCGGAACTTGACCGATTATTTTCAACATCTTCTCATCCAAGATCGCCACTACAATACTGATATAATCCATGCATAGCGTATATTCTTTTATTTATTTTTACAATAATTTACATTTAATCCCAAGAGACTTTTTCTGATATTTCTTTTATCATCACTGTTTTTGTTTCCTCCTTTCTTTCTTCAGTAATCATCTATTGCAAAGATGAAACATTTTGCCTATAACAATACTCGTGATTGCGTTTGCTAATGAACTTGCATGTTACAACGTTTATGCTGTTTCTTGCAGTTATTAAGTAATTCCTTTTCTCTTGAGGTAAAGAGAGATAATAAACACAGGAAAGGAAAATTTTATAAATCGGAATTAAGACCTTCCACATCCACAGCAGGGCTTAATTTGTGCCAGAGTCCACTGGAGCACAGCTCCGGTACTTCTCTGTTTTCAGTAAATATTTAAATATTGGTCGAAATTTACCGGAGCTCATAAATACAGGTCTCCGGAGCCCAGTGAAATAGCGCTTCCGAAAAACCGAAACCTAAATTACTCTTTCCTTTCCTTCCCATCTCCAAGTTTTGCCTTCTTTTTTATCAAACCACTTATGTGTGACGTAATGTGTCTCACACATAGGAGATGGAGATATTTTTTTACGCGTTCCGCGGCGATACTTTTTTTTATTCGGGAAAAATTCAGGTTATAGAGTCTTAAATTAGATGTAAATTTCCAACTGGGCGAAAAATGTCCGGACCAAGATTCGAACCAGGGATCTCCTGCCTGAAGTCGCCAGTGTTCTACCATCTGAGCTATCCCGGACGAATCTGGTGGAACTTTTACACCCAGCTAACCTTAAAGATTATAGCATCTGGTCTGAAACCTGGTTCAGTTCAACAGAAGAGATCCCTGGTTCGAATCCTGGTCCGGACATTTTTCGCCCAGTTGGAAATTTACATCTGATATGATTCATTTACCAATTAGATTTCGGGCCTATATCCCTAGCGTAGATAATCGGCCGTCAAAAAATCAACCAACCAATTAGAATAATTGTGTTAAAATTAATCTAGTATAGAGTCTTAGTCTACTATAGTCAGGTTTTCCCTTTGCGATTTTATAATTTTTAATGATTTTTTAATACGATGTCTAGCGTTTTTCACCTTTTGTGGCGATTTTTTCATAGTAGTAAAGGAAATCCGGTATCAACATTTTACCCCTGTATAATTCATTTTATCCTTTTTGCAATAAAGTTTATTCGGAATTCGTACAGCGATTTTTGAATTTTTGGCTAATTTTTTTGTGCGATTTTTAGAGTATTTTTGCGTTTCGGCGAGATTTTTTGACATTTGAAAAAGAAATTTCGTTTTAAACTTTTAGACTAATGTAGCGAATTTTGCCTTCCGAGATTTTCGAAGTTTTCTGTGATTTTTATGGGTTTTTTAGCGGATATTTTTGCGTTTCGTGATGATTCCCCTTCCCCCCTATTAGTAAAAGGAATTCACTTTTAATTTTTTGTCCCAATATTATTTAGTGTTTTTCCTCTTTTTAATAATGTTTATTTGGAATTCGTAAAAAGATTTTTGAACTTTTCTCGATTTTGTTTTGTTATGGTTGTAGTTTTTTTTTTCGCGTTCTGCTGCGATTTTTGACATTTGTAAAAGGAATTCGATTTCAGAATTTTAGTTTAATATAGTAAATTTTATTCTTCATTATTTTTTATGCCATTTTCAGCGTTCTTTCGCTTTCCGAGGCGATTTTTTTGACATCCATGAAAGGTATCCACAGTTGAATATGGTAAACTTTGCCTTTTTTTTACCCGACTGCCAAGAAGAGTTATGTGTTTCACGCGTATCTGGGTATGTGCATTTCTTGATACCCTCGAAACATCCCAACGGCTGGATGGATTTTAATGAATGAGGTCTCTATCGATTCGTTTTAACCGTCCGATGGTTATAGGCTAGGTTTTGTTTTTATAAATTCAAAATGGTGACCGTAAAATACAAAATGACGGTAGAGACGAAATTTTTTTTACGTGCCCTATTGAGTGGCATATCATTGGATAGGGCTTTCAAAATGAAGACGATGTTTCATTGACTATTTTACAGACAGAAGCTCCGTTTAAATATTACACAACCTCGAAGCTCTGTAGGTATGATCTCTAGCTTTACTGAAACTCTAACCTTCATGGGCATCTATACGCCTTATCAAAACAGTGTTTATAGATATGAACTAACAATTAAACACAACTTAATAGTCATCAATACAAGTAAATAAAAAAATGGGTAAGTAACATAAAAAATAGTTTCACAATGATGAGAAATAATTAATTAGTTCGATTTTTACGCAGTCGGGTTTTTAGATTTTTAAAATTTAATTTTTACTTGTTCAATAAAGTTTTTCGTAATTCATGTAGCGATTTTTAGAGTTTTTCCATAAAAGGGACCAGACAACGTCGAGCGGCTGCTTACAACAAATGCAATAATAGCTACAACAATGCTTTATTGAGCAAATGAAAATAATAACGACTGATGATAAATCTTCCACAATCCTATCCGCAACAGAACAATTACTACGTACAGACGTTTCTTTACCTGGTATGCGTGCATTAATCTTAAATGAAACAACCTTTTATCCACGATTGCAAAAAATAAGCATTTCCGCCATTTTAATCTTAAATGAAACAATGTTTTATCCACGATTGCAAAAAATAAGCATTTCCGCCATTTAATGAGACGTTGATTTTTCCCTTAGTTTTTTTAGTATCTTCTAATCGTAGATCAGCACTGTAATCTATGCGTATCATGTGATGTTCGTTTGATTTATTTTTTCTGTAATGCACATCTAATTCCACGAGATTTATTCTCTTTTGCCTTCACTCTGTTTATTTCTTTTTTTTTTCTTGCGATAATCATCTCAGAAAGGTGAAACGTTTCGTTTGCAACAACGCACGTGATTGCGTGTTTGCTTTTTAATATAGACACTTACAAACATCCATCTTATATACTTAAAATTCTTACATAGATTCATCTTATACAGTATAAACCTACATACATTCAAAACGTACAATAAATATAATAATACAGTTACAAAAATGTTTAATTATCTAAATGAAAGGAATAGTGAGTAATGATGAATCTTCCTTAATTATAATTCACAACTCAACACTCCTTACTACAGTCGTTTCTTTTCATGATATGAGTGCATTAATTTTAAATGAAACGATATTTCACCCACGATTAAAATACAGTAGAGCGCCGATTATTGTAACTCCAATTAACCGAAATTCCAATTATCCGAACAGTCTATTTCTCTCAAAAAAATTTTCAATCGATTTTCCAATTATCCGAAAATCCTACTTCTCTCAAACATTTTTTTAAACCGAACTTCCAATTATCCAAACACTCTATTTCTCTCATTTTTCGGGTAAAGTTTCAGGTAAAGCTCTTTCCACCTAATGTTACATATGTAATCCAACCCATGGATCAAAGTGTGATAGAGACATTGAAACGACTTTATAGAAATCAAATGTTAAGAAGGCTTTTTTTATCAGAAGAAACAGAAGAGCCTGATGCCCAAGATACCATAAAAAGTGATTTGAAAAATTGTTGTATAATAGCTTCTGATTCCTGGAAGCTAGTAAAATCCTCACCATTAAAAAAGGCTTAGAATAAAATCTTAAATAAAGAAAAAACTGATATTGGATTAGAAAATGAGGAATGTAAAACAATAAGGGAGATGGGAAGAATCTCTAAGCTATGAAGAAAATGAAATTAACGAGTGGTTAAATAGTCACGTACAGTCATGGAAAAAAAAAATGTAAACCCCTACTAACACCTCAACAAATTATCGTAGAAGAAAGTTACTGGTACCGAACGATTGGAAATACAGTCTACTTTTAAATGATGTATGTAAGGTTTGTTTGGGGGCCATCTATATATTAAAACGAATCCAAACTTCTTTTTTTTTTCAATGGCAATACCCAATTTTAACAAGATATATCAAATCTTCGTTACAAACTATACCTAGACACCAAATTTCAAGTCATTTGAATTATAAACATTCAAAATTTAATGCTTCTAATGTTAAATTACATTTTCATATTTTTATTAATATCTCCTGAAATTATACTCCTAATGTGCTAATTTTTTGTGTAGCAATAATACTAAAATACCCAAACATAAATACGTTGAATTTGCAATTTTTATAATTTTTTGTTATGAATTATGAAATTAATATTCGAAAAAATTATGAATTGCAACCTACAGTTTTTTTGATGGATTTAGATTTATTAAGTCCTGCTTTATGGAAATCAAAAATTTCACATTTGTCTTCCAAGTAGTTTTCAAATTATGCTTAAAAAACGGCAAAATGATGGTTTAAGATGCCGTCTGTGATAGAAGTGAATAATTGAAATTTCTTCAGCTATCCTGTAATCTAGCAATATTCAATGACTGCTTGAGTGGCGCTTAAGATGCCTTGATCAAGAAGGGGGCTCTCTCGGTCAACAATCGAGTACCAAACTTCAATTTGGATACAGCCCCTAAAATACGCTCGTTTTAAAATAATTAATTTCTTGGAAACTTATCGTACGAATTGCATAAAAATTTGTTTTTAGTCTAATTGAAGGATGTAGAGTTTATTTATGCTGTCAGAATTGTGTACTGCTATTGAAAAAAACCCAAAGTTATGGTTCGTTTTAATATGTAGATGCCCCCCTAAGCAAATTTATATACATCATTTAAAATTAGATTTTATTACCTATCTTGTGGTATCAGTAACTTTCTTCTACGATATTTTTTTTGCAGTATTAGTAAGAGGTTTACTTTTTTTTTTTTCCACGACTGTACATCAGATTTTAAATGATGATGAGATTCATCATGAAAAAGTCCTTCCGGCCAGCGCCGGGAGGAAGAGGTAGCTTTCATATTCCCTATTTAAAAAAAAGCCAACTTATAGTATTCAAACACACGAAGCTCAATTTAGTGGAAACCGAATATAGGAGATTAAATACTAATTTTTATCAATACTAAATCATTATGAATGAGAATTTCGCAAAATTAGTCAGCTTTATCCAAGCTGCTATTATTTAAAGTAACTTATATTTGGCTGCCAAATTTGCCGATTTATTAAAGTGCCTGCCATTTTAAGACAACATGGTGGATGAGGCTAACGAGTGAACTTGGTCGAGACCTTAGTAATTGCTGTGCACATGCTCACTCACATCGGAATCGGTTAATATATAGGAGTGCTGTCGCATGCAAAATATCAGATTTTTCAAAATGTCACCCATATTAGAAATTAAAACTGCTATATCTGAGCCATTTTTTAAGATAAAGACAAATAAAAAATGCTCCTGAATCCTTATATCAAGGTCAAATACTTAAGAAAAAAACCTTTTTCAATTACTAATTTTTTTGCACCTCACTTTAAATGTAATTTTTTTTAATTTAATGGCCGCTATTTTGAAACAAGATGGCTGATGAAGCTGGCCAGCGAACTTGGTCGAGATATTGATGTCTACTATCCACATGCCTTCTTACATCGAAATAGGCGAATACGTGGGTTATCGCGTGAGAAATACAAGATCGTTTCAAAGTGATAGCCATGCTAGAAATTCAAAGTGCTATAATTCAACCATTTTTTACGATATAAACAAAAGAACAAATTTTCAGAAACAAAAACTGCTCCAGAATTTTTGTATCAAGGCCAAACACATAAAAAAATCTTTTTCATTTTTCAATTTTTTAATACCTCATTTTAAATTTTAAATTAAGTTTTTTTTTAAATGGCAACCCTTTTGAAACAGGATGGTGAATGAAGCTGGCCAACGAACTTGGTCGAGACATTGGTATGTACTATGTACAGACCAAGTTACATCCAAATCGGTTCATAAATACGCCTGTTATCGCGTAACAAAAATCAGGTCGTTTTAAAATGTCAGCCACAATAGAAATTCCAAATGCTATAACTCAGCCATTTTTTTAGATATAGATGAAACAAAACCTGTTCCGGAATCTTTGTATTATAGTCAAACACATACAATAAAAATCTTTTTCATTTTCCAATTTTTTAGTATCTCATTTTAAATTTAAAATTTTTTAAAATTTTTTAAATGGCCGCCATTTTGAAACAAGATGGCGGATGAAGCTGGCCAACGAACTCGGTCGAGATATTTGTATGTACTATGTACACACCAAGGTACATCCAAATCGGTTCATAAATACGCGTGTTATCACGTGACAAAAATCAGGACGTTTCAAAATGTCAGCCAGGCTAGAAATGCAAAATGCTATAACTCAGCCATTTTTTTAAGATATAGACGAAACAAAAACTGCTCCCGAAGTTTTTATCAAGGTCAAACACATAAGAAAAAAATATTTTTTCAATTTTCAATTTTTTGGTACCACATTTCAAATTTAAATTTTTCTTAAAAATTTAAATGGCCGCCATTTTTAAACAATATGGCGGATGAAGCTGGCCAACGAATTCGGTCGAGATATTGGTATTTACTATGTATAAACGAATATATATATATATATATATATATATATATAACCATTAATTAAACATAACCTACCACCGTCAATTATTATGAATTAAAGCTGTAAGTATATAAAAAAAAAATAATAATAATTTATTATAAGAATTATTATGGAAGAAAAAGAAAAAAGTGGACACCGACAAAAAATGGAAAAGCTTATATATTGAATTACGTTGTCAAGGGCACAGAATTCAATGATATAAGCAAAATGGCTGTTTTCTGTGAGAAAAATAAGCTAAAGCTAAAAATTATTTTCCCCTGTGCCCAAACAACCATTAAAATCAAGTGAATTGATTAAAAATGAAAGCAGAATAGAAACAAATAATATGAAATGGAAGAATCAATAAAACGTATTTAAATATTTATAGGATATAAAATATAAATAATAAACACCATACCGATTAATATTTCAGTATTTTACAAATAACCACGCGCACATGTCTACCAGAATATCATAAAGATTAAGGTGAATAAAACAGTTAAGAAATCACAGTAATTGATACCAAAGGATGCAGTTAATACATTATGAAATAAAATTTGAAATACCTTGTTAAATACATTTAATATAATACAAAATAAATAGATAGTAATTACATTATTTAAAATGCACTATTAAATTAATTAATAACTGTTTAACAATATCGTCAAAATTTAGCTAAAAATGCCGCCTGGTGTATTATATTATAACTGAAATGGAGCAAGAAAAATTAAAATTTAGAGCTATCTTAAAGAGACAAATTTTGGTGCTGCCATCTAGTATTACTTATATGAATCAACTGTCGCAAGATAAATACTTGTAAGCATTTGAATGTAAATAATTTTTTAAACAGCAAAACCAAACATATCCTTATATATAGAGAATTATAAACCTAATATAAACCATACAATGTATTTAAAAAAACTATTGTTAATAAAATTTAAAAGCATACAAAATATTCTATTAGCTAACTTACTTAAACTAAACTAAGAAATTAAATAATTCTAGAACTTTGATAATATATAGCATATAGCTATATGCTATAAAACAAAATAAATTCAGTAATAATTAATATAAATTATTATTAAAAATAATATAAAAATTATTTTTTAAATCAATTATATATACATAGCTGCCAACTTGTACGGATTTTTGCTACCACTAAAATTTAACAGAAATTTTTGCCTTATTTAATTATAAAAATTCACTGCAATTCGGCGATTGAATTAGGCAAAATTTTCTATTATATTTTAGTAGTAGCAAAAATCCGTACAAGTTGGCAGCTATGTATATAAGATATTTATAAAATGAACAGGAAATAAAAAACATGTGGAAGTATATAGAAGGTTAAATGATATTTAAATTCCCATTACTTAAAAAGCACAAATATAGAGTGTTGATTATTTTCATACATCCATAAAAATCCAAAAAGTATGAATGTGGGACATTCAAAAACATTAAACCGATAATAAATATTAAAAAGAATAGAGGAATAATAATAAAAATAATTACCCAATTATAATACATACATTATAACTATATTTATATTAAACATACTTATATGTATATTATATATATATATATATATATATATATATATATATATATATATATATATATATCAACTTTTGAACGGAGTGTGGTTTCGGGGTCTGGGGTATCATGATCCATGAAAATATACCAAAATTTTTTGAAATCGCTTTCCTCCGAACGGCTGCAATAGGTAGCTTTTTGTAATGAAAGGTACCTAAAAGAAATTGAAGGAAATGAAAGCGAATACTCTGAAAATGACTCAGGTCCATCACATAACGAAACCTTTGAATGTTTGGAAACAGCTATGAAATGGCTCGAATGACAGAAGAACGCTGCTCCTATTCAACTAACGTATTTAAGAAGAATTGGAGATATGGAAGCATTGAAATTGCTTTGTCTCTTTTGACATTGCCTTTTTGACATTGTCTTTTTTGAAGCAAGCAACAATCGAAAGCTATTTTGCTTAAATTATAATCTCTGACTTTCAGAAAATGATAAAAAGAGAAAAAGAAAATTTTAAATGATAAAAAAGTAAATAATAATAATAATAATAATAATAATAATAATAATAAAGTGTACTATGCATTTAACATAATAACATTTCACATATTGCATCATCATTTAAGGATATATTTTACTATCTCAATATTCCTCATTGCTTTTTAAATTTTCACATTTATTTATATAATACAAGGCTAAATTTTACTATCTCAAATATTCCTCATCTTTTTAAATGTTATTTATATTCTCATTTTTTTATATTATAATTTTTTGTCTTTAAAACAATAATTTAATCAATTGCCCTTTTATTTATTTTTATATAATTCTTTATTTATTTATTTATTTATTTGTATTAATTTATTCCTTTTCTTTATTTTATTTTGTATTCACTCAGTACTTATTAAGTTTATTTCTATTTTTTCATTCTAGTTTAACTAAAAGTTAATCTAAGTATTTTCTTGATTTCTTCAATCATTTTCATTCATTTTATTTTTTTTTTTTTTTTTGGGGGGGGGGGGACTTAAGATGGCAAATCTAAACATTATTGTTATTAATCCAGTTCCAATTTATTAATCCACATCCAATCTATTTTCTGTAATGTTTGCGTTATAAGGAGCTAAATTTTGTCATTTTAGGCTTAATGTCGACAAAATTGGATGAAATAACGCATCTTCTATGAATGAACTCACAAGCTCCTCTGATGATTCTGTGAGTCATTCATAGTTTCTTATTTTACATACTGGTTTCATATCTTCATTTCTAAATCATCTTTAGAACTTTATCAATTTCTTCATATATTTGTGATTTCAAATTATATAAATATATATATATATATATATATATTGTCTGTCCATTTATCCGAAATTGTGCTTATCCAAACTAGGGTTGGTCCCGACTTGTTCGGATAATCGGCGCCCTACTGTAAATAAGCATTTGAGTCATTTAATAAAACGTTGATTTTTTCCCCAGTTTTTTAGCAACCAAGATCATTTTTTATTTCCAAGATCAGCCCTATAATCTATGCGTAATACGTGGTGTTCTTTTGTTCACCCTCTCTGTAATATACACATCTGATACTATATGGGACTTCTTCTGATGTCACATCTTTTTATTTAAGGGGGTCCGGGACACAAAATTCGTCAAATTTTCTGAAAAACTTTTATTGCATTAAAAATTTCTGTGTTTTTTCTGCATAAAACGACGTTTAAATCATGTTTCTATCTTAATTAGAAGAGAAAATATTAAAATTTTCGTTTTGGTTTGTTTTCAAAATCTAGTTTTCAATCAATGGTTGTCACGAAAACGACTTCTTGTGAAAATGCGTTTTTCTTCATGATGGGCTTTTTAACCATTTCTCCTATTTAAATTGTTATAAGTCAAGAACCGTTAAAGATAAATGATTCAAACTTGGAACATGTCTTTTTCAGTAGTTTTAACTTAATTCTGATGCAGCAAATTAGAAAAAAATATTTACTTTTGAAAGTATGATTAAAAAAAAAAAGTTACATCATTATTTTTAAATTTTTAGTTTAAATATTTTTTTTAAATTAATGTTTAAAAAAAATGCTGAATTAAAATTAAAACTTATATACTATTTCTGCTTATTTAAAAAAAAAAAATTTCTACAAATAATATTTCGAGTAATAACGATTTTAAATAACCCCACTTTTTAAATAAATTAAAAATTTTTAATTAAAAATAATATGTATGAGAAGTTTTATAATGTGATTTTGTTTGCAAAGGATATGGTTAATCATTACAAAAAAATTCAAAATTTTAATTTAATAAATAAAAATTATTTTAAAATGTGTCCCGGACCCTCTTAACTAAATTAGGTTTTTGCATGCAAAAATGGAATTTTGTAATGGATTTTTCACTCAGTTCCTGATATTCTAGAGTTATACAAACTTTTTATATAAAGGTCTGTATCCGATGACAATGCATCATTTAAATATTTTTAGAAATTAATTATATATTAATACATTAATGTTAAGGCATTTAAAGGTAAAAGGCCGCGGATAAAACAGTAATCCCCCAAATATTTTTTTATGGTTATTAACGTAAATGAATTCCAACAACAATGATAATCATTATGCGGCAAAATAGGCCAAATAGTTGTGAAACTGCAACAACGAAATATTATAAACACTGAAAAGTAGAAAATATAAATAAACAAGTTGGAAATTGCTCCTCAAAACGTAGCAAATAAGGTGCGTTCGTACTATAACTAGTTTTATAAATATTTTTTGATCGCATATTGTACTGAATGTATATTTTAGTGCACTTCATACGTGCATATCCATTTCATTCTGTTCGAAAGGCTGTAACATTATTAAAATGCACTTGAAATATTTTTCCCCCATTGGCCGTCATGTAGCTGCCCATCAAAGAGGAAATTGCTGGCCAGCAGCAAGATAGGTGCTGGCAATGTGGAGAAGTGCTGGCTGATGGTCTACCACTGCATGACCACTGCTGGACAGCTTCAGTCAACTTTGCTGTTGGAAATCATCAGATAAAATTCACGTGGGCATCCATTTTATCTCATGCGCTGGCCCACCACTACATGGAAGTGCACGAACTTTTGCAGTATTAGTGATGGGAACCCTTACGCTAGGTGGCGCTGCGAATATCGAAGACATTGAGTATTTGAACACAAATCTGAAATGAATATCTTAACACAATTTAAGCTGTGAAGCTAATTTTTTTTTAAATTGTAAAAAATATAGCACCACTGCTACCAACAAAATAAATAAGTAAACGAATAAATAAATAAATTCTTTATTTCAAAGCACTTTTTTTTTTCTCCTTAAATCTAGTTTTATTAAGTTACAAAGGATTTCGGTTTTCATAATTTACGCAGTTCAGAATCAATAATAAAAAAAATGTAAAATACATAGGATTTCTATACAACAGAATAATTTCTATACCAGTTTAATGATTGGGAACGTAAATCACAAAAGAAACAAACTTGAAATAGTGTAATGAGAGCTTGAAAACTACGAGCAGTCGTAGCGTACGCTGAAAGCACTTGTTCATGTCCGATCACGAAAACCAAACAGCATCGAGCGCGTTTAGTACTTGGGAGGGTGACCACATGGAAACCGCTGAAAGTTCAAGTATTTCTATAGACATTTCTATTATAAACACTTCTACAGATATTTCTATAGCTCTTGGTGAAACTAGCTTATAGAAAAAAGAGCCATAATTATATAATACTTTGTTTTTTTTTATAGAATTCTATAAGAAATTTTTGTATGGGAAAGTGCTGGGCCAGCAAAGGAATAGCAGTGGGATAGGTGCTAGCACTGCAGGAAAAGTACCGGATTGAAGTAATGTGATGGCATACCAATGTTGGCCTGCTGTTGGCCATCACTGATGGGCCAGCTGCATTCGGCTTGGACACTTTTCGACAGGTTTAAGTAATGGCACCCTTGCACTTTACCGCTGATAGCACTGCTGGCTGCCATCTTTTTTCCAGCTGATGACCCACTGTTTCTTTCTTTGGTGGGTGAAAACTTTTGACTGTCCCTGTCATTAAACTACACATCCGATTTTCATAAAATTTGTAATGACTCGACAAAATTTTGCAACAATTATATATTCAAAATTTCAGACCATTCGGAAGGCTGTAACATCATTAAAATGCACTTACAATAATTTATTCCCATTGGTCGTAATGTAACGGAAAACTTTTGACTGTCCCTGTAATTAAACTATACATCCGATTTTCATAAAATTTGAAATGACTCGACAAACTTTTGCAGCAATTATATATTTAAAATTTCAGACCATTCGGTTGCGCAGTTTTTGCTCTGTTATGTGCGGACATACGGACGGACAGACGGACCGAACGACGACTATAGGTGCTACGTATTTATATAATTACGAACGCACCTAAAAATGAAGATTGTATTTTTATAGTTTAATATTAATTAAATCAAGGTTATATTTTGAGTAAACAATTTAGAAATTCCGAATACATTACACTTTAAATAATGCTTTTCTTTCTTTACTGTATACTTGTCATATCGTAAAAAAGAAGCAGATCAAAAATTATACATTTTTAAATAATCTAACTAATTCGCGCTTTCTACCAAGCGTAAATCAAGTGATGAATTCTCCATGATCGAGAACCCCGCCAAATTAGCGTGTTGTAGCGGATTTTTATTTTCTTTTTTGAAACAACTTGAATACACTTATGAAATAAATATAAATACACTTATAAAAGTCTATTTTAACTTTTATTAGCCCCCGGTATGCTATTTCTTTCTCCCAGCTATTAAAGTGTCATTTCTAGAAAAATAACATTCCGTTGTATAAGCCAGCCGTAAAACAAAGCTGATGTATCATTGTATGGTTAAATACTCTACAGCAATTTTCAAAACTTCTAAGCATCGCACATTTTCAAGTTTTATACCGTCGTATTGGAAAAAATGTACAGTCGTGGAAAAAAAAAAGTAAACACCCCCTACTAACTCCTCAACAAATTATCGCAGAAGAAAGTTACTGGTACCGAACGATTGGAAATAAAGTATACTTTTAAATGATGTATATAAAATTTGCTTAGGGGGCCATCTATATATTAAAACGAACTATAAATTTGAATTTTTCAATAGCAGTACACAATTCTGACAGCATAAATGAACTGTACACCCTTCAATTAGTCTAAAAACAAATTTTTATGCAATTCGTACCATAAGTTTCCGAGAAATTAATTATTTTAAAACGAGCGTATTTTAAGGGCTGTATCCCAATTGAAGTTCCGTACTCGATTGTTAACCGAGAGAGCTCCCTTCTTGATCAAGGCACCTTAAGCAGTCAATTAAGCCTGTTAGATTACAGGATAGCATAAGAAATTTCAAAATATTTAGTCACTTCCATCATAGACAGCCCCTTAAACCATCATTTTGCCGTTTTTTAAGCATAATTTGAAAACTACTTAGAAGAAAAATGTGAAATTTTGGATTTCCATAAAGCAGGATTTCATAAATCCGAATCCATCAAAAAAATTGTAGGTTGCAATTCATAATTTTTTTTAATATTAATTTCATAATTCATAATTCATATATTCAACGTATTTATGTTTGGGTATATTAGTATTATTGCTACACAAAAAATTAAAACATTAGGATCATAATTTTAGAAGTTATAAATAAAAATATGAAAATGCAATTTAACATTAGAAGCACTAAATTTTGAATGTTCATAATTCAAAAACTTATCATTCAAATGACTTGAAATTTGGTGTCTAGGCATAGTTGAATCAAAGATTTGAAATATCTCGTTAAAATTGGGTATGCCATTGAAAAAAAATGAAGTTTGAATTCGTTTTAATAGGTAGATGGCCCCTTAAACAAATTTTATATACGTCATTTAAAAGTAGACTTTATTTCCAATCGTTCGGTACCAGTAACTTTCGTCTACGATAACTTGTTGAGGAGTTAGTAGAGGGTGTTTACTTTTTTTTCCCACGACTGTACTTTAAAACGCAATTTGTTTGAAAACTGCATCTCCATTTATTTTTGAAGTAATTATTTTTTTTAAGGTTTTTGCGCCATTTGTTTAATTTTGGCAACTCAAATACTCCATTTCTGTAGAAAGTAAAGGAAAAATAGTTGGAAAATAGTATCATAATTATATCTTTTTGTTGCCATTTTCCCATAACAACTTAAAAAATATGTAATTAAAATACGTGCTATTTTGAAAAAATATAAATGAATGATTTGTGATAAAACATGGAGCTGTTATAAACCAAATTTAATTTTAAGTATTTATTAATATTACAATAAAATGAAGGCACAATCATTAGTCGATTTTTTTGTCGAGTTTCTTGAATGGCTACATCTTTTTATTTGGATTTGTGTATTATTCAGCGATAGTGACGTCCTATGCGTACTTTACTGTAGATGTTGTTTAAGACTGGATCATAAATGAAGAATTCTTCAGCGGATGAGGATGACGTCATTTTCTATAAAATAAAAGCGTATGTTTAAAGTGTTAAAACTGAAATATGTTTTGTACTATCTATATTTATATAAATATATATTTTTTTTTTCATCGGGAGCAACACTAAATCCTGAAAAATCAGAATTCCTGTTTTCTAGTTTTATTATTTTCTATCTTCAATCATTTATTTTAGCCTTCGATATACTATTTCTTTCGGGAAACAATTAAAGTGTTGTCCGTAAAAAATAACGTTACGTTACATAAGTCAGCAATAAAAAGAAGCATATGTATCATTGTACGGTTAAATACTGATAATCTCTACTGCAATTTTTTAAACTTCTAAACAACGCACCTTTTTAAATTTTATACTTTCGTATAGGAAAAAAAGAACTTTTAACTGCAATTTGTTTGAAAACTGCATCTCAATTTATTTTTGAGACATTAATTTTTTTCTAGTTTTTAATGCCATTTCTATAACGGTGAAACTGAAGTACTCCATTTCTGTAGAAATTAAAGGGAAAATAGTAGATTACTATATCTTTTTGTTACCCTTTTCTCATAAGCTAAAAAAAATATTATAATTAATATAAAATTTTGAAAAATATAAATGAATGATTTCTGATAAAACTTGGATCTATTATAAACTATATTTCATTTTCAGTATCAATATTACAGTTATAAACAAATGAAGGCATATGAATCATTAAGATACCCGATTTTTTATTGGGTTTCTTGAATGACGATATCGCTTTATGCTGGGTTTCTGTATTATTTCGTGATAATGACGTCCTATGCATATTTTTCTGTAGATGTTGTTTAAAACTGGATCGTAAATGTGAAATTTTTCAGCGGATGCAAATGACGTCATTTTGTATGAAATAACAGTGTGCATTTTAAGTTTTAAAACTGAAATATGTTTTGTACTATCTATATTTATCCATTTTTTTCATCGGGGGCGACACTAAATTCTGAAAAACCAAAATTCCCGCTTCTTGCTTGTTAGTCCGGTTGGCTATTTCTTTGTCCCAGCTTATTTTGTGTCGTCTCCAAAAAATAACGTTACGTTGTATAAGCCAGCCGTAAAACAAAGCAGATGTATCATTGTATGATTAAATACTCTACAGCAATTTTTTTAATTTCTAAGCATCGTACATTTTCAATTTTTAGACCGTCGTATTTTGGAAAAGATGTACTTTTAAATGCAATTTGTTTGAAAACGTCATCTCCATTTATTTTTGAAATATTAATTTTTTTGTTGTTTTTAGAGCCATTTGCTTAATACTGGCAACGGAAGTACTTCATTTCTGTAGAAAGTAAAGGAAAAATAGTTGTAAAACAGTAATTATATATTTTTGTTGAAATTTTCTCATAACAACCGAAAAAAATGTAATTAAAATACGTGCTATTTTGAAAAAATATAAACGAATGAGTTCTGTTAAAACATGGAGATATTATAAACTATATTTAATTTTAAGTATCTATATTAATGTTGCAAACAATGAATCATTAGGTAGCCGTTTTTTTGTCGAGTTGCTTTAATGACGGCATCTTTTTCCTGCATTTGTGTATTATTTTGCGATAGTGACGTCCTATGCATGCTTTACAGTAGATGTTTGAGAGTGGATCGTAAATGTTTAATTCTTAAGCGGATGCGAATGACGTCATTTTACATGAAATAAAAGCGTGTGCTTTAAGTCTTAAAATTGAAATATGTTTTGTACTATTTATGTATACATATAATTTTTTTTTCACCGGGGGCTATACTAAATTCTGAAAAAGCAGAATTCCTATTTTCTAGTGTTTAAGGATTTTTTGTTTGTTTCTTTCTATCATAATCGTCTAAGAAAGATGAAAAATTTTGTCTGTAACAACGCACGTGATTGAGTTCTTACTTCATTTTAACGCTTTTCTCGTTTCTTGTTCGCTATAATTATGAAGTAATTTGTTTCCTCCTTGAGGCAAAGACAGATAATAATGTAGGAAGAGAAATTTCGCAAATCGCAATGAAGGCCTTCCACATCTCCATTCAATTACACGTCAGTCATTAGATTTTTACACGCATTTAATAATGTGTGTGATACGTTTAGCAAATTAGTTAATTTATCACTAAATTAATTGATGATGTTTAAAAATTTGCAACATAATAACTAAAAAATTAAAACAATGTCAATTACTACCCCCTTTTCAAGCAGTTGTTAACAAATACATGTGCTTAATAAGTTTAATGTGATTAATAAAATATCAACTTCAATTGTTGTGATTTTTGCAATTGCGATTAAAATATGCTAGGAAATTGGCGACGTTTAAAATTAATAACATATAATTATTAATTTAAAATAATTTTAATTAGTGTCTTAAGCTGGTCCGTCCGTCTGTCTGTCCGCCATTCCCCATAGAACAATACAAAAACTACCCAACCGAATGATTTCAAATGTAATATATATAATCGTTACAGAATTTTGTCGAGTCATTTCAAATTTTATGAAAATCGAATCAAAACTTAAAAAGATATTAATAAAAGTTTTCTTCGTTCTATTAAATCCTATCAAACGTAATGAATTTAATGACATGCCATGATAGGTAACGATTCTAGGTTGCTATGGTGATGACGTCCTATTTAAGATGGAGTCCTATTATTTCCGTATTATTGAATTTAATACATAGAATCGAAATAAATTTTGTATTCATGCATTATTGCATAAGAGTACAACAGCTATTGTACCAAGTTCTGAATATTTATAGAACTAGCTGTAGTACAACGCACCTCATTTGCCACGTTTGACCTACAATTTCCGAATTGTTTTAACATAATAAATGAAAAATTAAAAGTTATAGCAGTTACCTTTTTAAACGAATTCGTATTTTCTTTGCTATTTTATCCCTTTATCTACTGACGGTACTTATACGTACTATTAAAAAAATTTGTTATAAAATTCATTTAATGCATCGATTAGTAGAAATACAGTTTAGAATGAATGTCAAAAACCGTTGTAAGTTTTCGTAAAAACTCAGACAAATTTTACTTCACCCTTTCTTATCATATAAATAAAAACATACATTTATTTTACTTAAATAGGTGTCACAAATAAAAATCCAAAATATGTTGACATGTTTCGGTTCAATAGTAAAAACCGTATTCATAACACACACATAATCAATAGAAATGAATGACACTGGGTACCAAAAAAAAAAAAAAAAATCTAAAAACCAAAAAAACATAAAAATGCAAACACTGCGCCCTCTATGATCTCACATAGCCTACGCTACCGCAGCTCCCTCTACCAGACTCACTCTTTAAGTATTTATAAAGGAATTCCAACCATAAAATTGGAATATCAAAGGAAAAAGAATCATTACACACAGTATCCCTCCTAGAATATATCTCAATAGATTCACGGATGATTGACTTGCGGTATACACTCGAAACGAACACTAATCTACAATCCCTGAAACAAATATTAACCCCCCTCTTTAAAAACAGCCTTGATAACGCAGTCTTATCCCTACCAAATTTTATATCAGATTCATGCTCTCTCCTCCTTATCCCAAACTTCCTACCTGTCATACCAATATAATAATAAATATCCCCCCCTTCATTCTCATACGGAATTTCATACACCCCTGCGAGATCATCCTGTGCAACCGGATCGAAAGGTCTGTACAGAAGATGTTTCAATTTAGGAGGTGGTTTAGCAACTAATTCTAATTTAAACTTCGTTAATTTACTTTTAAGTCTCTCAAAATTACCCTTTATATATGGAAACGAACCAGGTACCCAGGTTTTGGTACCCAGTGTCATTCATTTCTATTGATTATGTGTGTGTTATGAATACGGTTTTTACTATTGAACCGAAACATATCAACATATTTTGGATTTTTATTTGTGACACCTATTTAAGTAAAATAAATGTATGTTTTTATTTACAGTTTAGAATGAGTTATAGATGTATTACTTTATCTTGTTCCAAAAGCATTATGGGTTAGAGAAAACAAAAATATTCTTAAAAGGATGATTACTTTTGACTTTGCATCTTTTCAGCTTTCTTGGCGTTGGGTGAGGAGGGGGGGGGGGTTCAATTTGGAAATATTTCTATATCTCTATTGTAAGAACGTTATACTTGTACATTTCCTAATTCTACAAAATACTAAGAAAAATATTTAAAATAAAAGATCTGTTGCAGAAAATATTGCAGAAAATATTGCAATAAATATTGCAGAAAATCCCTATAAATTAAAATTTAATTAATCCCTCTAAATCCCCCAATCCTTCTAAAATTCTAAAAATTATTAAATGATTACGTAAATCTTCTAATGTAGTTTCAAAAATTCACGAGAAATGCTTTAGAAGATAAAATTTTCCTGAATTCATAATTCAGTACATAAAGGGTTAAAATTTCATTTTTAAATTGTACGGTGTGTGTGTGTAGAACTGTTAAATGTATTGAAAATTGTATATATGCATGCTGTGTTATTTGCTTGTTGTAGAATACGATGTGCACAGTATTTGGGGCATTCGCAAAATCTTTTGACTTTCGGAAATGAAAATCTGGTGAAATTAAACTTGCTAAAAGAACATTTTAATCAGATAGTCGAATGCCTTAATGATTCAAAATAAAGAAAAAATGGTCAGCAGCGAAAATTCTTTTTATTTAACTGAGGTTTAAGTTAAACTTGCGAGTTTAATTTTCCCTTACCATTCTACCACTATAACTTTCTATTTTCTTCTAAATTTTTACTTATAATGAATTTGCATATAGTACCCACAGGACATTCAAATAAGAAATAATAACAATGTAGTATTTTTAGTACAAAATTTTGGTATAACATTGTCTTAAAGGGGTGTTAAAGAAGGAACGGTAAGGTAAAAAAAGGGGACGGTATAAGAAAAAAGGGGCGAAATGGGAAAAAAAGGAACGGTAAGGAAAATTTCCACCTATTTTAGGCAAATCATGTTAAGGCTAAGTGGTAGCCAAAATGTTCATTGATTTTTAGAAATAGTTATTTACATTGGATTGAATAAATAAATTAAAAAAAAAAATACCTCGAAAAGTGCAGGAATAAACCTTGGGGGACGGTAAGACTATCAATAAAGCCACGATGCTTGAAATTGATATTTAAATGCTGATTTAAATTCTGCAGTAAAATTCCTGTCAAAGAATTGCAGCCATTCTTTCTCTAGCATACTTTTGCATGAGAAAAATGTTGAAAAAAATTCTGTGGCTGTATCTGAAGTCATTTTCTGTATAATTTTAGAAGAGGGGCGGTAAGGAATCTAAAACCCAGGGACAGAGTTTAAAAAATAATAACAACTCTAAAAATGTATGTAGGTTAATTTTTTGCTACATATTTATATAAAACAATAGTTCCAGTTTCGGAAAAAAAAATACATCGAATTATTTTTATTGAAACAATTTTATACAGACAGCTCCAAACTAAAAAATTAACATCAGGGACACGGGACGGTATAAGTTTCCCCGGTATTTGAACCCCCAACATCGTCACAAACTTATTTATCTCGTTAATGTTGTTATGCAATCATGCAATGGGATGTTCCCCAGTATATGAAATAAAAAAACACAAGAATATGTACTAAAATAAAAATTATTATTCAGTGACATAAAAGTCAAAAGATTGTGGGAATGCCCAATTTATCGTTCATTTACAAGGACCAACAAAATTATTTCAGTTACAGTAACAGCGATAATAGATGGAAGCGCGTTTTTAATTGTGGCATGCTTTTTTAAGTTTAAATAAGTTCTTGCATGCTAAACGATGTGTATAGATTTTATAGATCATATTCAGGGCTACACAATAGAATTCGTAAGCATAAATGTACATAAGTGTGAATTACTTAATCCTTCACTGCACGACGTGCCGTGCCACATCTGGCACATACCTAAAAACACTGTAATTCTTATTATGTGCCATGAAATTGGCCAATATGATCTCTATTTCTGATCAAGAACAGTTCAAAGAATGGAATAACACTTACTTTGTCCATTTCAGATGGCTGCATTTGATAAAAAATTAGTATTTGTTCTTCGGAAACAAAAAAAATTTCGATCAAGCTATTAAGGTAAAATTTACTTTCATTATTTTTACTGAATACTTAAAAATATTAATATAAAAAAAGTTGCAAAGTGTTAAGCAGATAAAATTAATTAATTTAAGCTCATTTAGTTGTAAAATATAGCAGTACAATACTTTAAAACCCTAATTGTTTACATAGGGTACACGCCATAAAATATCAAATTTTAGCTGAAAATTTAAAATGTTATTTTTTTTTACTATTTTTCCCATTATTAGACCGACGTATAGATTTAAAATAATTTTTTTCATAAAAATAAAAAAAATCGTGCAGTGAAGTGTTAAATGTGGTTTTTAAATGGTTAATGTCTTTTAGGTAGCTTTCTTTACAAAAAAGCTACCCATTGCAGCCGTTCGGAGGAAAGCGATTTCAAAAAATTTTGGTATATTTTCATCGATCATGACCCCCAGACCCCGAAACCACCCTCCGTTCAAAATTGATATATATGTATATATATATATATATATATATATATATATCTGACCTATGTCACACTGTAACTCCCGTAATTATGAACCGATTTCGATGTAATTCGGTGTGTACATAGTACATACCAATGTCTCGACCGAGTTCGTTGGCCAGCTTCATCCGCCGTTTTGTTTCAAAATGGCGGCCATTTAAAATTTTTAAAATAATTTAAAACTTGAAATGTGGTACCAAAAAATTAAAAATGGAAAAATATTTTTTTCTTATGTATTTGACCTTTATACAAAGATTCTGGAGCAGTTTTTGTTTTGTCTATATCTTAAAAAATGGCTGAGTTATAGCATTTTGAATTTCTAGCGTGGCTGACATTTTGAAACGTCCTGAATTTTGTCACGCGATAAAAGGCGTATTTATGAACCAATTTGGATGTAACTTCGTTTATACATAGTACATACCAATGTCTCGACCGGGTTCGTTGGCCAGCTTCACCCGCCATCTTGTTTCAAAATGGCGGCCAATTAAAAAAATAAAAAAATAAAAAAATTTAAATGAGATACCAAAAAATTGGAAAATGAAAAAGATTTTTTTTCTATGTGTTTGACCTTAATACAAAGATTCCGGAACAGTTTTTCTTTCGCTAATATCTAAAAAAAAACGGCTGAGTAATAGCATTTTGAATTTCTCTTGTGGCTGACATTTTAAAACGACTTGATTTTTGTCACGCGATAACAGGCGTATTTATGAACCTATTTGGATGTAACTTGGTCTGTACATAGTACATACCAATGTCTCGACCGAGTTCGTTGGCCAGCTTCATTCGCCATCTTGTTTCAAAAGGGTTGCCATTTAAAAAAAATTAAATTTAAAATTCAAAATGAGGTGTTAAAAAATTGGAAAATGAAAAATTTTTTTTTATGTGTTTGTCCTTGATACAAAGATTCCGGAGCAGTTTTTGTTTCTGAAAATTTGTTCTTTTGTTGATATCTTAAAAAATGGTTGATTTATAGCACTTTGAATTTCTAGCATGGCTAACATTTTGAAACGATCTTGTATTTGTCACGCGATAACACACGTTTTCGCCTATTTCGATGTAAGAAGGCATGTGGATAGTATACATCATCACCTCGACCAAGTTCGCTGGCCCGATTAATCAGCCATCTTGTTTCAAAATGGCGGCCATTAAATTAAAAAAAATATATATATTTAAAGTGAGGTGCAAAAAAATTAGAAATTGAAAAAGGTTTCTTTCTTAAGTATTTGATCTTGATATAAGGATTTAGGAGCATTTTTTGTTTGTCTTTACCTTAAAAAATGGCTCAGATATAGCAGTTTCAATTTCTATTGTGGGTGACATTTTGAAAAATCTGATATTTTGCATGCGACAGCACTCCTATATATTAACCGATTCCGATGTGAGTGAGCATGTGCACAGCAATTACTAAGGTCTCGACCAAGTTCACTGCTTAGCCTCATCCACCATGTTGTCTTAAAATGACAGGCACTTTAAGAAATTGCCGAATTTGGCAGCCAAATATAAGTTACTTTAAAGAAAAGCAGCTTGGATAAAGCTGACTAATTTCGCGAAATTCTCATTCATTATATTGATAAAAATTAGTATTGAATCTCCTATATTCGGTTTCCACTAAATTGAGCTTCGTGTGTTTGCATGATATAAGTTGGCTTTTTTTAAATAAGGATTATGAAAGCTACCTCTTCCTCCCGGCACTGGCCGGAAGGACTTTTTCAGCTGAACTACATTCAGTATACTAAGATATGTAGAATATAAATGAATTCATATACAGGGTTATTCGAAAAATACCGTCTATGAACGGTAATTTATGAAAGTGTGCGTTTAAATGTGTTATGCATTTTTTGCCTCAACTAAATTTTAACTTATTATGTGGTGTGTGTAAAAATCTGTGGATGATATACAGAGGTGTACAAAGAATTCGAGTACATTTTCGTCTACTAGCAGGAACTGCTGAAGGTGCATTTTCAGCTATGTTATACTTTTTCTAACTGAATTAAATTTTAGCATACTAGGTGGAATATACGGGGTGGTCATAAAAAAACTTCCCCGATATATGAACCCTAGTGGCCTAATTTCTCAATCAATCGAAAATAAATTTTAGATATACCTATTCGAAGGTGTGCGCGCAAGATCGTGATTATTTAAAACAATAGAGCTCTTACGGTTACGGTTACAGTGAAAAATTTCGAAATTACGAATGGCAACACCCATTTTTTCATGCACAAATTCATCAGGGCATTGAAAAACCATAAATGGCGTTGGAATGATACACGCACGATGAAAATTGTCGGCGTAAAACACTTGCAAAAAAGACCATTGCGAAGAACGAAGAAGTGGCTACAAAACATGTTTTTCAGTAGCCGATTTCTTTTTCACTTGTGAACTGAGTTATATTGTAAGATTTGTTTTAAAATCTGTTTTTGAGTTGTGTTTGTGTACACATAGTGAAAGTAAAAATGTAATCATTTGTTTTAGAATGCTGAATATTAAGTTACACATAGGAACTGATTAGGATTGAG
Source organism: Maratus speciosus (assembly GCA_963932465.1). Lineage (NCBI taxonomy): Eukaryota > Metazoa > Arthropoda > Arachnida > Araneae > Salticidae > Maratus > Maratus speciosus. The sequence goes on from OZ010799.1 coordinate 96,140,315, forward strand.
TGCCACGATATTACACCGGTAATTTTAGTCATACGTGTGTCGTTCCAACGCTATTTATGGTTTTTCAATGCGCTAATGAATTTGCGAAGAAAAAAAAGAATGCTGCCATTCGAAAATTTCGAAATTTTTTCACTGTAACCGTAACCGTGAGAGATCTATTGTTTTAAATCATCACGATCTCGAGCGCATACATTCAAATAACAAAATCTGAAATTTCCTTTCGATTTCCTGTGCGGTTAGATCGCTAGGGATACATATACCGGGGAAATTTTTTTATGACCACCCTGTTTAAAGCCCGTAGTGGTCATGAAGTGGCGTAGTTATCAGAGCGCCTGGCAACCACACAACAGTTCCAGAGTTCGTCTCCGGGTTAGGCAAGGCTCACTCAAACTTTCGCCCCTTTGGCTCCATAAAATGAGCACCAAGCTTACTTGGGAATTAAACACTGAGGTTCCGGTGTTAATCTGAGTGGAACATATGCTGTATAACAGCTCAAGGTCGAGATAACAAGATTGAGTATTATAGGTCCAGATCCTTAGTGGATCGTACCGCCACAGATTTTTTTATGCAGAACATAAACAAACTATCGATCATGTACATGGCTTGAACAAAAGAATTCGAATGCCTTTCCAGCTATGGATGGCAAATGCTGAAATCTAGTCATCATTGTTCAACAATAAAGAGTTGAAGGTACATATAAATATTATACAGAAATACAGACAATAAATACAATAAACCCAACTGGAGTGAAAAATTAGCCAGAGCCAGGAATCGAACCCAGGACCACAGTATACAAGACTGCTGCTCTAACCACTGAGCTACTCCGGCCGACGCTTGAGTCTGCAATTTCTCACTAATAAACCATGTTGGGGAAGTCACCAGCCATCTATACGACAGCCTTGGATGACCGGACAACGATGAGTAGATTTTACTATTACATCGATCTACGATAATTATAATAAAACACTCATACTACAATATATGTTAAAAAACACATACACACATAAATAACGACTGCATTCAACAGTTAAAGGTACATGTAAATATTATACAGACATACAAACAATAAATACAATAAACGCAACTGAAGTGAAAAATTAGCCAGAGCCAGGAATCGAACCCGGGACCACAGTATGCAAGACTGCTGCTCTAACCATTGAGCTACTCCGGCCGATGCCTGAGTCTGCAATTTCTCACTAATAAACCATGTTGGGGAAGTCACCAGCCATCTATACGACAGCCTTGGATGACCGGACAACGATGAATAGATTTTACTATTACATCGATCTACGATAATTATAATAAAACAATCATACTACAATATATATTAAAACACACATACACACATTATAATTATCGTAGATCGATGTAATAGTAAAATCTCTTCATCGTTGTCAGGTCATCCAAGGCTGTCGTATAGATGGCTGGTGACTTCCCCAACATGGTTTATTAGTGAAAAATTGCAGGCTCAGGCATTGGCCGGAGTAGCTCAGTGGTTAGAGCAGCAGTCTTGTATAATGTGGTCCCGGGTTTGGTTCCTGGCTCTGGCTAATTTTTCACTCCAGTTGGGTTTATTGTATTTATTGTTTGTATGTCTGTATAATATTTATATGTACCTTTAACTGTTGAATGCAGGCGTTATTTATGTGTGTATGTGTGTTTTAATATGTATTGTAGTATGAGTGTTTTATTATAATAAAGAGTTGCTTTGCTAATCGGCCTGTTAACTTAAACCTGTTTTCTTCTGATTCTCTTAATTCTTATAAAGTTTTTTTCGAATGGAATAGCGCTCCAGCTATTATAGATAACATCTACTACATACTATCGAAACTCCACTATAGAATCCATTGAAGTAGTTAATTTATTTCTTGCTAACCCTAGGCAGTTTTCAAATGTTTTGTAATAGCTCTTGAAAACTTTTAACTTAAAAAAAAGCATAATTATATATAAAAAAAAATATAAATGAGATTTGCATAAATAATGCTCCAGTATATTTAAATTGCAAGTGACTTAAATTGAATAAAAATAAAAGCAGCTTGAATTAACTTACTCTTGTACAAAAGTGAAACATTACCCATCAAAACATAACTACTTTAATTTAGATGAAAAAAAATATTAATTTTAAAATTTTAATGTAATGTTACCTAAATACAATCACTTAAATCATGCATTTAATCTAATATTTTATTTTACTTTATAGTGTCAGCCAATCGTAAGAAAATAGCTACATTATTTATATAATTAATAAGAAAGTTGGGGGAGTTGCATTATAAATTTGCAGTTAACCTTTTACATACTTATCTAACAAATTATTGCTTTTAATAATTGCTCTTAGTTTAGAAAAGTAAAAGTAATGGATACTAAATTGTATTACCATAGGATTTGTACCATCAATGCAAATTTTATATATATATTTTTTATCACATCCTCGTCTTTTTTTTAACCATCATATTATTAACAGATGCTTATCTACAAAACCATAATATCAAGTACATCTTGATTATCGTTCTTTTGAAACTTTTAATATAATACGTCATAAATTCATTGCAATTTTTTCGGCTGTTTTCTTCCTTACTGCTATTAAATCAATGATATTTTGATCCAATTAACATCTTAATATTTATCCAACAGATATAATTTTAACTAACTGCTCCTACTTTAGAAGCAGTAAATACTAATTTTTTTTTTCTCTTGGCAAGGGAATATGCAGTTTTCTTACAAATTTTGTCTTTTTTTATCAGAACCTCGCCTTTTTTTAACCATCATATCATTAATAGGTACTTTTCTTCAAAGCCATAATATTAAGTATATCCTAATTATCGTTCTTTTGAAGCTTTTAAGATATACGTCATATAGGTTCGCTGCATTTTTTCTCCTTACTGCTATTAAATCAATGATATTTTGATCCAATTAACATAAGAAGCTTTTAATACATACGTCGTAGGTTTATTGCATTTTTTTGGTTAGTTTTGATATTTTGATCCAATTTACACATTATTATATTTTCTCAACAGATATTATTTTAATATACTGCTCCTACATTAGCTACATTGAAAGCAATAAATACTAAATTGTATTACTATAGATTTCAGAATATGCAGTTTCCTTAAAAATTTTATCTTTTTTTTTATAAGATCCTCGCCTTTTTTTTAATCATCATATTATTAATAGATGCTTATCTACAAAGCCGTAATATCAAGTATATCTTAATTATCGTACTTTGGAAGCTTTTAATATTTACATTATATGTTCATTGCAATTGTTTTGGCTACTTTTTCCTCCTTACTGATATTAAATCAACGATACTTTCATCCAATTAACATCTTAATATCTACCCAACATATATAATTTTAATTAACTGCTTTTACTTTAGAAGCAATAAACACTAAATTATATTACTATAGGTTATAGAATATGCATCTCCCTTACAAATTTTATCTTTTTTTACCATGAGACTCTTGTATTTTTTATAATCGTTTTCATAAATGCATGTCTGTAAAGCTATATTATTAAAAGTATCCTAATTATCATCATTTAATAAGTTCGTTATAGGCTCATTTAATTTTTTCAGCCTAGACTTTTCTCCCTAACTCTAATTAAATCGATGTTAATACCTAATTAAAAATAAACTCTTACGAAAATTTGTTCTGCCAAATACGTGAATTTTAGTTTTCAAAAGATAAAAAATTACTACGTAGTCGCGTACTACGTTTTCGTTACGCTTATTTAATGAGTGTAAAATGAGTTTATTGACCTTTCTAAATTTAAAGCTGAATATGAAATAAAAATGGATGAAAAATAGTCAAATATATAAAAATGCTAATAAATACAGAACAATAAAGAAATAAAACATCGAGATAATAAGGGTAAATAAACCTCTCTAAATATTATTTAAAAATGTAAAGTATTGGCTAAAATATAGTTTTTACTTTTAAACTATTATTATGTTTTAATAAAAGATTTTTTTAATTACTTTTATTTAATTAGTTTTATTTATTTATTAATTATTTATTTATTTGCATTTTAATTTATTTATTTAAAAAATGCTTTGTCTTTGAATTCCACATAATAATTAAAGACTTTTTCACAATGAAATTTAATAGAACTACGGGGTTTTGCCCCTTACAAGCTATACTCGCTATCTAGCGTCCAGACACTGCAGATTCTAAAATCACGCTAATTTGATCGGCTTTAACACTAGAACCGCTGGAAATTTTACTGAAGTGTTATAAAAATATTTTATACCGGAAATTTTAATTGAAACTACTTAACATATTTATTTAACTTATTTCTCCGAGGTACATTTTAAACTTATTTTAGAAAGAAATTTCTGGTGATAATCAAAATATTTTTATTTGGTAGCGGTCAAAATGACCACTACGGCGGTTCTAGTGTTAAAAGATTACGGCAGATTGAATTATAATTAAAAAACCAGTGGCGATTTCCCAAATGGGTTACCATTCACATTCCTTTTATTGGGGAATTTTAAGGCCGAATCAGCTGCTGTTAAGACAATCTAATGGCTGTTTTCGTGTTTGACTAAATAAGATTAGTTAAACATTTGAAAATAACCTAATATAAAATGAACTAAGTAAACAGTCTTTGCCTTCAGGTATTTTTTACCAAATTGTTTTAAATAAGACATTTTAAATGTACCGTATTAAATCTGACGTATTTTTCACCAAAGTTTTCTTTCTCTTTTTAATATTCACATGAAAATACTTTTGTTGTTAGAAAGGAAATATTATTATTTGCGCTGTCTTAAAATCTGCAGCAATACTTGAAAAGATCATCCCGAAATATGAAATAACTTTCTCATGTAAATATATTTTCAAATTTCAGTTGTTTGGCAATATTATAATTTGGTCATTTTAAATATGAGGTTATTTACTGCTTTTAACGCATATTAATGAATTTATTATGTTTTCTTTCTTTTTTAATATTCGTAAATACAGTTTTTATGACGTAATTTTCAATATTTTCCTGCTTTTAACGCGTAATTCTAATTTTAAAGTTTTTTTTAAAATATTTTTTAATAGTCACGTGTAAATACAATTTTAATAGAAATGAAATAATGCTATTTTCTCTGTTTTTAAAATTAGCAACAATTTAAAATAATAACCTTTTCCAAAATATGAAAAAAATATCTCTTGAAATGCTGAAAATTTGAATAATAATTTGAAAAAAATCCTAAAAAAAAAGAGAGAGTGAAATTAAAAAAATAAATGCAGCCTGCACAACGTAAACTTGTAATGCATATCCTTAGATAAAATCATTAAATTCCTATGTATAGTTTTTGCTCCTATAAAACTTTTATAACAGAACGATTTTGACCAACTTTAACAATTATTAGCTCTTGAAATAATTCTTTGATTTAAAAACTGTCTGCTTCAGCGTGTTTATCAAACCAGTTCTCTATAACAGTACCAATTTTCATATTTTTGTATGCACTAGTTTCTTAACATTAGCGAAGAAAGACCTCCGGACCCCAAAAATTCATTTACGGCAGCGGTGTCATCGTTGGTTACTATTTTTTTTTTAGAATAGAAAGATAATATGGAATAAATTTTAAATGTAATTGGTATGTCTCTTTTTGAGTAATGGTAATTCATATTCTGCATTGAAAATTGTGAAAGATTTTTTTTCTTCTTTAAAGTATACTCGGCCAAAAATAAAACAATAAAGAGAGCACAAACATTTTAATCTCTAAATTGTCATGCTTGTTTGCAATTTATGATTTGAAAAAAATATCTTGAGAGTTCGTCTTAGTACAGAAATGTAATTGGTATGTCTCTTTTTGAGTAATGTTAATTCATATTCTGCATTGAAAATTGTGAAAGATTTTTTTTCTTCTTTAAAGTATACTCGGCCAAAAATAAAACAATAAAGAGAGCACAAACATTTTAATCTCTAAATTGTCATGCTTGTTTGCAATTTATGATTTGAAAAAAATATCTTGAGAGTTCGTCTTAGTACAGAAATTGTAATAAACTCTCAATTTTTTTTTCTGTGGTTATCAGGACTAGAAACTTGAAATTTGCTGAAGGGGGGTTACTCTTAAGCTGTAAATACTTTCTACGAACGATTTCTTCAGAGTTCAGATTTAAAAAATCCCAGCCGGCTTGGCCTACAGGCGGATATAGATTTCAAAATTAAGTATTAATTTTACCAACAAAAACTAAATGAAGATTAGAGATAAACCCAGTTTAATAATTTTATCTGGCCGCTTTTGATGAGTTTTTAATCTCCTTTTTCTGTAATAGCTGGTTTTATCAGAATCATATAACTTAAGTTCATTTCAAGAGACTGCTATTTAAACTTTCAACTCTTATAATTATTGGCTCTCCCATTTCAAAACGAAGTGACGTATTTGTATAAATAAACAGCAATTAGTTATTAAAATATTCTCTGGTGATGGGCTCGGGAAATACAGCCCGAAAGTACTAAGAGGTTTTAAAATAAAATGTATATTTTAAACTTGTAACACATCTGTTTCATTATTTTAGTCACCTTTTAAGTAAAACAGTGAGCTTTTTAAAGTTCATATTGTATATTTTATGACCTTTTTCTATTTAGTGATTTTCTTAAGTGCGGTTTATAATCAATTGATTATTACAATCACTATTTGCATGTACTGCTATATTTGTGTTCTTTAAAAATCTTAATTGAACGTGACTTCACTTTCTTTCGAATAATAAGCCCAGTTTTTTTTTTTTATTAAATGCTCTATATCAATGTACATTTCAATGCTGCAATGAGCTTTCACTAATCTATTATATGCATTTGTTAGTCACATCTATATTTCTCAAGGTTTCAGAATTAGGAATGGGAAAAAAAAGTTTTTATATCTCCATATAATCTTTTTTTTTTTACTGTTTGAATAATTATATAGTTAATAATAAGTAAAAACTTGAGATTTTCGGTTATAAAGTAATAGTAAACAATGATTTAAAAATCCTTTATTTCTTTTATTGAAAACAGTCACGTGCACCATACACATCGTACGTACGTGTGTTTATTGTTATTAATTCGTAATATTTTTGAATGTATCTATATTTTAATAGCTTAAAATTTTCGTCATTGCTTTTGTTTTCGTTCAAAACAAAAAGAAACCGAAATTCAGGATCGCTCTGAAACACACATTTCGGTCGCACATTACTTATAATTTACAAAATATTTATATACAACAACTTACAATAGATAACAATCCCACCAACACAAACACTTCTAAACATTTTTTCTTGCTCTCTCTCTCTCTAAAGTAGATTAACCCTTTTGGTACTGAATTATGAATTCATGAAAATTTTATCTTCTAAAGCATTTTTCGTGAATTGTTAAAACTACTTTAGAAGATTTACATAATCATTTAATAAATTTTAGAAAAGTTTCAGAAGGATTGAAGGATTTTGGAGGATTAATTAAACTTGAATTTATAGGGATTTTATGCAAAATTTATAACCCCACTCAAACCTTTTTATTTTCAATAACCATAATGCTTTTGGAACAAGATAAAGTAATGTACCTATAACTAATTCTAGACTGTATTACAACTAATCGATGTATTAAATGAATTTTATAACAAGTTATTTTAATGGTACTTATAAGTACCGTCAGTAGATAAAGGGTTAAAAATAAATAAACAAAACTATGCGTCACCGAGTGCAATCTTTTTAGAGAAACTTTTCCTACTTTTTTTGGTCTAAAATTTGGTTGAATTTGTTCATTGTTGCTCTTGGCTATCATTTAAAAGTATTTGATAATTTTTTGCAAATATTTTTTTTATACTCCGATTTAAATCTAAAAATGTCGTTTGACTCATTTTACGCATATTAAAAGCCGTAAAGAAAAAGTAGTTTAAGAATTTTTTATATCGAAAAACTAAAAGTCACGTGCTTGGAAGCACGAATGCCCTTCATTCTAATTACATAGAATCATGTCATTGATTTAATTATAGTGCGTAAAAAAAAAAAAAAAAAAAAAAAAAAAAAAACTGGAAAAAAAACCGTAGCAGAAAAAATGTAATCATCCCATAACGAACATATTAAAAGTTTCAAAAGAAGGATAATTAGAATATACTTAATGTAGCTTCGCAGATATGAGCCTATTAATATGATGGTGAAAAGATAAAATTTGTAAGGGAGATACAAATCGCATGGTAATATCATTTGGTACCTATTAATTCTAAATTAAGAGAAATTAGTAAAAGTAATGTTTATTAAATAGATATAAAAAATTTAACTATATAACGTTTATTGTTATGGTTTTTATTTCAGTAAGTCGTTTAATTAGGTTTGAATTTGGATACACGTAGACACACACATATACAAATACGTGTGTATGTGTTATCGAATTGGGTAACATGTTTCCTCAGACTTTGTAGTGTATTAAAATAAATAATTGAACAGAATTTTGCATCAAGAATTGAATGCAATGCTTTTTCTGGCATTTTCTCCCCCCTCCCCCCTACGAACATACCCCCCCCTAAAAAAAGATAGGTTGAATTTTCCCGTTTTCACTGAAGGTTATAATTTAAAAATAATTGTTATTTTTCCATCCATTTTTAGGTGCGTTCGTAATTATATAAATACGTAACACCTATAGTCGCCGTCTGGTCCGTCCATCTGTCCTCATAAAACAGCGCAAAAACTATACCCAACAGAATGGTTTGAAATTTAAAATATATAATCGTTGCAGAATTTTGTCGAGTCATATCAAATTTTATGAAAATCGAATCAAAACTTAATAAGCTAGTATGTTGTGGCCATCACAAAACTTTCTTCTATGCCATACATGTCAATATTTCGAAATTCACTATCTCAGTGCCAAATTAAATTGTAATCTGTGTTCATCATGAGAATTCTAAAAATAGGAAATTCCGTGCATTAGTTCTCGAGGTATGACTGTCGCTGAAATCGTGTAAATCCAGCAAAATGCAGCATAGCAGCGCCACCTATTGGGTTATTTACACCAGAACCTAATTATCACCAACTTATGTCAACGTCTAACTGAATAGGAAGTTTGAGGAAAATTCGTGCATTAGTTCTTGAGATAGAGGTATTGCGCAAATCATGACAAATGCAGCATAGAAGCGCCACCTGTTGAGCGATTTGCAACAACACATAACCAGCAGCAATATTAATCAAGTTATACTTAAATCTGAAGTTTGATGAAAATTCGTGCATTAGTTTTTGAGATAGAGCTATTGAGGAAATAGTCCAAAATGCAGCACAGCAGCGCCACCTATTGGGCGATTTACACCAACACGTAGTCAGCATCATTTCATATGAAGGACTAACTAAATCCGAAGTTTGATGAAAATGTGTGCATTAGTTCTTGAGATAGAGCTACTGCGAAAATAGTGTAAATCCTGCAAAATGCAGCATAGCAGCGCCACCTGTTGGGCGATTTACACCAAAACTTAAACAGCATCCATTCATGTCAAGGACTAAAGGAATCTGAAGTTTTATAAAAATCCGTGCATTAGTTCTTAAGATAGAGCTTTTTGAGAAATCCTGCAAAATGCTACATAGCAGCGCCACCTGCAAGGCGATTTACACCAAAAACTAATCAGCACCAATCTATATCAGGGACTACCTGAATATGAATTTTTATTAAATTCTGTGCATTAGTTCTTGAGATAGAGTGACCACAAAATTTGTGTCACATACAGACAGACAGACTCACAGACAGACATTTTGTAAAAACATGTTTTTTGGAATCTCTGACCCATAAAACATGTAAATCCGTCGAAAACTGGAATTCGAAAATTTTCATGAAACCAATACTTTCTTCTTGTAAAGATAGAAGAAAGTAAAAAGATATTAATAAAAGTTTTCTTCATTCTAATAAATCCTATCCTACGTAATTAATTCAGTGATATCCCATGATACTTAAGGATTCTAGGTTGCCATGGTGATGACGTCTTATTTAAGATGGAGTCACATTATTTCCGTATTACTGAATTTAATGTAGGTATAATCGTAATAAATTTTATATTAATCCATTTATGCATAAGAGTGCAACACCTATCGCACCGAGATATGAATATTTATAAAACTAGTTACAGTACGAACGCACCTCATTTGTCACTTTTAACGTACAATTTACGACTTGTTATTTTACACTCAGGATTAAATCTAGAGATGTCGTTAAAAGCTTATTCTACGCTTATTTAAAAAAAACGTAAAGAAAAAGTGCTATAAGAAATTTTTACATTTAAAAACTAATATTCGTATCCTAGAAGCACGAATGCCCGTATAAGATTAATTTTAATTAGATAGAATTATGTCATTCACCGAGAAAAAAAGAAAAAAAAAAACTAGCAGAAAATTTTATGAACCAATGAATGAAATGAAATGAATCTACAGTAAATCCTCCCTAAAGCGACCACGTTCCGAACCAATGAAAATTGGTCGTTCCGAGAGGTGGTCTGTTAATGGAGGTCATGTTTAAATCTAGATTTTAATTGTTGAAAATAAGTAACAATTAATGTTGCTAAAATTTATTTTTCACATTAGGAAAAAATTGAAAAATTTAAGTATCAAAACAAAATTTAATAAGTAAGTTAATTACTTCAGAGTTTAAAAAATGAATACATTGACGTTTGCTTTGATTTTACGGTTTTTTCTTTTATAACTTTTATTTCCAAGTCTTTTCGAAGTTCAATAAATAAATGCAATTTTTTTGAACGGAAGCAAATAATGACGATTTCATTAATATATCTATTTCTTTAAGAGTTTCCTGACAGAATAGGGCAGGGGAGTTTATTGACTGTCATTATTAGTTTGTCATCAGTGTTAAATTCATTGCCTAAAAAAGCACAAAAAGGTTTAAACACTTAAAAGTTACCGGAATTAGAAAAAAATCTAAACTTAGTTTAGAAGTTTGATGAATAATGCGCTCTCCGGAATTATTTTCCTAATAAAACCTTCTTCAAGTCATCAGGAAAAAACGGAATTTGTTTATTTTTCTTCAAAGAAATTGGTCGTTTATGGAGGGAGTTCAACTGAGATGGTCTCTGAATGGAGGTAAAATTAGTATTGAGCCTATGGGAATAAATTTCGTTCCATGAAAAAATGGTCGTTCAGGGAGGTGGTCGCTTAATGGAGGTGGTCGCACAGGGAGGTTTCACTGTATAACGAATGTTAAAAGTCTCAAAAGAACGAATATTGGCTCACAAAATTTTACGAATAAGACAGAATTAGGAGATTATCGAAAAAGAAAATTTAAACGGTATTATAAGCAAAAAATGCCAATGGTAAAATTATAAAAATTTGGAATTCATTTACCGACACTAAAAGCTGTATATTCTGGCGCTTGCTATTTTAACAATTTTTTCTGCGAGACATTCTTTTCGTAAATAAATAATATGAACTATTTGGATGTGCCAATCCCAAAACTTTCTTCTATCTCATATATTTTAGCGTATCAAAATGTTGTTACAGATCTCAATATTCCTTTTTATTAGTTCAATATTATATCAACTTTGCCTTTCATCTTAAATTTCTGCTTCAGTCAATTAATCGGAGTAAAGACGAGTTAATCTCTATCGTGATATTTATTAAAATCACAAATAGTCGCCAATAGTCAGCTTATCAGGATGGGAAGTTCCCGTCGATCTACGAGCTATACTGGTATACAATAGAACTACGAAAAATTAAGAGGATTACAAAAAAAAAAAAAAAAAGAAAAATCGCTTTTACAGCGCTCCCTTCTGGCAGAATTTTCCCACATTCAGGGAGGACCTTCTTGCTATGACCAAAAACATACACAAAAAATTTGAGTCAATTCTATGTATAACTTTATACACTTTTCGAAAGTACGATAATATTGAAAATGGCACAATAATCGCTATTACAGTGCCCACCTTCGGCGGAACTTTTACAAATTCAGGGAGGACTTTCTCGGTATGACCAAAAACATACACAAAAAATTTGGTTCAATTCTACGCATAGCTTCATACACTTTTCGATCTTACAATATTCAAAATGGCACAAAATTCGCTATTTCAGTGCCCTCTACCGGCGTTTTTTTTTCAAATTAAGGTAGGACCTGCTTGCCATAGCCAAGAACTTAAAAAATTTTTTGGTTCAATTCTATGCATAACTTCATACACTCTTCGCTGGTACAATGTTCAAAATCGCACAAAAAATCGCTATTACAGCGCCCCCTTCCAACGGATTTTTTCCCAATAGAGGAAGGACCTGCTTGCCATAGCCGAAAACTTAAACAAAAATTTGGTTCAATTCTATGCATAACTTCATACACTTTTTGATGGCACAGTGGCGACAGGCACACGGACAGACGGACAGACAGACATTTTCTATAAACATGTTTTTTGGGATCTCTGACGCCTAAACGTGCAAATCCGTCGAAAACCGGAAATCGAAAAAAATTTCGATTACAATACTTTCTTCTATTGAAGATAGTAGAAAGTAAAGATTCCAGTAAATGCATTTTGTCAAATAAGCCCATTCAACTTGCATTCTCTTTAAAACAACTAAGTACGAAACTGATATAATTTATTTGGCATCTAAGATGAGACAACAAAAATATCTATATTAATAAAAGAACAAATCGCTCTGTCTGTGTGTCTGTGTGCGATGGCTAGCAAAATCTACGGCTCGTACGAGGTTCAAAATGTTTCTAAGAATTTTAAAATTCTAATTAACAGCTGAGTTATTAATTATCAACCGTCACTCACTTTCATTAAAATCCATCTCGGAAGGGAAAATCGCTGACGCATGCGCTGAAGGCGCTGATACGCAAATGAAGAACGGAAAAAAAAATATTTCGGAGTATTTTGTCATTATTTATTAACTAACATCGTCCAAACCGCTTAAGCCGCTATCAGATTCGCCGACTTTTCGAGCAACCAACTTTACAGCCGATTTTAACACCAACTTTTTCCAGTTGAAAGGGAGAAAAAGGTTACAATTGTCTTTGCTAAAGTTGGAGGAAAACCCGGGAAAGCCAGTACTACTAGTACCAGCCGTCAATATTTATCGCATTTTCGTATCAATCGCTTATCTCTGATTCGCTGAAATGTTGAAAGGTGGGAGGAAAAGTTGCGGCTAGGACAGACTTTTTTGAGATGCGGATAAAAAGTTGGGGATATTGCTGTTTGCTATCACACTGGGTGTCGAGACAACATTTCGCGAAAAGTTGGAGGAAATCAAGAGTTGGCTCAAAAATTGCTCGAAAAGTTGGTGAATCTGATAGCGGCTTTAGTAAAGTTTAAAACGGAAGACATGTTCTGAAAGATTGTACTCTTACGTCTCAAATGCTGCGATCAATTAAAAAATATATCGCAATTAACCACTTGAAAAAAAAAAAAGTTAAGAAAGGATCGTTTTCCTGAAAAAGTTTTTCTCCCTTATTACAACACCTCCCCAGGATGCAATTTTAAAGGTACTGACAAACCAAATATATGCTTATAAAGCTGAAAGCTTCTTCAAATCGATGGTGTAATTGGTTTTTAAAAATATGAACTTAGGGAAACAAGGGGTTAAGAATATGATTATGAGCTTCTCAGTGCATAATTTTAAAGTTGAGTCTTAGAGTCTTCTTCCCAGACCAATACCCTCATATTTTTATTGGGGCCCCAGGGCCCTTTTTCAAACATTTACCCCCTTTTTGTGCATTTCTTTAAAATGTTATTTTAACGAATAATTCATATTATTCCCTATGCTTAATTTTAACTAATTGAAGATCTAAAGCGCTAAGTACTAAGACATTTTAACATGTTTCATGTTAGGACCCTGTTTTTAATTATCAATTGGCCCCTTTTGGGCCCCTTTTTATAGCTCCTTTAAAAATGGTCCAATTCCGAAGCTTTTTTTTCTAACAACTTCTTAGGTCCTCCAGCCTACTATATAAGAGACAAAAAAAAAAAAAAAAAAAAAAAAATTCAGGCTTCAGATACCACCAATTTTGAATATTAATCGCCTTCTTGGGGCCCTTGGTGCGGCTTCTTTAGAAATTTTCCAAATTGCTTGCAATTTTCTTTAACATAGTTTTAGCGTCTTCCGATTGCTTAAGCTACTAAAAATATCTTTATACCCAACTACATGCCATTTACGTTCCTGGCCCCTTGGGGCCCGTTAGAAGGCCCCTTGAAGTTTTTGCACCACTCTGGCCCCCAGAGCCCGGTCTTTCTTTATACCTCAGTTACCACTTTCTTCGAACATTAATCTCCTTTTTCAGCATCAACTTACGTTTACTCACTACAGCCATAAATTAAAAATCGCGTTAATTTAAAAGAAACTTTAGATAATAGATTTCATCAGTTTAACAAATATCGTGTTAACATATATCGTGTTAATGCTAAATGTAATTCATGAAATGTACAGGGGGAGAGGTCATCTTCCACCGCTTGGGGGCGCATTCTTTCCTCCAATTCTAAGGACCTAATTTCAACGGGATTTGGTTAACTCAACTTAGATTACAACTACAGCTACTTTCTGTATTATGAAATTTTATCTTAGACTTCAGTTATCAACATTTTCTAACATTCATGATGCATTTTTTTCATTATTCTATGCGCTTAATTACTTCGAGGTTTGGCTTACTCAACTTGGTTTTAGCATAGACTTTTAATATAACTGGACGCAGAAATGGCAACCTTTTCTTGAGGCACATTCTCCCCACCATCACGTGATGGTGGGGAGAATGCGCGCCAAACCGGTTTTTCCCGCATCCCACCAAGACCTATTTCGCCTGCGTTCGTTTTGGAGCGTTTCTTTTATCACGAGAATGAAAACTGAAAATTGCTATGAAAGGGATCACCGCCAAAAAATGACACCCTTTTGGCGATCAAATCTCCGACATGAGTGCATCAGGGTTCGACGGATGAGAACAATGGGATTCGCTCTCTATTCAATTCCTCCTCTAAGGGTTTTAGATTGTCTCCGGCACGTGCGGCGCACTTCCGGTACATGCGGCCTTATGTAGCGTGAACCCAAGTTACAGGTTCGTTCGGAAAGATGTTTGTTGGGAACGCACTAGGCGCTGCGGAAGGCAATGGGTGCCTCCGAAATTAGGTTCATTTAAAAGAATTTCAAAAGATATAAAATCATACAAACTTGAGTTTTGTTTAAGGCTATTGTTTATGGATCCCGGACAACGCCGGGCCGGATGTGCTAGTTTTTAAAATAAATTTCGAAAGTATGATATCAAATATTACCCATATTTTTTTACTACAAAAAACAAAACTTTAATTAATTTTGATTCATTATAATTTGATCCATTGAATTTTTTTATTGTTGGCACGACATGATCACGTAAAATATATCTTTGAAAAAATTTGGCACGTAGATATGATTTAAGGTTCGCCGTCCCTGGCTTAGTGAAATAGTATTAAGCAATTCCACAGTTGCCATTGGGGCACGCCTGGTAATAAATACATCAAAACTATTTCAATCTTTGAAAAATAACAAAATTTTCCTCTTCAGGACTCTGACAAAAAGAATAAGCAAGAAAAATGCAATTCTAAAGATATTTAATACCATGTACGACTGTTTTCCCGACACCTAATAGTTATACAGAATCGTCATTTACACGTATACATTTTTTTTCAAACACGGAAATCAACCATTTATCTCATGGAGAGAGCTGTGACCGAATTCTTTTGTATGTTCCTATAAATGAACGATAAATGCTATGCACGTCATATTATACAGGGATATTACAAATGATGGACCTGATTTAAAAAACTCATATTTTCAAAACTACTGCACATATTACAATAAGTGATACATGAATTTAAAGAGAGATATAACAAGTTTTTTTTCAGTTACCAATCTTCGATGTGTGACCCTCTTGTTACATGGCATACGTCCAATCTGCAATCCAGTTCGTCCCAAACATTTTGTAGGATCACTCTGTCAGTGGTTCTGAATTCTGCACAAATGCATTCTTTAAGTTCTGACAGTGTCAAAGACATTGTTTATGTACCACTAATGCCGAAAACAAGCTGTCCAGAACTTAAAGAACGCATTTGTGAAGCTTTCAGAATCATTGACAGACTGACGCTACAAAATGTTTGGAACGAACTCGATTAGAGATTGGACGCATGCCGTGTAACAAAAGTGTCACACATCAAACATTTGTAACTGAAAAAAAAACTTGGTATATTTCTCTTTAAATTTATGTATCACTTATTGTAATATGTGCAGTAATTTAGAAAATATGATTTTTTAAAATCGAGTCCATCATTTGTAATAGCTCGATATAGTATGTACTTCGTAGCACCGCAGTGATTATATCAATTTCAATATATTTGATAGAGTGTAACATCACTAAAATACTTGAGATCATTAAAACACTCAAGTGTAATTATGTATCCAGCAATTACTTGGAGCTCTATTTTTTGCGATTAATTCTGTTAAGCTGTTTCAAATAACAGATCAGATCCTCTTATCAAAAGGTAGACTGAGTGAACTGTGCCTACCATAGGTTTGTCCTGGATAGCTCAGTTGGCAGAGCCTTGACAGCTTAAGTCAAATATCCCTTGTTCAAATCCTTGCCTAGACACTTTTTCACTCTGTTGGAAAATTCAACTCATCATTAAAATACACTGCAAATGACTTTCTCCCCATAAGCCATAATGTAACGGAATTATTTTGAATGTTCTTATAAACGAACTAAAAAGCTTACACATTTCCTTTTCAATACCGAACATGCCGTGGTAAATTTCAATACCATATATAAACTGCATTGCATGGCAATCCGAGTATATTTAAGCAAGTTAAGAGTACGGACAAACAGACAAAATTAACAACACTCTACTAGACTACTACTCAGCTACGTTGGAAAGTGTTGAAAAGGAAATTTTTTACCTAAATCATCAAAATTCATATATTAAACAAAAATTTTATATGATGGCTAGTAAGAAAATTGCGAACAATTCGAGAAAATGACGTCATTTTAAATTAAAACCACCATCTTCAATTTCCACGATTTTGCGCGAAGCCTCCCCCTCATATGTACAGTCGTGAAAAAAAAAAAAAAAAAGTAAACACCCCCTACTAACTCTGGAGCTAATTATAATAGAAAAAAATTACAGGTACCAAACAATTGGAAATAAAGTCTACTTTTAAATGATGTATATAAAATTTGATTTCGGGGCCATCTACAAATAAAAAACAGATCAAACTTTGTTTTTTTCAATGGAAACACCCAATTTTGACAAATATATTTTAAATCTCCGGTTCAAACTATGCCTAGAAATGAAATTTCAACTAATTTTGTATGATAAGTTTTTGATTTATAAACATTCAAAATTTAGAGCTTTTATGTTAAATTACATTTTCATATTTTTATTAATATCTCCTGAAATTAGAACCCTAATGTGATTATTCTTTTGTTTAATTATAATACTAAAAAAAACTAAGCATAAATACATAGAATTTGTAATAAAAAAAAATTATAATATTAATTATGAATTATGAATTTAATATTCGAAAAAAAATATGAATTGCAACCTACAATTTTCCTTCGATAGATTTGTGTTTATTATGTCCTGCTTTATGCAAATTCTCAATTTCAAATTTTCTTCCAAGTAGTTTTCGAATTAGGTGTAAAAAACGCGAAAATGATGTCTATGATATCCAGAAAATTATTATTTGAAAAAAATATTTTTTACTCATTTTAATTAAACATTTGGACTGTCGATAGTTAAAGCATATTAAGCAAGAGAGATGTTCATATTGGCAATAAATAATACATTAATAGAAGTGACATAGTCATTCAGTAGCATTTCAACAATCGAGTACCGCCACTTTTTCCTGGTTCCACTTACATATCTATTATTAAAAAATATTATATATGATTTTTCAACGTCGAAATGGAGTTGTAAACAATTAACATGAAACAATGAAGACAACTGTATGGTTTTAAAGGGGAAATTTTTTATTTTTTTATTTTTTAAGTATTTTTAAAGTTTTGGAACAAATTAGCCTATGCTGGGAGCTTCTTTGGTCTATTCACTTAGTTTCATATAAAATGAACACATTTCATATGTAAATGAATACATTTTTATTGAAACCCCCTTACAACAGCATTTGCCAATAAATTAACACTGCAAACTTGATAAACAAATGTTTTTTTCTTAACATTTAAACACAATAAACCAATTATTAATACTAAGGAAACGAAAAACAGTTTTCGTCACGTTATCCTCAGCAACTGGAACAAAAACAATTAATGCAACATTTTACTATAGTAACATTAAAAAAAAAAAAAGTTACTTAAAACATGTTTTAAGAGATTTGGTTGTATAAAAGGTATTTCTAAGTAATTGAAGCTATTTTCGGACAAAAAAAAAAAAAAAAAAAAAAAAAAAAAAAAAAGGTAGCCCCGAAATACTAGTTTTCATGTTAACTTTATGAAAACGTTAACATTTCCTGTCAAAATAAAAAGTTAAAGGAAAAACTATGATCACACATGGGTTACAGGTTCCTAAGGGTAATATTTTGACACTTACCTTATTTGTAACTCTTATCCAGATTGTTGAAGTTTGGAGAGTTAAAATTTAAAATCGAAAACAGTTATCTACAAACACATCCAGTGTTGCCACTAAAAAATTTTAAATTGGCCCCAAACTATTCAAATACCCTATGGTAGGGTAAAAAATATTTTTCAAGGGCAAAAATTCAGAATTATCTTGTATTGTTTGTTCAATACGAAGAATAAAAACTTTTTTTATGGGGGATGGACCAAAGTAACCTCCCGCAAGGACCAAAGTAGCCCCGGTTGACGGTAACGAACTTCAATTTGAATACAGTCCCTAAAATAGGCTCATTTTAAAATAATTAATTTCTGGGCAACTAATTATACGAATTTTATAAAAATTTGGATTTAGGCTAATTGAAGGGTGTAGAATCTATTAATGGTGTCAAACTTGGGTATTGCTATTGAAAAAAAAATTGGGTTCGTTTTGATATGTAGATGACCCCTTAAGAAAATTTTATATACATCATTTAAAAATAGACTTTATTTCCAATCGTTTGGTACCAGTAACTTTCTTCTACGATAATTTTGTTGCAGAGTTAGTAGGGGTGTTTACATTTTTTTTTTTTTTTTTTTTTTTTTTTTTTACACGACTGTACATTTTATTAATATAAGTACGCTAACCGATCCGGATATTCTTGTCACAATTTGCAGTTTTCTATTTATTTTAGTCGTGTGTTACCTAGACTATGAATGTTGCTTACAGTTAAAGATATTTGGTAACTTTTCATCGATTTTAATAATGTTCTTTTCTTCAGCTTTAAATCTAAAAAGACCGTTAAAGCATTTTTATTCTTATTAAAAAAGCGTAAAGAAATGTACTATCAATTCTTTTACGATTAAAAGCTAAATTTCATGTGTCTAACAATAAAAATTCTAGTACGTAATTACTTTAAATTAGATCAGGATATCATTGATTTAATTACAGTAAGGGGAAAAACTAGAAGAAAAAGAGCAATGAACCTATAAGGATCACATTCAGATTTTTAAAGATCGATAATTAGAATATACTTAATATCATTGCTTTACAAATAGGCATTTAACAATTGCTGGTAAAAAAGCATGGGTCTGATAATAAAATTTGTAAGAGGAAAAAATATATAGGGTAATATCATTCAGTACCAATTCTAAATTAAGACCAAATATTAACAGAAATATATGTTAGATAGATGATATAAAACAAGAACGAAAAATCACGCGTACATTATAGATTATGACACACTTTCCAGCAAATTCTCAATGCTATAACAAAACTTCACAGTTTACTAAGGTAAAAAATAATTTCTGCTATTACCATTGATAGTCGAGAAAATATACGATTTTTTTGTGGAGCTCTTTATATGATCTATGGATATGTATGCGTACTACATAGTATGCTATAAATTAGTTAAATTAAACTTATAGCACAGAATGAAAATTTCCATTCAGGAATTTCCGCCAATAAACAGATCTTGTTGAGACATTTTGTGCGGCCTGTATATGATCTATAAAATTCATAAACACCAAGTAATATTTAAATAATAGTTAAACTTAAAAACGCATACCACAACTGGAAACGCACTTCCAACAATTATTGTTCGTCCGTTTCAATAGTTCAATTACTGCTCATTTTCTACTGCAGACAAATTCTTTTGTGTGTCCCTGTAAATGAGCGATAAATTCTATGCACATCGCACTCTAAAATAAGAACCTTTTAGTACACCTCAGTGATATATATCAATTTCAATATGTTTAATATACAACGTAAACGATTTTCTCCCATAGACTGCAATGTAACAGAGTTATTTTGAGTGTCCTTGTAGATGAACCGTAAATGCTACACACTTCATTTTCGATACCGAACATGCAATAGTAAACCCCCAGTAAAATATATCAATTTCATGATAACTGGACTATATTTACGCGAGTTAAAGCACGGACAGACAGACGGACAGAGAAACCGAATTCATAAACACTTTTCAACTATGTTGGAAAGTGTTATTTTGACTCATTTTTAAATGCAAATGCATAAAATTAGAATTATATTATATTATACAATTATACGAATTTGGAATCGAATGGGGTTTTTCATTTTTTGATAGATAAATTACTTACAGAGTTATAAATGAGTTTTGTTACGTGACGAGATGTTTTCTCTTTTTTCTCCGCTGTTGTTGGTCCAAAATTTGGTTCAATGTACCAAATTACACCATATTTTCTGAAAAAGCTTTACCTATTACCAAAAAATAGAAAATGCCATTCGATTACACAGTTTTTGAATTACAATACCTACCAATTTCATGCATTTCCCAATAAAAATGAATTCAGAAATGTGTCAGAAAGTACCTCCTTTAGATTTGAGAACATAGCCTTAATATATTATTTAGAAGCAAGTTTGGGATATATGAAGATAACAAACCTTTAAAAAATACATCTTTACAAACAACTTTCTTCTATGGGCTGAATGTTTAATTTTACATATTACAATTAGAAAGGACTGCCTAAATCTACTTACACCGATGACATTTTAACTGTCTACTGCATTCAATAATATTGAATCAATATACGACAAGAGGAAGTGTTTTTAATTTAATTATGCTTTTAAGGTATAGAACAGGGGAAAAAGAATAAATTTTATTCGTGTTAAAAGAAATATTTTAAATTTGATTGAAATATGCTTAATTAACACAGTATCACTATATTTATATGGATCATTTATTTATGGTCTATTGCATTCTTACATACCTATATATAACATGCGTACTTACATAGAATAACTTTCAATGAAAACAACAAATATAACAACCAATTCTTCAGCAAATGAAAGTAGTGACTAGACAGAAATCTTCCATAATCCTGATTTAACTAAATCTTAATAAATCAATTGTATGCAAATGTTGGTAGCGTTCAATTTTTATTTGGTATGAAACAGAACACAGAAAGAATCTGTGCCACATTCTCCTTCATAGAATACTAATGGTGCAATAATAGCTTTTTTTTACATGATCGTAGTGCTTTTACAATGAATAACATGACATTTTCCCGACACCGGAAGAAAAAGCTGCTCTATCACTTAAAAAACTATAGCATTATTTTGGCCTCAGTGGACAATATTTAATTTTACTAATGACAGTTAGAAAGGATTCCATAAATCTACTTTCACCAATAGGATTTTAACTGACTATCAGGTTCAATACATTTCCGCATGTTTTTTTTCACTACATTACTAGCGTAAATGTATTTCATTTAAACTGCATTGTTAAGATGTAAAATGTGATGTTTTTCTGTCACGGAAAACAAACAGCTCTGTCGCTTAAAAAAATATAACAGTATTTTCGTCTCAGTGGACAATATTTAATTTTACTAATGACAGTTAGAAAGGATTCCATAAATCTACTTTCACCGATAGGATTTTAACTGACTATCATATTCAAAACATTTTCGTGTTTTTTTTTTTTTTTTTTCCACTACGTTTATAGCGTAAGTGTATTTCATTTAAACTGCGCTCTTAAGAGATAAAACATGACGTTTATACAGCACGGAAAACAATAAGCAGCTCTGTCGCTTAAAAAACTAACATTTTTTCGTCTCCGCGGTCAATGTTTAATTTTACTAATGACAATTAGAAAGGATTCCATAAATCTACTTCCACCGATAGGATTTTAACTGACTATCATGTTCAATGAATTTTCATATGTTTTTCGAATACATTACAAGCGTAAGGGTATTTCATCTCAATTACGCTCTTAAGAGATAAAACATGACGTTTATCCAGCAAGGAAAACAATAAGCAGCTCTGTCGCTTAAAAAACTAACATTTTTTTCGTGTCCGCGGTCAATTTTTAATTTTACTAACAATTAGAAAGGATTCCATAAATCTACTTTCACCGATAGGATTTTAACTGACTATCAAAGTTCAATATACATTTTCGTATGTTTTTCGAATACATTACAAGCGTAAGGGTATTTCATTTAAATTGAGCTCTTAAGATATAAAACATGATGTTTTCCCGTCACGAAAAACAATATGCAGCTCTGTCGCTCAACTATAAAAATTTTTCATCTCCGCGGCCAATATTTAATTTTACTAATGGCAATTAGAAAAGTTTCCATTAATCTACTTTCACCGATAAGATTTTAACTGACTATCATCTTCAATAGATTTTCGTATGTTTTTCCCCTAGATTCCAAGCGTAAGTGTATTTCATTTAAATTGTGCTCTGAAGAGATAAACCATGATGTTTTTTTCCGGCACGGAAAACAATAAGCAGCTCTGTCGCTTAAAAAACAATAAAATTTTTTTCGTCTCCACGTAAATATTTAATTTTACTAATGACAATTAGAAAGGATTCCATAAATCTACTTTCAGCAATAGAAATTTAACGACTATCATCTTCAATACATTTTCGTATATTTTTTTCACTACTTACAAGCGTAAGTGTATTTAACTCGTTTCTCCGGCACGGAAAACAATAAGCAGCTCTGTCGCTTAAGGCTGTTCTCAACTGCTCTGCGCAACAAGCGCAAAACGTTTTGACACATTTACAGATTCATTTTTTAACACAAATATATAAAATTAGAAGACTTGACTATGGAAGAGATTTGGAATCGAACCGTGTTTTCCATTTTTTGATCAATGAACCTATTGAGTTATAAGCGATTTTGATCACGTGACAAAGATGTTTTCTCCCTTCGCTGACCGGTTTTTCTGCATTCTTCGGGAACTTCGGTTCAAAACGTCAATTTTGACACTATTTTCTGAAAGATCTATTGCGTTTGCAAAAAAAAAAAAAAAAAAAAAGGAAAAAACAGCTCGATTACATAGTTTCTGAACAACAACACCAGCTAGTTTCATGCATTTCCGACCAAAAATAAATTTTAACTTATGTCAGAAAGTTGCCCTTTTGGATTTGAGAACAGCCTTAAAAACTAGCAATTTTTTTTCGTATGTGCGATCAATATTTAATTTTACTAATGACAATTAGAAAGGATTACATAAACCTACTTTCACTGATAGGATTTTAACTGACTATTATGTTCAATACATTTTCGTATGTTTTTCGAATACATTACAAGCGTAAGGGTATTTCATTTAAATTGCTCTCTTAAGAGATAAAACATGTTTTTCCATCACGAAAAACAATAATCAACTCTGTCGATTAGAAAACTATAACATTTTTTCGTCTCCGCGGTCAATATTTAATTTTAGTAATGACAATTAGAAGGGATTCCATAAATCTTTTTTCACTGATAGGATTTTAACTGACTATGATGTTCAATACATTTTCGTATGCTTTTTTCACTAGATTACAAGCGTAAGTGTATTTCATTTAAATTGGACTCTTAAGAGATAAAAGTAGAAAGTAATCAGCTTTATTCGTGTTAAGAGAAACCTTTTAAGTTTAATTAAAATGTATTTAACGCAATAGTTTACCTCTCACATAATGGATAAGGCTTCAAAGTCTTGTTTTGAGTCGCAGGCTTAAGGCTTTTAATCCTTTATATAACATACAAATAAAGGAAAATTGCATAAAACAACTGGTTTTACCGATCTTTATCGATAACTTGTTAAAAGATTTAGTTGAAATATATCGTGATTCAAATGTTGTTTTGACTCGCATATTTCAGTATTTTAACAATTTGCAATATACATACATTTAGTGTCTGAATTTGGTAATTTTAAATGACTAAATAAAATAAATAAAGTAAGACAAACTTGATTACATATTAAAATAAAAAAATTATAAATTTTCTTAAAAAAATATTAAAAACACAAAAAAATACATTTAGTATGTATCTTATGCCAAACAACTGCGAGGCCTCATCAGTACAATTTTTTTTTTTGAACACATATATCAGACTTGTGTGCTTGACACAAGGGTCCGCTTATAAGTCATCGTCGATATGCATGGACGCGATAGCACAAGGAAATTTACAACACCAGAGAATTACATCCGTGGGCTCCACAAAGAGTGTGCAATGGAGCCGGCGGGATTCGAACCCGCTCCCACCTACGCTCTCAAGCGATTAGCTGCGTGGTGCCTTATCCACTCAGCCACGGTGGACCCTCAGTACAAATTAACCATTGTAAAACAAACAACAAGGGAAATCAAGTACAGTCAAAGTTAAAGCTATTTTTCCAGAAACAAGCTATTGCCGGAATGCAGATAGATTTTGGGCTGTTAGCGAATTGACGAATCATTACTCTGCATTTTTGCGAACTTTTCACTGTTTTACGTAAGCAAATTTTCTGATTGGCCAATCTTATTTCGCTAACAGCGCAAAATCTATCTGGAGCCATATTCATCAGGAATGGAGCAGACTTCATTATTCAATGTCGGTGATCGTATCAAGCAAACCAGCCTTTTAGAAACAATCTACCGTGATAAATGTTATATTCTGATTTCCAAATGGAAGCAATTGCAAATAATGTGATCCATTCCAAGTGAATGCTGGACAATTTTTAAATTTAGTTTCCCTTTTTTGAAAGCACAGATATGTTCCTTCAGCAATGTAAATGCATTCGTAATCTTTACAATGAATGGCATAAACAACACCGGTTAATTTTGACTTACCATATTTAAATTTATTCTTATTCAAAAATGAACTCACTTTATTAATTGGTTTAAAAGAAATACCAATATTGAAGGATCTTGGAAATCTGATAAAATTTAATTTTGACTTATCATATTTAAATTTATGCTTAGTCAGAAATGAACTCACTTTATTAATTGGCTTTAAAAAAACACCAATATTGAAGGATCTTAGAAATCTGATAAAATTTTGGATAAAATTTCTGGGCTCGATTTTTATATCAGTCTGCGAGTTCGTTCTCAAAGTGACAATTTTACTTTATTCACAAATGAAAAAAATGAAAAAAAAAAAAAAAACTTGAAGAACTATTCGAGATACAAGAATGTAGTCTAAGTTTTTAAAAGTATTTTGCAGTCTCTTAAAAAATCATTTTGAAAGAGAATGGAATTGTTACTGATGGGATATAAGAAGAAATATTATATTTGATTCTGATGTTTTTTCACGATCAGCGGTAGTAATATAACGTAACTGTGGCATATCCCTTGCCTTTCTGTTATTTTCTTTGTCTGCCCCTGGTCCTTCCTTTCTGTTTGAAACTCTTAGCCAGAATTGCTGAAAAACAGTACTCATGTCTATGTGCCATAATTGTGCAATGATATTTCAAAAGAATAAGAATTGTGGCTTTTCAGATTTCTGCCAGTGGTGCTTCAGTATAAGTAACAAAGCTATTTTAAACAGGGTTTCCACGAGAAAGGGAGCAATTTAGTTGCCACCATTAAGGGGATTCTTCACTCACTTGAAAATACCCGCTCCGTAATGTTAATCCTATGGGCAGGTTGTTTTCGAATTTCTCGTTTAAATTTGAATATTTATAAACGATTTTTTTTCATAGGATAACTGAGCTCGATCTGTAATAGGGCTGTTATTTACTTTTTAGATTTCGGTTGCAGATTTTTTTTTTTTTTTTTGGTAAAGGTAGTTTCACTTTCAAAACCGGTTCCGAAAGTGAAAGTAGTTTTATTAAAAAAATCTGCAACCGAAATCGAAAAAAGTAAAAAAAATAGCCCTATTAGACCTCAGCTATTCTATGCAAAAAAAAAAAAAAATCGTTTAATACTATTCAAATTTAAACGAGAAATTCGAAAACAATCTGCCCATAGGATTAAAATTACGGAGCGGGTATTTTCAAGTGAGTGAAGAATCCCTCTTCGGTCACTGTGTCCCCATACGGGGACCTCTGTTCTTTTCCTTATAAAAACTAAATTCTCCGATTTTTTTTTACATTTTTACATCACTTCTTAATAGCTGTATGTTTTTTGCATTCAAAGCAAGCGAATAAATGGCAACATCTAAGTTGATTCCCACATAAAATAAATGTTATTTGCATCTGAGTTTGCTAAATGTCTAAAAATGCCCAAAAGACAGTATGACCAAGAAAATGAGAAATTTTCATAAGAATTTAACTGAAATATTTTTCAATAAAAAAAATTGAGGATTTGTAGATTACTTACTTGTTTAAAGCTCTTAAATTTGCGATTGTGTTAATTTAGGTTAATGGTTATTAAATTGATGTTTTTAAGGGGTTTTGTAGTTTTAGATCCATATTTTTGAACCTAAATTACTAAGCGCTTAAAGGATCAATTTCAGAAAAGATATTTTTTCTGTCATTTACGATGTCATTTTGTTTGAAAAAAAAACCCAACGAATAAGCATTTGTATTATTATTTCAACTTCAGAACTGAAGAGGAGAAATATTACCATTGCCAACCGACTCATATTGTGGCCGGACCCGGGTTCATGGGGTCCGGATCAGCCAGTCTAATATCTAATAACTACCTATTAACCCATTAAAAACTGACGTTGCCTTTTCGCAACATCATGTTTGGGATTTTTTTTTTTTTAATTTAATGTGAATATTTTTTCAAGAAATTTATAATCACATATTGTACATGTAAATTTATTTTCAAGAAAAAAATTCATAATTGATTCGAATTGTAAAAAATTAAAAATATGAATGAAATAGTACAGAATATTTGAAAATTTTTATCGATAAATTTCGGATTGTATTCATAGATGCACTTAAAGACTGAAATAAAATTCAGCAATTCAAGATACTGATATTGTAGCTAACTATATGTAGTAAATATAATATACTGCTATATAGTATCTGCTTTAAAACTTTTCATATGGCAAAAATGTAGTTGATTTCTACTGACGTTACGTTTTCGCAACATTATGTTTGGGATTTTTTTTTTTTTTAATTTAATGTGAATATTTTTTCAGGAAATTTATAATCACATATTGTACATGTAAATTTATTTTCAAGAAAAAAATTCATAATTGATTCGAATTGTAAAAAATTAAAAATATGAATGTAATGGTACGGAATGGTTGAAAATTTTTATCGATAAATTTCGGATTGTGTTCATAGATGCACTTAAAGAATGAAATAAAATTCAGCAATTCAAGATACTGATATTGTAGCTAACTATATGTAGTAAATATAATATACTGCTACATAGTATCTGCTTTAAAACTTTTCATATGGCAAAAATGTAGCTGATTTGTCCTGACGTTACGTTTTCGCAACATTATGTTTGGGATTTTTTTTTCATTTAATGTGAATATTTTTTCAAGAAATTTATAATCATATATTGTACATGTAAATTTATTTTCAAGAAAAAAAAAATAATTGGTTCGAATTGTAAAATATTAGAAATATGAATGAAATAGTACGGAATGTTTTGAAAATTTTTATCGATAAATTTCGGATTGTGTTCATATATGCACTTAAAGAATCTCTCTATTCTAAAAAAAAGTAACTACCGCTGTCACCGCCGCCGGTTTTGAATTTTTTGTGGTTTTTGAGCAGTTTTGGTTTTTTGTGCCGGTTTTGAGTTTTTTGAATTTTTTGTGACCGGAGGTCTTTCTTCGTTAATGTTAAGAAAAGTAATGCTTACAAAAGTATGAAAATCAGTAGTATTATACAGAAATGTTTGATAAGCACCCTGATGCAGACAGTTTTCAAATCGAAGAATTATTTTAAGAGATATTTAATGCTAAAGTTGGACAAAATCGTTCCATTAAAAAAGTTTTATAGGAGCAAAAACTTTTCATGGGAATTTAATCATTTTTAGATCATTTTATACGTTTGAAGTTCCCGGTGTGCAGGCTGTATTTTTTTTAATTATTATTTGACTCATTTTTTGAGGTTTTATTTCTATTTTAAATTCAAATTTTCAGCATTTCTAGAGATATTTTTTAGATATTTTAGAAAGTGATATTAATTTAAACTGTTGCCAACTGTATAAACAGCGCAAACAATAATGTTTGCTTCAAATTAAAAAAAAATATTTATATGCGTAAATAAATTAAAAATTTATTTGCACGTGACTATTATAAACAGAAAAAAAAAAACATTTGGAAATAGAATTAAATAATTATGTACAAAAAGCAGGAACTTATTAAAAATTACGTCATAAAAACTATATTTACACGTGAATTTTAAGAGAGAAAGGAAATTGTAAAATAATAAATTCATTAACATGCGTTAGAAGTCTTAAATAGGAGAAATTACGTCATATTTACGTCACATTACAGTTATTACATAAAACGAACACAAAATAATATTGCAAAACAGTTTAAATTTAGAAATTGCGCTAGACATTTATTTGATATTTTGAGAGGATACTTTTGAACTATTTTCGTTAGGAAAGCGCAAATAATATTTAATTTCTAAAAAAAGTATTTTCACGTGAATATTAAAAGGAGAAAGAATAGTTTGGTAAAAATTACGTCAGATTAAAAACGATTAATTTAAAATGTCTTATTTAAAAGAACTTTCTTTTCGCTTTGTTAAAAAATACCGGGAGACAAAGACTCTGTTTACTTAATACTTAATTCCTTTTATATTAGCTTATTTTGAAATTTTGAACTTATTTTACTTAATCAAAGACGAAAACAGCGATTGTATTTTTGGTACTACTTAGTTATCCCGTCGACCAAAAATCTATCATTCGCCAAACTATAAGATTAAATGCCAATAATGGTTGATCGTAAATGTCACATTAACTTGACTTTAAGCAAGTTACACGTGTCTACTTCATCAAGTTATTTTTATTTCGACGTTTTATTTTTTATTTTTATTAATGTTGCACTAATTTATTTGTTCTTTCGTTATTTAAAATAAAACTTATGTCAATTTGTACAATTTGGCGAAATTGGTCGACGGGATAATCAAGTAGTACCGCAGCGGATTTGGCTTTAAAATTCCCCAATCAAAGAGTAATGAATAGAAATCCGTTTATAGGGAGATCGCCACTGTTTTTTAAATTATAATTTAATCTTCCGAAATCTTTTTAAAGCCGATCAAATTAGCGTACTTTTAGAGTCTGCGGTGTCTGAACGGGGGTTGACGAGCGTAGCTCGTAGGAGGCATAGTCCCCTAGTGAAATAAAATTCAGCAATTCAAGATACTGATATTGTAGCTAACTATATGTAGTAGGTATGATATAATATACTGCTACATAGTATCTGCTTTAAAACTTTTCATATGGCAAAAATGTAGTTGATTTGTACTGACGTTGCGTTTTCACAACATTATCATTTCTCACATAAAAAAATTGTAATATCGCTCTTTTTCTCTTAATTATTAATATGTGCAAAATAAAATTTTATTTCATTTCATTTATTTCATTAATATGTATAAAATAAATTTTATTTAATTTCGTTTGTCTATAACAGCGCATAAACTACCCAACCGAATGGTTTGAAATTTAATATACATAATCGTTTCAGAATTGTGTCGAATGATTAATAAAAGTTTTCTTCATTCTATTAAATCTTATCATACGTAATTAATTCAATGATATCCCCTGATAGGTAATGATTTTAGGTTGCCATGGTGATGACGTCCTACTTAAGAAGCAGTCCTATTGTTTCCGTATTACTGAATGTAATATATAGAATCGTAATAAATTTTGTATTCATGCATTTTTGGATAAAAGTGCAACAGCTATTGCACTAGGTTCCGGCCCAAGGGGCCCGGTTCAAATCAAACAATAAGAAAACCATTAATCATTCTCCCCCACCTCGCATCGGGAGAAAAACTAATCCTTTCTTTGAAATAGTGGATTTGCCTCGGGATGATCCATATAAGCATCCATTTTGTTGCCTGGATGGAGTGGAATTGGGTTTTTTAATTTATGTATCAGGTACACTTATGGGCACGCACATGTTCAAGAAATATGCGCCAATTCAGCTAATGTGTTAGTACTACATATGCTTCTCTAATAAAAGGGACTCATTCTGTAATCTTTCTGAGAGAATTTTTTTTTCTTTTCTGATACTTTTTCTTTGTAAATAACTATATGCGTTAACTAAGTGCTATCTATTTTCATATGGTGACAAATTTCATAAATAAATGGTACACTATCAAGTAAATCTGAAGATATTAAAGTGCAGTCGAACAAAAGAAAGAAAGAAGGAAAGAGATACATTTTAATCACCCCATTGTACAATAAAAAAAAAAGGAATAGGCAGTTTTCTAGTTCCGATTCTTTAAACAACACCGACTTCATTGGTGTCAGATCTTTAATCATACAATAGTCAATTATTTGTTACTATATAAGCTTTTAAAAGCACAAAGGCTGTTTGCTCTTTTCCAAAATGCATTTCAGTTGAAAGTGGAATAATCTGGAAGCACTTTTAAGCAAATGTCAACTTCATGTCATTCATCGGATTGTTCCGACAACCTCTCAATGTGGCAAATATTGCTGTCGTTAGTTTATTGACACGCGATTAATAAATAGCGACTTATAAGCTTACAAAGGGTTTCAAATGCTTTTCTTGGAGAATATAGCAAAAACAAAATTTCACTTCCGGCTGTAAATTCTTAAATCTATAACCTAAATACCCCAAGAAAAAAAAAAAGGCTAATTAAAAAAGCAATACATTTCTTTAAAATGTACTTCAAAACAGTAATGTGGCATGATTTGCCAAATATAATAAGGAAGGGTGAAACGAAGTTAATTTTCTCTCTATATACATGAAATATTTTTTAGATAAAAAAAAATTGATTCAGTTGATTTTTGATTCAGTTATCTGTACATAAATTTACACACGTACAAATCTGTATAAATCATGTATTCTTCTACATTAACAACATTCATTTGTCACGTATTTTTTAGTCACCGTAAGTACGTCTTTAAAAAACTAAAAATATGCGATTTTTTTTTTTCAATGCAGATGCAATCTTCTGTTAAGCATGCGATAATAAAACATATATATTGATTAAGCACGTTTTAGTCGAATATAGTTTAATTGAATATTCTGTATCATATAAATATATCAAACTGTAATGCTAAAATAATCTGTATCGTATAAATATAACATAAACTATAACGCTAAAGTTTTATTATTTTCATAATAATGCAGTATTTAGCATTATATGCTAAATAATTAGTATGAAAATAATTAAGAGCACAAGCGAAAACTGATAAAAGTGAAAACGAAGCATTTTTTTCAAACTCAGTTTAGAACTTAAAATTTTGAAACGAAAAAACTCATAGATTAAATCAACAATTCAGTGTGTAAACCAAACATTTCAACTAGAGATCGACCGAAAATTCGGTTTCGTTCTCGTTTTTGGCTCAAAATCGGAGTTTCGTTTTCGGCGAAAATGTTGCCAAAAATTCGGCCTCACCGAAACTCGTCCGAAATTATTTTTATTCCAAAAAGTCTCGTTTCTTCCTTTGGAAATTTTCAATATAACTCATTGATTTGAGCTGTATCGGCTCAAATGAGACACTCTTTATTTATTGCTGTGTATTTCACTGTTTATAATTATCAGTCATGACTGACTCAACATGTGAAATAAATTATAAAGCAAGTAATACATGCATGACTAAACTTTGAAGACGCTTTTCACAAGCTCATTAAAAGCTGCAGACTTAACAGTAATAGATTTGAAACCGCAGAAGTGTTTCGAATACCCGTTGAATATAGTATAACGGAATAATATTACTATATTACAGTATAACAGATTATCATTTACAAAAATCTTTGTAAAAGGTAAATCGAGGTATGTATACCTAAAACATTTTTTAATTAGATGAAATTCATATAATTAGAGACTGATTTAATTATATTTTATTTTATATGAAAATAAAAAGTTTTGGCCAGAGGCACAGAGAGCCAACTATGGCCACACGTATAATAATTACACGTATAATACACTTAAAAGTTAACACTTTCAAAACACTAAATAAAATTCTAAAAGTCTAAAACTTACAAGTTTCAGCTACCCTGTGGCCATCATCAGGGTCTTACTTCAGTTAAAAAAAGAAAAATACTTATTAGTTTGTAGAATTCAAAAGTTTACTTTTGAAACTTGTAGGTTTTAGACTTTTAGAATTGTATTTAATGTTTTGAAAGTGTTAACTTTTAAGTGTATTATGCGTCTTTTAATAAATCTTTTTAATTATATTTGTGCGTTAATTTCAAAACATAATAATCCTTCAATTTATTTAATTACACATATAATTAATCAATAATTATGTATGTATTAATTACTTTAAAAAAAATAGGACATTTTCGTTTTCGGCCGAAAATAGTAAGATTACCAAAGTTCGGTTTCAGTTTTTGTTTCGGTCTTAAAAACTCGTTTCGGTCAATCCTTAATTTCAACTAATATGTATAAAATTCAAATTGGATACTTGCTGAGACAGTCATAAATACGTTTTTATTATTAACAACACAAAACTGGCAAGCGCGTTTTTATAAAAAAAAAATTACGAAATCTAATAGCGTTTTTCTTTTTCTTATAAAGGCAAACAAAGTGACAGAAAAGGGTGTCACAGTTGGCGATTTGAACGGAAGTTACCAAAAAAGTTGTTATAAGAGAGTAAACACCTGTAACTCGATTAAGTATATTTTTTGAAAAATGAAAAATAAAATTCGATTCCAAATCACTTGCATTCCTGCCCAGTTTCACGTTTTTACGTTAAAAGAAAGTCTGTGAATGTGCCGGAAAACCATTAGTTTAAAAACACCTTGATTCTTAAAAGTAAAAGCAAAATGTAGATATTGCTTGCCTGCGCATTTTAAAACGTCTTTTATAAACCGACTAGAGGTCTGCCCGGGCTTGGCCCGAGGCCCGTACCCTGCCCGGCGGAATGAAGGCGAATTTTCAAACGGGCCGGGCCGGCAGAATTAGGACAATTTTTTCAACGGGCCGAGCCGGGCCGGCAGACAAAATAAACGGGCCGGTCCGGCAGACAAAATAAACGGGCCGGGCCAGGCCGACAAAAAAATTGAACGGGCCTGCAGGGTCGGGCCGGGTCGATAAAAAAAATTAATCGGGCCTATCGGCCCGATATAAGAATTCAAGTGAAGCAGATAAAATACGAGCCATTTTCAATGAATATGATTTTCTCGAGAAGTATAAATGTACTTCATTGGACAGTATTCCTGTGATGTCACAATTGGTAAAATGGGGATTTTTATAGCCTCGAACCGAAAGGAAGAATAGGGGGAATTTCTTTAAGGATTATTAGCTGGAAAAAAATGCTAAACTATTTATATTCTTTTAAGTGTAAACGAAATTCTCTGTAATCGCCTGCATGCGGTAAGTATAATGAACAGTATTCCTGTGACGTCACAATTGGTAAAATGGCGGTTTTTATAGCCTCGAACCGAAAGGGAGAATAGGGTCCATATAGAAATATAACATGTCCATCGTTGAGATCGGCATCATACAGTTACTAGATGTCTGACTCCGGGTTTAATTTTTCTCAGCAGACTCGGGCCGGGACGAAACTGGTCTTAATCGATCTCAGGATGTGTAGGATACGCATTATGTTTTGTAAGATTATTAATAGTGATAATGAACTTCTGTTAAGGGTGTTCTTAAATCCAAAAGGACAACTTTCTGACATAAGTTTTAATTTATTTTTGCTCGAAAATGCATGAAACAAGCTGGTGTTGTTGTTCAGAAACTAAGTAATTGAGCTGGTTTTTTCATTTTTTTGCAAACGCAATAGATCTTTCAGAAAAGAGTGTCAAAGTGGGCGTTTTGAACCGAATTTCCGCGCGAAGGGAGAAAGAGCACTCAAGAGCGGGCAAAAAACGTGTTTGTCACGTGATCGAATTCGCTTATAACTCAATAGGTAATTGATTGATCAAAAAATGGAAAAAAAAGTTCAATTCCAAATAGCTTTCATGGCCAGGCTTTCCAATTTTATATCTTTCCGTTAAAAAATGAAATTGTAAATATGTCAAAACGTTTTGCGCTTGTTGAGGAGAGCAGTTAAGAATAGCCTTAACAGTATCTTTGGAAATATACCTTAAGGTGGTTCTCATAGTCACTGCTCAACAATGCGAAACTTTTAGACACATTTTCTGACTCATTTTTAACTATAAAGGCATAAAATTGACAAGCCTGATTATTGAAGGCATTTGGAAACGAATAGCTTTCTCCATACTTGATAAATTATAGAGATAAAGGAGATTCTTGTCACGTGACTGTCACGTTTTTCTCTTTTCCTGTGCTATCGCTTGCGGAAATTCGATTCAAAACGCTAATTTTGGCAGTATTTTCAGAAAGATAAATTGCTTTTATTTATAAAAAAAAACGACATTTACATAGTTTCTGAATAAGAATACCTGACAATCTTACGCGTTTCCAAAAAGAAATGAATTCATAAATGTGTCGAAATGTAGCTCCTTCGGATTTGAGAAAAGCCTTAAAAATGAGAGAAATATTTACACAAATCTACTTTTTATTATACAGCTTCAAAAATTATCATGTTTTTAATCCTTTATTCTGAACTACATTAATCTTTTAATGAATCCTTATTTGAATTTTGAAATGTCAGTAGAGACGATGACTAAAACACTGTAAGTAATCGTTAATGTTTACTGTTATGTGTTTTCTGTTTTGCGAACACATAGTAATCTAAAATATACTGTAAAATGTTCCTATAAATATTATGTAGTATTCATTAAAAGAATCTTAATTGTATGTCGAGAAAAACGGACTTTTTTGTAGAAACTGAGTCGGGCCAAACTTCCAATTTTTATACCGAGCCGGGAAAAGATAGCTTTCGTTCGGGTCGGGCCTGGAAATTCCGACCCGTGCAGGCCTCTAAAAACCGACTGGAGTAAAATGTAAAAAAATATATATATCTTTTTCAATTGTTGTTATTTGAACATGTGTGCGTATCTATCGGTTCGGTCCCTTCCTAATAAATAACTAAATAATTGTCAAATGTTAACTGTAATTCCTTCCAGCCAATTCTAATAAGCTCCTTGAAAAGCTAAGAAGGAATTAATTCTTAAAAATCAATGATGGTTTTAGAAAAATAAAAGTTCCCTTAGATTTAAAATATATATATATATATATTTTTTTTTCGAATAAAAGAAAATTTTCTTTATTTATTTTAATTCACCGACAAAAATACAAAATTTAAAGTTTTATTAATTGAAAAAGTTTTAAAAAAGTTTTTCTCTTAAATAATAATTCAAAGTTTTTTTTTTTTTTTTATGTACCAGAGGCTGTGCCCGTTACGAGCTAAGTCCTCAAAACCCTGTCCAAATCTCGCCGGATTGTTAAACATGGTAATTTCAGTTGTTTCAAAAATTAAAATCTGATTATAGTAGATTGAAGGATATTCCACAAATGAAAATGTAGTCATATTTAAAGGAATATTGTAACACATGAAATTGGCAGGTGTTTTCATGCAGATACTATGCGATCAAGTGTTTTCCATTTTTTAATCAAAGCAAAAGATCATTCATAAAATACTGTCAAAGGAAAACCTGTCGTCACGTGGAAAAAATCGCTTATAAATACATAAGTAACACATTGATCAACGATTAGTAAACACTATTCGATGCCAAATCGCTTCAGTAGTCATGCCTGCAAACGTCATGCTTTTGCATTTAAAAATGTGTCCATAAATATTTAAAAACTCCATGTTGTCGGAGGGACATATTTCTTTGATAAAGTCCTTAAAAGGTGACATAATCTTAGATTTCAGATTAGTTCGGATGATGAAACTGACATCATTTTCAAAAGAAAAGATCATTTTCATATGGAACAAGTCATGATATGACTGTGTGATTGCGTCAGTATAATGTCATATTCAATAAACTTTAGCTTGCATTTAAAGTTCCCAAAATTTATTAGTTTATTTCTAAATTTCTTTTCTTCTATCCCTTGAAATCAAAATTAAGCAATAAAACTAAAATCTGAAACATTTAAAATAATTGATGGATATGATGCACTAATCTTAAACGCACAGACAATTCTGTTGGTGAAAATGACATAAATTCCAAATAAAAAAATGCCTTTTCATCCAAAAAAAAAAAAAAAAAAAAAAATGTACATCAGCACAGATTGTTTAGAACAATATTTTAATTAAAATTGTATTATATAATTTTCATATTCCATTATAACGAAGTCTTTTTAAAGAAATGTACTTGATAAAACCTCTCAAAAAGAAAAAAAAAAAAAAAAGCAATTTAACAAATTACAACGGCCGTTTGGAAAATGATTTTTTCGAAGACTAAAATTTAAGACATAAAAAATCGCACGGAGTTGATCATACATTACGTACGCCATGAATTAAACATTCACATTCCTAGACCCATCATGAACAAATTTTAAAAGAAATTTCAATTTTACAATTTTCAGTACTGTAAATGTTTAAACTTCTACGGAGCTGGTAATACATTACGTACGCCATGAATTAAACATTAATAGTGTTATTACACATAAAAATTGCAAGCGACAAAAATCGCCTGCGACTCGTCAGATTTCGTGAAACTTATGTATTATCCACCTGAAACTTACGTATTATCCAAGCATTTTATTGGATGTTCGGGAAAAGGCTTTTCCATCGTCCGATTTCCAAGAAATCTGACGACCCATTTTAAATGAAATTTCAATCTTAAACTTCTAAACATCCCACAATATTACTTTTTACACCGTCGTATAGAGAAAAAAATGTACTTTTAAATGTAATTTGTTTGGAAGCTGTATCTCAATTTGTTTCTGAGTTATTAAATTTTTTTTTCTAGTTTTTATTACTTTTTTGTCATAGTAGCAACAGAAGTATCCATCTCTGTTGAAAGTAAAGGCAAATTACAGATTACTGTATAGACCAATCAGAAAACGAATAAAATGCTGATTCAACCAATAAAAAACTCCAGATGTGCTTTTGATTTCCTACCCTGACGAGGACAATAACCATTTTTCAAAATAGTTAAAAAAAAAAAAAAACTTCACGGATCGTAATTTTTGCAAAAACTTTGTGGCAGAGTTTAAATGAAACGGAACAAAAAGCTAAAATATCGTTTTTTTTTTTTTTTTTTTTTTTTAAGAAACACTACAGCAAGGAGTGATAGCTAATGTTAAACCTATGGGAGCTTCTTTTCGTAATTTCTGTTAAAACATTGTGGCAGAGTTTTAATGAAACGAAAAAAAAAGGCTAAAATATATGTTTAAAAAAGAGCGAAACATTACAGACAGTTTTTTTTACTTCAAGAACTTTTTTAAATTATTGTATTCCATTATAATGTAGTATTTTTAAAGAAATGTAGTATTTGATAAAAGTAGTATTTGATAAAAGTTCTCAACAAAAAAGAGAAAAAAAAAATACTTCACCAGGCTACAAAATGGATGCCCTGATATATCCCTGCAGATTAATCGAATGCGTTAATCCAAAGAGGAAAGCTCCCCGTTCCTTCACTTGACAGCCCGACACCACCCATCTTGACCTTTGAGGGGAGAGAGCGAGCAGCGTGGGTTTCCACGATTGCACTAAGATCTAAATATTTATAAAACTAGTTATAGTAAGAACTCATCTCATTTGTCATTTTTGATGGACAATTTCAGACTTGTTAAACATTACATGTATAACTATAGATTTACCTTTCGCATGCTTTGAAACAATAGTTTGTTAATGTTTTATTCAGGAATCTTTTAACTAGAAAGAAACGGCGTTTAATTGTGTCGCTGAAAACGTCCTCCGTTATTGCAATTAAATGCCATTTTGAGATAAATCTCTCTTTCTAGCTTTATCTTTTAATTACTTCCTGGATGAAAACTCTTTTTATGTACTTACGAACAATAAATAGTAGTTGATGCCATTTTGGCAAAAGAGGGTTTGTAGCACTTTTTTTTTTTTTTTTTTTTTTTTTAAGCAGAATGTTTTTAGGTGCGTTCGTAATTATATAAATAAGTAGTTGATTGTCGTCGTCTCAGCCCGTCTGTTCGTCTGTCCGCATATAACAGCGCAAAAACTACCTAACCTAATAGTTTGGCCTTAAATGTATGCTAAGAAATGTATCATGTTACTTTTATTCATAATTCAATTTGTATTTCATTATCATTTTATTTAATACAAACTGAAGCATTTAAAATAAGTGGCTTTCACTTCTTTCTTTATTTTTAAACGAGACGAAAAGAAAAATATTAGGCACAGATGTCATATACGCACCGGTGTACCTAATTGGCGCCAAAATGGCATTATTTTGGTTGACATGGTAACTCGGGCTATTGTTGTTTATTTACTTTATTTTCTTTTTTTAAATTACATAAATTGTTTTGTTCTATAGTTAATTATTTTTTTGGTTATTTTCTTTTAAAAATAATAGAAAATAATTAAAAAATACGGTACTACTTAGTTATTCCGCCGACCCATTTCGCCAAATTATACAAATGGACATAAATTTTATTTTAAATAACGAAAGAACAAATAAAATAGTATAACATTAATAAATATACAAATAAAACGTAGAAATAAAAATCACTTGATGACGGAAAGACGTGTAACTTGCTTAAAGTCAAGTGAGTGTGACATTTACGATTAACCATTATTGGCATTTAATCTTATAGTTTGGTGATAGATTTTTGGTCGACGGGAAAACTAAGTAGTACCAAAAATACATATGTAACTGGTATTCGAAAACGAGGTTTTCGCCAAATTTTCGTAAAAAAAAAAAAAAAAATCACGCCAAACCCTGTGCGTATATGACATCTGGCCAAATATTAAATGATGTAACAAACCATGACATTTAATTTCAACTTCAAAGCAATGTTTTAATTTACCACTCGAAAAAAAAAAATGCTAACTGGCGTGTTGAAAAAATCTATTGACGAGATTTGCACCCGGCTATCGTAACAGTACCAAGAATGCTTTGCGGCCATGGCAACTTTTATGTAGTTTTATTCGAAAAAGAAATTTGATTTTATTAATTAAAATGGAAAACTTTCGGCACAGATGTCATATACGGACCCATATTGGCGCGATTTTCTTCTGACGCCAATGTCATATACGCAACGGGTACTTAACTGGTGCCATAGTATCGTTATTTTGCTTGATTTGGTAAGCCGGATGTTGTTGTTTATGCTGTTGATGTTTTCACCAAATTAGCGTCGGAAAAAAATCGCGTCAATATGGGGCCGTATGTGATATCTGGGCCAAACTTTCATATGAAAAGCGAAGAGATCAGAGCGTATTTATTTATGGTAGTTACATGACTTGGACTATTATAATATAGATGAAATGATGGCGGTAGGATAATATTTGACGTACCTATCACCTGCGCCTGACTAACATTAAAGTACCAAAATGGCACCTGGAATATAAAAAGCGAAGTGATTCGCCAAGAACTGTTGATGATAGTCATATGACTTAGGCTATTGTTATAGAAATTGTTTTAAAATACCGGGAGACAAAGGCTCTGTACACTTAAATAATTTCATTTTAGCTTCTTTCAAATGTTTAACTGATCCACTTTAATCATACACGGAAACAACCATTGGATGTCTTAACAGCAACTGATTCGGCCTTAATTTTTTGCAATCAAAGGGAATTGAATGGAAACCTGTTTACAGGGAGATCTGCACAGCTTTTTTCAGTATAATTTAATCTTCTGTAATGTTTTTAAAACCGATCAGATTAGCGTGTTTTTAGATTCTGCGCTGTCTGAACGGGGGGTTGGCGAGCGTAGCTTGCAGGGGGCAGAGCCCCCTAGTATATATATATAATAATAATTAACGAAAGATAGCTTAAAAGTTAAATTCATTATATTTTGGCTTTTATTTATTTAACGCAATAAAGAATCATTGTATTGCTTCTCTTTCGTGACGAAAGTACTTTGCAAAGACCTTCGTTAAGTAAAGGTACTGTTTGAAAGATACAGCCGTGAAAAAAAAAAAGTAAACACCCCTGCTAACTCTGCAACTACCGGGTGTCTCAAAAATGACTGTTGGATTTTAAAATTCAATAACTTGCAAACGGTGACAGATATCGAAAAAAAAATTGTAGGAGGGTTATGTAAGATGTCAGGAGTTTTTATGCAGCGATTCCCTGTTTTAGTTACAAATAGCAGCGATAGATGGCGCTACAAGCAATAGGCTATAAATCCAAGCTCGATTTTTCGGCCTCTCACTTTTCGCATGTGAGAAAAGGAAATTAAAATGTTTTTAATAGATTCCGAAGTACCAATAATTGGATCTGGAATTAGCACCTACTTCTCGTAGCGCCATCTATTGTTTGAAATTCGAATTAAAATCAATAATCACAGTATAAAAACTCCTGATATCATACATAATCCTCCTGCAAGAATTTTTTTAATATCTGTCACCGTTTGCAAGTTATTGAATTTTAAAATCAATCAGTGACTTGTGGGACACCCGGTAGAAGAAAGTTACTGGTGCCAAACGATTATAATAAACGGTAAAACGATGGAAATAAAGACTACTTTTAAATGATGCGTATAAAATTTGCTTAGGAGACCATCTCCATATCAAAACGAACCCATACTTCGTTGTTTTTTTTTTCAATAGTAATACCCAAATTTGACACCATAAATGAATTCTACACCATTCCATTAGCCTAAAAACAAATTTTCATGAAATTCTTACGATTCGTTTCAGAGAAATTAATTATTTTACAAGTTGGAAATTGCTCGTCAAACGCGGCGAATGAGGTGCGTTCGTACTATAACTAGTTTTATAATTATTTTTTGCACCCCATATTGTACTGAATGTATATTTTTTTGCACTTCATAAGTGCATAGTCTGTAACATCATTAAAATGCACTTGCAATAATTTTTTCCCATTCCCCGTAATGTAACAGAACACTTTTGACTGTCCCTGTAATTAAACTATACATCCGATTTTCATAAAATTTGAAATGGCTCGTCAAAATATTGCAACAATTATGTATTTAGAATTTCAGAACATTCGAAAGGCTGTAACATCATTAAAATGCACTTGCAATAATTTTTTCCCATTGGCCGTAATGTAACGGAAAACTTTTGACTGTCCCTGTCATTAAACTATGCATCCGATTTTCATAAAATTTGAAATGGCTCGACAAAATATTGCAACAATCATATATTTAAAATTTCAGACCATTCGGTTGGGTAGTTTTTGCTCTGTTATATGCGCACAGACAGACGGACTGAACGACGACTATAGGTGCTACATATTTATATAATTACGAACGCACCTAAAAATGAGACTATTTTAGGGGCTGCATTCAAATTGAAGTTCGGTACACGATCGTTGAAATGCTACAGGATGACTATGTCATTTCTGTTAATGTATTTTTTCTTGTCAATAGGACCATTTCACTCGCTTAATATGTTTCGACTACTGCCGGCCGAAATGTTTCAGCCTCTTAAACGATCATTTTGACATTTTATAATCATAATTCAAAAACTACTTGGAAGAAAAATTTGAAATTGAGAATTCGCATAAAGCAGGACATTATAAAAATAAATCTATCAAAAAAATTGTAGTTGCAATTCATATTTTTTTCGAATATTAATTTCATAATTCATAGTATAAAATATTTTTAAATTACAAATTCAATGTATTTATGTTTGGGTCTTTTAGTATTATGACTACACAAACAAATTACGACATTAGGATTATAATAAAAGAGCTGGACATTTACACCGTAAAAAGTTACAGTAAAACCTCCCTAAAGCGACCACGTTCCGTTCCAATAAAAATTGAAATCGCTCCGAGAGGTGGTCTCTTAATGGAGGTCATGTTTAAATTTAGATTTTAATTGTTAAAAAATGTAACAATTAATGTTACTAAAATTTATTTTTCATATTAGGAAAAAATATAAATTTTAAGTATCAAAACAAAAGGTAATTACATAAGTTAATTAATGCAGAGTTTTAAAAATGAATACATTGACTTTGATTTTACGATTTTATCTTTTATAACTTTTATTTCCAAATTCTTTCGAAGTTCAGTAATTAAATACAATTTTTTGGGGGCGAGGACAAATAATGACGATTTCATTAAGTTATCTATTTCTTTGAGAGTTTCCTGACAGATTAGGGCAGGCGTATTTATTGACCGTCATTCTTAATTTGTCATCAGAGTTAAATTCATTGCCTAAAAAGGCACAAAGGTGTTTAAACACTTAAAAGTTACCGGAATAATAATAAAAAAATCGAAACTTAGTTTAGAAGTTTGATCAATAATGTCCTCTCCGGAATTATTTTTCTAATAAAACCTTTTTCAAGCGACCAGGAAAAAACGGAATATGTTTCATTTTCTTCAAAGAAATGGGTCACTCATGGAGGGAGTTCAACTGGTATGGTCTCTGAATGGAGGTAAAATTAGTATTGAGCCTATGGGAATAAATTTCGTTCCATGAAAAAATGGTCGTTCAGAGAGGAATTAATGGAGGTGGTCGTGCAGGGAGGTTTCACTGTACATATAAACGTGATATGTAACTTTTTGATAGCGAAATATATTTTTTGCTCTGATTTTAGAAGACATTACGACAACATTTTCCTGATGAAGGTCACAGATGATGACCGAAACGTTGAATATTTTAACTGTATTTTAATGTTTGTATCGTTTTTAGACTTTGCAACAGTTTATACACCGTTTAGTAAACTTGTGATGTTTATTTTTACGTTCACATGTTAGGATTATAATTTCAGGAGATATTAATAAAAATATGAAAATGTGATTTAACATTAGAAGCTCTAAATTTTGAATTTTTATAATTCAAAAACTTATCATCCAAATGACTTCGAATTTCGTTTCTAGGCATAGCTTGAAACGGAGATTTAAAATATATTGTCAAAATTGGTTGTTGTCATTAAAAAAAATAAAATTTGGTCTGGTTTTGATTTGTAGGTGCTCCCCCCCCCCCCCACTATGCAAATTTTATATACATCAATTAAAAGTAAACTTTGTTTCCAATCGTTTGGTACCAGTAACTTTCTTCCATTACAGTTAGTAGGAGGTGTTTACTTTTCTTTTTCAACGACTGAGTATAGTTTCTGTAATTCTAACAATCAGGAAGTGCGTGTAAAAGGGATTTCAAAATTCAATCTTTACATACAAAAAGCAAGTTAAGTTAAATAAAAGAGTGTAATTAACAATGTAGCAATTAAAGGTACGTATAATAATTATCAAAAGAGCATTTAAAAGTTCTATTCATTATATTTTGCCTTGTTCTTTACTTAACGCGATAAAGAGTCATTCTATTGTTTCTCTTTCGTGACGAAAATAACTTTCAAAGACCTTCGTTAAGTAAAGGTACTGTTTGAAAGGTACATGACATTATTTACGTAATACCTCCGTACATAAATCCTTGTATAATTTTGCTTTATTTTTTAAAAGTACTTCCTCTTTTCCAGTTTCCATCCTCAAATTTAATGATTTGTTTACTGTAAAATTATGTTAAAAAGCTCATGGAACCAATTTTTACTTTCTTCTATCTTAACAAAAAGAAAGTAT
This sequence comes from Maratus speciosus, assembly GCA_963932465.1. Taxonomy (NCBI): domain Eukaryota; kingdom Metazoa; phylum Arthropoda; class Arachnida; order Araneae; family Salticidae; genus Maratus; species Maratus speciosus. The sequence continues at coordinate 96,184,129 of OZ010799.1, forward strand.
TGGATTCGTGAAAATTTTCTACTTCCGGTTTTCTACGATTTACACGTTTTAGAGGTAAGAGATCCCGAAAAACATGTTTTTACAAAATGACTGTCTGTGAATCTGTGACTCTGTCTGTCTGTATGTGCCACAAATTTTGGGGGGGCGCTCTATCTCAAGAACTAATGGACGGAATTGTATAAAAAATTATATTCAGGTAGTCACTGATATAAATTGATGCTGATTAGTTTTTGGTGTAAATCGCCCGACAGGTGGCGCTACTATGCTACATTTTTCACGATTTCCGCAATAGCTCTATCTCAAGAACTATGCACGACTTTTCATCAAACTTCAGATTTAGGTAAACATTTATAAATATTGATGCTGATTACTAGAGCGGGTCGAAAAAAACTTTTTTTCGATTTTCGATGACGGGTAGTGCAGAAAATTTGCCACTGGTGGCACTAAGTTCACACAAAAAAATTGAGATTTTTCGGACAATTCCTTCAGTTGTCGCAAATGGCTTGAAGTTTTGCTCAAATGCTGATTTTCGAACTTTTTTAGCAAAAATTTAAAAAATGTTAAATTTAGGCTATTTTGGCTGAATTTACTTGAAATGTCATGTTTAGTGTACGAAATGTTTAAATAAGCTCTGATTATGTATTATTTAATAGTTATATGCATTTTGAATTAGGTGACCATTATAGCTTTTTCGAATATAAGTGAGCAAAAATTGCAGGAATTGTGACAACAGGGGATAAGGATCTCGCCATCGATAAAGACTTGGTGTGGAGGTAGAAAAAGAAATTTGGAAAGAAGATATAGAAGGAGGAAGACCTTGGAAGAAGAAAAATTACAAGCATCTTTTTTGATAGCAGAAAAAATAAAACGATCTTCATAGAAAAAAAGGGGACTAGCAATACCGTCGACAGAAAGACGAAACAAATATCACCATGTTGTCTGAACGTGGTTCGGAATATTTGGGTCACTTGACACCTCCTCACTGCGGAGAAATAGCAAAATCATTATATAAATTTCTAAGCCAGAATAAAGTCTGCTTTGAAAAAAATTAGGAAGAGAACTACATTTAATATGTATTCTTCATACGAACGAGCTTCCACTCTGACTGACAGCGACATCAACTAGATGGTAGAACCACTTGACCTAAGACCTTTTCCAACTGAAACGGAGCTAGATTAACAGAATACTCAAATTTTCAGCCTTTTGCATTTTTGATGTCCATGAAACAGGAATAGGCGCATGGAAATGGACACGTACATTTTCGCACGCCATTAGTGATATGTGTTTCATATTTCTCTCGACGGTGCCGCTTGTTCCATTTTTTCTGTTAAGATCGTGTTATTATTTCTACCATCAAAAACATGGTTGTAATTTTTCATCCTGCAAGATATTCCTCCTCCTGTATCTTCTTTTCAAGTTTCTTTTTCTGTCTCCGGACCAAGTCTTTATCGATGACGAGATCCTTATTCTTGGTTGTCACAATTCCAGCATCCTGAAGCACAGATGAAGCTCTTAACAGAATTTACCTATATGATACATCATACCAGTTCTAAATACGCCGAACGCTGTGCGAGAAAGGGATATGCGTTTGGGAGTGTCTGCTTTTGAAGGCCTTGGTTCAAATTCTGATTCAGACGAACTGCCTGCTTCAAAGTTCCCACTTTTCGAATCTTCTGACAATAGCTGTATTTTAGAGCAGAAAAATAAATAACATCCCATCTCGTTACTCCCATCCTCAATATCTTCCCTCATTCTCATGATGACTGATTGTGTTTTCATTGGTTTCTATTTCACATTCTTCTCTCCTTCTAGAATTGCTGTCAAGACATGCAGTGGTCCGCAATTCAAATATGTGATTCTGAACGCATCGAAAAACCGAAGGAAGAACAAGGAACCTAATAAAGACAAAAGAGAAAAACCGACGAACGAACCAAACAATACTTACAATTTTTGCTGAGTTATACGCGAAAAGGCTATACAAATCACCTACTTCAAAATACACATAACTAATAACTAATAGATAATCAGAGCTTATTTAAACATTTCGTACACTAAACATGACATTTCAAGTAAATTGAGCGAAAATAAATTTAATTTAACATTTTTAAAGTTTTTGCTAAAAAAGTTAAAAAATCAGCTTTTGAGCAAAATTTCAAGCCATTTGCGGCAAATGGAGGAATTGTCTGAAAAATCTTCATTTTTTCGTGTGTGCCACCAGCGGCAACTTTTCCGCGCTACCCATCATCAAAAATCGAAAAAAAGTTTTTTTCGGCCCACCCTACTGATTATCTTTTGGTGCACATGCCCAACAGGTGGCGCTGATACAGTGCGTTTTTCACGATTTCTGCAATAGCTCTATCTTAAGAACTAATGTATGAATTTTAATCAAACTTTACATTCAATTAGACGTTGACACAAGTTGTTACTGATAAGATTTTGGTGTTAATCGCCCAATAGGTGGCGCTTCTATGCTGGATTTTTCACGATTTTTGCAACAGCTCTAGCTCAAAAACTAACGCACGGATTTTCATCAAACTTCAGATCCAGTTAGAAATTAACATAAGTTGTTGCTAATTAGGCTTTAATGTAAATCACCCAATAGGTGGCACAGCTGTGCTATAAGTTGTTGCTGATTAGGCTTTAATGTAAATCACCCAACAGGCGGTGCTGCTGTGCTATAAGTTGTTGCTGATTAGGTTTTAATTTAAATAACCCAACAGATGGCGCGGCTGTGCTATAAGTTGTTGCTGATTAGGCTGTAATGTAAATCACCCAACAGGTGGCGCTGCTGTGCTGTAAGTTGTTGCTGATTAGGCTGTAATGTAAATCACCTATGCATTTTGCAATATTTTAGGATTTTAGCGACAAGAATTAATGCACGGAATTTTCCATCTTTAGGATTCTCATAATGAGCAGAGATTTCCATTTATTTTTCTTACTGAGATAGTGAATTTTGTAGTATTCTTATGTATGATATATAAGAAAGTTTTAGGATTGGCACACCCGACTACTTTTAATTCAACTACTGTCAATTATTATCTTTTACAGTATTTTGTTCTAGAGGTGTATAATAAAAGTGAAATCATATTGCATGCTTTCCGCTTTCCATTTTATGTTTCCAATCAGTTTTTTTTTTTTTTTTTTTTTTTTTTTTTTTTTTTTTTTTTTTTTTTTTAGCACATTGTCTTTATGATATACGAAAGTTGATTTTTTTTTTTTTTTTTTTTTTTTGGTTTCTTCTATATTTATAAGTAGATACTGGAATTATAAAAATTTTAGATTTAGAAAGATGCGTTTTTGGATATCCTGCATAATGGTTCGTTGCCTATACGATGATAATTCGTATAGGCAATTACGAATTAACGCGTTAAATTAATATTTAAAAAATGCTGAAGCAAAATTGCAACTTACATTTTTCTCTTTAATTAAAAATGAAAAAAAAATTAAATTCGACAAACAATATTTCCAGTTATAACGATTTTAAATTACCCCACTTAAAAAAAAAAAATAATAATTAAAATTTTTTTAAAACTTTATGAGAGATTTTAGAATGTGATTTTGTTTACAAATTATCGGTTTAACAATAAAAATAAATAAAAATTCTCTCTCTCTCAAAAAAAAAAAAAAAAAAAAATGTTTCTTCAACCCGTTAAATTAACATTGTTTCTTGAATTACTTGATCCCTCCCCCCCCCTCCCCCCCTTCCCCATGGAGTTGTAACTTATGTCATCAAATTTTGCATCTTTTTTTCTGAAACTTTGTTATTGGAAGTATTTGTCAAGGGCAGGGTCGGCAAACCTATGGCACGCGGAAGACTATGGCAGGCGTTGATTGAGGTTCTAAATCAAGATACAGTGACATTACACGAAACACACCAATTTAAATGAGTTCAACTTGTTTAAATTCAAATGATTTGAAATCGAAAAAACTTAAATTACAACTTCTTAAATTCCAATTTAAGTTCAATATTGGCTAAAGTATTTGTCAAACAAAGATATGTTATGGAAATTATCTAAAGAAAGGAATGTTAAAAATTATAAGTAAAAATGCCAATGATAAAATTATAACCAACTTTGACTTTAATTCTAGAGCGATTTAAAAAAGCTGCATTTGCCATTTTAACAATTTTCTATGTTATATATGTCTGCGAATCATTATTTTCACAAGGGTATAATATAAAAACCCGAATAGAAACCATTTATCAGATAACTCCAGTTCAACTTGCATTTTGTTAAAGGTTATTGAGTATGAACCTGAGATTAATCGTTTTTTATTTAAGATGAAACAACATAAATCCATTAATTTTTATTACTTCCTAAAGTATATTTGTTTCTGTAATTATTACAATACAGTTCTTCTGTTGGCTTTCGGACAGCAAAACCCTCCGTGCTTTTGCGCATGCGTCAGGTCTTCTTTGATTTTACCAAAATAGGGGTGATCGGTGTTTGTTTAGCTGCGTTTGGCTGAGTGCCAATCTTATGGTGTTATTACACGAGGAGTGAAAGTCGCTTGAAATTCCAGGCGTCTCCATGTTATTCCTATGGCTCCAGGGGAGTCGCTTCGAAAGCAAGCAACTTTCTTCTGTCGGCGTCTTTGACGCCTGAAACGAAGCGAGTCGCCAGTAACAGCCAATCAAATGCTTGGAAATCTGACGATGGAAAAGCCTTTTCCCGAACAGCCAGTGAAATGCTTGGATAATACGTAAGTTTCACAGGGATAATACTTAAGTTTTCGGAAATCTGACGAATCGCAGGCGATTTTTGTCGCTTGCAATTTTTACGTGTAATAACACTATTCGTGACAACCAGCAAATGAGCAATTTCGAAAAATACGCAGCTCAGCGTAACACCCCTTTGGATAGTGGAATCGTCCCAGAGTACTAGGCGTGGTTTTCGAAAACGAACATTACATGTATGTCACCCACATTTTTTAAATTTTAGCAAATAATGTTCAAGAAAATTTGAGTCTTGTTTTTTGATCCACTTAATTTGTTTTTGTGTTGGAACTTCATGATCATTCAAAAATGTTTTTGAAAAAAAATTGGCATACGTATGTAGAAAGGTTCATCATCCCTGGTCTATGGGAAATATTTAAGGAGATAGGTTATTGTTTCGATCTTTATGAATTACACGATATCGTTGTATCGATAATTGTTGAATGTGCGTTTTCCTTTGCAGTATGGATTTTTAAACTTATCTAATTTTTAGTGTATACACAGTGTGTGTATAAACCATAAGTTATATACAGGACTGAACGAAAGAATTCACATACATTACCTGATATGGACATCAATGGCTGAAAATGAAATTTTATTGTGCCATGTATTCTTTAAATAGTTGTTTTAAAAATTGTGCTCTTTAGATATTTCATTTCTTTGTATGAAACAATATTAAAATATTTAATAATATATGCCTGATGCATGATATTTCGTTATAACATGATTTTCCGCTTGTGCCTTATTGCTGGTAAAAGGAAAAGTTAAGTAAGGAAGTGAATTTACAGTTGAAAAAATAAACAATATGAAATATAAATACAGTACAATCTCGAAAATCCGGCATCGTCTGGACCGAGATTAAGTATGATTTTTGAAAATTTCGGAATTCTGAATGAATAATAATAATAATAATAATAATAAAATCGATATTCTTAATGTGCCTTTATTCATAGTTTAATTCATAGCCAAATTTTATTTGTGTTAGAAAAAGAAAAAATTAACATAAGTAAAACGTACTTTAATTGATATTTTCTATGATACAAAATAATAATAATAATAATAATAATAATTGACAGAGAATTCATTTCTTCTCGTGTAATTTTCAAAGCATCAATTTTATTTGCTTCAATTTTTGCTATCAAGTTCTCTCTATCAAGTTTTTATTGGATTTATGCAAGTGAAGACTATCGATTTCGGAAATATAGTTTTTTTTCTCAAAATCATATATTAACTTTCCTGTCAAATTCATACATTTTTCTAGTGACACCTTCTCTTGAGCTTTTCGCGCTCGTTCTTCTGAGCTATTACCAGCGTTTTCGGCGGCGATATTTAGCACAGCATCAGCGATCTTGCTGTCCGCTAATTCAACGCTTTCGATCTCAAAGTTTTTAATTAGCAAGCAATTGCTAATTTTTCTTCCTCCAGTAAGTTGGAAGTGTTAAAAGAAATAATAATTAAAGAGGAGGTGAGATGACTTTGATGCCGGATTTTTGAGGTTACACTCTACTAGTAATCGCTTTAGCTATTTTATTTAGGCTGTTCTGCAATCTATTTGGTTTAATGTACATTTTATTGACCTTCTGCTATTTTAAGCTTTATTAATATACATTTAATACATGCAAACACAACAATTAAAACAAAGCATAAAAAAATTGGCATAGACAATACTTTAATACGTCTAAAAGCAGATAGAAAACGATTGCTTTTGGGGAAAAATATTCAAATAATCTTTTTACTATAGATCGGTATTTTATTTTATTAGTGTCATAAATGAACTACATAAATATACTGAAACCAAATGTATTTTAACCACAACGAGCATTTGTGCTGTGCATTTTAATTAAAGTAAGTACATGTACAATACAGTCATAGATCAACCTCTTCAAATACATTATAAAAATAAGTATATCTCGATTAAATGATGCCCTTGAGCAAAGAAATTGAAGAATAACTAGCTTCATTGCCATCTTATGACATTTTTAAAGCTTTATTAAAATGCATTTACTGCTGTAGTTAATCGCATAATTAAACTAAAATGAAAGATTCTAAATTCTTATTTTAATTTGATATTTCTAATTCTGTATGTATACAGATGAGAATTAAATGCGATATTATTTAAGCTATGAGACAATCAAATATTATTATTTTTTAAGCTTTATTAATAAATACATATTTAATACCTACAAACACAATAGTTAAAACAAAATATAAAAACTTTGGCGTAGACAAGGCTTTAAAACGTCTAAAATCACAAAGAAAACGTTTATTTTTTTAAAAGAAAAATTCACATTACTCTTTCTGCTATAGATGGGTATTTTATTTTATCAATGCCATAAATGAACAACATAAATATACTGACTGATTTTTCGTTTGTGTCACATTGCCGCAAAAAGGAAAAGTATGTAAGGAATTGAATTTATAGTTGAAAAATAAATAACAAGAAATATAAATAGTAATAATAGATTTAATTATTTTAATTATTAACCTGTTCAGGGCCGGCATCTTTTACATGAATTTTATTCGCTTGCACCACTTTTTGTTAATGATTTGACTTAACTTTATAAATCACGAAAATGTCGAAATTAAATAAAATCAATTTTACTTTTCTTTTTTACAGGTATCAAACTCAAGCATTTTAAGCATTTTTTGAGGGTGCTTATATGCACCCATGGTGCCGAACAGGTTAATCGTGCTCTGCTATTTATCTAGATTAATGTGCATTTTATGGATCATCAGCTATTTAAAGCTTTATTAATACATATTTAATACATATATACAAACACAATAGTTAAAACAAAACATAAAAAATTGGCATACACTGTAAAAAAAATTCTGTAGCTCTGCAGATGTAAAGTTACATGCTTACTAAACTGTCATCTGTAACTGTACAAAAAAAGCTGCAAATCTACAAAACTAGTTTCTGTAAAGCTACAGAAATCTGTAACTTTACAAATGAATCTATTAAAATTGCAGTAATCTTACTAAAATTTTATCTGTAAACCTGGCTGTAGTTACATGAAAAGTTCTAGGCATCCCAGTTTCCTAAAAAATTCTTGGTAACCTTACAGATTTTTTGATTTTCGGCGCAAAAGTGTGTCTGTTACATGAATATTTGTTGTTGCCGTTACATAAAAAGTTCTAGGAATCCCAGTTTCCTAGAAAAACTTTAGTAACTTTACAGATTTTTTTTTACAGTGTAGACAATGCTTTAAAGCGTCTAAAAGCAGATAGAAAACGATTATTTTTTGAACAAAATAGATATTAAAATAATCTTTTTACTATAGATCAATATTTTATTTTAGCAGTGCATAAATAAACTGCACAAATATACTGACTGCGTGTATTTTAATCATAGCGAGCATTTGCGCAATGCATTTTAATTACAGTAAGTACATGTACAATACAGTCATACATCAACATCTTCAAATAACTAAAAAAAAAAAGTATATCTCGATTAAATGATGCCCTTGAGCTATAAAACTGGAGAACAGCCAACTTTATTGCCATCTTATGATATTTTTTGAGCTTCATTAAAATATATTTACTGCTGCAGTTGATCGCATAATTAAACTAAAATAAATGATTCTAAATTCTTGCTTTAATTTGATATTTCTAATTCTGTATCCACATAGATGAGAATTAAATATCGTATCTTTGAAGCTATGAGAGAATCAAATATTACTATTTAAAAATATATTAAGCTTTATTAATTATTTTTATTAGTAAAGGTGTGTTAATATTGTATTATTAACCCACCTTTAATACATACAAACAAAATAATCAAAAGAAAAAATAGAAAAATTAGCATATAGACAATGCTTTAAAACGTCTAAAAGTAGTCAGAAAGCTATTACTTTTTGAAAAAGAATATACAAATATTTTTTTACTATAGATCGATATTTTATTTTAGCAGTGCCATAAATAAACTACACAAATATACTGACTGAAAATGCGTTTCAATCACAGCGAGCATCTGTGCAGTGCATTTTAATTAAAGTAAGTACATGTACAATACAGTCATAGATCAACTCATTCAAATACATTATAAAAATAAGTATATCTCGATTAAATGATGCCCTTGAGCTATGAAACTGGGAGAACAGCCAACTTTATTGCCATCTTTTGACATTTTTTGAGCTTCATTAAAATACATTTACTGCTGTATTTGATCGCATAATTAAACTAAAATGAAAGATTCTAAATTCTTGTTTTAATTTGATATTTATAGTTCTGTATGCACAGAGATGAGAATTAAATACCGTATCTTTGAAACTATGAAAGAATCAAATATTATTATTTTTAAATATATTTAAATCAATGTTAATTATATCGAAGTGCCTGTAAGTTTAAGAAAAATAAACTCAAGAAAATTTGGCTCATTCGTAGCTAAGGAATACAAATCGAGCCAAAATTTCAATTGACCAAATATATTTTCTGGATTACGCGATTTTGCAAATGAGGTTTTCCTAATATTATATGTCTTTTTCTTCAATGAATAAATATTGTTAAGGAATAATTATTTATGAAATAAGGATTTACAGAGAAATATAATTATATTTCTAAATGTTAATATTTAAGAAATTATATTAATATATTTTTTAAATGGTCGGGGACAATGATAATATTTTTATGAACAATTGGTGCTTGTTTCAGCTGGTATTTTCTAATCTGGTATTTCTAATGGAATAGATGCGAGTAGATTTTAATACATAAGATTTCTGCATTCATAAAATGTCCTTTCTTTTTAATTCTTGAAAATACAATGGGTAAATCAGAAGTGCCGAACAATATCTTCTTAAAAAAGAATTAAGGCTTTTTAATGAAAACCAGAAGAAAGAGCCCTGGTCAAGTTTGGAACATTAATCGCAGATTGTGGCAATTCTTTCACTTTCTCCTTAGTTCCGTATATTTATTTATTTTACCGTAAACGTTACTTTATAATATTGTAGAAAATAAATGTTTAATGCTGTATCTGGTGATGATAGATTAAAGAAGTGGATGCTTGAAAAAATTTTTAAAAATCATCATGAATTTGTAAATTAAATTGCAATAAAAAAAGTTTATTTGAAAGTACATTTTTTTTGCTTTTAGAAATGGAGTAAAGATTGAATTATGCAATATTTAGAAGCGAAGTTACATCCGATAAAAGCGAAAAACGATTGAGACTGTTGTGACATCTAGTGTTAGTTTTCAGCTTAGCATTACTGACGGACACATCATTAAAACTGGTTTCACATAACATATACATAATGTCTTATTTCTATGCATTTCTGTCAGAATAGCTCCCAAACAAAATTATTTAAATTTGAAAACACATGTTCTTATCCTTGACATCCACCCTCTTTTAAAAAGAGATTCAACATGTATTCCCCTTTTTTTTAAGGTCAAAGTATGGCAAGAATTCTGTGAAAAACCTAGCAATATACTTTAACAGTGTGCAAAAACTGGCGATCAATATAAAAAAACAAGTTATACTTCCTGTTTCTAAACAGTCAAAATTCCGAACAAAGTTTCTTGTAACTTATTAGAACTATCTGGACTCTAAAACAGTCTGATAGATTATTAATTCATATAATGATGAAAAATATTGTACAGAGAGTAAAATATCATACAAAATAACGGGCAGTTCATAACACGATTCATTTTACATATAACTTTTATCAATAATAAAAAAAATCTTCATATTATTCTATATTGCGATATTTCTTTACGATATTTAGAATACTGGAGAAATGTATTATGAAATTGCGAAGTTTAAGACCATTTATACAATATAATGCTTAAAATAAAAGTTACCAGAACAGCAAAAGCGAGTGTAATAAAGGAAGTAAAAATTATGAATATTATAAAATAGTGCATACAATATCATAAATAATAACGGGCAGTTCATAACTCGGTTCATTTTACGTTAAACTTTTCTTAGTTTAAAGAAATCTTCATATAATTCTATATCTAACGGTATTTAGATGATCCTGGAGTAATATATTATGAAATAGCAAAGTTTCAGCTCGTTTATGCAATATAATGTTTAAATTAAAAGTCACCAGAACAGGAAAAGCGAGTGTAATAAAAGAAGTGAAATTTAAGAAAATTATGAATCTTGTCTTTGTAAGTCCTCCTGGTATTTCATAACCTAATGTACAGAGATATGCATAATTTATAGTTTTGAAATCGGTAGTAAAATATTGCGCTTGAGTTAATATAAGTAGTACTAAAGTTAAAATGGTTAATATTGTTTGGAGCAGTATCTTTGATATAATATCCCTACATCTTTGACATAACACCCTAAAATAGAAAGAGTGTAGGCAGGTGCAGGTGGTGGGGAGAGTCCCTGGAAATATAATGACGCGCTCCGAAGTGTGCTTGGATCCGGCACCAGGGATAGATCTTTACTTCGAACATGATTCAGACACAGCAGCCAAAATGTTAAAAATCATTTAATATCTTCCATTTGAGTAACTAAATAAATTTTAATAATCAAGTACTGATACATAATGAAAACTCGAGATAACAGGACTGCAAATATGGTGCAGTTAGTATACATTGTGCTTTATAATACAGATATTTGTATATTCTTTTGAGAGCCCATAGGTTTCATAAAGAAAGGCACTTATAATAAGTAAATCATACTTAAAAATGCCTCCAATTGCTTTTTAATATAAAAGCTTTCGTAAAAGGAAACATATCCCAAACAGACATGTAAATGACTTCTTCCGTTTTTATCCTTCCCAGGCACAGTAGCACGTTTTGTAGAATTGAGGTAGAGTGACCAAATGCATATGCTGATTTGGGTCTTTCTCCGAAAAGTGTAATATTTCAGTCACAAAGCCTTTTTCCGCATTTGACATGAATATTTTTGAAATAATTCATGTTTTCTACTGAAAGTGAAAGAAGACTAAATGCAATGTGTGCATACATTTTTTATAATTACTTTATATTTTTTATTTCTTAGTACACAGTATGTGAGATCTCACCTCCGTGTCATGTCACACACCCATTGTTACAAAGGAAAATGTTTGATTACTTATTTAATTGAAAATAAAATAGTTAAATAATTATTATTCTAGCTACTACTATCTCAAGAGCAAAGTAACACAGCATTAGTTAATTACTTCCTTTGTATTTGTGTTTATTTTCTGAGTACGAAAAGGAGTGTCACACAATAAATTCTCACCTCCACGAACCAAACATTAAGTTGCATTTTCATGTTAAAAAATGCCAAAATCATCATCAGATTTTGTTTCCCATGATGCTAAAGTTAGCCAGTGCATTTGCTGTTGTTAAATTATAAGTCAGAAATTTGTTTTTATTCTCAGGTACTCGATTTTGTTATAAAAAAGCAACCATGGTTATTGGAGATTCTCACATCCGTGAACAGTAATTCAAGGTGACTAAATCAAAAATAACCTATTTGCTTACATATTTCTTATGTAATTATAACAACAGATGTTAATTTAAAGAACAAAAAAAAAAAAAAAAAAAAAAAAAAAAAAAAAATCTAAAAAAAAAATGTAGCTTAATATTTAGAGCATGTTCCTCACCTCCGTCAATCTCTTAATTTTGAAAATGTATATTGCAGAGAAAAATGTTTAGCAAGAATTTGTAATGACTGTAAATCAAACTAGTATGTTGTGGCCATCACAAAACTTTCTTCTATATAAATCACGTCAATTAAATCATTTAAATAGTACAAGAAATAACAACGATTTAGGACCAATTCATATCAAAGTATATCTGAATTTGAAGTTGGATGAAAATTCGTGCATTAGTTATTGAAATACAGCTATAGCGGAAATTCTGAAAAATGTAGCATAGCAGCGCCACCTGTTGAGCGATTTACACCAAAAATAAGCAGCACTAAATGATATCAAGGTATACCTGAATCTGAAGTTTATTGAAAATCCAAGCATTAGTTCTTGAGATAAAGCTATTGCGGAAATCGCAAAAAATGCAGCATAGCAGCGCCACCTGTTGAGCGATTTACACCAAAAATTAAACAGCACTAATTTATACGTCAATTCATGTCAAGGACTAACTAAATCTGAAGTTTGATGAAAATCCGTGCAATAGTTCTTGAAATACAGCTCTTGCAGGAATAGTGAAAAATGCAGCACAGCAGCGCCACCTGTTGGGAGATTTACACAAAAAATTAAACAGCACTAATTTATATCAGGGACTAACTGAATCTGATATTTGATGAAAATTCGTGCATTTTTTCTTGAGTTAGAGCTATTGCTATAATCATGAATAATGCAGCATAGCAGGGCCACCTGTTGGACGATTTTCACAAAAACGTAATCAGCACCAAACTATGTCCTGGACTAACTAAATCTGAAGTTTTATGAAAATCCGTTCAGTAGTTCTTGAGATATAGCTATTCCAGAAATCGTAAAAAATGCCGCATAGCAGCGCCACCTGTTGGGAGATTTACACCAAACATTAAACAGTTCTAATTTATATCAGGGACTAACTGAATCTGATGTTTGATGAAAATTCGTGCATTTTTTCTTGAGTTAGAGTTATTGCTATAATCATGAATAATGCAGCATAGCAGCGCCACCTGATGGGCGATTTTCACAAAAAAGTAATCAGTACCAAACTATGTCCTGGACTAACTAAATCTGAAGTTTTATGAAAATCTGTTCAGTAGTTCTTGAGATATAGCTATTCCAGAAATCGTAAAAAATGCCGCATTGCAGCGCCACCTGTTGGGCGATTTTCACCAAAAACTAATCAGGTCTAGTTTATATCAAGGTCTAACAAAATATGACGTTTTGTGAAATTCCGTGCATTAGTTCTTGAGATAGAGCGCCCACAAAATGTTTGTCACATACAGACAGACAGACGGACAGACGGACAGACAGACAGACGGACAGACAGACAGACAGGCAGACTCACAGACAGACATTTTGTAAAAACATGTTTTTTGGAATCTCTGACCCATAAAACGTGCAAATCCGTCGAAAACTGGAATTCGAAAATTTTCATGAAACCAATACTTTCTTCTTGTAAAGATAGAAGAAAGTAAAAAGCTTGTTTGAAAACTTTGAAAGAGAACATAAAGAATAACATATAAAAAGTGGGGGATAAAAAGCAGCTCCAGATGGGAGATGAATTTTTTGGTTATTTTTTATATTCATTCCAAATAAATTCATTATGCATTCTCACACAGAATTGCTCCTTAGTTATACATCTAATAGAATAAATAGTTTTTTAAGCTTTGTATCACTACACAAACATAACTGTAGCATAAAGTTCACCTCCATGAATGATGTTAATCAAAAAATTATGTTTCTGAAAAAAAATAAATATAATGTAGCTAGGCCATTGCTGATTTTTACTAGCAGTAACTGATAAGTTTCTAAAAATCATAACATTTGTCTTGAATAACAAAATTTTTTTACGGGAAAAATTTGTATCGAAAATGTACACTTTTGGGAGAATGACCCATTTATTATTTCGCGTGCGGTCAATCTTATTTCAAATAGTTCTCTCCGGAATCATGGAGCTGCAAACAGTGTACATCACCAGCATCTTATTTCAAGAAATGAAACAGAATATAGAATCTACAATAGTTGTGCACTCTAAAATAGTCTTATATAATTTTTATATAAGGACAGAAAAATTGTACACAGAGATTAAAATATCATACAAAATAACGGACAGTTCACAACGCGATTCATTTTACGTTGAACTTTTGCCATTTTAAAGAAATCTTCATATAATTCTATATTTCGATATTTCTTCACTGTGCACAGATGATATCGAAAGAATGTATTGTGGAACTCCAAAGTTTCAGCCCATTTATACAATATAATGCAATAAAATTCACCAGAACAGGAAAAGCAAGTGTAATCTAAGAAGTGAAAGTTATAAAAATTTTGAAACTTGTCTTTGAAAGTCCTTCGGGTATTTCTTAATCTAATGTCCAGAGACATACATAATTTACTGTTTTGAGATCGCTAGTAAAATATTGTGCTTTAGTTAATATAAAAAAGTATTAAAGTTCAGATGGTTAGTATTGTTTGGACAGAGAATGAACCATTATCTTCGACGTAATATCGCCTTTTGTAGAAATACAATTTTTTAATGATTGCTGACAATGTTTATTATTTTTTTTTTAGAGTCCTAGGTTTCATTCAGAAAGGCACTTATAATAAGTAAATCATACGTGAAAATACTTCCAACTGCTGTTAATATAAAAGTTTTTGTTAAAGGAAACATACCGCAAACAGATATGTAAATAATTTCTTCCGTTTCTATCCTGCCCAGGCACAGTAGCACCTTTTGTAGAATTGAGGGAGTGTGACGAAGTGCGTGCTGATTTATTATTTCGCGTGCAGTTTGTCTTATTTCAAATATTTTTTCCGGAAGCATAGAGCTGCAAACTGTGTACATCACCAGCATCATATTTCCAGAAATAAAACAGAATATAGAATCCACAATAATTGTGTACTCTAAATTAGTCTTATATAATATTAATTCATATAATGACAAAAAAATGTTGCAGAGAGAGTAAAATATCATACAAAATAACGGGCAGTTCACAACGCGATTTATTTTACGTAAAACTATTGTCATTTTAAAGAAGTCTTCATATAATTCTATGTTTCGATATTTCTTCTTGGTACACAGATGATACCGGAGAAATGTATTGTAAAACTGCAAAGTTTCAGCCCATTTATATAATATTATGCTTAAAATAAACGTTACCAGAACAGGAAAAGAAAGTATAATAAAAGAAGTAAAATTTATGATAATTATAAAACTTGTCTTTGAAAATCCTTCGGGTATTTCGTAACCTAATGTCCAAAGACGTGCATAATTTGCAGTTTTGAAATCAGCATTAAAATATTGCGCTTGAGTTAATATAAAAAGTACTAAAGTTAAGATAGTTAATATTGCTTGGACAGATAATGAAGCATTATGTTTGATGTAATATCGTCTTCGGTAGAAGTACAATTTTTTAATGATAGATGACATTTTCTTTCTTCTTATAAATAAAGTAAACCATATAAACATTGAAAGTATGCTTATGAAAAAATAAAAGATGCCGCTTCGAAAATGTTGGTGCAGCATGAAGACACATGAAGCCACAACAAAGTAAGTCATGCATATGTTGCAAAGAACAACAGTCATTGTTGCAAAAGCTTTTAAATATCGCTCACTGTGACCACTGTGAACCCCGATGACAGTTAAAAGTTTGCGTAATGCTTTATCGCTTACCACCATTTTTTTTTTCAATTATTGTTAAACATCTGCCATACAGAATTCTTCTTCAAGGTTTCTTATCTTACAGATTTCTTAAATTATTTTTCTCTGGGTAGCATACATCTAAAATCCTCTGAGCGTTTCAAGGGCTTTCCTGCATTTTCATAAAAATGCTTATAAAAGTAATGTTAAATCATATTTCCATTCCCTGTTTGTTTCTAATATACACTCCATGCCCCTTTATTTGACATTCATCTTAAAATACTATTCTGTTAACATTACTTTTGTCTACAACCGATTTAAGGCTGTTCTTAACTGCTCTGCTCAACAGGCGCAAAACGTGACGCATTTACAAAATCATTTTTTAAAGGAAAGATATAAAATTGGAAAGCCTTTCTTGCGTGGTTATTCTACTTTCGCGCTGAAATTCGGTTCAAAACGCCCACTTTGACACTATTTTCTGAAAGATTTATTGCGTATGAAAAAAAAAAAAAAAAAAAAAAAAAGAAAAACAAAAAACAAAAAACAAAAAAAAAAACAGCTCCATTACATAGTTTCTGAATAACAACACCTGCTAGCTTCATGCATTTCCGAAAAAAAAAATTAAAACTTATGTCATAAAGTTGCCCTCTTGGATTTGAGAACAGCCTTAAGTTGCTTTAGGGAAACGAAAAAAATACGTGTAAACCGCTTAGAGGGTTAAAATGATAACTGATGATAATAAACTGTCTCAAAAACGTATTAGCATTTAATTATTAAATATCATAATTATTATTTAAATTATTAACTATTAAAAAATGAAAAATAATTCTAAATATCGCATAGAACAATAACAGTATTAGTACTTTAGCTTTAAAGTAATGATAGATTACCTTATAAAACTTTCGTCCAAAAAAATTATATCATTTTAAAGAAAATATGTGATACAACCTCTATTTTGACTCGTGCCTTCATACAATCTTTTGCTTTGAAGATTTAGCAAACTTTTCACTTTTAACTTACTGTATCCTTTATATTTTCCGGTATTTATTTATCAGTTGTTCGTTTACGAATTTCTTAATTTTTAATTGAAATATGAATATCATATATAGAAATTTCTAGAAAATGTAATACTGTCTTTTAATAAAATGTACATGTATTTTTATTTCATGATGTCGTCACTGAAAGCCTAAAAGTAAAACGCCTGAAAGTAACTACATTTTATGTACAGAAGCTTCTACTATAAATTATTCTATGTCGAAATTTATCTTTAAACCTCTAGATGAAACTGTCAGAACGACAGAATATTCTTTGATGTAACACCTGTTTTAAATATCAAATTTCAAAAATTATATTTTTTCACACCGATTATGATAATATACTTACATCTTCAGAGATTTAAATTTTATTTATCTTTAATTATTTAGCTAGTTTTTTGAAGTGTACTATTTCCTTTCTTGAAAAAAAAAATGTAGGATATGTATGTATATTTCTTTAAGAATATCCTTTATAAAATCTCAGTTTGTAACATTTATTATGAATTTTATTAACATCAGAAACTTTAAACTGAAATTCAAGGTTCATATAAAATACTTTTTACTTTATTGTCCAACCATTCTGAATAAAGGGATAAAACATATAACAATATTGATTTGCTATTGTTTCTTTGATTAAAAGAACTCTTATTTTCTTTTATTTAATGTTTAAAACAATGCACATACTTTTAACTTTATCATTATAGTTTATATCACGTCATAAATATAATTTAAAAATAATTTATTTAAAGTATTGTACTAGTTTAATTTGTAATCTAAGTTTAGGATTTTTATAATTTCTCACTCGAAGCTTGGAAAATTATTAATTATTTTCTGAAATCACATAATAAGGCAATAAAATTAGTTTATTTTATCTTAAGTATTATAAATAAAAACTTATTTATTGCACTTCAAGATAAATGATGAATTATACTCTTTGGTAGCAAAATGGGTTAAAGAACAGGTTATAATTTGAAATACAACAATTTTAGTTTGTAATCTGAGTTTACGCTTTTGTAATCACAAAAAGAAGAATGAATAACTATAATCTATTTCCAACAATCACTAAAAAGGCAATAAAATTTAGCTTTTTCCCAGTCTTAAGTATGAGATATATGATTAATTATTATCTTTTGTAACAAAATATGTTAAAGAATACGCAATAATTTGAACTACGATAAAAATTTTGATCAAGCAGGACAGATAGTTTCAATATTTTTCGTACGATAAATTCAGCTTTATAAATTAATTACTCCCTTATACTGTTGAAAATTTTGATCCGAGTTAAACCATTCAGTGTTGTAAAGCAATTTGATGGACCACAATATCGTTCTCTTCAACTTTCATTAAATCTTTATGGATTAACCTCAGGATTGATTTCAACTCAAGGATGAAGTGGAGGTTATACGGCGCTATACACCGTACATCGTCTGGATTTTTCAAAGAAATTCTGCATAACATCTACTTCTCAAATAAAATTATAGCGTATCCTCAAGTGTTTGTACTTTGCTTACAGCGAATACCCCATGGTTTCTTTTATGACTGAAGCGCTGTTTCAAGTCACAGCAAAAAATGAAACTATTAAACAATCACAACAACAGAACAGCAGTTGTATGCACTCTCAATGTTCTGATTTAGAGCATGGGAATATCCGTCTGCTTGTATAATAGTTAGAACGCTGACTACAAGTAAAAAAGTGTAAAATTCGTATTCCGGTTCAGTCTTTGGTATTCGTGAGGTGTTGGATTCCCTGTCTGATGACCAATTTTTGTAAAAGATAATCATAACCACGTCATTGTTCACTAATTTACGAGTTCATTCTTTAGCATGTTAACCATTCTTGGTCAACACTTTACCAGTTCAGGATTCAATATTTACGCCAATCACTTATTCAATCTACACAACACACGTTGGTTTTTCAACCAAAAACAAAATTGTGATTTAATATGTGTACCATTTCATGGTTAATGCATGGAAATTACCATCTTGGTATGCATTTTCATTATCTTATGGCTGCAGCTATAACAACAACTTAATTTTGATTCAGCCCAGCATGAAATTTTGAACAGTGAACAATAGAGTATTTTCGTTCAGAATGTGAAAGGATTTCCCGGTGATTGTTCAACCAAAAACAAAATTGTGATTCAATATGTGTACCATTTTATGGTTAATGCATGTAAATTACCAAATCTTGATAAGCATTTTCATTATCTTAAGGCTGAAGCTGTAACAGCACCTAATTTTGGTCCAGCACAGCATGAAATTTTGAACAGTGAACAACAGAGTACTTTCTTTCAGAATGTGAAATGATTTCAAGGAAAGAACATGAAATAATTAAAAAAAAATAGTGTACTGATAAAAAGTACTACTTTTCCAAATAAATTTTGTATCTGCCATTCAATATGCAATTTATCAGTAACTGATTATAATAAAAGGAAAGCAATATATTTCTCGTTTGTTATTTTTGATGGAAATGGCGTCTGGATTGAAAATTTCATATTTCTTTGAAAACATTTCTGAACGTTTTTTATTATTGTATGCATAACAAAAATAAGTGTTTTGTAGAGAATAAATATAATTCATTTTTTTTCTTCATCTAGTCAATTTCATCGTCGAATTCATGATCATGAAATGATTTTCTGAAGATGTACAAATGTTCACTGATAACTTTTATTAGAAAATGCATTCATCAATCAAAAAATGTGAATCATATAGGAAAAATCGTGATTCATGTATCTTGGATAACAATTTCAAAATGTGAAAAAGTAATCTATCAACATGACGAATTTCATCACTATGCTTTTCGCGTTATATAAAGGACATTTTACTTAAAATTGAATTACACTTTTCCCATTACTTTATGCATATCAAATTTTCTTTTGACACCTGAATGATTAGTTTTAATTGATTTAGAATCAAAGCTTGATATTTTAACTCTCATTCTGAAATACGAGACAATTTCACAATCCCCAAATTAGTGGATCAGCATTTGTGAGATTATAAATTGATCGTTTTTAAAGAAAAAAGATACATAAAATATTTAAAATTTAATTAAACTTGTTCTATTGATTAATGCATGTCAGTTTTCTTTTGAAACATGAATGAGTTTTTTTTCTATTGACCGTACGAAGTGTTCAATTTTCAGACGTTTTAAAATGTCTTAATTTTTTCAGACACTTTTTGCGTCTGAATTTAAGATACTTCAGGGGTCTAAATCGCAGCCATATTTTTTGTAAGCATTATATGTAGCCATGTTTGACCACGTTGAATCCTGGAAAAATATTTTGCCATGATCCTGACTCCTCCACGCCCATACAACCTGATTTTAGGGGCTCCCAAAAGCAATTTTCATGTCTGATAATTTATATCTTTTTCGACATCATACTGATTATAATCAATATTTTGAACATCTAGAGTAGGACAAGATAAAAAACAAAAAAATATATATCTAAATACAATAAAACCTCTCAATAGGACGCACCTAGAGAATTTGTCCTCAATTTGGAGGTTTCTGCTTTTTTTAGGTAAAAGTATATAAAAAATGTACGTTTTGTGAATAAAAAATGTGTTTCCTAACTAGTGGTGTTCTCTATTTAGCAATGTCCAATGCAGGTTTTATTGCAAAACCTTCATACGGACAGTTTTATTTAGCGAACACTCACCTTTTTCAACATAAACATATAATTTTACCTCAGAAAAGCGAACACCTTCGAATAGCAGACAAATTCAGCGTTCCCGAAGTAACCGTGATTGAAAGGTCAGATTTTTGAATTTATTTAGTATTTAACTTATTATACTTTAGAAGTTCAAAATATTGATTATAATCAGAACAAGGTCGAAAGAAATTTAAAATATAAGCTTTACAAAAAATTGCATATCTAATTTGGGTACCCTAAAATGGCAGGGAGAGGGGAGGGGGCACTACCCAGTTTGACCATGCTTCAATCAAATCCTTTTTCTGCAAAAAATCCAACCCTGAATTATGTTCCCGAAATAGAGGTGTCTGGTATTCAGGAGTGTCCATTATAGAGATTAATGGACATTCCCTAATTCCGGACAACTCTATTTATCAAAAACCCTTTTCAATCCACAATGCATATATATTTGTTTATTTTTACCTCACAAAAGCAGACACCTCCGATTATCGAAGAAATTTCGCAATCTTGAAGTGTCCGACATTGAGAGCTTTTTCAGTATTTGGTTAAATATATTTTGTGTTTTTAATCTTGTCCTACTCTAAAAGTTCAAAACATTCATTATAATCAATGCAATGTCGAAAAAAATTTAAGGAACAACTTGCGCATTCGCCCGGATTCCGCCATCTTGTTTCATTGTTGGTCATTTATAACCACTTTATGCTTAATTTTTGAAAATTTAGATTAATCTTAAACAACAGAAAAACAACATAAACAACAACAAACATAAACAACAGAAAAAATAAATAACAACAAAAATAAATAAATAAATCCAAATAAAGAATTTAAAATTGGCGATGATTAACAAAGAAACAAGATGGCGGACTCCGGGCGAATACGCAAGTAGTACCAATCAGCTTTACAAAAATGTCATACGAAATCCCCCTCTCCCGAGAAAAAAAAAAATTCTATATTAATAAAATGGACATATTCCGGTTTATACCTGGGAATAACCTGGGATTTTTTTGGGAATAAACTCAAGGAGAGCCGTAAAGACTACAAAAAATCCGGGTTAAACCTGGGAATAAACCGAGTTTATTTGGGAATAAACTATGTTTTTTGGTGAATAAACTAAGTTTTTTGGGGGATAAACTATGTTTTTTTCGGAATAAACCGGGCCTTTTCGAAATAAACTTGGGAATAAAGCAGTTTTTCTGCAACACCATGACATGTAAGAAGTTCGAACTTTTTATGGGGGAAGATTGATATGTCGACTCTTTCTCTTTTAACCTTCTAGGATATGGACCATTAAAAAGCAGAAATCCAACGTTTAAAAATGCACAAATAATACGTGAAAAGCAGCAAACAGCTGTTTCAAATCTACTAGCGAGATTCTTCTTCAGTGCAAGATAGAGCAAGACACACAGCGTGCTATAAAAAGCCTGTTATAAAATCTTGCACTGAAGAAGAATCCCGCTAGTAGATTCGAAACAGCTGTATGCTGCTTTTCACGTATTATTTGTGCATTTTTAAACGTTGGATTTCTGCTTTTTAATATTCCTGCACAAAGGCTTTAATTGCTATTTTAATATGGACCATTAGTCGATCTCATTAAAATAGTCAAGTAAGAAGGCGTGAGTTCAGTAAGGCTTAATTATTATACTAACCCAACCCATGTAACCCATGATAATCCTAATAAGCCCTTCTGAAAGTTTCCTTTCGCTCAGTTTCTGGTGATGAATAGGGTATATGTCATGCATATAATGTTTTGTTGTTTATATTAACGGCCATCCACTACTTCTTGCTGAACAAAATTTGTCCTGAAGTTTTAGTATTTGTTTACATGTTTTACAGGTTAATTTGAATATTCTTATTGGTCAAAACTGTTCAGTCCAACTAGGGTGAATAATGTGAACAATTTTTAAAATTACTGTATACAAAATTTATTGGATACCTTATAAACACATTACATACGTCACCTTAATTTTAATAAATTTAATTTTAAAGTTCGAGTGTCTTTTCATGGTATCCCTGTATACAGCCTACAGCCGTTGAACAGATTTACACTAAAATAAATTTGCTCCTTTTTGCTTTTCTTTACTTTTTTAGTACTTTTGTGTATTTATTTTAGTATTTTATATTTTCTCTTATCTGTTTTTCGACTAACAAATACATAAAGCCGCTTTAAGCACTTCATATAAGTTGGAACTCACGAGGACGTTTCTTTTTTTGTTCTTCAAAGTATTCAACAAATATCAAAGCATTAAAGTGCTCTTTTATATAAATACTGTTCGTGTCTTCAAAATTATAATCCATCTAAAAAGGGATTCTTGAACCTTTTTGAAAAGCCTGCAACCATGGCAACGCGAATTACTTTTTAGAAGGACTTCAAAATTGAAGATTATTTAAAGGAAAAAGAATTTTTCATAGAAATTTATTTATATCTGAGAACAAAAGAAAATGTTGGTGATTTCTCTAAAAACTTACCCCGGACATTTTTATTAAAAGTTTATGAAGGTTAAAAATTAAAAGATTAATTAAACGAGATTATACTTTATAAAGCAGTATATACTTTATATGTTAGTTGTTGAAGTACCATAAGCGTTGGCGGGTTTTACCTAAGTTCCCACAACTTTGAAGAATGTTCCTTTTTTGTGGATATGCTGCCACCACCGATATAATTACATGATTTCGGGTACGCTTTAAGAAGCTTGTCGAAAGGAATACTAACTCATTCAATCAAACTTAATTAACAATGTATTTACACATTACTTACAAATAACAAAACAATATTTACAATTAAGAACTCGGATTTTAGATGATTCTGTCCTAAGCTACATTAAGCTACATATAGAAATTGCTTTCTACGTACTGGTGCGCCTATTAAAATGTTTTACATCCCTCTCACACTACGTTAGTTAACAAATGGCTTATCGAAAATTAACCTTAATCTCCCAACACATCGGCTCTATACTTTAAGAGCCTCACACAACTTAATACACGCTCTGTCCAAGAGCTCTACTCAGGAAAAAATGACTTCACACCTCGAGATCCACGCATGAACTGAATTCTCTCAGCTATCTCACTCATCTTCCCGAAAAACCAATACGGGGATTTCCCTCTGACACCAGGGTCCACTCCCCTTCATACAACCTCAACTGTCACATTTCCGTGACGTCCATTATCTCGTTAGAAACTCTTTTTTCAGCCCCATACCAGGAATGCACCTAAATAGGCAGGTCAACTGCTATTCATTGACACAAAAGACTTCAAGAGAAGGAATAAATGTAAACTTAAGACTCCCAGTACATAGAAAGTGACATGAATACAATACATAAGTAAAAAGATAATATCATCTATAGTAATTCGAAATAGTATCTGCTCATCAGAACCTGGCACCTCCCCTCCTCAGTGGAAAATATGCCATTTAGGGGCTAATTTCCCCCCAAACATATAGTACTCTCGATAACACCTTAAACATATAGAGGAAGAGTTCAACAGTTCCTTTGCAGGTTTCTCCATTATTATTTACATACATATTTCGAGGTGTCTGAACATCTCTAATGAACCGTATACTAATATGATTACTCAAGAAAAATTACATAATATGCTAATACACTGTTATAAATACAAGATGCAAATACAATTGCATATACACAAAAAACTTAAAAACATGATGATTACCCATTACTGCTTATTAACTATTTAGTGACTGACGCCTCTGGGGGCGCTTTTGCCTGTTCCTCCCAGCTATTCCTAGGCAATCTAGAAATTGCGCCAGCATTCAAATGTTGTACCCCCGGGCGATGAGAAATAGTCAGGTTACAGCGTTACAAGGCAAAAGCCCATCTAGTGAGTTTGGGGGATCTCGGGGTTGTTTTGGTGAGAAATTTTAATGGATTGTGATCAGTTATGATCTCAATTTGAGATCCATATGTCCATTTTTCAAACTTCCGCAACTTAAAGAGAACACTCCAAGCCTCTTTCTCTATACTCGTCCAAGCACGCTGAGTCCCTGATAATTTCTGACTAGCAAAAGCTATCTGTTTAAAGTGACCCTTTACATCTTTTTGAGTAAGACAACATCCTTCTGCCAGGTCTGAAGCATCGGTGTGAAGCTGATATTCCAGACCTACCGTAGGTGTAGCCAAATGCGTCACATTACATAATTCATCTTTAAGGGTCTTAAATGCTTTTTCTGCCTTTTTATCCCATGGTACAATATTTTTAACCTGTCCTTTAGTTAATTTAGTTAAAGGTATGGCTATTTCAGCATAACTTGGAATATAAGATCGGTAAAATCCCATTAATCCCAAAACAGATATAACTTCCTTTTTAGTTTTCGGTCTCTTTAAATCCCTTATTGGTCCTATTTTCTCCTCATGCGGTGTATGTGTTCCATACCCAATTACATGACCTAAAAACTTAGTTAACTTTTCTCCAAACTTACACTTATCCAGTCTAATCGTAAAATTTCGATTTTTAAGTTCCTCGATGACTGCTCTAACATGCTCACAATGCTCTTCCCAGCTATCTGAGAAAATGATGACATCATCAATACATGCTTGTGCATACCTTAGATGAGCTTGAAGAGCCTCATTCATATCCTTTTGGAAAGTAGCAGCTGCGACGGATAAACCAAAAGGCATAGTTCGCTACTGATAAGTCCCATTATCAGTTGTAAATGCTGTCAAATGTTAACATTCCTCAGTCATTTTAATCTGCCAATAACCCCTCAATAAATCGATCGAAGACAAATATTTAGCTGCCCTCGCCGTATACATGATTTCCTGCGAATCTTTCATTGGAAAGATTGGAACCTGCGTTATTGAATTTAAAGCCCTATAATCTATACAAAGTCTAACAGCTGCGTCTTTTTTCGCCACGCAAACAAGTGGATGTCTAGTTTCTGCATTTGATACTTCGATTAGATTTAATTATAATAACTCCGGGACCTGTCTGTCTACTTTTTCTTTATAAGCAACAGGTACACTATATAATTTTGGCTTTTTCCTTACTACACCCAGTTTCAAATCAATATGGTGCTCTCCTACTTCCGCTGGTCGTACAGGACCCAAATTTTTTCCCCTCAAAATGGAATTTATATCCCTGACTTTACTATTAGGTAATCCTATTATTTCAAATCTTTCTATGTCTCGCTCTGTCTCTTGTTCCCGGTTTAAAATAGGAATTTCTCCAAATTCTTCATCACCTTCAAAAACAATATTAACTATATTACACCTGGCAATTCTCCTTTATTTTGATACACATACTTTTTGCTACCATCTTCCAACTCAACTAAGACTTTATCACTCACTTTCACTTTTCTAGGTAATTGATATTCTAGACATAATTTACAAAATTTTTTAGCTTCTTTAGCCATACTTTCCCAATAAAAAGATTTCCTAATCCTCTCTAAGGTTGTTTTTTTTTTGCCGCGTGATGCTTTCCCTCATTAGAAGAATGCGCTGACTGTAAGATTCCTTCTCTTTTGACCTTAGGCACTACTAATTGAGATATAGTTTCGCCTAACAATTTCCCCTTATGATACAATAACCCAGTTACAATATAAAAATCTTCTTTATCCATTTTAGCTAATTTCCAAACTCTCTCTAAATTTTTACATTCCAATTGGGATTTCTTAAAGATATCTGAATTACTAATAGTAACTTTATTATTTTCATTTTCCTCTACTTCCGCCTTTTTCTCGTCCTGACTTTGTAAATTTCCCGAACTCGTTTCTATTGCGTAAACATTACAATTATCGCACCTCATACCTTCCTTTTTTCTCAAGTTATCGACACTCATTTTCGAACTTTCTAATTCTTGGGATTCTAGCAATGACTCATCGCGATTGACCCCTGACAACTCATTAATCACTTCGGGATGTAAAATTACTTGCTCATTAATATTATCGGTCACCGCGCAAAGTACTTCCTGATGAATTACTTTAGTTTGTCCGAACTGCGGAATAGCTCATGGTAATTTAACCAACGGTGATTTAACTGCTTCACCAAGTAGTCCTTGTAAATAAATACTACCCGCTCCTTTTAATTTCTCTTCCAGTACCAAATCTTTATGAACGGCACTTATTTGAAATCCAGAATCTACCAACCCTTTCACTTTCTGCCCATTTACACTAACTTCAATTTTCTCGAGTTTATTTAATTTCTCACCAATAACATTAGTTCTCTGTTCAGCCTTTGCCGATATCCTCGCCACAATAGCTCGTTTAGGTAACCCTTTCTTTCCTTTCACGACAATCCTATTTATACCCGCTTTCTTTTTTCTCCATTTACTAGTATTATTATTTCGCTAATTACTCACTTTATTACATAAACTTTGGTAATGACCTCTTAAACCACATTTAAAGCATCTTGGAGCTGGATCCTTACTAGGTTTCTTAGAATCAGTTTTCCTACTCGAAAAAGAATTAACCTCATTACTCCCGTTTTGCCTCCAATTACCACTAAATTTACTATCCTCCTTCGTCTCACTTTTTCACTGTTTACATATCTATCTTTACTCTTAAAATTTTTATACGTAACTGCATAAGATTTGCGCTTAGCGTTAAAATAATTGTCACATTCTTTAGCAATTTTAGAATCATCTAACCTATTACTCTGCTGAGTTAACCCAATATATGATGCGGTTTCCTCATCTAACGTATTTAACAATTTATTAGTAATTATTAACTGATTAACCTTTCCATATGAGTCCGCACCCCTAATCTTACAATAATTTTCCCACGTTGCTATTAAACGCGATACAAATAACACAAGAGTTTCATTTTGGTTTCTTCTAACCTTCTTTAAATTTTCCAAACATGCCTTCGGTGTCGGCCTTAGAACTAATTCCTTTAATTCCTCATAACTCTCAGTTTGTTCTCTAGTGGTATACATTAACAAATTATCCACCTTATCTCCTAACATATTTAATAGAATTTCAGCCTGCTGGTTTTCCAGTACATTTTTAGTTTTGAATACCTTTCTAAACTGTCAAAAAACAAATTCCATCCCTCAGTCCCTTCCGGTACTTTGATAGACAGAGTTTTAACACTTTAGATCAATTGTTCTATGCTACTTTCATTATTAGGATCCCTAGCCCCTTTAGAACTATTTGCCGAAACTTGAAATTTTAGCCTCTCCATTTCTAATTCATGTTCCATTCTTAACTTTTCAGCCCTTTCTTCTCTTTCTAATTTTTCCCGCATTTCTTCTCTTTCTAACTTTTCGCGGTCTAACTTTTCCTGTTTTTCTAACTTTTCGCCCTCTATCTTTTCCTGTTTTTTCTAAATTTTCTCGTTCTAATCGTTCCGCAACAATAGTGTTAGCTAATTCCATAATAACCCCCTCTTCATAATCATTGCTCTCCATTATATTTTTCCTAACCTGAATTCTGGTATCATCTTCCGTGAATTCAACCCCCCAATTCTTCGAATATCATCTCAAGATCCGCCCTTTTTAATTTCAATAAGAAAGTCAAACCTTCTACCGATTACTATTACCACTCTACAGTAATATTTAAGCTTATTAAATTAATATCTGCTAAATTTCTATTTTAGTATAGTTACGTCCACTTATTACTAATTAATACATTTGAAATAATCGATATATTATTTCTAATTTAACATACTGTATAACATAATTTTACTTTAACATTACTATCACACAATTTACTTCCAATAAAAAAGTAAAATAATTTCAATTTGATTACTGTGCCCTACAGATTCCAATATATACGATTAAATAATAACATACAATTTACATAATAATACTGATACGTTGTAAATTGAATAAAAGTATTGATGCAAATCACTAAATAGAGATATCCACATAAAAGAAATTGTATAAAATATACATATAAATTCCTAAAATTATCCTCATTAAAATATTTCCAAATTCAATACTGATTCTCCCACTTAAAACAAATAAAATCACAACCCTCTTTTTTTTTCTCTTTCTCTCTGTGGGTCTTTTTTTTTTTTCCCGATATTTATTTCCAGCCTATTAAAATTCTAAGCAAATGTTCCCTGCTCGTTTGTTATCAACTTTTCAAACTTAAAACATTATTGCTTAATTACTACTTTAACAATAATTTAAATTTAAGTAAATTCAATCATTCCTTCCAAGTATTAACACATTGCATTAATTTTATTCATTACAATTATCAATTAAACAGATTTAGGAATTCAATACCAGCAAAAAAAAAAAAAAAAAAAAAAAAAAAAAATTATAACCTTTTCCTAAAACAATAGTAAATATGGCTGTTATTGTCTCATACCTATCTCAACACAATTATTTGATTGCACGTAAATTATCAAAATTTACACGTCATTTATCTTAAATTACCATCAGTTGTACAAAATAAATAAATAAATAAATAAATAAATAAAGCAATTTATCAAATTACAACAACCATTTGGAAAATGATTTTTTCGAAGACTAAAATTTAAGACATAAAAAATCGCACGGAGTTGATCATACATTACGTACGCCATGAATTAAACATTAATAGTGTTATTACACGTAAAAATTCCAAGCGACAAAAATCTCCTGCGACTCGTACGTATTATCCACATGAAACTTATGTATTATCTAAGCATTTCATTGGCTGTTCGGGATAAGGCTTTTCCATCGTCAGATTTCCAAGAAATCTGACGACTCATTTTAAAGGAAATTTCATTCTTAAACTTCTAAACATCCCACAATATTACTTGTTACACCGTCGTATAGAGAAAAAAAAATTTACTTTTAAATGCAATTTGTTTGAAAGCTGTATCTCAATTTGTTTCCGAGTTATTAATTTTTTTTTGTAGTTTTTATTACTTTTTTGTCATAGTGGCAACAGAAGGTATTCATATTTGTTGAAAGTAAAGGGAAGTACAGATTACTGTATAGACCAATCAGTGTATGTGAATACTGTGCGTAACTTTAAGATTGAAGACAAATAGTTTTCTTTTTCACATTTTTATATCACACAGCACACAAATGTTACAAACAATCACAAACACTGAAAAACATGTAGAATGATGAGGTGACTTTGGGGTAATAACCCGCTGTTAGAACAAGTGACGTTCATAAAACATCTTTTGGGGAATACTCCCGCTATAAGCAACAGAATAATTGGGGATAAGACCCGCTATAGCATAATGTGCCACAATGGCAGCTCAAGAACAACATACTATACTTGGGGATAACACCCGCTCGAATACACAATGTGCCGAAATGGCAGCTAAAGAACAACTATATACTTGGGGATAAGACCCGCTCGAATACACAACGTGCCGCAATGGCAGCTCAAGCAACAACTGAACTGTGTCACATGACCGCAAAGCTACGGAGCTCGTTCGGCATGCGCACAAGGTCCGAACATGCCGCCCCGCGTTGCAATGTGCGTAGCACATTCAAAATATTAAAAATACACTATAAATACAAGAACTAAATAAAATACCAATACCATAAAATAATATTACAATACAAATACAATAATAATAAGTTGCAATAACAAGGACTACACAATACAATAAAATTAAATTCTTTGTTACAAAATTTAAGCTATTTTCTAAAAATAGTTCGATGTATTCTTAAGAAAAGTTGAATGTAAAATAACATGTAAATCTTAGGTGCACTTTAAAATAAGTAGACAATGAGAAAAGGTATGTACATTAGGTTTCATTAATGGGCAAGACACACAATCTAGATATGGATCTAAGAAAGATATTTGAGGCTGTTTTAACCTTTGCAACCCTAACATTACCATCCTTTCCTGGTATAACCTCTAAGATTCGTCCTAGCATCCACTTACAGGGAGGTAAATTGTCCTCCTTTATGACTACCATCGCCCCTGGTTTGATGTTTTCCCCTTTTACCTGCCATTTTGAACGATTTTGGAGATGACTCAAGTAATTTACTTGCCAATTTCTCCAAATTAATTGGACGAATTTAGTGATTCTCTGCCACCTAGATAATCTCGATTCTGTGATATCAATCAATTGAGGTTCTGGAATGGCATCGATAGGCCGACCAATTAGGAAATGGCCTGGTGTCAATGCATTAAAATCATTTATATCGGTCGATAACGGAGTTAAGGGACGCGAATTTAGTACCCCTTCGATTTGGGTGGTGACTGTTTGGAATTCTTCCATAGTCAATCTAGCACCTTTTAATGTTCGTTTAAGATAATACTTGAAAGATTTTACACCAGCCTCCCATAAACCACCGAAGTTGGGCGATCTAGGAGGAATGAACTTCCATTCAATAGCTTCTGAAGTAAGGTAATTAGCTAATTTTTCATCCGGTCTACGAACTAACTCATGAAGTTTTTGCAATTCTGATTTAGCACCCCTAAAATTCGTAGCATTGTCTGTCATAATAGAAGCGCATTTTCCTCGCCTTGAAACAAAGCGTTTAAGCGCGGCGATAAACGCATCAGAAGTTAGATCTGTTACTATTTCTAAATGAATAGCCTTTGTTACTAAGCAAACGAAAATCGCGACATAAACCTTATGAAAAATCCCTTTTCTTTGATTTTTATATTTAATCTCAAAAGGGCCGCAAAAATCGGCTCCTGTATGGTTAAACGTAAAGTTTGGAGTTACTCTTTTTGATGGGAGGTCACCCATGATTTGTTTAGCAGTAACTGGGTTGTTCCTAAAACAGACAACGCAATCATGCACTACTTTTCGCGCTAAATTTTTTCCACTTACGGGCCAAAACCGCATTCGTACGTAATGGATTAAAGTTTGGGGACCAATATGAAAATACTTCCTGTGAAAATGCTCAAATATGAGTTTTGTGAGCTTATGGCCTTTCGGCAAAATGATTTGATGCTTCTTATCAAAGTTTAAATCTGAATTTTCCAACCTACCGCCAACTCTTAAGATATTATCTTGATCCAAAAAGGGGGATAAACATTTAATTTTACTGGAAGGGGGAACCCTTGATTCCCGTTTTAAACCCTTGATCTCTTCCTGAAATTCTGCATTTTGTACTAATCTAATTAGAGAAACTTCTGAGTTTTTTATTTCTGGGGTTGTGAGACTGCCTCTGCGCCGGTCTGCTAACTTGCATTTGCAATTGTGAAAAAACCTATAAACATATGCCAGTATGCGAAGAATACTATAGTATTTACCACTTATGTTGAGAAAAAAATTTACTTCTTCAGGATTCCTGAAAAGAGAAAGAGAAATATTAGAATTGAAATCATTACAGTTATTTTTATATTTTGATTTAGTCTCTGGAATGTAATCTGTTTCTGGCACAGAAATAGTTTCTTGCTCAGTCACTAAGTCATCAGCTGCTAGGAATTTTGGTCCCCTAAACCACATTGGATTCTCTACAAGGGAATTAACACTCGCACCTCTGGTCAAGAGATCGGCAGGATTGTCCTTGCTAGAGCAGTGATACCAAGAGTTCGAATCTGAAAGTGCATTAATCTGTATGACACGATTTGCCACAAACTGCTTCCATCGCTTTGATGATCCTTTGATCCAGAATAAGGTTATTTTGGAATCTGTCCAATAGTACACCTTCGATGTGATTTTTTGATCTAGGATGGGTTTTACTTTATTGGTCAGTCTTGCACTTAGTAAGGCTCCGAGAAGTTCTAGCCGAGGCAGAGTTATCTCCTTTATCGGTGCAACACGACTCCTTGAAGTCACGAGATTGACTTCCACACCACTCTCTCTTTTTATTCTCAGATAAATTGCAGATCCATACGCTATTTTACTAGCATCAGAAAAGGCGTGTATTTCTACAGCTATTACTTGATTCAAACAACCAAGAATTTTCCTCGGAATTTTTAATTCTGCTAAATTTGGAAGTTCTTCGAGCCACTTTAACCATTTTTCGTGCACATTAGTTGGTAACTGTTCATCCCATGCTGTCTTCTTTAGCCATAGTTCTTGGAACAGGCATTTTATTCTAATGGTGAATGGCGTCAGCATGCCTAACGGATCGAAGATTTTACCAACTGCTTGCAATAGTAGACGTTTTGAGCTTTTTTGCGATGACAAGAATTCTATTAAACTTTTAACTTCGAATGTCAGACAATCTTCTTCTGTTTTCCAGGACATTCCTAATACCTTGCTTAGATTGCTTCCTAGGCTTATTGCAGCATGTTCTGCTTGAATATTTAAACCTTCCTTTTGCCAGCACTTCAGTAACGCTTCATCATTGGTTAACCATTTTCGAAGAATCATTCCTGCTTCAGACATTATTTTGTTAGCATTCAGGGAAACATCAAGAGCTTCTTGCAGCGTATCTTCGCCAGATATAAAATCGTCCACATAAATATATTTATCGAGTAGGTGAACAGTTCTTGGGTGTAGGTTCGTAAACCGCTTGATGTGCTCCTTTATTGTAGCAGATAGGAGGAATGGAGAGGCATTGACTCCAAAAATAACACGTTTGAATCTGAAGACCTTGAAAGATTTTAAACCATCATCATACCACAGAAAACGGACAGAATCCCGATCTTTTTCAGCTAGTGAGATTTGAAGGAACGCCTTCTCGATATCAGAAGAAAAGGCAATTTCGTATAATCTGAAGTGGATTAAAATATCAAATAGAAGTGGATTTAAGTTGGTGCCGGGCCATAAACAATCATTAAGGGACAAATCCTTGTTATCATGAGAGCTGGCATCGAAGACGATTCGGACCTTTGTAGTAAGTTTATCTTCTTTACAGACCGCATGATGGGGCAAATAATAAACTGCCCTGTCTAAAACAGGTTCATTTTCTTGCACCTGCTCTATAATTCCTTGCTTTAAATATTCCGTGATTATTTCAGAATATTGTCGAAAAAGCTCTGGGTTTCGATAAAATTTTCTTTTTAGACTTTCCAAACGCTGTTTCGCAACATTAAAATTATCATTTAAATCCTTCCAGTCTTTTTTCCACGGTAACTGAACTTCATAACGATCGCCTACAAATTTGACAGTTTTATCGAATATTTGTTGTGCTTGATCAGTTTCCGATATTTTAGGATCATCATGTTTTATGCCTATAGACTCAAGCTCCCAAAATTGTTTTAAATTATCATTTAATTCATTAAATTGCGGGTATTCTGATTTTTTAATCGAATATACAAATAATTTTCGAGATTCCTTATCTACCTTTTGCAATATAATATTGATAAGGATAGCATCAGACAGATTGTTTTGTTCATATTGTAATACTTTTAAGGCCCTCAAATTTTTATTTACACAATCAATAAAGGATCTCAATTCTTTAGAAGACTCGTAATGTATTTTTTCATAATTAATTATAGCTGATAAATGAGTGTCAATGAGCAAACGTTGATTTTCGAATCTTTCAGTAAGTGCTGTAAACAATGACTCTAAGGAATCGTCTGGGCTCTCTAGTTGTTTTGCTTCATTTTTTAGCGATGCTCGCAAATAAAACAGCTTCTGAGCGTCATTTAACTGGGCATTATTGATAATTAAATTTGTAAATTGTACTTTAAAGATTGACCACTCTTCATATTTACCATTGAATGTTGGTAGTGGGATTTCAGGTAACTTAACTTTAATATTATTCAAACTTATAGATTCAATATTATCAGCATGCACATTTATTTCAGAAACTTTAAGATTTTTAAGAAATATGTTGAGACTTACCTCAAGTTTCTCGAGACGATCTTCGAGTTCATCTAACTCGTTTTCGATTTCTGGTAAGTCCTTAATCTCAGGGATATCATAATATTTATCCCGTATTTCCGATACCTTTGCTTGAAGCTCAGGTAATTTTCGAATCTTTATTTCGAGCTCGGTACTCGAGTAATTAATTTCGTCTGTATTATCTTTTACGAAATTTTCTAATTTCGTTATAGCACCTTTTAGAGCACCTTTTGTTCTATTTAATTTTTCCATAGCAGCTATTTCGCTGCGAAATCGACGGACCACAACAATGTATGTGAATACTGTGCGTAACTTTAAGATTGAAGACAAATAGTTTTCTTTTTCACATTTTTATATCACACAGCACACAAATGTTACAAACAATCACAAACACTGAAAAACATGTAGAATGATGAGGTGACTTTGGGGTAATAACCCGCTGTTAGAACAAGTGACGTTCATAAAACATCTTTTGGGGAATACTCCCGCTATAAGCAACAGAATAATTGGGGATAAGACCCGCTATAGCATAATGTGCCACAATGGCAGCTCAAGAACAACATACTATACTTGGGGATAACACCCGCTCGAATACACAATGTGCCGAAATGGCAGCTAAAGAACAACTATATACTTGGGGATAAGACCCGCTCGAATACACAATGTGCCGAAATGGCAGCTAAAGAACAACTATATACTTGGGGATAAGACCCGCTCGAATACACAACGTGCCGCAATGGCAGCTCAAGCAACAACTGAACTGGGTCACATGACCGCAAAGCTACGGAGCTCGTTCGGCATGCGCACAAGGTCCGAACAATCAGAAAACGAATAAAATGCGGATTAAACCAATAAAAACCTTCAGATATGCTTTTGATTTCCCATCTTGACGAGAACAATAACCATTTTTCCAAATGGTTAAAAAAAAAACAAAAAAAAAAAACACAGTGTGTTGTCACAGACACAGAATGTCAGCAGAATAGAATGGCCAAAACACCTTACTTTATATTTTATCCGCTGGGGTACTCCGCTGCACAATGAACTTAATATTCTACACTTTAGAGTCATTTTGATGAAATACACATAAAGTTAACTTTTAACACAGTTAAAATGTTCGACCCTTGAGCGCACACACTGTAATTCGATTCACTGTAAAAAATGATAGGTACACATACTGTAACTCGAATCACTGTAAATGGTGATGGAGCAAACACACTCTAGTTCGATTCACTGTAAACGACGATAGGGCACACATATTCTGTACTTCCACGGTTGTTGGCACTCTAAAAGTAAGAAATTTATAAAGATATCTCGGTCGCATTTCAATATTTTTAGATGATTTTTTTTTTTTTTTTGCAGTGGCTAGCTGCGGTCAATCTGTAAAAAGGCCGTTTTTTACTTTTTCGATTTCGTTTACAAGTATTTTTAATCAGGACACTTTCATTTTCAGAACCTGTTCCTAAAATGAAAGCATCCTCTTGAAAAAAATCCCCAATGAAAAACGAAAGAGTAAAAAAGGCCTTTTTACAGATTGACCTCAGCTAGCCACTGCAAAAGATCATCTAAAAATATTGAAATGCGACCGAGATATCTTTATAAATTTCTTCCATAGGAATAGCATTAGCGAAC
This sequence comes from Maratus speciosus, assembly GCA_963932465.1. Lineage (NCBI taxonomy): Eukaryota > Metazoa > Arthropoda > Arachnida > Araneae > Salticidae > Maratus > Maratus speciosus. The sequence continues at coordinate 96,219,952 of OZ010799.1, forward strand.
GGGTCTTTTCGCGTGACTGAAGTAGGCCGTTAACATTCGGAAATTCCGCTGGGCGCTCTGGTATTAACACACTATCACACGGCTCGCTGGTCATTGGTCTCAGGCGATTCGATTCCACCGCTTCCACCAGTGTCGGGTTTCCTTAAGTCCACACAACTTTCAAGAATGTTCCTTTTTTGTTGATATACACCTATCCCACTAAAACACAATGCTATAGAGAAACAGTAAATCGTTCTAACCTGTATATGAACTTGGCAATTTGCTTGAATTTTACCGCTCTGAACTTTAAAATATCATGATCAGACAGGACTATCGAGAGTTGATCAAAATTTCTGCCATATTTTTAGGTGTAGATGCAGAAAAAAAAATTAAATCAGACCTCTGGGTGCAATGTCCCAAGATATGTGGATGGCCCGAGCGGTTTACTCCCTAAAACTCTCGTTATTTAGTTCTCATCTGAAATGAAACACCAAGTATAAGAAATCACTGGTAGACGTCTGCTTGTTTATCGTGACAATCTATGTTAAACATGGCTTCAATACATTTTGGTAGTTAAAGAACGCTAAAAAAATTTGTGCTTTTTGAAATCTTTGAAAATCTGCGAAAATGTGAATGAAAGTATCTCAAAATCTACTTTACAGAAATTTCTCCAGCATTTATGGTTTTTCTCTGATGAAATAGCAGTATTAGCACTTTCTGATGATGATGATGTTGACAAAGAAACAAAATAATTAAAATTGATGACAAATTTACATAGAGAAAATTTCTCGACCCGTGAGAAAACATACATTTCATCGAAGATTCATCGAGAATGTACGTCGAGATTCATATATTGATTTTGAACTTGTTTATTTAGTTATTCATCTATATCACGCGATTGTTACCTGTTATTTTATTTTTACAGAAAAAAACGTCGATGATCTCATATCTGTTAAAAGCCATTCATTGTTTTCTAGACTCAAAATTTATGATAGTTTTGAAGAGTCCCTCTTCATGGGAGAATAATGTTTCGTTTCCTGACCCGAAAAAGACGATCTCAAACATAGACTTCTCATATATCTCTTATCTTTACTCTGAGATCTCAATGTTCAGAGCAATGAACAATACAGCTGAAAGAGCGGTAAAATTGATCCAGGACTTTCATGATTTAATAACGGTGACGGTGGAAAAAAACAATTTTCGTTATGTTGCGTACAAGAGCACACGAAGGTCTATCCCGACTGTAAAAAGAAAACATTGAAATGAAAATAAGTTCAGTAATGTTTCTTTTACTGTAATATGTTAATAAATGTCATATTTGAATAAAATAGTGTTTTATGTACCAAAGAAACATATATTTTACATTCTTTCCATAGTATTCCCCATACAAGATTTCATGTTCAAGTTTGACCTAAAGTCGACACGGGTTACCGTTATCTGATTGCAATAATATTTTTTATTTATGTTTCTGAGGTGAAATAGAAAAAAAAAAAAAAAAAAAGAGGGTATGCGTATTTGAATTTGCAATTTTTTTTTCTTTTTACCTTGTATCCTGGGACACCCTAATATATATATATATATATATATTAAAGAAGAAATTCAAGTTGGTTCACACATTCAAAATGATTGTTCGTTTATTCTCAAAATAGAAGAATGAAAATAATCACAAATACTAAATACACACTATTTTTTAACAAAAAAAAAAGCAGAAATACAATTTGGTTCCAAAGTTTCAAAATGCTTGTTTATTTATTTTCAAAATAGAAGAAGGAAAATAATCACAAATACTAAATACACACAATTTTTTGTTACATAATTACATAGATGCCAATTCAAATATTAGAATAAAAGGCAGATTTTTCAAAAGATGCAATTTGAGATTTGGCTTCGTAATTATTACTTGTTTGTACAGAAACAGCTAAAGAATTAATACGCAAATAATTTATATCTGATTTCAAAAACATAAAAAAATTCATATTACGCAAATATTAAAGAATGCCCGTAACAATCTCCGTTTCGTAGGACAACATTGGCTTTTTTGTCCGTGAAATAAGTAATATTTTGTAGATGAAAAAAGTAATATGCATATTATATAGGAAGATAATTTTACTTAGTATTCCAAGCTTTTATTTCTCAAAATAAAGTGAAAAAACACTCTCCATCTTTAAATATAAGAACAAGAACTTCAAAATATTGTTGAATTGCTTTTTTGTGAGTTACATTTCAACGTTATCGACAAGATAAATAAATAATGGGTTTCTCTATCATCCAAGTTTTACTTTGACGACAATAATTGCATGCATAAATAATTTAAAAAAATTGTTACGCATTCAAAAATTCATTTCAGAACAATTAAATATGAAGATTTATTTCAAAGACGTTTTTTCCCCATTGAACAACAGATCATTATAGGTTTCGTGTAGATAATTTAACGTAAATGCTTTTCATTTTTTGCTATCAATAAAAGTAGAAATAAAAAGGATAAAACCTGTTTTAGTATTATTTGCATGAATTTGTTATTGAACAAATTCACAAACTGTGATATTTTAAAACTATAATATAAAAATCCCTTTTGTTATAGATGCTTCACATTGAACTGCTGTTTTAAAGAACATAAAGTTTCCTATTCAAAGGGAATGTACTTTTGGCATTTCTTATGTATCAGATTTATATCACAGTTGTTATATCTTACTTCTCCCACATATTCTCCGTAGTTGTACTAATGTAGTTTGTTGAAAGTGTAAATATTTTTTTTTTTTTTTTTTGCCATCGATATTCTACGACGCGACGTTTTACGATTACCATTCTAATATGGGACTAAAAACATCTCCCTCCCTGATGGAGAAAAAATGATTTGCGTATATCGTTTTAATGTGAATGATTCATCATAAAAATAATATAAAAATATCATTGTTCAGATTGCACAGAATTGATTTTCACATTTCATTATTGAGGAGAATGAATCATTGTTTTTAAGGAAATAGAACTTTATTTATTAAGATTATAGAGAACTAACTGCTTTGCGCATTTCAATTTTGAAGAAAATTTCGTCATAACGAAAAATAATTATAAGAATATAAATAGCGCAATTTATTTGTCGAATGAGGGCAAAAAAACCTTCAATATGGTGTCCAACATCGTATTCTACCATTTGTAATCGCAAGGTTGCGTGGTAAACGGTTTATTGCAATGTATGCAGAAAGTTGCATATTTGATGTACTATGCTCTTCGAAAGATCAAAAACAGATTTTGTGGTATCACGATAATCCAAGTCTATGAGATATCCCGGAGCCAATTTGAAATCTGGGAATCTTGCAAGTCAAGCCGTAATAAAATTACTGTTGATGATATTCTGTTATCAAAAAAGTCCTTCCGGCCAGTGCCGGGAGGAAGAGGTAGCTTTCATATTCCTTATTTTTAAAAAGCCAACTTATATTATTCAAACACACGAAGCTCAATTAAGTGGAAACCGAATGTAGGAGATTCAATACTAATTTTTATCAATACTAAATCATTATGAATGAGAATTTCGCGAAATTAGTCAGCTTTATCTAAGTTGCTTTTATTTAAAGTCACTTATATTTGGCTGCCAAATTCGGCGATTTCTTAAAGTGCCTGCCATTTTAAGACAACATGGTAGATGAGGCTAACCAGTGAACTTGGTCGAGACCTTAGTAATTGTTGTGCACATGCTCACTCATATCGGAATCGGTTGATATATACGAGTGCTGTCGCAGGCAAAAAATCAGATTTTTCAAAATGTCACCCACTTTAGAAATTGAAACTGCTATATCTGAGCCATTTTTTAAGATAAAGACAAACAAAAAATGCTCCTGAATCCTTATATCAAAGTCAAATACTTAAGAAAGAAACCTTTTTCAATTTCTAATTTTTTTACTCCTCACTTTAAATATAATTTTTTTTTTAATTTAATGGCCGCCATTTTGAAACAAGATGGCTGATGAAGCTGGCCAGCGAACTTGGTCGAGATATTGATGTATACTATCCACATGCCTTCTTCCATCGAAATAGGCGAATACGTGTGGTATCGCGTGACAAATACAAGATCGTTTCAAAGTGTTAGCCATGATAGAAATTCAAAGTACTATAATTCAACCACTTTTTAAGATATAAACAAAAGAACAAATTTTCAGAAACAAAAACTGCTCCAGAATCTTTGTATCAAGGCCAAACACATAAAAAAAAATCTTTTTCATTTTCCAATTTTTTAATAACTCATCTTAAATTTTAAATTACATTTTTTTTAAAAAATGGCAACCCTTTTGAAACAAGATGGCGAATGAAGCTGGCCAACGAACTCGGTCGAGACATTGGTATGTACTATGTACAGACCAAGTTACATTCAAATCGATTCATAAATACGCCTGTTATCGCGTGAACAAAATCAGGTCGTTTTAAAATGTCAGCCACAATAGAAATTCAAAATGTTATAACTCAGCCATTTTTTTAGATGTAGACGAAACAAAACCCGTTTCGGAATCTTTGTATTAAGGTCAAACACATACAAAAAAAATCTTTTTCATTTTCCAATTTTTTAGTATCTCATGTTAAATTTAATTTTTAAAATTTTTTTTTAAATGCCCACCATTTTGAAACAAGATGGCGAATGAAGCTGGTCAACGAACTCGGTTGAGTTATTTGTATGTACTATGTACACACCAAGGTACATCCAAATCGGTTCATAAATACGTCTGTTATCACGTGGCAAAAATCAGGACGTTTCAAAATGTCAGCCACGCTAGAAATTCAAAATGCTATAACTCAGCCATTTTTTAAGATATAGACGAAACAAAAACTGCTCCCGAATCTTTTTATCAAGGTCAAACACATAAGAAAAAAATATTTTTTCAATTTTCAATTTTTTGCTACCACATTTCAAATTTAAATTTTTCTTAAAATTTTAAATGGCCGCCATTTTTAAACAAGATGGCGGATGAAGCTGGCCAACGAACTCGTTCGAGACATTGGTCTGTACTATGTATAAACGAAGTTACATCCAAATTGGTTCATAAATAGGCCTTTTATCGCGTGACAAAATTCAGGACGTTTCAAAATGCCAGCTTCGCTAGAAATCCAAAAGGCTATAACTCAGCCATTTTTTAAGATATAGACGAAACAAAAACTGCTACGGATTCTTTGTATAAATGTCAAATACATAAAAAAAAAATATTTTTCCATTTTCAATTTTTTGGTACCACATTTCAAATTTTAAATTTTTTTAAAATTTTTAAATGGCCGCCATTTTGAAACAAAATGGCGGATGAAGCTGGCCAACGAACTCGGTCGAGACATTGGTATGTACTATGTACACACCGAATTACATCCAAATCGGTTCATAAATACGTGAGTTACAGTGTGACATAGGTCAGATATATATATATATATTGATATATATATATATATATATATATATCAATTTTGAACGGAGGGTGGTTTCGGGGTCTGGGGGTCATGATCGATGAAAATATACCAAAATTTTTTGAAATCGCTTTCCTCCGAACGGCTGCAATAGGTAGCTTTTTGTAAAGAAAGCTACCTAAAATGCTATAACTCAGCCATTTTTTTTAAGATATAGACGAAACAAAAACTGCTCCGAAATCTTTGTATAAAGGTCAAATACATAAGAAAAAAATATTTTTCCATTTTCAATTTTTTGGTACCACATTTCAAATTTTAAATTTTTAAAAAATTTTTAAATGGCCGCCATTTTGAAACAAAATGGCGGATGAAGCTGGCCAACGAACTCGGTCGAGAGATTGGTATGTACTATGTACACACCGAATTACATCCAAATCGGTTCATAAATACGCCTTTTATCGCGTGACAAAATTCAGGACGTTTCAAAATGTCAGCCACGCTAGAAATTCAAAATGCTATAACTCAGCCATTTTTTAAGATATAGACGAAACAAAAACTGCTCCGGAATCTTTGTATAAAGGTCAAATACATAAGAAAAAAATATTTTTCCATTTTTAATTTTTTGGTACCAAATTTCAAGTTTTAAATTTTTTTAAAAATTTTAAATGGCCGCCATTTTGAAACAAAACGGCGGATGTAGCTGGCCAACGAACTCGGTCGAGACATTGGTATGTACTATGTACACACCGAATTACATCGAAATCGGTTCATAATTACGGGAGTTACAATGTGACATAGGTCAGATATATATATATATATATATATCAATTTTGAACGGAGGGTGGTTTCGGGGTCTGGGGGTCATGATCGATGAAAATATACCAAAATTTTTTGAAATCGCTTTCCTCCGAACGGCTGCAATAGGTAGCTTTTTTGTAAAGAAAGCTACCTAATATTAAGATAAACTTTGAAAAAGTTAAAATAATTATTTCAACATCTAACCATTACTCTTCAATAATCCGGAAATCCATTGAGATTTTACTTAAGAGTGATACTGTTTGTATCGACGCGACGTTCTTTCTTATAATATTCCCGGTATTTTGTTTAAAAATCTGGGTATTTCAAGAGCTCCTGAAAATATGAGTTGTTCTTTACACCCCTCTTCTAGAGCAGTGGACTGAACTTCGCATGCGCATGAGTAGTATATCTTTTTTATTTACGTCTGTTTTCTTCTACTCCAGTCAATCATCTTTTCCCTTTGAAAATGAACGCGTGTGTGTTCGAAAGACCTTATATGTTTTTAGCACCTTTTAAGTGATTATAAGTATGTTTTAATGTTTATAATAACATTTTGGCTGGAAATTATGACATTTTAAAATTTATATTTTAAAAAAGTGGGGGAGGGGGAGCAGGGGGCTTCACCATATTCAATTTGTAACAAATTTTGAAATTTTTAACCTGAATACTGAATTTTAACTTGGATCCTTCGGTTTTCGGTAAATTTTACCTTTCGACCAAACGGGAAGTCATTCGGTAAAAAAGTTCAGAAATTTGCAGATGATGCTGATGTAAATGTTGGAACTCCTAATGTTAAATTCATTAGCGTTTCGTTCATCTGACGAAACTCTATTCGTCTCGCTCCTCTGTCTGTCCGTCCGTCTGTCCGCCTGCCTGTCTGTCTGTCACAGAGCCCGTTCTCAGAAACTACACATGTTGGAGACTTTAAATTTTGCATACTTATAGATGAACACCACACATCATACGACAAATCCTAAAATTTTGAAAAAGTCGTACATTTAACCTTTAGGGCTCCTACATGTGTATTTTAAACAATTCTTTCTCAGTGACACCCTATTTAGGTTGGAGGTGTGAAATTTTGCGTACTTATAGATGGACACCTCAGATCAAACAACAAATCATAAAATTTTGATAAAGTCGTACATTTAACCCTTTGAGCTCCCATATGTGCATTTTAAACTATTCTTTCTATGTGAACCTCTAATTAGGTTGGAGGCGTAAAATTTTGCATGCTTATAGCTGAATACCTCACATCAAACGACAAACTATAAAATTTTGAAAAAGTCGTACGTTTAACCCTTTGGGCTCCCACATGTGTATTTTAAACAATTCTTTCTAAGTGAACCCTAAATAGGTTGCAGGCGTGAAATTTTGTGTACTTATAGATGGACACCTCAGATCAAACGACAAATCATAGAATTTTGAAAAAGTCGTACATTTAATCCTTTGAGCTCCCACATGTGCATTTTAAACAATTCTTTCTATGTGAGCCCCTAATTAGGTTGGGGGAGTGAAATTTTGCATACTTATAGCTGAATACCTCACATGAAACGACAAATCATAAAATTTTGAAAAAGTCGTACATTTAACCCTTTGGGCTCCCACACGTGTATTTTAAACAATTCTTTCTAAGTGACACCCTATTTAGGTTGGAGGTATGAAATTTTGCATACTTATAGCTGAACACCTCAGATCAAACGACAAATCATAAAATTAAAAAAAAAGTCGTATATTTAACCCTTTGAGCTTCCACATGTGTATTTTAAACAATTCTTTCTATGTGAGCCTCTAATTACGTTGGAGGCGTAAAATTTTGCATGCTTATAGCTAAATACCTCACATCAAACGACAAACTATAAAATTTTGAAAAAGTCGTACATTTGACGCTTTGGGCTCCCACATGTGTATTTTAAACAATTCTTTCAAAGTGTGCCCCTAGTTAGGTTGGAGGATTGAAATTTTGCATACTTATAGCTGACTACATCTTATCAAACGACAAATCATAAAATTTTGAAAAAGTACATTTAACCCTTTGGGCTCCCACATGTGTATTTTAAACAATTATTTCTAAGTGCACCCTAATTGGGTTGGAGGCGTGAAATTTTGCATACTTATAGCTGAACACCTCACATCAAATGACAAATCATAAAATTTTGAAAGAGTCGTGCATTTTACCTTTTGGGCTCCTACATGTGTATTTTAAACAATTCTTTCTCAGTGATACCCTATTTAGGTTGGAGGCGTGAAATTTTGCATACTTATAGCTGAATACCTCACGTCAAATGACAAATCATAAAATTTTCAAAAAGTTGTACATTTAACACTTTGGGCTCCCACATGTGTATTTTAAACAATTCTTTCTAAGTGAGTCCCTAATTAGTTTGCAGGCGTGAAATTTTGCATGCTTATAGCTGAATACTTCACATCAAACGACAAACTATAAAATTTTGAAAAAGTCGTACATTTAACCTTTTGGGCTCCTACATGTGTATTTTAAACAATTCTTTCTCAGTGACACCCTATTTAGGTTGGAGGCGTGAAATTTTGCGTACTTATAGTTGGACACCTCAGATCAAACAACAAATCATAAAATTTTGATAAAGTCGTACATTTAACCCTTTGAGCTCCCACATGTGTATTTTAAACTATTCTTTCTATGTGAGCCTCTAATTAGGTTAGAGGCGTGAAATTTTGCATACTTATAGCTGAATACCTCACATCAAACGACAAACTATAAAATTTTGAAAAAGTCGTGCATTTAGCCCTTTGGGCTCCCACATGTGTATTTTAAACAATTCTTTCTAAGTGAACCCTAATTAGGTTGGAGGAGTGAAATTTTGCATACTTATGGCTGAACACCTCAGATCAAACGACAAATCAGAAAATTTTGATAAAGTCGTACATTTAACCCTTTGAGCTCCCATATGTGTATTTTAAACTATTCTTTCTATGTGAGTCTCTAATTAGGTTGGAGGCGTAAAATTTTGCATGCTTATAGCTGAATACCTCACATCAAACGACAAACTAGAAAATTTTGAAAAAGTCGTACGTTTAACCCTTTGGGCTCCCACATGTGTATTTTAAACAATTCTTTCTAAGTGAACCCTAATTATGTTGCAGGCGTGAAATTTTGCGTACTTATAGATGGACACCTCAGATCAAACGACAAATCCTAAAATTTTGAAAAAGTCGTACATTTAATCTTTTGAGCTCCCACATGTGCATTTTAAACAATTCTTTCTATGTGAGCCCCTAATTAGGTTGGAGGAGTGAAATTTTGCATACTTATAGCTGAATACATCACATCAAACGACAAATCATAAAATTTTGAAAAAGTACATTTAACCCTTTGGGCTTCCACATCTGTATTTTAAACAATTCTTTCTAAGGTGTGTCCCAACGAAATAAAGCAACCGTAATTTTGTGACGTAACTGGACACGAAACAAACAAATAAGAACGAAACAAATATCTTAAGAAAGCCCATATACAAATACATATTTACAAGTAGTAACTCACTCCCTGCCCCACCCTGGCAGGAGAAAAAGATGAATGCGTAAAAAAAGAGGGGAAACAGTGTCCCGCCGAAATAAAGCCACTGCCAATATTAGTATTTATTGGCAACTATCGACATTCCAGCTTCTGCAGCTCAACATGTTTATGACATCAGGATGTCGTCAAATACTTGCTCTTGTGCCTCTCGAACTTTGTGTAGACTTTAGAAGGTTGTATTTTCTATTTCTCCTTCAGCATTGCATCGGTAAAGAAAACCCAGCTATCAAAGTTCGAGAAAGTTCAGATAACAGCTTTTAAGGAACAAGGTCTTTCACATAGACTAATATGCTAGTAAATAAAACGATCTAAAACCATAATAGATAATTTTTTAAAACAGGGCAATGCGTACGGGTATAAAAAAAAATGAGGTGCACATGCAGAAAAATGACTTCCAAGTACGAAAGAGATGTTTTGTGTCGTCTTTCACGAAGTCATATTTCCCTAAAATTGTTGGCCAATGTGGATAACATCCCAGTGAGAAGATCAACCCTGCCAGGAATTGAAAAACGTAAAAGCAATTTACGATATAAGAAAAGGAAACAGCACCCCATGTTGAAAGTTATCCATACGTTAAGGAGAATCGATTGAGCCCAATATAATCAAACCTGGAAGGACCAGTGGCATCGTGTTATAGTCTCAGATGAGAAAAAAATTAATTTGGATGGCTTAGACGGCCTTGCTTTATATTGGAATAACACGAGGAAAGAACAGAAAATTTTCTCTGAAAGACAGCAAGATGGAGGCTCATTAATGGTGTAGGGAGGAAGTGGGTATAGCGGTAAACTTAACCTGGTTCTTCCTTCACACCGCATGAAGGCTACCAAATACCAGGAAATGCTAGAAATCCATCTACTGAAATTTGCAGAGAGAATTGGTGCCCTAAGTTGGGTTTCCAGCAGAACAATGTCGCCATTCACGTTGCAAAATCTGCCTGGAAATTGTTTTTGAATAATGGGGTGCATGTCATGGAACGGCTTGCGTTTTCCTCTTTATCTCAATCCCCAAGAAAATGTGTGGGATATCCTCAGTAGGGCGCGTATATGCCAATGACAGACAGTTTCAGTCTGTAGCAGAATTAAAGGCCGCCATCATTGAAGCCTGGGATAATATTGATACTACTGTGCTCCAGGAATTGGTAAATGGTATGCCGCATCGTATATACAACGTCATATAAGGACATCACGGATATATTGGCTATTAACTGTAGTGGCTTTATTTCGGCGGGACACGTTTCCCCCCTCTTTTCTTTACATATTCTTTTTTTTCTGCCCAAGTGGGACAGGGAGTGAGCTACTCCTTGTAAATATGTATTTGTAAATAGACTTTCTTAAAATATTTGTTTCATTTTTATTGGCTTGTTTTGTGCCCAGTTACAGCACATAATCATGGTGGCTTTATTTCGGTGGGACACGCTTTAAGTGAACCCTAATTAGGTTGGAGGCGTGAAATTTTGCATACTTATAGCTGAAAACCTCACTTAAAATGACAAACCATAAAATTTTGAAAAAATCGTACGTTTAACACTTTGGGCTCACACATATGTATTTTAAACAATTCTTTCTAAGTGACACCCTATTGGGGTTGGAGTGGAGGTATGAAATTTTGCATACTTATAGCTGAACACCTCAGATCAAACGACAAATCATAAAATTTTGATAAAGTCGTACATTTAACCCTTTGAGCTCCCACATGTGTATTTTAAACAATTCTTTCTATGTGAGCCTCTAATTAGGTTGGAGGCGTGAAATTTTGCATGCTTATAGCTGAATACCTCACATCAAATGACAAATCATAAAATTTTCAAAAAGTCGTACATTTAACCTTTGGGCTCCCACATGCGTATTTTAAACAATTCTTTCTAAGTGAGTCCCTGATTTGGTTGCAGGCGTGAAATTTTGCGTACTTATAGATGGACACCTCAGATCAAACGACAAATCATAAAATTTTGATAAAGTCGTACATTTAACCCTTTGAGCTCCCACATGTGTATTTTAAACGATTCTTTCTATGTGAGCCCCTAATTAGGTTGGAGGCGTGAAATTTTGCATGCTTATAGCTGAATACCTCACATCAAACGACAAACTATAAAATTTTGAAAAAGTCTACATTTAACCCTTTGGGCTCCCACATGTGTATTTTAAACAATTCTTTCAAAGTGAGCCCCTAGTTGGGTTGGAGGATTGAAATTTTGCATACTTATAGCTGACTACATCTTATCAAACGACAAATCATAAAATTTTGAAAAAGTACATTTAACCCTTTGGGCTCCCATATGTGTATTTCAAACAATTCTTTCTAAGTGAACCCTAATTGGGTTGGAGGCGTGAAATTTTGCATACTTATAGCTGAACACCTTACATCAAATGACATCAAGCAATTTTTTTCTAACTGAGCCCCTTATTAAATTGGAGATTTGAAATTTTGCATACTTATAGCAGAACACCTGAGGCCAGGCGACAAATCATAAAATCTTGAAAAAGTCTTACGTTTAACCCTTTGAGCTATCACATATGTCTTTTAAGCAATTCTTTTTAAGAGAGCCCCTCTTCATCTGTCCGCCTGTCTGTCTGTCTGTCACAGAGCCCGTTCTCAGAAACTACACATGTTGGAGACTTTAAATTTTGCATACTTATAGATGAACACCACACATCATACGACAAATCATAAAATTTTGAAAAAGTCGTACATTTAACCTTTAGGGCTCCTACATGTGTATTTTAAACAATTCTTTCTCAGTGACACCCTATTTAGGTTGGAGGTGTGAAATTTTGCGTACTTATAGATGGACACCTCAGATCAAACAACAAATCATAAAATTTTGATAAAGTCGTACATTTAACCCTTTGAGCTCCCATATGTGCATTTTAAACTATTCTTTCTATGTGAACCTCTAATTAGGTTGGAGGCGTAAAATTTTGCATGCTTATAGCTGAATACCTCACATCAAACGACAAACTATAAAATTTTGAAAAAGTCGTACGTTTAACCCTTTGGGCTCCCTCATGTGTATTTTAAACAATTCTTTCTAAGTGAACCCTAAATAGGTTGCAGGCGTGAAATTTTGTGTACTTATAGATGGACACCTCAGATCAAACGACAAATCATAGAATTTTGAAAAAGTCGTACATTTAATCCTTTGAGCTCCCACATGTGCATTTTAAACAATTCTTTCTATGTGAGCCCCTAATTAGGTTGGGGGAGTGAAATTTTGCATACTTATAGCTGAATACATCACATCAAACGACAAACCATAAAATTTTGAAAAAGTCGTACATCTAACCCTTTGGGTTCCCACATGTGTATTTTAAACAATTCTTTCAAAGTGAGCCCCTAGTTAGGTTGGAGGATTGAAATTTTGCATACTTATAGCTGAATACCTCACATGAAACGACAAATCATAAAATTTTGAAAAAGTCGTACATTTAACCCTTTGGGCTCCCACACGTGTATTTTAAACAATTCTTTCTAAGTGACACCCTATTTAGGTTGGAGGTATGAAATTTTGCATACTTATAGCTGAACACCTCAGATCAAACGACAAATCATAAAATTAAAAAAAAAGTCGTATATTTAACCCTTTGAGCTTCCACATGTGTATTTTAAACAATTCTTTCTATGTGAGCCTCTAATTACGTTGGAGGCGTGAAATTTTGCATGCTTATAGCTAAATACCTCACATCAAACGACAAACTATAAAATTTTGAAAAAGTCGTACATTTGACGCTTTGGGCTCCCACATGTGTATTTTAAACAATTCTTTCAAAGTGTGCCCCTAGTTAGGTTGGAGGATTGAAATTTTGCATACTTATAGCTGACTACATCTTATCAAACGACAAATCATAAAATTTTGAAAAAGTACATTTAACCCTTTGGGCTCCCACATGTGTATTTTAAACAATTATTTCTAAGTGCACCCTAATTGGGTTGGAGGCGTGAAATTTTGCATACTTATAGCTGAACACCTCACATCAAATGACAAATCATAAAATTTTGAAAGAGTCGTGCATTTTACCTTTTGGGCTCCTACATGTGTATTTTAAACAATTCTTTCTCAGTGATACCCTATTTAGGTTGGAGGCGTGAAATTTTGCATACTTATAGCTGAATACCTCACGTCAAATGACAAATCATAAAATTTTCAAAAAGTTGTACATTTAACACTTTGGGCTCCCACATGTGTATTTTAAACAATTCTTTCTAAGTGAGTCCCTAATTAGGTTGCAGGCGTGAAATTTTGCATGCTTATAGCTGAATACTTCACATCAAACGACAAACTATAAAATTTTGAAAAAGTCGTACATTTAACCTTTTGGGCTTCTACATGTGTATTTTAAACAATTCTTTCTCAGTGACACCCTATTTAGGTTGGAGGCGTGAAATTTTGCGTACTTATAGTTGGACACCTCAGATCAAACAACAAATCATAAAATTTTGATAAAGTCGTACATTTAACCCTTTGAGCTCCCACATGTGTATTTTAAACTATTCTTTCTATGTGAGCCTCTAATTAGGTTAGAGGCGTGAAATTTTGCATACTTATAGCTGAATACCTCACATCAAACGACAAACTATAAAATTTTGAAAAAGTCGTGCATTTAGCCCTTTGGGCTCCCACATGTGTATTTTAAACAATTCTTTCTAAGTGAACCCTAATTATGTTGGAGGAGTGAAATTTTGCATACTTATGGCTGAACACCTCAGATCAAACGACAAATCAGAAAATTTTGATAAAGTCGTACATTTAACCATTTGAGCTCCCATATGTGTATTTTAAACTATTCTTTCTATGTGAGTCTCTAATTAGGTTGGAGGCGTAAAATTTTGCATGCTTATAGCTGAATACCTCACATCAAACGACAAACTAGAAAATTTTGAAAAAGTCGTACGTTTAACCCTTTGGGCTCCCACATGTGTATTTTAAACAATTCTTTCTAAGTGAACCCTAATTATGTTGCAGGCGTGAAATTTTGCGTACTTATAGATGGACACCTCAGATCAAACGACAAATCCTAAAATTTTGAAAAAGTCGTAAATTTAATCTTTTGAGCTCCCACATGTGCATTTTAAACAATTCTTTCTATGTGAGCCCCTAATTAGGTTGGAGGAGTGGAATTTTGCATACTTATAGCTGAATACATCACATCAAACGACAAATCATAAAATTTTGAAAAAGTACATTTAACCCTTTGGGCTTCCACATCTGTATTTTAAACAATTCTTTCTAAGGTGTGTCCCAACGAAATAAAGCAACCGTAATTTTGTGACGTAACTGGACACGAAACAAACAAATAAGAACGAAACAAATATCTTAAGAAAGCCCATATACAAATACATATTTACAAGTAGTAACTCACTCCCTGCCCCACCTTGGCAGGAGAAAAAGATGAATGCGTAAAAAAAGAGGGGAAACAGTGCCCCCCCAAATTAAAGCAACTGCCAATATTAGTATTTATTGGCAACTATCGACATTCCAGCTTCTGCAGCTCAACATGTTTATGACATCAGGATGTCGTCAAATACTTGCTCTTGTGCCTCTCGAACTTTGTGTAGACTTTAGAAGGTTGTATTTTCTATTTCTCCTTCAGCATTGCATCGGTAAAGAAAACCCAGCTATCAAAGTTCGAGAAAGTTCAGATAACAGCTTTTAAGGAACAAGGTCTTTCACATAGACTAATATGCTAGTAAATAAAACGATCTAAAACCATAATAGATAATTTTTTAAAACAGGGCAATGCGTACGGGTATAAAAAAAAATGAGGTGCACATGCAGAAAAATGACTTCCAAGTACGAAAGAGATGTTTTGTGTCGTCTTTCACGAAGTCATATTTCCCTAAAATTGTTGGCCAATGTGGATAACATCCCAGTGAGAAGATCAACCCTGCCAGGAATTGAAAAACGTAAAAGCAATTTACGATATAAGAAAAGGAAACAGCACCCCATGTTGAAAGTTATCCATACGTTAAGGAGAATCGATTGAGCCCAATATAATCAAACCTGGAAGGACCAGTGGCATCGTGTTATAGTCTCAGATGAGAAAAAAATTAATTTGGATGGCTTAGACGGCCTTGCTTTATATTGGAATAACACGAGGAAAGAACAGAAAATTTTCTCTGAAAGACAGCAAGATGGAGGCTCATTAATGGTGTAGGGAGGAAGTGGGTATAGCGGTAAACTTAACCTGGTTCTTCCTTCACACCGCATGAAGGCTACCAAATACCAGGAAATGCTAGAAATCCATCTACTGCCATTTGCAGAGAGAATTGGTGCCCTAAGTTGGGTTTCCAGCAGAACAATGTCGCCATTCACGTCGCAAAATCTGCCTGGAAATTGTTTTTGAATAATGGGGTGCATGTCATGGAACGGCTTGCGTTTTCCTCTTTATCTCAATCCCCAAGAAAATGTGTGGGATATCCTCAGTAGGGCGCGTATATGCCAATGGCAGACAGTTTCAGTCTGTAGCAGAATTAAAGGCCGCCATCATTGAAGCCTGGGATAATATTGATACTACTGTGCTCCAGGAATTGGTAAATGGTATGCCGCATCGTATATACAACGTCATATAAGGACATCACGGATATATTGGCTATTAACTGTAGTGGCTTTATTTCGGCGGGACACGTTTCCCCCCTCTTTTCTTTACATATTCTTTTTTTTCTGCCCAAGTGGGACAGGGAGTGAGCTACTCCTTGTAAATATGTATTTGTAAATAGACTTTCTTAAAATATTTGTTTCATTTTTATTGGCTTGTTTTGTGCCCAGTTACAGCACATAATCATGGTGGCTTTATTTCGGTGGGACACGCTTTAAGTGAACCCTAATTAGGTTGGAGGCGTGAAATTTTGCATACTTATAGCTGAAAACCTCACTTAAAATGACAAACCATAAAATTTTGAAAAAATCGTACGTTTAACACTTTGGGCTCACACATATGTATTTTAAACAATTCTTTCTAAGTGACACCCTATTGGGGTTGGAGTGGAGGTATGAAATTTTGCATACTTATAGCTGAACACCTCAGATCAAACGACAAATCATAAAATTTTGATAAAGTCGTACATTTAACCCTTTGAGCTCCCACATGTGTATTTTAAACAATTCTTTCTATGTGAGCCTCTAATTAGGTTGGAGGCGTGAACTTTTGCATGCTTATAGCTGAATACCTCACATCAAATGACAAATCATAAAATTTTCAAAAAGTCGTACATTTAACCTTTGGGCTCCCACATGCGTATTTTAAACAATTCTTTCTAAGTGAGTCCCTAATTTGGTTGCAGGCGTGAAATTTTGCGTACTTATAGATGGACACCTCAGATCAAACGACAAATCATAAAATTTTGATAAAGTCGTACATTTAACCCTTTGAGCTCCCACAAGTGTATTTTAAACGATTCTTTCTATGTGAGCCCCTAATTAGGTTGGAGGCGTGAAATTTTGCATGCTTATAGCTGAATACCTCACGTCAAATGACAAATCATAAAATTTTCATAAAGTCGTACATTTAACCTTTGGGCTCCCACATATGTATTTTAAACAATTATTTCTATGTGAGCCCCTAATTAGGTTGGAGGCGTGAAATTTTGCATGCTTATAGCTGAATACCTCACATCAAACGACAAACTATAAAATTTTGAAAAAGTCTACATTTAACCCTTTGGGCTTCCACATCTGTATTTTAAACAATTCTTTCTATGGTGTGTCCCAACGAAATAAAGCAACCGTAATTTTGTGACGTAACTGGACACGAAACAAACAAATAAGAACGAAACAAATATCTTAAGAAAGCCCATATACAAATACATATTTACAAGTAGTAACTCACTCCCTGCCCCACCTTGGCAGGAGAAAAAGATGAATGCGTAAAAAAAGAGGGGAAACAGTGTCCCGCCGAAATAAAGCCACTGCCAATATTAGTATTTATTGGCAACTATCGACATTCCAGCTTCTGCAGCTCAACATGTTTATGACATCAGGATGTCGTCAAATACTTGCTCTTGTGCCTCTCGAACTTTGTGTAGACTTTAGAAGGTTGTATTTTCTATTTCTCCTTCAGCATTGCATCGGTAAAGAAAACCCAGCTATCAAAGTTCGAGAAAGTTCAGATAACAGCTTTTAAGGAACAAGGTCTTTCACATAGACTAATATGCTAGTAAATAAAACGATCTAAAACCATAATAGATAATTTTTTAAAACAGGGCAATGCGTACGGGTATAAAAAAAAATGAGGTGCACATGCAGAAAAATGACTTCCAAGTACGAAAGAGATGTTTTGTGTCGTCTTTCACGAAGTCATATTTCCCTAAAATTGTTGGCCAATGTGGATAACATCCCAGTGAGAAGATCAACCCTGCCAGGAATTGAAAAACGTAAAAGCAATTTACGATATAAGAAAAGGAAACAGCACCCCATGTTGAAAGTTATCCATACGTTAAGGAGAATCGATTGAGCCCAATATAATCAAACCTGGAAGGACCAGTGGCATCGTGTTATAGTGTCAGATGAGAAAAAAATTAATTTGGATGGCTTAGACGGCCTTGCTTTATATTGGAATAACACGAGGAAAGAACAGAAAATTTTCTCTGAAAGACAGCAAGATGGAGGCTCATTAATGGTGTAGGGAGGAAGTGGGTATAGCGGTAAACTTAACCTGGTTCTTCCTTCACACCGCATGAAGGCTACCAAATACCAGGAAATGCTAGAAATCCATCTACTGCCATTTGCAGAGAGAATTGGTGCCCTAAGTTGGGTTTCCAGCAGAACAATGTCGCCATTCACTTCGCAAAATCTGCCTGGAAATTGTTTTTGAATAATGGGGTGCATGTCATGGAACGGCTTGCGTTTTCCTCTTTATCTCAATCCCCAAGAAAATGTGTGGGATATCCTCAGTAGGGCGCGTATATGCCAATGGCAGACAGTTTCAGTCTGTAGCAGAATTAAAGGCCGCCATCATTGAAGCCTGGGATAATATTGATACTACTGTGCTCCAGGAATTGGTAAATGGTATGCCGCATCGTATATACAACGTCATATAAGGACATCACGGATATATTGGCTATTAACTGTAGTGGCTTTATTTCGGCGGGACACGTTTCCCCCCTCTTTTCTTTACATATTCTTTTTTTTCTGCCCAAGTGGGACAGGGAGTGAGCTACTCCTTGTAAATATGTATTTGTAAATAGACTTTCTTAAAATATTTGTTTCATTTTTATTGGCTTGTTTTGTGCCCAGTTACAGCACATAATCATGGTGGCTTTATTTCGGTGGGACACGCTTTAAGTGAACC
The DNA here is from genome assembly GCA_963932465.1 of Maratus speciosus. Classification (NCBI taxonomy): domain Eukaryota; kingdom Metazoa; phylum Arthropoda; class Arachnida; order Araneae; family Salticidae; genus Maratus; species Maratus speciosus. The sequence goes on from OZ010799.1 coordinate 96,238,942, forward strand.
CTAATTAGGTTGGAGGCGTGAAATTTTGCATACTTATAGCTGAAAACCTCACTTAAAATGACAAACCATAAAATTTTGAAAAAATCGTACGTTTAACACTTTGGGCTCACACATATGTATTTTAAACAATTCTTTCTAAGTGACACCCTATTGGGGTTGGAGTGGAGGTATGAAATTTTGCATACTTATAGCTGAACACCTCAGATCAAACGACAAATCATAAAATTTTGATAAAATCGTACATTTAACCCTTTGAGCTCCCACATGTGTATTTTAAACAATTCTTTCTATGTGAGCCTCTAATTAGGTTGGAGGCGTGAAATTTTGCATGCTTATAGCTGAATACCTCACATCAAATGACAAATCATAAAATTTTCAAAAAGTCGTACATTTAACCTTTGGGCTCCCACATGCGTATTTTAAACAATTCTTTCTAAGTGAGTCCCTGATTTGGTTGCAGGCGTGAAATTTTGCGTACTTATAGATGGACACCTCAGATCAAACGACAAATCATAAAATTTTGATAAAGTCATACATTTAACCCTTTGAGCTCCCACATGTGTATTTTAAACGATTCTTTCTATGTGAGCCCCTAATTAGGTTGGAGGCGTGAAATTTTGCATGCTTATAGCTGAATACCTCACGTCAAATGACAAATCATAAAAGTTTCATAAAGTCGTACATTTAACCTTTGGGCTCCCACATATGTATTTTAAACAATTATTTCTATGTGAGCCCCTAATTAGGTTGGAGGCGTGAAATTTTGCATGCTTATAGCTGAATACCTCACATCAAACGACAAACTATAAAATTTTGAAAAAGTCTACATTTAACCCTTTGGGCTCCCACATGTGTATTTTAAACAATTCTTTCAAAGTGAGCCCCTAGTTGGGTTGGATGATTGAAATTTTGCATACTTATAGCTGACTACATCTTATCAAACGACAAATCATAAAATTTTGAAAAAGTACATTTAACCCTTTGGGCTCCCATATGTGTATTTCAAACAATTCTTTCTAAGTGAACCCTAATTGGGTTGGAGGCGTGAAATTTTGCATACTTATAGCTGAACACCTTACATCAAATGACATCAAGCAATTTTTTTCTAACTGAGCCCCTTATTAAATTGGAGATTTGAAATTTTGCATACTTATAGCAGAACACCTGAGGCCAGGCGACAAATCATAAAATCTTGAAAAAGTCTTACGTTTAACCCTTTGAGCTATCACATATGTCTTTTAAGCAATTCTTTTTAAGAGAGCCCCTAATTAAGTTGGAGACATGAATTTTTGCATACCTATAGCTGAATACCTCAGACCACACGTCAAATCATAAAATTTTCAAAAAGTCTTATATTATTTACTTCTCCGTGCTCTAACTTGTATATGTTAAGCAATTTTTCTGACCTCCACCCTTTTCACCTGGGGAGCACTTTTCGAACTTTTGCCGACACCCCTTTGACCATTCTTTCATATTATGCATCATAGCCTTATTTTTTTAGTTCCACTTTTTACCGCCAGGGGCACCTACTTATCTCGGGTGCTATGGGTCCAATCCCCTCGACTAATATATCTATGGATAGTATGTAAAACGGAGTTTCGTTCGGATAAAGGTTTGTTTAGAGTAGAGTGCGCCCCTTGTTGCAAAATGTGTAACTAACAGATTTTTCAAAAGGATAAAGTGTTTTGAAAGGAATATTAAACGAAACCCCCCGTGCGATCTGTGATCACACTTACCCACTTGTTTTTTAATAGTTCTAATTTTTTGAAACATTTTTTCATAGTAAAAAATAATGCACAGCGGAATGAGCTGCAATTTTGGATTAGCGTAATTAAGTCTTTCAGAAAGCGAATTATGTTAAAAATTTCAGAGATACATGTTTTTTCGAAAATAAATTTCGCTGTTTATATATTTTGAAATTAATATTAAATCAATATAAAAATAAGTATAAATTTCTATGAAATTTATATAAAATTTAAAAAATAATATTAAATTAATATAAAATAAATATAAATTTCTATGAAATTTATATAAAATTAAACTAGTTGGATGTGCCAATCCCAAAACTTTCTTCTATCTCATACATCTTAATATTTCAAAAACTAGTTACACATGTTAATACTTCAATATTATTTGTTCATTACTATACCAACTTTGATTTTCATCTTAAATTTCTGCTTCAGTCAATTAAATGAACTAAAAACGAGTTAATCTATATCATGATATTTGTTAAAATTAATAGTTTTTCCTTATTCTGTTGTTATCAAATATTTGCGAATAGCCGGCATAGTTCCCGCCTTTGCACGAGCCGCCGATGGACAATAGAACTACGAAAAATCAAGAAAAGTATACAATAATCGCTATCACAGGGCCCTTTACCGCGCGATATTTCCAAATTCAAGGAGGACCTGTTGGCCAAAGCCAAAAACATGCACAAAAAATTTGGTTCAATTGTATGCATAATTTTATACACTTTTCAATTGTACAATAAAGAAAATGGTACAGACATCGTAATTATAGCGCCCCCTTCCAGCGGAATTTTTCCAAATTCAGGGAGGACCTTCATGCCATGACCAAAAAGAAACACAAAAAATTTGACTCAATTCTATGCATAACTTCATACACTTTTCGATGGTACAATATTCAAAATAGCACAAAAATCGCTATTACAGCGCCCCCTACCGGCGATTTTTTTCCAAATTAAGGAAGGACCTGCTTGCCATAGCGAAGAACTTAAAATAAAAATTTGGTTCAATTCTATGGATAACTTCATACACTTTTCGATGGTACAATAACAAAATCGCTATTACAGCGCTCCCTAGTGGTGAATTTTTCCAAATTCAGGGAGGACCTGCTTGTCATAGCCATACACTTAAAATAAAAATTTGGTTCAATTCTATGCATAACTTCATACACTTTTGGATGGTACAATATTCAAAATCGCACAAAAATCGCTGTTACAGCGCCCCCTGCCGGCGAATGTTTTCAAATTCAGGGAGGATCCGCTTGCGAAAGCCAAGAACTTAAAATAAAAATTTGGTTCAATTCTATGCATAACTTCATACACTTTTGGATGGTACAATATTAAAAATCGCACAAAAATCGCTGTTACAGCGCCCCCTACCAGCGAATTTTTTCCAAATTCAGGGAGAACCTACCTGCCATATCCAAAAACATAAAATAAAAATTTGGTTCAATTCTATGCATAACTTCCTACACTTTTGGATGGTACAATATTAAAAATCGCACAAAAATCGCTGTTACAGCGCCCCCTACCAGCGAATTTTTTCCAAATTCAGGGAGGACCTACCTGCCATATCCAAAAACTTAAAATAAAAATTTGGTTCAATTCTATGCATAACTTCATACACTTTTTGATGGTACAAAGGCGACAGACAGACGGACACACGGACAGACAGACATTTTCTATAAACATGTTTTTTGGGATCTCTGACCCCTAAAACATGTAAATCCGTCGAAAACCGGAAGTCGAAAAAAATTTCGATTACAATACTTTGTTCTATTAAGATAGAAAAAAGTAAAAATTAATATTAAATTAATGGAAAATAAAGTAATTTTATTAAAATAATTTAAAAAGGAATAATTATTATTAAATTAATGTAAAATAGGGTGTTTGTGTTGAAGACGTCCCATAACACTCTCTTTAAAACATAAATTGAAAGAAAGCATAATTCCGTACTAAGCTACAATGCTCTAAATTCGAATGTAGTGCATATTTATCTTTATTTTCCTTATTAATAAAGTATAGTATTGATATAAATGAATCAACCCAAATCTATTTCTATCTCTTTCATTAATTAAACAGGTATCAACTGCATATATAACATGACCAGCATTATTAATATTAATGTCATTATAATATGAACTATATTTGTCAGAAAGGGAATTAATTATCTTTGAAATCGTGCAAACATGATGTCTCTCAATTTCGGATCAGCGACATAAAATTATTGAGTATCTGCATTAAAATTAGAATACTGTAATCTATATTAACTGCATTTTTCATCTTGTATTTTGCCGATTTTATAGACTGCTTCTACATATTTTGAATTTTTTTTTCTGTTTTGATTTATACATTATTTTTTACATATTAACATATTAATTTTATAGCCGTACTATGAATCTATGTATGCTGTACTTTGTAACAGCATTAATTATTTAATCAAAAATTATTGATTGAAATTATTATTATTATTATTGTATTAATAGTATATTAATATATTTTTACTTATATTAAATTTCTCAAAAATATATAGAAAATTTTTTGTGAAATCTTGGCGAATAATTTATGAAACTAGCTGACCCGCCCGGCGTTGCCCGGGACCGTAATAATATTCTTAAATGAATCTGAAATTTTTATCGCAGGTCCGTACAGAGGGGGGGGGGAGACAGTTCAAATTACCAGGGCCCGACTCTTGTTCAGTTCCAAAGTTGTGTAAAGTCAAAGGTTAAGTTTTTTAATTTTTACATGTCTCATACTTTAAACTTTTTTATTCCAAATTAACTGATGAATTTAATTAAAATGTAATTATATTTTCAATAATTTAATTTTTTATTTAAAATCTTTATATGAAAAAGCAATTACAAATACAACATAAAGTGTAATACTAAAAAAGAAATAGTAAAATTGTAAGCAAATATTACTATATAGATTTTTTAAAGAAGTACCATCCAGTAAATTTATTTTTTAATGGAGTAAAGCCTGTTTATAACGGAATCCTGCAATAAACGAAAAATAAAAGTTCCAGCTCTTCCCCTCCCCCCCCCCCCCCCCCCAAAAAAAAATGCTATTATGCTTTGTTCAATTTAAATAACCTGCGTAAAACGGAATTTATCACTGATCGTTTCCGTCTAAGCAGGTTTTATTGTATCTTACTTCTGGGGGGGTCCGTAATAATATTCTTAAATGAACCTGAAATTCGTATCGCAGGTCCGTACAGTCAAAACTACCTGTCCGTACAAAATTACTTTTTACGTCATGACAACATTTTGTAAACTTATTGCTGCTGTTTAATTCGCATTTCCAATACAGTGCTTTGCAGAAATTGCACGTTTCACCCACAGTTATGCATGCCCCGGAACGTTTAAATCAGTAATTTGGATTTCATAAGCAACGCGTGCATGCTACAGTTATTAAGCCTATTTTGCCGATCGCTTAATGGCGTTCTCGATCAATTCTATTTGGATTTCGAATCCATTTCGATTCGACTCGAATTCGGCTTCCTCTTCACTTTCAAGCATTCTGCGAGATTTTTTATGGGCATTTCAAATGATATTTTGAAGCTACATAATTGCAGCGAAAGATATTGCACCGAAAATGTGAAACGTAAACAAACCCCATCGCCCTAAATCATGCCAAAGGACTCTTACACAGAAACCAATGAGATGCGTTTCTTGGGCGTTGCCATTAAACAATAACAAATAATCGCGATTTCTGTGCCACGTACCTTAGCGTAATATATATATAGATGCTAGTAGAGTTTTTCGCAAATTACTAGCAAGTCGTTTATTAGGAAACAGTCACATGAAGTCGCATTGATTTCTTTTGTTTCGAAATTACTTTTTTTTACCTTAGCATTTAGACCATTTGAATTTTTTATTCATGAATTGATAAAAAAAAAAAAAAAAAAAAAAAAAAAAAAAATCACAATATTAATTGCAAGTAACATGGTTTAAAAAACAGCCTTAAGCTCTCCTGAATCTCATGTGATGTTCCTAATTTAAGTTAGAAAAAACATGTTTTTAAAATCGGTTTGTAACTACATTTTATTTTGAGTAATATTTATTAAACATCAATGCATAGCCGCCAACCCCCCCCCCCCCAAAGGTTAAGTTTTTTAATTTTTACATGTCTCATACTTTAAACTTTTTTATTCCAAATTAACTGATGAATTTAATTAAAATGTAATTATATTTTCAATAATTTAATTTTTTATTTAAAATCTTTATATGAAAAAGCAATTACAAATACAACATAAAGTGTAATACTAAAAAAGAAATAGTAAAATTGTAAGCAAATATTACTATATAGATTTTTTAAAGAAGTACCATCCAGTAAATTTATTTTTTAATGGAGTAAAGCCTGTTTATAACGGAATCCTGCAATAAACGAAAAATAAAAGTTCCAGCTCTTCCCCTCCCCCCCCCCCAAAAAAAAATGCTATTATGCTTTGTTCAATTTAAATAACCTGCGTAAAACGGAATTTATCACTGATCGTTTCCGTCTAAGCAGGTTTTATTGTATCTTACTTCTGGGGGGGTCCGTAATAATATTCTTAAATGAACCTGAAATTCGTATCGCAGGTCCGTACAGTCAAAACTACCTGTCCGTACAAAATTACTTTTTACGTCATGACAACATTTTGTAAACTTATTGCTGCTGTTTAATTCGCATTTCCAATACAGTGCTTTGCAGAAATTGCACGTTTCACCCACAGTTATGCATGCCCCGGAACGTTTAAATCAGTAAATTGGATTTCATAAGCAACGCGTGCATGCTACAGTTATTAAGCCTATTTTGCCGATCGCTTAATGGCGTTCTCGATCAATTCTATTTGGATTTCGAATCCATTTCGATTCGACTCGAATTCGGCTTCCTCTTCACTTTCAAGCATTCTGCGAGATTTTTTATGGGCATTTCAAATGATATTTTGAAGCTACATAATTGCAGCGAAAGATATTGCACCGAAAATGTGAAACGTAAACAAACCCCATCGCCCTAAATCATGCCAAAGGACTCTTACACAGTAACCAATGAGATGCGTTTCTTGGGCGTTGCCATTAAACAATAACAAATAATCGCGATTTCTGTGCCACGTACCTTAGCGTAATATATATATAGATATGCGTTTTAAAATGCTTTTTTTTTTTTTAAACGAAAATTAAAAAAAATAATAATTCCGTAGTAAATAAATGCTCTAAATTCTAATGCAATACACATTTACATTAACATTTTCTCTGTTAACCAGGGCTGCGGAGTCAGTGGGAAAAACGTCCGACTCCGGAAATTTTAACCGATTGCGACTCCGACTCCGGGCATGCTAATATACTAGTGTTGCTTGTTATGAGCGCACGCAAGAAAAATAGAGCGAAAGTTTCACTTTTCGGCCTTAATTCTGTTCTTAGGGCTTCAAAAGATAAAAGAAAAAAAAAATATTTTTTCCGCTTTATTAATTTTGAAATTTCCCGTCCCCGCAAACCCGAAAAATCTAAAGATAAAAACTAAACGTATTTTTTTTTTTTTTTTTTTTTTCGGTTCCGCCGACTGTGAAAAGAAAAGGCGAAATTCTTAGAGTTTGTTTTTAGTTCTTGTTCTTCAGATCCGAAAAATTTCGATGGAAAGGAAGAAAAATAGAGATAAAAGTTTTTATTTCGGAATTAATTCGGGTTCTGCGTTTTCGAAAGAAAAAATGAAAATTTTGAAATTTCCCCATTAGTTTTACAATTTCCACTTTATTTCGCGTTCTATCCCATTTTATCATTATTTTGGGTACCGCTGATTCAGAAATTAATAATTACAATTTCAAATTATTTAGAGCCCTGTACACGTGAAAATAAAGAAGGGGGAAGGGTGATTTATAATTTTGGCGTTACTTCTGGTCCTACAGACACGAAGAATCTGTGGACAAAAGGACATCACATCTATTACAATGCCTTTTTGGGTTCCTTGGTCTCCAATATAACAGAAATTTACAATTTTCGCCTAATCTCGTGTTAAAAAACTGCATGGGACAAAATTTCCAGGCCCGGACCTTTAAAAGTTCGGCCCTGTGCGTTTATATTTTTGAAATTCATGCCCCGGTCCGCGCCAAAATCAGTGAAAACGAGTCCGGTCCATAAATCAATTTCTACAAAAAAAGTCCGATTTTTATTAGATACAATTAGGATTCTTTTAACCTTCTGAGCGGTTGAGTACTTTGTAAAATAACGCATTAAGAAAGATTGAAAAGGAACAGATAACTTGTTTCAAAAGCTAAAATGTTTTAAGAGAATTTGTCTCTCAAAAGTGCTAAAGGGATTACTTCTTTCCCCTGCTAAATGTCATACGGTGATCGAGCACGCTGTCCGATTATCAATGGGGGGCGTGAATGGGTGTTGAAAAACATGTATTGATAAATCAAAAGTTCAGTAAAAACAAATCTGCTAAGATGGATTAGTAAATGAGCATTTACCGCGTGTACAGTTTTCTTTCTTATCAAGTTTATGATTTTTTATACTACTTATATATTGTTTGGAGATGGTAGTATTTTATATTACCATATTAATTTAATATTACACTTTTAAGGGGCTACTTCACTCACGCGAAAACACCTGTGCGCTAATGTTAATCCCATGGAAGAATTTTTTTAAGACATCTCGTTTGCATTTCAATATTTTTAAACGATTTTTTTCGTATTGTTAGATGAAATTGACCTGTACAAAGGCCGTTTTTTACTTTTTTGATTTTGTTTCAAATTTTATCTTTATAAGGATACATTTCGTTTTGGAACTGGTTTCGATAGTGGAAGTACTCTCATAAAAAAAAAAAAAAAAAAAAAAAAAAAAAAAAAAAAAACCCTGCAAAGAAAAGAAAAAAAAAAAACCTGCAAAGAAAAGCAAAAAACGACATGTACAGATAGACCATAGCTACTCAATTGAAAAAAAAATATATATATTGAAATGCAAGCGTAATACTGTCGTTTTAAATGTCTTCCATAGGATTAACATTATCGAACGGGTGCTTTCGCGTGAATGAAATAGCTCCTTAATTAATCAGTAAACTAGATGATACCACAGTTTTACAAGAAAACCGGTCAAAACGAAATTACATAATACCAAAAAAAGTTCCGCTTTAGACATGTTTTCGTGTTTCAAGGTATATTATGTGATATTTCATATGTGGGGTGGATTAATATTTCCGTTTAAAACAGGATCCCGTTATACATAAGTTCAATTTTACTTGCTGTACTTTAATGAATAAGTGATCGTAGTACCGCAGCATTAGTGAATTATAGGTTCAATTCTTATATATGGTATTACTGATTAATTGCAGGTTTTAATGTTAAACCGTCTAAGACGGAATAGGAAGTATCCGTATAAAAATGCCGATTTAAAAGTTTTCGTCCAACTTTGGATTTTTTTTTAACTTTTAAACCAAGATTCCCTATAATACAGGTATCGTTTTAAGAGGTTTTACAATATATGAATAGGTAAATGAAGTTTCAGAAAATTTGCATTATAATAGATAAAATAAATGAACTTTTTTAGTGTCAAAATACTAAAAGTGCCTTTTTTCTGGGTGCTACCTAGAAGAAGTAATTACTGTATAGGTGTTTTGTAAATCAGTAAAAAAAGCATATAAAAAACTTCAAATAATGGAGGGCAATAATTTGTAAGCTATATGAGGAAAAAAATACATTTTTTTCTTTCCTTTCTGTTATTTCTATTTTTTTATGATAAAAATTAAATTAATAATGTTGCGTATATTAACCAAATGTGATGGGATTTAGTTTAGTTAGAATATGTTAAAGATCTGTTAACTGAACAGTCTAGATTATTTAATATGTTTTATATATAACGTATGAGTTAACCTGTCACGCCAAAGAGTCACAACATTAATTTATTTTTAATTTTAGCGAGACATCCACAATTCAGTTAATTCTCGGTCACTATGCTCATTCAGCTCAATAAATATCGCTTATTCCAAAACAGTTATATATAGTCTCTGTATTTAAAAACTAATTATATTTGCAACTATATTTTGTATTATTATAGAGGTGTTAGGGGACAATTACGTAAATGGAATGAGCTCGACATAATTAAGAATATTTACTTAAATTGAAAAATATTTTTTTAAATATTTCTTAAAAAATTACAATAATTTAAATGTGATTATATTTCATTTAATAATGCAGTGAGTTATGTTAGTGAAAAGTTATATAAAATAACTTTATTTGATTCATTATTAATGAAATAGTTTATAATGTATTTTTTAATAGTTAAAATTATTACATTTTAAGGTGAAAGAAAGTGATTATTTTTAAAATATAATATAACCTTGCATAAAAAAAACATGCCTCATATGATATTTCTCTTAAAATTACGCTATTATTTCTTTTTTATCTATGAATTATAAGAAATTATGGTATTAGCTACGTTATTTGAGTTACTCAGCATGAGGATTTAAGTTAAAAGGAAATTTCTAAAAAAATATAGTGCAAATCTAAAATATCTTGATAATTAATTAGTTTTCGAAATCATTATTTTTTATTAAAATTTATTATTAATATTATTATTATTATTAGAATGCATTAATAGCTTAATAAAAAAAACTGAATGTTTAATCAAAGTTCTTCGTAAATTATCAAAACAGTTTAGTATTAATTAAATATATAACTTCTATTAAAAATTTGCTCGTTAAGTTAGGAAATTTCATTATAAATTGTCAATGTAAATGCTGATAATTTTATTAGTCAAGTTGGAATAAAAAGTTACTTTTTCAAATCGATATATTTACTCACATCCCAAGTTTTGGACAGCGTGTTATTTTAGTTGTGTTTCAGTTAATAAATAATATTATAAACAGTGGTTAATAATTAATTATAAACATCAAAGATAATTAAGAAATAGTTCACATAATTTAAATGTAATCAATTTCAGTTAGTACAACACAGAAGCGGCTTAGGTAGAAGTATTAAAAGCTTATAAAATATTATTAACATAGTAACCTTCTGTTGCAGACTATAAAAAATATCTGTAATGTTATTTACTAATAATTTCATCTTTAGCATCATTCACATTAATAAGGTAATTCAAATTTAATTTTTCAAAATCAGAGCAATAATTTTATTGATTTATAATAGGAGCAAAATTGTTGATTTCAGGGGGTTTTTTTTCTTTTCAACAACAACAAGATATGATAATGTGATGTATTTATAATAGAAAAAAAAACTGATACGTTTGTGTACAGCTGACCAGTTGGACTGATGATAAAGAAATAATTTTTCATCTAACATACTACATGTAAAATTTTTGTGCACATAGAAAAACTCGTCAATATGTTTTATCAGATTATGAAAAGATTTTTAATATTTATTTATCTGCGTATACAGGGCTCCACACAAATTCCCATGCAAAGGTAGGGGGCGGAATAGTAAATAATTTTTTTGGAGGAAATAATCCTTTTATTTACCCCAAAATACAAGATGTCTTAATTCAATCCGAACTCAATTGTTTGTACAAAAGATTAATACATTTAATATATTTTATTGAAATTTTCAACAGACATACTTCATTTGGTGTAAAAAGCAATTATATTACAAAAATTGCTGGCATAACACAGTAATTCTGTCGGTGACCAAGACTTTGATATCAACTGATTTCCGAACCATTGCGCAACTTGTTCAGAACTGTTTGGATAGCCATTCTGTTTTAAAGAAAATGTGTTTTTAACAATTATGTTCTTCTTTCTAACTGGAATCAGCACCCGATCAAGCCAAAGAGAGGACCAGAAGTTCGAATTTATTCAATGCCTCCCTTCCTACAACGTTATAAAAAATTAATTATTTCCTGAGATTTAGAATAGATATATAAATACATAAATACATATTTAAGTAAATATATTTTTGTTTTTAATTTTGTCCTATTCTAAAAGTATATGCTTTTTAAATTAACCAGATTCAGGTATATATTCACGTTATTGAAATGTAATATCGATTACATCCAATACATATATGTATACTCTGCCCTATAGTATAACATATTATATTAGTATCAGCTAAAGGTGGTTCCGCATATTTTGTTGTCAGAGTTATTATGCGAGTTTTAAAAATCTAATTTATTTTAATAGCTATGTGACTTTTTTAATTATCTAAAAAATAGGGTTTTTCTTTAAAACATGTAGCAAATCATAGCCACAATTAAAAAAAAAGAAAAAAAAGAGAAATATTTGTCATATTTTTATTTCGAAACACTTAGAAAATTCCTTATTAATTAATTAATTAATTTATTTTTTTACAAAGATTCTGTTTCAAGGAGAAATTTTCTCAGAAATACATTTACCAAGTTTCCAAAAATAATTATCCTCGGTTGTAAATATCTACATATCAAATTTTCTCTAAATTGTGTGATACAAAAAAAAAAAAAAAAAAAAAAAAACTTGCATTTTGAATAGTTTTTAAAAATCCTCCTTACTAAAACAATGAAATTTTAGAAATAAATAAATCATTTCGTGGGTTTTCCCCTCATTAAGTTCATTGTTATTCAGATAACCTGCATTTAAATGAAAATATATGGATAATTCAGGAACTAATGTCATAATTTAAATTGTATTTGATTAGTATTTTTAAATACTTCTAAAATCTCATGTTAAATTCATAGTAGCAGGGCTACCAGATCTGGAACAATATCGGCTTTAAGAACGCGCGTGTGTTATTCTAAAGCTTAGCGAAATTGACAACATAATTACAAAAAAATACAAATTAAGATAGTCATTTAAATGATTTTTAAATATACATTTGTTACAAAATGATTATATTCAGGCTATTTGTTTTTATGTTTTTAAATTAAAAATACACTAAATAAAAATGTTAATATTATATTAAATTCGTAACCTTACATATTATATTAGCAATCTATTTTCTATTGTATTGAAATATAATAACCGCTAATCTGAAATTGTTAATACTTATAGTTTATCTATCATTAGCTATTAGCATGTTTAAAATTTCCCAGTTCCCTTAAGTAACAAAATATGACTTAGTTCTTATAAAAATTAAAATATATTAAACTTTAAATTACTACCACAACTTAAGTAATCAACTTTTAGGATATCGAGTAACAATGATCGATTAAGTTAAACTTTGACACGATTTCAACAAATTCACTAACGCAGAAAAAAGGAAATTTAAGGATTAAAACTCTACCATAATAGCAAAATACATAAAATGCAAAAACCGTTGTCCAGTGTGATTTGTAGCAACATAAATCAAAGGGCAAAAACCTCAACACATCTCATTTTTCTTTCAAAAACCTTCCATGCTTTAAAAAAAATAATCCCCAAAACAGTTTCAAAGGGCCATCTTTATATAATATTTCAAAAAGAAGGATCTCCCAAGGTTTTGACACTTTGGGTAGCTAGCAACATGAAACAAAATCACAAAATAGCACACTTAAATGCATAGGGGCTTTGAGCGGATTAGAAAATTTGATGACTCTTGGCAGGCAATTCAATGCCATTTTTTGAGCTAGTTAGACATTTTCCATGGTATTCTATAAAAATGACATTTGTGACAAGATAAGTTAAAATGAGTAAAAGAACATAATACTACTAAAGTTTGTTTGAATACAAAACTTTTTCAAGTTCAAAATCTTTATGTCTAAATAATAAGAAAACTAGAATAAGATATGTGTCTGTATGTGACTTTTGTGTGTTAGTAAAAAAATACAAAAGTAACTTTTATTATCACTGAAATTGGTCTGTAAAAATATTTGTGTCCGTGTCAGGTGCTGTCTTTTAGGGGCCACCCCCTACCCTTTTTTGAAAGAATGTATTTATGTTGCTATTAACTCCGACTGTCTTGGAAAAGGGCAAAATTGTAATGTTGTTTTCTCTGCATTTTGTTTTAAATGCTAAAAAAAAATTATTCTTTGAACATTTTATAAAAAAAACTTAATAACGAATATGAATGCAATCCTTGGTAGTATTAATCATTGTTCAATGTATTAAAAATAGTTTAAATCAATAGAATTATATTACTTTAAATATTGCTTGTATTGCAGTGAAACCTGGAGCTTAGTGAACGTATTAACACGGGCTTGTCAGTGAGGGGGTTAAAGAGCCTAATAGGCCCAAGTCATTTCTTTAATCCAGTATGAGGTCGTCAGTAATCCCAAACCCTTTTCCCTTTATCCTGACTATTCTACTGGGAGGTCTTAGTTTTTTTTCTTGTTTATTGTTTACTTCATTGTGACAATAAAAATACATGTTTCATTTACTGTATTTTTCTTCTTAGCAATTCTCCTTTTACCTACAAAAATGAGATATATTTCAATCTATACGAATAATCTGTATATTTTAAGATAAATCTACTTATATTATAAAACAAAGACATGTGCGTGAATAATACAGACATCATATCGATAACACAGGCCTACAAAAAAAAATTTTTTTTTTGGTGCCTATGATTTTACAGCTGATTTTAGATATTTTTGGGACACTGAATCCGAATATGAAATCAGTTTTTCTCTATCAGCTCCACTTTTTTAGATATGCGAAGAGAACTAAAGATTTTTTAGAACTGAAGTGACGTTCAACGCTTAAACTGGCCTTTGACACATGGGCCTGTCGCAACGCTCAAAGCGATTTGGGAGGCACTGAAATTTCAGAAGACCTTGAAAAAAACAGATGTGCAAGTAAAACTGAGGTTCTGCGCATGCTTATGATTTCGTGCCGCTCATCCATAAAGCCAAATGGAAAAGCCGCAAAGAGATAAGGTTAGTTTGTGAGTTTTCTCCGTGGAGGGTAGACGTTGTTGACCTTTTGCGATATTTGTGTTTAGTATAAATTCTTATAAAGTTAATTTAAAACGTACTGTATTGTAGGTTGTTGTATTTGTGTTGTTGAATATAATTTAAATGAGTTCAAGTAGAAGAAGTTGTGTAAATCATCCTGATGTGTTTTGCTACATATGCGGAGAATACGTGTTAAAAGAGAACAGAAAAAATGTTACTGACTTTGTAAAGAGAGCTTATCTTGGACACTTTGGTGTTAAACTTGGTGATCAAGATCAAACCTGGGCACCGCATCAGGTCTGTAAAAAAGGTACAGAACACTTACGACAGTGGACTAACGGGAAAAGAAAAAGTCTCAAATTTGGTTTACCGATGGTTTGGAGAAAACCAGAAAACCACTTCGATGATTGTTATTTCTGCCTAGTAAATATTAATGGAATTAATCGAAAGAAACGTAGTAAGTGGACTTATCCTGATTTAGTGTCTGCAAGATGCCCGGTTCCTCAATCAGAGGAAATAAGTGCCGATCCCAACGTTTTACCAGCTACCAGAGCTCTGAGAGGATGAATACTGTCCCTCTGATCATCCTTCCGATACTTATGAAGGTGACAGTGATTATGAGGAGATGTCATCAATGCCTCAACGTTTCAACCAGGATGAGTTAAATGATCTCACCAGAGATCTCAACCTGTCAAAAGGAGCTTCTGAATTACTAGCTTCAAGATTGAAGGACAAAAATTTACTGGAACAAGGAACCAAAATTACCCTTCAGCGCACAAGAGAAAAGGGTCTACTACCCTTTTTCCAAGAAGACAATCTTGTATTTTGTCATAAAATTAGAGGACTCTTGAAACATGGGTGCTCCTGAATATTTTCCAGATCATTGGCGCTTATTTGTAGACAGCTTAAAGCGGAGTTTAAAATGTGTCCTTCTACACATTGGGAACAAATATGGTTCAATACCAATTGCTCACTCAACGAAAATGAAAGAAGAATAGAACACAATAGCTTTGGTCTTTGACAAGATAAAGTATCATGAACATCAATGGGTGATTTGTGTTGATTTAAAAATGGTAAACTTTCTCCTTGCACAGCAAAGCGGTTACACCAAATATCCTTGCTTCTTGTGTCTTTGGGATAGCAGGGATAAAACACACCACTGGGTTAGAAACGAGTGGCCTAAGAGAGAAAACATGGATGTTGGGGAAAGGAATATCATTAAAAACCCCTTAGTTGGGTGAGACAAAATTATACTTCCTCCACTGAATATCAAGCTCGGCCTTATGAAGCAGTTTGTAAAGGCTCTTGATAAAAACGGGTCATGCTTTGCATATATAAAAAAGAAAATGCCCCAATTGAGTTATGAAAAAAATTAAACCAGGAATATTTGACGGGCCACAAATAAAACAACTGATTAGGGATCCTGCCTTCGTAAATTCGATGATTGAGACTGAGGGAAAAGCCTGGACTTCTTTTGTTGCAGTTGTCGAAAACTTTCTGGGAAAACACAAAGCAGAAAACTAAGTAGAACTGGTAAACGAAATGCTTAATAGTTTTAAATCTCTTGGGTGTAATATGAGCATTAAGGTGCACTATTTACACAGCCACTTAGAGTATTTTCCTGAAAATGTAGGACACACCAGTGAGGAACAGGGCGAAAGATTTCACCAGGATATTAAGACTATATAGGACCACTACCAAGGAAGATGGGATACGCACATGATGGCAGATTACTGTTGGAGTTTAAAAAGGGATTGTTCAAAAATAAATTCAAGAATGTCACGGAAAAGAAGCTTCCGAAATGTTCAGTGAGAATTGGTCTCATCGATGATTTTTTCCTCTATCTTTGTGAGTAAATAAATATATTTGCATAATATAATTCTTAAAAATTTTATTTGAATATATGTATATTATAATAATGAAAATTAACATTTGTATATTATTAAAAAAAATCTGTGTTTATTTATTTTACTTTTATTTTTGTTTAATTCATGGATTTAACTTAAAATAGTGCAACATATATTTCACAAAAAGTTCTATATCTTAAATATTTGAGCTCCCAGGCAAAATTGAATGTCATATTTGAATTCAGGACATCGAATTCATATAAAATCAGCTCCAAAAACCTAGGCACCAAAACAGCTGTTGGCTTGTGTAATGATAATAGCCTGTCAAGTTTCTATCGCAAAATTATTATCTTTTAAACATCGTACAATTCCAGATTTTACACCATCGAAAAAAAAAACAACAACAACTTATAGATGAAATTTGTATCTCAATCTACACTGAAAAAAATATATACTATATAATTTTTAAAGTAATTTTCAAGCATGATTTTGAAGCATACACCCAATTAAATTAACCCGATTATAGAAAATTAACAAGATTGCACTTAAAACAATGTAAATAGTGCAGCATTTGTTTCCGCTTAATATTCCATAAGAAAATCAAAACATTGCCATAATAAATAAATATATAAAACACCGCCAGATTCATTAGATTAATTTTAGAAATGTATGGATATATCTTTGATTATCTCTTTACATTTTAAACTATATAGGGGCTGTGCGTATTTAACGTTATCACTTTAAGGGGAGGAGGGGATTTGGTACATGATATCGTAAGATATCACTAGAAGGAGGCGAGGGGTAATTTCTCTTTTGATATCGTTATCATATTTGATCTAACAAAAAATCTCTACTTTTATTTGTAATGTGTTCTTTACTTCAAAATATTCTTTTATCTATTTTTATGAAAATACGAAGTTATTAAAATCTATAAATGATTATAAAATTATTTGATTCGAAAATATGGAATGCCACAACATTTGGTATTCCTATTCTTCTGTTATATGCGTATGTATATATAATCCGCTATTCGAGAAACCAGGTGCAAAGTAAATTTGAAATTATACTTGTTGTGAGTTTACCTGTAAAGAAAAGAGAAAGAATGTTGTCCACCTCTTTAAAAAGTTCTGTCCCCCCCCCCCCCCACGTTTGAGGGCAAGTGCAAGAAGACGTTATTACTGTTGAATGCATTATGTAACAATAATCTATTATTAACTACTTTAAAATAGTAACTGTTTCTTTTAAGTATTATTTGTTTTTAAAATATTTCACCATATACAATAAGTGATAGATTATTGAATTCACTTCATTTAATTCAAAAAAGTATGCAAATAATAAATATATGACATCTATGTATCACTGTAAACAAAAGAGAAAAAATTCAAAAATCAAATGAATTTTTAGACATTGATAACGAAATTACTAAGTGTGTGGGGGGGAGGGGAGAGGAAGGTGGATAATAACGTATGATATCTAAGAGAGGGAAGGGGTTCAAAATTACAAAAATTTTGATAACGTTACATAATTTACAGCCCCACATATATACATAATTATCATAAAATGAAGCAAATCATGTTGCTGTGATAAAAAAGTGATTTGTTTTCAGTTTTTAACATTTTCTAACATAGTTGAAAAGTGTTTATGACTTGATGGAATTCTTTTAAGTGTCTCTGAAAGCGAAATATAAATGTTAAATACTTCGTTTTATATACCGATCATTCTATACTAAACATCAATCACCCATAAAAATTTCATGGAAATTTCAGTATATTTACAAAACTTAGAGCAGGGACAAACAGACAAATCGATTCCATAAACAATTTTCAACTATGTTGGAAAGTGTTAATAAATCATACCACTTCTCGAATTAGATCTTAAAAATAATTATTCTGTGCAGAATAGGGAAACAATATAAGAAACAACAGTGTCTGAATTTTTGGCACTTTGCAACGTAGTTGAAAAAAGTTTATAAATTTGATTTGCCAGCCTGTCTATCTGTCGTATTTCTGTCCTCGCTCTAACTCTTATAAATAGACTCGGACTGCCATGCAATTTTTCTTTGTTGTGGATGTTTGCTATAAAATGTTCAGTAATTAAAATGAAATGTGTAGCATTTATAGCTTGTTTATAGGGACACACAAAAATATTATGGTCTATGTGGAAAAATAGTTTCTGAGGCATTTCAATTATGTAACAGTACTTCAAACATAATGAAATTAATATGGATCACTGAGGTAGAATAAAAGATGGTTTCTCAGGAGTATGGGATGAATAACATTTACAGTTCCTTTACAAATAGTGGGGAAGAATCATTTATGAACTATAGGGAAAAATAGTTTGTGATGTATTTTAATGATGTTTGGTACTTCAAACATGATGAAAGTAAAAAAAAAAAAAAAAAAAAAAAAAAAAAAAAAAAAAACACTGAGGTACATTGCGACATATTTTCTATAGAACAATGAGTGCGTAGAGTTTAACTTCATTTACAAAGACGCATAAAATAATTTGGTTACAAGAGAGATTATGATCGATTTCATTAAATGACAAAAAATTCTTAATAATATTCTGTTACTGTCGAAAAGTGTTTTATCATCTATGCCTAATGCATGATTTTTCATTTTTGTTTTATTCCTAATATTTTATTGACGGATTATTTATAATTTTGGACTCCTTAGGCACACTTTGTTTTTTGGGCCCCTTCGAATCCTTTATATATATTGTAAAATTATATTTTTTTACAGATGGAACATAAGGATGCATTCTGCTCGGTAAGGTACATCTCAAATTTTCTCAGAATGCTGAAAAAAAAAATTCCCTCAAAATGAGAGATTTTGAGCTTTTGGAGATTGGGGAATCTGCGAAAGCAGTAGTTGTATTAGTGCATTTCAATTTAGTAGGCATAGTAATATGAGTTGAGATCGACCGAAAATTCGGTTTCGTTTTCAACCTAAAATGTGAGTTCCGCAAAGAATTCGTTTTCGGCGAAAATGCTGCCAAAAATTCGACCGGCACTATCTGTATTCCAAAAATCTCGTTTCTTCCTTCGGAAATTTTGAACACTACTCATTGATTTGAGATGTATCGGCTAAAAAGAGATACTCTTTATTTATTGCCATGATCTTCATTGTTTATAATTTTCAGTCATGACTCACTCAAAACGTGAGTGCAAATTATAAAGCAAGTAATGCATATAGGACTAAATTTTGAAGACGCTTTTCAAGTACACTTTAAAGGCTGCAGACTTAACAGTAATAGTAAAATTTCTAGTTTGAAAGAGCAGAAGTGTTTCAAATATTCTTTGAGAAAGTTCTAGTATAACAGATGATCCATTACAAAAATCATTATAAAAGAAATCAGGGTATTTATACCTAAAACATTTTTGAACTAGATGAAATTCGTATAATTAAAAAGGGCACAGAGAAATTAGTAGAGGCACTGAGATACAACTTGGGTTACACGTATAATTACAAGTATGATTAATTAGTAATTATGTATGTTTATGTATGTATAAATTACTTAAAAAAACTTTTCGGATATTTTCGTTTTTGTTTTCGGCCGAAAACTGGAAGATTACCGAAAATCGGTTTCGGCCTTAAAAACCTGTTTCGGTCGATCCTAAAATATGAGTAATAAACTTTTAAGGCTATTCTCAAACCCAAACTGGCTAATTTATGACATATTCTTTATTTCATTTCGTATGCTCGGAAACGTATGATACAGAAACTATGCAATCGAGACACGTTTTCCATTTTTTTTTTTTATATATAAAGGCGGAGATTCTTTTAGAAAATTCTGTCAAAGTCGGCGTTTTCAACCGAATTTCTGACATGACAGCGAAAGAAAATAGAAAATTCAGTCGTCACGTGACATGAATTGCTTATAACTGGATAAGTAATTTATCAAAAAATGGAAAACCCATTTCAATAGTCAGGCTTTTGCGTTTAAAAATTAACAAAAAAATGTGTCAGAAATTTCCGCATTATTCAACAGGGCATTTGAGAACCACCATAATGACTGAAAATCTAGGATTTTCTGTAAGTATAACAATTAATTCCAATATTATAAAATACTTTTGTGTGCTATCTAGAGCCAGTTTCAAGGATTTATCACTTTACAGGAGATGTGTGTGCCTACAAGGCTCGGGCCAATTTCGCATTCACGACACTCGGGTTCTGCCAAACCTTTGTTTTCTTCTGAATGCTCGGGCCATGCCTAACTTTATTTTTCCATATCGAACAGGGACTAGACTTCATTATTCGTAGACGTCTGAGCCGGCCGAAAATTTCGGACACGGTCTCCATCCAACCTGTATGAAAATCATTGTCCTTGCAAAAATTATTAAAATTTAACCAGCCCAACCAATTTCTGCAAACAGTGTATATATTTTTAAATCGTCATTATTCTACAATTAAAATTTAAAGTTTATTCTTTATAAAGAATAGTAAATTTCTAGGGAAAATATTAAAATATAGTAAAACCTGTAGAAAGGAATTTGTCTATGACAGAAACATGTCTTAACCCTTTAGCGGGCGGTGTTCCCAAAAAAGGACACCTAATTTTAAAAGTACTGGCAACAACAATATTTAATTAAAATTTTCCTTTTCACTGTACTGGAAAATTAGCAAGTTTTTATTTTCTAATAAATTCGCATGTAAATTCTGATGTCAATTCAACATTTCATCATTTTATAAAGAAAATTACTCCGCTCCAAGAAAGGGTTAAATGGCAAAATGTGTTGTTTCATGCCAAATGAATATAATTGTACGTGAGAAAAGAACGTAACACATTTCTAACTGTCGATGTACCTACTATAAAAGGGAGTTGTCTATAACGGACATTTTTTTTTTTTTTTGAATGGAATTCCGTCTTTGAATATTTTACTGTATAGCATTTTTTATATTTTTAAGCTTCTGATATATAGAATGTGGATTAACGATATTTATGATGACTGAAATATTTACATACGAATAGAGTTTCAATAAAAAATAAATAAAATATCGCAACCCAGGGTGGGGGCAGGAAGAGCAGTTTCCTTTAAATAGTTTAGGCTGTTGATAAACCGTAAATTGAGCCTCCAATAGAATGTTAAAGCAAAGTTGCCTGATTTTGAAAACTAAAAATTCGAGTTTCAACTTTAATTTTATTTCAAAAGAATTAATTTTCCCCCAAAAATGGCGAACTTCATATAGCTAAGCTGTACAAATATATAAAAAAAATATATAGTATATACAAAATTAAATTAAAATAAAATATTGAAATTTCAGCGAAAACTAGGCCAGTAAATCTCCCCGCCCCTCCCTCTTGCTTGTGCCATTGTGTAAAATAAAGAATTTGTGAAAGAAAACACTATTTTTGACAATAATCGTAGAAACCCTAAGAAACACGATAATGCTATACTAGTCTAAAATATCATAACTCCCCCCCTCCCACACACACACACACACACACGCGCGCGCGCTCCAAAAAGAGAAAAAAGGAAATTAATTTGACAGTTTGGATTGACCTATATTAAAAAAAATCATTGTTGCTTTCAGTTTAAACGTATAGCGGCTAATTGTTAAAAAATAATAAAATTATTCTGCATTAAATTAATTATTTATTGAGTAAGAATAAGGCTCTTTCCAATAAAAAAAAAAAAAAAAAAAAAAAAAAAAAAAAAAAAAAAAAAGCCACTGTAAAATTGTGTGAATTCTTAGCAAATTTATGAAAAGTAAACAGTGACAAGCAAGTGCAATTTTCGTGAAACAAATTTCTTTTGTTTTATCTTATAACTTACTTTATGGTAAATTACATTTAAATAACAAAACTTTCTTTAAAAATTAAATCTAATAAGTTTCTTGTAACCACAACATTTTTAATTAACTTTATTTAAAAAGAATTAACTTTCTATTATAAAAAGGGGGATTTTCATACAGATAAGTATAATACTAATTTAAAACAATATAAAATGTTGAAATCCCTTTACGTTCCCACGAAAACAATTTGTCAATTGATCTTTGTTTCTTCGATTTACATCTCTTATTTTTTTGGTTGTAATTTCACTATTTTTTATTGCATAGATATAAATAAAATCTCAATTGTATTCTATATCTTACAGATATATATTGCTTTTATTAACCTGCTTTTCCTCATTAAATATAACAGCAAAAAGCAATAAAAAGAAAGAAAGGAAGAAAAGAAATAAATAAAAAAACTTTTATTTTAAGTCGTAATAATGAAGCTTATCTGCAAGTAGTATTAAGGAATCTTCTCAATATAATTTAATGCAGAAACATGCAATATTTACATTTTAATATTTGCAATATTAAGTATAGATTCAGCACGTGAATGGAAAGAAAAAAACATTTTCTTCCGCTTTCCACAACTTAAATTTGTATAGTAGTAAAGGTAATTTGTATGGAAAAATTCCAGGGTAAAAGGGGGTTGAACGTACAAAAGCTCAAAGCTTGCTCACTTTACCGCCACCAACAAACAATCCATCAACTTGTCAATAAGGATCATTAGGCAGAGGGGGACGCGGACACGGGATTTTACGCGGAAATCACTTTTGGGGACAAATAAAGGACTTGGAATAATACGTTCCACGCGCTTTTCAAAGCTTGCTCACTTTACCGCCACCAACAAACAATCCATCAACTTGTCAATAAGGATCATTAGGCAGAGGGGGACGCGGACACGGGATTTTACGCGGAAATCACTTTTGGGGACAAATAAAGGACTTGGAATAATACGTTCCACGCGCTTTTCGAATCTTTTCTGACATACGGCATTTTACGCCCAATGCATTCTTCGGACATCTTTTGACTTACGGAATTATACGCCCCAAACACTTAGAGGGTTAAAGAATACTGCATACATATTTATGGGGGAAATTTTACCGTATATTTCAGATTACGATCTGTTGATAACCCATAGGATACAGAATAGCAACATTAATGATTACTTACCCCAGTCATGCTAATTGAAAATTATCTGTATTTTATCGGCGTAGTTTGATTCTTTCAAATTTGTTATATTTGGCCGGTCAGCCTACTTAATTTTTTTTATCATTCCAGTCCGGCCCATGAACAAAAACTGTCTTATAAATATTCTGTTCACAACGCCCGTTTGAAAAAATGCCTTCATTTTGCATGCCTTTTGCTCTCTACCCCGGATTTCAACAAACTCCAAAAATCCGAAGTAAAATACTTATATACAAAATGTAAAATATCTGCTAGAATATTCTATTAAAAACGGTTTTCATCTACTTTGTACACCGGGCAGTATATTAGGCATTTAATTGTATAGTCTGGTATTAGAGTACGGCATCGGGTCTGGTTACCCGAACCCGACCCAACCCGCGGTTCGGATCGGGTCGAGTTGGAGCTACATTTTCTCATTGTGGTACGGATTCGGGTCGGGTTGACTTTAACTTTTTTTGTTGTGATCGGGTTCGGGTCGGGTTGGCTTTCATTGTTTCGGGTTCCGGGTTCGGGTCGGTTTCGGGTTGGCTTTTTGAGTCTTTCGGTTCCAGTTTGGGTTGACCCGATTTTTTTTATAAGAATGACCAAATTATTTTTTTCACGTTAAAAGTCTATGTAAAACACAGATCAAAGTTTCACAAAAACAAAATGGTGCCTGTCTGTTTTGTCTAGTAATTTAGAATTCGTCTTTGGAAGTTAAAATAAGCATGCTTTTTCAACTATTGGTACGATAAAATATTATACCGAACGCTTTTGCACTGCTGAAACATTTCTGCTGAATAGTTACAAATATAATTCTTCATACTTCTAATGTTGTAATGACAAAAACCTACTGTGTAGAATACAGGAAGAAAGAAAAGATCATTTTAACGTTTTGCTGCGTATTGTATTTTTAAACTACTGTAGAAATATAATACACTTTGTTATTTCGAAGACTCGGAAAAGAATGACTGATGATACAGTAAACTCTGTGTAAGGCGGAATCGATCGGGACTGAGGAAATTTTCCGCTGTAGAAAATATTCCGGCTCATGCAAAAAAGCTTGCCCCCCCACACACACAGAGAAAAAAAACCCCGCGAAGATGATGATTTTTCATTGATTTTCCTGGCTCGAAAATCGGTTGAAAACTGAAATTCTGAATGATCTTTATAGATAAATGATAAACGCTATTCAATTTCTTAGTACTGCTGTAATACATGCGAATTGGAAGTGTTTGCACACACACACACACACACACACACAAAAAAAAAAAAAAAAACAACAACAAAAAAAAAACAATAAACTTTGATAAGAGACAGAACGCTAATATAACTTTGAATTTGAGTACGACCTTAAAGTATAATACATTGTACTTTCGAAAATATATATTTTGATAAATGTTCATTCTACTAGAAATATTAACTTTTAAATGCAATTTTGCATATGAAAAAATGGCATAAGAATAAATTCCTTAAAATGTAAACAGTTTCGGTTCTTTTGAATTAACTTTTTCAAAGTGTTACGGAATTTAACTAACATGCCCCACATTGAGTATTTGATTTATCAGTTTTAAAGTTTCATAAACAAAATGCCTTTCATTTTTAAATTATCCCTTTTTCCGCCTTATGCAAAATTTTGGTTTCGGTGGGACCTTAAAATCCTTTTCGTTTCCGCGTTAGACAGATTCCGCCTTATGCAGCATGAATTAATGTAATTTTCTATGGGTTCGCAGGGACTTGAAAAAAATTCCGCGGTAGACAGATTTCCGGCTTATACAGAGTCCGCCTTGGACAGAATTTACTGTACTTCCTCCAGAGCTCTCGTTGAAAATGTATAAAGTAAATAATTTAGTTATGATATACAGGATGTGCTATATTAAAGGGAATTTTTTTTTAAATAACTGTTGATAATGATGATAAATTAAAGGGTGAATGCCATTTGTGTAAAGCAAGGTGTACCGCTATAAGTGGAACTTTTGAAGCTGCAACTGATTTTAAAGTAGGGATGCACAATCTGTGGCCCGCGATCACAATTTATATAATTTTTTCGTTTTTTTTTTTGTTTGTTTTACACAATTTCGTCAATTTATAACTGGAAAAATTGCAATTTTTTGCCCATATGTCGCAGGAAAAAAATCGCGAATTTCGTCAATTTGCCTCGGGAAGAAATTGCAAATTTCATCAGAGCCAATTAATAATCGCAAATTTTGGTGATCGAGTTCGGAAAAATCACGAAATTTATCGATCAGTCGCAGAAAAATATCAAATTTCGTTAATCAACTGGGGAAAAAATCTCGAGTTTTGTCAGTTTATCGCGAGAAGAAATCGCGAATTTCAATAAATTTGCCGCTGAAAAAAATGCAAATTTCGTCAGAGTCAGTTAAAAATCGCGAATTTTGTCGATTATGTAATCCTTGATAGGTTGCTGAAAAATTGCGAGTTTTGTTAGTTGATCGTGAGAAAAAATCGGAATTTTGTCAATTTGCCGCGGGAAAAATTACAAATTTCGTCAGAGTCAGTTAAAAATCGCAAATTTCGTTTATCGGTTCGGAAAATTTTCGAATTTTGTTGACTAAAAATAATCTTAAGATTATCTGAAGAAATCTCTACTTTCTCCAGAAATTCTACAGAAAGATGAAGAAATTTTGCAGATTTAGCTTTACCTTAAAAATATCTGCAGAATTTTTTAAGATATTCTTAAAAATATCTGCAGAAATGGGCCAGTTACCTACAGATTTTCTACAGATTTTTTTTAGTGGGGCGAGAGGAAAAATCGTGAATTTTGTCGACTCGACGCGGAAAAGTCTCAAATTTCTTTAATCGGGCACAGAAAGATCGCGAATTTTGTCGATGAGATACGGAAAAATTGCAAATTTTGTTAACCGGCTGCGGAAAAATCGTGAGTTTCGTCAGTTTATCGCGAAAAAAAAAAAATGTCGAATTTCATCAATTTGCAGCGTAAAAATTACTAATTTCTTCAGAGCCAGTTAAGAATCGCGAATGTCGTTGATCGAACGCGGAAAAATCGCGAATTTAGTCGAGGAGCTGCGGAAAAATTGCAAACTTTCTTGATCGGCTACGGAAAAATCGCAAGTTTCGACAGCTTATTGCGGGAAAAAATCGCAAATTTCGTCAATTCGCCGCGGGAAAAACTACAAATTTCATCACAGTCAGTTAACAATCACGAATTTTGTTAATCGGGCACAGTAAAATCGCGAATTTTGTCGATGAGGTACAAAAATTGCAAATTTTGTTGATCGACTGGGGGAAAATCGCGATTTTGTCAATCTGTCGCGGAAAAAATCACGAATTTTGTCAATTGGTCGCAAAAATATTGCGAAATTTGTCAATCACTCGTGAAAAAAAATCTTGAATTTTCCCAAAAATTCGCGAATTTCGTGAATAGCTCATGGAAAAAATTACAAAATTTGTGTGTCGGCCCCCCAAAAATATCATGAAATAGAAATTTATTGGTCGCAGGAAAAAATCGCAAATTTCATCGATTGTGCGCGAAAAAGAAATCGCGATTTTCGCCAATTTATTGCGCGAAAAAAATCGCAAATAACATCAATGTATATCAGGAAAAAAATCACTCGTCGATTGGTCATTGGAAAAAAATCGCAAATATTGTCAATCTGTGACGTAAAATATCGCAAAATTCGCCAATCACTCATGGAAAAAAATCGCGAATTTTGTCAATCATTCATGGAAAAAACTTGCAATTTTCGAAGATCGATCGCAGAATAAAAATGTCGCGAAATAATTCGAACGTGGACGGAAAAAATTGCAATTTTCGTTGATCCGTTGTGGGAAAAAAATCTGGAAATTTGAAAATTTATCGCTGAAAAAAATCGCGAATTGCGTCAATTTATCGCAGTTGTTAGCTGTTTGAAAAGATTGCAAATTTTGCCAATCGGCAATGGAAAATTACCGCGAAATCTGCCAATCGATCGTTGATAAAAAATCGCGAATTTCGTCAATCAGTCGCATTTGATTGACAAAAGAAAAAAAACGAGTTTTTTTAATAGCCCGCAGAAAATATAGCATAATTAGTCCATCATGCCTTGTTATTTCAAAAATAAGTTTCCTTTTATTTTAAATTAAATTATTCTTCAATATATATATATATTTTTCTTTATAATTTTCAATAACGTTCAATTATTTAGAAATTTTGCGTAATTTGTTTTCTTCAAGTTACTATTTGTCAAGAAGAAACTGTTAGTCTTTCATAAAGTGTTGAATGGTTATTCATACAGATACGAAGAAGCCCTGCATTCCTTCATACAATTATTTATTTCCGTTTGTTTATTTTTATTATAGACAAAAAATAATTATTCATCAAGAATAAAGACTTATTACGCCCCCTACCTCCCCGATATAGAATTTTCTCTGTGTTACTGATGTGGCCCTCGAGAACCCAATCATTTTTGTAAGTGGCCCTTCTCTTAAAAAGGTTGTGCACCCCTATTTTAAAGCATATTAAAACATTAGATTTTTAGTTTTATACCGTTACATATCGATTGTAACATTATTGTTTCTTCTTTCTTTGTTTTCATTGTATCAAAGTTCGAGTATAATTTATCATATCTGTGATATTTATTTAATTGAGGGTGAATTTTATTATATTAATAGTTCTATTTATTGATATTCGAATGTAGATTTTTATTAATCATACTTCATATTGCATTAAAACATGATTTACTTTCTTTCATTTCGGGTTCGGGTCAACTTCAAATGGAATTTTCAGGTTCGAGTTACATACAACCCGACCCGTGCCTGTAAGACGGACAACTCTATTTAGCTAACCCTTTTTCAATTTCTAAAATTTATATATTTGAATGCTTATATCTCTGAATAGCAGGCACCAGTGGTGTATTCATAAAAAAAGCAGAGGGCATACTCTCTAAGCAGAGGGTATACGCTCAAGGCAGAGGGCCTTAATAGCTTTTTTGAGAAACAGAGGGTATACGGTTTTCCTTAAGAAAAAATCCAAAAGGTATACGGCGTATACCACCGTATACCGTCCACTACATCCCTGATGGCGGGCACCTCTACACACATGTAACATGTGTATGTGTACATAAACTATCAAAAATACTAATGTTGATGACATTCTTCATATTTTCAAAGAAGAAAAAATAGTTCTTTAAGAAAGAATAATCGCATTTCTTATATATATTTTATTTCTCATGTAGTAAATTGAATATATCCTCATACGTTTTGAAATACGTATTTAATTTAATTTGTATCATACTTCTGCTTAAACTTTTCGTGAAAATCCCAACAATCTGAGTGGCTAAAAACCTCACTGTAAAAAAAACAAGTGGGTAAGTGTGATCACAGATCGCATAGAGGGTTTCGTTAGGGGTCTTGTACCTTTTAAACGCGTCGAAAATTAACGAAAAACTTCAAAGTTTGAATTAGTCTATCTTCAAAACCTTTTTATGTATAAACGTGAAATTTTGGATATTGATTAAACAGATTGTGCTTTGTAATATACTACCAACAGAAATTTATTAACCCTTTACAGAATTTGTGTATTGTTGAAATCAAAATAGCTCTTTTTTTTACCCCATAAGTCATTGCGCGCATGATATCTTAAGAAAGTATGTATGGATTGTCATGAAATTTGGTAAATATACTAAATAAATATGTGTGTTTAAAATGATCTACTTTTAAGTATTTACAATGGTAATATTTTTAGTTATGAATATTTTTATTCATTAAAAATACAAATTTTTTATTTTTTTTTACGAAAATATTTTTTTATATAGTTAATGAAATAATTTTAGCCTAAGAGTAGATCATTTTAAACACACATATATGTTTAGTATCTTTACCGAATTTCATGACAATCCATACATACTTTCTCAAGATATCATGCGCGCAATGACTTATGGGGTAAAAAAAGAGCTATTTTCATTTCAACAATACACAGATTCTGTAAAGGGTTAATAATTTTCCAATGGTAGCATATTACAAAGCACAATCTGTTTAATCAATATCCAAAATTTTATGTTTATACATAAAAAGGCTTTAAAGATAGACTAATTCAAACTTTGAAGTTTTTCTTTAATTTTCGACGCGTTTAAAAGGTACAAGACCCCTTAATATTTCTTTCAAAACACTATCCTTTTGCAAAATCTGTTAGCTCCACAATTCGGAACTAGGGAGTGCACTCTATTCTAAACAAACATCTGCCCGACAAAACTCCGTTTTAGTACCTATTGTAAAGAACTAATTCATTACAGAAAACTAACATTTTTTCCACCGATAGATGGCGGTAGTCAACTGAGGATAGAAGATTGTTCTGTTTTTTCGAACTCCGAAGCGAGAAGCTGGAGTGAGAGCGCAGAGTGTTTTTTTTGGTTGTGAAGGTGACTCGACGAGTGAGGTAGTTAAAAAAGTAGAAATTGTTACCACGATTATATTTTGTGTTTTGTGTTCGTAAATTTGTGTTTTGTGACTGTCATATTAAATCAAGAAAACCCATCCGATGGCCTCTTCATTTATCAACTGTGTTTATTATTAAAGAATTCCATAGTCTCCTACATTACAGACGAGTAAAGATGGTGGCAGCTCGGTACGATTCCATGGTGAAGAAATGACCAGTGTTCTTAAGTAAAGATGCAACTAGCAAGTAAGCCAGTTCCATATTTTTGTATTTATTAGTACCATGAATCAAATCTGTTATCGATTAAATTTTATTTTAATCTGGATTAACTAGATTTATTTGCTTGCGTAAATTAATTTCAAACTTTAGAGAAAGCGCGGATTAATTGGGCATATTTCATGTACTGATATATACTGAACTTATTCCCATCAAATTAAATAAAAAAATTTGAATAATATTGAAAATTATTTCATTAAGCTGTTCTCTTTATAAAATATTGTGTTCTTAGGCATTTTATCTTAGAAATATTAAGATCTGTTCTTAAAGTTGAAATAATAATAAATAAAGTTTATTTATATATTTTTGGGGATAGTTATGGTAATAATTCTTTTGAATAAAATGTTAAAATGGTATGATTTCATTCTTTAAAGGAAAAAAATTTTGAAAAAAATAAAATTTCTATCTTACCGTTTTGTCATTTGGATCAATGCCAAAATTACAAAGTTCGAAAGAAAAAAATGTTGTAAGGCAGATAAATTCTGTTTTTTCTTTATTTGATTATTTAGTTATTCTAAAAATAGAATAGATGATATTTTCGTTCTTTGATTCTGATTGCAAAATGAATGTGGATTTGATATTTGTTTTGTTAATTTTTAAAGAAAAAAGTTATTGAGTTTAAAACGGAAAAATAAATAATTCTGTTTTGTTTGTTGAGTTTATGTAAAAAAATAAAAACTTGATAAGTATCCAGTAAAAGATAAAAGTGTTATTTTCATTTGGAAAAAGAAATTGAGTTGAATATTTTGTAATTTACTCTTTTCATGTAAAGAAATGAAAATGTTAAGTGGGTTATTTTAAATATTTTTTTTGCGAGTAATTTGTTATGCTTGCATAAAAAGGGTTGAGAATTAAGAAAAATTCTCGTATTTACTTAGTTTGATTGGTTTAATTTTAATTGCGTAAATTAATTATTGTTTTTGAAATAAGTGTGTTTATTGAATAAAATACAATTCTGTATGTTGAAAAAAAATTCTTTTATCATCTTAATTGCATTTTTGACACAATTACATATTTACTTATTTAATTTGTTTAAAAAGTTGCACAGTGTTTAATTTACTAAGAATTTGATAGAGGTGGATTTTAGATTTGCTTTATTAATTAAAATTTATTATATCGGCTTAAAAGTTTTGTTGCTAGTTTAAGTAGGAGACTTCTGAGTTCTATTAATTAGAAATTAAGCATTCTGATTTTGTTTCGGTTTATCTAAAATTAAGATGGCGTATTTAGCAAAAGCTAGAAGAGCAGACTTGTTGGAAATTTGTGATGAATTGGAATTGGAAGTTGATCTTTCGAAAAAGATTCCAGAAATTAAGAAAATTATTCTAGAAAGTGAAGATTACAAGGAAGAAGAGGTTAGACTCATGTTAGACCGAGTAATAGAAGATAGGAAAACGAGAGAAGAGAGAGAGAAAGAAGAGAAAGAAAAAGAAGAAAGAATTCGACAAGAAGAAAGGGAAGAACGTATGGCTAAGGAAGCTCATGAACATGAACTAGAATTAAAAAAATTGGAGCAATTGCAAAGAACTTCTGAACAGAACGATGGATCAGGAAGAAAGGTTGATGTCGGACCAAAAATACAGTTGGCACAAATTGTTCCGAAATTCGACGAAAAATCTGATGAGATGGGTCTCTTTTTAATTAATTTTGAGAGAAGAGCAGAGATGGCTAAAGTTTCGAAGAGTGAATGGGTTGCATACTTGTTAGCTGTTTTGCCCACAGAGGTTACAAACATGTTAGCTAGGGAATCGCCTGAAGATGCGATTAACTACGATTTTGTTAAAAATCTTATATTAGAAAGATATAAGTTGAATAGCGAGAAACTGAAGCAATGTTTTTATCGGCATCATAAAACGCCAGACAAATCTTGGAGGAATTATGCGCAGGAACTCACTAGTTATTTTACAGCCTGGATTACAGAATTAGGTGTTGAAAAGTTTGATCAACTTAAAGATTTAATTATTACAGAACAGTTAAAGTTTCGAGTGCCCGCGGAAACAAAAGAACATTTTCTAGACAATTGGTTAAATTTTGTGACGCCTTTAGATTTGGCTAAGAAATTGGATGACTATGAAAGTATCAAAGAAAGTTTTAAAAAGAAAGAACTTCCGAAAAAGACCATGTCTAATTTTCGATCCCAATTTAAAAATTCAAATAACTTTGACTACAAGAAAGAAAGTAAGGATAATAAGCCTAAATTGCCAATTAAATCAGAATCATTAACTGGGAATCATAGAGAAAGAGAATTTGATAAGAAGAGAACGTTACGTTGTTACGAATGTGGATCAAGCACTCATCTTCGTCCTCAATGTGATAAACTTAAGAAATCGCCAGAAATCATTTCTCATGTTAAGGTGGAAGTTGGGCAAGATTCGTCAATAACGCCTTATCTTTGTGTGGGGAAAGTAAACGGCGTACAAATGGAAATTTTAAGGGATACGGGTGCGACAATAGATTTAATTGCACAAAGGTATGTCAAACCGCATATGTATCTGAACGAAAAAGTGTGGGTACGGGTGCCCTTACACGATGGTCTATTCTGTTTACCTCTTGCAGAGATTGAATTAGACTGTGAAATGGGACATGTGATAACTAAAGCTGCTGTCTCAAGAGACTCTGTAGATTTAGGAAGATATTTGTTAGGAAATAAAACAGCCGCTTTATTTGAACATTGTAAAGAAGAAAAGGCAGTGAAAGAGCATATGATTAATGCTGTTCAAACCAGAGCTCAGAAGAAAATTCTGGAAGCAGAGAAGGTTTCTCATGAAGAACCTGAAATGCACGAAATTTCTGATGAAACTGTAGAAAAGAATCATAGCAATAGTATAGAAAGAGAAAACAAAAAAATGGAAGCGAAAAAAGATAAAGATAAATCAGAAGAAGAGAAGTTAGAAAACCAAGAAGACTCAATTTTGCCAGTATGTCAAACTGTCTCAGTACAAGAGCTTATAAAAACTTCTCCTAAGACATTTTCTGAAGAACAAAAGAAGAGCAAAGAGCTAAAACCTCTTATCGAAGAAGCTAAAAAGAAAAATAGCAAATTTATTTTGGAGAAAAATATGCTTTTTTATAAAAGAAAAGATAGGAATGGTACTGAAAGAAAATTATTAGTTGTCCCGGAAAGGTTTCGTGAGCAGTTAAAAAATTTTTGTCATGAAACTGTTGCAACTCATTTGGGGGTAGCTAAAACTAAAGATGCTTTGTTTAAGACTTTTTATTGGCCAAATTGCTTTAAAGATATCGAAGATTATGTAAGAACTTGCGACTACTGTCAACGAGTTGGAAAGCCTCAAGACAAAAAGAAAGCACCTTTACAGATTGTTCCAGTTATTTCAGAAATATTTACAAAGCTAAATGTTGATGCTTGTGGACCTTTACCTGTCAGTACACTAGGGAACAAATACATAATAACTGTAATATGTTTAGCTTCGAAATATCCTGACGCGGTTCCTACACCTAATTTGTATTCTACGACGATTATTGATGCTTTATTGCAAATTTTCAGTAGACTTGGATTTCCTCGTATACTACAAACTGACCAAGGAAAGTCATTTATGAGTGTACTTACAACGGAATTCTTAGAGAAATTTGGAGTTAGAGTTGTGCGAAGTTCGGTTTATCATCCACAAAGTAATCCAGTTGAAAGAATGCACAGGACTTTGAAACGGATACTCAGAGTACTTTGTTTAGAATCTGGAGCTGATTGGGAGAAAGTACTGCCTCCTGCCCTTTTTGCATTAAGAACTGTAACTCACAATAGCACTGGGTTCAGTCCAGCAGAATTAGTCCATGGCCAGAACTTAAGAACTCCAATGATGCTACTCTATGAAAAATTGACTGAGCAAGAGATAGAAGAAGATAGTGTGATATCCTATGTATTTGACTTAATGAACAGAATGAAGAAATGCCAAGAGCTCGCTGCAGAAAATATGGAAAAAGAGAAACAAAACCAAAAATATTGGTATGATATAAAAGCCAGAAAACAAGAGTTTAAAGAGGGAGATAAAGTTTTAATTGTGGCCCCGTCCAAACCAAATAAACTGTCAGTTAGTTGGATAGGACCTGGAGAAGTAATAAAGAGATTGTCAGAAACTAACTATGTTATTTGCGATCCAGAGAGAAAGAAGTCCCAAGTGTATCACGTAAATATGTTAAAGCCCTACCATCAAAGAAAAATTGAAAGTATAAATTTACTGACTATAAAAACAACCTCTAATGATGAAGAAGAGGATGAAATTCCTAAATTGGATGAGGAAAATAATGACAATGCGTTGTTAGAAATATTGCAAGACATACAAAAAAACAACAGATTAAATGAAAGTCAACGAGAAGAATTAGGACAACTTATTGGAAAATATGCTGACTCTTTTTCGACTGAACCAGGGTGCACGAATCTAGCCGAACATGATATTGAGCTGGAATCAGAAAAACCAATCTGTGCCCGGCCTTATAAAATGTCGCCTAGACAAACGGAAATCCTTAAGGCCGAAGTCGAGAAAATGCTGAAACTGGAAGTCATTGAGCCAGGTGAATCTGACTTTGCCTCTCCGTTAATTTTAGTTGAAGTTCCAGGCAGAGAAGCGAGACCTTGCATAGATTATCGCCGTTTAAATAAAGTGACTCGCACAAAATTTTATCCTTTGCCCAACATTGACCAGTTAATAGAAAAGGTGTCTTCAGCTAAATATATTTCAGTTTTAGATCTGACCAGAGGTCTGAAAATCCTGTCTTATATAGTCTTGACTTTTTTCATCTTTCAGTGTAATGGTTTAAAATTGGGAATTGGTATAGTGTTATCCCAGCTGAATGAAAATCATGAAGGACATTCTATATTGTATCTGAGCAAAAAGTTTTCAGACAGCGAACGAAACTTTAGTACCACCGAAAAAGAATGTGCTGCTATTGTGTTTGCAGTGCGAAAACTACGATGCTATTGGATGGACATCAAAAATTTCAGATCCAGACGGACCACAACCCCTTAGTATGGTTAGATAAAAACAGCGGAACTAATCCTAGACTTTTAAGATGGGCCTTACTTTTACAGTCCTTCAATTATGAAATTGTTCATAAAAAGGGAAAACATCATCAGAATGCTGATAGTTTGAGTCGAGCCCTAAAAGCCTAAGTTTGATTAGAATGCTAATATGTAAATATGATAATTTGTATAACAGTTAAATTTGAATTTATTGTTTTGAATATGTGTAAATTGTTTTTCATTTGTATCTTGTGTATAATGTTTGAATATTTATAAATTTTATTTGTATTTTATATATTTATGTTTTCATGGTGGGAATAAGTCAGTTGTGGTTCACGGTACTAAATTTTGTTTGGAACTGGTGCTTGAAAGCAATAATTCACAAAGAAACTTTTCCCCGTCGACGGTGAAAAGTTTTCTCCAGGTGGGGAGGAGCCTGTAAAGAACTAATTCATTACAGAAAACTAACATTTTTTCCACCGATAGATGGCGGTAGTCAACTGAGGATAGAAGATTGTTCTGTTTTTTCGAACTCCGAAGCGAGAAGCTGGAGTGAGAGCGCAGAGTGTTTTTTTTGGTTGTGAAGGTGACTCGACGAGTGAGGTAGTTAAAAAAGTAGAAATTGTTACCACGATTATATTTTGTGTTTTGTGTTCGTAAATTTGTGTTTTGTGACTGTCATATTAAATCAAGAAAACCCATCCGATGGCCTCTTCATTTATCAACTGTGTTTATTATTAAAGAATACCATAGTCTCCTACATTACACTATTCGCACTTATATTAGTCGAGGAAATTGAACCTATAAAACTTAAAATAGGAAAGCCCTCCTGGCCAAGTGGAAATAAAATATGAAAGGCTATTGTGCATAAAATGAAAGAGTGGCTGAAGGGTCGTCAAATGATATATCAGATGAGGGGTTTTGGGAAAAATTGACCCATCCCCCTCCCGGAGCCTTCAAGTGAAACTAGTTCGCTGTAGCTTAATTAGCGGCTAAGTTAGAAAAAATGCTTAAAAAACACAAGTTAGAGCCCAGAGGAGTCAATAATATAAGACTTTTTGAAAAAATTATCATTTCTCGTGTGATCACAAGTGTTCAGCTATAAGTATGCAAAATTTCATATCCCCAGCTTAATTAGGGCTCAGTTAGAAATCATTGCTTATAATACAGAAATTGAAGCCCAAAGGGTTAATTATAACACTTTTTCAAAAATTCACATTTTGTCTTTTGATCTGACGCGTTCAGCTATAAGTATGCAAAATTTCATGTCTCCAATTTAATTAGGGGCTCAGTTAGAAAGAATTGATTAAACACAAGCTGGAGTCCAAAGGCTTAAATATAAAACTTTTTCGAAAAAAAAAAATATTTGTCGTGTGGTCTCAGGTGTTCTGCTATAAGTATGCAAAATTTCATGCCTCCAACTTAATTATGGGTCTCATTTAGAAAGAATTGCTTAAAATATATATGTGGGAGATCAAAGGATTAAATGTAAGACTTTTTCAAGATTTTATAATTTGTCGCCGGGCCTCAGGTGTTCTCCTATAAATATGCAAAATTTCAAATCTCCAATTTAAATATGGTCTCAGTTAGAAAGAATTGCTTAAAATACACAAGCTGGAGTTCAAAGGGTTAAATATAAAACGTTTTTCGAAGTTTATTATTTGTCATGTGATCTGAAGTGTTCAGCTATAAGTATTCAAAATTTCATGTCTCCAACTTAATTATGGGGCTCATTTAGAAAGAATTGCTTAAAATATATATGTGGGAGCTCAAAGGGTTAAATGTAAGACTTTTTCAAGATTTTATGATATGTCGCCTGGCCTCAGGTGTTCTGCTATAAGTATGCGAAATTTCAAATCTCCAATTTAATTATGGGCTCAGTTAGAAAGAATTGCTTAAAACACACAAGCTGGAGTCCAAAGGGTTAAATATAAAATTTTTTCGAAATTTATTATTTGGCGTGTGATCTGAGGCGTTCAGCTATAAGTATGCAAAATTTCAAGTGCCCAATTCACATAGGGACTCTGTTAAAATGAATTGCTTAAAATACACAAGCTGGACTCCAAAGGGTTAAACATAAAACTTTTTCGAAATTTATTGTCTGTCGTGTGATCTGAGGTGTTTAGCTATCGGAATACAAAATTGCATGCCTCCAATTTGATTAGGAATTCTGTTATAAGGGATTGCTGAAAATACACAAATTGGAGCCCAAAGGGTTAAATATAACACTTTTTCAAAGTTTTATGGTTTGTTGTGTGGGCTCATGTGTTTAACTATAATAATTCAAAATTCCATGTCCCTAACTTAATTAGGGGCTATGTTAGAAAAAATTGCTTAAAATACACACATTGGAGCCCAAAGGGTTAAATATAAAACTTTTTTTCAAAATTTTATGATTTGTCTTGTTGTCTCAGGTATTCACTATAAGTATGCGGAATTTCATGGCTCCAACCTTATTAGAGACTGACTTAGAAAGAATTGTTTGAAATACACATGTGGGAGCCCAAAGGGTTAAATTTAAGACTTTTTCAAAATTTTAGGATTTGTCGTTTCATGTGAGGTGTTCAGCTATAAGTACTGAAAATTTCAAGTCTCCAACATGTATAGTTTCTGAGAACGGGCTCTGTGACGGACAGACAGACGGACAGAGAGACAGACAGACAGACAGACAGACAAAGGAGTGAGACGAATAGGGTTTCGTCAGATGAACGAAACCCTAAAAACGGACTAAAATACGGAAATACTACTGGCAATCTAGACACCAGTACTATTTCCGTATTTTAACGACACTTTTTCCTGGTAAATTACAGAAATTTTTCCGTTTATTTGGAGTTTAACGGAAATTTTTCTGTTATTTACCGGGAAAAAGTTCCGTTAAAATACGGAAATAGTACTGTCGTCTAGATTACAGTAGTATTTCCATATTTTAGTCCGTTTTTTTTTACAGTGTATATATGACCCAAAAGAATACTTCGACTGTTAACTCGACCAGCAGAAAAGAAAATTAGATTCATTCCGAGACGAAAAACAAAATTCGGGATATCCCGACAAGATATTTGAAATTTGACTCTATTCAATGATCCCGAGGAGTCCGCTATTCAGAGCTTTTGCTATATTTGAATATTAAAGAATTCTTTCATTCTTCTAACATAAAAATAGTATTAAAGATACAATTATAGATTAATTTCCATAATGGCATTAAAACATGATTTACTTTCCTTTCAAATATAGCGGGTTCGGGTCGGATGCGGATGGAAATACCTCGAGCTTGGGTCGGGTTGCGGATTGCCGAAATTTTTTTTGCGGGTTTGTGTCGAGGAATTCTTTTTTTGTCGGATTTGGGTAGGGTTGACTTAAAATGGAATTTGCGGGTCTGGTCGGATACAACCCGACCCGTGGAGGATTCTACCTGGTATACTCCAAAATTAATAATAATAATTCATTTGATGCATTTAAGATTATACATAATTGGTCAAACTTCAATTCAAACTGTCTAACAAAAAAAGCTGGAGTCGGAGTCGGCTTTTTTTTAAAGACTCCGACTCTTTTGGTCAAAAATGGGTCCGACTTCAACTCCGACTCCGCAGCCCTGCTATTAATAAAGTGTATTATTGATATAAATGAATACCACTTAATTCTATAAGGGTGCATATAATAAATTCCACTTAAAGGGATAGGAATCCCTTTCATTAGTAGCAGATACCAACTGCATATGAAATATGAACAGCATTATTAATATTAATGGCTTTTTTTTAAAGACTCCGACTCTTTTTCTCAAAAAGGGGTCTGACTTCAACTCCGACTCCGCAGCCCTGCTATTAATAAAGTATATTATTGATATAAATGAATACCACTTAATTCTATAAGGGTATCTATTTATATAAAATCCAAGTCTCTGTGTGTCCCTCACTATTCCGGTAGGACCGCCTCACTGAAATGAGTAATTGTTGAAAAATATTAATGCAGGTTTACCACAGTAACGCCAAATGTTAGCCAACTTGGCGATAGCTGGCTAATTTGGCGAAATTCCCATTTAAAACCATTAAGCTTTCATAATGGAGGTCACCAAAATTGAATTCAAACTCCACTCTTTTAAGATAATTTTTCGAAATCTATGGGTGAGAATTTAAAGTACATCTTTACATCTTCCCCCCGATGCTACTAATAAAATAACCGCCAATAGACAACGGTGTACTGAGCTCCTAACTGCGCGATTTTAGTGTGCTTTAGGTACTTTTCCAGTATAGGTGCCTTGGCGAAAAAGGAAATTCCGTAACATATTTTCCGGGAACCTATTCACTGTTTCATTTTATATACACACGCATTTTTTTCGATATTTATAGGATTTACTTAACATAAAAAAGCCGTTTCTCTAATTTTATACAGAAACAGATGAAATTTGTACATAAAACATCAATAATATACATATAAAACAAACAAAAACGCTCATCAAATTTGTTTTCATAGATGTTTATATGATTTGACAACAAATCTCGATATTTTCCCGTTACACGGACACCATGCCAAAATTTATGCTAATGCGCCAATTATTTCAAAATGCTAAAAGATATTTGTAATTTTATGCCAGCAGTTTAATATGAGTTTTATTGTATTGCTTTATTTTATAGCAGTTATTTGTTCACTTATTTTAAGTATATATTTGTGATATGATAAAATAGTTCGTCAAAGTCTGGAATTTTCAAATGTTATATTTTTTAAATGCTCACTTTAGTATCGACAATGATTTTTCTTTTATTTTTCAAATGCTTCAATTCACGATTTTGCGCCAACTA
Source organism: Maratus speciosus (assembly GCA_963932465.1). NCBI lineage: Eukaryota > Metazoa > Arthropoda > Arachnida > Araneae > Salticidae > Maratus > Maratus speciosus. The sequence continues at coordinate 96,278,679 of OZ010799.1, forward strand.
TTACGCTTGGCGACAATGGTGTCCGCATAACGGAAAAGTACCCAAATCTGACTTTCTGATGAACAAATTACACCAAGCTTTTTTAAAAAAATGCCAAAGCCCCTACAGTGGAAAAGTACCAAACTGTCTATTATTTTGCGCTATACGTGTTATAGTTTGTACTATATGCAAGGGGAGTGGAGCGAAGGGTTTAAACATTAAATATTAAAGTTTCGGCACAAATGTCATATACGCCCCATATTGGCGCGATTTTTTCTGACGCCAATGTCATACTAGCGTCTCTTTCGTGCGCTATTCCCTACCTGAGCGATGGATAGCGGTTAAGTCCATTCTAAATGCAGGTGGGAAGGTTGGGAGAGCTCAGAAATTTGCTCCGTAAACCACGTGATGTTTGCGTCATCATTGTTTATGTTCATATTTACTACTCTGATTTCGGCGTTAAGATATGCAGCTTCTTAAAATCTTGTATATCGTCATTGACGACTATTTTATTATTAAAAACATCATAGGTATAGGAAGGTGTATTCCTTATTCCAAGAAAAACATAATTTATAAGAGTTTAGAAAATGCACATTTAAATATTCATCCTCATCAAATAAAATCAGTTTTCCATCTTTTTAAATTTATATGCTCTAGTATTTTATTTTTGCAATTTTTCTGATCATAAAGATATAATTATATTTAGATGATGATAAAAAGGTATGATTGGTAAAATATTACGGTTAATTTCTTTGCCGATCTAATTAATTTCATTAAAATCCTAATTATATAAATATATGCTTAATAATAAGCATTTCTTAAAGTGATAAAGGCTGTTGTTTTTAAAAAGTGCTTTTAAAGAAAAAATCAAATAAATATTAGTTATTTGTGATTATAATATTCCAATAATATTTATTTCAATTTATAGAGTATAACGTGGTTTTTTGTGAATGATACAAATAGCTATTTTATTTCTCTGTTAAGGTGATGATTTTAAAACTAATGTTAATAAAATTATTGAATTAAATTAATAAATTAATTTATAGGGTTTGAAAAAAGTTGTAAATGCGAAATTTGGATAAAATTTTTAAATATATTTTAAAAAACAAAAGGTTTTTTTAAAGTCCATATTTAAGAGCATATTATAGTTGTTTTTTTATTTTTAACACACTCTTAAATAGTTATCAAAATTAACTTAAATAACTGATAGGTTTTTTTCATTAAAAATATTTATTTTTGCAAATTATTAAAAACTTGTGAATGGTTATGAGAAATGTTTTGTGTATGAATTGTACTATTTTTATATTAAAAAAAAATCATTTACATATTTAAGTAAGATTTACCTAAAGGTATTGGAAAGTAATTGCTAGCTCAAATTATTAGAATGTAACTGTCAATATTATTGTTTTATTTTTTCTCCTTTATTAAGCATAAATTTAAAATCTTATTATGAAAAATAAGATTCTAGAAAATCTTTAAACTTTTCTCATTTTTTAACAAGATGCAAGAAAAATGCATAAAAAAAAACTTCCCTGAATTCTTAAACAATAACTAAATACCATTTTTCAATGACTAGCCTTAAAATTTTCAGTATACACACACACACATGTATTTAAATATAATTCAACATTTATTCGGTATTCAAACATATTATCACCCCCCCCCCACACACACACACACACATACACACACACACACACCTCTATCTTTCATACCTTATAAATTGAATCATTAACTTAATTCAATTAGTATAGTATAAGAAATTTAATTCTCCAACAAAATATGGTTCCACACTGCCATGTTTTTGATTTCATGTCGATACAAGGCAGAATTAGAAATCCGTCTTTATCTTGATTTAAACCAGGTCTTAGCTGAAAATTTGCACTCTTTTTCTAAATGTTTTCATCATTTGAGCACTACTATATGGCAGAATAGACTTTAATGTCCGAAGGATCAAGAATTAAAATTAAAAATTCAGTTCTTATTTCACGAATTTATTATTTTCAGTATCTTAAGTTCAGATTAATAAAAGATTTTAAAAATAAAATAGAAAATTTAAAATAAAATTGAAAAGTAAAGTTTAAAAAAGAGAGAGGGAGATCGGGGGGAGGCGGAGGGTATATGCCAAATATTAAATTTATATGCTTTAACATTGAAGTTATATTTAAGTATATGTACTGCAATTTATATGCATAAATACTTTTCTATCCTAAAAACCTAAAAAAAAAAAAAAAAAAAAAAACCTTCTTTTTTATCTTGTTTTAGGTCAAGCATCTGTTAGTACATATTAGCAAGTTTTATTTATTTGATATTTATTTCTTTTATTGTTTTTACTTTAAAAAATTTATTTTAGATTTACTAGTTTATGATATCATACAATAAATTGAAAAAATTACGGCTATTCATAGAAAAATCATAATTAATTATTATTATTATTTAAGAATTCAAAGAAAATTTTTTTAATTCATTATTTTTGCATCTTGTTAAGAAACAAGAAAGGTTTAATTTGAAGAACCCCTTAGAATCTTATTTTTCATAATAATATTTTGAATTTATACATAATAAAAGAGAAAGGGAGAGAGAAAAAAATAATATTAAGAATTACTTTCTAATAATTTCTAATACTTTCTAATAATTAATTATTTTCCAATATCTTCATCTAAATCTTACTTAAAACTTGTATTATACTTATTGAATTAAATTAATGAATTAATTTATAGGATTCTTTAAATGTTGCAAAATTTGGATTTAAATTTTTAAATATACTTTTAAAAAATTATTGCTATTTTTTTTAAGTCCAAGTGTAAGAGTATGATTTTTTTTTTTTTCCATGTAAGGAACTCTTAAATAGCTATTTATCAAAAATAACTTAAATTTAATTGTGCCTTTTTCTGTTGTTGTTGTTGTTTTTACATTAGAAACAATTTTTCGGCACTAAATTATTAAAAACTTATGAATGGCTATGAGAATTCTTTTGTATAAATTTGTCTTTTTTATTTATAAAAATTTATTATTTATTTAAGTATGATTTAGCTAAAGGTATTGGAAAGCAATTGATAGTTAAAATTAATAAAAAGTAATTGTTATCTTTTTTTTTTGTCTCCCTTTCTCTTTTATTTAGTATAAATTCAAAATATTATTATGAAACATAAGATCCCAGGGGGTTCTTCAAATTAAATTTCTCTTGTTTCTTAACAAGATGCAAAAATTATGAATTTAAAAAAGTTCTTCTTTAAATTCTTAAATAATAATAATAATTAAATAAGATTTTTCTATGATTAGCCATAAATTTTGTCCATTTACTGCATGACATCATAAACTAGTAAATCTGAAAAAAAAAAAAAAAAAAAATTAAGTAAAAAAATAAAAGAAATAAATAACAAATAAATAAAACATGCTATTATTAACAGATGCTAGTCCTAAGTCAAGATACATACATATATTTTAATATAACTTCAATGTTAAAGCATTTAAATTAAATATTTGGTATTAAAATATACCCCCCCCCCAAAAAAAAAAAAAAAACTCTCTTTTTATTTATTTATTTAATATTATTATTTTTTTTGTCACAGAAAGAACATATTATAATTTTTATTGTTATTATTATTTTGAGAATACAATGAAGAATATTTTTTATTCGTTGTTAAGAAGAAAAAAGAAATACAAAATTAATTAAAAACCTTTCTACATGTTATATTTTGAAGATTAGTCAGTAGATGGCGCTCGTTTCTAGAGTGGGGGGAGCCTTCAGTTTGTTTATACCTAAGCGTTGTGCGATTTAGCGTTGACCGCAGAATTCTGTCTACCCTTCCCACCTGCATTTAGAATGGACTTAACCGCTATCCATAGCTGTCGTAGGGAATAGCGCACGAAAGAGACGCTAGTCAATGTCATATACGCAACGGGTACTTAACTGGCGCCAGAGTGTCGTAATTTTGCTTGATATGGTAATCCGGAAGTTGTTGTTTATGCTGTTGATGTTTTCGCCAAATTGGCGTCGGAAAAAAATCGCTCCAATATATGATAACGTATATGACAACTGTGCCAAAGTTTCTATAAAGCAGTATAAGACTAAAAAATTAAGAATAAAATAAATGCAAAATAAGACTAAAGAATAAAGAAAATCATGCGTTAAGCATAGAATATGAAACACTTTCCAACACATCCTAAATGCTTTAACAAAACTTCGCTATTTAGGGAAATAAGGTAAATAAGATAACGTTACTTCTTAGAGATCCCGTCGACCAATTTCGCCAAATTATATAAATCGCCGAATCAATAGTAAAACATTAATAAAAATACAAATAAAAAGTCGAATTAATGGTTTTATTGGCCATTATTGGCATTTAATTAATTAATTAATGGCAACCATTATTGGCAATTAATCTTACAATTTGGCGACAGTAATTTGGTCGACGGGATAACTAAGAAGTACCAAGATAACTAAGTAAACATTTTAGAAAACGCATAAAAAATTTTTAAAATTGATTTCAGCAGTTACCGTCCATAGCCAATAATACCGTTATTACATGCCACTATTTAGCTAAAATTTAATTTAAACTACTCTTAAAACTACTGAAATCACATTTCCAGATATTATCATCCATAGACGGTTATGTGTCCAATTCTTTGTGTGACCATGTATATCATTTTATCTATATTCTACAAACATTTCTTAGGAAACTAAATGCAGTTCAGCGTAAAAATGCATAACTCCTTTAAAAACCACCTTTAAGCAATTTACTCTCATACTCAGTAACCCTTACGAATTCTTTTGTGTAGCCCTGCATATCAATTGTAGCATTTATACACACAGTATAGTATGCATAAATGTAGTGAAACATAAAAGCGCATATCATAATTAAAAATGCATTTCTAGCAATCATTGCTTATGTACAATACTTCGGAGAAAAGTTTCTTGGCGAGAAAGAAGTTTGCCAACGTATTTTCTGGCAACCTATTTACTGCTTCTTACTCACAAGCAATTTTTTCCCATATGTATACAATTTGGCACAGATGTCATATACGCCCCATATTGGCGCGATTTTTTTCCGACGCCAATTTCGCGAAAACATCAACAGCATAAACAACATTCGGGTTACCATTACAAGCAAAATAACGACACTTTGGCACCAGTTAAGTACCGGGTGCGTATATGACATCGGCGTCAAAAAAAAAAAAAAAAAAGAAAGAAAGAAATCGCGCCAGTATTGGCGTATATGACATCTGTGCCGACAATTTAATATAAAAAAAGCTATTTACCCATTTTTATAAAGAAACAGAAGTAATTTTTGCACAGATGTCACATACGCATGGGGGTTGGCGTGATTTTTCTATGACGCGAATTTGGCAGAAATCTCGCTTTCGAATACCAGTTACTTATATATTTTTCAATTATTTGCTATCATTTTGAAAAGGAAATAACTATAAATAAACAAAAGTTTGAATAATAACTATAAAACAAAGCAGTTTATATATTTAAAAAACAGAAAATAAAAGTAAATAAAAAATTTATTAATAAATAAAAAACAATAGCCGGGTTACCATAGCAGGCAAAATAACACCATTTTGGCGCCAGTTAGGTATCCCGGTTCATATCTGAAATCTGTGCCGTAATTTGTATATAAAAAAAATTATATATATTTAGAAACGATTTTTTTTATGCATATAAGTGCATATATAAACAAAGATAAAAGTTCATTAGATTTGTTTTCATAGCTGTTTATGTATTTTCGCAACATATCTCACTTTCTGATGCCCGAATCGCGCCAAGCTTTTTTTAAAAAAGCGCTATAATGGAAAAGTACTTAAATAAATGATTAACAGAAATAACAAATTATACAAACTAAAACTTTTTATTTCGAGATCAAAGCATTGTTTTTAATTTCGGTTAAAAATACATATATCCTTGGATAACTTCAATTGAAATTAGTTTCACAGCTTAATATCTCATTCCATAAACCTAAACAAACATAAGTGATTCATTCATCGTGAAACGTTAAAAATATTAAATCATTGAGGTAATCATTCACAAAGTAAGTTCTTCAAAAATCAATGGGCAATATTCTAATGACGTCATAGTAAGTAAAATGGTGGCGGTATCGTTTGTTTATGGTTTGTAATCACAAAGATTTAATTTTGCAATGTCTCTTAGTTACATTATTTTATTGTCATATTTATGAGCTCAGAACAAAAGCCTATTTTTTCATTATTTAGTTATTAAAGACGGAAAAAATCATAAATGCATGATTTGAAAATTTTAAATAATTTTCTTTCTTAATACTAAAAACTAACATCGGGAAGTAACAGCGGGTTTAAGTTAAATAAGTTTAACTGTTTAATTGTGTTGTAATATTCAAAATAACTGTATTTATTAGATTTCAGTACTCAACATCAGGGCCCGATTAAACTTTGAAGTTAGAGGAATTACAATGTCATTTCAGGACCTTTCTTTTGGAGAAGTTTTTCTAAATTCCATATATACATGGAAAATCTTCAGTGTTAGAAATATTATTCCTAGGACTGGCATAACACGAGAACGGCCTGCAATTTTACACAAGTTTTTGAAAGCTACTTTATATCAGAAATTTTACTAAAAACTGGTTACTTTTTTGTTATAGCGGCCCACACTATTAGGATTATGACAAGTTGCAGCCAATTTCGCCAACGTCGTAACCAAGATCGTGAAGCACACACATATAATACCCATATAATACCATTTCATGAAATCGTATACGATAATTTAATAGTTTTTAACCTTACTTCAAGTGTGTTATTTATTTATTTTTAAGGCTCAACAATCTAAATTGTCCAATATATGAATTAAAAAAAATGTAAACAAAGATTGAATAGACATGACCGCAAAAATCCTCAAATCTGCATAACACTTGGAACCAAACTGTGCAGATTAGTGGTCTATTGTACACAATTTTTCATAAATGTGTTTCGTTCTTAAAATGTGTTATTTTCATCTATCACTGCGGAACAAGCGAGAAAACTCATATTCTTGCACATGAGTTGTATATATATCTTTATATCTAAATTTCCGTCATTTTTGACGGGCTACCTTTCCAGTATATAATAAATTCCACTTAAAGGGATAGAAATTCCTTTCATTAGTTAAGCAGATACCAACTGCATATGAAATATGAACAGCATTATTAATATTAATGGTGCATTATAATACGGGAAGCACACTTATAATTTGAACTATATTAGTCAGAGAGGGAATTAGCCTTGAAATCGTGCAAACATGATATCACTCAATTTCGGATCAGTAACATAAAAGTATTGAATACCTGCATTAAAATTAGAATGCTGTAATCTATATTAAATGCATTTAGCATCGTATTTTGTTTATTTTATGACTGTTTCAATATAATTGCAATTTTTGCTTTCTGTTGTGTTTATACATTATGTTTTACGTGTTAACATATTAATTTTATACATGTACTATGTATCGATGTATGCTGTACTATATAACAGCATTCATTATTTAATCATAACTGTATTAACTCTATATTTATATATTTTTATTTATATTAAATTTCTCAGAAACATACAGGAAAATTTATGTGAAATCTTGGAGAATAATTATTAAATATGTGTTCTAAAATGCTTAAAAATAAATAAATAAAACATAATTCCTTAGTAAATAAATGCTCTAAACTCTAATGTCGTGTATATTTACATTAATATGTTCTCTATTAATAAAGTATATTATTTATATAAATGAATACAACCTAATTCTACTTCTATCCCTATCATTAGTTAAGACGATATGCTGCATATTTAATATGACCAGAATTATTAATATTAATGGCATATTATAATATGAGAAGCACACGTATAATATGAACTATATTAGTCAGAGAGGGAATTATCTATGAAATCGTGCAAACATGATATCTTTCAATTTCGAATCAGTGGCATAAAATTATTGAGTATCTGAATTAAAATTAGAATGCTTTGTAATTTTCTTGATTTTATGACTGTTTCAATATAATTTAAATTTTTGTTTCTTATTTTATGTTCGATATTTTATGTTTTACATATTAACATATTGTTTTAAAACTGTACAATGTATCTATGTAAACTGTACCATGTAATAGCATTAGTTATTTAATTGTAACTCTACTAATACCGAATTAATATACTTTTACATTATTCTATCTATACAAGAAGAAAAAATTGGATTCGTGAAAATTTTTGACTTCCGGTTTTTGACGGATTTACACGTGTAAGAGTCAGAGATCCCCAAAAATATGTTTTTACAAAATGTCTGTCTGTCAGTTTCTGAATGTCTGTCTGTCTGCATGTGATACAAAATTTATGGGCGTTCTATCTCAAGAACTAATGCACGGAATTTAATAAAAATTTATATTCAGTTAGTCCCTGAAAAAAGTTGGTGCTGATTAGTTTTTGGTGTAAATCGCCCGACAGGTGGCGCTGCTATGCTGCATTTTTCACGATTTCCGCAATAGCTCTATCGCAAGAACTAATGCACGGATTTTTATCAAACACAGATTCAGTTAGTGCGTGATATGAATAGATGCTGATTACGTTTTGGTATAAATAGCCCAATAGATGGCGCTACTATGCGGCATTTTTCTAAATTTCTGCAGTAGCTCTATTTCATGAACTAATGTACGAATTTTCATCAAACTTCAGATTCAGGTATACCTTGATAAATATTAGTGCTTATTATGTTTTGGTGTAAATTGCCCAAAAGGTGGCGCTGCTATGCTGAATTTTTCATTTCTACAATAGCCCTTTCTCAAGAACTAATGCATGAATTTTCATCTAACTTCAGATTCAGTTAAACGTTGACACAACTTTTTGTTGATTAGGTTTTGGTGTTAACCGCCCAATAGATGGCGCTGCTATTCTGCATATTTCACGATTTTCGCAAAAGCTCTACCTCAAAAATTCTAACTCAAATAGCGAATTTTGAAGCGTTAACATGTATGAGATAGAAGAAAGCTTTGGTATTAGCACATCCGACTAGTTACTTATGATAAGTAACTTTATTTTCTTTTCTCATAAGCATACAGAGACAATTTTATGAATACTTGGTGAATAATTTATGAAGTATGAGTTTTAAAATGCTTTCTGCAATGTTCAGTTACTACTAAATATGTTAAAGTTTATACAAATATACAACTTATATTAATATTTATAATTTAAAATCCCAACAAGTAAAATATGTGTTAAAATTTTATCTTTAGAGTTAAGTATTTTAAATGTGCAACAGATGTTTAATGAAAATATTTTTATGTTTTAACAATTAAGATTTGTCATACCATTTTTAGACATATTTTATTATTTTTAGGTATAATTATCAATTGCAAAAAAGGCTTAGATGCCGTATATCCCCTTGGCCGCCATCTTGTGTGTTTTCAGATTTCTTGGTGATTTTATGTTGGCGATCTCTATTGATATGGAACCCGTATGACGCGTGTGTTCTGGCAACCCCGTTTTTCAGCGAGATTCGTTTGAGATTTTGTGCATGTGCTTTGATTTCGTGTTGTATCGTTCTTATCGTTCTGTCTGAAATTTATTGGATGTATTTGATTGACTATGGGTTCTGTAGACCGTTTAAACTCTCTTGCTGATGTAATTAAGAAATATGAGAAAATTTTGAATGATAAAGGATGTTTGTTTACAATGCGTAGTCATAAGCCTATTTTGGGAAATGAAGATGATGCTAGGAAGTATTTCATGCTTGAGATTTCAAGAAAGATGTCTGTTAAGGTATGTTGATAATTTTATGCATATTTTGTTGTTTTATTTTATAGTAATGTTTTCTATTAGTCGTTTATTCTACATTTCTCATGTATTTCGGAGATTGGTGCACAGCAACATACGTGCATTGACTAACTGCGGCTTTAACGAGTTTTGTGCTTTTTTGTGATTGCTGCAGAAGAGTTAGCTGAATCCAGTGATTAATAAACGCGTAGTGATCATACGACGATTACTAATTGCCACTTCAACGAGTTTCGTGCATTTTTGTGATCGCGGCAGAAGGAGTTAGTTGAATCCAGTGATGTTTTTATTCGGTTAATTGGCGCGTAGCGTTCATACGACTGATATGATTGCCACTTTAACGAGTTTTGTTTATTATTTACATTTTATTTTCGTTAAGCCTAACATGCGTATAAATCAGTGCTTGGCGACTATTACTACTTGGCGGAAATGGGGTTTTCACGCCAAGAAAAAATCCAAGTGGCGGGCCTGGGAATTTATGACATCTGTTCCGCAAAAAATAATATTAACTATACAAGAGTCGTAATTATTTTCATCAGTTTTATCCATTATACATCCTTATTTAACTAACAATAAAATGAAAAAGAAAAATACTTTACATTGTAACTCTGTAAAATTTAATAAAATTTAGTGTCTTACAATTATTTTATTACGTTTGTTTAATTTAGTCCGTTAATAAATTGACGATGAAGCTGTTCAATATAATATTCGTAAAATTAAAACTACAACAGAACCTTATTTATCCGAAACTCTTTTAACCGAAACTCCCGATTAACCGAATTCCATTTTAAAAACTCTTTTTCTTTTACATTCCTAGTGAGCAAAATCCTTTTTGAAAGCTTTTTTTTAATTATCATATTTCTTGTGTGCAAGCATTTCTTTCCGAACTGCGAGTACACATAAATGTTTTCGACCTCCTTTCTTAGAGTTCCTTTGAATTTAACTTGAGCTTCCGTAAGCTGCGGAGTGGAACAAAGAAAACGAACAAATTAGCAGTTATGAAGCTTTTGAATGTTTTGCAAAAGGTTTGGCATGTCTGGAGCAGCAGAAAGACTGTGATACTGGTGAACTAATAATATTAAAAAAGTCCATGATAGAGCTTCAAAGCAAAGACAATCGAAACTGAGAGAATGAAAACATTTTTTCAAACCCTTGTGATGTATGTAAAAGGTACTTAATTTCAAAATTTAAATTCAGGTAATTTATTCTTTATTCTATTTTGCTATTGCTTTATTTTTATCAAGCACTTGTTACCATATAGTAGGAGAGCTGTTGAACATTTTTGAGTAGGTATTTGAGGCACCCTGAAAATTTGTGCAACACTTCTTTTGTAATGCCTGAATACAAAATTGAATGTCTGGCTGAAGGATCGTGGCCCAAAAACTGTGCCAGACAAAAAATGGCACTTGACACGTGTCTGGCACAATTTTTGTGCCGACTAAAGTGTCTGTCATTTTCAAAATATTTTTTTCTAAGCATAAATATTATTTTGTCTCAATCTCAGCGTGCCTCAAATACTTTTTTTGGGTAGTCAAAAATGGCACTTGACACGTGTCTGGCACAGTTTTTGGGCCGACTAAAGTGTCTGTGGTTTTCAAAATATTTTTTTCTAAGTATAAATATTATTCTGTCTCAATCTCAGCGTGCCTCAAATACCTTTTTTGGGAAGTCAAAAAAAAAATGGCACTTGACACGTGTCTGGCAGAGTTTTTGGTCCACGATCCTTCAGCCAGACATTCGATTTTGTATTCAGCCATTACAAAAGAAGTGTTGCACAAATTTTCAGGGTGCCTCAAATACCTTCCCTAAAATGCTTAACAGCTCTTGGACTAATAATAAGAAATATTGCTTACATTTCTTCTATCGCATATATCTATTCTAATCTTAAAATTGAAGCATTCTCGATTATCCGAAAATTTCGATTTTCCGAAAGATGGTCGGTTCTAATTACTTCGGATGATCGAGGTTCTACTGTATATGTGTTATGGCAATTCTAACTATTGTGCAATATTGTAATTACATACTGTGGCAACTCTCTAACTCTGGGGAACTCATAATGCATCTTGCATTATGGCTGTCGCTTAACTGCACTGTAAAAAAAAATCTGTAGTTCTACAGATGTAAAGTTACATGCTTACTAAACTTTCACCTGTAACTGTACGAAAAAAGCTGCAAATCTACAAAACTAGTTTTTGTAAAGCTACAAAAATCTGTAACTTTACAAATTAATCTGCTAAAATTTTAGTAATCTTACTAAACTTTTATTTGTAACCCTGGCTGGAGTTACATGAAAAGTTCTCGGAATCCCAGTTTCCAAAAAAATTCTTAGTAACCTTACAGATTTTTTGATTTTCGTCGCAAAAGTGTGTCTGTTACATGAAATTTTGTTGTTGCCGTTACATGAAAAATTCTAGGAATCCAAGTTTCCTAGAAAAACTTTAGTAACTTCACAGATTTTTTTTTACAGTGTGGCTGTAAGACATCCCTTTTTAGGTGCGTTCGTAATTATATAAATACGTAGTACCTACAGTCGTGGTCTGGTCCGTCTGTTCGTCTGCCCGCATATAACAGCGCAAAAACTAAGCAACCGAATGGTTTGAAATTTAATATATATAATCGTTGCAGAATTTTGTCGAATCATTTCAAATTTTATGAAAATCGAAATCAAAATTTAAAAAGATATTAATAAAAGTTTTCTTCATTCTATTAAATCCTATTTTGCGTCATTAATTCAATGATATTCCATGATAGGTAATGATTCTATGATGCAATGGTGATTCCATCCTATTTAAGATGGAGACCTTTTATGCCCGCATTACTGAATTTAATATAAATCGTAATAAATTTTGTATTCATGCATTTCTGCATAAGCGTGCAACAGCTATTGCATCAAGATCTGAATATTTATAAAACTAGTTGCAGTACTTCGTAACAGCTACTTAGTAACGTACTTCATTTGTCACGTTTGCCGTACAATTTCTGACTTGTTAGACACATTTTTAAACGTGAAAGTATAACACTTGCTGGCGTGATTATTCAAGGGATTTTTAACCGAACAATTTATTTTTTATTTTTCGATAAATGAATTAAATATTGAGATATACACTATTCCTGTTTTATAATGGCAGTTTCTTCCTTTTCCCGCGTTTTCGTGTCTGAAAATTTCGTACAAAACTTCGGCAGCATTTTCTGACTGATCCACTGTAGCCACCACATGTAGATCTGTCTGCCTTTACCGTAAAACGGAAAAAAACTGTTCGGTTATATAGTTTCTGAAGAAAACCATCTGCCTATTTCATGTGTTTGCGAACAAAAATGAATTTAAAAATGTGCCAAAAAGTAGTGCGATTGTATTTCAGAACAGCCATAAAACATTTGGCTGTCTTGGTTCGTTTTGCTAAGTCTTAACCCAGAGTGAGTGATGGATAAATATGTAGATAGATTTAAATTTCTTTAGACTAGATCAGTGATTTTCAAACTAAGTTCTGATTACAGCTAAGCTGAACAAAACGTCCCCGAATTTCGGGGATGCAATTCACATTTAGATGATCAACTTCAGGTTTTTGATTAAAAGAAAAATATTTTTTTTCTGAGTACTGTGAAGTACCGAAAGTAAAGCCCCCTCCGAATATAAGCCGCCCCCCCCCCCTCATACATGTAAATTTTTCCTTTTTTTAAAAAGTGCTATTTATAAATCCTCCCCTTCAAGTTTTATGTTCTGATGCTTTCAATTCTTCTGCGTTTTTTTTTTTTTTCAAGAAATTCTTTTTTGTTTCCGTATCTCCTAAATGAATCAGGGTTCGTACGGGTCCTGGAATTTCCAGACCACGAAATTCTTCGGTACCAGTATTTTCTTATAGAAAACCTCTCCTTAAGTAAAGCGAAATTTCACGCGTTTGATCTAGATTTATTTATTTTTTCTTTTATAAAAAATACTGATATTTCATCTGGAAAAGAATCCTTCCGGCCAGTGCCGGGAGGAAGAAATAGCTTTCATATTCCTTATTTTAAAAAAGCCAACTTATATTATTCAAACACACGAAGCTCAATTTATTGGACACCGAATATAGGAGATTCAATACTAATTTTTATCAATACTAATTCATTATGAATGAGAATTTTGCGAAATTAGTCAGCTTTATCCAAGCTGCTTTTATTTAAAGTAACTTATATTTGGCTGCCAAATTCGACGATTTCTTAAAGTCCCTGCCATTTTAAGACAATATGGTGGATGAGGTTAACCAGTGAGCTTGGTCGAGACCTTAGTAATTGCTGTGCACATGCTCACCCACTTCGGAATCGATTGATATATACGAGTGCTGTCGCAGGCAAAAAAACAGATTTTTCAAAATGCCACCCACATTAGATATTGAAATTGCTATATCTGAGCCATTTTTTAAGATAAAGACAAACAAAAAATGCTCCTGAATCTTTATATCAAGGCCAAATACTTAAGAAAGAAACCTTTTTCAATTTCTAATTTTTTTGCACCTCACTGTAAATATAATTTTTTTTTAATTTAATGACCGCCATTTTGAAACAAGATGGCTGATGATGCTGGTCAGCGAACTTGGTCGAGATATTGATGTATACTATCCACATGCCTTCTTACATCGAAATAGGCGAATACGTGTGTTATCGCGTGACAAATACAAGATCGTTTCAAAATGTTAGCCATGCTGGAAATTCAAAGTGCTATAATTCAACCATTTTTTAAGATATAAACAAAAGAACAAATTTCCAGAAACAAAAACTGCTCCGGAATCTTTGTATCAAGGCCAAACACATATAAAAAATCTTTTTCATTTTCCAATTTTTTAATATCTCATTTTAAATTTTAAATTTATTTTTTTTAAATGGGAAACCTTTTGAAACAAGATGGCGAATGAAGCTGGCCATCGAACTCGGTCGAGACATTGGTATGTACTATGTACAGACCAAGTTACATCCAAATCGGTTCATAAATACGCCTGTTATCGCGTGACAAAAATCAGGTCGTTTTAAAATGTCAGCCACAATAGAAATTCAAAATGCTATAACTCAGCCATTATTTTAGATATAGACGAAACAAAAACTGTTCCGGAATCTTTATATTAAGGTCAAACACATACAAAAAAATCTTTTTCATTTTTCAATTTTTTGGTATCTCATTTTAAATTATAATTTTTTTAAATTTATTTAAATGGCCGCCATTTTGAAACAAGATGGCGGATGAAGCTGGACAACGAACTTGGTCGAGATATTTGCATGTGCTATGTACACACCAAGGTACATCCAAATCGGTTCATAAATACGCCCGTTATCACGTGACAAAAATCAGGACGTTTCAAAATGTCAGCCACGCTAGAAATTCAAAATGCTATAACTCAGCCATTTTTTAAGATATAGACGAAACAAAAACTGCTCCCGAATCTTTTTATCAAGGTCAAACACATAAGAAAAAAATATTTTTTCAATTTTCAATTTTTTGGTACCACATATCAAATTTAAATTTCCCTTAAAAATTTAAATGGCCGCCATTTTTAAACAAGATGGCGGATGAAGCTGGCCAACAAACTCGGTCGAGACATTGGTATGTACTATGTATAAACGAAGTTGCATCCAAATCGGTTCATAAATACACCCGTTATCACGTGACAAAAATCAGGACGTTTCAAAATGTCAGCCACGCTAGAAATTCAAAATGCTATAACTCAGCCATTTTTTAAGATATAGACGAAACAAAAACTGCTCCCGAATTTTTTTATCAAGGTCAAACACATAAGAAAAAAATATTTTTTCAATTTTCAATTTTTTGGTACCACATTTCAAATTTAAATTTTCCTTAAAAATTTAAATGGCCGCCATTTTTAAACAAGATGGCGGATGAAGCTGGCCAACGAACTCGGTCGAGACATTGGTCTGTACTATGTATAAACGAAGTTGCATCCAAATCGGTTCATAAATACGCCTTTTATAGCGTGACAAAATTCAGGACGTTTCAAAATGTCAGCCACACTAGAAATTCAAAATGCTATAACTGAGCCATTTAAGATATAGACGAAACAAAAACTGCTCCGGAATCTTTGTATAAAGATCAAATACATAAGAAAAAAATATTTTTCCATTTTCAATTTTTTGGTACCACATTTCAAATTTTAAATTTTTTTAAAAATTTTAAATGGCCGCCATTTTGAAACAAAATGGCGGATGAAACTGGACAATGAACTCGGTCGGGACATTGGTATGTACTATGTACACACCGAATTACATCCAAATCGATTCATAAATACGAGAGTTACAGTGTGACAAAGGTCATATATATATATATATATATATATATATATATATAATTTTTATATATATATAAAAATTTTGAACGAAGTGTGGTTTCGGGGTCTGGGGGTCACGATCGATGAAAATGTACCAAAATTTTTTGAAATCGCTTTCCTCCGAACGGCTGCAATAGGTAGCTTTTTGTAATGAAAGCTACCTAATAACGGGAGTCATATGAACCCTGGTCAGTATATCTTATGCAATTTATTAGCCCCCGGTACGGTATGCTATTTCTTTCTTCCAGCTTATTTTGTGTATTCCAAAAAATAATGTTACCTTACAGAAGCTAGTCGTAAAACAAAGCAGTACGATTAAATACTCTATAGCAATTTTTTAAACTTCTAAGCATCGCACATTTTCGATTTTTATACCGTCGTATTGGGAAAAAAAGTTCATTTAAATGAATTTTGTTTGAAAACTGTATATCCATTTATTTTTGAAATGTTATTTTTTTCTAGTTTTTAGAGCCATTTGCTTAATATTGGCAACGGAAGTACTCCATTTCTGTAGAAAGTAAAGGAAAAATAGTTGCAAAATAGCAATTATATATTTTTGTTGCCATTTTCTCATAACAACCGAAAGAAAGTGTAATTAAAATACGTGCTATTTTTATAAATACACGTATTTATAAAAATATAAATACGTGTATATTATATTTTTATACGTGCTATACGTGCACGTATTTTATTTTAATACGTGCCTTATCTATGTTACGTGAAAAAAAAATATAAACGAATGATTTCTGTTAAAACAATGGAGCTATTATAAACTATATTTAATTTTAAATATCTATTAATCATCAGATAGCCGTTATTATTATTTTTTTTTTGTCGATTTTCTTGAATGACGGCATCTTTTTGCTGCATTTGTGCATTATTTCGCGATAGTGATGTGCTATGCATGCTTTACAGTAGATGTTTAATAGTAGATCGTAAATGTGGAATTTTTAAGTGGACGCGAATGACGTCATTTTACATAAAGTAAAACGTGTGCTTTAAGTCTTAAAATTGAAATATGTTTTGTGCTGCAGTAGAGTCCGGCTTAACCGAGTTATTTTCTTCTGATGGACAGATGGCTTCTATTATTATGAAATAGCCATTATAAATGAAGTGTTAGGTAAAGATGAAAGAGCAGCCGTAAAAAGTTAGAACTCTGATTTTCTGGTCACAATGGGGGAAAAAATGGCCATAATTTAAAAAAAAAATTAAAAAGATAGAACTCTGATTTTCTTGTCAGAAAAAAAATTATGGCCATTTTTTCTCCCATTCTGACCAGAAAATCAGAGTTCTAACTTTTTACAGCTGCTCTTTCATCTTCACTTAACGCTTCATTTATAATGGCTGTTTCATAATAATAGAAGCCACCAGTCCATCAGAAGAAAATGAAGTAATGGAAATGCCGGGGGCGACACTAAATTCTGAAAAAGCAGAATTCCTGTTCTCTAGTTTTTATCTAATCTCTTTACATATCATTGTATCAGAATGGCTTGTTCTCTATATTAATTAATGTTTCCCTTGAGTTTTTTGCACTAAGATTTAATAGACATTTATATTGAGCCTAAGTTTTATAATTTTTGTTCATATTTATCTCATATCTAAATAATTATTTTAATTAAATTTGTTTCTTTAATTTATTATTTTTATTAATGGAAACTACGTAGCTTCTATGGAAGAGAATTTTAAAACTAAAAAATGTAAAATTGATCTTGTTTTATTTTGCAAATTATATAAATCCTATGAAATTTCATAAATTCCAAATATGCCCCCCCCCCCCCCCCAGTTTTTCTATCGTTTTCACAGAGGTTCCATTTATAAGCCCCCTTTTAAATCATTAGAAATACCTGTCTGCTAAAGGGGAATTACTTTCGGTACTTTACCGTAGTTTTATAAGTCATCTTCAATATTCTTCATCTTCCTGCATTCGACTTGTCGCTAACCTCATAGAATCTTTTCGCGTACTTCCACTTTTGAGAAATAAATATATAGTGAAAACGGAAAATGACGCATTTTGCATAAAAATATACATTAATTTCTTTTATTTTGAGTTTCTTTTCTTTTCTTTTCCTTTTTCCCCTTCAGGCTGAAATGTGTTGGGTTAGGGTAGGGTAGGGTTTCGATGATGACTTTCAATACAGTTTTCATGGTTGCGCAATTTGATAAGAAAATAAATCTTTGAATGTATAGTATCCAATTTACATAAAAATATTACTGAAATTACACGCAATAATAAAAGTGTTTATTAATAATTTGTATATTATTGATTAATTTCTTTCATGTCGGGTTTCTTCTGTATATCAGTTCAGAACATAGTGAGTAATATAGAAAACATTCTGACAAATTTTCTCCTAAATATGTTTAAAACATTTGATGCAATGAAGTTTATCGTAGATGGAAATAACGGACAAATTGATTTTCAATAAATTGCATTTAAAGGTTTCTTATCTATATTATATCTTATTTATAAAATTAATCTAGAAGTGTCAAATAAGGTTTATTAGTTTTTTATCTAAAAAAAGGTCAGAAAACCAATCATAGAAACTTTGTTCACATTCCTCCTGGCATTCCTATTCACTTCCGGTATTTGACGCATTACTTCCTGTTTATTAAACTGTTCACAATTCCGCTTCTAGTAATCGTAGAAATAAAATTAAAACAGATTTTAAATCATTTTCAATAGTTTATTTTTAATTGTAATACCCCATAGCAGAACCTGTGCAGCACGGCAGCAGTGCGGCAGATTATTTAAACCTTGTAGATTAAGCTACCAGCTTAAAAATAAATACTAAATTCACCAAAAATTTACTTTGTTTTAAGGGTATTTGTGTTTCTTATTACATTTTCTTTGTAAAATGCAATTTTTGCTTACTTAATGGGTTGCTATAAGTATTTATGATAGTAGCTTGGTTCAACATTGTTGGGTCACAGATAAATTTTGGTTTGCTGCAGATTGACACCCAAAACTCTGCTACTGGGTTTTAATATAAAATCTATTATATGTTTATAGATTCCGATTTTTTTTATTATAATTTATTATTATTATTATTATTATTATTTAGATATAATCGAGAATCAACGTAGTACAAAGTAGTACAGTATAAAAAAGCAATAACGGCTTAAAAAATATGGAACATGGACTTCAAAATCTTGCCGAAACTAATTTTGCAAGATTAATTTTACAATAAATTCGATAATACCATGCTATATTAAAACTTTTGTTATTGTTTTCTACAATTTAGAAGAAAAAAAAATTATTTCTATAAAACATAAATAAATAAATTAAAAAGTAAGTAAAAGTTTAAAAGAAATTACAGGATTCTTACTCTATGATCAAACTTCAGCCAATTTTGGCCATAGTAAAACATTCCTTGTTCTCTTAAGGGGGTCTGGGACACAACAATGTCCAAATTTTCTAAAAACTTTTATTGCATTAAAAATTTTTCTGCGTTTTTCTGCTTAAAATGACGTTTAAATCGTATTTTTATCTTAATTAGTGCAGGAAATATAAAATTTTTCGTTTTGGTGTGTTTTCAAAATCTAGATTTCAAGCAATGGTTGTCATGAAAACGATTTCTTGTGAAAAAGCGTTTTTCTTCATGATGGATTTTCCCACCATTTCTCGTATTTAAATCGCTATAAGTCAAGAACCGTTAAATATAAATGGTTCAAACTTGGAAAATGTCTTTTTCAATTGTTTTACTTTAATTTTGATTCAGCAAATTAGAAAAAAAAATTACTTTTAAAAATATGATTTTTTTTTTTTTTAAGTTACACCATTTTTTTTAAAAATTTACTTTAAATATTTTTAATTTTTTTAAGAACGCTGAATCTAAATTAAAACTTAGATTTTTCCGTTTATTTAAATGAAAATAAAATGAAATTCTACAAATAATATTTTGAGTTATAACGATTTAAAATTACTACACTTTTTTACTGAATTTTAAATTAAAATTTTTTTTAAAAAATATATGAGAAGTTTTATCATGTGATTTTGTTTACAAATAACATGGTTAAATATCACAAAAAAATTCAAAATTTTAACTCAATAAATAAAAATAATTTTAAATGGTGTCCCGGACCCCCTGAAAGTATTTAATGGCATAAAACTTGTCAATATAAAAGTTGTAGATAATATTAAGAAAATTTACAATAAATTTAATTGGATTTGATATCTTGAGAATTGACGATTTTTTTTTCTCCTTAAAACCCTATTTTTTTTTCGCCCCTTGAGCCCATTTTTAATTTTATCAAAAATCTGTGATACATAAGTTTTTGGTCTTTTTTTTAGGAGTAATAAAAACTTTAAGGGTGTATTCGAAAAAATATTTTTCCACCCTCAACAGCTCGAAATTTTCTGAGACATTTTCAGACTCATTTTTAAAAGTAAAAACATGAAACTTGCTGGGGTGATTTTTGAAGAGTTGTATAAGGTGCCGTGTGATTTCATTTTTTGCTCAATTAATTAGAATTTGATTTTTAAGCAATTATTTTCTCATTATAACCATCTTTTTCATCCCCACATCTCCCGCTTCCGGAAATTTTGGTTCAAAACGCCGATTTTGTCAGCATTTTTTATAATATTTTCTGCATTTATCAAAAAATCGAGAAGCACGGCACATTATGTAGTTTCTAAATAAGAGAATTTCTTAGTTTGATGCGTTTGAGAGCAAAAATGAATTTAAAAATGAATCAGAAAATAAGCAGTTTGGATCGGAATACACCCTTAAACTGATTCGATATGTATAAAAATTAAGAAGTTGTGGGTTTTTTCGGTTTTCACAAAACCTCTCCCTATTTTCACCCCCTTGGTCTGATTTTGCCAATTAACGAACTTGACCGAGATTTTATGTGTCAGTTTAAAGGAGATTTGTGCAGAATTATGGAAGTTATCGTGTCCAAAAAAGTGATATACAGAGTGTCCCAAAAGTCTCCTTACAACTTCAAAAATTTATTACAAAAAAAGTAATAGGCCTACAGCAAAAATAATTACAACAGTGCATAGAATAACTTAAAAGTTTTTTTCTACTACCCTAGTATACTTCTACATGAGATCATTTCGTTGCATGCGACGTTTCGGTGCAACTTTTATAACCCCACTCAAATCTTTTATTTTAAATATTTTTTTTATTATTTTGTAGAATTAGGAAATGTACAAATATAATGTTCTTACAATAAAATTATAGAAATATTTCCGAATTGAGAAATCACCCCCTTCCCCACCCTAACGCCAAGAAAGCTGAAAAGATGCAAAGGCAAAAGAAATCATCCTTTGAAAAATATTTTTGTCTTGTGTAACCAATAATGCTTTTGGAACAAGATAAAGTAATGTATCTGTAACTCATTATAAACAGTATTACAACTAATCGATGTACTAAATGAATTTTAGAACAAGTTATTTTAATGGTACTTATAAGTACCGTCAGTAGATAAAGGGTTAAAACACAAAGTCAAAGTCACGAATTACATTTTGTTTTATTCAAGGTTCGTTTTTAGAAGCCGACTAGCGTAGCGGACAAAACCTCATAGTTAATTAAAAATGCAAAATATAGATATCAAATTTTACTTTGAATCAAATACACATTAAATACATTACAAAAAAAAAAAAAAAAAAAAAAAACCAAAAAAAGATTAAAAAAAAAAAAAAAAAAAAGGAGAAATAAATAAAATTTTGATACCACAGATTTTGATAATATATTTATATGAGAGATTTCATTTTGTCGATCTGTCCTTCTTCAATTTTGATATCATTATTAAAATATGAAACATAAATCTTCAATATAAATTTTCACTTTGAAGCCATACATGATTTTACATAAGATTAGTAAAACAATATGCGACTAAAGTTGGATGGCTGATAATATTTTTGATTTCATTTTGACGATATTTTGGATCCTTTAATAACAATATCATTAATAACATAAGAAATAAAAAACTTCAATATCAAATCTTACTTGTTCAAAATGACATTAAAAAAATTCTGAGTTATTTAGGATCATGTTATATTTACTGTTTAAATTACATTCATTAATATTTTTTGCATAGTTCAATATTTTTCTAACAGACAAATTTTTAGAAATATTTTGATATGAGATTTCCTTTTGTCAATCAGTCATCCCTTAATAATAATATCATTTTTGAAATCTAAAATATGAAACTTCTATAATCGAAAAATCTTAATTATTGCCAATTATTTTATAATTAATGTTTAAGCTATACACATTATTATGCTGTACATAATTCGATAATGTTTCAAAGAAAACAAATAAAATACTTAAAAAACTGACAATAAAATTAATAAAGTGAATATTTTTGATGAAAAAATTAATATTTATTTTCTTTTTTTCTTTAAAAAACTCGCTTCTTTCAAAAACTTGTTCACCTTTGTATAATCGCATACTTTTCCCTCTTAAAACTTCCTCCTATTATTACAGTGATTTTCAACCACTTACAGTGTTTAATGGACCTATTTTATCGAAGTTTAATGTCTTTGAAGTATCTCTTGACTCAAGAAGAGACAAGTTCAAGGATTACTATTCAATGTGATGTGATCAGTATATTTTAAAAATATGCAGAAGGTTATCTTAAATTTAAAAAGGAAAAAAATCAATAAATGATTTTCTTTTTAATTTTACACCTCGAGGCATCACTTTATTAAAACAAACATATTTTCATAATGTGTTTGAAATGATTAAATTATGTTTGGGGGGAGATTAAATTTTGAGAAATGGTATTTTGATTATCGTTTGGTATGAGATTTCATTTTGTCGATCACTATTTTATCAAAGTTTATATGTTGGAAGTATCTCTCGATCCAAGAAGAGAAAAGTTCAAAAATTACCGTTCACTGGTATCAATATATTTTAAAAGTATTCAGAAGGTTTTCTAAAATGTTAAAAGAAAAAAAAACTTCAAGAAATATTTTCTTAAACTCCCAACTTATTTATTTAAATCGCACATATTTTTAAAGTGTGTTTGAAATAATACATAACTTTACACATGACTGGATTTTCTTTTTTAACATGTTCACGCCGGCGCGATGGGTCACACTCGACTGTCTCAGAGCTGCCAAGTCTCCGGCTTTTTGGATACCAGTATTTTAATACAGAAAATGTTGTTTTATTTAATTAGAACAATTGGGTGATTTAAAGGAACAACATTTTCTCTAAAATAATGAGTGGTGTGCAAAAAGCCGCAGACTTGACAACTCTGAGACAGTCGAGTGTGACCCATCGCGCCGGCGAGAATGCGTTAAATATAAATTTTGAGAAATGATGTTTTGATTATATTTTGATACGAAATTTCATTTTTCCGAGCATTCACCCTTGAATAACAATATCATTACTAAAATTTATAAATATGAATCTTTGATATCACATCTTATCTTTAAGCTGCGTCACTTGTGAAAATTTTATTAATGTTGGATCTATAGTATCATATTCTATAATACTTCGTATGCGATACCACAAATCTGTATATATATAAAATTACATAAATAAATAAATAAATAAATAAATAATAAAAAAATCTTTGTATAAAAATAGTAAAGTGTATAATTTTAAATACGAAAGCAATTTTATTTTATTGCTTATTTGAAAACTTCTCTGTTTCAATAAACTTCTTTTATTAACAGTAAATGTATAATCGACACCACCACCCCCTTTTTTTAAAGCGATACTTAAAAGTGCTTCATTTTATTGCAGTGATGAAAAAAAAAAGACATTTAAGTGTTCATAGTTAAAACACTTAAAGTCACATTTCATATCAAATAAGACTAGAAGTCTGATTAAGTAAAAGAAGTTAATAAATAACCAAATGAAACCAAGAAACACTCCATTTCCAGTTCAAATTCTTTTTATTTGACTCTGAAAAAAAAAAAAAAAAAAAAAAAAAAAAAAAAAAAAAAAAAAAAAACACACACCAAAAGATTGCATCTATGAGTGTTTAATGGGTTTTTTTTTTTTTTTTTTTTTAATAAAAGTTTAATGTCTTTACAATATTTAAATATATATGTGGAAAGGATTCAAAAATCAAATAAAAAATGACATTTTTTTTTTCGTACTTTGGGGATATCAACCGCTTGAAATACACGAAATTTCGGAATGTCTTTAAAATGATATATCTTATGTTTTGGAAAAAGATAGTCTAACTAAAGTTTAATTGCAGAAAGTAAGTTTATGTGATTCTGAGGGATATACCTTAATAAAAAATAAATACTGACCAAAGGAAAAAGCATCGTAAAAAGAGTTCAATAGTTTTTACTTTCTTAAAAACTTACAAAGGTTGTTTTGTATGTTTTATTAATTTTCTGAACTTTCAATAAAATAATACGACATGAAAAGAAAATTTATTCATAAGCCAATACTGGGAAAATATACAGAAAAAAATACACACAAAAAGTCCTTATTGAAAGATTTGTTAAGCATTTTGATATTTATGTAGGAATAAGAACGTGCAGGCAGGCGAAAATAAGGTATCACTTCCTCAGTTAATAAACATTTAATAATTTGCTTCTTGATTATACTAAATACACTTAAAAATTCTGGGCCATAGGAATTATAGGATATATATATATATAGGGGTAAAATATTTAGAAATTAATTAAAAGTTGAAACTTGGATCTACTCAGATCCCGTCGTGAAATAAAATAAAAGGGGAAACGCCCTAAATCCCTAAACTAGAATATAGATCTCCGAGTTATGCGAATAAGGTAAACAAATAAACTGAATAGGCGAAATAATCCAGAATTTCTAGTCTGTCATTTTTTAGGTGATGAAACGATATACTATATTATAAATCAGAAAACCAACGTTTAAAAATCCACAAATAATACATGGAAAGCAGCAAACGCTGTTTCGAATCTACTAGCGAGATTCTTCTTCAGTAGGTACAAGATACGGAAAAGGAACAGCGTGCTAGAAAAAGCAAGGCTGAGCAACTAGTACGCTGTTCCTTTTCCCTATCTCGCACTGAAGAAGAATCTCGCTAGTAGATTCGAAACAGCTCTTTGCTGCCTTTCATGTATTATTTGTGAATTTTTAAACGTTGGTTTTCTGCTTTTTAATATTGTTGCACAAAGTCTTTATTTGCGATTTTTATATATTATGAATCGTTTGAGTTGCGAGAAATTATCATTTGATTTCTAGAATTAATTCATAAACTAGAATTATAGTTGCTAAAACCCACTTTTTGTGTTTGCATATATTTATAGAGATTTTTAAATAAGTTTGACTACGATAATATAGGAAAACGCCCTTGAATTTTGTTAGGAATAACTAGAACTCACTAGCAAAGGGAACTAGAATTTATAAAGATGACATGGACCAATTTTTCTACAGTCACAATTTATTTTCTAGACGCCAGTGGCAAAATTTTTTTGTGTAATAAAGCTATATTGTAAAATTTTTGCACTGTGAGGATATACAGGGTGTCCGGTCTCAACGGTGTCCAATGGCTAATTCCTAAACCGTTAGTCATAGACACATAGTTCCAATTACAAACATATTTTAAATCAGGTAAAAAAATATTTTAAAAGCGATTTGGGTCAATAAAAAAATTTCGTAAAAAATTACGAAATTTAAATTTTTATACGGTTCCCCGGTCCTATAAGTTATATTTAGTAAAATTTTCCTTTTACACTGACAAGTAATACAAAAAAAGTTCTGTTATTCTACGATTAAAATTGACCGAGTAATAGCTGTTTAAAGTTGGAGCATATTTTTTGCGGCAAATTGGGGTCATTAATAAATTTAGTCGAAATATAATTGCGTCAGATATATTGAAAAATGATTGAGAGTAAAATTAACACTGCAATATAAATTTGAAATCTTTAATCATTCTGACATATTAATGTAAAATATACAATTTGTAATAAACATTTAAGAAGAAAGAAAAACAGAATTTTTGTTAAATAAAATGATGCTAAATTAACAGCCGCAATTCTTTACAAAATGATACGTATATTAAAATATTATTAGATTACACTAGCCAGTAAAAGTTGGGTTATGTCATGTATTTTAGCTTTTGATAATTGGTTCTTATGTATTCTGTACCGCTGAGTCCGAAATTGACTTTCATTTTTAGTCATCACATCAGGAGTTTTCGCAAATTGCAAATTTCAAAGTTAAAAAGTGAAAAGTTAAAATTGAATCCTCCCCCCCCCCCCCCCCATCTCAGCTGTTTAGCTGTAAGAATCCCGGGATAAGCAACAATATCGAATAAAATAAAATAAAATAAAAAACGTTTTACATATGTTTTATAGTATGAGATTTTCGCTATATTTTAACTTACACATTTACGATTTGCAAAAAAATTCTAACGTGATGGTTAAAAATGAAGGTCATTTTCAGATTCAGTGCTAAAAAATACGTAAAAATCAATTATCAAAAGATAAAAAACACAACCATCTCATCTACTTTATAGTATCCGATTTTTGTTATTCTTTAAATTTGACAATTTATGATTTGCGAAATATCCTCAAATGATGGTTAAAAATTAAGGTAATTTTCGGATTCAGTGCTAAAAAATACATAAAAGTTAAAAACTCAACAATGGCAGTCTTGTATTATCTAATTTAAATTTTTTTCTTAAACTTCTTAGCGGTAATCTATCCAAAATTTTTTGTGTTGCCCTGTAAATTAAGTATAAATGGTAACCACCGAAAATAATAATAATATTAGATTGTTATCGGATTTGCACCAATATGTAAAATGTAATCTCGATCGGATATTTGAAAGTGAGTTAAAGTTCGAGTACAAATTTTGAACTGGAAAAACACTCATACGATCATTGAAGTAACGTAAAAACTTACTAATAAACATCGTAATACTTGTACGATTTTTTTCAAAGCGCAGACACATGAAATAAGATCTTCGAATACTTTAACCACTTGGTATGTGACCCCTCAAAGCCAAGCCGAAATCATTTGTTTTCAGAGCAGAAAAGTGGCATAAGTCATGCATTTTTAAAGTTTCATAACTGGCTCAATTTTAGTGTTATATGAATGGGACTTTTTTTGTCTTACTGGTCAGTGTAATAGGAAAATTTTACTAAATATAACGTATAGGACCGGGGGACCGTATAAAAATTTAAATTTCGCATTTTTTTAAAAAATATTTTTATTGACCCAAATCTCTTTTAAAATATTTCTTTACCTGATTTTAAACATTTTTGCAATTGAAACTATATGTCTATGGCTAACGGTTTAGGAATTAGCCATTGGACACCGTTGAGACCGAACACCCTGTATATATCTACTCGTATATAGAAATCGATAAAGTTCGGGTAACATGGAATGGTTGGAAAATATGGAATACTTTAATATCTGGCACGGAGTTACAAGTAAATATAAAACTGCCAAACGACTTCATAGTACTCCCATGAGACACTGTGCTCAGTTTTGTTCGGCTACCCGTTGTTGGAGCGACGCGGTGAAATAAAATATTATTCTCAATTTTTGCAGTTTATTCTGGTAAATTTTATAGAACTTGTATTAATTACAGTAAAACCTCCCTAAAGCGACCACGTTCCGTTCCAATAAAATTTGGTCTCTCCGAGAGGTGGTCTCTTAATGGAGGTCATGTTTAAATCTAGATTTTAATTGTTGAAAAAAGGCAACAATTAATGTCACTAAAATTTATTTATTACATTAAGAAAAAAAATGAAAATTTAAGTATCAAAATTAAAGTTAATTACATAAGTTAATTACTGCAGAGTTTAAAAAATGGATACATTGACGTTTGCTTTGATTTTACGGTTTTATCTTTTATAACTTTTATTTCCAAGTCCTTTCGAAGTTCAGTAAATAAATGCTTTTTTTTGGGGGGGGGGGGCGTGGACAAATAATGACGATTTCATTAATTTATCATTTTCTTTCTGAGTTTCTTGACAGAATAGGGCAGGGCAGTTTATTGACCGTCATCCTTAATTTGTCATCAGACTTAAATTCATTGCCTAAAAAGACACAAAGGGGTTTAAACACTTAAAAATTACCTAATAATAATAAAAAAATTCTAAACTTTGTTTAGAAGTTTGATGAATAATGCGCTTTCCGGAATTATTTTTCTAATAATACCTTCTTCAAGCGACCCAGAAAAAACGCAATTTGTTTCATTTTCTTCAAAGAAATGGGTCGCTCATGGAGGGAACTCAATTGGGATGGTATCTGAATGGAGGTAAAATTAGTATTGAGCGTATAGTAGTAAATTTCGTTCCATGAAAAAATGGTCGTTCAGGAAGGTGGTCGCATACGGAGGTTTCACTGTATAAAATCTCATTGTCAGTGGTGTTAACCAAATTCAGTATTAACTTTATTAGTTATATTTATTGCTGTGTTACTGACAAGGGAGCCACTTTTGGTGTTGCTCGCACCTAGCATCGAGACCTGGTGCGTTTTGTAGCCCTATACATACTAGTTAGAGAACCGAAAAAATTTCTCTGTTAAAATAATATTTTATAAACTTTTTATACTTTTAATTTTTTATTATTACATATTTATTTGTTTATTTCACGCCAAAAGTGAGTTAAGTCGCCAAATAGGGCGCTACAATTTTTCCGCCTGCTTTATCCAAAGTGAAAATGTACAGAACTAGAATTATATCAGATTTTTTTTTTCTTTTTTTCATTGATAGCATAAGAAACAAATATTAGGTTTTTATTTTTTTTCCATGCAGACGATAGATATATAAGTAATAAATATAATTCTATAAAAGCTTCGAAGATCATTGAAAACTATTTTTTAGTTAAGTACAAAATAAGCAAACTATTTTCTTTTGAAATCGAATAAAATAAAGTTTCGAATGTTTAAAAGGAAATGTTGCTGTATTAAATGGTCCTTCGGTAAAAGTAATCATAAAGTAAATTAATATTTTTACACAATTTAGAAAAATTATTGTGGCGAAATAGGTCAATTTCTAGCTATTACAAATTCAACTATGACATTTGGCTAGGGTTGTCGGAAAGCTCTACTTTTGAAACTAAACGCCAACTGTTTCCCCGCCAAAAATATGAATATAAAGTTGCAATTTTTCAAAATCAAATTCGTGGGTTTTTGAAGGAATTTTCAAACTTTTTTCAATATTTTATACTTATAATTAATTAATTTTTATTTTTAAATGCTTTTCTTTAAAAAAAATTCAGTGTTAATAGTACGATAAGTGGTCTCGAAAATTGCATTTTCAGAAAGTTATGCTGCTGTATAATCAAGAAATATTATTTTAACAGAAAAATTTTATCGATTCTCAAACTTCATAATATAGGGCTTTAAAATACACCAGGTCTCAATGGTAGGTGCGAGCAACACCAAAAGTGGTTCCCTTGTGAGTTTTACTCTATGCTAGCATGTTGACGAGTGAGGAAGTTATTTTTTTTTAAGGTGGTATATCGGGTAATATGGAATATCAGCTACACAACCGCTTCAAGACGAGTCTAGACAACACTAACAGACATTCCATTCCAACGTATCATTTGAAATGGGCTTTTCCCCGGGTTATGCAACAGATGAGGATGATGCAGTGTACCTATTTTGCAATGGAAAATACAGTAGAACCTCTTTTATTCAAAACTCTTTTAACCGAAACTCTCGGTTAACCGAAATCCATTTTTAAAGCTTTTGTTTTTAATATCACATTCCTCGTGTGCAAAATCCATTTTCAAAGCTTTTTTTTTTTTTTTTTTCTTTTTTTTAAACTATCATGTTCCTTGTGTGCAAGAGGTCCATTCCGAACTACGAGTACATATAAATATTTTCGATTCCCTTTCTTAGAGTTCCTTTGAATTTAACTTGAGCTTCCGTAAACGGAGTGGAACGAAGAGAACGAACAAATTAGCAATTCTGAATCTTTCGAATGTTTTGCAAAAGGTTTGGCATAGCTGGAGCAGCAGAAAGACTGTGATATTCCTGAACTAATAATATTATAAACTTCGTGATAAAGTTTCAAAGCAAAGGCAATCGAAACTGCGACAGACAAAACATTGTTTCAAACCCTTGTGAAACATGTAAAAGGTACTTAATTTCAAAATTAAAATCCAAGTAATTTATTCTTGTTTCTATTTTGTTATTGCTTTATTTTTATTAAGCACTTGTTACCATAATAAGAAATAGCGCATATATTTCTCCTTAATCTTAAAATTAAAGCATCCTCGATCATCCGAAAATTTCGATTTTTCGAAAGAGGGTCGGTCCCAGTTACTTCGGATAATCGAGGTTCTACTGTATTCGGAGGATTGAAGAAGGGGGGGGGGGCCTTTTTGTTGCCTCATCTGGTCTGTGGTGGGATCGAAACAATAGAGTACATTTGCATTCTTACCCGACTGCCAAGAAGGGTTATGTGTTTCAGGCGTATCTGGGTATGTAGATTTCTTTATACCCTCGAAACATCACAACGGCTGGATGGATTTTAATGAATGAGGTCTCTATCAATTCACCTTAACCGTCCGATGGTTATAGGCTAGGTTTTGTTTTTATATATTCAAAATGGCGCCCGTAAAATACAACATGGCGGTAGAGACGAAAATTTTTTTTTGCGCACCATACTGAGTGACATATCATTGGATAGGTCTTTCAAAATGAAGACGATGTTTCATTGCTATTTTACAGTCAGAAGCTCCGTTTAAATATTACACAGCCTGGAAGCTGTGTAGGTGGGATCTCTAGTTTTACTGCAATTCTAACCATCATAGACATTTATAAGCCTCATCAAAAGAGTGTTTACAGATAGGAACTAACAATTAAAGACAACTTAAAAGTCATCAATAAAAGTAAATTAAAAAAATAGGTAAGTAATATAAAAAATAGTTTCACATTGATGAGAAATAATTAATCAGTTCGCTTTTTACGCAGTCGGGTTTTTTGATTTTTTAAATTTAATTTTTGTAAAAATTAAAACAACTTTTCAAATAATCTGATGATTTACACATGATGTACTAATGTTTACTTATTAACCCTCTGACTGACAAGCCCGTGTTAACAGGCTCGCTGAACTGCAGTTTTCACAGAAATGCTTGTATTATTTAAATTAATATAATTTTATATATTTTGTTATTTTTTCAATAGTTGATTCATGATTAATACTCAGAAGTATACTTCAAGTACTCAATTACGTTATTAATATCATGTTGAAGCATTAAAACATATATACAGTGAAAACAACATTATAATTTTGCCCTTTTCCGGGCAGTTAGAGGGTTAAAAATTTTTGATTATTTTTGCAAATCTTGCAATTTTAATACTCCTTACAACACTATTCCATATTACCGGTCCGGTTGCCGTTACGATGAAAAGTGTCTTTAAATGCTAAATATTGGTATGTAGTTCTTTTCTTCCACTTTAAACGCATTGAAAATGCTTTAAAAAATGGTGTCAAAGTTTGTTCTTTACTAACTTTTAATGTATCTCAATTTTTACTTTCTTCCATCTTTACAAGAAAAAAAGTTTTGGATTGGTGAAAAATTTCGACTTCCGGTTTTCGATGGATTTATACGTTTTAGGAGGTCCTGAGCACGATTTGATGTTTTTTACAAAATGTCTGTCTGTGAGTCTGTCTGTCACTGTGTGAGTCTGTCTGTGACAAAAATTTTGTGGCCGCTCTATCTCAAGAACTAACGCACAGAATTTCATACCGACTTAGAATTTCACAGAACTTGATATAAACTGGTGCTGATTACTTTTTGGTGTAAATCGTCGAAAAGGTGGCGTTGCTGTGGTACCTTTTTCACGATTTCCGCAATAGGTATATCTTAAGATCTAATCCACGGAATTTCATAAAACTTCAGATTCAGATAGTCCTTGATATAATTTGGTGCTGATTATTTTTTGGTGAAAATCGCCGAGCAGGTGGCGCTGCTATGTCGCATTTTTCATGATTGTTGGAATAGCTCTATCTGAAGAACTAATGCAAGAATTTTCATCAAACTTCAGATTCAGTTAGCACCTGATATAAATTTCTGTTGTTTAGTTTTTAGTGTAAATTGTCCGACAGATGGCGCTGCTATGCTGCATTTTTCACGATTTTCGAAATAACTGTATCTCAAGAACTAATGCATGAATTCTCATCAAGCTTCAGATTCAGTTAGTCCCTGGTATAAATTGATCCTAATTAGTTTTCAGTGTAAATCGCCCAACAAGTGGCGCTGCTATGCAGAATTTTTTACGATTTCCGCAAAACTAAAAAACTAATGCACGGATTTTCGTCAAACTTCAGATTCAGTTATAGAAGTTGACATAAGATTGTTGATGATTAAATTTTGGTGTAAATCACCTAACCGGTGGCGCTGATATGCTGCATTTTTCAGGAAGTATTAACATGCATGAGATAGAAGAAAGTTTTGGGATTGCCACGCCCGACTAGTTTTATGTTGACTTACAACTAAAAATGTAAATGATATTCCATAATACAACAAACTTCCTCTATATATTCCTAATATCAAATACTGTTTTTACTGTCTTACAAGTTTTTTTAATTATAAATCGATTAAATAATATTAACATTATACTAGGTGCAGAACATAGCAGATAAACAAGTAAAAATTAAATTTAAAAAATCAAAAAACCCGACTGCATAAAAAGCGAACTAATTAATCATTTCTCATCAATGTGAAACTACTTTTTAGCTCACAGGCTATCAAAGCCTGAGAGCTAATGTGCCCGCCCGTTCTGTATGTATGTATGTATGTACGTACGTACGTATGTATGTACGTAACGCGATAACTCTTGATAGAAACATCCGATTTGCTTCAAAATTTTTTCCTAGGTTCATTGTGATAAGGCGCTTCCCTGATTAGTTTTGGGAGTTCATTGGTTAAGGATAAAGGGGGGAAAACAGGGTTAGTCACCCCCCTTAAATCAGAAAAATGGGTTTTTCATGCAGAATCATTCGATTTGCTCCGAATTTGATATACCGGTTTATTATGTTAAGGAACATCCCTGATTAATTTTGGGGGTCATTGGTTAAGGATAAAGGTGGAAAAGGGGGTTAGTCCACCCCCTTAATTCAGATAAATGGGTTTTTCATGCAGAATCATTCGATTTGCTCCGAATTTGGTATACCGGTTTATTATGTTAAGGAACTTCGCTGATCAGTTTTAGGAGATCATTGGTTAAGGATAAAGGGGGAAAAACGGGGTTAGTCCACCCCCCTTAATTCAGATAAATGTGTTTTTCATGCAGAATGATTCGATTTGCTCCGAATTTGGTATACCGGTTTATTATGTTAAGGAACTTCCATGATTAGATTTGGGGGTTCATTGGTTAAGGGTAAAGGGGGAAAAGTGAGGTTATCTCGCCCCTCTTAATTGAGATAAATGTGTTTTTCATTCAGAATGATTCGATTTGCCCCGAATTTGGTATACCGGTTTATTATGTTACGGAACTTCCCTGATTAGTTTTAGGTGTTCATTGGTTAAGGGTAAAGGGGGAAAAGGGAGGTTAGCCCGCCCGTCTTAATTTAGATAAATGGGTTTTTCATGCAGAATGTTTCGATTTGCTCCGAAGTTGGTATACCGGTTTATTATATTAAGGAGCTTCCCTGATTCGTTTTGGCTATTCATTCGTAAGGATAAAGGGGGGCTAGTCCACCCCCTTAATTTAGATAAATTTCTTTTTTTGCAAGATTATTCGATTTGCTCCAAATTTGGTATACCGGTTTATTATGATAAGGAGCTTCCCAGATTAGATTTGGAGGTTCACTTGTTAAATATAAAAGGGGAAAAACGGGGTTAGTCCACCCCCCTTAATTCAGATAAATGGGTTTTTCATGCAGAATCATTCGATTTGCTCCGAATTTGGTATACCGGTTTATTACGTTAAGGAACTTCCCTGATTAGTTTTGGGGGTTCATTGGTTAAGGATAAAGGGGGAAAAGGGGCATTAGTTCACCCCTTTTAATTCAGATAAATGTGTTTTTCATGCAGAATAATTCGATTTGCTCCGAAGTTGGTATACCGTTTTATTATGTTAAGGAGCTTCCCTGATTCGTTTTGGGTATTCATTGGTTAAGGATAAAGGGGGGCTAGTCCACCCACTTAATTCAGAAGAATGGGTTTTTCATACAGAATCATTCGATTTGCTCCGAACTTGGTATACCGGTTATTACGTTAAGGAACTTCCCTGATTAGTTTTGGGGGTTCATTGGTTAAGGATAAAGGGGGAAAAGGGAGGTTAGCCCGCCCCTCTTAATTTTGATAAATGGGTTTTTCATGCAGAATGTTTCGATTTGCTCCGAAGTTGGTATACCGGTTTATTATGTGAAGGAGCTTCCCTGATTCGTTTTGGCTATTCATTGGTTAAGGATAAAGGGGGGCTAGTCCACCCCCTTAATTCAGAAAAATGGGTTTTTCATGCAGAATCATTCGATTTGCTCCGAATTTGGTATACCGGTTTATTATGTTAAGGAACATCCCTGATTAATTTTGGGGGTTCATTGGTTAAGGATAAAGGTGGAAAAGGGGGTTAGTCCACCCCCTTAATTGAGATAAATGGGTTTTTCATGCAGAATGTTTCGATTTGCTCCGAATTTGGTATACCGGTTTATTATGTTAAGGAACTTCCCTGATCAGTTTTAGGAGATCATTGGTTAAGGATAAAGGGGGAAAAACGGGGTTAGTCCACCCCCCTTAATTCAGATAAATGTGTTTTTCATGCAGAATGATTCGAATTGCTCCGAATGTGGTATACCGGTTTATTATGTTAAGGAACTTCGATGATTAGATTTGGGGGTTCATTGGTTAAGGGTAAAGGGGGAAAAGGGAGGTTAGCCCGCCCCTCTTAATTGAGATAAATGTGTTTTTCATGCAGAATGATTCGATTTGCCCCGAATTTGGTATACCGGTTTATTATGTTACGGAACTTCCCTGATTAGTTTTGGGGGTTCATTGGTTAAGGGTAAAGGGGGAAAAGGGAGGTTAGCCCGCCCCTCTTAATTTAGATAAATGGGTTTTTCATGCAGAATGTTTCGATTTGCTCCGAAGTTGGTATACCGGTTTATTATGTTAAGGAGCTTCCCTGATTCGTTTTGGGTATTCATTGGTTAAGGATAAAGGGGGGCTAGTCCACCCCCTTAATTTAGATAAATGGTTTTTTTTGCAAGATTATTCGATTTGCTCCAAATTTGGTGTACCGGTTTATTATGATAAGGAGCTTCCCTGATTAGATTTGGAGGTTCACTTGTTAAGTATAAAGGGGGAAAAACGGGGTTAGTCCACCCCCCTTAATTCAGATAAATTTGTTTTTCATGCAGAATCATTCGATTTGCTCCGAATTTGGTATACCGGTTTATTACATTAAGGAACTTCCCAGATTAGTTTTGGGGGTTCATTGGTTATGAATAAAGGGGGAAAAGGGGGGCTAGTCCACCCCTTAATTCAGATAAATGGGTTTTTCATGCAGAATGATTGGACTTGCTCCGAATTTGGTATACCGGTTTATTATGATAAGGAACTTCCCTGATTAGTTTTGGGGGTTCATTGGTTAAGGATAAAGGGGCAAAAGGGAGGTTAGCCCGCCCCTCTTAATTTTGATAAATGGGTTTTTCATGCAGAAAGATTCGATTTGCTCCGAAGTTGGTATACCGGTTTATTATGTTAAAGAACTTCCCTGATTAGTTTTGGGGGTTCATTGGTTAAGGATAAAGGGGGAAAAACGGGGTTAGTCCACCCCCTTAATTCAGATAAATGGGGTTTTCACGCAGAATCCTTCGATTTGCTCCGAATTTGATATACCGGTTTATTATGTTAAGGAACTTCCCTGATTAGTTTTGGGAGTTCATTGGTTAAGGATAAAAGGGGAAAAACGGGGTTGGTTCACCCCTTTTAATTGAGAGAAATGGGTTTTTCATGCAGAATGATTCGATTTGCTCCGAATTTGTTATACCGGTTTATTATGTTAAGGAACTTCCCTGATTAGATTTGGGGGTTCATTAGTTAAGAATAAAGGGGGGAAAGGGGGGCTAGTCCACCCCTTTTAATTCACATAAATGGGTATTTCATGCAGAATTATTCGATTTTCTCCGAATTTGGTATACTGGTTTATTATGTTAAGGAACTTCCCTGGTTAGTTTTGGGGGTTCATTGGTTAAGAATAAAGGGGAAAAGGGGGGCTAGTCCACCTCCTGAATTCAGATAATTGGGTTTTTCATGCAGAATGATTCGATTTGCTCCGAATTTGTTATACTAGTTTATTATGTTAAGGAACTTCCCTGATTAGTTTTGGGGGTTCATTAGTTAAGAATAAAGGGGGGGAAAGGTGGCTAGTCCACCCCTTTTAATTCAGATAAATGGGTTTTCATGCAGAATGATTCGATTTGCTCCGAAGTTGGTATACCGGTTTATTATGTTAAGGAAATTCCTTGATTATTTTTGGGGGTTTATTGGTTAAAGATAAAGGGGGAAGGGGGCTAGGCCACCCCCCTTAATTTATATAAACCGGTTTTTCATGCAGAATTATTCGCTTTGCTCCAAATTTGGTATACCGGTTTATTATGTTAAGGAGCTTCCCTGATTCGTTTTGGCGATTCAATTGTTAAAGATAAAGGGTGGCTAGTCCACCCCCTTAACTTAGATAAATTCTTAACATAATCAAAGCCTGAGAGCTAATGTGCCCGCCCGTTCTGTATGTATGTATGTATGTATGTATGTACGTACGTACGTATGTATGTACGTAACGCGATAACTCTTGATAGAAACATCCGATTTGCTTCAAAATTTTTTCCTATGTTCATTGTGATAAGGCGCTTCCGTGATTAGTTTTGAGAGTTCATTGGTTAAGGATAAAGGGGGGAAAACAGGGTTAGTCACCCCCCTTAATTCAGAAAAATGGGTTTTTCATGCAGAATCATTCGATTTGCTCCGAATTTGATATACCGGTTTATTATGTTAAGGAACGTCCATGATTAGTTTTGGGGGTTCATTGGTTAAGGATAAAGGGGAAAAAACGAGGTTAGTCCGACCCCCTTAATTCAGAAAAATGGGTTTTTCATGCAGAATCATTCGATTTGCTCCGAATTTGGTATACCAGTTTATTATGTTAAGGAACATCCCTGATTAATTTTGGGGGTTCATTGGTTAAGGATAAAGGTGGAAAAGGGGGTTAGTCCACCCCCTTAATTCAGATAAATGGGTTTTTCATGCAGAATCATTCGATTTGCTCCGAATTTGGTATACCGGTTTATTATGTTAAGGAACTTCACTGATCAGTTTTAAGAGATCATTGGTTAAGGATAAAGGGGGAAAAACGGGGTTAGTCCACCCCCCTTAATTCAGATAAATGTGTTTTTCATGCAGAATGATTCGATTTGCTCCGAATTTGGTATACCGGTTTATTATGTTAAGGAACTTCCATGATTAGATTTGGGGGTTCATTTGTTAAGGGTAAAGGGGGGAAAGTGAGGTTATCCGGCCCCTCTTAATTGAGATAAATGTGTTTTTCATGCAGAATGATTCGATTTGCTCCAAATTTGGTATACCGGTTTATTATGTTAAAGAACTTCCCCGATTAGTTTTGGGGGTTCATTGGTTAAGGATAAAGGGGCAAAAGGGAGGTTAGCCCGCCCCTCTTAATTTTGATAAATGGGTTTTTCATGCAGAATGATTCGATTTGCTCCGAAGTTGGTATACCGGTTTATTATGTTAAGGAGCTTCCCTGATTCGTTTTGGCTATTCATTGGTTAAGGATAAAGGGGGGCTAGTCCACCCCCTTAATTCAGAAAAATGGGTTTTTCATGCAGAATCATTCGATTTGCTCGGAATTTGGTATACCGGTTTATTATGTTAAGGAACATCCCTGATTAATTTTGGGGGTTCATTGGTTAAGGATAAAGGTGGAAAAGGGGGTTAGTCCACCCCCTTAATTCAAATAAATGGGTTTTTCATGCAGAATGTTTCGATTTGCTCCGAATTTGGTATACCGGTTTATTATGTTACGGAACTTCCCTGATTAGTTTTGGGGGTTCATTGGTTAAGGGTAAAGGGGGAAAAGGGAGGTTAGCCCGCCCCTCTTAATTTAGATAAATGGGTTTTTCATGCAGAATGTTTCGATTTGCTCCGAAGTTGGTATACCGGTTTATTATGTTAAGGAGCTTCCCTGATTCGTTTTGGGTATTCATTGGTTAAGGATAAAGGGGGGCTAGTCCACTCCCTTAATTTAGATAAATGTTTTTTTTTGCAAGATTATTCGATTTGCTCCGAATTTGATATACCGGTTTATTATGTTAAGGAACATCCATGATTAGTTTTGGGGGTTCATTGGTTAAGGATAAAGGGGAAAAAACGAGGTTAGTCCGACCCCCTTAATTCAGAAAAATGGGTTTTTCATGCAGAATCATTCGATTTGCTCCGAATTTGGTATACCGGTTTATTATGTTAAGGAACATCCCTGATTAATTTTGGGGGTTCATTGGTTAAGGATAAAGGTGGAAAAGGGGGTTAGTCCACCCCCTTAATTCAGATAAATGGGTTTTTCATGCAGAATCATTCGATTTGCTCCGAATTTGGTATACCGGTTTATTATGTTAAGGAACTTCACTGATCAGTTTTAGGAGATCATTGGTTAAGGATAAAGGGGGAAAAACGGGGTTAGTCCACCCCCCTTAATTCAGATAAATGTGTTTTTCATGCAGAATGATTCGATTTGCTCCGAATTTGGTATACCGGTTTATTACGTTAAGGAACTTCCATGATTAGATTTGGGGGTTCATTGGTTAAGGGTAAAGGGAGAAAAGTGAGGTTATCCGGCCCCTCTTAATTGAGATAAATGTGTTTTTCATGCAGAATGATTCGATTTGCCCCGAATTTGGTATACCGGTTTATAATGTTACGGAACTTCCCTGATTAGTTTTAGGTGTTCATTGGTTAAGGGTAAAGGGGGAAAAGGGAGTTTAGCCCGCCCGTCTTAATTTAGATAAATGGGTTTTTCATGCAGAATGTTTCGATTTGCTCCGAAGTTGGTATACCGGTTTATTATGTTAAGGAGCTTCCCTGATTCGTTTTGGGTATTCATTGGTAAGGATAAAGGGGGGCTAGTCCACCCCCTTAATTTAGATAAATGTTTTCTTTTGCAAGATTATTCGATTTGCTCCAAATTTGGTATACCGGTTTATTATGTTAAAGAACTTCCCTGATTAGTTTTGGGGGTTCATTGGTTAAGGATAAAGGGGCAAAAGGGAGGTTAGCCCGCCCCTCTTAATTTTGATAAATGGGTTTTTCATGCAGAATGATTCGATTTGCTCCGAAGTTGGTATACCGGTTTATTATATTAAAGAACTTCCCTGATTAGTTTTGAGGGTTCATTGGTTAAGGATAAAGGGGGAAAAACGGGGTTAGTCCACCCCCTTGATTCAGATAAATGGGGTTTTCACGCAGAATTTTTCGATTTGCTCCGAATTTGATATACTGGTTTATTATGTTAAGGAACTTCCCTGATTAGTTTTGGGAGTTCATTGGTTAAGGATAAAGGGGGAAAAACGGGGTTGGTTCACCCCTTTTAATTCAGAGAAATGGGTTTTTCATGCAGAATGATTCGATTTGCTCCGAATTTGTTATACCGGTTTATTATGTTAAGGAACTTCCCTGATTAGATTTGGGGGTTCATTAGTTAAGAATAAAGGGGGGAAATGGGGCTAGTCCACCCCTTTTAATTTAGATAAATGGGTATTTCATGCAGAATTATTCGATTTGCTCCGAATTTGGTATACTGGTTTATTATGTTAAGGAACTTCCCTGATTAGTTTTGGGGGTTCATTAGTTAAGAATAAAGGGGGGGAAAGGGGGCTAGTCCACCCCTTTTAATTGAGATAAATGGGTTTTCATGCAGAATGATTCGATTTGCTCCGAAGTTGGTATACCGGTTTATTATGTTAAGGAACTTCCTTGATTAGTTTTGGGGGTTTATTGGTTAAAGATAAAGGGGGAAGGGGGGCTAGGCCACCCCCTTAATTTATATAAACGGGTTTTTCATGCAGAATTATTCGCTTTGCTCCAAATTTGGTATACGGGTTTATTATGTTAAGGAGCTTCCCTGATTCGTTTTGGCGATTCATTGGTTAAAGATAAAGGGTGGCTAGTCCACCCCCTTAATTTAGATAAATGTTTTTTTTTGCAGGATTATTCGATTTGCTCCAAATTGGGTATACCGGTTTACTATGATAAGGGGCTTCCCTGATGAGATTTGGAGGTTCACTGATTAAGCATAAAGGGGGAAACGGGGCCAATTCCCCTTCACTTATTTTTTTGAAGGGCATTATTCTTTAAAATAAGTGTATAATATACAATTAGTGTGAATAGCCTGTGAGCTCAATGCCATCAGTTTAGCTGGGCACTTTTCTTTTTTATTATATTACTTACCTATTTTTTTAGTTACTTGTATTGGCGACTTTTAAGTTGTGTTTAATTGTTAGTTCCTATCTATAAACACTGTTTTGATGAGGCCTATAGATGTCTTTGAAGGTTAGAGTTGCAGTAAAGCTAGAGATCCAACTTACACAACTTATACGTTGTGTAATATTTAAACGGAGTTTCTGTCTATAAAATAGTCAATGAAACATCGTCTTCCTTTTGTAAGACCTATCCAACGATATGCCACTCGATAGGGTGCGTAAAATTTTTTCTTCGTGTCTACCGCCATTTTGTATTTTACGGCGGCCATTTTGAATTTATAAAAACAAAACCTAGCCTATAACCATTGGACGATTAAGATGAATCGATAGAGACCTCATTCATTAAAATCCATGCAGTCGTTGGGATGTTTCAGGGGTATAAAGAAATCCACTTACCCAGATACGCTTGAAACACATAACCCTTCTTGGCTGTCGGGTAATTAATGTTGCATACTCTTGCATTATTTAATTCACCCAGTAATAAGTTCTTAATACGTAAGTACTAAAAATAAAGTTACAAGATTAAGATATCTACCTTATATATATAAAATCCTAATGAAACGACTGATTAAACGGCCGATTATGTTTCCATAGCTATTTATACTAAAATAAAGAACCGTTGACGTTGAAATTAACACAAATTATCCGTATTACTCCTCTGATTCCAAAAGTGTTATTAGAATTTTTAAATTCGAATTAGTTTTCGAGATATTATATTTTTTCTAATTTTAATGACATTTGTATAATAATGGCAACCAAATTACTCCATTTTTATAGAAAAAAGCAGAGAACAGGGAAAAACTATAGGGATTATTAGATTGATTATTTTTTGTAACTTTAAAATTGAAATTGAAATTATTAGCAGCCGATATGCTATTTCTTTCGTCCAGCAATTAAAATGTCATCTCCAAAAAATATTGTTCCGTTAAATAGGCCAACCATAAAACAAAGCAGATGTATCATTTTACGGGATAATTTCTACTGCAATTTTTTTAACTTCTAAGCACCGCAGATTTTCGATTCTTATACAGTCGTATAGAGAAAAAAAAGTACTTTTAAATGCAATTTGCTTGAAAACTGGATCTCAATTTGTTTTTGAGATATTAATTTTTTTTGTAGTTTTTAACGATTTTTTTTTTTAATTTTGGCAACTGAAGTACACCATTAAAGTGAAGGAAAATAAAGGAAAAATAATTGAAAAATAGTAGATTAATATATCTTTTGGTTGCCATTTTACCATAACAACTGAAAAAAAAAATTATTAAGATACGTGCTATGTTGAAAAAATATAAATTTGTGATTTATGATAAAACATGCAGCTATTATAAACTACATTTAATTTTATATATCCATATTAACGTTACAAACATATGAATAATTTTATCCTTTTTTGTCGAGTTTCTTGAATGACGACATAGCGGTTTTGCTGGATTTGTGTATTATTCTTTGATAGTGACGCTATATGTATACTTTTCTGTAGATGTTGTTTAAGACTGGATCGAAAATATGGAATTCTTCGGCGTATGCGAATGACGTCCTTTTATATAAAGTAAAAGCGTGTGTTTTATGTCTTCAAAATGAATTATGCTTTGTACTATCTATTAGGTAATTTTTCTTTTCATCCGGGGCGACACTAAATTCTGAAAGTGCTTCCGGCCAGTGCCGGGAGGAAGAGGTAGCTTTCATATTCCTTATTTTAAAAAAGCCAACTTATATCATTCAAACACACGAAGCTCAATATAGTGGAAACTGAATATAGGAGATTCGATACTAATTTTTATCAATATAATGAATGAGAATTTCGCGAAATAAGTCAGCTTTATCCAAGCTCTTTTCTTTAAAGTAACTTATATTTGGCTGCCAAATTCGGCGATTTTTTAAAGTGCCTACCATTTTAAGACAACATGGTGGATGAGGCTAACCAGTGAACTTGGTCGAGACCTTAGTAATTGCTGTTCACATGCTCACTCACATCGGAATCGGTTGATATATACGAGTGCTGTTGCATGCAAAAAATCAGATTTTTCAAAATGTCACCCACAACAGAAATTGAAACTGCTATATCTGAGGCATTTTTTAAGGTAAAGACAAACAAAAAATGCTCCTGAATCCTTATATCAAGGTCAAATACTTAAGAAAGAAACCTTTTTCAATTTCTAATTTTTTTTTTGCACCTCACTTTAAATATATATATATATATTTTAATTTAATGGCCGCCATTTTGAAACAAGATGGCTGATGAATCTGGCCAGCGAACTTGGTCGAGGTATTGATGTATACTATCCACATGCCTTCTTAAATCGAAATAGGCGAATACGTGCGTTATCGCGTGACAAATACAAGATCGTTTCAAAATGTTAGCCATGCTAGAAATTTAAAGTACTATAATTCAATCATTTTTTAAGATATAAACAAAAGAACAAATTTTCAGAAACAAAAACTGCTCCGGAATCTTTGTATCAAGGCCAAACACATAAAAAAAATCTTTTTCATTTTCCAATTTTTTAATACCTCATTTTAAATTTTAAATTACATTTTTTTTAAAAATGGCAACCCTTTTGAAACAAGATGGCGAATGAAGCTGGCCAACGAACTCGGTCGAGACATTGGTATGTACTATGTAACGACCAAGTTACATTCAAATCGGTTCATAAATACGCCTGTTATCGCGTGACAAAAATCAGGTCGTTTTAAAATGTCAGCCACAATAGAAATTCAAAATGCTATTACTCAGCCATTTTCTTAGATATAGACGAAACAAAATCTGTTCCGGATTCTTTGTATTAAGGTCAAACACATACGAAAAATATCTTTTTCATTTTCCAATTTTTTGGTATCTCATTTTAATTTTTTAATTTTTTAATTTTTTTTAAATGGCCGCCATTTTGAAACAAGATGGCGGATGAAGCTGGCCAACGAACTCGGTCGAGATATTTGTATGTACTATGTACACACCAAGGTACATCCAAATCGGTTCATAAATACGCCTGTTATTACGTGACAAAATCAGGACGTTTCAAAATGTCAGCCACGCTAGAAATTCAAAATGCTATAACTCAGCCATTTCTTAAGATATAGACAAAACAAAAACTGCTCTCGAATATCTTTATCAAGGTCAAACACATAAGAAGAAAATATTTTTTCAATTTTCAATTTTTTGGTACCATATTTCAAATTTAAATTTTTATTAAAAATTTAAATGGCCGCCA
Source organism: Maratus speciosus (assembly GCA_963932465.1). Classification (NCBI taxonomy): domain Eukaryota; kingdom Metazoa; phylum Arthropoda; class Arachnida; order Araneae; family Salticidae; genus Maratus; species Maratus speciosus. The sequence continues at coordinate 96,322,302 of OZ010799.1, forward strand.
TTTTTAAACAAGATGGCGGATGAAGCTGGCCAACGAACCCGGTCGAGACATTGGTATGTACTATGAATAAACTAAGTTACATCCAAATCGGTTCATAAATACGCCTTTTATCGCGTGACAAAATGTCAGTCACGCTAGAAATTCAAAATGCTGCAACTCAGCCATTTTTTAAGATATAGACGAAACAAAAACTGCTCCGAAATCTTCGTATAAAGGTCAAATACATAAGAAAAAAATATTTTTCTATTTTCAATTTTTTGGTACCACATTTCAAATTTTAATTTTTTTTAAAAATTTTAAAGGGCCGCCATTTTAAACAAAATGGCGGATGAAGCTGGCCAACGAACTCGGTCGAGACATTGGTATGTACTATGTACACACTGAATTACACCGAAATCGGTTCATAAATACGCCTTTTATCGCGTGACAAATTTCAGGACGTTTCAAAATGTCAGCCACGCTAGAAATTCAAAACGCTATAACTCAGCCATTTTTTAAGATATAGACGAAACAAAAACTGCTCCGGAATCTTTGTATAAAGGTCAAATACATAAGAAAAAAATATTTTTCCATTTTTAATTTTTTTTGGTACCACATTTAAAATTTTAAATTTTTTAAAACATTTTAAATGGCCGCCATTTTGAAACAAAACGGCGGATGAAGCTGGCCAACGAACTCGGTCGAGACATTTGTATGTACTATGTACACACCAAATTACATCGAAATCGGTTCATAATTACGAGAGTTACAATGTGATATAGGCCATATATATATATATATATATATATATATATATATCAATTTTGAACGGAGGGTGGTTTCGGTGTCTGGGGGTCATGATCGATGAAAATATACCAAAATTTTTTGAAATCGCTTTCCTCCGAACGGCTGCAATAGGTAGCTTTTTGTAATGAAAGCTACCTAAAACAGCAGAATTCCTGTTTTTTAGTCTTTTATTTCAATCGATAGTGAAACAACATTGTGATTAAATTATGTTTTTTCAGGAAAATTTGAAAAAATAAAAATTAGATTTGTTTTTTGCCGCCATTTCCAAATTGAAATTGAAAAGTAAAATTATTAAAAACAGAAAAAAATTTAAAATAAGAATTAAATAATCACGTGTTAAAAAGCAGAAAATAGGGAAATTTACGTCAAAATATTTATGCGTAAATATTTAAAAAGTACGAAAACTTTAAAATAATAAAATTTTACACGCGAAACGCATTTAAAGGTGATAATTACGTGATATGTAAAATGTTCCAGAGAGTAAACAGAAAGAAGTGCCCGGACATTAAATATCTTCATAGTTAAAGTGCCTAAAATAATTAAATTATTATGTGTGAAAAACTTTTAATGCGTGAATAATAGATCATATTTGAAAAGCTCAATTCTCAAGCATTTTTAAATTAAATAATATATTTACCCGTGATTCTTAAAAGAGAAAAAACTGTATGATAAGTAAATTATTACATTAGGAATGCATTTAACAGCGGGAAATTACATCATATATTAAAACGATTGTATTTAAAACAATTTTTATTCAGGAGAATTTTAATGTGAAGTCATATGGTATAAAAAAAGTCCTTCCGGCCAGTGCCGGGAGGAAGAGGTAGCTTTCATATTCCTTATTTTAAAAAAAACAACTTATATTATTTAAACACACGAAGCTTAATTAAGTGGAAACCGAATGTAGGAGATTCAATACTAATTTTTATCAATACTAAATCATTATGAATGAGAATTTCGCGAAATTAGCCAGCTTTATCCAAGCTGCTTTTATTTAAAGTCACTTATATTTGGCTGCCAAATTCGGCGATTTCTTAAAGTGCCTGCCAGTTTAAGACAACATGGTAGATGAGGCTAACCAGTGAACTTGGTCGAGACCTTAGTAATTGCTGTGCACATGCTCACTCATATCGGAATCGGTTGATATATACGAGTGCTGTCGCAGGCAAAAATTCAGATTTTTCAAAATGTTACCCACTTTAGAAATTGAAACTGCTATATCTGAACCATTTTTTAAGATAAAGACAAACAAAAAATGCTCCTGAATCCTTATATCAAGGTCAAATACTTAAGAAAGAAACCTTTTACAATTTCTAATTTTTTTGCACCTCACTTTAAATATATTTTTTTGGGGTGTACATCAATTGCGCCTACGGTAGGAGGAGATGATGAATTGCGCCTACAGCTTCGTCCCCTTCTGTATGAACTGCGCTCGAAGGGGTGAGATAAGCAATCCATCGCTGTGTTGAGGGTTGCTTCAAAGAGTTTTTTTTTTTTTTTTTTTTTTTTCCAAAAAAGTCTTCTGGATGCAAATCCAGCCATGGTGAATCTTGGCGACAATAATCACAATAGTTAGCACGTGGTTTCCATTCATCTAGCATTGCATTGCATCTTATAAGATATTCAACGTAATAAATAAACATAAATATTAAAAGGAACTATAATTCCACAAGTAGAGGATACTTACTAATATTTACTACAAAAGAAGGGGGACTTCTGATTTAAACGGGCCCGGTGCAAACTGTCGCCCCAAATTGTGTTAGCTCTTTCAAGGTATTCCAAGAAATATCTAATGTTAATTTTTTTTTAAACACCATTGTTAAGAAAATTTTTATTTTGACTTTATTTTGACATAAAAAGCGTTTTTCCGTTTTTAATGACAAAAAATGCTGAAAATTCATAAAATTCAAGTTATCATAACTCGGTAAGTTTTATTTGTACAAAAATGAAACTTTTATTGTTTTACTTATTAGTACACTAAGAAAGTTTTACTAAATATAATATTTGAATCCCGTAAAAAAATTTAATTCTGTAACTTTTAAAAATAACACTTTTTTTTTATATAAATGGATTTAATAGGATGAAGAACAACTTTAAAACATGTTTGCTATTGAAACTATACTTCTAAAGCTAACGGTTTAGAAAATTAGTCATTGGGTAACAAATAGAGCTGTCACTCTTATATACTATTTGCCACGATTCTTAATATTTTATATTCAAAAATTAATTCATTTTCACAATTTTTTTCGTCAAATAATACCAAATCTGTCAGTAGCATGTTTAAATTAACAAGATTATTACTATAAGTTGTAGTATTATTTTTTAAATGAAGCAGAATGGAGAAGGTTCTAATTTAGGATTATTTTAAAAATCATAATTATGTTAAATTTTTCTATCACAACATAATTTTCATCCATTCATCCATTTATATTTTCTTTCAGATATCAAATAACTAATCCATCAGTTCTACTTAAACTAGTCGGATGTACCAATCCCAAAACTTTCTTCTATCTCATACATGTTAATACTTCAAAATTCGCTATCACAGTGCCAAAATTAAATGGCAATCTATGCATCTCATGAGGATTCTAACGATATGAAATGCCGTGCATTAGTTCTTGAGATATGACTATCGCTGAAATCGTCTAAATTCAGCAAAATGCTGCCTAGCAGCGCCACCTATTGGGTGATTTATACCAAATCCTAATCAGCAACAATTTATGTCAACGTCTGACTGAATCTGAAGTTTGGAGAAAATCCGTACATTAGTTTTTGAGATAGAGCAATAGCGAAAATCATGAAAATTTCTGCATAGCAGCGCCACCTATTGGGTGATTAACACCAAAACCTAATTACCAACAACTTGTGTCAGCATACAACTAAATCTGAAGTTAGATGAAAATTGGTCCATCAGTTCTATTGATAGAGCTATTGAGGCAATCGTGGAAAAGGCAGCAGAGAAGCGCCACCTGTTGGGCGATTTACACCAACACCTAATCAGTAGCAAGTCATATCAAGGACTAACTTAATCTGAAGTTTGATGAAAATCCGTGCGTTAGTTCGCAAGATAGAGCTATTGGGGAAATCGTATAAATCCTGCAAAATTCATCATAACAGCGCCACCTGTTGGGCGATTTACACCAAAACGTAATAATCATCAATTCATATCAAGGACTAACTAAATCTGAAGTTTGATCAAAATCCGTGCATTAGTTCTTGAGATAGAGCTATTGCAAAAATCGTGAAAAATGCAGTATTGCAGCGCCACCTGTTGAGCGATTTACACCAAAAACTAATCAGCATCAATTTGTATTAGGGACTCACTGAATATGAATTTTTATTAAATTCCGTGCATTAGTTCTTGAGATAGAGCGCCCACAAAATTTGTGTCACATACACACAGACAGACAGACAGACTCACAGAGTCACAGACAGACATTTTGTAAAAACATGTTTTTTGGAATCTCTGACCTCTAAAACGTGTAAATCCGTCGAAAACCGGAATTCGAAAATTTTCATGAATCCAATACTTTCTTCTTGTAAAGATAGAAGAAAGTAAAAATTGGCTTTTAAAAGTTAGCAAAAATTTAATTTAAAAGTATTTTGAGGAACAAAATCATAAAGTCAACTACAGTCTATTATTTATAATGTTTTTTTTTTAATAGGAAGTCATCTATTATTTAAAAGGATATTTTATCATTATAGATAAATAAAACCGTAATATTTGGAGAAGATACGTTATATAAATAAAAACATACATTTATTTTACTTAAAAAGGTGTCACAAATAAAAATCAAAATATGTTGACATGTTTCGGTTTAATAGTAAAAACCGTAATCATAACACACACATAATCAATAGAAATGAATGACACTGGGTACCAAAAAATAATCTAAAAACCAAAAAACATAAAAATGCAAACATTGCGCCCTCTATGATCTCAAATAGCCTACGCTACCGCGGCTCCCTCTATCAGACTCCCTTTTTAAGTATTTATTAAGGAATTCCAACCATAAAATTGGAATATCAAAGGATAAAGAATCATTACACACAGTATCCCTCCTAGAATATATCTCAATAGATTCCCGGATGATTGACTAGCGGTATAAACTCAAAACAAACACTAATCTACTATCTCTGAAACAAATATTAACCCCCCTTTTTAAAAACAGTATTGATAACGCAGTCTTATCCCTACCAAATTTTATATCAGATTCATGCTCTTTCCTCCTAATTCCAAACTTTCTACCTGTCATACCAATATAAAAATTTATATCCCCCCCTTCATTCTCATATGGAATTTCATACACCCCTGCGAGATCATCCTGTGCAACCGGATCAAAAGGTCTGTACAGAAGATGTTTCAACTTAGGGGGGTTAATATTTGTTTCAGAGATAGTAGATTAGTGTTTGTTTTGAGTTTATACCGCAAGTCAATCATCCGGGAATCTATTGAGATATATTCTAGGAGGGATACTGTGTGTAATGATTCTTTATCCTTTGATATTCCAATTTTATGGTTGGAATTCCTTAATAAATACTTAAAAAGGGAGTCTGATAGAGGGAGCCGCGGTAGCGTAGGCTATTTGAGATCATAGAGGGCGCAATGTTTGCATTTTTATGTTTTTTGGTTTTTAGATTATTTTTTGGTACCCAGTGTCATTCATTTCTATTGATTATGTGTGTGTTATGATTACGGTTTTTACTATTAAACCGAAACATGTCAACATATTTTGATTTTTATTTGTGACACCTTTTTAAGTAAAATAAATGTATGTTTTTATTTATATGATAAGAAAGGGTGAAGTAAAATTTGTTTGAGTTTTTACGAAAACTTACAACAGTTTTTGACATTGAAGATACGTTAATTTAATACGATATTAGAAAATCATAATCTTATGTGTATGAAAGTTTTTTAAGATTTAAGGGTGCTGTAAGAGTTTCCCTCAAAATTTTCTAACTTACAAATTCATTTTGAAACGTAAAAGCATGTCACTTGCAGACATGACTACTGAATTGATTTAGAATCTAATAATCTTTCATTTTTTGATAACTGCATTAAATGTTGAATTATAAGCAATTGTTGTTTGATGAAAATTTTACCGGACTGTCACGTCTAGAAATTCAGTTTAGAATGCATTGTGGAAATTCAGTTCTAATGCTAAATGCTTTTAACAGCATTTTGTGAAAGATTGCCTTTAATGAAAATTGGAAAAACATTCAATTTCATAGTTTTTAAATCAGTTTCTGTCACTCTCACGCAAGTACAAACAAATATAAATTCTGCAAAAAGCTATTATCTGACACATTTTTTAATTCATTTTTGCTCGAAAACACATTAAATTAGAAGGTGTTCTTATTCAGAAACTAAGTAATCGAATGACTCTTCCATTTTATGGTCAAAGCAGAGGATTTTACAGAACATAGTGTAAAAGTTGGCTATTTGAACCACATTCACGACGCAGCAGTGCGAGAAAGAAGAAAAACTTGTCGTCACGTAACAAGAATGGCTTAAACTCTATAAGTAATTTATTTATCTGAAAATGGAAAACGCTATTCAATTAAAAATGTTAATTTTATTCCTTGAGGTATAAAAATGAATCAGACAATGAGTCATAAAATTTTGTGTTGCGGTACACTTAAGAAATTAAGTTTCATTATCCACTTTTGGATGCATGCTGTTTTTCAAATTATAATGCAATTCTCAGTTTCGAATTCATGAGAATTTAATGCTCTTCTTCTTATTATTAATCTATAAGCATGTGCATAAGAGAATCGTGCGTGATTATAAGAATTATATATTCAGTAAAAATTAAATTTTATCAAGAAATACATATTTAGGTTTCAGTTATAAAACATCGTACAACCGCTTTGGAATTTTAAAATTTACTTTAAAATTTGAAAAAAAATAAAGTTTTGAAAGAAAATAATAGATTAATATTTAAATACCATAGTTCCAAACAAGTTAATAATAATAATAGTAAAAACAATAATACTAAGGGCAATAAAAGAAGTATTAATTAGCGTTCATAGGAATATTTCAGCAACAAGAATCCTTCTATTTAGAATGTTGTTCTTTTTCCCCTGAACACCTTTCTTTCAAATTAATTCAGAGAATAATTTTAAGGTGAAAATTATTCCTAGAATATTAATTGAAATACGAAATATCTGTATATAAATGTTAATATTTCATTTGTTTGAGATTCTTGAAGAATCTTAGAATAAAACATCCAAAGGCACAGTCAACGAGAAATTAGTTTAAACCTGACGAAAATATTTGTTCCCATACATAATTATCCTATGTCAAATATTTAAAAAAATGTGTTTCTAAACGAAAAATAATATGTTTTTTTTTTTTTGGGGGGGGGGGGGGGGGAATAGCATTATTAGGTAACAAGTGTTATTTTTTCATAAAATTTTCTCTTCTAAAGTAGTTTAAAAAAATTCTCCAACGTTTAAATTTCTTGTGTAAATATTTATTTATATGGATTTTTTTATCATCATACTTTTATATTTATTTCCTTTTTCTTTTCAATTTGTGCATTTTATATTAAGGCTGTTCTCAAATCCAAAAGGGCAACTTTCTGACATAAGTTTTAATTTATTTTTGTTTGAAAATGCACCAAACTAGCTGGTGTTGTTGTTCAGGAACTATGTAATTGAGCTGTTTTTTTCATTTTTTTGCAAACGCAATAGATCTTTCAGAAAAGAGTGTAGTAGGCGTTTTGAACCAATTTAATCGCGAAAGAAGAAAAAGCGCTCAAGAGCGGGCGAAAAACGTGTTTGTCACGTGATCCAAAACGCTTATAACTCAATAGGTAATAGATTGATCAAAAAATGGAAAAAACAGTCCAATTCCCAATCGCTTCCATGGCCAGGTTTTCCAATTTTATATCTTTCTGTTAAAAAATGAATTTGTAAATGTGTAAAAACGTTTTGCGCTTGTTGAGCAGAGCAGTTAAGAACAGCCTTAACGTATATACATGTTTATATTGTCTATTTTTCTGTGCTTTAAAAATTATTAACAAAAAATTTTATTTTATACATATATAAAATATATGTGTATAACATTTTTGTGAATTTAAGAAAAAACATTATTGATAGCCTAAATTATCGATAAAGCGCCCAATTTAGCGAATTAAGGCCAACAGAAAAATGTTTTTCTAACAAAAAAAGTTCTCACTTCGTGCCCATAAGTATAAGAGACGGGGGTGACAACGATATCCTTTCCCCGTGACGCCGAGCGCAGTTCATACAGGGGGAGGCAAAGAAGGGTCGGTATAGGCGCAGTTAGCCGGCCTCCTTTTTTTTTTCAATTTAATGGCCGCCATTTTGAAACAAGATGGCTGATGAAGCTGGCCAGCGAACTTGGTAGAGATATTGATGTATACTATCCACATGCCTTCTTCCATCGAAATAGGCGAATACGTGTGGTATCGCGTGACAAATACATAATCGTTTCAAAGTGTTAGCCATGATAGAAATTCAAAGTGCTATAATTCAACCACTTTTTAAGATATAAACAAAAGAACAAATTTTCAGAAACAAAAACTGCTCCAGAATCTTTGTATCAAGGCCAAACAGATAAAAAAAATCTTTTTCATTTTCCAATTTTTTAATACCTCATTTTAAATTTTAAATTACATTTTTTTTAAAAATGGCAACCCTTTTGAAACAAGATGGCGAATGAAGCTGGCCAACGAACTCGGTCGAGACATTGGTATGTACTATGTAACGACCAAGTTCCATTCAAATCGGTTCATAAATACGCCTGTTATCGCGTGACAAAAATCAGGTCGTTTTAAAATGTCAGCCACAATAGAAATTCAAAATGTTATAACTCAGCCATTTTTTTAGATGTAGACGAAACAAAACCTGTTCCGGAATCTTTGTATTAAGGTCAAACACATACAAAAAAAATCTTTTTCATTTTCCAATTTTTTGGTATCTCATTATAACTTTAAATTTTTTTAAATGGCCGCCATTTTGAAACAAGATGGCGAATGAAGCTGGCCAACGAACTCGGTTGAGTTATTTGTATGTACTATGTACACACCAAGGTACATCCAAATCGGTTCATAACTACGTCTGTTATCACGTGGCAAAAATCAGGACGTTTCAAAATGTCAGCCACGCTAGAAATTCAAAATGCTATAACTCAGCCATTTTTTAAGATATAGACGAAACAAAAACTGCTCCCGAATCTTTTTATCACGGTCAAATACATAAGGAAAAAATATTTTTTTAATTTTCAATTTTTTGATACCACATTTCAAATTTAAATTTTTCTTAAAATTTTAAATGGCCGCCATTTTTAAACAAGATGGCGTATGAAGCTGGCCAACGAACTCGTTCGAGACATTGGTCTGTACTATGTATAAACGAAGTTACATCTAAATCGGTTCATAAATACGCCTTTTATCGCGTGACAAAATTCAGGACGTTTCAAATGTCAGCTTCGCTAGAAATTCCAAATGCTATAACTCAGCCATTTTTTAAGATATAGACGAAACAAAAACTGCTACGGAATCTTTGTATAAAGGTCAAATACATAAGAAAAAAATATTTTTCCATTTTCAATTTTTTGGTACCACATTTCAAATTTTAAATTTTTTTAAAAATTTTAAATGGCCGCCATTTTGAAACAAAATGGCGGATGAAGCTGGCCAACGAACTCGGCGAGACATTAGTATGTACTATGCACACCGAATTACATCCAAATCGGTTCATAAATACGAGAGTTACAGTGTGACATAGGTCATATATATATATATCAATTTTGAGCGGAGGGTGGTTTCGGGGTCTGGGAGTCATGATCGATGAAAATATACCAAAATTTTTTGAAATCGCTTTCCTCCGAACGGCTGCAATAGGTAGCTTTTTGTAAAGAAAGCTACCTAATAGTGCGGCTAGCAAATTTGTTTATATATTACATCACTTGATGCAGCATAAATACAAGTAAATGCATGCGCAAAATACTTTTGATTTATTTTGTACGACTTCCATAAATACGACTATTCGATAAATACATACATTAGAAAAATTCGATGTTTTTTAAATAATTAATATAAACAATATGCATTTTAAAAATAACATGAAAATGTGCATGATGGGGTATCAGAGAAAATAATTCACGAATAAGCTATATATGTTCCCGAAAATAACTAAAACTCGATCAAAACATAAAATATAAGCTTAAAATTTCAAAAAACAATGCTTTTTAATACCTTCGTTCAATAAGATATTCCCAAGCTGGCGGAATTTTAACTTCGAACCTAATAGACCGGCTGGCGACTGTACAGACTATTACCTCATCGAGTTTGCGGCTGGAATTCCAGGATTAGGCAGAACACGTTTAGCATATTAAAATGCAACTGGTCTGCCAAGTCATCTTAGTGGAAAACCCCTACAGACACGATTTCAGTGGTTCATCGTTAGGTTTACGATTGTGTTTTCCTGCACCCAAAGGTATGACAGCATAAATGACTGGGAGCAGGAGAACTCAATCGTAAACTTATCAGTAAACCACTGAAATCGGGTTTATAGGTGTTTTTCATCAAGATATGACTTGGCAGACCAGTTGCATTTCAATATGGGAATCGAGTTTTAATTAATCCTCCAACTCGATGAGGTGATGGTTTGTGCGGCCGTCTCCCGATCTATAAAGGAAGAATATTGTCCATAGCGTTGTTATAAAAATAAGAAGGAAAGCGGCATTTTAAACTTAAATATTTTATACAAGTTGATTTTCAAATGTGTAATTCATCTGACTTATCAATCTCGAAAACAGCTGTCATTGGTTACGACAGGGATGGATCAGGCCATGGTAACCGAAAAATGCCTCATTCCATCGAAAAGTATGGCAAAACGATTTCAGAAGATAGCCGCCTTTATAGTAATAATATCATTCAAGCTTCCGTAATTTGGCAATATTTTTTAAACTTTACTATAAAAACAACATTTAAAACACATCACTATGTTTTTAGAAGCGGGGCTTGGCGGGCGCACCTCACACGGGGCAGAGTCCCCTAGTATACATATAAAGAACTCCCTTAGTGGAAATATATTTTCGCTCTAGAATAGTAGAAAAAAACTTTTATTTATTTTTTATTTTATTAAATAAACACATTTAGATTATCAACGTACAAGGTCATGCTGTACGTTTTAAGGAAAACCCATCTATACCTTTTTTTCTACATATCTACACATATAGATCTCCATCTATTTATCTTTACTTGCTCATTTTCACCTACATCAATACCAGTGACTAAAATATCTATATCTATATTATATACATCTATACCTACACACGTATACATACCTACTCATCTATGTTTATACCTACAACCAAACCAAGGCACCATATTCTACACGTATAAGTGCTTAAGATCACTGCATCTTCTGCTATCTATATCTATACATCTACACTACATCTTCATCTACTCATCTACAGCTATATCTACATCTACATGTACACCTACGTCTAAATTTACATGTATATACATCTACTCGTGATTCAAATAATATTTAATAAATATACATTTAAATAAAAGAATATTCCATAACCAGTATGACCTGTATTTTTTAGAAACAACCCATCTCGATAAATGAAAATAATTGCAATCATTCCTTCACTAATATGGAAAAATTGAAAATATCAGGTAAAGTATTTTGTCCAAATAAAACATTTTAAAAAGCTTGGTATAGGTTGTTTTGTATTCGTTTTCACTATTTTTGGTGCTTAAAATAACAGCTACTCTGCCGCTAAACATAGTACATGTTCAAAATGTATTCACATAATATGAACAAAATTATTCTACTAATCCAGAACAGTATTTATGATTAGTAGATAATCAGCGAATTCTATTTAAGTTTCTTACAAATAAAAGATATGGTGATGGATTGCATGATTGAGTAATGTACACTGTAAAAAAAAAAAAAAAAAAAAAAAAAAAAAAAAAAAAAAAAAAAAAAAAATGTGTAGTTCTACAGATGTAAAGTTACATGCTTACTAAACTTTCATCTGTAACTGTACAAAAAAAGCTGCAAATCTACAAAACTAGTTTTTGTAAAGCTACAGAAATCAGTAACTTTACAAATGAATCTGCTAAAATTACAGTAATCTTACTAAAATTTTATCTCTAACCTTGGTTGCAGTTACATGAAAAGTTCTAGGCATCCCAATTTCCTAAAAAATTCTTAATAACCTTACAGATTTTTTGATTTTCGGCGCAAAAGTGTGTCTGATATGAATTTTTGTTGTTGCCGTTACATAAAAAGTTCTAGGAATCCCAGTTTCCCAGAAAAACTTTAGTAACTTTACAGTTTTTTTTTTTTTACAGTGTACTGCAAACTGGTGTGAAAATTGTTTTTTTTGTTTTTTCTAGTACATTTTATGAAAACACTCAAAAAAGCTTAAACATATTATCATCAATTGTTTAGCAAGCAGTTACTCGTAGTCTTATTTTAGAGAGTGTTTCTGGTATCATCTATATACCAGGAATAAAACAGAAATTGGCATCTGTAAGAACTGTATAGTTAAACACATCCATTTCCCCTTGAACAGCTGAGGTTTTTACTGCATTTTCATTAAATTTCTTATAAAACTCAGGATAATTAAAATTTTCTTTCAAAGTTTGGTTCTAACATACTTTACATATACTACATTTGAAGGAAAGTACTTTCAGAGTCTTTGTAAAATAAAAATTCAAATCAATAATTCAATGAAGCGGTCCTTTATACACTTCACAATTTTAATCACATTAACCCTTTCACCGTCCGAGGGCTTTCCCTTATTTTTCTAAGAATGCTTGTAAATTCCAGGGTATACATATTTATTACTCGCAGTCTGATGCTATAATATCCTTAATATCACTTCTTTCTATATATGGTTCAAAATAAAATTCTGTTCAAAATATTTTTATCTACAGCCATTTTAACATGATTTCTAAGAATGGAAAAATTCGGGCCAGTCGGTTAAAGGGTTTTTAATCTGTACAAGTGCAATACACAATGCATATCTTATAATAATTTGCACTTGACGATGCCGGATCTACATGATTCGGTCTAGGCCGGAATCCACATTCGTTCTGAAGTTTTTTTCCCTCAGGACGGGACGATGGCAGTCCGAAAATCCCCAATAGGGAATAGTCCCATCCCCATAGGGATTGCGTTGCAACAACCTTTATCTAAAATATATCTCTTTTTCTTAAAAAAAAAACAAAAAAAAAAAAACAAACAAACTGCTAATTAAAGTTGTTTCCGGGAAACGGAAAAGTATGCTTAGATAATTAAATAGCATTAAGTTCATAATAATTATTCAAATATTTATCAAACAATATTATTCAATTGAACCATAACAGCATTTATTAAAAGTAAATCATATTTGAATAGTATTTTAGTTGCTGTCAAAATAAACCTTTTGGGTCCTTCCATACAAAATGAGCAAATCAGCTGTGGCTGACATGTCACAGATTTTAATCAAAATCAGTATATAAGTAGATCATACCTATTTATGAATAAACGTGAAAAAATAGATTTCAGGATTGTTTATTTAAAAATTAAAATTTACAGTAAAAGTTGAAGCAAAATCGAGGTATTGTCTGCATGCTTGAAATTTCAATTTTGATTATTAGCGTTAGGAATAAAAAGATTATATTAAAAATTAATTACAATTAAGAATGAATAATAAGTAACAGATAGGCGTAACTTAGTAATTGCATTTTTATTCCTTAATGAGAAAAAAATATTTTTGAAATTTTTTTCTGGAAAAAATGCAATATTGATATTGCTCGTTTGTACATGTAGGACAGCTCTGACAAGTTTAAAATTACTTGACGTTATAGCTAAAAGTATATATTTTAACTATCGAAACTTTCATTCTTGCCTTTTTATTCCTTAATGAGAAAAATAATAAATAGTAAAAAATGTTGAGGGTAAAATGCAATATTTCTATCACCTGTTTGTACGTAAAGGAAAGCTCTTTTAAGATATTTAAATTATTTGATATTATAGATAAAAGTGTATATTTTAAATATAGAAACGTTTATTCTTGCTTTCAGTTTATTTTTGGCTATTAATTTATTTATTTTAAACTACAGTAAAAAAAAAGATTCAGTTGTACAAAAAATTATATATTAATCCTAAATCCATAGATGGCAGCACTGCATTTTTTTTCTTGAAATCGTGCAATATTATGAAAAACGCGCGCGGATTCAAAGAGGAAAGTCCTTGGAATGCAACAAATATTACTTTTTAACCCAATTTTGTTACGTTAAGAATCAAAAGGCAATCTTGAATTTTTTTTAGCATATCATGGACTTATTATCTTTATGTCTGTGCAATAACTGTAATGCCTGACCTTTTCTTCATTAATTTTTTTGCCTATCAATAAGAGGAAAAATTATTATTTTGTAACTTTTTTTAAGTTACTAAATTTTTTTAAAGATGAAGGAAATACATGGCAACTTAAAAGCTTTAGTAATTCGATCTTAAAATGTAACACTACATCAGGCATCAATTTCACAGATGTTTTTTAATTTTTTTGATTTTTATAACGTTTTTAATTTTCTCAAAATTGACAAATTTTCAATTTTTAGAACAAATTTAAGATTAAACATGACGTTACCAAATTATTATTACCCAATAAATATGAAGATAATTTTTCAGAGATTACAATCTTACAAAAATATTTAATTTATGTTAAATAGTTTTCAAGATACGGAACTTCAAACTTGCAACTTTGAACGATTGCATACATTCCATTCTACGTCACAAATGTTTTAAATATACAAAACTTGCTAAATTTTTTATTTTTTTGTCATAATATTTTGCATGGCTCAATTTGAATATGAATTAAATCTGCTTATCAAATTTTATTAAAATCGGTTACCATGTAACCACGACTTTTTCGAAATTTTTGCTCATTTTGTGTGGAATGACCCTTTTATTAAATGAAATACTTCGCAAATACATATGGTAGGTGGATGTAAAGTGGCGTACTTTCCATAATTTTTTTTTCGAATGAACACATTCGTTTTAAATAACTTAATTTGTTTCGTGGCAGAAGAAAATAATGTTATATTAGAACCTCACTCAGCGTCACCCTCACCCTAGAACTAGATCCTGTTAAATTATAATTTCGCAAGAAATTGCAATTTTTAAAAACATTGCTCTGCGTTTCTCTGCCCCATTCATTGGGGTAAAAACCCGCAGTGAAGAGATGAAGCCCCGTTTTGTTTAACCGTCCAGATGAAAGTTTAAAGAAATGCAATCAAGGTACACTGACAAACATTTAGAAGCTAAAGAGTTTCAGTTCTTCATTTGTAGTCATTTGCAATCTTATTATCTCAATAATCACATGATTTTTACTTTCTTCTATCTTTACAAGAAGAAAGTATTGGATTCATGAAAATTTTCGAATTCCGGTTTTCGACGGATTTACACGTTTTAGGGGTCAGAGAACCCGAAAAACATGTTTTTACAAAATAACTGTCTGTGAGTCTCTCTGTCCGTCTGTCTGTGACACAAATTTTGTGGGCGTTCTATCTCAAGATCTAATAAACGGAATGTAATAAAAATTTATATACAGTTAGTACCTGATATAGATTAGTGCTGATTAGTTTTTGGTGTAAATCGCTCAACAGGTTGCGCTGGTATGCAGCATTATTTTACGATTTCCACAAGAGCTCAATCTCCAGAACTAATGCACAGATTTTCATCAAACTTCAGATTCAGTTAGTCCTTGACAGGAATTGACGTTTTATACATTTTGGTTTTAATCGCTAAACATGTGGCGCTGCTATGCTGCATTTTTTCGAATTTCCACTATAGCTCTATCTCAATAACTAATGCGCGAATTTTCATCAAACTTCAAATTCAGATATTACTTTGATATGAATTGGTGCTAAATTGATGTAATTTCTTGTATTACTTAAATGATTTAATTTACGTGATTTATATAGAAGCAAGTTTTGTGATGGCCACAACATATTCGTTTAAAAATATTACATAAAAAATGTAAAATTGAAAGTTAGTTTTCTCTGCACCGAATGCAACTTTTTCTGCACGTTATCCACACACAGCTAGTATACACTATGACGCAAAAGTTTAGACAATGACGTCATTCAGCTTTAAAATGTAGAATTATGACGTCAGAATTACAAAAACCTGTAAATATATTCAAAAACTGATTTAAAATGCTATGTACAAAAGACAGTCGTTTTATTTGCTATAATATTAATTTTTTTCATAAAAATTCAAATGTGCTTGTCGCAAAAGTTTAGACACTATTCTAAATTTCTTTGAATATTCGCTGGCATATGCAAATTTAGAATCGATGATGTCACAAATTTGGAGTACTTAAGTTCTGCAAACGATTGTGCTTCATAGTCGACATGCCGAGAGCTAAAGAAATTCAAGTGAATGAGGTTTCAAGGATTTGGCAGTTGAAAGGTGAAGGGAAGAGCGTTTCTGAAATTTCTGCTATTATTAATAGGTCAAAAAAATCTATTTATCGAGTTTTATCGAGTGGTTCCGAATATAAAGCAAAATGTCGGTCTGGGAGGCCACGTGTGACAAATGTACGAGAGGATCGCCTGATACAAAGACTAGCGAGTACTCAACAAATGAGCGTACGTGGAGTTCAAAGCTCATCGGGACTCTCTGTATCAAAGGATACGATTCGTAGACGAATTTTGGAAAAAGGAACAATCGTTTATAGCAAAATGCAGAAGAAACCAGCTCTGAAACCACATCATAAGTTACAAAGACTTATGTGGGCTCGAAAGCATATGTCATATGGAGAGAAATGGCAGTCAGTCATATTTAGCGATGAAAAAAAGTGGAATCTGGATGGTCCAGATGGTTGTTTATCGTATTGGCATGACTTGCGGAAGGAACCTCGACGTTTTTTTAGTCGCAGACAAGGAGGGGGCTCGGTGATGGTTTGGGCAGCCTTTTGCTATAATGGACAAGTATCTCTGACCTTCACCAGTGGTTGTCAAACTTCACAGCATTATACACAGACATTAGAAGAAAACCTACTGCCATTTGCTGAGCTTCTAGGGGGTCCTCAGTGGGAATTTCAGCAAGACAATGCTTCAATTCACACTGCAAAACATTCAAAATCTTTGTTTAATTCCCATAATATAAGAGTTCTCGACTGGCCAGCATGTAGCCCAGATCTTAACCCTATAGAAAACCTTTGGAGCATCATGTGTCGCAAAGTTTATAGCAACGCTAGACAATACTCTTCTGAAAAGGAACTTAAGACATCTATTGAGAATGCATGGTACGATATCGATCCACAAACTATCCAAGATTTAGTTTCTTCCATGCAATCTCGTGTATATGACGTAATACATAAGCATGGATGCGCAACCAGGTTTTAAAAATTGTTTATTTCGATTTTATTTAATTTGTGTCTAAACTTTTGAGACAGCAGTTTATTTTTGTTACCATTTAATTTATTGCAATATGCACAATTCCACTTTTCTTTGTTATAAATATTGTTTATATGTACAGCACATTAATTTCAAGCAGTGATTTGAAAATTGAATAAATATTTTTCAAAGTATGTAAGAATTTCTTCATTGTCTAAACTTTTGCGTCATAGTGTACGATTGAACACTGACTGTCGACTGCTGTTTAACAACGAAAAAACGTTGCGTTCATGTGAAATCAGCCTGTGCGTGGTTTCGGCACGTGCGTGTCTTTGCCCCCACCTACCCTATGAAAAATGCTTCTTCAGTTTCCATTTCTCTTTGCAAACAGAAATGCATTTTGTAGAATCTGTGGACTAAGTCTAAGCATATGCTCATAATTTTTTTCACGGGAAGCTGGACTTCCCGTGAAAACTGTACTATATAGAATTTTTCTAGAATAATTAAGGTGCAAGAATTGTGCAGTTATGATATTATAAAATAGCAATAACTTCATAATAATTATTTCTGAAACCATGTTATTTTACTGACCTACAACAGCATTTATAATAAGTAAATCATAGGTGAAAATTATCCCAATTGCTTTCAAAATGAAAGTTTTTGTTAATTCGAACATGCCGCAAACAGACACATAAGTTATTTCTTCAGATTCTATCCTTCGCAGACACAAAAGCGTGTTGTTTGGAATCGAGGAAGTAAGATTAAACACATGCTCATTAATTTTATCGCGAGCAGTCAGTCTCATTTTAACTAAATTTTCAGGAATCGTTGAACTGGAAACAGATAACGTTGTCAAAATTGTTACATCGGAAACAAAAGTGAAAGCGACTTTTGCAAAAATTGTGACATTAGCGAAGACATCATTCAACTGTATTGCGCTATATAATAACACAAAAATGTCGGATAAGGTGTAAACAATAATAAAAAACAAAGGATAGTTCATTATTTCGATCATTTCACGCGTAGTTTTTGTCATATTGAGAAAATCTGAGAAGTAACCAATATTTTGATATGTGTTTTCAGTATATAAAATCTTATTGAAAAATTTCAAAGTTTCAGCGAACTTGTACAATATTACTCTTAAAATAAGTGCAATAAAAACAGGGAATGAGAATACCACAAAATTGACAATATTTATCAAAATTTTTAAGCTGATCTCCAAGGCTCCTTTTGGAATTATGAAACTAAGTGTCCAGAATTGTAATGTTTTGTCTGTAGGGAAATGTTGCATTTGAGACAATGTAAAAAGCACTAAATATAAGATGGCTATAAAAATGTGGAAAAAAATCGAAGTATTGCTGCCGATATTATATCGCTTGCGATACTGATATAGATTATGAATGACGGTTGAATTTTTTTTTTCTTTTTATTAATAATGAACACCAAATAAGCATAGAAAGTAAGGCTAAGAAAAAATTCAATATACCGATTTTGAAATGAGAGTGCACTATGCATACACAAGATGCTACAGTATAGTGAATTACAGAAATAAGTAAAGCACCACAGTTAAAATAGCGAAAATTGGGATTCTTTTCTTTCTGTCACTATTACGGATTCCAATGACCGTTAAAAGATTGTGCAATGTTTTATCACTCACCACCATTTTTGAATGGTTTTGTAAACAATAAATTAAATCTGTGTAAATCTTCCTGATGTTTTATTTAATTGTTTTTATAAGTTGCTACTGTAAAGTAATGGATAGAGACATAATAGTAAAGTAAGACAGTAAAAACAGAAAAAAATTTGAATCTTGAATTACACGGTGACTATTACGAATATTGATGACTGCTAAAAGATTACAAAATGTTTAATGACAATTTACCACTTAAAATTTACCGACAAATATTTGATGAAGCTAATAAATTTTTGTGAACCTTTCTGAGTTCTTTAATATTTGTTGCTATAGCAAAATGAAGAATTCTTTAATAGTTTTTTCATTGTTAACTTCTTTGTAGGTTTCTTTCTGTAGACTTTTTTAGAAATTTATCTCAGAAGATCTCTGATAACTTCTTTATAATCCCACTCTGAAGATGTATTTAAGCTGATAACATTTTAAATGGTTATATCTGTAAAAATAAACATGTTTTATAATAATTTGTGATAACATCTTTAAAAGCTTAATTTTTAAACTTTTTTTTTTTAATTTTTCTTAAGATTTCTTTAAAAATTTATCTTTTATAATTTCTTTTTTTCTTACCTCAGATGAGTGTTTCAAAATTTACCTCTCATAAATTCGTTAAAATTTTGTAACTAAAGACTTGTATAAAACATTAATCCTATTACTACTTAAAAATTTTGATACATAATACATAATTTAGGTCCCATTATTATTAGAAAGTTTAGTTTTTTGTTGTTATTTCTTGCTTTGTGATTGTGTATATGTTTATTCCAATTTGATAAATAAAATAAAAGATTCTTTAAAAGCATGCAGTTAATTTCATAATACAAGATGTCCAAAGTTAAACATTACATTTCCAAGAGGTTACAACACATTCATATGAAGGTTAAAAAAATTGCAGAGAGTAGTAGGGTGATAATGGGATATTTTCTAGAGCAAGAAAAACAAAAGGTTAGTTTAAAAAAATCACCAACACAGTGTTATTTTCAAGTTATAATACCAGCTAATGCTAATATTTATAATTCACCGTGTGCGTGCGCTGATGATCATTCTGACCATCCTATTTAAAGCTTTTATTGCAGATGCGAAGTCATTGTTTATACGTTAGCCAGGATAATTTTCACAGAACACCTGGTAAATCTATTTTACTAAAACGGGTACTCCGTTACGGTAACACAAGGAAAGTTTCGTTCTTTGAAGAGTTATACATAAAGGTCCGCGCACTGTTAAAAGACCACAACATATGACTGTGAAATTAGAATTAACCAGATCATTGGCTGATCAGGAAAGTAGAGCTCAAAAGTGGTTGATGTACACGTTTTAATTGATGTAGCAATGGAAGTATGTAGCATTCATGTAGTAGTGATATACAACTGGAGGAGCACAGGATGCGACAGTTTAAGGGCAGCAACTACATTTCGGCGCATTGCACAATTTCTAAAACCTCTCTCCTCAAGGTTCTGTAAAACTGCTACACAACTTTCCCAATAAACTGTGATTTGTGCAGGAGCTCTTACCTGGGTGTTTTTAGTGTGTGAGGACTTTTGCGTTGAAGCACCTCGCTCGTTTTGAGCTCCGAAATAAATGCAAATAGAATATTCTCTGGATGGATGAGGAACACTTTTCTTTACAAGATGCAGCTTAACAAACATCAAAGACTTAAATGAGTTTCAACAAATTAGAATGAGTGTCTACGAATTACGTTATAACCTGTTACGATACGGTGTGGTCTGATTGTTTATTCATTTTGGAACCTTATAATTTATTGAAGAACTCAGCCCCACAGGTCTTGTGTCGTATTCTGTCAACAGGAAACCTTACCCGTCCTAACTGAGGAGCTCAATCATTCCAACTCTGCAGGGACGTTAGTGTGTTATAAGAAAAGCCTTTATTCAAGATGATGCTCCTCCCCACCTAATTGATTGTGTGATATAAGTACTCAGGAGCGACTTTTAGGTAGCTTTCTTTACAAAAAGCTACCTATTGCAGCCGTTCGGAGGAAAGCGATTTCAAAAAATTTTGGTATATTTTCATCGATCATGACCCCCAGACCCCGAAACCACCCTCCGTTCAAAATTGATATATATATATATATATATATATATATATATCAATATATATATATATATATATATATATCTGACCTATGTCACACTGTAACTCACGTATTTATGAACCGATTTGGATGTAATTCGGTGTGTACATAGTACATACCAATGTCTCGACCGAGTTCGTTGGCCAGCTTCATCCGCCATTTTGTTTCAAAATGGCGGCCATTTAAAAATTAAAAAAAAATTTAAAATTTGAAATGTGGTACCAAAAAATTGAAAATGGAAAAATATTTTTTTTTTATGTATTTGACATTTATACAAAGAATCCGTAGCAGTTTTTGTTTCGTCTATATCTTAAAAAATGGCTGAGTTATAGCCTTTTGGATTTCTAGCGAAGCTGGCATTTTGAAACGTCCTGAATTTTGTCACGCGATAAAAGGCCTATTTATGAACCAATTTGGATGTAACTTCGTTTATACATAGTACAGACCAATGTCTCGAACGAGTTCGTTGGCCAGCTTCATCCGCCATCTTGTTTAAAAATGGCGGCCATTTAAAATTTTAAGAAAAATTTAAATTTGAAATGTGGTAGCAAAAAATTGAAAATTGAAAAAATATTTTTTCTTATGTGTTTGACCTTGATAAAAAGATTCGGGAGCAGTTTTTGTTTCGTCTATATCTTAAAAAATGGCTGAGTTATAGCATTTTGAATTTCTAGCGTGGCTGACATTTTGAAACGTCCTGATTTTTGCCACGTGATAACAGACGTATTTATGAACCGATTTGGATGTACCTTGGTGTGTACATAGTACATACAAATAACTCAACCGAGTTCGTTGACCAGCTTCATTCGCCATCTTGTTTCAAAATGGTGGGCATTTAAAAAAAAATTTTAAAAATTAAATTTAACATGAGATACCAAAAAATTGGAAGATGAAAAAGATTTTTTTTGTATGTGTTTGACCTTAATACAAAGATTCCGAAACGGGTTTTGTTTCGTCTACATCTAAAAAAATGGCTGAGTTATAACATTTTGAATTTCTATTGTGGCTGACATTTTAAAACGACCTGATTTTGTTCACGCGATAACAGGCGTATTTATGAATCGATTTGAATGTAACTTGGTCTGTACATAGTACATACCAATGTCTCGACCGAGTTCGTTGGCCAGCTTCATTCGCCATCTTGTTTCAAAAGGGTTGCCATTTTTAAAAAAAAATGTAATTTAAAATTTAAGATGAGGTATTAAAAAATTGGAAAATGAAAAAGATTTTTTTTTATGTGTTTGGCCTTGATACAAAGATTCTGGAGCAGTTTTTGTTTCTGAAAATTTGTTCTTTTGTTTATATCTTAAAAAGTGGTTGAATTATAGTACTTTGAATTTCTATCATGGCTAACACTTTGAAACGATCTTGTATTTGTCACGCGATACCACACGTATTCGCCTATTTCGATGGAAGAAGGCATGTGGATAGTATACATCAATATCTCGACCAAGTTCGCTGGCCAGCTTCATCAGCCATCTTGTTTCAAAATGGCGGCCATTAAATTAAAAAAAAATTATATTTAAAGTGAGGAGTAAAAAAATTAGAAATTGAAAAAGGTTTCTTTCTTAAGTATTTGACTTTGATATAAGGATTCAGGAGCATTTTTTGTTTGTCTTTATCTTAAAAAATGGCTCAGATATAGCAGTTTCAATTTCTAAAGTGGGTGACATTTTGAAAAATCTGATTTTTTGCCTGCGACAGCACTCGTATATATCAACCGATTCCGATATGAGTGAGCATGTGCACAACAATTACTAAGGTCTCGACCAAGTTCACTGGTTAGCCTCATCTACCATGTTGTCTTAAAATGGCAGGCACTTTAAGAAATCGCCGAATTTGGCGGCCAAATATAAGTGACTTTAAATAAAAGCAACTTGGATAAAGCTGACTAATTTCGCGAAATTCTCATTCATAATGATTTAGTATTGATAAAAATTAGTATTGAATCTCCTACATTCGGTTTCCACTTAATTGAGCTTCGTGTGTTTGAATAATATAAGTTGGCTTTTTAAAAATAAGGAATATGAAAGCTACCTCTTCCTCCCGGCACTGGCCGGAAGGACTTTTTTGATAACAGAATATCATCAACAGTAATTTTATTACGGCTTGACTTGCAAGATTCCCAGATTTCAAATTGGCTCCGGGATATCTCATAGACTTGGATTATCGTGATACCACAAAATCTGTTTTTGATCTTTCGAAGAGCATAGTACATCAAATATGCAACTTTCTGCATACATTGCAATAAACCGTTTACCACGCAACCTTGCGATTACAAATGGTAGAATACGATGTTGGACACCATATTGAAGGTTTTTTTGCCCTCATTCGACAAATAAATTGCGCTATTTATATTCTTATAATTATTTTTCGTTATGACGAAATTTTCTTCAAAATTGAAATGCGCAAAGCAGTTAGTTCTCTATAATCTTAATAAATAAAGTTCTATTTCCTTAAAAACAATGATTCATTCTCCTCAATAATGAAATGTGAAAATCAATTCTGTGCAATCTGAACAATGATATTTTTATATTATTTTTATGATGAATCATTCACATTAAAACGATATACGCAAATCATTTTTTCTCCATCAGGGAGGGAGATGTTTTTAGTCCCATATTAGAATGGTAATCGTAAAACGTCGCGTCGTAGAATATCGATGGCAAAAAAAAAAAAAAAAAATATTTACACTTTCA
Source organism: Maratus speciosus (assembly GCA_963932465.1). Classification (NCBI taxonomy): domain Eukaryota; kingdom Metazoa; phylum Arthropoda; class Arachnida; order Araneae; family Salticidae; genus Maratus; species Maratus speciosus. The sequence continues at coordinate 96,345,942 of OZ010799.1, forward strand.
ACAAACTACATTAGTACAACTACGGAGAATATGTGGGAGAAGTAAGATATAACAACTGTGATATAAATCTGATACATAAGAAATGCCAAAAGTACATTCCCTTTGAATAGGAAACTTTATGTTCTTTAAAACAGCAGTTCAATGTGAAGCATCTATAACAAAAGGGATTTTTATATTATAGTTTTAAAATATCACAGTTTGTGAATTTGTTCAATAACAAATTCATGCAAATAATACTAAAACAGGTTTTATCCTTTTTATTTCTACTTTTATTGATAGCAAAAAATGAAGTGCATTTACGTTAAATTATCTACACGAAACCTATAATGATCTGTTGTTCAATGGGGAAAAAACGTCTTTGAAATAAATCTTCATATTTAATTGTTCTGAAATGAATTTTTGAATGCGTAACAATTTTTTTAAATTATTTATGCATGCAATTATTGTCGTCAAAGTAAAACTTGGATGATAGAGAAACCCATTATTTATTTATCTTGTCGATAACGTTGAAATGTAACTCACAAAAAAGCAATTCAACAATATTTTGAAGTTCTTGTTCTTATATTTAAAGATGGAGAGTGTTTTTTCACTTTATTTTGAGAAATAAAAGCTTGGAATACTAAGTAAAATTATCTTCCTATATAATATGCATATTACTTTTTTCATCTACAAAATATTACTTATTTCACGGACAAAAAAGCCAATGTTGTCCTACGAAACGGAGATTGTTACGGGCATTCTTTAATATTTGCGTAATATGAATTTTTTTATGTTTTTGAAATCAGATATAAATTATTTGCGTATTAATTCTTTAGCTGTTTCTGTACAAACAAGTAATAATTACGAAGCCAAATCTCAAATTGCATCTTTTGAAAAATCTGCCTTTTATTCTAATATTTGAATTGGCATCTATGTAATTATGTAACAAAAAATTGTGTGTATTTAGTATTTGTGATTATTTTCCTTCTTCTATTTTGAAAATAAATAAACAAGCATTTTGAAACTTTGGAACCAAATTGAATTTCTGCTTTTTTTTTTGTTAAAAAATAGTGTGTATTTAGTATTTGTGATTATTTTCATTCTTCTATTTTGAGAATAAACGAACAATCATTTTGAATGTGTGAACCAACTTGAATTTCTTCTTTAATATATATATATATATATATATTAGGGTGTCCCAGGATACAAGGTAAAAAGAAAAAAAAATTGCAAATTCAAATACGCATAACCTCTTTTTTTTTTTTTTCTATTTCACCTCAGAAACATAAAAAAAAAAATATTATTGCAATCAGATAACGGTAACCCGTGTCGACTTTAGGTCAAACTTGAACATGAAATCTTGTATGGGGAATACTATGGAAAGATTGTAAAATATATGTTTCTTTGGTACATAAAACACTATTTTATTTAAATATGACATTTATTAACATATTACAGTAAAAGAAACATTACTGAACTTATTTTCATTTCAATGTTTTCTTTTTACAGTCGGGATAGACCTTCGTGTGCTCTTGTACGCAACATAACGAAAATTGTTTTTTTTCCACCGTCACCGTTATTAAATCATGAAAGTCCTGGATCAATTTTACCGCTCTTTCAGCTGTATTGTTCATTGCTCTGAACATTGAGATCTCAGAGTAAAGATAAGAGATATATGAGAAGTCTATGTTTGAGATCGTCTTTTTCGGGTCAGGAAACGAAACATTATTCTCCCATGAAGAGGGACTCTTCAAAACTATCATAAATTTTGAGTCTAGAAAACAATGAATGGCTTTTAACAGATATGAGATCATCGACGTTTTTTTCTGTAAAAATAAAATAACAGGTAACAATCGCGTGATATAGATGAATAACTAAATAAACAAGTTCAAAATCAATATATGAATCTCGACATACATTCTCGATGAATCTTCGATGAAATGTATGTTTTCTCACGGGTCGAGAAATTTTCTCTATGTAAATTTGTCATCAATTTTAATTATTTTGTTTCTTTGTCAACATCATCATCATCAGAAAGTGCTAATACTGCTATTTCATCAGAGAAAAACCATAAATGCTGGAGAAATTTCTGTAAAGTAGATTTTGAGATACTTTCATTCACATTTTCGCAGATTTTCAAAGATTTCAAAAAGCACAAATTTTTTTAGCGTTCTTTAACTACCAAAATGTATTGAAGCCATGTTTAACATAGATTGTCACGATAAACAAGCAGACGTCTACCAGTGATTTCTTATACTTGGTGTTTCATTTCGGATGAGAACTAAATAACGAGAGTTTTAGGGAGTAAACCGCTCGGGCCATCCACATAGCTTGGGACATTACACCCAGAGGTCTGATTTAATTTTTTTTCTGCATCTACACCTAAAAATATGGCAGAAATTTTGATCAACTCTCGATAGTCCTGTCTGATCATAATATTTTAAAGTTCAGAGTGGTAAAATTCAAGCAAATTGCCAAGTTCATATACGGGTTAAAACGATTTACTGTTTCTCTATAGCACTGCGTTTTAGTGGGATAGATGTTCTTCCAATTTCCTTTGTGCTTTTTAAAGAGTGTAATATCGGGACGTATAATCACTTGTTTAATGTTCACTTCGAATACATCCTTTATACCAGTTCGTATACATGATGGAAGCATTTCCCTATAAATTTACCATTAAAACGACCTGTATTCAAAGCCATAGCATCACAACAGAGAATTTGGACTTTGTTTTCGAGATTCCAATCTAAGATAGCCTTCCAAATAGTCTGCGCTTGTTCTTTGCCAGTATAATTATAAAGTCTTGACGTAGCAATGAAATGTCCTTTAAGTTCATATGAAATAACTATAAGCAAGCGTTCTTCTTTCGATTTTCGATCATTCAAAGCAGGCAACAGTTTGCCATCCCAATGTAAGGTTACTACATCTGGTACCTCATTTTGTAACTCAATTTTTATATTTTCCGCGCGTTCCTTCCGTGTTTCCCTTCGGATTCTTTGAATTAAAGACTTACTTAACGGAAATTTGTCAATGTTAAATCCAAGTGCCCCTTCCCCCAATAGTAGCTTCAAGAATAAACACATAATCTCACATACTTATTTGACACCTGTCTAATGCAGCAACTAACTTTAATAATTAAAACTTTCCTCATTACTGATGTACTTGTCCCAGGTTCTGAGCTTTCGATCAATGTTAGGAAATCTTCTTTATCTATATTTTCATTAGGATTCGAAGAGGAATATTCTTGCAATTATTCGTATGATGCTGAGGATGTTGAAGCGGTTTTTAGAACTACACAATTCCACTGCCATGTTCTGCTCACTGATTAAAAACTATCCCGACATTTACTAACGAAAGACAAACTTGGAATTATAAGCACATTGACACATAGTCGTGCGTTCTCCTGAGTAAACTGGTACTGACACGTATCACAGGTTTCGCACTGTTTCTTCAGGGATTGCGCATTGTCACAAGCATTCCAAAATCTTTCTTTTAGGTAGCTTTCTTTACAAAAAGCTACCTATTGCAGCCGTTCGGAGGAAAGCGATTTCAAAACATTTTGGTATATTTTCATCGATCATGACCCCCAGACCCCGAAACCACCCTCCGTTCAAAATTGATATATATATATATATATATATCTATATATATATCTAATAAAAGTGAATGACTATGAAAATTATTATGAAAAGAGGGTGCAAAACAACAATAAAAATCCATGAAAATTTATAACGAAAAAACAACAAACAAACCACTCCCTGCTCTTCAGAAAGTGGGAGGAGTGAAAAAAGCAGGTATCAAAAACAGAAATTGGATCCTCACGGGTTTCGCAAGATATGGCCAACCCACATACTCCAAAAGTATAACAATAGATTTAAACTTTCAAAAACACAACATAAAAAAGCTATTTTATAATTTTAACGAATCAAAAACAAATATAACCAACCAATTCAAATCCAAGAAAACCGATTTAGCTTATAAAACGTAAATAAAAATTAATAATTTTTTTTTTTTTTTTTTAAATCCTTTTTTAATATGACTAATTCATTAAGCAATTAGAAGTATTGAACATGTGAGAAGGCCATATCCCCACCTTTACCCATGAAGACCTGAAAAAAACTTGCTACCTTTAAAACAATCACTACGCTCCACTTCTTTCCATCAGCAGGAGTTGCAAGCAAGGCCATAATCCAAGTTAGACCAGCGTCGTGAAGACTTGTCTTTCCATTATCCTCATAATCATTAATTTTCTTTCCAAGTCACCGCAGTTTCTACTTGAAGCACATCAACATGCAGACGTTCTTAAAGACTTTAGTCCACACCCTTCATTTTATTCAAGCAGCTACCTTGGCGTCCATTACGGTGTTTGGCCGCTTAGCTGTTGCCACTTTATAAAACACTTGTTAAGTTGATTTACATAATGAAAAATAAACTGGTATGGAAATAAATTATTATAAAAAAGATTAGCAGTAAATTTAAAAATCTGTGAACTCAAAAATTCTCTATTACTACAAATTCTATAAAATCTATTAATTTGTCCCACAATGATGTTATTAAAAACCTTCTTACTTAAATTTGAATACCAGTGTGGCATCGATTGAGTATTAAAATTAAAAAAATCCCGTTTATCAAAAAGCTTAATTAGTATATTGTTATCATTAATTAAAATGTCTAAATCCAAAAAATTAACATGTAAATTATCAACAGAAGCCTTATTTAATTTTAAACATGGAGGATAGATATCGTTAATCGATACCAAAAGTTTGTCATCGAATATTATTAAATCATCGATATACCTTAAAACTGAATAACTCTTATTACTGTTTAAAACATAATTAAATTCATAATAAAAAAGAAACAGATTTGCAGCAGAACTCGAAAAATTAGTTCCCATACCGATACCACATACCTGGTAGAAAAATGAGCTATTGAAAGTAATGAAATTATTAAGAAAACAGAAATTACATAAACTAATTTTCTTAAAATGTTTTCTTAATAATTTCATTACTTTCAATAGCTCATTTTTCTACCAGGTATGTGGTATCGGTATGGGAACTAATTTTTCGAGTTCTGCTGCAAATCTGTTTCTTTTTTATTATGAATTTAATTATGTTTTAAACAGTAATAAGAGTTATTCAGTTTTAAGGTATATCGATGATTTAATAATATTCGATGACAAACTTTTGGTATCGATTAACGATATCTATCCTCCATGTTTAAAATTAAATAAGGTTTCTGTTGATAATTTACATGTTAATTTTTTGGATTTAGACATTTTAATTAATGATAACAATATACTAATTAAGCTTTTTGATAAACGGGATTTTTTTAATTTTAATACTCAATCGATGCCACACTGGTATTCAAATTTAAGTAAGAAGGTTTTTAATAACATCATTGTGGGACAAATTAATAGATTTTATAGAATTTGTAGTAATAGAGAATTTTTGAGTTCACAGATTTTTAAATTTACTGCTAATCTTTTTTATAATAATTTATTTCCATACCAGTTTATTTTTCATTATGTAAATCAACTTAACAAGTGTTTTATAAAGTGGCAACAGCTAAGCGGCCAAACACCGTAATGGACGCCAAGGTAGCTGCTTGAATAAAATGAAGGGTGTGGACTAAAGTCTTTAAGAACGTCTGCATGTTGATGTGCTTCAAGTAGAAACTGCGGTGACTTGGAAAGAAAATTAATGATTATGAGGATAATGGAAAGACAAGTCTTCACGACGCTGGTCTAACTTGGATTATGGCCTTGCTTGCAACTCCTGCTGATGGAAAGAAGTGGAGCGTAGTGATTGTTTTAAAGGTAGCAAGTTTTTTTCAGGTCTTCATGGGTAAAGGTGGGGATATGGCCTTCTCACATGTTCAATACTTCTAATTGCTTAATGAATTAGTCATATTAAAAAAGGATTTAAAAAAAAAAAAAAAAAAAATTATTAATTTTTATTTACGTTTTATAAGCTAAATCGGTTTTCTTGGATTTGAATTGGTTGGTTATATTTGTTTTTGATTCGTTAAAATTATAAAATAGCTTTTTTATGTTGTGTTTTTGAAAGTTTAAATCTATTGTTATACTTTTGGAGTATGTGGGTTGGCCATATCTTGCGAAACCCGTGAGGATCCAATTTCTGTTTTTGATACCTGCTTTTTTCACTCCTCCCACTTTCTGAAGAGCAGGGAGTGGTTTGTTTGTTGTTTTTTCGTTATAAATTTTCATGGATTTTTATTGTTGTTTTGCACCCTCTTTTCATAATAATTTTCATAGTCATTCACTTTTATTAGAGATATATTCACTTAGTGCATATAAGAAGCTGCGTTGCGCCTGATGCACTGGGTTATTTGTTTTTAAAAAATTTTTTGAAAGCATTATATCTATCTATCTATCTATATATATATATATCTGACCTATGTCACACTGTAACTCTCGTATTTATGAACCGATTTAGATGTAATTCGGTGTGTACATAGTACATACCAATGTCTCAACCGAGTTCGTTGGCCAGTTTCATCCGCCAATTTGTTTCAAAATGGCGGCCATTTAAAAATTTTTAAAAAATTTAAAATTTGAAATGTGGTACCAAAAAATTGAAAATGGAAAAATATTTTTTCTTATGTATTTGACCTTTATACAAAGACTCCGTAGCAGTTTTTGTTTTGTCTATATCTTAAAAAATGGCTGAGTTATAGCATTTTGAATTTCTAGCGAAGCTGACATTTTAAAAAGTCCTGAATTTTGTCACGCGATAAAAGGCGAATTTATGAACCGATTTGGATGTAACTTCGTTTATACATAGTACAGACCAATGTCTCGACCGAGTTCGTTGGCCAGCTTCATCCGCCATTTAAAATTTTAAGAAAAATTTAAATTTGAAATGTGGTACCAAAAAATCGAAAATTGAAAAAATATTTTTTTCTTATGTGTTTGACCTTGATAAAAAGATTCGGGAGTAGTTTTTGTTTCGTCTATATCTTAAAAAAATGGCTGAGTTATAGCATTTTGAATTTCTAGCGTGGCTGACATTTTGAAACGCCCTGATTTTTGCCACGTGATAACAGACGTATTTATGAACCGATTTGGATGTACCTTCGTGTGTACATAGTACATACAAATAACTCAACCGAGTTCGTTGGCCAGTTTCATCTGCCATCTTATTTCAAAATGGCGGCTATTTAAAGAAATTTAAATTTAAAATGAGATACCAAAAAATTGGAAAATGAAAAGATTTTTTTTGTATGTGTTTGACCTTAATACAAAGATTCCGGAACAGGTTTTGTTTCGTCTATATTTACAAAAATGGCTGAGTTATAACATTTTGAATTTCTATTGTGGCTGACATTTTAAAACGACCTGATTTTTGTCACGCGATAACAGGCGTATTTATGAACCGATTTGAATGTAACTTGGTCTGTACATAGTGCATACCAATGTCTCGACCGAGTTCGTTGGCCAGCTTCATTCGCCATCTTGTTTCAAAAGGGTTGCCATTTAAAAAAAAAAATGTAACTTAAAATTTAAAATAAGGTATTAAAAAATTGGAAAATGAAAAAGATTTTTTTTATGTGTTTGGCCTTGATACAAAGATTCTGGAGCAGTTTTTGTTTCTGAAAATTTGTTCTTTTTGTTTATATCTTAAAAAGTGGTTGAATTATAGCACTTTGAATTTCTATCATGGCTAACACTTTGAAACGATCTTGTATTTGTCACGCGATAACACACGTATTCGCCTATTTCGATGGAAGAAGGCATGTGGATAGTATACATCAATATCTCGACCAAGTTCGCTGGCCAGCTTCATCAGCCATCTTGTTTCTAAATGGCCGCCATTAAATTAAAAAAAATTATATTTAAAGTGAGGTGCAAAAAAATTAGAAATTGAAAAAGGTTTCTTTCTTAAGTATTTGACCTTGATATAAGGATTCAGGAGCATTTTTTGTTTGTCTTTATCTTAAAAAATGGCTCAGATATAGCAGTTTCAATTTCTAACGTGGGTGACATTTTGAAAAATCTGATTTTTTGCCTGCGATAGCACTCGTATATATCAACCGATTCCGATGTGAGTGAGCATGTGCACAGTAATTACTAAGGTCTCGACCATGTTCACTGGTTAGCCTCATCCACCATGTTGTCTTAAAATGGCAGGCACTTTAAGAAATCGCCGAATTTGGCAGCCAAATATAAGTTACTTTAAATAAAAGCAGCTTGGATAAAGCTGACTAATTTCGCGAAATTCTCATTCATAATGATTTAGTATTGATAAAAATTAGTATTGAATCTCCTACATTCGGTTTCCACTTAATTGAGCTTCCTGTGTTTGAATAATATAAGTTGGCTTTTTTAAAATAAGGAATATGAAAGCTACCTCTTCCTCCCGGCACTGGCCGGAAGGACTTTTTTTACTTTGTTTTTCATTTTCAGCTGCTGGGTGCTCCGCTACAGACACCTGTTAGGGTGACACGTGTCAGCGTTCGCTCGCTAAGTACACAAGTACTGACTGAGACATAGAGGCAAGTCGGCACGGGTTCCCGTGATCCAAATTACATGAAACTTTATTTACAATTATTTTGACATAAAAGGAAAAAAATGAGAGGGTATGCGAAAAAATAAAACGACTTTCATTTTTTTGGGACACCCTAATATATATGTAGGACGTTTATATGTAAAATGTTGACTTATTGATGACTTGAATAACTAGACGTTGGAATAACAACAGATGAATTTTAATCTAATTCTATAAAGATTTTTACACCGCTTTGTTGATAGCTTCTTCAAATACAGTACATTTCTCACTTAAAACCTATATAATATACTTTCTTTCGAGTAATCTGATTAGGCCTAACAGTGCCTTCCTTGGTATTTCAGAAGCCGATGCTTCAGGAACAATATAATTTAGTAGATTGACTCTTTTCTAATTTTGAATATCTCTACAACTTGATCTCGTGATCGTGAATTTTCATAACTCATGCTTTCAAATCATGGATAATAAAAATACCAGAGCGTCAGTTAATTTGCTGATCACCCACGTCATAAAGAAAATAAAGGATGCTTAAATTCAAATCCTACAAATCGGTCATCCTGACATGATGGCACCTCGACATCAGCATTTTGGATTATTATTTTTTCATGCTTAAACAGCTAAACTTTTGAGTCTTTTATATATTTTTCTTTCACATAAAATTTTGATTACATGTTCAATACACATACACATACACATATACTTAATCTATCTGACTTATCCAGGAGTTTAACCCATAGACCACGGCTTCATGTATTCGGCCCCGGTTGACGTCTTTCCTGGACCTTCCTGATCTCCTGCTTTTCCTCTTCTCCTTCATACCGATCATGATTCTTGACTGCAGTTATCTCATATCGCCCCAAATATTTTTCTTTAAGTTTGATAGCATTGCCAAATTGCGTCCTCTTTATGGCGACGAAGTCTCCTATATTGTATTTTCGTGGCTGTTTTCTTTTCTTATCAAACTGCACCTTGTTTTCTTCTTGTATTTTGAGTATATTTTTCTCTGCTTCTTCCCTCATGGCTTCGCGTTCTTCCATAATACATTCGGTAAATTCTTCTTCCAAAATCTTCTTGATGTTTTCATGTCACTGTCCTTCATTTTAACTCCCGTCATTAATTCAAAGGGACTATACTTGGTGCTATTGGTGTTACTGTGCTATTGATAATTCTTTGTCATTTTGGTACATACTTATACCACTTGGATGCGTCATCACTAGATAATTTTGACAAAATGGATATCATCACTCTGTGTATTCTTTCCACCTGTCCATTTCCTCTTGGCATCCCAGTTGTTATCTTTAGACGCCCAATTTCTTCTTTTGCACAATATTCCTTGAACTCGCTTCAGTAAAAGCTTTTCCTTTATCGGTAATAATTCTAGTTGGGTTGCCGAAATTTGTTTGTTGTAGTTCCAATTTGTCTATTACTTCCTTGGCTGACTTTGATTTCACTGGATAAAACCATGCGAACTTCGTAAATGCATCTACACTACGGTGAAAATATATTGATATTTTTTATTTAAGAGAGATAATGGACCTATGTGATCGATGTGATAGGTTTCCAACGGTTTGTCTCCTTTTGGTATAGGGTTTAGAAAGCCTCCAGCTTTTTCCCACTTCCTATTATATAAGATACAATCGACACAGTTTGCGATTACTGTTGCTACTTTCTTCCTTAATCCAGGTATGTAAAATTCTTGCCTCACTAGATCTTCCGTCTTTGATACAGCAAAGTGTCCTCTTTCATGAATTTTGCGTATAATTTCTCGTTGCATCTCTTCCGGCACCACCAACATTTCTTTTCCGTTCTCGAATCTGAATAGTACATCATCTTTTACTAAGTAACTAGTGTAAATACCCGTCCTAGGACGGTGGGTAAAAATTGTGTTTTTCACTTAAAATTTGAAAACTGATAAAATAATAATTGACAATATGGAAGCGTTTAGATGAGCAAAGTTCGGCTAGTTTATGTTCTAATAAACACACAATTAGCTTTTACAATATTTCTGGGTAAACCAGGTATTCCGGCTAATATACTATAACAAAATTAAGATTTCTTAATAAAAGAAAAATTTAATAAATATGCAATAAAAGTGCGTAATTAAAACAGTCTGCTGCAACTATTGAAATAATACTATTTTTTTTAAATAACACTTTGAAATTGTATTTTTATCGTTTACATCCCCCCCCCTTCCTCCCCCCCTCCAATTTTTTTTAAATATGTATATTGATTAATAAATAAGTATCGCGGGTTGAATCCCATCCGTCTAATCCCCTAAACTTCTGTCCTCCTGATGCAAAGCTATAAATCAATAATTATTAATTTTACTTTTCGTATAAATATTAATTTTTTACTTTTAAAATATGGGATGTGTTCTTTTTTTTGTTGTTTTTGTTTTTTAGTTTAAATTTACATACATCTGTATATAGAAAAGGAAAATATAAGCAACGTGTAATTTAAAAATAAGTTACAAAATGCCAGGATATTATTTCGGGGAGGGGGGGCGACTAATCCCCTAAGCTTCTGTCCTCCTGATGCAAAGCTATAAATCAAAATTATTAATTTTACTTTTCATACAAATATTAATTTTTTACTTTTAAAATACGGAATATGTTTGATTTTTTTTAAAAGTTTAAATATACATACACCTGTATATAGAAAAGGAAAATATAAGTAATGTGTAATTTAAAAATAAGTTACAAAATAATAAGTCTAAAATATTTAAATTGATTACTTTTTTAAAAGAAAGTCAGTTTTATCAATTTTTTGCGGGTAAAAAAAGGATATTTTTAAAAATACCATATCATTGTTTTCCGTGATTAAAATTCATTACATGTCGCAAAGAAAATTTAATATGATTGCAACTTAATACTTGAAATAATCTCAATTAGGAAGAAGTGTTTACCACTGCTCAATTAACAGGATTTGTAACCTTGAGAAGTAATCGCGGGATTCTTGTTTCTTGCCAACCAATGGGAGAATGGAACCTTTCACCCTTGAGTCTCTTCCTCGGAGATTGATGTAAGATTGATGGATTCGCCCCGCCCTGCGTTACACTGCCTTTTATTATATAGAGATTATCGGACGATCCATTTTTAACAAGCGACTTGATGCACTGTATGGATTCATCTAGGCTTTGCGCTATTGCGATCTAGTTATCATTAATACTGATTGTGTTATCGGTACGTTTCGGCTTAATGCATCTACATGTTTCATTCTTGTTGCTGCTCCATGTTCTATCTGATAGTCGTGCTCTTCGATGAGTAGTGCCCATCTTGCTACTTTTGGTGTTAAATCTTTTTTATTTAATGTTTTCTGGAAAGCGGCGCAGTCCGTTACAATCTTGAATTTATTTCCCATTTGGTAATTTCTGAATCATTTAGAGTTTCTATTATGGCTAATACTTCAAGTTCATAACTTGAATATTTCTCATGTTGTGGCGAAGTTTTCTTGCCCATGCATTGTATTTTATTATGTATTGTATTAATGCAATTTTTGATTTTTTTTCTTTTTTCCGACTGGTCTGTTTATGACCGATAGCTCATTGTAAAATATCATAGCATAGTTGGAAGATTCTGCCCCAGGTCTCCACCAAACAGCGCCACTGTTTTGAAGCCTACACTAGAAACACATTCCAACTTCATATCAGTTCGAGTCATTTTACTGGCGCAACAAATAACAATATATTCAGAAAAAAGTGTGTTTGTATAAAAGGTAAAAATCTATGTGCGTTAAGATGACTATTTATGAACAGCAACCTATGTGTGCACCTACATGTGCACCTATACCTACATTTACTTATATATACATCTACGTCTTGATTCAAATAATATTTAATAAATATTTATTTAAATTAAGGAGTATTCCATAATCAGTATAACCTGTAATTTTTAGTAACAAAGGATGTCAATAAGTGAAAGGAATTGCAATTATTATGTGGCTAATACAGAAAAAGTGAAAACCCAGGAAAAGTATTTATGTCCCGAGAAAACATCTGTAAAAGCATTATATATTCGTTATGTATTCCCTCTAGCTATTTTTGGTGATTAAAATAACAGTTACTCTGCCGTTAAACATAGTACATGTTCGTATTCACACAGTATCAACAAATTATTCTATTAATCCAGAACAGTATTTATGATCAGAAAAACATCAACTAATTCTATTTCAATTTCGTCGAAATAAAACATGGCAAATTAGTAATGTACTGCAAACCGATGTGGAAATTGTTTCTTCTATCTCTGTTCTTCTGAGGTGCAAAACTACATTTTATGAAAACACTGAAATAAATTCAAACAGAAGACTATTAATTGTTTAGCAAGCAGTTAGTCTTCTTCTAGAGAGCGTTTCTGGAATTATCTGATATACCAGAAATAAAACACAAATTGGCATCTGTAAGAATTGTATGGTTAAGAACATCACTTATCCTTTGAACATCTAGGGTTTTTATTGCATTTTCATTAAAATGCTCGTAAAACTCAGGATAATTTAAATATTCACTCAAAGTTTGGTACTAACATGTATTACATGCGCTACTTTTATCTAAAATATATCTTTTCATTCTGTTAAAAATATTTTGGCCACAGCTAATTAAAGTTGTTTGTGGGAAAGAGGAAATATGGGATCACCGCTTAGAGAATTAAACATCATTAAGTTCAGAATAATTATTCAAATATTTTTCAAACAGTATTATTGTACTGAATCATAACAGCATTTATAATAAGTAAGTTATATCTGGATATTATTGAAGTTGCTGTCAAAATGAAAAAAAGCTTTTGACAAATGAAGTATGCTGCAAATACATGTTTAAAGTACTTCTTCGGTTTCTTTCTCCTTGCGATCACAAACATATTTTGCAGAATCTGTGGGCGAAGTTTAAGCATACGCTAATAATTTTTTCCATGAGAAGCCGATTTTACTAAATAGAGTTTTTCTAGAATCATTGAAGTGTAAGAATTGTGCAGTTACAATATTCTTAAACAGCGATAACTTCATAAAAAATATGTCTGAAACCGTATTATACTACTGATCTACAACAGCATTTATAATAAGTAAATCATAGTTGTAACATATTATTTAGAATCCGGGGTGGAAACTATCTTAGTTACAAATTAAAACTTGATAACTTTTCATCGACTAATAAAATTAATATTTACAACGTATTTACATGTTACTATTTACAAAATAACTCAGTTAATTTAAAATTACGGCTTAGCTCAGATGCCTTGTCGGCAACAACTCTGTAAACATGCTTCTCATCTCGTAAAGTCTAATTTACTCAGCTTGTCAGTTCTTTTGAAAGAAAAAAAAAGAAAAGGAGAGAAAATATGATGGAGTGCGTATTGTCCGAGCGTTACACTCTTCCCCTCACACTGCATTACTGGTCCCTCAGATGCAGTGTGCATTTCCTGGGTGGATTCCTTCGAGATGCTTTCTGGTGCCTAAAATCCTCTATTGGTCTCGTGTCTTTTTATCCTTTCGTAAATATTTACTGGCTGGGCGTCTGACGTTTCCCGGGTCTGCCTCTAGGACGAATAAAGCCTTTAGAACATCCACCATCATCTTGCGTGTAAGGACACAAAGCTGATATATGATAATTTCCTAAGGGAGAAAAGGGGTTTTCTTTAGTGGCAATGGTATAAGAAGTAGGAGATCATTGTTTTAAAATAACATAGGGGCCATCGCGACGGGGCATGAATTTAGTTGTTTTGTTACTTTTCTTTTGACTAATGGGATGCTAAGTAACCCAGACGTGGTCGTCTGGTTTATATTGTTCAGAAACTTTTAAATGTCTGTCGGCATAATATTTATGCTTATTTCGGCTTTGTTCTCTTATCTGCATAGTAATTTTAGCAAAGTTTTTTAAATAAGGAGTTATTTCGGGTATGAAATTATCATTCCAGTTACAGGGTGTAAGTCATGAGCAACATCATCGGAGGTACGTAATTCACGACCGAACATTAAATATGCAGCTGTGTGACCTGTGGAACTACATCTTGCAGTATTAAGGGCAAAACGGATTACTGGTAATTTTTCACTCCAAGTTGTATGATCATCTCCAACTAGCATCGCTAAGCGGGGTTTTAGATCTCGGTTTTTTCTTTCAACCGGATTTGCCTGAGGGTGGTACACCGGAGTTAAATTTTGATCTATCTTTAAGAGAAAACAAACTTGTTGCATCACAGCACTGATGAATTGCGGACCATTGTCGCTAATGATTTTTCTTGGAGAACCATATCTTAAATACACTTCCTCAATTAAGGTAACAGTACATTCCGCGGCTGTTGCGTTATTTAATGCGAAAAGTTCTACCCATTTTGTGCTACAGTCTTCGATTATAAAAATCCACTTTTTCCCATCTGCTGTTTCTGGCAAGGCTCCAAATAAGTCTATTGAGAAGGTCTCAAATCTTTGACAATGAACAGGTGTTTGTAAAAGTCCAGCAGGTTTTTGGTTACTCGCTTTATAACGAATACAGTCTACACAATTTTTAACATAATCTGCGATATCTTTTCTCATTCCGGTCCAGTAATATCTCTGGGATACTCTGTAATAGGTTCCCTCGGCTCTATAATGGCCTGCGGTCAGTGAATCATGGTAATTCTTCAAGACTTCTTTCCGTTCTTGAACAGGAACAACCAATTGTGCTTCATCTGAATCTGATTCTGGAGAGTAACGATATAAGACTCCTTGGTTTAAGAGGTAACCACGTTCAGTCCAATTAGCAAAATCTGTATTATTTTCTTTAGATTCAAACGCTTCGATAATTTTCTTTAAATCTTCATTCTTTAATTGCTCTTCTCGGATATCTTTAGGGGATCTAATAGGCATATCCATCGAAATTGTGCAAATTTCACAAGAAGGTACTTCATGACTGCAAATAGGACGAGACAACATATCAGCAACTACGTTTGCTCTTCCAGGAATATATTCAATCTTGAGGTTGAAAGATTGTAACTGCAAAGCCCATCGGGCTAGTTTGCCTGACGGTGACTTTAAACTCATCAGCCAATTTAGGGGCTGATGATCGGAGGCAACTGTTATTTTATGTCCTTCAATATAGCCACGGAATTTATTTAAAGCCCAAATGACAGCAAGTGCTTCACGCTCGGTGGTAGAGTAGTTTCTTTCTGGTGCAGTTAACAAACGACTTGCATTGAACGGCTTACTTTATGTTTTTTGGGT
The DNA here is from genome assembly GCA_963932465.1 of Maratus speciosus. Taxonomy (NCBI): domain Eukaryota; kingdom Metazoa; phylum Arthropoda; class Arachnida; order Araneae; family Salticidae; genus Maratus; species Maratus speciosus. The sequence goes on from OZ010799.1 coordinate 96,361,631, forward strand.
CGCTGAATCCGAATTTGTAACTTCCCACCAAAATTTCCTCCGGCAACACCCCCAAATTTTGATAAAATGCCCAACAAAAAAGGTTTTTATTAAAATTTTTTATTGTTTTAGGGAAAAAGTATCTAGAGATTCAGAAAGTAGACAAAATTTGCAACAAATTAGATATATGACATTATGACTTAGGATGAAGGGGAAGGGGGGATCTGCCTCGGAACATGCGCGTGGTGCTGCGTGAACTAAGTTGCGTAATTCCACTTAACCACTCACACGTTTACATTCGCCCTCCCTTCTCCCCTCCGAACTTTCTTTATAAGGTTTACTTTAAGTTTTTTGGGTCGCTGAATCCGAATTTTTAACTTCTTCCCAAAATTTTCCACCCCGAACCCCCCCCCCCCCACACACACACACAAATAGTTGTTTTTTTCTTAAATTTCTTATTGTTTTAGGGGAAAAGCATTACGAAATTCAGAAACTAGACAAAATTTGCAACAAATAGGATATATGAGATTATGACGTAGGATGAACGGGGAGGGGGAGAGCTGCCTCTGAACATGCACTGCGGCGCTACGTGCACTAAGTTATGAAGTCCAGGCAATAGGGTATTTTACCTGGAAAAATTAATACTAGTTCTGGATTTCGACTCACTTTATGTTTTTTGGGTCGCTGAATCCGAATTTGTAACTTTCTACCAAAATTTCACACGGCAGCCCCTCAAAAAATTGATTTTTTGAAAAAAATTTGTTTTTTGAGAAAAGCGCGCGGGGAATGTTCCGAGTCACCCCCCTATTTCCCCGTTTATCCTACGTCATAATGTCATATATCCTATTTGTTTCAAATGTTGTCTAGTTTCTGAATTTTGTAATGCTTTTCCCCTAAAATAATAAGAAATTTAAGTTAATAACAACTATTTGGGGCGGGGGGTTTCGGGGGGGGGGAATTTTGGGGGGTAAGTTAAAATTCGGATTCAGCGACCCAAAAAACTTAAAGTAAACCTTATAAGGAAAGTTCGGAGGGAATATGGGAGGGCGAATGTAAACGTGTGAGTGGTTAAGTGGAATTGCGCAACTTAGTCCACGCAGCACCGCGCGCATGTTCTGAGGCAGATCCCCCCTTCCCCTTCATCCTATGTCATAATGTCATACATCTAATTTATTGCAAATTTTGTCTACTTTCTGAATTTCTAGATACTTTTCCCCTAAAACAATAAAAAATTGATTTTTTTAATAAAAACCTTTTTGGGGGGCTTTTTACCAAAATTTGGGGGGGTTGCCGGTGGAAATTTTGGTGGGAAGTTGCAAATTCGGATTCAGCGACCCAAAAAACATAAAGTAAGCCAATTTCCAGAACTACCATTAATTTTGCTAGGTAAAATTCCCTATTGCCTGGACTATTATGCGTAAAAAAGTAATGATTTTTCATAAATATGAAACACTATATGTCACTCTTTTTTTTAAATTACTGTTTATTCTATATTCGAAATCGACATTTAATTTGCATATAATTGTACTTTTTGTGGATACACAAGTAATTATTTTCTCCAAATATAATACACTATAGAGACTGTTTTTTAAATTGCTGTTTATTTTGTTTTTGAACTCGAAATTTATTTGTATGTAATTATATGTTTTTATGCATTTTGAGCCTAAACAAGTAATTATTTTTACAAAATATGAAGAAACCGATGTCTATAGTCACTCCTTCTACCTGATGGTTGAATGGTTGCGCCTAGGGTTTGATTTTATTGCGGCAGGGAGCAGCAACATTAGTTCTTTTTATTACATAATAGGTAGATAGCAATAATCAACTTAAAAAGAACTCTGATACATCTAAAAAATAAAAATTACATTTCTCAAGGGAAAAAAATGGAAAGTAGAATATTTAGCTCAAATTTACTTCCATATTATGTTACTCTATAAATCGTTTGCATATGCAGGTAAACGTATTCTAGACTCAATTTACCTGGCAGTCCAGATTTTATTATATAATGTACATCCCAGCTTTACCTCTTTATATTATGTTTGTCTATACCATGCTGGGATATCAACGTTCTATGGATATCATGATTTCAAAAATTCAATTTACGAATTAAAATTGATACAGGTTTGATGTACAAACATGTATTTTGAATATTTTGAATTTACACAGCGAAAAAAAAATATCTGTACGCCTACACTGCGTAGGCTATCAACAAAAAGACAGATTTTCCTTTAATTTTTTGTATATATATATATATATATATATTTTTTTTTTTTTTTTCAATTTTTTTTCTTCAAAATATAATATTTTGAACTGCATTTTTATTGTTTCTGATTTTGATTGATTCCCAAAAACTAATACAAAAATTGCCGATCATTAAATTAAATGCGAAATACAAACGAAACTTTTTAAAAATATTTTATTTTCAAACTTAAATTGGGAGCAATGAAAACATTTGTTTTTGTTTGACTTTTAAACGAAGGGATTACATTTTCAATTTATGCTTATTTTGTTATTATTTTATTTTTTTTTACTGAAGGAAAACAAGAACGAATAGTTAAAATATGGTAATGAAACAGTTAAAAAAAAAAAAAAAAGTGTAAGGTTTTTTGAGTCAAAGTTTTTGTGCATTAGCATAAAACGAACAATTTTAAATCTCCTGTATAAAATTCGACATTAAATTGTAAACAAAAAAGAAAAGTTGTGGGCAATCTGCTAAAATACGGGAATCTTTAGAACTTATTCCTCTTGAATATAAAAGCATGAAATATTTACTTCCATTCTTTCCTTTTTTTCCATTTAAAAAAATGAACATTTGCTGCAAAAGATTTATTAACAATTTAATGAGATTCTATAGAAAGAAATAAATATAGTGTGACCATATTTAAAATTCAATTTAAATATATAATAGTACGGGTAAAATAGGTTTTATTTCAATCAACTGATGGCCATTCACCAAAATTTGAGAACTTCGTTTTGACACTAGAAATGAATATCCTTTGAGTCCCCCCAAAATAAAGTTGTTTTACCACGTTTTGAGGAGTAAAATGAGGAACATTTTTTGCTCAGGGAGGGGGAAAACTCAAAAATATTTGAATAGGTCAAGTGGGGTACCGTTTGTTATGTATTTTTAAATTCTAAATCAAATGATACCATCCGCAAGCTGATAAGGTAATTTGTTACAAAGTTACGGCAAGTTTTATGAATTAAAAATAAAAAAATTGTAATTAAAAAAAATATTGAAAATAAATCTTTCTTCTGTTATTGATAATGATTTTAAAAAACTTAGTGGACTTTAAAGTTTTCATAGTTGAAAGACTTCAGGTCAAATAAAACTAGAAGTTTATTAAATAAAAGAAATTAATAAATAACCACATAGAACCAAGAAACACATCATTTCAGGTTCCAATTATTTTTATTTGAATCTGGAAAAAAAAAAAAAAAAACACCGAAAAGTTGGAAGCTATAGTGTTTAATGGGTTTATTTTATCTAATTTGAATGTCTTTACAATATTTTAAAAATATATCGAGAAAGGATTCAAAAATTAAGTACAAAAATGTCAATATAATTTAATTATTTTAAATTTCGTACTAATCCCCTTAAATTACACATATTTTCGTAATGTGTTTAAAATGATTTATCTAATTTTTTGAAAAATATAGTCTAATTAAAGTTTAGTTGCAGAAAGTAAGATTTTGTGATTCTGAGGGATAAAAGAATAAAAATAATATTAACCAATGTAAATGGCGCCGTAAAAAGAGTTCATTAGTTTACTTCCTTAAAAACTTACAGAGGTTTCTTTTTTTGTTATATTTTATTAACTTTATGAACTTACAATAAAATAATATGAGATGGAAAGAAAATTTATCCATGAACCAATACTAGGAATAAATATATTAGGGTGGTCCTTAAAAAATGAACTTTTAAATTCTGTATGGGGCACCCTCTTATTTTGTTGTTTGTATAAAATAAAGACTTTCAGAAAAATTTCAAAATTTTAAAACATGTTTTAAGGGTCGCTACCAAGATTTGAATGTTTAAAAAAACTTAAAAATTACAAATTCATAGTCATTTTCAAACTGAGTCATGGTATGGTATTAGGCTGTAAAGACTGTTATTTGTTTCAGTTTTCAACATATTTACACAGTCTATTGTCAAAGCACAGAAAGGAGTATTTCATGTTTACACTCTATTTCACCTCAACTTGACAGCATTGTGAAAGGTAGAGAACCTAACATTCCGCCTTGAAAAAAGGTTCTCCGTTATTTTTTAATCTTAAATAGCTAAAATGCGGAGAAATTTATAAGATAATGTTTATATATTATAGAATTTGATTGTTTTATTTTCGAAAAATGTCGTACTTAATGGTCATATTCGTATCAGAAGCCAAGCAGACGGACAGAGAGACATTTCAGGATCTTAAACTGTAGAAAGATTACATATTATTGTTTCAGGTAAAGGTATTGACCAGTTACTTGTTGTTCCAAAATTTCAATCAGGAACAGGTGAGGGAATAGTTTCAGCTGTTAACGAAATATTGGAGTCGTGGAGACAACCGAGCAAGCAAAATGTAGTTGATATTGTATAGTATATTGCTTTTGATATAACCTTTGTTAATACCGGATTATCAAGAGAAGCTTGTGCTCATCTGGATCAGAATATGAACAAAAAATGCTTTGGTTTGCCATCATCACATCCTTGAAATACTGTTTTTGTTCTTTATCTTTTGTATGAAGTTTATTGTGTTCCTCCATGAGTGCTACCCCACTTTCGGCTATATCATTAACAGCTTTGACTGAAGTCGCTAGTGCTTTACATGACTTGCAAGATTCATTTTCATTCCTATTAGTCACATCTGTTTCAAAAAAAAAAAAAAAAAATCTGAATGCAAAACCACAATTTAACTAGTATGTTGTGGCCATCACAAAACTTTCTTCTATCTCATACATGTCAATACTTCAAAATTCACTATCTCAGTGCCAAATTAAATGGCAATCTGTGCTCATCATGAGAATTCTAAAAATATGAAATTCCGTGGATAAGTTCTCGAGGTATGACTGTCGCTGAAATCGTGTAAATCCAGCAAAATGCAGCATAGCAGCGCCACCTATTGGGTTATTTACACAGAACCTAATTATTCCCAACTTATGTCAACGTCTAACTGAATATGAATTTGAGGAAAATTCGTGCATTAGTTCTTGAGATAGAGCTATTGAGGAAATAGTTCAAAATGCAGCACAGCAGCGCCACCTATTGGGCGATTTACACCAATATGTAGACAGCATCATTTCATATGAAGGACTTACAAAATCCGAAGTTTGATGATGTGTGCATTAGTTCTTGAGATAGAGCTACTGCGAAAATAGGGTAAATCCTGCAAAATGCAGCATAGCAGCGCCACCTGTTGGGCGATTTACACCAAACATTAAACAGCACTAATTTATACGTCAATTCATGTAAAGGACTAACTAAATTTGAAGTTTGATGAAAATCCGTGCAATAGTTCTTGAGATACAGCTCTTGCGAAAATTGTGAAAATGCAGCACAGCACCTGTTGGGCGATTTACACCAAAAATTAAACAGCACTAATTTATGTCAGGGACTAACTAAATCTGAAGTTTGATGAAAATTCGTGCATTTTTTCTTGAGTTAGAGCTATTGCGATAACCATGAATAATGCAGCATAGCAGCGCCACCTGTTGGGCGATTTTTACAAAAAAGTAATCAGCTCCAAACTATATCTTGGACTAACTGAATCTGAAGTTTTATGAAAATCCGTGCAGTAGTTCTTGAGATATAGCTATTGCAGAAATCGTGAAAAATGCCGCATAGCAGCGCCACCTGTAAAGCGATTTTCACCAAAAACTAATCAGGCCCAGTTTATATCAAGGTCTAACTAAATATAAAGTTTTGTGAAATTCCGTGCATTAGTTCTTGAGATAGAGCGCCTACAAAATATTTGTCACATACAGACTCACAGAGTGACAAAGTGACAGAGTGACAGAGTGACAGACAGACTCACAGACAGACATTTTCTAAAAAACATAAAATCGTGTTCTGGGCATTCTAAAACTTATAAATCCGTCGAAAACCGGAAGTCGAAATTTTTCACGAATCCAATACTTTCTTCTTGTAAAGATAGAAGAAAGTAAAAACGTTAAATCTACCCGATTTTACTTATATTAGTTTTTCTTTTAACCATTTCAGGGGTGGTGGTATGTTTATGAAACCACTTAATTTTAATTCCCAAACGCCACATTGGCACCAGCATTTTGGTAAAATATTTTCCATTTAGTGTGAAAGTGAAATATATCCCTTTTCTTATTTCTAATTAATTTTGTTGGTAAATTCCGGTGCCATTCATTTATTCAACACTTTAGCATTGAAAATGCTTTGCCCCTGAAAGGGTTAAAGGAATCTTAAATGTGCTAAATTTATGTTAAATTGTTTGCAAATCAGCAATGTTCACTTCGTTTTTCCTTACAGCTAGATCTCTAGGGGTTTTTTTCATTATTTATTTTCTAAAAAGTGTGTTAATAGGATTGTTTAAATAATAGCAATAGTTTAAATATTTTTGTAAAAACATTTCTGAAACAAAAATATATCAATGTCATTCCGTTTCAAATTTTACTTAAATATTTCAAGATTTATCATAAAAAATTGTATGACGCATAAATTGAATTGTCTGCACTCTTTTTTCAATTTACATAACAATGTATCAAACCTCCCTTGCTAGTGTATCAATCCTCCCCAGTAATGGGGAGATTTGATACAGTAGTAACCACTCAAAATAATTGGGATAATTTTTTTGAATGACTATTTTTTAAATTCACAATATTTTTAATAAATGAATAAAAATTCCCTTTATAAGAAAACACGAAAAATTTGTTTAAAAATAGCTTTCTAAGGGTAGTAAAAAATTAGTAAAAAAAAGTGTATCATACCTCCCTACCTCCCCTATCATTTTTCTTTTACTTTCAAAAAAAGACATTATCATCGAAAAATGCAAAAGCAACTAGTTATTCTGCGAAGTACACAAATGTCCTAGGAACTTCTCCATAGCACACAAAGAAATGATTTTATTTACATTTTCAAGTTCTTCAGGAGAAATAAATCATTTGGGCCTGATACCAGCTGTGAATGCAGATTTTTACCAAAAACGGACAAACTTGACGAATTCCAGATTCTTCCTGCTTGGAGAGTTTAAGCTGATTCTAAAAATAAATAAATCTTGAGCGAGTATATTGCTTTCACCATCCATGGAGCTCAATGCAATCCACCTGGGACTCTAATATGGACACCTCTTTCGGGTACTCCTCCTAGGAAAATGACGGCAAGCTCTATCAACTCCTAGTAATCGTCCCTTGGTTGAAAATCATTAAGATGATTTTGAGAAAATTCTAGGATTTCTGATGCATTATCTGCAGTTTTTTCCATTGATTAAATAGTGAGTAATGGATGTCTGTAATATGATAGGATCAATAGACATCCACGAAATTGTAAATCTTTTGAATAACAGTATGTCTGGTCCGCTTGAAACGTGAGTGACTTAACAACTTCCTCAAGCATAATTTCAAGGATGTGATGATGGCAAGCTAAAAGCATATTTATCTTTGTTCATATTCTGTTCCAGAAGAACATAAGCTTCTCTTGTTAATCGGGTATTAACAAAAGTTATATCAAAACTCATACATTTTAATTGCTTGTAGTCCCCACGACTCCAATGTTTCGTTAACAGCAGAAGCTATTGCTTCACCTGTTCTTGATTGAAGTTTTGGAACACCAAGTAACTGATACGTACCTTTACCTGAAACAATAATGGGTAATCTGTCTACAGTTTCAGATCCTGAAATGTCTTCTAATATTTTGCCATCCCAGTGAACATTTAAAGGAACGCTTGCCGAAAACCCCCTTTTTAAGTTTTGTGCTCTGCTTGCTCGGCTTTTGATATGAATATAACCATCTAGTACGACATTTCAAATCGAATATCAAAATATCAAATTCTATAATTTATAAACATTATCTTATAAATTCCTAGGCATTTTAGCTATTTACGATTAAAAAACAACGGAGAACTATTTTTAAAGGCGAAATGTTAGGTTCTCTACCTTTCACAATGCTGCCAAATTGAGTTGAAATAGAGTGTAGACGTGAAATACTCCTGGCTGTAGTTAGACAACAGACTGTGTAAATATGTTGTAACTTGACATAAATGACAATAGTCTTTAGAGCCTAATATCATACCATGACTCAATTGACTCGCAATAACTAAGGCTTTGTATTCATAATTTATAATTAGATTACAAAACCTGTCAAATATATAAATTTATAATTTTTTTTTAAAGTTACAACCCTTGGTAGCGACCTTTAAAACGTGTTTTAAAAATTGAAATGTTTCTGGAAATCATTATTTATACATAGAACATAATAGGAGTGTGCCTCATACAAAATTTAAATGTTAATGTTTTAAGAGACACCCTAATATATATATATAAGAAACACACACACAAAAAGTCTTTATGGAAAGATTTTTTATGCATTTTCATATTTATTTAATAATTAATCAATTTCTCTGACATTTGTAAATCAATGTAATCAAGAAGAAGAAAAGCATCCTAAATTGCATACATTGTCAACTATTAATGTAATAAATTCATTCAGAAAAACAGTAATTGTTCTCAGAGGTATTCTAAATGGTGTGAACCCGCTAACTAAATAAACAACTTATATTTTAGTTATAAGCCAATAAAATTTTGTTGTCTAATACTTATTGTTTTTGTCCAGGGACATTTCCCGCTTGTTAAAAAAATTACGAATGTTGGACAACTGTAGCTTTTACTATAAACCTTTCAATAGTTTTTTGACATTTATTAGTTGAAATAATAAAGAAAGAAGTTGAGTGCTGTCCACCGAGTTACATTCACTGTCAAAAATTAATATGATAAATTGAAACAAAACAAGAAAATATGTAGATTTTAATCAATATGTACTTTAAAATTTTTGCACTGTGGGAGTATATTTATATATATATAATGCACATATTCGTAATATCAAATATCGTCTTTACTCTCTTCCAAGTTTTTTTCTTTTTTTCTTTTGTAAGTTATAAATCAATTAAATTGAATGCGTAATTAAATTATATGTACGTGCAGAACAGAGCAAATAAATTAATGTCCTTGCATTATCCCTTGCGTTATCTAATTCGACCAATAATAAGTTCTTAATATATAAGTACAAAAAATAATATTACAAGATTAAAAAAAAAAAAAAAAAAAAAAAGCAATTTAACAAATTACAACGACCATTTGGAAAATGATTTTTTCAAAGATTAAAATTTAAGACATAAAAATCGCACGGAATTGATCATACATTACGTACGCCATGGATTAAACATTAACATTCCTGGACCCATCATGAACAAATTTTAAAAGAAAATTCATTTTTACAATTTTCAGTATTGTAAATTTTTAAACTTCTACGGAGCTGGTCATACATTACGTACGCCATGGATTAAACATTAATATTCCTGGACCAATTTTAAATGAAATTTCATTTTTAAACTTCTAAGCATCTCACAATATTACTTTTTATATCGTCTTATAGAAAAAGAAATGCATTTTTAATTGCAATTTGTTTGAAAGCTGTATCTTAATTTGTTTCTGAGTTATTAATTTTTTTGTAGTTTTTATTACTTTTTTGTCATAGTGGCAACAGAAGTATCCATCTCTGTTGAAAGTAAAGGGAAAATACAGATTACTGTATAGACCAATCAGAAAACGAATAAAATGCGGGATTCAACTAATAAAACGCTTCAGATATGTGTTTGATTTCCTACCCTGACTGAGGACATAAACCATTTTTCCAAATGGTTAAAAAAAATATATATAAAAAAAATGCTTTAGTGGTACACTTCCGCGTTATAATATTAGAAAAAAAGAACCTTTCGTTTCTTTTTTTTATATTAGATAAACGCATTTAAATAGATTCTGAAAGCCCAAGGTCATGCTGTACGTTATAAGTGAAACACATCTACACGTACTGAACTACATATCTAGACGTCTAGATCTTCATCTCCATATCTTTAATTGATCATTTTCACCTACGTCAATATCCACATCTACATTATCTATATCTACATGATATACATGTATATCTGCACATCTATATCTACGTTTACATAAACATATATTACTAGGCACATATTCTACATCTATATGTGCATAAGGTCACTACATCATCTACGTCTATTTCTCTAAATTTGCACCTACATTTTCATTTATTGTACAACTATATATGCATCCACATGTGCACTTACACCTACATTGACATATATATATAAATCTACATCTTGATTCAAATAAAATTTTATAAATATGTTTTTAAATTAAGGAATATTCCATAACCAGTAAAACCTGTAGTTTTTAGTAACAACAAATCTCAATAAATGAAAGTAATTGCAATAATTCTGTCGGTAATATAAAAAAAAAATTGAATAACTCAGGAAAAGCATTTATGTCCCGAGAAAACTGCTATAAAAGAATGATATAAGTTTTTTTTTTTTTTTTTTTTTTGTATTCGCTCTCAAAATTTTTGTGACTATAACAGCTAATCTTCCGTTAAACATAGTACATATTCGAAATGTGTTCCCACAATCTCAACAAAATTATTTTAATAATCCAGAACAGCATTTATGGTTAGTAAGTAGGGGAGATGGGGTCACATATGAACACGGGGCACATGTGAACATCGCAATTTTTCGATAGTTATTATAAGTTTTTATATTTGAAAAAAATTACTAAAGATGATAGCACCTGTAGACATATGGTAAAAATTTTTTGAAGCTCTATGACATTTTGTTTGTCCTCTGTAGCCAAAACACTGTTTTTAGATCTCAAAAGTAAAATCTTTATTCCAAGTTGATAAGCGAATAACTTTATTCGTTTATTCATTTATTTGAATTTGTGTGTTTTAACATATACTATGAATACTAATAAACATTTTTGATACAGTTCTTTTTTTTCTAAAATTGAGAAATGTTAATGATTTATCAATTTAAGAAAAGCAGCAATGTGGGGCACTTGTGAACAGATTAGTTGGGGCAGATATGAACAGTTCATAAGTGCCCCAATAATCATTCTGTGATTCTGTTTCTTTCAGTTAACTTAATGAGAAATAATGTAAGTTCCATTATCTACAATTTTCCTGAAATAGAAGATATTTTCCTCACACAAAGTTTATTTTGTATTGAAACTTCCACAAATAGACCTTTCAGCTAATACATAAAGAGCAACAATCTCGTTTACGTTCAATTGTACTTTAAATAAATTTAATGTTTTCTAAAATGCAATAAGTGTTATATATTATTTTACTGAACGGTTTACAAAATATGTTTTATACATTGTTAATGCAAAAGTATTACCTTGAACAACTTTGCAAATTTTTCTGTTACATTTGTTCTAACCTTGATATGATGGTTTACTTCCATCTCTAAAACAGTTATGTATAAGATGCTTTGAATGGAGGTATCCATTCAAAGTACCATATCCATAAATACCAGTAATATTTTAAGAAAGTAAAATTTTTAAACTGATAACTACCATAAAATCCCGATTGTAACTCCCCCACCCCCTCTTTCAAAAGAAAAAGAAGTTGGGGGGGGGGGGGTTATGGTCGAGATTTTTTTATCATTAAAAAACCCTTCTTTATCTATAATTTACAAGTAAATAAGGCAAATACAGGAGTGAGAATCTTTCGTATTTCGGCAGATTTCCGATAAATAATATGTAAATGCCCCCTCCCTAAAATTTCTCCCAAACAAAAACCCTTAAGCAAAATTTAAAAGTTTTAATTTCTTTTTTAAAATTGCTTCTTTATTTTTTTATTTTATTGCAACAATATTTAATGAATCATCTAAGGCTCTCCCCTCCAAATCTACTTATTTTGATTTTATAATATTTTTCTTAAACCCCAGAAACACCCAGAAATTAGAGAAATGGATGTATATTTTTTCTTTATGGTGAATTTAAAAAGTAATATAAATAATGATTACGATGACAAATGAATAACAGAATAATAAGCATGTTAAAGGATATTTTTTCCTTGTGTTCACATGTGCCCCACGTGTGTTCACAACTACCCCGCTGATGGGGCACATTTGAACAATTTTTGAATTTATAAAACTATTAAAAAATGTAAGAAAAACTATAGAGGTGATTTTTAAAAAATTACCATGTGTAAAAGAAAGTTCTGTTTACTATATTAAGTAGTTTTTGTTTATAGAAATTAATCCAGTTATTAGAAAAAGCTATATTTATGCGAACTGATCACATGTGCCCCCATCTCCCCTAATCAACGAATTCCATTTCAGTTTCGTAGAAATAATAGATATCTTGATGTATTTTGAAAATTGTTTCTTCTGTCTCTGTCCTTTCGAGGTACAAGAGTACCTTTTGTGAAAACAGTGAAATAAGCACAAACAGATGATCCTAAATTGTTTAGCAAAGCATTTAGCCATAATTTAGAGACATAATTTAGAGATAACTTAGAGAGCGCTTCTGGAAGCATCTGACATACCAGAAATAAAACAGAATCAGCATATCTAAGAATTGTATGGTTAAGGACATCCTTTATCTTCTGAGCATCTCTGAGAATAATTTAAATTTTCACTCAAAGTTTGGTGCCATACATACATAACCTTTATCTAAGATAGCTAAATATTTTTGTCCACAGCTAATTAAAGTTGTTTGCTGGAAACAGAAAAATACGGGATCGTCGCTTTGAAAATTAAACAGCATTAAATTCATAATAATTATTCAAATATTTTTTTAGCAATATTATTGTATTTAACCATAGCAGAATTTACAACAAATGTGATAATATGTAAATCAATATATCCAAATCAACAATATGTAAATCATATCTGAATATTATTCAAGTGTCTATCAAAATAAAAAAAAAAAGCTTTTGACAAATGAAGTATACCTCAAATACGTATGAGGACGTGAGTTTCAAAATTCGAATCATCCAGAAAATCAAATTTTGAGAAACCGCGAAGAATTTGTATCCATTGGTTTTCATTGTACTTCAAGATTTTACAAAACCAGAAATACATGATAAAACTAGTTTTTTTGCAGATTGTAGTATGTTTTCGAAGCTGGTTCACCAACAGAAGTGATTGAACAAAAAACTCGATTTTTTAAATTTTGGATAAGGTAAGTTTGGAAACTTACGTCCTAAAAAAATAGAGTACTTTTTCGGTTTCTATTCACTTTACTAACAGAAACGTATTTTGTAGAATCTGTCGACTAAGCTTAAGCATACGCTACTCATTTATTTCATGAGAAGCCGGTCTTACTAATTTGAGTTTTTCTACAATCATAGAAGTGTAAGAATTGTGCAGTTACAATATTCTTAAGTAGCAATAACTTCATAATAGTTATTACTGAAACTATATTATTCTACTGATCTACAACAGCATTTATAATAAGTAAATCATAGTTGAATATTATTCCAACTGCTGAGAGGATGAAAGGTTTTGTTAAGTGAAACATGCCGCAAACAAACACACACGTTATTATTTCTTCAGATTCAAGGAGCTCATCACGAGCTTCAACTAAAGAGCGTAATATCACAGTGTGCATTGCATAACGCGCTGTCCTACACTGAATCGTCATCGTCCGGAAAGAAAAGATAGATTTCGCGAAACTGTTCTGTTATTAAAAGCATTTTTTACTTTTTAATGAACATTAGGTGGGAGTGCGATCGGACACTTATTTTGGCAACTGACCTCAAGAGACAATCATCTTTGCATTTTTTAACGAAGAACTTTCGTTAATCCTGATGATGAAACGTCGTCGGTTCTATGTAAATATAAAAGCTTTTTTATTAACTAAGAGTTTGATTTTATAAATAAATATTTGAACTTTTGATTTAAAAGAAGTTAAGGTGTGTTATCACGTTACCATCAAATGAATTTTGATTGACATGCCGCAAGCTTTTACACCACATTATTCTACTGTTCTGTAACAGCATTTATAAGTAAATTATAGGTGAATATTTTCCCATTACCAACACTGTTCTACTGGGCCATGTGCTACACTGAAGCGTCATCGGCTAGAAAGAAAAGATAGATTTCGCGAAACTGTTCTGTTGCTAAAAGCATTTTTTACTTATTAATGAACAATAGGTGCGAGTGTGAACGGACACTTATTTTGACAACTGAGCTCTAGAGACAGTTACCTTTTTATTTTTTAACCAAGGACTTTCGTTAATCCTTTGGATGAAACGTGACAGAATCTCTGTAAATATTTATATATAAAAGCGTTTTTTTATTAACCAAGAGTTTGATTTTATAAATGCATATTTGAACTTTTTATTAAAAAGACTTTTAAGTGTGTTATTACATTACCATCAAATGAATTTTGATTGACATGCCCAAGCTTTTACACCACATTATTCTACTCATCTACAACAGCAGTTATAACAAGTAAATCGTAGGTGAATATTATCCCAATTGCTGTCAAAATGAAAGCTTTTTTTGGAAGTGAAACCTGCCGCAAACAGACACATACGTTATTTCTTCAGATTCTATCCTTCTCAGATACAAAAGGCCCCACCAGTGGCCGAGAGGTTCTGCTCTAGAAGCTGGTAGACGGGAGGTGCTGGGTTCGATCCCAATCGCGCCCGTCGGCCTAATCGTTCGGAGTTTTCGTGGTTTTCTTCGAACCTTGGTTCTCCAAGCGTTAATACGGGTTAGGTTCCCTTAGAAAGACCTCCACGGAAGGCACTCCCCCACCTTAGGGCCTATATCCCACGTGCAGATAATTGGCCGACATATATACAACCAACCAACCTCAGATACAAAAGTGTGTTCATTGAATCTCTGTAAATATTTATACATAAAAGATTTTTTTTATTAACCAAGAGTTTGATTTTATAAATACATATTTGAACTTTTTATTTAAAAGACTTTTAAGTGTGTTATTACATTACCTTCAAGTGAATTTTGATTGACATGCCACAAGCTTTTACACCACATTATTCTACTGATCTACAACAGCAGTTATAATAAGTAAATCGTAGGTGAATATTATCCCAATTGCTGTCAACATGAAAGCTTTTGTTAAGTGAAACAAGCCACAAACAGACACATACGTTATTTCTTCAGATTCTATCCTTCTCAGACACAAAAGTGTGTTCTTTGGAATCGAGGTAGCAAGACTTAAAACATGTTCATTAATTTTGTCGCGAGCACTCAGTTTTATTTTAAATAATTTTTCAGGAATCATTGAGCTGGAAACGGATAACAAAGCCAAAATGGCTACATCGGAAACAAAAGTGAAAGCGAAATCTGCAAAAACTGTCACATTAAGGAAGACATCTTTAAACTGTATTGCGTCATATAATAGCACAAAAATGTCGGATAAGGTGTAAAAAATAATGAAAAACAAAGGATAGTTTATTATTTCGATTACTTTGCGCATAATTTTTGTCATTCTGAAAAAATCTGAAAAGTAACGAATATTTTGGTATGTGTTTTCGGTGCATAAATGAGAATGAAAGTTCATATTGTAAACTTTTAAAATTTCAGCACACTTGTACAATATTATGCTTAGCATAAATGTAATAAAAACAGGGAATGAAAATACCACAAAATAAGAAAAATTTAATAAAATTTGTAAGCTGATCGCCAAGGCTCCTTTTGGAATTATGAAATTCAAAATCCAGAAATTTAGTGTTGCGCCTTTATCAAAAAATTGGATTTGAGACAATGTAAACAGAAGTAAAGATAAGATGGCTGCAAGAATATGAAAAAAATTTGTACTATCCCTGATATTATATCGCTTGCGATACTGATATAGTTTGCGAATGATGGTTGAAGTTTTCTTTCTTTTAAAAAATAAAGAACACCAAATAAGCATAGAAACTATGGCTAAGAAAAAATTAAAAATACCAATTTTGAAATGAACGTGTACCATGAATATACAAGATGCTACAGCATAGTAAATTACAGAAATGAAATAAAGGAATATAGTAAAAATAGCGAAATTTAAGACTCTTTTATTGCTGTTAATATTACGGATTCCAATGACTGCTAAAAGATAGCATAAAGTTTTATCACCCACCATCATTTAAAAAAATTTTTGTAAAAAAATAAAAAATAAATAAAAAAAATGAATAATTTTTCGGAAACTTTTCTGATGTCTTACTTAAATGTTTTTATGACGTGCTACTGTAATGTAAATTAAGACAGTTAAAACAGAACAAAAATTGTGACTGTTGAATAACACGGTAATCATTACAGATACCGATGACTTAAAAGATCAGAAAATGTTTCATCATGCACAAACACAATGAAATTTAATATAAACTTTTTGATGCTAATACATTTTCCGTAACCTTTTAAAATTCTTTAATATTTGTTG
Organism: Maratus speciosus; assembly: GCA_963932465.1. Taxonomy (NCBI): domain Eukaryota; kingdom Metazoa; phylum Arthropoda; class Arachnida; order Araneae; family Salticidae; genus Maratus; species Maratus speciosus. Next base: position 96,378,032 of record OZ010799.1, read on the forward strand.
TTATAGCAGAAGGGAAATTTCTTTAAAAGTTTTTTATTTCATAACTTCTGCAATATATTTATTTCGGATGTCTTTTTAGAAATTTATCTCTGAAGATCTCTAATAACACTTTATAAAAGTTTATCTCTGAAGACATTTTTAAAAGCTTGTTTGTGATAACTTCTTCAAAAGTCCATTCAGAAGATTTCTTTAAACTGATAACTTTTTATTAAATGTTTATCTGTAACGAGATTTAAAAAAAAATATTTGTGATAACATGTTTAACAGTTTACTATTTCTCATACCTTTTTAAAAGTTATCTGAAGACCTCTTTAAAATCTTGTCTCGGATAACTTCTTGCAATATTACAGCTGGCAGGTTTTTTTAAATGTACCTTTGATAAATTCCTAAAATTTTGTGGTTGAAGACTCATTTAAAACATTATATCTATAACTATTCAAAATTTTCCATATATATATAATTTAAATCTTATAAATTTTAGGATGTTTAGTTTTTGTTCTTTTTGTTTCGTATTTTGCGATCTATATTCGTCAATTCCAACAAATAAAATAAAATATTCTATAACAGACTTTAGTTAATTTCATAATATAAAATATTTTAAATTAAACAACACATTTCCAAGAGGCGAAGTCCAAACATAAGAAGGTCATGAAGTTTGGGGAGAAACATAGGGCGATAATTAGATTTTTTTTTACAGCAAGTTTATTAAAAACATAAATTCCCCAAAACACCAAAAACTTTATTAATAAAACAACAACAACACAGGATGCCTTTCAAGATACAATACCAGCATATGCTAATATTCGTATCCAAATTTACAGTATGTGTGTGCAGATGGTCATATCATTTAAATATTTTAATGTAGAACAGAAGTAATAATTGTTTACACTTTCTTCAAGATAATTTTGACAGAACGAGCTTTATTAATAAAACTGATTTTCCAAAACACTTTCTATGTTATTGTAACACTAGGGAAATTTCTCCTCTTGAAGAGTTACGGAAAGGTCCACAACACTTTAAAGAAACTACAATATATGATTGCGATACCTGAACCAGCCAGATCATTGGCCGTTCGGCAAGGAAACGCCAAAAGCTGTTGTTGGATAGGTGTTAATTGGCATAGCAAAACAAGTGGAGAAAACAGAATCCACAGTTTGAGGCCAGCACTGGCTTTCGGAACATTGCAAAAGCTGTAAAACAACCTTGTTTCACTATCCTGAAGGTTCGGTAAAACCGTTACGCCATTTTCTCTATGAACTGAGACTGTTGCAGAAGCCCTTACCTGCTGTTTTTAGGGTGCAAGAAACTTTTGCGTTGGAAACCCTTACTCGCTGTGAGCTGTAAAAAAATTGGAGTGGAATATTGTCTGGAGGGTTGAGGCCCACTTTTCTTTTAAGTGTAGCTTAACAAGCTACAATTTCTTAATTGAGATTAAGAAAATCCACGTGATTGTGTATACATTCCGTTACAATCTTTTAAAGTTACGGTATGGTGTGTTCTGGCTATTTATTTATTTTGGGATCTTCTTGTTTTGAAGATCTGAGCCCCGAAGGTCTTTTAACGTGTTCTGTCAACAGGAAACCTTATCCATCCTAAGGCTGCATATAAACGCTTGTTTTGCCATCCTTCTGTATTTTTCTTGGAAATCTTTTGCTCTGGACCCTTCTGCGGTTTATTCAGAAAAGGATGAGGGGAATTAAGAATAGGCCAGGAGATAAGGGGCTCAACTCTATTTGAAGGAAAGGTTCTTCTTTTGCAGGACATGATTCTCTTTCCTTTTAAAATCATTAAAAATCAAAAACACCGCGTGGCCACAAGAAAAGACGTCGATACTGATAGAAGAATACAGTTACAGTTAGAAGGATGGTCTATTCGCACCTTAACTGAGGAACACCATCGTTCCGAATCTGCAGGGACGTTATTATGCTAGAACAATAGCTTATGGAAGACTATGCCCCTCTTCACCTAATCGATTGTGCGAAACAAGTTCTCAGGAGCCACTTTTCTGACAACAGAATCATCAGTCGCCATTTTACTATGTCTTGGTCTGCAGGATTCCAAGATTTGAAGTCTTGCAATTTTTGGCTTTGAAATATCTCAAAGACTTGGTCTCAAAGACCGTGATCCTATCTGATATTTCAATTTAAAAAACAGCATAGCACGCCATATATGTAACTTTCTGACGCATACATTGCAATCAATCATTGTATTGGCCATTTTACGATTACAAATAGAATGAAAAGAATGTGGCCGTCATACTCAACATGTTTTGTCCTCATTCGACGGGTAAATTGTGTTATTTTTGTTATATATTCTGTTTAAAAAATATATACCATTAGAGTAATAATTTTTATCGTGTAATTTAAATATTCAAGTACAAGCATCCCTTTCTGAATTGATATTTAGAACAGGAAAATATCACCACATTTGCTGTATGGTTTTAGAAAATATTCGAAATAATGTCTGATAAGGATTGATTGGAACTGTTATATCGAATAGAAAGGTAATCTACTTATTTTCAAATATTTTTAAATTTCTGAGTACACAGTTAGTTTTCGTTCTTTAACATAAATTATTTGAAAATCAACGAGAAACATATCTTTTCTCATTACAGAATTTTTTTGTAGTTTCACAGTTTGCAACAATTAATGCGTAATGGAAGCTGTACTCGGAACTTCAAATTTCGGGTGATCTCCACATTTCGTTGATAATTCAAGTATTTCTGCACTTTATGAAGTTAATAAACTGTAAAAACAAACAAACAAAATTTTAGACTGTTTTCAATGATATTATAAATTTATCTATTGCTTGATTCTTCCCTTTAAATTACACATTTATTTACTTATTTACTTTTATTAAGTACATAAAATCAGGTATACATATATGAAATGATACATTTAAATATAATAATACCTTAACGTATATATATTAAACGTATGATGTTAACAAATGTTCACTATAGTGTTGTTTGCATTGCTTGCATAGTTTATGGCTGATTATTCGATCAATACTTCCAAAATATAAAAAATTATCATACACTTTTGCAAACCGTTTCAGAAAGTTTCCATAATGAATTATAATATCTTCAATCCTTAACTCGTTGTATTGAAGTATTTTATGGTTATTTCTTAAATACAATGGTACAATACTTTTTCGAGTAGTGAAATGCATAAATCAGTTCTCTGTCTTATGAAAAAGATGAGTTTGTTTTCTTTAAATGTCATGATCTACTGTTTTCAATAATGAAGTTCGAAAGCAATTCTCTATAATCCGAAGAAGATGTTTTTTGCTTTAATACTATGAATCACGCTCTTCGACTAATGAAATATGGAAAGCAATTCTCTATAACCTGAATAATGAGAATCTTTTTGCTTTATGACGAAATTATTTTCAACACTGAAATGCTTAAAGCAGTTCTCTATAATCTGAATAAAGAGAATTCTATATCCTTAAATACAATGATTCATTCTCATCAATCATGAAATGCGAAAAGCAGTTCTCCACAATAGAGCAATAATTTTTTTTTTCTTTTTTGGTGAATCATTCATCTAAAAACGATATACAAAAATCAATTTTGCTTTAATATAGAATGTATCCCCTTCTTTAAAGAACGGAATATGCAAAGCAGTTATATATTAACCTGAATAATGAGACTTCTTTTTCTTTATCATGAAATTCTCTGCAATTTTGAAATACGTAAACCAGTGCTCTATAATTTGAACAAAGAGAATTATATTTCCTTAACAATATAGCCTAATCAGTTTTTTCTCCATCAGAGAGGGAGATATTTTTAGTCCAATATCAGTATGGTAATTTTAATACCTCGCGTCATTAAACACCAATGGCGGCTGTAAAACATTTAGTTTTCCAACAAAGTACATTCGGACAACTTTGGAGAATATGTCAGAAAAGCAAAATATAACAACAGTTATATCAATCTGACACATACCAAAAGTACATTTTCTTTGAATATGAGACTTTGTGTTCTTTAAAACAGCAGTTCAACATGAAGCATTTATTATAACAAAAGGGACTTTATGTTTAAGTAGTTTTAAAATATAATTTTTTGTGGATTGATTTGATAACAAATGAATACAACTAAAACTTTTATCCCTTTTATTTCTGCTTTTACTAATTGCAAAACATAAAAGTGCACTTATATAGATTAACTTAGATATAGTGCACTTACGTTAAATTATCTACACGAAATCAATAATAATGTGTTGTTGAATCTTTAAAAAAAAAAAACCTCTGAGAAATCTTCATAATTCGTCCTGAACAGAATTTTTGAAACAATTTTTTAAAATTATTTACACAGGCAACTGTTGTCGTCTAACAAAAACGTGGATGATATGGGAAACCATTAATTATGCATTTTTTCTATAATGTTGACATTTAATTTATTAGAAAGCAATAATTTAATATGATAATATCTAAAAATTATTGTCCTTTTTTAAAGACCGCATTTCTGTTTTTTTTTTTTTTTGAGTAATAAAAGCTTGGAATACTAAATTTAATTATCTTCCTATCTGTTATGTATATGATTTTCTTTTTTTCGGCAAAATTTCATCGACAGAAATCCAATATTGTGCTATGAAACGGATACTTTTACGGACATTTTTTAATAACGTAAATAAGTTTTCGTCTAATACAATTTTTTTTATAATTTTGAAATTGGATGTTCAATATCTGTGTAATGATTATTTAGTTATTTTGTGAGCAAACAAGTAATAATTACGAAACCAAGTTGCAAATTTCATTCTTTTACAAATCTGTTTTCAACACTTTTCAGCAAAGTTGAAAAGTGTTTATGCATTCGGTTTGTCTGTCCGTCTGGCCGTCTGTTCACACTCTAACTCACGTCAATATACTCGGATTTTCATGTAATTGATAAAGGTTAATTAGGGTTACCAAAGCATGTTTGGAATTGTATATGAAGTATGTAGGATTAATAGTTCATTTTCAGGTGCACTCAAAAGTATTCCATTACATTATGGTATATGGGGGAAAATCGTTTGCAGAGTATTTTAATGACATTACGCTTTTTCAAATGTCATGAAACTGATATAAATCACTTAATTTCACTACGATCACTTTAGAACAGGGTATTCATGGCCTTTTTTAATCATTTACAGGGACACACAAAAGAAATCGGTCACAGTACTGTCTTTGAGTAATAATGGCTGGAGAGTACGGTTTAAAATTCGGTATGCGCATTTAAATGTAATTAATTTTTTGCATGTTACTCGTTATATATAAATTCTATACCTCATATACAGGGCTGCACAAAAGTATTCACGTACCATTCTCGTTATTACAGGAAATTGCTGAGGGGGAATTTTCAACTGAAGTTAAGAAATACATATACTTCAGTCTGAAGTATATGTATTTCTTAAGGGAACTAAATTTTGGCACGCGTGTACTTAGTACATACAAATCTATATATCATGTACAGGGCTGCTGAAAAAATTCAGCTAATTTTCCGATTGTAGATGGGAACAGCTGAAATTGGATTTTGATATGTGTTATGCATTTCGATATCGTTGAATTAGAAGTAATATTATAATTTTTCAAACGGAGCAGTTTTGTTGTTCTGAATGTGTTAGATAGTGTTTAATAATCTATGCTTGACGCATGATTTTTCTTCCTTGTTTATTTTGTATTTGAATTGCAGTTGATTTTTATAAGGACTGCTCGTTAAAATGGCAGTTTTCATCGATTTCCTTTTTCTTGAGTTTTTGATCCCGTTTTCTTTGAAGACGGTAGGCTAACACATGGACTCAAAGAGAAAGGTTTGGAGCAGTCACACATTTGGCTCCCATGATGGCTAGGAACCGGTACCGGATTTTCTTCAGCCAATAAAATGGTAGTAAAAGGATCCACATAATGGATCATTTTACCCGGCAACATTGCCGTCCATTTTAGGTCATATTACGGGATGACGCCGAGAAACATAACAAACTTAGCATGTGCAATTCACATCGAAAAATAAACTCTATTAAGTAAACCAAGTCATATTTCTGTACATGAAAGACTGTATATGTAAATAAATATGAAAGTTAGTACTTATCTTATAACAGATGATATAAAACCAACTCTTTCAAAGAATTCTATTCAGACGCGTAATACTACGATTGTTTGAATACCACTATTGCTTCTTCTTCACTTAGCACAACTAGTTTATGTGTTATCCTGTAGGTAGCGCGACCTGTCTGAAAGAAAACTTATGGGGATCGTTTTGCCCGCTAGGATCATTTTAGGCCACCTTCCTCTACTGTTTATTCTGTATTTAAACTCGAAGTTTATCTGTATGTAATCGTGTTTTTTTTATCCATTTTGTGGCTAAACAAGTAATTATTTTCCAAAAATATCAAATCAAGTTCTATAGCCATTCATTTCTAAATTATTTTTTACTCTATATTTGAACTCGAAATTTATTTGTGTGTTATTTTATGCCTTTTTTTGTTATATATACTGTATGCCCACTAAAGTCCCTTGCTACCCACTTAACTTCGGAACGGTAGCGCGATATTCATAAAAGTGGTGTCTAGGTATAGTAAGTAGCCGTGCGCTACTGAATGCAACCGTCTATGGCGCCACCTGGTGGAAGACTGCGGAGTTAGAATTCCTATTTCAAAAATGGAAAGAGATAAGGATAAAAGTGATTTACAAAGTTGTAGAGCATCTTCGATTTAGTAAGAAAAGACACTTTGCGGACATTAATGCGAAGAATAAAACGGTTAAACCGCGATTTGTTTTTCGGGATTTACTACACTGTGACGTGACAAAACGACCTTAGAAAAAAAACAACTGTTATAAAAATATATCTTTATTTGAGATGTTTAAACTTCTCACCGTCAGCTGCAATGCACATCTGGATGCACATTTGTCCTAAAGACAATCATGTTTCCTTCCGTTCAAGTTTTTTGACGTCACAGTGTAGGAAATCCTTAAATGCGCGTTTTAACCGTTCTATTCTTTGCATTAATGCCCAAAAGGTGTCTTTTCGTACTAAATCGATGATGCTCTACAACTTTGTGAATCACTTTATTCCCCTATCTCTTTCCGTTTTCGAGATAGGAATGCTAACTTCGCAGCTTTCCACCAGGGGGCGCCGTAGATGGTTTCATTCAGTAGCGCATGGCCACTTTGCTGTACCTAGACACCACTTTTTTGAATAGCAGCAGCCGTTAAGAAATTAAAATGGTGGTAAGGGACTTTAGTGGGCATACTCTATATTTATGAAACTCGCTTGCATTTTTTCTTTCTCTTTAAAGCTACTTTCACTTCATATTTAAACTCGAAACCTTTTTGAGTGTAATTATACTTAGTTATCCATTTTGTGGATAATCGCGCAATTATTTTTAAAATAACGTCGAATGAAACCCCCATTGTTCTTTTCTTTAATTTACTTTTTTAATACATGTTTAAATTCGAAATTTCGAACTTTGAGTATTATACTGTTATCCATAAACGTGCCTACATGCTTTCCTGGGCTTGGCATAGTTCGCTGCAATTGCTAATTATTAAGCTCCTAATCTTACAATCTTTTCTTTGGTGCATCAGCATTATTCATCAGTTTTTGTAATCGTGCCAATTTATTGAGATACATTGTGGAATATTTATTTAATTACCACAAATTCTTATTCATTCAAACAACCATCGTTGTAAGTAATGGTATAGTTTTTATGCGTCCCTGCGGAAAAAGTATGTGTAATATAAGAGAACTCTTCTTAACCCCTGGAGGGGCGGTGGGATATATTGTATCCCACCTAACTTTAATTAAGATTTGCACCAGAAACTTTTAATTAAATTTTACTTTTATAACTTTTGTGGGAAAAAAAAAAGTCGAAAAATTCCTTTTCCTTAATTTCAAACAAGATTTATCTAAAATTCCGATGGGAATTCGACATTACAGAAACACAATTACTTGCTCCTGAATAGGTTTAGGGGGCTGGTCCCTCAGCTTTGGAATTCACCTCCATAATGTTAAGTCTATGGACTTTTGATGCATTCGTATATTTAAAATATCTCCTCGGGAAATTCATATTTTTAACATCTTTTTTCTGTGTACTCTTTTTAAAAGATGTCTCTTTTTTTTTCTTAGTTTTCAAAATATTTCTAAAATCAATTTAAGGAGTCTCAGGACTCTCAAAATTGGAAAAAAAAAGAAAAAACCATTTTCAACATTTAATATCTTAATTTTAATTGGAATAAAATATATAAGTATGTTCTTTCATTTCATGTATTTAAAAAATTATAAGATGCAGAATTGGCATTTACAGGGGGCTCCAAACTGTTAAACATTTGATGAGCAAAAAATCGGCATAACAGCTTACGCGCACGATTACAAAATAAGTATTGCAACTAGAATGAAAATTTTGGTGCCTACTTATACTTCAGATTGTAATAATGACCCTGAACCTAAATAAATTTGTATTTAAAGCTTTTTTATATTTTTAATACAAAGTCGTATTGAGCTAATGCAAAATTAAGAAACTTTCAACAATATAATCACCTAAAAAATATTGTTTTGAACGATAAAAAGGAAATTTTAGGTTCTGTTTATACAGACTAACATGAAACATATGTTTTGAAAATTTCATGAAAAAATATTCATAAGTTTTTAAGATATCCTGCGCGTTATGCCCAAAAACGTCATTTGGAGAAAAATGGCTTCAAAGTTTCCGAAACGACGCTTCAGCTATTGAACGTGTATAAATGTCAAAGCCATAACTTTAGTTCTAATACGAATTTCAAGAAAACAATTACATCAAAATGTTCAGAAAAGATAGGTGTTTAACATATAAAAATATTAAAATTTCGAAAATTTTAAAGCTTTAAGAGTCCTGAGACCCCTTAATATTTTATGTGTTAAAAGCAGACGAACTGCGAGTAAGATTTTAACACTTCATATAAAATTAAGTCTATACTTTAGAGATATTTTGAGAAATAAGAAAAAAAGAGACACCTTTTAGGAAATGTACACAAAAAAATTTAAAATTTTTTTGTGTACATTTCCTAAAATGTACACAATGATGTTAAAAATATTAATTTCCCGAGGAGATATTTTAAATATACGAATGCATCAAAAGCCCATAGATTTTACATTAGTGTGTGTGTGTGTGTGGGGGGGGGGGAGGGGGGATTGGAAGCTGAGTGACCAGCCCCCTTAAGGCAGTTCTCAAATTCCCTGCTCAACAAAAGCGAAATTTTTTGACACATTTATTCTGACTCATTTTAAAACGTAAAGGCATAAAGCTAGCTGGCCAGACTGTTAAAGCGACTTGAAATGAAATGGGGATACCCATTTTTTGACAAATAAATTACTTAAGAGACTTTTGTATCGTGACAACAGGTTTTATTCTTTCCCGATTTGTCGGTTCAAATTCCGTTCAATGCTCCAACTTTGAGAGTATTTTTGAAACATATTTTGCCTTTACGAAAAAAAAGAAAAACGCTTTTTGATCACATAGTTTTTGGATAAAAATACCTGCCAATTTCATGCTTTTCTGGACAAAATTGAATTTAGAAATTTGTCGAGAAGTAGCTCCTTTGGATTTGAAGAGCTAAGTGGAAGAACATGTTAAGTAGCAAAAATTACATTTGAAGAAATTTGAAGTAAAAGTTTTTGCTGTAAATTTTAATAATTTATTTTCTATTTGAAACCATGTGTTTAAATTATTAACAGGTATGGTACTAAATTCTCTCAGAAAAACTTATTCATATTTAATTTTCAAATATTAAAAATTATCGATATTATTGACATTATTAAATATTAAAATATTAAATATTAATGAATATTGTCTTAAATCTTCAAGACTAAATAGATTCTTAGTATTTTAGCTTCACCATATGATAGGATACCTCATAACGCTTTCATCCAAAAGATAATTTTTTTTTTTTTTTTTTTTTTTTTTTTTTTAGAAAATGTAGCATAACATGTTCATCCACTCAGCTCTTCATTTGTGAACAGCCTTAAAAGAAGTATTTTTGAAGCGGGAGCTCCATTTCAAAACATTCTTGGGGTAGGGCGAAGTTTTTTGTTTTTTTTTTGTTTTTTTTTGTTTTGTGGGAGGAAGACAAAAATTTCTTTTGATCTTGTTGTCCACATCTGAGCAGATAGATTTACACATTTATTATCATATACAGGGTGTTCCCAAATCTATGAGCCAAACTTTAAGGGAAGGTAAATTTCATATAAAGAAGCGATTTTGGTATTGCAATGCACTGCAAATAGAAGCGTCTTAAATTTAGACACATTTAGACTGAAAAAGAATTTTAGACACTTAAGTGTCTTAATCTGAAAATTAAGACATTATAGATGTCTTAATTTAAGATACATAAGCGTCTTACTATGACCATGGTGTAAACGAACTGAGAATAATGTCTAAAATATCCGCAAACGTCTTATTTTAAGACACTTCATTGCTTTAAACGTGTCTTAATTTAAGACGTTTTGATTCTTTCGACGCAATGTCAAGAAGTCTTGTCTGACGACAAGATGTCTTCGTTCAAAGTTGGTATACGTTGTAATTCAAACAAAGTTTGTTTTTATGTACGCATGTATTTTAATTTGTTTTTTGCGGAATGTGAAGCTCTGTGCTTTAAATTCGTATTCACTTGGATTATTTATTTATTGAATACATACATCTGACGTGTGTTCTTGACATCAAATGTCTCTTAGAAGCTGTCGTCGATATAAGGGCGAGATAGACACAGAACAGAAGTAGACGACGCTTGAAGATTACACCCGGAAATTCTACAAAGCGTGTGCAATGGACTTAGTGTTAATTGGTATTAATTTATATCAATAATATTGTGTTATTCATCTTCGTCCTGTCGAAGCTGTAAAAAAAAAAGAAACTTTTGTCTGGCAGGTCCTATTTTGAGGATGAAACATTTCATTCTTTAAATATGGCTAGTCGGATATACAGGGTCATTCATAATTCCCTCCGGGGTTTCGAAACGTTATAGTAAAAAAACGAAGACGAATATGAAAAAAAGAGACATATGAAATTATTCCGAAACTATTCAAGTTTTAATTTAATTAGTTTCCGGTAGATGGCAGTAACATCTGTATTGAAGTCAGTTGTAGTAAAGAAAAATGGCGTTTACAGGCGAAGAGAAAGCTTTTTGTGCGTTGGAGTTTGCAAAATCTGAATCAGTGGTGTCAGTTCAACGGGCCTTTCGTAATAAATATCGAAAACAGGGACCAACTGACAAAACAATTCATGTGTGGTACCGGAAATTTAAAGAAACGGGATGCCTATGTGACAGGAAACGAAGTGGTCGGCCTGGTCCATCTGCGGACACCGTAGATCGTGTACGGGAAACGTTTTTAAGGAGCCCGACGAAATCAACCGCTAGCGGAAGCCGAGAATTGGGGATCTCTCAACCAACAGTGTGGCGAATTCTGCGAAAAAGTCTTTGTTTGAAGCCGTACAGATTGGGACTGGTGCAAGCGTTGACTCCAGCAGATTGCATTTCTCGTTTCACGTTTTGCATTGATGTCCATGAACGTGAAACACTAATGTCGTAATTGATTTTTAGTGATGAAAGCACATTTCACATGTGTGGCACTGTCAACCGCCACAACGTACGCATTTAGGGCACTGGAAATCCTCATTATGTAGTGGAACACTATCCGGATTCCCCAAAAGTTGACGTGTTTTGCGCTATGTCCTCCTCACGTGTTTATGGTCCATTCTTTTTTACAGAGAAGACCATTACCGGTGTAGTGTACCTGGATATGTTGCAGCTGTGGCTAATGCCGCAGTTAGAGGAACATGAGGATGATTTCGTATTTCAACAAGACGGTGCTCCTCCCCATTTTTTGTGTGATGTGCGTGAATACCTGAACACACACTTACCTCATCGATGGATTGGACGAGCTTCTGAAGATGACGTACCTCTTCTAAAGTGGCCTCCACGGTCACCGGATTTAACACCGTGAGACTTTTTCTTGTGGGGGTATGTGAAAGACCAGGTTTTTGTACAACCTATGCCACGTGATTTAGCTGACCTGCGTGAAAGGATAACACGTGCTATCAATAACATAGACAGTACCATGTTGAGTAGAGTATGGCAGGAACTGGACTATCGCATTGATGTATGCCGTGTGACCAAGGGTTCACACATAGAACACCTGTAATGTATGTAAGTAAAACTTGAATAGTTTCGGAATAATTTCATATGTTTCTTTTTTTCATATTCGTCTTCGTTTTTTTACTATAACGTTTCGAAACCCCGGAGGGAATTATGAATGAACCTGTATTATGGGATTTCGTACCAAAATGATGCAAGCCTTTCTCCTTCACTGGGGTAGTATTTGAAATTTCAAATCGAGGAATTTTTCTTACCTCTTGCAGCAACTGAAGTAAGTGCCATAATTTCTTTATAGTACTAAAATTAGTTTATTTTATGATTTTATTTATTGTACTAAACAAAATCCTGCATGAAATTTAATTAGTTTTGAATCTGTTCGCAAAAAACCCCACTAATTCTAGAAGTATATATTTTTAAACTTATGACGTTGTTTTGTATTACGAATTATATATTCAATGTCAGTTCTTAGTTTCAATGGATAATTCTCAGTAAACGACGGCCACAAGGAAGTAAAAAAAAAAAAACTTTGAAAAATGACCTAATGCTTTCTTACTTCCTGGCATAAAACCGCAGATTAAAAAAAAGATAAATAAAGTACAAGAGACTCGTCTATTATGTGAAGCTGCCTGTAAAAATATACATATGTATTTGATTTGCAATCAACTCTAATACTGATTTTTTGATTATTTTAAATAAAAAAGTAATTTGAAATTTATAATGGGAAAAAATAAAAACCTATAACTAGATTTCGTATTTAAAATTGTGGTAACTTTATTTATATGCACTTATACGAAAAATACAAAAATGACAGATGTTACTGTATATATTTAAGACGAAAGAAGTTTGGAAACTATAAGTTATTTTTTCCTCATGTTTTTAATATAGAATATGTATTTATTTATTTTTATTGATAGTTGAATAGCTTTTGTGATTACCCTCTGATCTACATAAAAAACTTGTCCATGTGGAAATATAATTTTTTTAAAAACGTAATTTTTAAATAAGTATTTTCATTTTTTTGGGAGGGAGAGGGGGGGGGGGGGCATTTTGCATGAAATTTTCGTAAAGCTGATATCTTAAATCTTGCACTGATTATAATGAAAGTTTTGAACTTTTAGAGTAGGACAAGATTAAAAACGCAAATATATTTAACAAAATACCAAAGTAATTTTTTCCCCAATGTTATTAAAGTAGAATATTTATTTATTTATTTTCATTATTCATAGTTAAATAGCTGTTGTGATTATCAAGTGATGTATATGTAAAATTGCCTATGTGTCAATATATTTTTTTTTAAATCTAATTTTTAAATTATGAATTTTCATTTTTTTTGGGGGGGGGGGGGGATTTTTGCAATTTTCGTACATCAGATATTTTAAATCATTTTTGACATTCAACCGAGTATAATAAATATTTTGAACTTTTAGAGTAGGACAACCCTCATAGCATGCATGGTCACAGTGACGTCATTGTGACGTCACTGTAAGTCACTGTGGTCACGTCACATCTGTGACCAAAATGCCACCACTCAGTGATGTCACATTGTGACTTAGATGTGAACTTCTTAGGAAACTTTAAAAAATTACTAAAGCTCTTCAAAACATGTTATTTACTGTAAAACCGGCAATAAAAAAAAATTTTGTGACGTCACTGTCATGTCACTGCATGTAACATACGTCACGTCACATATGTGGCGAAAAATCCTCCATATTGTAAACTCACAGTGTGACAAAAATATGAATTTAGGAAAGCTTTAAAAATGAAGAGAAATATTTTAAACAGGCCGTCTTAATGCATTTTGGAGCTTGGATCGGATTGATTTTGTAGTATACTTTATTATAATAAATAAATTCACTTTTATACTTTCTATAATATTCTCCTTTTCTGTTAATGTTTAACTAGTTTAAGTCACTATTTAAAAATAAATGTTGCTATTTGTTTCTGACTTTTTTAACAAATTTAACATTTTCTGAATATATAATAAAATATACAAAATATATCCAAAACGCATGACATATTTAGTCATATTTTAATTTTTTCCCCCAGAATTTCTTTAAAAAATAGTTATTGTCCACGCTGATTTATTCTACAGGAAATTAATACAGAAAAAAAATAAAAGATTATAAAGAAAAAAAAACTTTCTTTGCCCGATAATCTTTTTTTTTTTTTTTTTTAGGAACATATTTGGTATTTATTACATGTGATACAAACTTTTTCTTTATTGTCCATTAAATTGGTTTTATATACACTAGAAATTTCAATAATGTTTTATTTTATATACTCTAATTATGACTAATACAATTTTTATAATTTAAAAAAAAAGAGACAGTCCATTTTTACTTGAATTGATTTCCAATTGATTGAAAGCTAAAATGAAATGCACACACAAAAAAAAATAAAATAAAATAAAATAAATCAAACAGAACATTTTAATTAGCCACACTTTTATAAATGTATTACGCATTTAACTTGCAAATCTTCAATAACAAATAAAACCATCTGCCCGCGAATTTTGTTTTCTGCAGACGATAACAAGAATAAACAGTGTATTTATTCTTTTGAATAGTGACAGCAGCTGGAAACAGTAGCTCTTTTATGAATGTGTGTAGTTGGCACTGGTTTTTTAAATTCTACAAAAGTTATACAGGAACGCGGTCAAGAAATATTTTACATAAAATATCAGTCCGAAAAAGTACAATGTGCAGTGACCGGTTAATCTCAGCTGGTCAATGTCATTGTATCTAGTATTCGGATATAATTCTTCGACTTTCGACTTTAAGAACTTTCGCTTTTTGGATTACCATAATGGAATTATAGAAGACGATGTCAACAAGAAATGGGTAAGAAAAAATGATTTTTTCTGCTTTCTTTTATTATGATTTGAGTTAATTTCACATAAAAAACATGTTATAAAGTAATAGATGCCATTAATTTAACTTTTATCTATTCAATAAAATTTAATAAATTTAATGTTTATTTTGAATAGTTGAAAGAAAAAATAGTATGTCAACGATTTTAATCAGATGGTTAAAACCATTAATTTAAATTGCAGTTTAATCGCATTTATTTTCCTTTTTAAAATTATCTTGTTAAAATCACATTTTCGTAAATTAAAAAATATATATAATCAATAATTCACATAATTAATAAACATTTAAAGCTAATTAAATTACTGAATAAAAAATCTTTTATAGAATAAAAGTGTTTGCAAACTTAAATTTTTAATTTTGCGTTAAGTAATGTTCTGAAATAATTTGCATTGCATGTTTTTATGTAATAAAAAAATGGATATCTGCTCAGCGATACGGAATCTTCCACATCAAAGTTTTATTTATCTTTTGAGCAGTTTCACATCGTTATTGCTAAAAGCAACTTCTTAAATTTTATAATATTAAAAAGGCTGGTGATGCCCACAAAAATATTTTTTTAAGGTACATTCGTATTCTTTACAAGTTTGTGTTAGAAAATTGACAGTATTATGAGAAGTATGGTAATTTTCTGTTTATTGCAAATATAAAAAAAAAGATACCTTTTAGCCAATAATTTTTATACTTAATTTTGGTTTTTTATATGCTTAAAATGATTTATTCTAACATCCTAGTAATTTCAACTTTAAATAGTGCTTAAAATAGTTCTTTGATTGAAATCAATATAAAATTTACTTGCAAAACATTTTATGATGTATATGACATATATATGTGACATGTGTATAAGGCATATATGAAGCATATCACATAATAAAACACATGAATATTATACAGGATAGGTGTGAAAGTAATGGATACCCTTCCAGTAATTGACACCCTTGAATGTTTTTGGTTTGTAAAAAAATAACCAATAAAAATTTAGCTTTTATTATTTTTTTCATAACTCCCTCTTGCATGTTTTATAAACTGGGTTATTGATGATATACTCTTAATCAAAGCAATCAGGAAGCAGAAAATAATGTTTCGAAGTTCTACTGTTTTTCAGTGAAAATCTTAATGAACCTGTTAAAAGCTTAATTCACTTAATAATTTTATATATTCTTTATTTTCTTACAAAACTTCTATGTTTTTGTTTTGGTAGTAATAGAAAACTTTGAAACGTTTAATTACTGAATGTACAGTATGGACATCCCATGTGGACATTGCTAAAAATGCAATTTAAGTAATGTTCATAGTAGATAAAAATGTTTTGACAAAACTGAAAATCTAAGTAATCAAATTTAATAATTCATATTGCACTTACCAGAATGTAATAACACAAATTTTATATAACTTTGCTAAAAAATATTTTATAATCTGGTAATAAATAAAACAAATTAGGAATCAGAATATTGTTTAAGGACATAGGGGAAAGAAGTGCTCAATTTCTACCTATTAAAAAAAAAAGTTACAGAATTTGTTAAAAATATACTTATTATTTACTGTCTTAAAGGTTTTTCATTCTTCTCTGACCAAAAATAAATAAATAAAATAAAAATCCCATATTAGTAATTAAATTTATACTTATAGTAGTAAATGGAACTAGTAAATCTGCGGATCAGTGGCCTCAAACATCAGTTCTGAACTTTTATTTTGAAATTATTTTATTTAATATTTAAAACATTCAACCTGCAGTATTATTTCTTTCATATATGTAATATTAATTACTGCAAGTAATATATCAAGTAGTTTCGGGGTGTTTCACTGTTAAAAATAATGGTAAATATACGAATTTATGCACTAATATTCCAAAACGTTTTTTTTTTTTTTTTTTTTTTTTTCAGATTTTTTTGAATTACCTTCCTAAATCCACCACTGTCTCTAAAATTTGACAACTGTAATTCCCTGTCATTTATTATTTTAAACCATCTATCTAAAATAATTAAAATATTGATTTTGTAATAATCACAATAATTGATTTAAACAGTGAATAATTATCACATATATTTTATTAATTAATGATAACTTAATTGTTAAATTTATTTGAAAATAACTATTTTGTTTCATTAGTTAGTATGCTTTCGATAAATTCTGATTCTAAATACAGTCATAAAAACAATTATATGTACTATATTTCCTGGAGTGTCCATGATTGGAATTGTGGATATTTTGATATATTTCTGTTATTTACAATAAAATTTTGATTAATATTGGGAAATGAGACTATGAGAATAGTTAAATATTATTGATATATTAATATAATACTGGAAAAACTGGAATATAAAAATTATAGGTATTAATTATAGTTTTAAAGAAATTCCTTAAGGGTGTCCATTACTCATCTACCTTATATGACATATAAAACATATATAAGACCTACACATAATATATATATATATATATATATATATATATATATATATATATATATACGTATATAAGTTAAACTATGACTTTGGCTAAATCGCAACTGCAACCTTGGCGTAATCGTACATGCACAGACCACTATAATAAGGAAGTACCAAAGCGTAATGGCAGAAGTAGTTGCATCGTCTTCATTTATACTCAAGATTTTCAACTAAAATCTGTATGTTGGAAATATTGCGCAAATAATACACGTAGTTTTATCAAAAGATATTTCTATATTAACTTTAACAGGATGATTCTAATTGGTAAATTAATCAACAAAGATTTAATATCTCTAACTGAGTGAAAAAGAGTTCAAGTCAGGATTCCAACCAGAGACCTTTGACGTATGCTGCCAATGCTCTGCTAACTGAGCCATTCCGGACAAATTTCATCCAGAGAACTATTATTATGTACTTATATGAGTAGTATGTGTTATTCATACGGGTAGTATGTAAAATAATTAAAGTATTATTATATAAGGTTGTGTAATAATAATAAGTACATATTCATATTCACTGGGTAAATTGTGTGCGTTAGATTTATCCAGAATAGCTCAGTTGACAGTTGATAGAACATTGGCAGCTTACGCCATTGAGCCCTAGTTCAAATTCTGACCTGGACACTTTTTCACTCAACTAGAAAAATTACAATAAAAGATAATTTTGCTTGAACATCAGCGTTATTGGTCAGAAATATTGGCAAGCTGTACAGTTTTACATATGTGCTGATACCTTTGGGTGTTAACGTAAGTAAAAGCTTTTAAAGAGAGTGCAAAAACACTTAATGGCAAAAAAGTTTGCAATAACCTTCTACAAAATGAGAAAAACAAAAACTTTTTTTTTTTACTTTTCGCCTTGCCCACCACAGCAACAGAAAATAGTCACTGTGTGTATGTTAAATACAATTAAAGCTGTGGTGTTTTTAGCATGTGTGTGTGAGGGGAATGCATAAATATTTTTCAAAGGCAACATTCATCAAATATTGAAAACAATACAATCTGTTACAGTTGTAAGGCAAGTGAGGGAAATTAAATTTTTAACTTTAATTTAGAAGAAAGTCTGTATATTGTATATGACTATTTATACATGTTATACAGTATTTATTCATAAATTGTGAGTATACGATTTTAGGATTCCAAACCAATTCTAACAGAAAGATCGCGTGCAGTAATAATAATTTCAAACGATCCTGTTCTTTTAAATTGTTAGAAAATCTTCAAAAGAAGTTAAATCGAAACAGAATCATCCAGTGTTAATGACAATTTCGTCACAAATGGCACATATTTCATTAAATGGTCACAATGCGACTTCAAAGCAATGTCGCTTTTGTCACAAATTCGTCACAAAGTTATTGCCAAAATAGTCACAAAGGACACATTTTTCACAAATTTGTCACATCGTGACTTCACAAAGTGGTCACAATGGGACGTCACAAACGAGCTCTAAAACGGCCATAACGACTTCACATTGTAGTCACCATGACTTCACATCGACGTCACGTGACGTCACATCGACGGTCACAAAGTCACAGTGTGACTTCTCAGCGACGTCGCTGTGACGTCACCATGCCATACGGGAAGATATCTATGTACCTTAAAAGCCCTTAATAGCGAACACTTCAGGACCGCAAAATTTGTCCGATAATTGGAGATGTCTACTTTTATGAGGTAAAAATATACAAATATGTATGTCTGCTGATTAAAAAAGTCCTTCCGGCCACTGCCGGGAGGAAGAGGTAGCTTTCATATTCCTTATTTTAAAAAAGCCAACTTATATTATTCAAACACACGAAGCTCAATTTAGTGAAAACCGAATGTAGAAGATTCAATACCAATTTTTACCAATACTAAATCATTATGAATGAGAATTTCGCGAAATTAGTCAGCTTTATCCAAGCTGCTTTTATTTAAAGTAACTTATATTTGGCTGCCAAATTCGGCGATTACTTAAAGTGCCTGCCATTTTAAGACAACATGGTGGATGAGGCTAACCAGTGAACTTGGTCGAGACCTTAGTAATTGCTGTGCACATGCTCACTCACATCGGAATCGGTTGATATATACGAGTGTTGTCGCAGGCAAAAAAATCAGATTTTTCAAAATGTCACCCACATTAGAAATTGAAACTGCTATATCTGAGCCATTTTTTAAGATAAAGACAAACAAAAAATGCTCCTGAATCCTTATATCAAGATCAAATACTTAAGAAAAAACCTTTTTCAATTTCTAATTTTTTGCACCTCACTTTAAATATATATATTTTTAATTTAATGGCCGCTACTTTGAAACAAGATGGCTGATGAAGCTGGCCAGCGAACTCGGTCGAGATATTTGTATGTACTATGTACACACCAAGGTACATCCAAATCGGTTCATAAATACGCCTGTTATCACGTGACAAAAATCAGGACGTTTCAAAATCTCAGCCACGCTAGAAATTCAAAATGCTATAACTCAGCCATTTTTTAAGATATAGACGAAACAAAAACTACTCCGGAATCACTTTATCAAGGTCAAACGCATAAGAAAAAAATATTTTTTCAATTTTCAATTTTTCGGTACCACATTTCAAATTTAAATTTTTGTTACAAATTTAAATGGCCGCCATTTTCAAACAAGATGGCGGATGAAGCTGGCCAACGAACTCGGTCGAGACATTTGTATGTACTATGTATAAACGAAGTTACATCTAAATCGGTTCATAAATACGCCTTTTATTGCGTGACAAAATTCAGGACCTTTCAAAATGTCAGCCACGCTAGAAATTCAAAATGCTATAACTCAGCCATTTTTTAAGATATAGACGAAAACAAAACTGCTCCGGAATCTTTGTATAAAGGTCAAATACATAAGAAAAAAATATGTTTCCATTTTTAATTTTTTGGTACCACATTTCAAGTTTTAAATTTTTTTTAAAATTTTAAATGGCCGCCATTTTGAAACAAAATGGCGGATGAAGCTGGCCAACGAACTCTGTCGAGACATTGGTATGTACTATGTACACATCGAATTACATCCAAATCGGTTCATAAATACGAGAGTTACAGTGTGACAAAGTTCAGATATATATATATATCAATTTTGAACGGAGGGTGGTTTCGGGGTCTGGGGGTCATGATCGATGAAAATGTACCAAAATTTTTTGAAATCGCTACCTAAAAGTATTCGTTAAATAGAAGTGCCCGCTATTCGGAATGTCCATTAACGTCCACAACGGATACTCCCGAATACCGGACATCTCAATTTAGACAACTATAATGCAGGGTTGCGTTTTTTGCAGAAGTACTTCTTGATTAAAGGATGGGCAAACTGGGAAGTGCCCCGTCCCCCTACGACTGTTGTGCCCCCAAATTTGATGTGCAATACTTGTAAAGCTTATATTTTTAAATCTGTTTCAAAATTGTACAGATTATAACCAATATTTTGAACTTTTAAAGTAAAATAAGGTTAAAAACAAAATAAATAAAAAAAATCTAATATTTAGATAAATATTTTTTGTTTTTTAATCTTGTTCTACTCCTGAAGTTCAAGATACTGATTATAATCAGTACAATGTCGTAAAAGATTTAAATTATCAGCGTAACGAAAATTGCATACCAAAACTGAGAGCACCAAAAAAATCAGGCTGTATTTGGGGGGGGGGGGCAGGACCACAGTCAAATATTTTTTCAGGATTCAACGTGGTCAAACATGGCTATGTATGATGCTTACAAAAAATGGATGCGATTCAGACGTTTGAAGTGTCTGAAATTCAGACGCAAAAAGCGTCTGAAAAAATTCAGACATTTTAAAATGTCTGAAAATTGAACACTCCATTTCAGACATTTAAGTGTCTGAATTTCTGTCATTTTAATTTACAGTGTGAAAGGTTGGAAACGAAAAGTTTTGGTGAAAACAGAGAAATACTGAAGAAATGAAACAAGCGTTTTATTGACATAACAATTACTGTAAGTGTTCAAATATGTCGCCACCAACATCGATTCATACCTGGCATCGTCTAGCAAGTGATTGGAGTACCCATTTGAAGGTCCCAGATGTCTCATCTATGATACACTAGTTGACTCCGGTTATGACTTCATTGCAAGACTTTCAGTCGTTGCTGCAAATGGTCGTGAAACACTGCAAGTTATAATCTAGTCCAGTATCTGGTAGCAAAAGATGGTTAAATGACTGTGTATAGTTTTAGAGCCTATAAAACTACGTCTTTAATTGAACTATCTTGACCAGAAGTATATAGCCCTTAAAATAATTCTTCAAGTCAAAAACTGTTTGCTTCTCCGTATTTATCATATATTTATCCAAAAATCAACCAGTTCTCAGGTTTTTATACGCAATAAATTTTGCAGTATAGCCGAGAAAGCGAAATGTCACAATATATTCAATTACGGCAGTAGCAGCATTAGTTAACTTTTTAATTAGTATGTTTTGGGCATCACAAAATTTTCTTCTATATAAATCACGTCGATTAAATCATTTAAATAGTACAAGAAATTACATAAATCTAGCACCAATTGATATCAAAGTACATCTGAATTTGAAGTTTGATGAAAATTCGTGAATTAGTTCTAGAGATAGAGCTATAGCGGAAATTCTGAACAATGTAGCATAGCAGCGCCACCTCTTGAGTGATTTACACCAGAACATAAACAGCACTAATTGATATAAAGGTATAGCTGAATCTGAAATTAGATGAAAATTCAGGCATTATTGAAATAGAACTATAGTGGAAATTCTGAAAAATGCAGCAGAGCAGCGCTACCTGTTGAGCGATTTGCACCAAATCATAAACAGCACTAATTCATATAAAGGTGTAACTGAATCTGAAGTTTGTTTAAAGTCCAAGCATAAGTTCTTGAGAGATAGTCTATTGCGTAAATTGCAAAAATACAGCACAGCAGCGCCACCTGTTCAGCGATTTACACCAAAATGTATAAAACGTCAATTCATGTCAAAGAATAACTGAATCTGAAGTCGGATGAAAATCCGTGACTTAGTTCTTAGTCCAGGCAATAGGGAATTTTACCTAGCAAAATTAATGGTAGTTCTAGAAATCGGCTTATTTTATGTTTTTTGGGTCGCTGAATCCGAATTTGTAACTTCCCACCAAAATTTCCCCCGGCAACACCCACCCCCCCAAATTTTGGTAAAATGCTCAACAAAAATGGTTTTTATTAAAAAAA
The DNA here is from genome assembly GCA_963932465.1 of Maratus speciosus. Classification (NCBI taxonomy): domain Eukaryota; kingdom Metazoa; phylum Arthropoda; class Arachnida; order Araneae; family Salticidae; genus Maratus; species Maratus speciosus. The sequence goes on from OZ010799.1 coordinate 96,400,633, forward strand.
ACCTTATTATTGTTTTAGGAGAAAAGTATCTAGAAATTCAGAAAGTAGACAAAATTTCAACAAATTAGATACATCACATTATGAAATAGGATGAAGGGGAAGGGGGGATCTGCCGGAACATGCGCGCGGTGCTGCGTGGAGTAAGTTGAGCAATTCCACTTAACCACTCACACGTTTACATTCGCCCTCCCATCTCCCCTCCGAACTTTCCTTATAAGGTTTACTTTGAGTTTTTTGGGTCACTGAATCCGAATTTTTAACTTACCCCCAAAATTCCCCCCCCTGAAAATCCACAAAATAGTTGTTATTAACTTAAATTTCTTGTTGTTTTAGGGGAAAAGCATTACGAAATTCAGAAACTAGACAAAATTTGCAACAAATAGGATACATGACATTATGACGTAGGATAAACGGGGAGAGAAGGGGCTGCCTCGGAACATTCCCGGCGCGCTTTTCTCAAAAAAACCAAATTTTTTCAAAAAATCAATTTTTTGGGGGGTTGCCGGGTGAAATTTTGGTGGGAAGTTACAAATTCTGACTCATAAAAAACATAAAGTGAGTCGAAATCCAGAACTAGTATTAATTTTTCCAGTTAAATCCACCATTGCCTGGACTTCATAACTTAGTGCACGTTCAGAGGCAGCCCTCCCCTCCCTGTTCATGCTACTTCATAATGCCATATATCCTATTTGTCGCAAATTTTGTCTAGTTTCTGAATTTCGTAATGCTTTTCCCCTAAAACAATAAGAAATTTAAATTAAAAACAACTATTTGAGGGGTTTTCGGGGGGGGGGGGGATTTTGGGAGGAAGTTAAAAATTCGGATTCAGCGACTCAAAAAACTTGAAGTAAATCTTATAGAGAAAGTTCGGAGGGGAGATGGGAGGGCGAATGTAAATGTGTGAGTGGTTAAGTGGAATTGCGCAACTTAGTTCACGCAGCACCGTGCGCATGTTCCGAGGCAGGTCCCCCCTTCCCCTTCATCCTAAGTCATAATGTCATATATCTAATTTGTTGCAAATTTTGTCTACTTTCTGATTTTTAAGATACTTTTTCCCTAAAACAATAAAAAAATTGATTTTTTTAATAAAAACCTTTTTTGTTGGGCATTTTATCAAAATTTGGGGTTGTTGCCGGAGGAAATTTTGGTGGGAAGTTAAAAATTCGGATCCAGCGACCCAAAAAACATATAGTAAGCCTTTTTCCAGAACTACCATTAATTTTGCTAGGTAGAGCCTCTATACAATCTCTATTGCCTGGACTATCTGGAGATTGAGCTATTGTGGTAATCGCGAAAAATGCTGCATAGCAGCGCCAGCTGTTCAGCGATTTACATTAAAACATGAGCAGCTCTAATTCATATCCAGGTATACCTGAATCTGGAGTTTGTTAAAAATCCAAATATTAGTTCTTGAGATAGAGCTATTGCGGAAATCGCAGAAAATGCAGGATAGCAGCGCTACCTGTTGAGTGATTTACACCAGAACAGAAACAGCACTAACTGATATCAAAGTACACCTGAATCTGAAGTTAGATAAAAATTCAGGCAAATTTATTGAAATAGAACTGTAGTGGAAATTCTGAAAAATGCTACATAGCAGCGCCACCTGTTGGGCGATTTATACCAAAACATAAACAGCACTAATTCATCTCCAAGTATACCTGAATCTGAAGTTTGTTGAAAATCCAAGCATTAGTTCTTGAGATAGAGCTATTGCGGAAATCGCAAAAAACGCAGCCTAGCAGCGCCACCTGTTGAGCGATTTACACCAAAATGTATAAAACGTCAATTCATGTCAAGAACTAATTGAACCTGAAGTTTGGTGAAAATCCGTGCATTAGTTCTGGAGATTGAGCTATTGTAGAAATCGTGAAAAATGCCGCATAGCAACGCCACCTGTAGAGCGATTTACACCAAAAACTAATCAGCACCAATTTATATCAGGGACTAACTGAATATAAATTTTTATTAAATTTTGTGCATTAGTTCTTGAGATAGAGCTCCCACAAAATTTGTGTCACATACATACAGACAGACAGACAGAGTCACGGACAGACATTTTGTAAAAACATGTTTTCTGAATCTCTGACCCCTAAAACGTGTAAATCCGTCGAAAATTTGCACGAATCCAATACTTCTTCTTGTAAAGCTAGAAGAAAGGGAAAATAGATAGATAACATTAAGGCCAATTCCAGACGCACGTCTTTTTGCACGCTTTTTTACTTGCGTATTATCCCTTCAGAATGCTAGCAGCATTGTGTTGGGATAATACGTAAGTAAAAAGCGTGCAAAAAGACATGCGTCTGACATAGGACTAATCAAGTTAAAAAGAACTGTGATAGATCCCGTCGTATCTAATAGACACAAAAGCTTCTTTTGCCGGAAAAAAAGGGGGAAAGGACTATTTAGCTCAAATTTACCTCCATGTTGCGTTACTCTATAAATCGTTTGGATATAAACATATTCAAGATTAAATTTACTGGACGATCCGGTTTTCTTATATAATGAATGCCATCTTTACTTATATTTTATGTTTGTCTATATCATGTTGGGATATCAACGTTCTATGGATGCTATGATTTGAAAACTCCAATTTAAGTATTAGAAATTACATAAGTTTGATGTACGTAAATAGATATATTTTTGATGTAAAGATCGCAAAATAGACAAAATATTTCCGTGTGTCAACAAAACTGTCAACGCTTTGTACGCTATCAACAAAAAGGCAGATTTTTATTTTATTTTTTGTTTGTATAGTTTTTAAATAATATATCATGTTACTTAATTTTTTTTCAGAAGCATAATATTTTGAACAGAATTTTAATTGTTTCTGATTTTGTCCGACTATCAAAAACTAATAAAAAAATAGCTGATCATTAAATTTAAATGCGAAATACAAACGAAACTTTTTAAAAATATTTTATTCACAAATTCAGACTGGGAACAATCAAAACATTTGTTTTTGTTTGACCTTTAAACGAGCAGTTTCTATTTTCAATTTATGTTTCTTTTGTTGTTTTCTTTTCACTGACGAAGAACAAGAATGGATAGTTAAAATAGGGTAATCAATACAGCTAAATCTTAAAAAAGGTAAGGTTTTTTGCATCTCAGCTTGTCATGCATTACTATAAAACTAACAATTTTAAATTTCCTGCATAAAATTTAGCTTTAAATTGTAAACAAAAAGGAGAAGTTCTGGGCAATCAGTTAAAATATGGGAATCATTAGAGCTTATTCTCCTTGAATATAAAAATGTGATATAGTTCCCCCAAAAATTAAAGATAAAGACATGAACCTTTGCAAAAATGCTATTTACATTTAATGAGCATCTGTAAAATGAAAGAAATACATTGTGACCATAATTAAAGCACACTGTAATACAGTGTTGTGGGTTTCTTCTGTATTAAATATCAAAGCGCTCGCTTTTTCAAAAACTTATTCATTCATTATTATTAGGGTAAAGTGCCCATATTTCGTCCCCTTTAACTTCTCCGCTTCTGCGAAAGTGGCTCCACTTATGACACAAGGCACAGGGGACGGAAGGTAAAAGGAGTCAGTATGGAAAGTTTCGTTCGCCAAGGCGCATACATAAATTAAAGACGCCGAATTTCCTATTTTTAGAAGACCTGAGCTCTTATCTCGTCGTTTGTAGAACCCTGTAGCTAAACTAGTACCTTTATTACACGCCACTATTCAGCTAAAGTTTAATTCAAAGTAAAAAAATTTTTAAAACTACTGAAATCACATTTCCAGAAATTATCATTTATAGACGGTCATGTATCCAAATCTTTGCGTGACCCTGTATACCATTTTATCTATATTCTACAAATCACATTTAAGCAGTTTGCAATCATACCCAGTAACCATTACGAATCCTTTTGTGTAGCCCTGTATATGAAATACAGCATTTATACGCACCATATACTATGCATAAATATAGTGAAACATAAAAGCACATAACATAATTAAAAATGCATTTCCAACAATCATCGCTACTGTAGAGTTCTTCGGATACACTATAGTATCTGAAATCTTTTGTGTGTTCCCATAAATGCTATGCACTTCGTATTATACATGAAATAAGTTATAGTAAACCTCAGCGACGTATATCAATTTCAATTATACTACATGAAATAATTTAACATAATTAAAATACGCCGCAAACAATTCCCTCCACCCCTATATCATTATGTAACGGAATTCTTTCGTGTGGCCCTGTAAATGAATAATAACTATATTCTTCAGAGTGCATATTTTAGTGCACTTGATAAATGCATATCAATTTTATTATGTCTGAAAGCACGCAACATCATTAAAAATCATTTTAAACGATTTTTTCCCATAAACCGTAATGTAACGGCAAACTTTTGACTGTCCCTGTAAATGAACTAAACATGCTAGAAACTTTATTTGAAATAGGGAAAAGGAAAAAGCATTATAACAATTACCAGATTGTTTGAATTTTTCAAAATAGTACATTATTTATTTTTCATCACATTGATTAGTTTCTTATTTGGAAAGCAAGCAGTATAAAAATTTAATTTAATTATCAACGATTATTAATATTTCGTAAAATTTACATCATAATTTTAGTAGTATATTTTATCATGGATGTAGTTTCGGAATTTCCTTTCATGTGTAATTTTACTGTTTATAATTGCTAAGAGATTAAAATTGACAATTTTTGTTATAGGTTTAATATTTAACTTTGTAGAACAGTTTTTCCCCAGAACTTTCTATTATTTTTAAATATCTACTTTAATATATTTCTTAAGGGGGGTTCCAAATTCCTTTGTCAGCAATGCGAAATTTTCTGAGACAATTCCTGATTCATTTTTAAACGTAAATATAGAAAACTGGCAGTTGAAGCGAGTTGAAATCGAATAGTGTTTTATTTTTACCCGACTGTCAAGAAGGGTTATGTGTTTGATGCGTATCTGGGTATGTGGATTTCTTTATACCCTCGAAACAACCCAACGGCTGGATGGATTTTGATGAATGAGGTCTCCATCGATTCGTCTTAACCGTCCGATGGTTATAGGCTAGGTTTTGTTTATATAAATTCAAAATGGCGGCCGTAAAATACAAAATGGCCTTATAGACGAAAAGAAAAATTGCGCACCATATTGAGTGGTATACCATTGAATAGGTCTTTCAAAATGAAGACGATGTTTCGTTGACTATTTTACAGTCAGAAGCTCCGTTTAAATATTATACAACCTGGAAGTTGTGTAGGTAGGATCCCTTGCTTTACTGAAACTCTAATCAGCATAGCTATCTATAGGCCTCATCAAAACAGTGTTTATAGATAGGAACTAACAATTACACACAACTTAAAAGTCATCAATATAAGTAAATAGAAAAATAGGTAAGTAAAATAAAAAATAGTTTCACATTGATGAGAAATAATTAATTAATTCGCTTTTTACGCAGTCGGGTTTTTTATTTTTTAAATTTAATTTTAATTAAATAAATTACATGTAGAGTTTAAAACGGTTCTAGTGACGGGCAGACAAGCTTTTTTTTCTTCCTGTCACATCTGGAAATTCAGACCAACTCGAACATTATTTTCAGAAAGGACTCCTGTGTTTGCTAAAAAATGGAAAACGTCTTTCGATTACATTGTTTCTGAATCACAATACCTGCCCATTTCATGCGTTTCGAAACAGAAATGAATTTAAAAATCTGTCAAAAAATAGCCCCTGTTGATTTGAGAACAGCCTTAACCAATATTTTTAATAAATGATCATTTAAGTAGTACGTTATTGTTACCATAAATTCTAAAAAACGGGGTTCTAACAACATGCATAACAATCACTTATAAACAGGTTAAGTTAAATAATGCTATAAAATATCTTTATTAAGACTGACGAACGTTTCATCGCACAAACGGCGACATTTTCAAAATCATGCACGATAGAAAATATTTTCACATAATTAAAAAACAATAAATATAGTAAACAATGTCACGAGACATGGTGCATAATAAAAACATTGCAAACATAAAATAAAATAAAAATTAAATTAGCCATTAGCGAGCGTGGATTAATTTTGACATAATTTAAAAAACAATAACATGGCAAATAATGTCACGAGACATCATGCATAATGAAAAACATTGCAAAACATAAAATAAAAATAAAATTAACTTGGCTATTTGCGAACGTGGATTAATTTTCCCTATTGTTACTAAAATTACATAGCATCTCTTTCCAAATTTTATGTAAATCACGGGACACTGAATCATTGCAAATATCCTCGTTGCGTAAAAATATCTCTATTGATTCTCGGATTATGGATCGTAAATAAAATATCGATGGATAAATCAACTTGCTATTTTTAAAATCGATCTGTAAAGCTTCTTCGCTGCATAATCTGGCCAAAGCTGTTGTTCTTCTGTTCGCTAATAGCTAATTTAATTTTTATTTTATTTTATGTTTGCAATGTTTTTATTATGCATCATGTCTCGTGACATTGTTTACTATATTTATTGTTTTTAAATTATGTGAAAATATTTTCTAACGTGCATGATTTTGAAAATGTCGCCGTTTGTGCAATGAAACGATCGTCCATCTGAATAAAGATATTTTATCACTTTTTATAGCATTATTTAACTTAAACTGGGTTCTTTTAAGAGAAAATTTATGATTAAAATTTTGTTATGAAATTAACATATTTCATAATTATAAATTCTTACAAATTACAAATAAGCATTTATTTTTGTGTGTGTATGTGTGAGTTCTATATTTTAATTATATTGCTGTAATGAAAGACTGAAGAATCGAGAACAACAGAAAATGATAAAAAATAAAAAGCACGTAAAGTACATTCATTGCATCGGCGATTAAACGGCAAAACTAGCAAACTGTTATTCCGGCCAGTTCAACAGCGGGAGCTACCGCTTTCAGCCTCTACCTGCCTTTACATTTTTGACATACAGTTCTGAACCATTCTGCACATTTCATATATATATATAAAGTTTGAGTGGGGGCTGGTTTTGGGTTCTAGGGGTCATGATCGGCGTAAATTAATCTTTTCAGAAATTCCAACATATGGGTGAATGTAATAGATAGTATTTCTTACGAAATCTACCTAAAAAGGCTTTCTGCTACATTTTGTGACACGGGCTGGGTTGGATCACTTACTTTTTATAAACTATGAAACCTTTTCTTTTCCATTTTGCCCTTTTATTAATATAAAACCAACAACTTTTAGCCTATTATATTAACTATAACAATGAACAAGCAAGCAAGCTTAATCATATGAAATACTATAGATTATGGTACACTGTGCAGTATTAAGTACCTAAGAATTGTCACCAGTATTGATTTCTGCATCGATACTAATATTTATTATTGAATAATGCTATCAAAACTAATTTTATAAAACAAATACAATTTATGCTGGGAAGTAATTTTTGATATTTTTTATCGATATTAAATAGTTTGAATTTTATTAATCAGTTAAAATGTATAGCCTAATTACATCATGCATAATATACTAAATAAAATATAGTAAATAAAGAAAAAAAAACTAGTTTAATTATATGAAATAAACGTTCTTATTATCCTATTTAGAGTGTTAGCTTAATTAAATAACTATATAAGTTTTAAAAAAGGTAAATTACTATTAAAAGTTAATTACTATTCTGCCGGAAAATATTTCCAACTTTTCCCGTTTTTGTGTTTAGTCTTAAAACTAAAAGAAAAATATTGGGTTATTAAATTAAATGCGTTTCCTATGAAACGCATGGAATACTTTTAATTACCTTTTCATTCAAAAATTTAATTTCGGACCGTAAGACATATGCTCTTTCTCAAACAGTGAAATCAAAAGTCTTTCTTTTTTTTCACTTTTGTTATTCTTTTGTTGTTTTCTCTTCACTGAATGATATACAGTATGCACACTAAAGATCCTTGCCAATATTTTAACTTCGGAGCGACTGCTGCTATATTCATAAAAGTGATATCTAGGTATAGTAAAGTAGCCATGCGCTACTGAATGAAACCACCTACAGCGCCATCTGGTGGAAAACTGAGGAGTTAGCATTCCTATCTCGAAAACGGAAAGAGATAAGGAACAAAACTGATTCACAATCTTATAGAGCATCATCGATTTAGTACGAAAAGATACCTTGTGAACATTAATGCGAAGAATAGAACGGTTAAAACACCCATTTGTTTTTTCGTGATTTCCTACACTGTGACGTCACGAAACTTGAACGGATGGAGAAATGATTATCTTTCAGACAAATGGGCATCCAAATTTACATTGCAGCTGACGGTAAGCACTTTGAACATCTCAAATAAAGGTATGTTGTTATAGCTAATTTTTTTTCTTTCTAAGATCGTTTTGTCACGTCACAGTGTAGGAAATCACGAAAAAACAAATGGGCGTTTTAACGGTTGTATTCTTCGCATTAATGTCCACAAAAACTTTTTTTCTCTATCTCTTTCCGTTTTCGAGAGAGAAATGCTAACTCCGCAGTTTTCCCCCAGTTGGCGCCGTAGTTGGTTTTATTCTAGAGATCCTATATTGCAGAAAGTAGGATCTCTATTTCATTCAGTAGCACATGGCTACTTTATTATGCCTAGATACCACTTTTATGAATATAGCAGCAACCGTTCCGAAGTTAAGTTGGTGGCAAAGGACTTTAATGGGCATGTTGTATAAATAACAAAATAAACGGTCAAGTGTGAGTATTACTCTCGCTCAGGGGTTCCGTACAATAAATATATGAATTATTAACTGTATTATTAAAAAAAATTGTTTCTAAAAGAATAATAAGACTTTGTAAAAAACTAAACAACATACGGTTGGGTATAGCTGTAATATATAACAGAAAAGTATGAATGGGAGACATGAAAGTTCAAAGAGATATGAAAGCCTAAATAATATCAAATATTGCTATTCTATATAACTCTTTTTTTATTCTTATCCTAATCAGTTTATGTGCTTTGCAGCTGACGGTGAGAAGTTTGAACATATCAAATAAAGGTATACTGTTATAACCAATTTTTTTTATTTTTTATATAAGATCATTTTGTCACGTCACGGTGTGGGAAATCACGAAAAAACCAAATGCGCGTTTTAACCGTGCTATTCTTCGCATTCATGTCCACAATGTGTCTTATTTCCTACTAAATCGATGATGCTCTAGAACTTTGTAAATCAATTTTTTATTAATATCTCTTTCCACTTATGAAACAGGAATGCTAACTCCGCAGTTTTCCATTAGGTGGCGCGGTAGGTGGTTTCATTCAATAGCGCATGGCTACTTTACTATACCCAGACACCACTTTTGTGAATACTGCAGCAGCCGTTCGAAGTTAAGTGGGTGGCAAGGGGCTTTAGTGGGCAGATTGTATAAGAACAAAAAGTTAAAATACGACAACCAATCCAAATGATGATTTAAAAAAATGTATAATAGTATATGCAAAATAGTGTCTCCAATAGGGTTTCCGAACGCTTTATAGAATATTTTGGATACATATCAGGTAATCAAAAAATAACTGAAAACATATGTAACGAGACAATTGCAATTTATACACTTCCGTTAAAGAGCTAATCTTCTGTAATCGGAATATCAGGAGTCAAACATGAACAATCTCGCCACCAATTAGTTTGAAGTGTATGAGAGTTACAACCCTTTTTTTTGTCCAAAATGGGACCAATTTAATATATTTATATGATAAATTTTGCATAGATCTTACAGGTACAGATCAAGGTAAAAGCAATCTGTACGACCTGCGTAGACACTTAGGGAACAATTGACATTGACACTGACACTGCAAAAGATTTTTTTTTTTTTTTTAAATGCAGGTCTATTTTATTCCTTCTAGAACAAAATTACTAAATTAACTCACACTATGGTGAAACATAATTGTTGTATAGACATTATATGAACGAAACCATTAAAAATGATTTAATTAAGGTATAAGAGAAAATTCTTATCAAATAATAGTCACAGAATACTTGAAAAAAGTTTTAGTTTAAATTACGTTAAAGGTTAGTTCAAGCCGAGTTTAGTTAAAATCTTGCGTAGTTATTATGATGAGGAGGTCTTGATTTAAATAATGCTTTTATTTTCTTTCTTGTTTCCATATCTTAAACTCGTCGGATGTGCCAATCCCAAAACTTTCTTCTATCTGTGATAAGCTGATACTTCGGAATTTGCCATCGCAGTGCCAAAATTAAATGACAGTGTCTGCCCATCATGAGATTTCTAAATGATCTATTTATGTGAAAGTGTAACATAATATGAAGTTTGATTAAATTCCGTACATTAGTTATTGAGGTAGCGCTATCGCGAAAATCGTGAAAAATTCAGCCTATCTGCTCCACCTGTTGGGCTATTTACACCAAAATTTAATCAGCTGCAAGGTATAACTGAATCTGAATTTTGATAAAAATCTGCGCATTAGTTTTTCAGATATAGAAATTGTGGAAATCATGAATAATGCATCATAGCAGCGCCACTTAGTTGTCGATTTACACCAAAAAGTTATCAGCCCGAATTTATATTAGGGACTACGTGAATGTAAAGTTTTATGAAAGTCCGTTCATTAGTTCGTGAGATAGAGCTATTGCGAAAATAGTGAAAAATGCTGCAGAGCAGCGCCATCTGATGAGCGATTTACACCAAAAACTAATCAGCAACAATTTATATCAGGAAATAACTGAATATAAAGTTTTATTAAATTTCGTGCATTAGGTCTTGAGATAGACCGCCACAGAAAATTTATGTCAGAGGCAGACATTTTAAAAACATGTTTTTCGCGATCTCTGACCACTAAAATGTGTAAATCCGTCGAAAACCGGACTTCGAAAATTTTCACGAATCCAATACTTTCTTCTCGTAAATGTAGAAGAAAGTAAAAAACGAGCAAAAATTTAATAGTTTTTAAAAATTAACTAGTTTGCACTTTCTTTTTTAGCAAGCGTAAATCATTGCAGTGAATTTTCCACAATCGGAGTCCACGTATTGTAGCGGATTTATTTTGGAACTACATGAATTGCAGTCAGGAAATAAGGCGTGTTTTTCAAGATAAATATTGAATGCTTATAAAAAAGGAGTTTTATTAAAAGTACTTTTACTTTTATTTTTACTATGTAAGAAAAAAAATAGTTGAAACAATTTCTGAAATTTTGTAACGATGTCGAATAATAGATTAAATTTTATTAGGCTATTGAAATCTTTTAAATAATAAAATATAGTTAATAATATAGAAAATTTAAATCTAGTGAATGAAGAAAAAAAAACTTAATTAAATAGGAGCAAATGTTTTTATTGCCTCATTTTGAGACTGGATGGATTAAATTGTTTAAATATGTAAAAAACTAGCCAGTATTTATTTAGTATTCACTTCCTTTAAATAAACTGAACAACTGAATAAACAGCAGCTATGCTTATCTTGAGTGTTAATTTCGCAGCACAATATTTGTACTATTTTACTTCATTCTTTTGTTTTCTTTAGTAAAAAAATAAATGTGAAATCTCTTAAATACACGAAACATTTTTAATGAACTTTTTATTTACGAACTAAAATTAGGAAAATAAAAAGCACTTCTTTTTTCGTCAAAATTTGAAAGCAAATCTTTTATTTTCATTTTATTATCCTTTCGTTATTTTCTTGACACCGAAGGAAAAATAATATGAATCTTTAAAATTTAACGATCAATAGAGAATATTCATAGAGTCTACTTTTTCTTATTGTTTTGTTCATTAACATAAAACTGCGTAAATTTACGTTCTAATCACATCTACACGAGCAAAGCCGGTATTTTTTTCGGATTCTTTGATGTGGGGATACTTTCGTCGTACTACAAGAAAATGGAACGAATAGTGGGGTAGTGACCTTGCTATGTTTATCACTTCCCGTGAGGGGAATTTAATTTGTTGATTTTGTGCGTTTTGCTTCCAAATCTTTCAAGAGCAATTAAAAAATTCACATCTGACCACAGAGCCTTTGTACAAAACCCAGAAAAATAAGTTTCGAGACTCGACGCAGAGTTTGATCTGTACGAAACATAAAGTTCAACCCATATCTACACTACAGAAGTCGATGCTTTTTTAGGTTTCTTTCATGTGAGGTTGATTTGTCGTACTGCAGGGTGAATGCGATGAATAGTGGAGTATAGAGTCCTTGCTATGTTTTATCACTTCCGTGAGAAGAATTTCATTTGTTGATTTTGTGCGCTTTGCACCCAAAACTTTCAAAAGCAATAAAAAAAAAGTCGTAAGTAGCAATCCCAAAACTTTTGTCTATCTCATACATGTTAAAACTTCAAAATTCGCTATCACAGTTTCAAAATTAAATGGCAATCTATGCCAATCATGAGTATTCTAAAAGTATGAAATTCTGTGCATTAGTTCTTGAGATATGACTATCGCTAAAATCGTGTAAATCCTACAAAATGCAGCTTAGCGGCGCCGCCTATTGAGTGATTAACACCAAAACCTTATCAGCAACAACTTGTGTCAACGTCTAACTGAATCCTAAGTTAATTGAAAATTCGTGCATTAGTTCTTAAGATAGAGCTATTGTGGAAATCGTGAAAAATGCAGCATAGCAGCGCCACCTGTTGGGCGATTTACACCAAAATATAGTCAGAACCAATATTTATCAAGGTATACCTGAATCTGAAGTTTGATCAAAATTCGTGCATTAGTTCTTGAGATAAAGCTATTGCGGTAATCACGAAAAATGCAACTTAGCAACACCACCTGTTGTGCGATTTACATCTAAACGTAAACAGCACCAAATCATATCAGGACCTAACTGAATCTGAAGTTTGATGAAAATCCGTGCATTAATTCTGTAGATAGAGCTACTGCGGAAATCGTGAACAATGAAGCATAGCAGCGCCGCCTGTTGAGGGATTTACACCAAAAGTAATCAGCACCAATTTATATCATGGAATAACATAATATAATTTTAATTCCGTGCATTAGTTCTTGAGATGGAGCGCCCACAAAATTTGTGTCACAGCATGCATACAGACAGACAGACAGACTTAGAGACATATATTTTGTAAAAACGTATTTTTCGGGATATCTGACCCCTAAAATGTGTAAATCCGTCGAAAACCGGAATTCGAAAATTTTCACGAATCCAATACTTTCTACTTGCTAAGAGAGAAGAAAGTAAAAAGTGGCATCTAACCACAGAGCCCTTGAAAAACAAAACCCAGAAAAATAATTTTTGAGTCTCAAAGCAGTATTTTATCTGTACGGAACCTAAAGTTCAATCCATATTTGTGCTACAGCAGGCGATGCTTTTTTAGGTTTCTTTGATGTGAGGATTCTTTTGTTGTACAGCCAGAGAATGCTTGGAATAGCGGGGTATGGTCCTTGCTATGTTTATCACTTCCCGTGAGGAGAATTTCATTTGTTGATTTTGTGCACTTTGCTTCCAAATTTTTGAAGAGTTTATAAAGAAAGTCGCATCTGACCATAGAGCTTTTAAAAAAGAAAACCGAGAAAAATAATTTTTGAGTCTCGACGCAGAATTTGATCTGTACGGTACCTGAACTTCGGCCCATATCTACGCTACAGAAGACGATCCTTTTTTTAGGTTTCTTTCATGTGAGATTGAGATTCATTTGCCGTACTGCATGGTAAATGCGATGAATAGTAGAGTAGGGTCCTTGCTATGTTTATCAGTTACCGTGAGGAGAGTTTTATTTATTGATTTTGTGAGCTTTACTTCCAAACCTTTGAAGAGCAATAAAAAATATAAACAAGGAAGATAAAACACAGGTCTCATATATGTAGATTACAGTAAGCTTTCCAGTATACATCATAAAGTTCAGCAGTGTACATTAATTTCATTATGTTTGAAATAGTGTAACATATCTAATATACGCTCCAAACAGTTTTTTTTCTCGTTGATCATTATGTAACCAAATTCTTTTGTGTTACCCTGTATAGGAACAGCTAAAATATGGTTATAAATACAGTTTAAAATATAAACAAGTGGGTAAGTGTGACAGAAGTCGCACAAAGGGATTCGTTTACCATTTCTTTCAAAACACTTTTTCCTTACATTAATAAATCCAAATCCTTAATTTATAATTCTAATATATTTTCTTAAGAATATAGATGGCAGCACCATTAAATTTAATCATAAAATAATTAAAATTGGAAGATACTTTTTTAACCCGTTAATAGTCGCGCGTTGGTCTTTTCCCCGCCCGAAATTCGTTATCTTCATGTAACTCATTTCCCGTTAAAGTTACGATAGCCAGATTCCGTGTAGCTGACCTTGAGTGTTCACACTCTTGTGTAGTAAAATGGCAAGTCATTCCTGCTATTTCTTAGCATTTTATCGCATTCTTAAGTTTCAATCGGTCTAAATGACCGCGTTGCGACCACTTACGTTAGTTGAATTTTTCCCCCTCGTGTTCATCCTTTCCCATTTCCGCGAAATCTGTGGGGAAGGTTTCTTCGAAGTACGGACTCTCTGTCTGTTGTTATTTCGTCTTTCTTTCCTTCTGCTATATAATTCGTTCAAAGAGTGCTTTTTTTACTTTTAGAATGTGACTTAAAATTGTTTTATTATATTAGTTGTGTAGTCAGTTCGCACAAAAAAATGATGGATGGTCACTTACATTTTTTTTTCATTGTCAAATATTGCGGGAATAAATTCTCAAATCGATAATTATTTAAATATGGAAAAAAAAGGAAATTCATCATCATTATTTGAAAGAACTTGCTTTCCATTTATTACCTGAACATATAAATGAAAGAAAATAGACAATAACACTGCAAAACCATTAAAAAACAAGAGAAGAGAATTTTGTGAGAATCAGTAAAAAAAATTGCCGTATATCCAAAATCTGAAAAGTATCGTTTTTGTACAATAAAACAGATTCGAAAGATAAAACAATCTTCTCAGAAATGTAGTGTGTATATTTGCGAAGAACATACATATAATTTATTTGTACAATAAGAAAAATAATGAGAATTTTATAATGTAGGTTAGAAATTACGCAAATAAAAATCTCTTTTGGATAATTCAGTGAATGTTTATACTATGATTTAAAAAAGATATTTTAAGTATTTTTTATAAAATTTATCTATTTTTAAATTTTCATACTGTAAGTAAAAACACATTTTTTTAACAATGCCGCAGAAATTATTATTGAAATCCAATAGAGGCTTGGGGACAGTATCTAACAAATTTAAATTTGGTGTCCTTCATCAATTGTTCAAACTATTTTTCAGAATAATGTTTTCCAGAATATGAGAGAAAATTCATTTAAATTAAATTATTTCTGCATATTTATAATTTTGGAGAAAATTTTCTTATTGTTTTTATTAATTTAATGAACGTTATTATAAAACAATAAATTATAACATTAATGCCTTATTATGAAATGTACAATTGAATATTCATTTTAATTAAATAGTTTCTGTAAAATACATCCCTATTAAGATGAACCTTTCAGTGATTCTATTAATTAAAATAATTTATCCATCTTGGGATTTAAATTTACAATTGCAAATGTATTTTAATTAAATATATAATTTCAATAACTTATTTATTATTTACATTATATGAGCGAAATTCGTATCCAGAGTTTTTATTCAAGGGCGCTGCTCCCACCCTGAAATAAGTAGAAAAACTACAAATCGTGCATTTTCATTTGAAAAATGGATTTAATCACAAAATCTCGAGAGCCCTCCCCCCTCCTCTCCCCCCTCATACACACACAGGCAACCCACAAAATAAATAAATAAATAAAACGTAGTTACAACATTTACATTTATAATTTCGAAGTTAAGTATTTTTTTTCCTTTTTCTTTATTATATATATATATATATATATATATAATATACATTTTTAATAATATTTGGTTTATGTGCTATTTGTGATTTCATAATTATTGGTCATTTTCCTTATTTTGCAATGGTATTATTGTACAGAAAGTTTATATATATATATTTAATTGTTTATGGCATCAAATTTGATGGTTTTTCACATGTTTTAAATGAATTAATCGTCCGCAATATGCTGGTGAATTATTGGTATTGTATTTGATTTTCTGTTGCATGTCATAGGTTCCATTTTTATTTTCAGTTTAATTGTTCAATTTAATGTCAGTGTAATATATTAATGCTAAATTTATTAATTTTATTTTATTAAATGGATATAGAGTGACGGAGTATCAAAAAATTCTACCTGACTCTGATTCTGTCCTTGCAAAAAAATAAATAAATAAATAAATAAAAATACCCCTATCATAAATTTAGATTCATATTAGTAAATGTTTTCCTACTAATTATTGATTCATAGTAACATCAGAAATTCAATCAAATCATTTACTATTTACTTTTAAGTATTTATGCAAAACGAAGAAAGAGTTATTAAAAATATTTATCTAGATGCCAACTGAATATATACTTAAGCGAAATAAATAATTGCTGTAAAACGTAGTAAAATGAATAATTGCTGTAATCTTTTAAAGTTCAGTCAATATTTTCACCCTACGTTATCCGTTTTCGATCATCCGATAACACCGGCAAGTTTCCCCTTCGTTTTCGGCCTGCTGGTAACGGCGGCAAATGGACCGAGCGCGACTACTAGCGTTCTAAAAAATGTCGCGACTACTCTCGGGTTAATCAAATTAAAAACGTTTAAGAACTGCTTTTCAGACAATTATAACAGCATACGTTTGTATATCTGAAAAGCTATGATTTAATTTTAGCTAAAAAATAACGAAACCCTTAAAAGGCAAAAAAATACAAAAGTTATTTTAATTAAATCCATCGAACAATGAAATGTAGTCAATTTAAACTTTCACAATTTCTCAAAAAAAGAAAAAATAATAAAAAAAAAATAAATAAAAGAAAAGAATTTTTTAATTAAAAAATTAACTGATAAAACCTTTTACAATTTTTGGCCTTAAAATGACAAAACAAATTACAAAAATTCTGTAAAATTGAATCTATTAGTTGATGAAATCTATTCCGGGGGAAAATTTAAAATCCGGCTCCGAGCTTCAAGCAGGGGACCTTCTGATTAGCAAGCAGACGTGCTACCACGGAGCCATGATGCCTGCTCGAAATATAGCAAAATTAAGATTCTTTCAAAATCTAAATCGCAAAAACAGTGGATTGTCATTAAATAAATTCACTTAATTAAAATAATGTAAGGCTTTTCCAAAATTTTATGATTTCTCGTGTGATCGGAGGTATTCAACTACAGGAGTATCTCGACTTACGTCAGCAATTCGTCACAAGACTAGCGACGTAAGTCGAAAATGACGTAAGTCAAGGTACATTTAGATAAGCAAATATGGATAAGTAATAAAAGTTCTCCAAACTCTAATGAACATGTTCTATCGTATTTAGTAATTATGTTACATACATTAAACATTAGCAAAAAATGCATTTGCAATATAAGATGTTGGAATAAATCAATAAGATGTTAACTTTATTGCTATTCTAGGAGCCCTGTTCGAGTTTTTGTGGAAATTTTGTGAAAAGATCTTGCAATAAAGTTTGAACCGGCGAATTTTTATTTTTTTCTCTTAGAAGCACTTTGAGACTAAGTGAAATCAGAGTTATAAATCAGTGTGAGTTTTCTAAGCTTTTTCTACTGACTTTTTTTTTATATATTTGTCACTATCATGTGACTGTCGCGGGAAATTTTCCCTTCATAGAACCAAAAGTCTTCAAAAAAGTTCAAAGTGCGTCTTAATTAATGATTTTTATTTTCCAGGCAAGACGACGTAAATGCGGGGGGACGTAAGTCGGTGTACTGCTGTATAAGTATGCAAAATTTCAAGTCTCTTACTTATACAGCTTCTAAGAACGAACTTTGTGATAGACAGACAGAGGAGTGAGACGAATAGAGTTTCGTCAGATGAACGAAGCCCCAAAAAAGAAAAGTTTTAGATAATGCTCTTTTCATTAATAACTTAAGGGGCCACAAAAAATTAGTTTTCGGTTTTTGCTTTATTCTGAAAATTTTTATTAATTTCTGAACTATATGCAAAAAACCCCAATCAAAAATCTGCATTATTTCTTGAGTTATAATGTATGATTATAACTCAATAGTGATAGACGGCGCTATAGACGGCGAGTATAAGTGAAGGTCCGTAAATATTGAAACTTTAAAACGCATTTTCTCAGATTAAGTGAACTAATTAATTATTTCTCATCAACATGAAACTATTTTTTATATTACCTCTTTTTTTATTTACTTGTATTGATGACTTTTAAGCTGTGTTTAATTGTTAGTTCCTATCTATAAACACTGTTTTGATGAGGCCTATAGATGTCTATGATGGTTAGAATTGCAGTAAAGCTAGAGATCCTACCTACACAACTTTGAGGTTGTGTAATATTTAAACGGAGCTTTTGACTGTAAAATAGTCAATGAAACATCGTCTCATTTTGAAAGACCTATTCAATGATATGCCACTCAGTAGGGTGCGTAATTTTTTTTCCCGTCTCTACCGCTATTTTGTATTTTACGACCCCAATTTTGAATTTATAAAAACAAAAGCTAGCCTATAACCATTGGACGGTTAAGACAATACTATAAAGACCCCATTCATTAAAATCCATCCAGCCGTTGGGATATTTCGAGGGTATAAAGAAATCCACATACTCAGATACGCGTGAAACACATAACCCTTCTTGGCAGTCGGGTAAAAAATAAACAAATATGCGTTTATTTATAGTCTACATCCTAAAACCAAAAAATTAACATGGTTTGGCTTTTTATTTTTCTTTTGCACTTGAAAAACTCGAATAAAAATTGAAATTTTTGATTTTTTTTATTTTGTGCTAAAAATGAATTAAAGAAAACTTTTTGTATATATTTTGGTTTTAATTTAGAAGTAGGTGTGTTATGATTCTATTTTGCTCAAAAATTGTTTTCTGTATGCATAGTTTAGAGTTTTAT
The DNA here is from genome assembly GCA_963932465.1 of Maratus speciosus. NCBI lineage: Eukaryota > Metazoa > Arthropoda > Arachnida > Araneae > Salticidae > Maratus > Maratus speciosus. The sequence goes on from OZ010799.1 coordinate 96,419,554, forward strand.
CATGCGCGCAGCATTTAAAGATTTTAATTCACGCATTAGTGAGATGGATTTTAAAATTTAAAATTTAAATATTAATTTTGTGTATACAACATTTGTTTTTCTGGATAATTTAGTTAAGATTATATACCTACTATACGCAGAAAGGCAAAAAAAATATCTTAATTGCATATTATTTGTGTTTTGGTACTTTGGGAAAGGAGATGTTTTTGATCGTTTCGAAAAACTCAAAGGTCTTGTGACTACTTAAATAAGAAACGTTCAAGAAATTCCATATAGACAATTAAGAAGTGAGAAACATTTTGACTAAAGGTTAAAATGGGGAAATCATTAGAGCTTTGTTTTCAAGCGTCACTAGAACTGATTTTTTTAACTTTTTCAATCTTAATCTTTTTAAATAAATAAAAATTATTTCAAATTCATTTCATAATAAATTCTTTTTAATTTTTATCATTTGCTGGAAGTCGTAAGAACTGAGAAAATTTTAGAATATTAAATTTAAACGCGAAGGCAATAAACCACACGAAACATTTTAATAATTTTCTTATTTATAAATTTAAAATAGTACAAAGGAAAACAATTGCTTTTGCCAAAATATAAAAAGAAAAGATTTCCTTATTATGTAATGATTTCCTTTATGTTTTCTTTGCCCTGAAAAAAATAATGAACAATTAAAATATGGCAATCAATATAGCTTAAATATAAAAAAGAGAAAGTTTTTGCTTCTTGATTTTTAGGTGCGTTCGTAATTATGTAAATACGTAGCACCTATAGTTGTCGTTCGGTTCGTCTGTCCGTCCGTCCTCATATAACAGAGCAAAAAGTACCCAACCGAATGGTCTGAAATTTTAAATATATAATTGTTGCAAAATTTTGTCGAGTCATTCCAAATTTTATGAAAATCGGATGTATAATTTAATTACAGGGACAGTCAAAAGTTTTCCGTTATATGACGGCCAACGGGAAAAAATATTTCAAGTGCATTTTAATTATGTTACGTCCTTTCGAACAGAATAAAATTGATATGGACTTATGAAGTGCACTACGTACATTTAGTACAAAAAATTTATAAAGCTAGTTATAGTACGAACGCACCTCATTTGCCATGTTTGACATTCAATTTCTAATTTGTTTTATTAACATGGACAAGCAATATTCAAGTTATTTAATATAGACAGTTAAGAAGAAAGAAACATTATGACTAATGGCTAAAATGTGGGGATCAGCAGACCTTTATTTTCAAGCGTCGTTAGAATCGATTACTTTAACATGCTTCGTTATTCAATTATATCTGTAACACTACTTTTGCAGAAATAACACAGCTTTTGCTGAAAAGCCGATTTCTGACGTTTCGAGCAAATATTGATTATGTTTAAATTTAATTAAAACTTCTCATATATAAACTTAGAAAAGGATTAGTTATTTTTTTTAATTAATAAAAAATATTTTAAATTCATTTAATAATCACTTACTAATTTTTATCATTTTCTGGCAGCCGTAAGAACGGAAAAAAAATCAGATTTTTAAATCTAAATACGAAGGTCATAAAGCTTACGAAACATTTTAATGATCTTCTTATTTATAAATTCAAGTTAGTGCAAGGAAAATCATTTTCTTTTTCCAATAAATGACAAAAAAAGAAAAAAAAAGAAAAAGATTTTCTTGTTATGTAATGGTTTTTTGATGTTTTCTTTGCAGCGAAGAAAAACAATAATGAATTGTTAAAGTATGGTAATCAATATACAGTCGAACCTCATTAACTCGAACACGCACGGGGAAATTATTTTTGTTTGTGTTAAAAGTAGTTCGCGTTATCCATGCTATAGAAGTATTATATACTCCATACAGAAAGAATAGATATACACTATATGGCCTTTAATGACCGGCACTTTCAATTTTAGACATTTTGTCGATTATTTAGAAATATACTTGTCAGATTCTTCTGGAATTTCAGGATTAAAAAGAACAGGTTTGACATCATAATTATCAACGTTGATTTGATAAGGGGACCAGCAAAAAATCAAAGAAAACAAATAATACTTAGGATCTAAAGCATCAATAAAAAACGAAAAATTTTTTAAATTAAAATTGAGAATTTGTGGAAAATCCCTTATCATTCAGCTGCTTTTAGACAGCAACTAAAAATTAGCTCACTCTATTGACGATATCTTTCTGAATTTTCACTATATTTGACTGGATTTTTTTTTATGAGTTGCTCCATAGAGACTATTAAATTGTGTAAAAAGATCTTTGTTATCGTTCGCGCATGCGCAGATAAAAATGATTTCATACAACTGCTCATATTTAATAAAATATTTATATTTCAATTGCAGTACATTGTTTCTACTACATTTTGCCAATTTTTCTGAAACAGGCGTTAAATTTAGTTGAAAACACTACGTGATATAAGCTAAAAGCATGCATCAATTTTTTGAACTTGTTAAAAAAATCGCTATATCTCCAAGAATACACAAGCCCCACCAGTGGCTGAGAGGTTCTCTCTCGAAGCTGGGGCCCCACCAGTGGCCGAGAGGTTCTGCTCTCGAAGCTGGCAGATGGGAAGTGCTGGGTTCGAACCCAATCGCGCCCGTCGGCCTGATCGTTCGGATTTTTCGTGGTTTTCTTCGAACCTTGGATTTCCAAGCGTTAATACGGGTTAGGTTCCCTTAAAAAGACCCCTCTTAGGGCCTATATCCCTCGTGATGATAATTGGCCGTCATAAACACAACCAACCAACCAACCTCTCGAAGCTGGTTGACGGGAGGTGCTGGGTTCGAACCCAATCGCGCCCGTTGGCCTAATCTTTCGGAGTTTTCGTGGTTTTCTTCGAGCCATGGATTTCCATGAGTAAATACGGGTTAGGTTCCCTTAGAAAGACCCCCACGAAGAGCACTCCCCCCTCGGGCCTATATCCCTAGTGCAGATAATCGGCCGTCAAAAAGCAACCAACCAAGAATACAAAAATCGGTAAACTTGTTGTACAGTACCCACAAATTTGTATTCTGAAGCGATAGATCATTTCGTGTAATTTACAGGGTGGTCCCAAGTATTATTTTTTTTCCTTAATTTTTTGTTGGCCCCCTTACCTAATCGACGTTGATAAATATGAGGTCAAGCCTGTTCTTTTTAATCCTGAAATTCCAGAAGAATCTGACAAGTATATTTCTAAATGCTCGACAAAATGTCTAAAATTGAAAGTGTCCGGTCATTAATGGCCATAGAGTGTATATACGAATCTTCAAAGCCTATTGTGTTGCTGGTGTTGATTTTCTTTCCTAAGATCGATCCGTCAAGAATATAGACCTGCATTTGGGATATCTCTCCGTGGAAGACTTTTCAAGGTGAACTGGCCAGTATTTACGTTACATATCCGAAGAAATCCACCAAAGTTCCGTACAGCCAACTCGATTTAATTTTGCAGATCAGATTTTAAGTCCGCGGTCGGAAACAGGCGGACCGCGGAACTTCGAACCCTGGACCTCCAAAAATTTTCAATTTGAATAAATAATTTATTAATATTTATATATAATAGATGCGCGATAGCCTCATCAATGTTTCTTATGTTTTACTGTAATAGCGCGATTAATTTGATTTTTTAATAGTGATGCATCGTTGCTATGATGTGAAACGCAAAATACTGCTTTGGAGCGCAGGCGCGGCAGTGGGACTAGCCGGCCTCGTTGGAGTGCATTCGCGAGGAATCGTCTGGGAAGGAATGGATTCGTCTTGTCAGCCTTTCTCCAAAATTAACTTTTTGAAGAACAAATATCATTCGAGATTAACGGGCACCCATCTTGAAGACACTCTTCGAATTAGCTGTTCACCGCGTGAACCGAACTATAAAAAATTGGCTCAAGACCGCAAGTGTAATTTTTCAAAGAATGCATGCCTTTTCCATTTTACTATGTGTATGTAAAAATTTTCTGAACTTATACCTGTGTATGTAACATTTTCTCAAAACGAATACCTGATTTTTCCATTTTATATTATAGCTATGGGTATGTGAAAATAAAAAAATTTAAAGAAATAAGTGCTTATATTACTTTTGTGATTTTCCTTTGGACCTCGATAAAAAATTTCAAAATTATTCGGACCCCGCTTTAAATTACTTGCCGTGCTATTTTTCAAAGAATGCATGCCTTTTCCATTTTACTATGTGTATGTAAAAAATTTCTGAACTTATACCTGTGTATGTAACAATTTTTTGAAACTAATACCTGATTTTTCCATTTTATATTATAGCTATGGGTATGTGAAAATAAAAAATTTAAAGAAATAAGTGCTTATATTACTTTTGTGATTTTCCTTTGGACCTCGATAAAAATTTTCAAAAGTATTCGGACCCCACTTAAAATTACTTGCCGGCCTCTGTCCAAGTCATCACCGCCACAGCCATCTCTCAGTTTAATTAGCGTACGTAAGCAGCTTTATGAAAACAACTTTAATTTGCGCTACATACTTTTTTTCCGACCCTCAATGCAATGCTTACAACAGAATTTTATCCTTTGAGTGGATAGAAGGAAGAATCGCCTGACAAATTTACAATAGCTAGTCTTTGGCTATCAATAGTAAAGGTATTTCGCTTCCGATACTAACATTGGTTCAAAAATTTGGAATTAGAAAAAAATAGAGCTCAGTATATTTGCATCGAAAAATTGGGAAAACTTGCTTCGTTCGTGCTACAGGAAAAATATTTCATCGGCCGATACTTTTCAATTCGTGATAAATACGTATTTCGCGTTAATCGTGTTCGTATTAAATGGGCAAAAATAACAGTAAAGAGCTATATATTTTGACGGAACAACTGGAAGCAGTCCGTGTTAAAAGTAATTCGCGCTAAGTGTGTTCGTGTTAACAGGGTTCGACTGTAACTTAAAAGAGAAAAGCTTTTGCACCCTGGTTTTTTTATTATAAACATAAACAAGAAATATTCAAGCGATTACATACAGACTATAAAAAACTAAGAAACATTATGACTATAGTTAAAAAGGGGTATTTAAAAAGGGTAAAGCTTTGTTTTCAAGCATCACCATAACAGATTTCTTTAATTTCATTATTTAATAATACCTTAAATAAGACTCAATTAATCTGTTTAAATGAATAAAAACTAGTTTAAATTAATTTAATAATCACTTCTTTTTAATTTTTTATCATTTTCTGGCTGTCGTAAGAACTGAAAATTGTTAGATTATTGAATTTAAATGCGAAAGTGATAAAACAAACGAAATATTTTAATGACTTTCTTATTTAAGAATTCAAATTAGCGATTTAAAAAAATGCTTTTGCCAAATTTCAAAAAGAAAAGATTTTATTGCTATTTTATTATTTTTTGTTGTTTCTCTTTGCATTGAAGGAAAACAATAATGAGTAGTTAAAATATAGCAATTAATATAGCTTAAATTTTAAAAAGATGCAAGTTATTGATTACACTGGTCAACAAATTTGAGCTTTTGCTCTGTCCTAAAACAAAAATTAGTTGTTTTATGCGGTTTTTTGTGCTGATTCCGAATCTAGTTTTAGATTTACTCCAGCACGTCAAGTTTGAGAGATATTTGCATATTTCAATTTATGCAAATTTAGTAAATTTTATACAATTATTTGCAAATTTAAAGTATAAAGCAATATTAGACAGGGTTTTTTGTTTTATGTTATGATTACTACCTAATTTACTTCACAAAAACGTTGTTTCTGAGATTATACTGACATGTGACTGTGAAATATTGTACCTAATTTGCATATTTTTCACGTTTTTCTAATAATGTTTCTTGACGTTCAAATATTTCTGCCGCACGAGTACCCTAATAAGTTTCTAAACCAGTTTTTTGAGCTGATTTCAAATCTTGTATCTGTTTTCTTCTGTCACGTCTTGTTTCTGAAAAAAGAGAAATTTCAGTTTTTGGTCATAAAAGCCAGAAATAGCTTTTCATGATACTTTGTATGATAAACTTCAACTAGTTAGGATAGATTCTACTACTTATTTTTTTTTTCGATTATATAAATTTTTGTTTATGTCTCTGATATGTATCTGATCCTGTTCACCTTCTTATCAAAGAATTACACACCCCTAAAAAGCATCTTATATCAAACCTGTGTTAATGTCGTGCAAAAGTAGAAATTCATCTTACTCAGAAACTAGACATGACATAAGAAAACAGACTGCAGATTTTAAATCAGCATAAAAATCTAGTCTAGAAAAACATTACGTCAATTCTGTGGCAACTATTTTAAAGTTGATAGTGATGTAAACATTACACCATTGAAAAATATGCAAATTAGGCTTAATAACTGATAAATAAATGCTAAGAATATGCAAATGGTGACATTTATCTGAAGCAAATATTCAAGTAGTCATTATCTAGAAAACGTAATTAGATGTGACATATATTGTATCTAAAATTTGCATAAAATAGCACAAAAAAGCTTTAATTTGCATAAATTTAAATATGCAAATTTCTCAAAACCTGGACCACCTAGAGATAAACGGAAAGCATATTCAGAATCAGCGCCAAAAACTGATCTAGAATCAACTAATTTTAGTTCTAGGACAAAACCACTGTTGTCCAGTGTTATTAACATATTGATTATTTCTCTTTTTATTATTAACATAAAACAAGCAATGTTCAAGCGATTGCATATAGTCTATAAAGAAATAAGAAACATTATGAGTAATCGTTGAAATGGGGTAATCAGTAAATGTTAGTTTTCAAGTATCACCTTAACAGATTTCTTTAATTTCATCTACCCTATTAAAATTCGTGCTCGTATCTATGTAACCACAAAAATTCGGAAACTACAGGGCGCAAAGCTATGAGATTTGGTACACGGGTTGCTGCTAGGGGGCCCATGAATGATTGGGGCAAAAAATTGGAAAATTTTAAATAGATTTTTTTATATCTTTTGACGAATTTATGCCATTTTATGTTCAAGCCGTCACCGTGCCAGTTCTAACCAGGTCTAAATGTTTACTGCAATGTGAGACATACATATTACATACGCAACACTGCAATGCTGGCTTAGTTATTACCACGGAGTAAAAGAGGTGGAGGGGAAACGTAACAGGCATTACTCGCCGAAAAAGCAAGTTGCATTTTGGTAAATAATGAGGGCGCTACAATCCGCATATTGGCCATTCTATTAGCTGAATATCATATGATTGTATGTATAAGAGCCGTACGTTAGAATTAAAAAATATTTTATGTTATTCGTTTATTTTTTATTATTGATATTACAAAGCATAAATTAAGATGGGGTATAAGTGCTTTGTTCCTGGATTGAAAACAGGTTATACCAGTGACATAAAAAAAAAAAAGAAAAAACGAAGGGAAAATAAAATTGAGCTTGTTCCGTGCTTTACAGGTCAGAGATTTTTTTAGGCTTTAATATAAAGCTATTTGCTTGTAATTATGTTTAAATTGAGAAATTTTTATATTAAATAGATCTTAGTGTATATGTTTTTTTAAATGTTATACTTAATGAACACTAAAAATTGCTGTGGGTAATTGATATGTACCTATCTGTCAAAAACCATTTAAATTGAGATTAAACCATTTAAATTGCAGAATTTTGTCTGTCAAATTCTATGAAAATGGAATCAAAACTTCAAAAGAAATTAATAAAAGTTTCCTTCATTCTATTAAATCCTATCATACGTAATTAATTCAATGATATCCCATGATAGGTAATTATTCTAGTTGCCATGGTGATTATTCTATTAAATCCTATCATCCGTAATTAATTCAATGATACCCTTGATACGTAATGATTCTAGGTTGCCACGGTGATTATTCTATTAAATCCTATCACACGTAATTAATTCAATGATATCCCGTGATAGGTAATGATTCTAGGTTGCCATGGTGATTATTCTATTAAATCCTGTCACACGTAATTAATTCAAAGATATCCCATGATAGGTAATGATTTTAGGTTGCCATGATGATTGCGTTCTATTTAAGTTGGAGTCCTATTATTTTCGTATTACTGAATTTAATGTATATAATCGTAATAAATTTTGTATTCATGCATTTTTGCATAAGAGTGGGTCTAAAGGGTTTTTAAAATTTGATATTTTGTATGCTCTGATTTGAAAACATATAGTAATCTAAAATATACTGTTACATTTTTCCATAAATATTTATGAAGTATTCTGGAAAATAATCTTAATTGTATGTAAGGAAAATCGGAATTTTTTGTAGAAATTGAGTTAGGTCTGATTTTTTTTTTTTTTTGCAAGGGACGGGCCGGGCCTGTTTTCACTGATTTTTGCATGGGGCAGGCCAGGGCATGAACTTCGAAAATACAAACGGACCAGGCCGGGCCGAACTTTTAGTTTTTCCACCCGCCCGGTCTGGGTCAAGCCTAATTATTTCTCTTTTGGGGCGGGTCGGGCCCGGGTCTGGAAATTCCGGTCCTCTAACCCCCCCCCCCCCCTTTCCTCCTTATAAGTAAGATTATATTAAAATCAAACCTTACGACTTTTGAAAAAATTAGTTCCTGAACAATGACCTATAATTTACACGTTTTCTTTCCCCAATAATTAAGATACAAATTTGTTTTAATTCTACATTTATTAATTGCATAGATATCAAAAGTTATGAATTATTAAATTATTCAAAGGTTATAAAACATGCGCGAGATTAAAATTTACTAAAAAATATTGAATAATACTTTTAATTTTTAAAAGTCGTAAGTCTATTTATTTCTTCGTGGCAGAAAAATCCGTGATATTCAATGGCCTGCCTTCACTTTATTTGTCAGAATGATCTCTGATTTTAAGTGTCTTAGGAAGCATAGGCGTAGAGTTATATGGGCCCGTGGGGCTCGGGCCCCTCCAATAATTTTTCAGATGGGCTATATTTTTTTACGCCAACTGACATAGAAAAAAAACTCAGATTTTGGAATTTCATATAATTTACACAAGTTTTTAGCGTATAATGTTTTCGATGGATAATTGTTCTTTCTCTAAATTCGCTGTTTTCCTTTTATTCTTTGTATACAAGTAAAAAACTGGAAAATTTTAGCGTGGCGTATGAGAAACAACTAAGCACTCTCCATGGTGGGTTTTTCTCCCTTCTTTAGACACTGCTGGGCACACTTTCTGGGAAGAATTTCTTTTTCTGATTCGACGTCATAGACATAGGGCAATAAATTCACATTTTTAACGGACAACAAATGGTGTCCGATATGATCTGATTAGAGCACAGATAAGATGGTTCGCCGTTTCCCGAACCTACAAAGAAAGTGACTCCAATTTCCAACTCGGGAGGGAGGGGACAGAGGATTTAAGTTTTGTTGCAAATGAAGAAACTAGAAGCCAGGAAGAATCACCAGTGTCTCCAAAGCATAGAATATAAAGGGAGAAATTCTTTATCTCTAAATCATGCATAAAACTCATATTTATTAAAATAGCCCAAATCTATCAAGCGGTCTCTCTGTATAGTAAATGACGATTCACCAGGATCTGGTAACAATAAACAGTACATATTCAGTTGTTCCTATTCAGGCCGAGCAAGAGACCCTTTCTCAGGTCCATTCTCTTTCATTAATATCAGGCTGAGTATAGGGACTGGGTCTAAATTTTTTCTGTAAACCGGGCCAGGCATAAACTTTCCGTATCGTTTCGGACTGACGTTTGATTCGATTTTCGTGATATTTTCAAACTTTTCGATGTTCATATAAAAGTATCTATCTGTACATGCGCATTCATGGCAAACACAGCAGTGCCGCTTTTTCGTGCGCAACTCTGTAGTACTTATATTATGGATTTATACACTAACTAGCTGACATACCCGGTGCCGTCCGGTCCGTCAAAAAATAGTACAAAACACGAAAAAAAAAACTGAAAAAATCGCGAAAAATTAAGAAAAAAGCTGCATGAATTCCAAATAAATTTAAATGAAAAGAAAACAAAATTTACTATTTTGGGCTAGAAGATAACCGGATTCCTTTTACTAATTTGAAAAAACTGTAGCGGATCGTGAGAAAACTCTAAAAATCGCAAATGGCAAAATTTTGTTATTATGGGCTAAAAGATTAAAACAGGATTCCTTTTACGAATGTAGAAAAATCATCGAGGAATGCGAAAAATCTTTAAACAATGCATAAAAATTCGCAAAAAATTTAAAAATCGCTGTACGAATTTCGAATAAACTTTATTGAAAATATAACAAAATTTATTATATTGGACTAAAAGTTTGACACCCAGTTCCTTTTACGAATGTCAAAAGATAGCAGCGGAACGCTAAACATCGCATTAAAAATCGATAAAAAATCAAAAATCGCAGAGGAAAAAAAATTTACAACAGTGTGTTACAAGTTTGAAACTAATTTCTTCTATATATGTAGAAAAAGGTACGGAACGCGTAAAAACACTAAAAATCGTGTTGAAACGGGGAATTTTTTTTTTTTTCAGAAATCGCGGAAGAGAAAATTTGCTATATTATTTAGCTGAAAGTTTGAAACCGAAAAAATATTATGAATGCCAAAAAATCGCTACGGAATACGAAAAAAATGCAAAAAAGAGCATTAAAAATTCAAAAATCGCTGAGAACACAATTCGCTATAGTGGACTAAAACATTAACCGGAATATTTTCACGGATGTCAAAAAAACTCAACGGAATGCAAAAAATCGCAATAAAAATCGCTCAAAGTGAACAAAATTTACTATATTAGGCTAAAAGTTTAAAACCGAATTCCTTTTACCAATGTAAAAAAGTCATTGCGGAACGCGAAAAACCGCTGAAAATTGCATTAAAAAGCACTAAAGATTCTAAAAGTCACAAAAAGGCCAAAAATTACTACAAGTGCTCTAAAACATTTTAACCGAAATTCTTTCATGAGTGTCAAAACTCGTTGCGAAAAATCGCAAAAACTCGCATTAAAAATCGAATTAAAAATTCAAAAATTTCGGAGGACAAAATTTACCGCATAATGCTAAAAATTTTAAACCGAATTCCTTTTATCAATATAAAAACAAGTTGGAAATTGCTCGTCAAACGTGGCAAATGAGGTGCGTTCGTACTATAACAAATTTTATAATTATTTTTTGCACCCCATATTGTACGGAATGTATAATTTTTTGCACTTCATAAAGTGCATAGTCTTTAACATCATTAAAATGCACTCCCAATATATTTTCCCCATTCCCCGAACACTTTTGACTGTCCCTGTAATTAAACTATACATCCGATTTTCCTAAAATTTGAAATGGCTCGACAAAATTTTGTAACAATTATTTAATATATTTAAAATTTCAGATCATTCGGAAGGCTGTAACATCATTAAAATGCACTTGCAATAATTTTTCCCATTGGCCGTAATGTACAGTAAACTTTTGACTGTCCCTGTAGTTAAACTATACATCCGATTTTCCTAAAATTTGAAATGGCTCGACAAAATTTTGCAACAATTATATCTTTAAAATTTCAGACCATTCGGAAGGCTCTAATATCATTAAAATCCACTTGCAATAATTTTTCCCATTGGCCGTAATGTAAAGAAAAACTTTTGACTGTCCCTGTAATTAAACTATACATCCGATTTTCATAAAATTTGAAATGGCTCGACAAAATTTTGCAACAATCACATATTTGAAATTTCAGACTATTCGGTTGGGTAGTTTTTGCTCTGTTACATGCGGACAGACGGACAGACGGACGGACTGAACGACGACTATAGGTGCTACGTATTTATATAATTACGAACGCACCTAAAAAAACCACTGCGAAACACGAAATAACGCTAAAAATCGCATACAAATATTTGCGAAAAATTCAAAAATCGCTGTACGAATTCCAAATAAACTTTTTTGAAAAGCGGACAAAATTTACTATATTATACGCTAAAAGATTGAAATCGGATTTATTTTAATAATTTAAAAAATAAAAAATCGCCTCGAACCGTGAAAAAGCGTTAAAAATTGCATTAAAAATTATATTGAAAAAGTCTATTCAAAAAGTTCGAAATCGGGCTTTGGGGCGCTTAATTAAACACATAGAGGTACCTTCATACCAAATTTTGTAGCTCTGCGTGCAGCGGTTTTTTCAGAACATGGCCGACAGACAGACAAACTTCTTTCCTTATTATTATAGACTACCAGACCCGCCATCGTTGCCCGGGCTCGTGATAGTAACTTTTAATAAAGAGCAAATTTATATGATTTTATACCTTTAATCCGATTTTGTCCGAATTTATATTTTTAAACGAAAAAAATCTCCAAAAAAAATATGGACTTTTAATGGTAAAAGCGCTCGTAAGAAGTCATTTTCTGCTTTTCACGTACGGTCGTTTCATAATTAAAAAAAAAAAAAAAAATACTTTCTTTTGGTCCGAATTCTTTAAAAATTTTATCGTCATAAATATAACCGTTTCTCAGCCGGTGTAAAATTTTCGAGAAAACAATATTGATATCTACTTCGAAAAGACATGTTTTCTTCTTTCTTTTTACTTTCTTCTATCTTTGCAAGAAGAAAGTATTGGATTCAAGAAAATTTTCGAATTCCGGTTTTCGACGGATTTACACTTTTTAGCGGTCACAGATCCCGAAAAATATGTTTTTGCAAAATGACTATCTGTGAATCTGTCTGTAAGTTTGTCTGTATGTGACATAAATTTTTTGGGCACTCTATCTCAAGAACTAATTTAATGCACATAATTTAATAAAACTTCAGGTTCAATTAGTCCCTGATATAAATATGTGCTGAATAGTTGTTGGTGCAAATCGCATTATATCTCAAAAATTAATGCACAGATTTTCATAAAACATCAGATTCTGTTAGTCCTTGATATTGTTTGGTGCTGATTAATTTTTGGTGTAAATTGCTCAATAGGTGGCGCTGCTATGATGCATTAATCCGATTTCCGCAATAGAGCCTCAAGAACTAATAATCAGATTTTCACCAAACTTCAGATTCAGTTATATCCTGATATTATTTCGTGCTGATTACGTTTTCGTGTAAATCGTCTAACAGATTTCGCTGCTATACTGCATTTTTCACGATTCCGCAATAGTTCTTTCTCAAGAACTAATGCACCTACTTTCATCAAACTTCAGATTAGGTTATTCTGTGATATAAAATGGTGCTGATTACTTTTTGGTGTAAATTGGCCAACAGGTGGCGCTGCGATACAGAATTTTTCATGATTTTCATAATAGCTCTATCTTAAAAACTAATTCACAAATTTTCATCAAACTTCAAATTCAGTTAGACGTTGATATATGTTGTTCTTTATTACGTTTCGGTGTAAATCGCGCAATAGGTGGCGCTGAAATGCTCAGTTTTTTTAGGATTTCCGTAATTGTGTTGTTTCAAAAACTAATACACGGAATTTAATCAGACTTCGTATTCTGTTACACTTTTACATAAATCCATCTTTTTTTAGGCTTGGGTGTATACAGTGCGACAGGTGTTGCTTTTATGCTCTTGGAGCTGAGAATTTTTTTTTGCAGACGTCTAAGAGGGTGGATGCCAAAATTCAATTGTTTGTTTCAAAGATGCGATGCTTATATCTCCTTTTAAAATGCACACAATTTAATGAACCTATGTCTTTAGAATCCTTATTATTGGCATGAGCATAGATTGTCATTTAATTTTGGCACTGTGATAACGAATTTTGAAGTATTAACATGTATGAGATAGAAGAAAGTTTTGGGATTGTTACATTCGACTAGTTTTTCTTGTTTTCACGTCGGGTTCTTTAACATAACAAGAACAACAACAAAAAAAAAAATAGTTTCGTCGTCCGAACTGTCCGAAATTTTAATATGTTATAAATAAGTATAACTGTACCCGTGTAGTCTATAAAATTTCATGAAAACATGCATATTTAATAGTGAAAACGTGTGCCGAAGCCAAGCGAAACCGCGCCGAATCCATTTTTTAGCTTTTTCGTCGAAATTTTCTAAGATTTTATTACTTTTTTTTTTAAATACTTCTATTCGTTCGAACATTACGAAATTTTTGTAATAGGTGTAAAATACAGTCTGTCGAAATGATCTAAAAAGATTGTGATAAAAAGATAGTCTCGTCACGGTGAAGCGCGAAGTGACCTGGAGTCGCGAGTTTGTTTAAAGAATTAAAATTAGTCTTTTAGAAAACCGATTGCACCGGCGACAAGAACAAGATCTTAGCTTTAAATGCGTATTTTTTGTGAATCGGTACCTCTAAAATTGAGCCCTGAGTAAGTGCTGGCGAAAGGGAGAAAAAGTCGACCGAGAAATCCCTTATTGAAAAAAAAATTCAAAGAATTAAGAACCACATTTTTTTAAACTGATTGTGGCGTTTGAGATGTAAAAGTACGAACTATAAGAATATGTCGTTCGTTTTTCCGTATTTTAAACGGCGCGGTTGATGAGCATTAAAACAAAACGGCAAAAAAAAAAAAAAAAAATGTATTTAGTTCTTCCTTCTTTTCCTCTCGAAAAGCAGGTTCTGGTCATGCACGAGCGCGCCTCCGCCAATTTTCAAAAAAAGATCTCTTTTTTGATGAGTTTTTAATTAATATCTCGGCCAATTATCAAAAAATTAAAAATGTGAGCCTCAGGGGCATCCATACCTGCAATGAACTATTCTCATATAAATTTTCAGACCTAAACACAGAAACAGCGATCTTGTCTTTTATTATTAGATATATAGATATTTATGATATATGTAGAGTAAAACCTGTCAAAACGGAATCTGTCTATGGCATAATCCTGTCTTAAATGGAAACTTTTCATGCTCCAGAAGGAAAGATTCCCGTACAATTTTACTTAATTAGCCAGAAACCTGTCTTAAACGGAATATTGTTCCGGTCGTTTACGATTGCTTTTACAAAAAGTTTTACTGTATGGCTATGGATATAAGGTTAGCCTGTGTAAACGGAACCTGTCTATAACGAAATCTTGTCTAATAGCAAACATTTCATGGTCTATCGAAAGGAACTCTTTGAATTTTTACCTGCTAAGGTAGACGAAAACCTGTAAAAAACGGAAACTTTCAGCGGTTATTTGTAATTTTGTCTTAGCAGGTTTTACTATTTTTGTATTCATTACTTAGTAAATTCAATCCCTGTTCCAGGGGGGGGGGGGGGTAGACCGCCCCTCCCTTGGTTGCGCCACTGGCTGAGCCCCTCCAATAATTTTGAAAACTCTACGCCTATGTTAGGAAGCAATCAAAATGAAAAGTGCCTTAAAAAAAATATGTATCTTATGAAGAAAACTGTAATTAATCAGAATTTTTACTTGTACAACTTTCTTAAAACTCAAATTTTCTAGTAAAAATTTTTTAAAAATCAGTGCTTTTCCCATTGAAAAGCATTGTGGAACAATCGACCGATAGCCTACATTCTATGGTGTCGCCACCTAACGGGGGAAAAACTGCACAGCAAAATTTTAACATTAGTTTCGCCTCCACCTCTTTTACTCCGTGGTTATTACCTTTTTTAAAAAATAAAGAAAAACATTTTATCACAAACATCAACAAAACTTCTTATTCTATTCATCCACTTATTCAAAAGATATCGTTTTATCGTCTGTTGCCATAGCGACATGATAAGGTAAATTTCATTAAAAAAAATACAGTGTAGTAGAATTTTTTTTAATCGAATAGTTATTGAACATGAACCCCCGTGCGTAGAACGGGTTAAAGAGCTAGTTATTTAATAATATCTGTAAAACTACTTTTGTTACAATAACACAGCTTATGTGGAACTTGTGACGTTTTGTAAAATATTGATTCTGTTTAGATTTCATTAATTAACTAAATTCTCATAGATAAACTTAAAAAAGGTTTAATTAATATGTTTAAATAAATAGAAATTAATTTAAATTGATTTCGTAATAAATGCTTTTTAATTGTTATCTTTTGCTGGCAGTCGTAAGAATGTCAGTCATAAGAGAAAATTTTAGATTAATAAAATTTAAATGTGAAGGTAAAAAACACACCAAACCTTTT
Source organism: Maratus speciosus (assembly GCA_963932465.1). Lineage (NCBI taxonomy): Eukaryota > Metazoa > Arthropoda > Arachnida > Araneae > Salticidae > Maratus > Maratus speciosus. The sequence continues at coordinate 96,435,484 of OZ010799.1, forward strand.
AAAGACCTGCTTCTTATTTATGAATTCAAACTGCCGCTATGAAAAAATTTGCTTTTGCTAATAAAGAAAATATATATTATTTATTTTTTTTTGCTGTTTTTCTTTATACTGAAGAAAAAACAAGGAATAGTTAAAATATAACAATAAATATAGCGTAAATTTTAAAAAAGATACAGTTTTTTGCATCCCTGTCTTTAGATTATTAACGTAAAACAAACAGTACTGAAGCGATTGCATGTAGAAAATAAAGAAGTAAGAAACATGACGACATTTTGTTAAAATGGGGGAAAGAGTAGAACTTTGATTAGTGTAGGCAGAATCGATTTATTTAACTTTGTTAGCCAATAATATCTGCAAAACTACTTTTGTAATAACAACGTAGCTTATGCGGAAAAGTGATGTCTGACGTTTCGTAAAAATATTGATTTTCTTAAAATGTAATTAAATATTTAAAATTTCTCGTAAATAAATTTTGAAAAATAATTAATTAATCAGTTTAAAATAAAACTAGTTTTAATTGATTTAGTAATCATCTCTTTTTAATTTTTATCATTTGCTTTGTTTTCAAGCATCGCCATAATAGATTTCTTTAATTTCATTATTTAATAATAACTGTAAAACTACTTTTGTTACAATAACACAACTTTTACCGAAAAACAACTGCTGACGTTTCAAAAAATATTGATTCTGTTTAGATTTAATTAAATAACCAAAATTCTCACATATAAACTTAAAAAGGGATTAATTAATATGTTTAAAAATAAAAATTAGTTTAAATTGATATCATAATAAATTCTTTTTAATTATTATCATTTGCTGGCAAAGAAGAGAGAGTCGTAAGAGAAAATTTTAGATTATTTAATTTAAATGTGAAAGTATTAAAACGCACGAAACATTTTAAACACCTTCTTATTTATGAATTCAAATTAGCACTGTGAAAAAATTTTCATTTGCCAATATAAAATTTTTATTTATTTATTTATTTATTTTTCACTGAAGATAAATAAAGAATAGTTATAATATAGCAATCAATATAACTTAAATTTTAAACAAGTTGGAAATTGCACGTTAAACGTGGCAAATGAGCTGCGTTCGTACTATAAGTAGTTTTATAAATATTTTTTACACCTCATATTGTACTGATGTATATTTTAGTGCACTTCATAAGTGCATATCAATTTCATTCTGATCGAAAGTCTGTAACACAATTAAGGCTGTTCTCAAATCCAAAGGGTCAATTCGGAAACATATGAAACAAGAAGGTGTTGTTACTCAGAAACTATGTCATCGAGTTGTTTTTTCCGTTTTCTTGTAAACGCAACACATTTTTCAGAAAATACTGTCAAAGTTGGCATTTTGAACTGAACTTCCGAACGAAAGAAGAAAATCCAGTCAGTAAGGGGAGAAAAATGTCGTGTCAAGTGATCAAAATCGCTTATAACTCAATAGGTAATTGATTGATCAAAAAAATGGAAAACTCAGTTCGATTCCAAATCGCTTCCATGGTCAGGCTTTCCAATTTTATATCTTTCCGTTAAAAAATGAATTTGTAAATGTGTCAATACGTTTTGCGCTTGTTGAGGAGAGCAGTTGAGAACAAAATGCACTTGAAATAATTTTTCCCATTGACCGTCATGTAACGGAAAATTTTTGACTGTCCCTGTCATTAAACTATACATCCGATTCTCATAAAAATTGAAATAACCCAGCAAAATTTTGCAACAATTATATATTTAAAATTTCAGACCATTAGGTTGGGTAGTTTTTGCTCTGTTATATACGAACGGACGGACAGACAGACAGATTGAACGACGACTATAGGTGCTAAGTATTTATATAATTACGAACGCACCTAAAAAGAGACAATTTTTTGCATCCAGGTTTTTAGATATTTAACGTAAAGCAAACATTCAAGCGATTGCATGTAACAAATAAAAAACTAAGAAACATGATGACTTTTGGTTAAAAGAGGGGAATCAGTATAGCTTTGATTTCATGTGTTGCCAGAAGCGATTTCTTTAACTTCTTAACCAATAATATCTGTAAAAGGCCCATTCCATGAAAAAAAGGACAGAATGTCCTGCGCGTGACACTTACATAAATACCTATATCTATTAACTTATACGTTGTTAAAATATAAACTATACATTAAAAATAACAAAACCCACTAGATTTTCATATTAGCATACACTGTAAAAAAATACTGCCAGTTTTCCGGTAGGAATCAGAAAAATAGTTGCCCTTATCGTACCGGAATAATTTCCGACCCAGCTCGGAATAAAATCCGTAAAAATAAGGAAATAGTCAGTAAAGCGGTATTTTACGGATTTTATTCCGAGCTGGATTGGAAATTATTCCGGTACGATAAGGGCAACTATTTTTCCGATTCCTATTGGAAAACTGGCATTTTTTTTTACAGTGTAGTTGTTTTAATTTGAGGGTACTATAGCATTTTTAAAAGAGCAGTAATATGTATACTGTAAAAAAAAAAAAAAAAAAAAAAAAAAAAAAAAAAAAAAAAAAATCTGTAATTCTACAGATGTAAAGTTACAGAAATCTGTATGCTTACTAAAATTTAATCTGTACACTGCACTGTAAAAAAAGTACTGCCAGTTTTCCGGTAGGAATCAGAAAAATAGTTGCCCTTATCGTACCGGAATAATTTCCGACCCAGCTCGGAATAAAATCAGTAAAAATAAGGAAATAGTCAGTAAAACGGTATTTTACGGATTTTATTTCGAGCTGGGTTGGAAATTATTCCGGTACGATAAGGGCAACTATTTTTCCGATTTCTACCGGAAAACTGGCATTATTTTTTTTACGGTGTGTACAAAAAAAAAGATCCAAATCTACAAAACTAGTTTTTGTAAAGCTACAGAAATTGGTAGCTTTACAAAAGAATCTGCTGAAATTACAGAATTCTTACTAAAATTTTATCTGTAATCCGAGTTGAAGTTACATAAAAAGTTCTAGGCATCCCATTTTCCTAAAAAGATCTTAGTAACTTTACAGATTTTTTGATTTACGGTGCAAAAGTGTATTTGTTACATGAATTTTTGTTGTTGCAGTTACATAAAAAAGTTCTAGGAATCTCAGGTTCCTAGAAAAATTTTAGCAACTATACAGATTTTTTTTTACTGTGCAGAAAAGCTGTCTCACGCGTGGTATGGAATGGAGCTTTAGTCGTTGTTAAAACCTTCGCAGTTTAAACCCTAGACCCAAGTAAGATTTAAAAATCCCCACATTCTAAATCCTAAACCTAACGAATCTGACAGGTTCAGGTCCATTCTATGAAAAACGGGGAAAATGTCCTGCGTATGACACTTACATAAATACCTATGTCTATTAATTTATAAGTTGTTTAGAATATAAACTGCCAGATAGCATGGGCATTAGCAGTAAGTTTACTTTTTTCTTATATTACCTTGCCGTGACAAATTTGAATTGAGAAATTCGCAGCAAATCTCCCGCAAGGTATACCATCACCCACTTGCATGAGTAGTTTGTTGTGAAACTGATGCAAGACAGTCTTTAATTCACGAAAGAGACGAAAGCAAAAAATCCCTCTGTTGAGAGAATAGACAATCAGCAAATACGCAGAAATTGCAAAAATTTTATTCGATCGGTACCGCTTTTTTTAAACGCTATACTTATCAAACACCAAAAAAGGCTCGAACGGAAAAGTACAAATATTACCCTAACTTGTTTATGGTGGTAAAAACAATGCACCTTAACGGTGCGAATGCATCAATAGACCTGATCAGGTCTATGGACCCCTTCGAAGGGATTAAACTTATAGTATAACAGTTGAAAACAGTTAGTGAGGCATGTAAAGACTACTACTTTGCAGTAAGTTTGTAGTATTTTTGATTACTTGTTTGCCGTTAATCTGCAATAAATTTGATACAGCATGAATTTAACTTGCACGACAAGTTAGCTGTAAGTTCAAAGTGTGGTGACTTCGGCGTTTGCGCTATCTTGCTGCAGCCTTGTTATGAACTTTCAGTCTTGTTATACTGAGCTTGCTGCAACTTTGCAGGTTTTCAAAGCAAGACTTCTGCAAATTTTCTGCAAACTAAAAATGCTATGCGGGCTATACTTTAAAAGTAGCAAAAATACTCTAAATTTTCATATTAGTACAGTTGTTTTAATTTCAGGATATAATAACATTGTTAAAACAACAGTAATATGTAGAAAAGCTGTCCCAAACGTTACATGGAATGGACCAAGAGAACTTTTATAATAACAACATAGCTTATGAGGAAAAGTGATGTCTGAGGTTTCGAAAAAATATTGATTTTCTTAAAATGTAATTAAATATTTAAAACTTCTCTTAAATAAATTAAAAAATATATTTATCAGTTTAAATAAATAAAACTAAGCTAAAAAATGCTGTAAAAGTGATAAAGACATGTTATCCACTTTAGAATATTTTCCCGGTTTCTTCGAACGCTTGAAATATAAACTCAATAAATTCAGTATCTGCCTTGTTTCAAAACCTTCCATGAAATTAAAAAATATAGTATGCAAGAAAATAAATCCAATTGAATCAAACCAGTTGTCAGGAGTATATGAAATACCTTTCACCAAAGATGATGGAGCAACGCAGTTTTATATAGATATGACAAGCAGAAAACTTAAAACTAGAATCAAAGAGCATATAGCAGACATCAAATATAACAGGAGAACCACAGCTTTGGCCAGATTATGCAGCAAAGAACCTTTACAGATCGATTTTAAAAATAGCAGAATAATTTATATTCAAGATTTTATTTACCATCTATTATCCGGAAATCAATAGAGATATTTTTATGCAACGAGAATATTTGTAATGATTCAGTGTCCCTTGAGTTACCTAAAATTTGGAAAGAGATGCTATGCGGTTTTAATAACAATAGTAAAAATTAAACCACGCTCTCAAATATCCAATTTCATTTTATTTTATGTTTTCACGGATTTGCATTATGCATGAAGTCTTGTGACATTATTTACCAAGTTATTGTTTTTAAAATTTGTTTGCAAAAATATCTCTGTCATGAATGATTTTGAAAATGTCACCGTTTGTGCGATGAAACGAGCGTTAATCTAAATAGTGGTATTTTATCACTTTTACAGAATTTTTTAGCTTTGTTTCATTATAAGTGATTAGCATAAATATTTTCATAAATAAAACTAGTTTAAATGGATTTAGTAATAACTTCTTTTTAATTTTTATCATTTGCTGGGAGAAAAAAATAATCTGTTTATTAAATTCAAATGTGAAGGTTATAAAACATGCAAAACATAATTAAGGAAATTTTTATTTATGAAATCAAATTGGGGCAATAGAAATCGTTTGTTTTTGTCCAACAATAAAATGAAAAGATTTGTTATTTTTTTTTCGTTTTTCTTTTCACTGAAGAAAAAAGAAGACTTAATAGTTAATAGTGTATGACAATCAATGCAGCTTAATTTCAAAGAATGGCATGTGTTTTGTTTCCTTGAGTTTTCTTCTTTAACATAAAACTAACGTTTTTTAATCGACTGTATAAAATTTAATGATGAACTATAAACAAAATATTATGCGTAATAGATAAAATGTGTTTGTTTTTCACATTTAATTCTTTTCTTAACTTTAAAGAATAATATCTGTTTTCGTCAATAGGGGAAAAAAATTAGAATGTTTTTGCATTTTGTATTTTGTTCATTAACATAAAACAAACATTTTCAAAAGAGCTATTTGCAATTTAATGATGCGATAGAATATAATAAAAAAAAATGAAAGAAAAATTATGTGTAGTGCCTGTTATGATAAAAAAAAGTCCCTTCCGTCTCGGCCTACAGGCGGAGGCAGATTTCGAAGCTAAGTACTAATTTCACCAACAAAAAATAAATCAGGATTAGAGGTAAACCAAGTTTAACAATCTTATTTGGCCACTTTTGACGAGTTTTTTAATTTCATTTTTCTGTAAGAGTTGGTTTTATCAGAAACATGTTAAGGCGGTATTCAAAAAAATATTTTTCTACGCTCCACAACTCGAAATTTTCTGACACATTTTTAGGCTTATTTTTAAAAGTAAAAGCATGAAACTTGCTGACGTGATTTTTTGAAGGGATTTATAAGCGACTGTGTTTTTATTTTTCGTTCAATCAATTTAAACTTGATTTACAAATAATTATTTTTTCAGTACGATCATTTTTTTTCGTTTCCAGCACTATCGCTTTGGGAAATTCGGTTCAAAATGCCAACATTGATAGCATTTTTGAAAATATATTCTGCATCAAAAAATCGACCAATACGGCACATTATATAGTTTCTGAATAAGAGGACCTGCAAATTGGATGCGTTTAAGGGCAAAAATGAATTCAAAAATGAATCAGAAAATAAGGAGTTTGTTTCTGCCTTAGGAGTTGGTCCTATCAAAAACTTGTCAACATAAAATTTATAGATAATATTAAGAAAATGTATAATGAATTAAAGCGGATTGGATATCTTGTGAATTGAAGAAGTTGTGAATTTTTTCCTTCTTCACCCCCCCCCCCCTCGCCTTTTCCTTATTTTTTTCTTCTTTGCTGTAAGAGTTGGTCCTATAAAAATCTAGTCAGTATAAAAGTTGTAGATAGTATTAAGAAGATTTATAATATATTTAAGTGAATTTCATGTTTTGAGAATTGACGAAGTTATGATTTTATTTTTCTCTCTAAAACCCTATTTTTTTTAGGCCCTTGAGCCCATTTTAAATTTTATGAAAAATATGAAAAATCTTTCATACATAAATTTTTGGCCCTTTTCCTAGAAGTAATAATAACTTTAAACTGATTTGATATGTATTATTAAGAAGTTAAGAAGTTAAAAAATTAAGAAATTATGTTTTTTTTTCGGTTTCCACAAAACCCCTCTCTATTTCCAACCCCGTGGTCCGATTTTGCCCATTCACGAACTTGATCGAAATTTTTTGCCCCTTGATTTTATATGTCTGTTTACAAGAGATTTTTTCAGAATTATGGAAGTTATCGTGTCCATAAAAAAGTGATTACAAGATGGCCATAATTAAACTGAAAATACTCAGAGTGTTCTGTAGCGCGATCTAATTGGAAGCATGACGCCAAACTTTGTAAAGAAATTTAAAAAAAACGGGGAGAAGGGGGGGGTGGCGAAGGATTCCGCGAAAAAAATTAGTTCCAAAAGTCACCGCTAGGGGAATATGCGACGCTGTGAAATAGAAAAGAGAGCATTATAACATGCAGAATCAATATTGAAATAAAATTACCTTTTATTTAGCACATTCAAATCAGTTTCAATATGGCCGTCCTTTTTGTGGACCACATATTGCATTCCGTGAACAGCATGCACAACAGCATAAAGTAAGATGTCTACAGGAATATCCCATACACTCCGTGTTATGTTATCCTTAATCATAGTCAGGTCCTGGACAACTCTGTGATAGACCTTGGACTTTAGGTAACCCGTAGCCAGAAGTCGCATGGGTTAAGAACAGAGTACCGAGGTGGCCATGCAGTTCGAAAGCAGTGGCTAATGACTTTTTCTGTTGTGAATTTCTGTCGTAGCAGCTGCTGCACCCACAAAGCAATGTATGGAGAAATTCCATCTTGAATGATAGTGATTTTATCCAGGCATTGTCTTTGCTGAAGTGCTGGAATGACAAAGTTGTTTAACATTTGGCGATATTTCTCTCCCGTAACAGAACAGGTTACCGGTCCCGTCGGAGTAATGTTCTCATAGAAGAATGGACCTATGATTATTTCCGATGTGAAACCACACGAGACAGTTTCCTTGTGAATGTAAGAGAACTTCTTTGAATGCATTTAGTGATTTGTTATCCCAAATTTGGCAGTTCGGGGTATTTACAGCCCCATTCAGGTAAAAGGTCTCCTCGTCTCCTCATAAGATTTTCCACGACCAAGAATCATCCACCTCCACTCTGACAAGAAAAGTGAGAAAAATCTTTCGTAACACTTTCCATACCGTACTATAAGGCATATACAGATTTTGAGCTACCCCACGAGCGGTGAAAGTAACAGTAATATTGTTTTGTGCTGTGTCGACAATCATTGTTGCGACTTTTTGGATTGGATCCTGTGGTACGGGTTTTCGCAGTGGGTAGTCCTGGGGGAAAAAGTGGGGGGACGCTCACAGTTTTGAACATTAGGGTCTATATCACACACAAGGCAAACTTTATTTTGAATCTTTCTTTTCATTTTCAATAGCAGAGCAAAGTAATTGAAAAATTAAATTTAAAAATTAAATTAAAGTTAATTTAATTAGTTTCTTTTGGACCCTAAATAGTTTGCTATAGAGTTCAAAAATTTAAAACTTTATTTCATGACTGGAAATTTTTTGAATGTAATTCGTAATTCAGTAACACTAATTCAGGCAACGAAATTTTTATTAGAATTTGTGTTGCATTATTTATTTTGGAAATAGTTATAAAATAACAGTTTTCCACTGCATTGAAAATTGTTGCATTTTTATTTTATGGTCAGTGTAAACAATTTATTGTAATCATGGAAAAGAAAAATAAGACTGAAATTTTGGCACATCTTTACTTTTTGAAGCCCCCTGAATCCATTTTGTCTATTTTTACACCAATTCTCTATGTATGTGCGTATACATGAGTGTATCCTTAGTGAGTGTATCCCGTAGTATTTCCTTAGTCTTTTTTCCCATGTGTGTTTGAACATGATAGCGTTCAAACGGTGTTTTCGACTGGGTTCAAATTTCGCAAGTAAGTTATATATGATGAATAGCCTATTTTATATTCTGAGACTATATGCCTCTGTCCAGACTCTAATTTGGAAGAAATTCGACACGTTTTAAGCATCTAGACAACTTTTAAACCATCTTTTGCCAGAAGTAACAAATAAGTACTGTTTACGTGAGAAAAAATATCAAAAGGCCGAATAAAATCGATAAATAATGCTTTTTATTGGCCCGAAGAATACGTTTAGTACTCAAACACTGACCCAAATCGAATTTTTTAAAATTATGAATTTTAAAAAGTGGAAATAGATAAATATACTTTTTACAGAACATTTCCAAAAATTGCGTTTCTTCAAGATTTCTTTTTAAAAAAAACTTGAAATAGAAACTTTAAATTAGTAACTATATGCTACTTCTAATGTGTAAATGCAGTACTTTTTTTCCCCCTCAAAAATTAGAATTTTAACGGTGTGAAATGCGAAAAGAAGATTCTAAAATTTCAGTATCATCACGATTTCTCAAGAAACATAAAACATGGCACTTATTTATTTTCAAAACTTACATGCTCGCTTAAAACGTTCTTTTTTTTTTTTTAAATCAAAATTTTAATACTGAGAATTAATGGGAAAGACCTCTAAAATCGTCTCATCACGATTTATCTGAAGCTTTTTCTACAAGAAACTGGAAAATAAATATAGTAGTATAATTATTAACATGTAGATGCTCACGAAGAACGGCTTTTAAAATTTTGAAATTTGAAGTGAGCTGAAAACCTTCTAAAGTTGCTATTCTTCTAGAACTATCAGGGCTAGAAACTTTAAATTTGGCATAGAAGTTATTCTGATTGATAGAATGGAATAGGATTGAAATTTGAATGTGTGAATCGGAGCAATGAATGTTTACCACAATATTAACAAGAATAAAATCTACTCTAATTATAAATTTATTTGAATTGATTCTTTAATGTGGTTAAAGAGTCGAGCAGAAATTTTTAAAATATAGCTTTTTTAAGCAGAGATTCGATACCAAATAACACTTACATTTGTTCTAGATGAGCTGTTTACGAAGCATTTTCCTAATAAATTAGTTTTGAAGCTATAAAAAAAAAAGTGTTTCAAATTAATTTTAATTAAATATTTAAATAAAATTGAAAAATGATTTTAAAGCAACAGCAATATATTTACTTTTGTCATAGTTTAATAATATGCATTATTTTCCTCTGTCATAGAACTTTTCGGAAATACTTGCTCTCATAAAAGTTCTCAATTCTTTATACTTTTTTAAATTTCGTGTCAGTAGCCATTCTATGATTTTCATTTTCCAAATTTTGAGTAAGCCAGTGGTTTTAGCCTGGAGTAAATAGTTTTTTAATGATTTTGTTGCAGCAAAAATAAAATGTTCTAATTGGCAAATTTTGAATAGCAGAGTCGCAAAAAGTTTTTAAAAATTGTATTCATTTTTTTTAATTAATGAGAATATTATTTCACTGTCATAATATTTCAATATTATTTTATTATCTTATTTTAAGCATTTTTATAATCTACATTACTTAATTATCTACAAAAGGTATAAAATTAAAGCGCGTATCAATCTTTATAGTACACTCTGTATACCAGCCAATATATTAATTATTCACAAATATCTGTGAAAATAATTTTAGAGTAATAATGTGTGATGAAAAAGCATGTGTAGCATTTTTTATCAAAAATAAAATTTCGTTTAGTTTAAACAAACATCAAGCAATAATTGTTTACCAATAGTAATGTATTCAGGCGAATTATTTTGAGTGGCTATATATAGAAATTAAGAAATAATTATATGCGCATCACATAACACACTAAAATTTAAACCAGCTACAAAACGCATTTCAATAAAAATCCGGCCATAGTTGAATTTTTTTGTGTGACTCTGTATACAAATATCATTTACATATCTAATTAATGTTTTGTTCAGCATAATATTACATATATATATATATATATATATATATATATATATATATATAATGTATAATGCAGAGCTCTCAAATGGTACCCTTTCGCCCCAAAGTTCCCTTTTTAGAAAAAGGTCCCCTTTGGTCCACTTCGTTCTATTACGGTGACTGAAAAAACAATTGCTAATGTGGAAAAATCGCCGCAAAATGTAAAACACTCTAAAAATCGTAGAGGACAAAATGGTAGTAATGGTATAGTGGGCTTGCATAGTATAGCATTGCAACAGAAATTCTTTTATGAATGTCAAAAAAATCGCCGAGGAATGAGGAAAAACGTTAAACTCAATGAAAATCGCATTAAAAATCACAAAAAATCGGAAATTGCAGAGGAAAAAAAAATTACTACATTAAACTACCAGAAAATTGAAACCGAATGACAAAAAATCGCCTCAAAAACTCAAAAATTGTATAAAAAATTAGCAAAAAGAATAATAAATAAATAAAAAACCCCTGTATGAATTCCGAAACAAATTTATGGAAAAGAGGACGAAATATGTTAAACTGCAGTAAAAGATTAAAACAGGTAAAAAACACGCTAAAAATCGCATAAAAAATCGTGAAATATTCAAAAATCGCTGCGCGAATTCCGAATAAATTTTATTGAAAAGAGAACAACATTTACTATAATAGAACTAAAAAATTTAAACAGGATTCCTTTTACTAATGTGAAAAAATCACGTCAAAATGTATAAAAGTCGCTAAAAATTCATAAAATTCACAAAAGACAAAATTTATTAAAGTGGGCTAAAGCATTGTGTCGCGGAAAAAAAAATTAAATAAAAAAAGAAAGAAACGGTAAAAAGCGGCAAAAATTATAATCTGAGGACGCAATCGCGAAAGGACGAAATCTATTACATTAGGGCTAAGAGTTTGAAACCAAATTCCTTTTTCGAATGTTATAATAAAATTGAAACGAAATGCGGAAAAAAGCTGAAATGCGCATAAAAAATTCTCCAAAAATAAATCGCTTTACAAATTCTGAATAAACAATATTAAAAAAATTGAAAAGAGGACAAAATTGGCTACTATTGGACTAAAAAATTGAAACTGAATTCCTTTTATTAACGTGAAAAAAATCGCCGAGAACGGTAAAGAAAAAAAAAGTTAAAAATCGCAAAAAAATCAAATAAAAAAAATCCGAAAACTGGCTTCGAAGTGCATAATTTTGTACATAAATGTACATCGCCTCCATCTTGTAGCTATATGTGCAGCAGTCTTTTCAGCACATACACCACACAGACCAAACTCTGTCTTTATTAGATGTAAATTTCCAACTGGGCGAAAAATGTCCGGACCAGGATTCGAACCAGGGATCTCCTGGCTGAAGCCGCCAGTGCTCTGCAGTCTGAGCTATCCCGGACGAATCTGGTGGATCTACCAATTAGAATATTTGTGTTAAAATTAATCTCTGTCTTTATTATTATAGATTTAGTTTTGTTTTCGATTTTGATGTAGAAGCATGTCCCTCTATTAAAGAAAATCTTAATTAAAATTTATTCTTGTTTTTGATATACTTTTTTAATAGATTTTTATAAGAAGAAGGTATTGGAATCTTTACGATGGATTTACACGTTTTAGGTTGACCTGAGTATGATTTGACAATTTTTTGAAAAATTCTCTCTGAATATGATACATATTTTGTAGCCTAGCCACTCTATTCCAAAAACTAAAGCATAGAATTTAAACAAATGTCATGTTTAATTAGACCTTAGCACATACAAGTGCTAATCAGGTTTTGGTGTATATGGCCCAACAGGTGGCATTGCTATGCTGCAATTTTCACAATTTACATATGTATATCTCAGCATCTCTGGCATGAAATTTCACCAAATTTCACATTCACTTAACCCTTGATATAAATTGATGCTGATTGGATTTTGGTGTATTTCGCCCAACAAGTGGTGCTACTGTAACGCATTTTTAACGATTTCCATCATAGTCAGATCTCCGCATGTTTGGGATGGAATTTCATCAAATTTAATATATAAGATGATTATGAATAACTGTTGATTCAGTATTGGTTTTGATCACTCCCCAGGGGGCGTTGCCATACTATGCTTTTTCTAATGAACATCATAGCTTATCTTAGTTTTTGTGTAGAAAGGAACTAAAATTTAAATTAAAATTTTTAATATTTAAGGTTATTAATTAACAATATATATGTTAAACTAATTTAAATTTTTAATACTCAACAATTTGAATTAAAAGTTCGTGCTTCTTTAAGGACAGTTATGAAGGTGGGCGCTCAATATTGAACACTTTCTATCTTCTTGCATTAGAATATTTATGTTTAAATAAAGCTGTGTACATTGCTTAATGACTATCTTTATAAAGATAACGAATTGACATATTTTCTAGGGCATTTTTAAAAAATTTGCTTGCATGTTTAGAAAATCTCGGTGCAGTATTATTTTTACGATTGGCCCATTTTAGTCCCCTTTTTAAATATAAATGGTTCCGTGAAGTCTTTAAAAAAAAAAAAAAATGACCCCCTTCATACTTTTGGGGGACTAAAATGTGTTGGGAGCCTTATAATATAATCAAAAACATGTTTCAGACTGAACCCATAGATGACAATGTGATGGATTCTTTTGTCTGGCCTTGTAAATGTGTACTATATATGTTTCGTGCACCGTTTTCCATAGTATCGTTTTACATAGTTTTCCATGCATTTTAAATAATTATCATTAAAGAATCGTGGTGTTTTGAAATATCTTTTAATGTCCCTGTAAAGGAACGATAAATGCTATTTCCGATAGGGAACATGTAAGGAATTTCAAATGTCATTTTTGTTATATTTAAAATATTATAACTTCGTTAATGTCTATTTCAAACAATTTCTGTCAATAAAGCGTAATATGAATTAATTCTCTTTTTGTTTTCGCGTAATTGAAATACTGATGCTATACACATCATTTACAGTAGTGATGTACTACATGGAACCTAAAAAATATACATAAAATTTTGCCGCAATACAAACAAACTTATGGAAGTTAAAATGTGAATAGGCGAACCAGCACAGTAAACACTTTCAACTTTGTCGAAAAGTATTAAAAATCAATACCTTATTTCTAAAATTGTTAATTTATTGGTATGTTCATTAAAAAAAATAATAGTAATAATAATAAGTTTGGAAAGTCTGCGTCCTCCCGCGTCTCTAGCGTCCCCCTTGAAAAAATAAAGTAAGGGGGCGCTAGAGAAAAAATAAAAAAGTGAGGGGACGCCGTCCCCCCGCGTCCCCCTCAACTACACCACTTGGTTTTCGTCCTCTGCCTGACTGAACCTTCAAGGAACCTGTTTTTTCAAATTTCGCAACCGCTGCTTTTAAACCATTAACTGACAAAGGACCGTTTCCTTTATGCATTTTTTTATTCTTTTCTAAAAGCACGAAGAGCAGCTGACGCGTCGCACTGGTTGAGTTAAAAGACTTTGACAAATAACGCACTCTCGACTAAAGAAGAAGATTTAAAAACAATTTCATTGAAAGTTATAAGTAACACATTGCCTTAAAAAGCCCAATACGATGGTACTGTGCCACAGGATGTAACGTGAAATTTAAATAAAGAACTTCTTCTTCTGCTGCTGCTTTCTTTCGGACGCAGTAAGTGAAAGCGCAGATAAAGAGCCTTTATCAGTGTTTATATATAGTTTTAGCTTTTTTTAAAGTGTTGCCATACTGAGCTTGAATTAAATCGTTAAATGTGCTAAATAAAAGATAATTTTATTTCAGTATGGATTCTGCACTTTTTGAAACTTTCTTTTCTGTTACACAGCGCTACATATTCCCTTAGCGGTGACTTTTGGAACTATTTTTTTTCGCGGAATCCTATGTTCCTCGACTTTTTTTATCTTCCCGCAAAATTTGGTGGCATTCTCTCAATTAGATCGCGCTACAGAACACTCTGAGTACTGCTAACTACACTTGTTATCAAAAATTAAGGAAAAGTCACAAAATGCTAATTTTCAAATACGCGAACACTCAAAAGGAAATAATATAATTCGAGTAATTACTATCTCTACAACACAGCTAGCCCATATAACATCTCATTCATGTCACACATGGTCACAAGTGTCACAGTCACTACGGTGAAGCAAAAAAATAGGAAATTCCATACATCTCATTATGAGTCTCAAATGATCACTATATGTGACTCCACTGAGACGTCACTGTGACTGCTGGTTTGTGACGAGTCACCATGTGACTTTACAATGTAGTTACTTTGTGACTCTCATGTGACTGTCATCTGTAGACTCAATTTTAAAATCATTGTGAACGCTGCATTGTGATAAGTTACCAAATGATGTCACATTAAAGTAACATGATGACTTTCAGGTGACAGAGAGACTACTGTGAAATCACCATTGTGCTCTTTTGTGAAAAGTCACCATGTGACTATAATGTGATATTATTTGGTGACTTATCATAATGTAACGTTCATGATGACTTTGAAATTGAGTCTAAAAATGACAGTCAAGTGAGAGTCACAATGTAACTACATTGTAAAGTCACCTGGTGACTCGTCACAAAGCAGCAGTCACAGTGACGTCTCAGTGGAGTCACATATAGTGATCATTTGAGACTCATAATGAGATGTATGGAATTTCCTATTTTTTTGCTTCACCGTAGTGACTGTGACATTTGTGACCATGTGTGACATAAATGAGATGTTATATAGACTAGCTGTGTTGTAGAGATAGTAATTACTTGAATTATATTATTTCCTTTTGAGTGTTCGCGTATTCGAAAATTAGCATTTTGTGACTTTTCCTTAATTTTTGATTACCAGTGTATATATCGCTCACCCGCAAGAAAAGTGAGACATCTCGACAAAAGTAAATTTCACAGGAGAGGCGAAAGAAAATTTACATGATTTTACTGTAACTTCAAATTATAGCGCTTAGCTCAGCATGCAGGAGAAAAAAGGTGTATAAAAGCATAAAACCTTTAAGAATGAAGACATATGATGAGGTTTGGAGGGTTGGATAAATTTACCTCCCCACACGATCTACCCCTCTTCTGTGGTCACGAATGGACAAATAGCGTAATAAAGTGATTTCCCGTATAATTACTCTTATGAAACGTTTTGTGTAGCAAGACACACATATGACTGGCCTATTAATGGAATAAAACGCAAAATGAATTTTTGCTAGATGTGTCACTTTTTTTGCGGGTGAGCGATATAAAGTTTTTAACAGGGAGTGATTTTGGGTTCTAGGCGTCATGATCGGTGTAGATCTGCAAAACTTTTTTCAGAAATTCCAACATAAGGGATAATGTAATAGGTAGTATTTCTTACGAAATCTACCTAAAAATACTGATTCATTTTAATAAATGCATAAAATATCAGCCATAAAACTCAATAAGCTATTATTAAATACTTTTAAATAATAACTAACTCTTTTAGATGTTGTTTGATATAAATTTCTTTCAAGTATTGATATTTTATTGACTTCTTGAATCCGTAAAGTATGCGACTAATAAATGTATGATCATATGTGTTTATCACTGCAAGCGTAGTAAAAATAAATAAAAGGAATGTAAAAATAAAATAACTTTTAGGCCTTAATAAAGATATCGTCAGGTTGGGGAATGTACGACTAATGATAACGTATGATAGCTTAAGGGTATGTAGGGGTCCAAAATTATTAAAATGTTGATAACGTTATAAGTATAGCCCCTATCTCCGTTTAATGAGGAAAATTTTGGTTCTTCCATCGTTTCCTATTTGCAATTAATGTTAAAGACGTCGCTTATAGCGTACTACTCATCAGATAAAGCGGACAATTTTTTCCCCAAACTGTCCGAGCACATAAAAAACTACTTTTGTCCATTATTTTTTTAAAAGCACCTGTGATGTAACTTTGGTTATTGCCCTGAAAAAAAATGGGTACTCAAAATTGAGTAAAAAGTACTCAGTTTTAAATACATCACATACTCAAAATAGTTCCGATCCAAATGTACTAAAAGTTGAGAAACACAGGTACTCATTTTTGTTTCCATGATTATGTTAAAATATGAATCGTTATGTACTGCTCCCTAAACCTAAAAATTAAAGTAAAAATGTACTGACATTTATTTCTCGTTCAAAGTTATTAACAAGAAACGTTTAATTGATTATTTATTAAGAAAATAGCAAAATTATTAACAAGATACCCAAATCGATTATTTTTATGTCAAGAGCATTATTTCCAAGCACTTTTAAATTATTTTAAAATGCTGTGCATAATTTAATATTTACATTAATAAGCATTATTTATGCCGCCATAAATGGAATAAATTATAACAGGGTACAAAATTATCATTTTGTTTGGGTTTGATAACATATGATGATTCAAAATTGAGAAAGCATATAAGCTCATTTTTGATCCAAAAATACTCAATTCGGTATGAATACATTGATTTACTCATTTTTGAGTACTTCATTTTTTTTTTTTTTTTAGTGTGAGATATCAAAGAATTGTCAGTGATAATAATGAAGAAAGGAAAACTTTTTACTACCAACAATAATTTTTTAATATATCTCTACCTCTATTGTACTTTCAAAAACAAAGATAAGTATAAAACAGATTCAAAACTTTTCAATAATGATTTGGATAAGAAAGAATCCTGAACGTGTTAGTTACTAAGGGTTTCACCATATACTTAAAAATACTAACATTATTTCAATATTCAACATACATTAAAAAACTAGTTGGGTGTAAGCAATCCCAAAACTTTCTTCTATCTCATACATGTTAATACTTCCTGGAAAATGCAGCATATCAGAGTCATCCGTTAGGTGATTTACACCAAAATCTAACCACCAACAACTTATATCAACTTCTAACTGAATCTGAAGTTTGATAAAATCCGTGCATTAGTTTTTGAGATACAGCTATTGCGGAAATCGTAAAAAGAATTGCATAGCAGCACCACCCGTTGAACGATTTAGTCCAAAAACAAATTAGGACCAATTTATACCAGGGACTAACTGTATCCGAAGCTTGATGAAAATCCATGCATTAGTTCTTGAGATACAGCTATTGCAATAATCATGAATACTGCAGCATAGAAGAGACACCTGTTGTATGATTTTCACAAGAAAGTAATCAGAACCAAATTATATCATAGACTAACTGAATTGGAATTTTGATGAAAATGCGTGCATTAGTTCTTGAGGTATAGCTGTTGCCGATATCGTAAAAAATACGGCATAGCAGCGCCACCTGATAGACGATTTGCACCCAAAAAGTAATCAGCACCTGTTTATATCAAGGTCTAACTGAATCTAAAGTTTTGGGAAATTCCGTGCATTAGTTTTTGAGATAGAGCGCCCACAAAGTTTTTGTCACATACAGACTCTTTTATTCTTTCTAACCGATGGCCAGGTCCCTACCTGCCGGGTAGCGCCAGCTGAACGGGCATTGGGGCGGGTGACCGCCTAATCGTCGCGTAGCGGCAATAAACCTAACGAGTGCCTAGATCGTATCGGCGGTGCCTATTTCTTCGTTGTGAACGGTGTTATGTCGGTTGCTTAATATTTATATCCTGCTATTTGGAACCTGCACATTGCTACCCATGTTGATCTCGTAATTTGGAACCATGTTTAGATAACGAGACCTTCACCTGGCAAGGCACCTCCAGAGGTATAATTCACAGGTAACTTGGAGTACTTTCCACCCACGACGGATTTTACATGCACTAGGTGGCATTAGCGCACATGGCGGATTTTTGCCAGCAGTAAGCCTTGATCCCGCGGCCTTCAGTTGCGGGCTCGATGCTCTGCCAACTGGGTCACCGTTACCCGATCTACTTCTGATTTACCTGGAGTTTTGAAGACGAATTGTTGGGGCAGACTTGTCAATGAAAATGGTGTTTTAGAGTGTGGGGGGTGGGGGGGGGGGGGGGGAGGAAAGCAAAGTATTGGAAACTGCAAATAGACAAGCTGCACCGTAAGTTAATTTTGGGTCGAAATGCTAGGCAAACACAAGGATGCATGGGGATGAGACTCCGCCTTTCTACCGTATCCCACTGCGTAAAAACTGGTTCCGTAGACTTCCCACTAGAGAGGGTTGGGTAGCTTGTGCAGGCTATATACCTATGTGCTACTATAATAAAGAGTCCGTAGTAAAGAAAAAAAAGGAAAAGAGTTAGCTTGTACATGTTATGTACACTTTAAAACTTACGTTTAGCTATTTACTTAAATATAATTTTTTTTTAAAACCATTTGGAAAAATGGTTATTGTTCTCTGTTATGGTAGGAAATCAAAAACATATCTGAGGCGTTTTATTAGTTGAATCCGCATTTTATTCGTTTTCTGATTGGTCTATACAGTAATCTGTATTTCCCTTTACTTTCAACAGAGATGGATACTTCTGTTGCCACTATGACAAAAAAGTAATAAAAACTACAAAAAAAATTAATAACTCAGAAACAAATTGAGACACAGCTTTCAAACAATATGCATTTAAAATTACGTTTTTTTCTCTATACGACGGTGTAAAAAGTAATATTGTGGGATGTTTAGAAGTTTAAGAATGAAATTTCATTTAAAATGGGTCGTCAGATTTCTTGGACGATGGAAAAGCCTTTTCCCGAACAGCCAATGAAATGCTTGAATAATACGTAAGTTTCAGGTGGATAATACGGAAGTTTCAGGAAATCTGACGAGTCGCAGGCAATTTTCGTCGCTTGAAATTTTTACGTGTAATAACACTATTAATGTTTAATTCATGGCATACGTAATGTATGATCAACTCCGTGCGATTTTTTACGTCTTAAATTTTAGTCTTTGAAAAAATCATTTTCCAAATGGTCGTTGTAATTTGTTAAATTGCTTTTTCTTCTCTATTGTCTGTATATTGCCATTTTATTATTATTATCCTGGGCACTGGGTCAGATAAAACTAACTAGAGTAACTTACTTTAGATTGCTTAAATAATGCCTGGCTATGAGTCTGTGCTATACAGACTCACATAAATAATGTCTGGCTATGAGTGGCTGTGAGTCTGTCAAATACGAGTGACAGGCAAAGTGATTGACAGACAGAGTGACAGAGAGACTCACAGGTAGACATTTTCTAAAAATCATCAAATCCTGTTTAGGACTTTCTAAAACGTATAAATCCATCGAAAACCGGAAGTCGAAAATTTTCACCAGGCATTATCCAATACTTTCTTCTTGTAAAGATAGAAGAAAGTAAAAATACAATTGCTGATTAAGATAAAGAATGTTTTATATAATTACTGTTTTCTACTTTCTTCTATCTTTACCAGAAGAAAGCACTGAATTCGTGAAAATTTTCCACATCCTTTTTTCGAAGGATTTATACAATTTAGAAGGTCTTGAACACGATTTGAAGTTTTTAGAAAATGCCTGCCTGTGAGTATCTTCGTTTGTCTATGTGTTTGTCTGTCCGTATGTGACACAAACGTTGTGGTGCTTATATCTGAAGAACCAATGCACGAAAATCAAACTTCAGATTCGGTTAGACCTTGATATAAACTAGTGCTGTTTGGCTTTTTGTATAAATTGCCTAACAAGCGGCATTTTTCACGATTTCCGCGATAGCTACATTTTAAGAACTAATGCATGGGATTTCATCAAACTTCCTATTCTGTTAGACCTTGACATAAATAGACGCTGATTAGGTTTTAGTGTAAATCTCCCAATTTGTATCGCTGCTATGCTGCATTTTCATGATTTGAGCGAAATCTATTTATCAAGAACTAATGCACGGAATTTCACTAAACTTGATATTCTGTTACACCTTGACACAAATAGATTCGTATTAGGTTTAAGTGTATAACGATTTCCGCCATAGCTATAACTCAAGAATCGATGGAATGCCATTTAATTTTGGTAACAGACGATTTGATTTGTATAGAAGAAAGTTTTGTGATCACCACAATATACTAGTTTTATATGTGTAAGATGAAAAGTGCTTTCAGCAACAAATTTTTGGTGAAAAAATGGATATTATTCAGCAAGTTTCATGAAAAAAAAAAAGAAAAAAACTTATGCTCAGAAAAATAAAAATTGTAGAATCGTACGAGTATGCAGTCATATCAAGCAATTTAAATGCTCTTATCTACAGCGTGTATCTGAATTGTCGATCAATACTGTAACGGAAGATGGCAAGATAAATATGTTAAGGCTGTTCTCAAGTACTCTGCTCAATAAGCGCAACACGTTTTGACACGTTTACAAATTCGTTTTTTAACGGAAAGATATAAAATTGGAAGGCCTGACTATGGAAGCGATTTGGAATAGAACTGTGTTTTCTATTTTTTGATCAATCAATTACCTATTGAGTTATAAGTGATTTTGATCACGTGACAAAGACATTTTCACCCTTTTTTGAGGGTTTATTCTTCTTTCGTGCAGAAATTCGGTTCAAACCGCCCACTTTGACACTATTTTTTGAAAGATCTAGTGCCTTTGCAAAAAAAACGGAAAAAACAATTCGATTACATAGCTTCTGAACAACAACACCTGCTAGTTGCATGCATTTTCGAACAAAATTAAATTAAAACTTGTATCATAAAGTTGCCGCTTTGGATTTGAAAACTGCCTTAAGACAATCTAGGGTGACCGTAAAAGGATGTCCCAGTTATAAATTTGTAAATTTGTATCAACTGTAAGCGTTCTAGAGTGTTGATTCAACGTCACAAATAAAGAGCAACTCAAACAGTTTTAGATAAGCGCATGCGCTAGTACTGCTTTGTTATCGACTCGCTTGCAATACCCCATACGCAAAATGACGACTCTTGAATGTAAAGCTTTATTGCTGGGCTGAAGATTTAAAAGCCGTTAGACCCATGCGATTTTTTCCTTTGGGGTTTTATAAAAGATCGTGTCTACGTACCGCCGCTGATTTGCCAGAGTTGAGACTCAGAATTGAAGAAACTACTGCTTCCGGACTTGTTAACCGAAGTGTGCGAAGAATTGGATTTTAGGTTGGATGTGTGCCGTATAACCAGGGTTGCAGGAAACCCGGGTGGGTTTTTTGGGGTAAAACCCACTCTAAAAAACCCAATAAAACCCACATCAAAGCGGGTTTTATTGGGTTTTTTAAAATCCATGATATTATTATATAATATTCAGTAACTATTATATTAGTTTTTTAATCTTTGTGTTTAAAGAGTTACACTATCCTATTAAAACATATTTTGGGTGTACTGCCAAATCCAAATGTGACAAAGTCAAAATGAAATAAGTGATTAAGTCTTTTAAAAGCCTGTTAATATTATGAAAAAAAAGTTGTTTATTTAAACCTGTTTTTTTTTTTTTAAGTATCATTTCCTATTGCATACAGATGCACGTTTGTTGATAAAAATAAATATTGTTGGATATTATATAAGTATTATAACTTCATTTCAAAATATTCAAGTTAAATAATTACAATCATTTATGTAGGTAACTGAAATCATGTGTAATTTAAATATTTTTAGTATCAGCTATGTTCAAAGAATAAACTGTTCTATACAGTGAACCATAGATATCTTGAAAATATTATCAAGCATTATTTGATTAATAAATAATAAAAGATTTGTTTCAAAAATGTGTTCTTTGTGGGGAATACAGATAAAAAGTAATCTATTAAAGTAACTCTTAAATATGTGGTTATTATATAACATTATATGATGTCAGAAGTAAAAGTCTTTTTACTGACTTTTACACTGTTTATTTGTGCTATTTCAATTCAAATTACTTGTATATTAAGTTAATCAATTAAAATATAACACAATTTCTTAATTTAATACATATACTTAAAAAAAAATAAGGGACTCCCACTGCCCTCACTCCTTAAAAAAACAAAAAACCCAATAAAACCCAAAAAGCCTAATTAAACCCTAAAAAACCCAATAAAACCCAGCCGGGTTGGGTTTTTTATAAAAAAAAAAGCGGGTTTTTTGCAACCCTGCGTATAATTAAAAGTTCACTTTTTGAACATTTGTAATAAAAACTATGTTAGTTTACGTTCAATTGGGTGTATGAATTGTTGTAAATAGTCTAAATTAAACTGTTATAATATACCATTGAAACTGGGACATACTTTTATGGACCCTGTATTTGTATAGTAAACTAAGGTCGTAATCCAATTATTCCATCAAAATATACAGGGTGCCTCACTGAACCCGAATTCTCGTTCAAATCTGTAACATTAATGAAGATATGTTATTGAAATATTCAGAAGATTTATTTTATTTCTTGCGAAATATGATGAAATTAGAAGAAGTTTTAGAAATGGTTATTATTCACGTCAAACAACACTGAACTGCACGCTTCAAAATGCAGAAGGTATCTCACTATCACAATGCATACAGTGTCGCTGACTGACTTAAAGTGGAATTACAGAATTTTCTCTTATATCATGATATTTCGCAAAAAGCAAAGTTAATTTGTTAAATATTTCGATAAAATATTTTCATTATTGTCACAATTGAACGAAACATGGGATAATCTTTATGTGAGACACCTTGCATTTTTGATTGAATAAGTGGATTGCAATTCAGGTTTTATTTATTGTATTTCTTGACCTGCATTATCATACCTGACAGTCTTGACCTTTAGCTCATCCTTCATATAATCAATTTATAAAGTATCACAACATCGATCTTATTTATAAACAGCTGTAACAACGAAATGGGATTTAATTTCATAAAAAAAAATGATTAAGGCAATAATCGAGAATTGAGATTATACTGTCAACTGCTACCAATTTTCACCAACAAATAATTTATAAAATTACGACAAAACGAAAAAAAATGTGTCTCTCTGAAACATTCATTGAAAGTAAAGGAAAAATGGATAAAATTTAATCGATTTCTATCGGTCATAACGCTGCAAAAAGAAAAAAAAACCCTTTAACGATATTTCTCTATCCAGTCGAACGTTACAGAAATTTGCTAATCAATAAAAAAGACTGATTTGAAAATCGACCGTAATGATAATACGATTCAACCTTTAAACTCAATTTTCATTGCGTTAGCTAAACGCGCTGAAACATTAATTTAGTGTTTTTCAAACGATAAGTTTCCTTTTTATTTTGCAAATAGCGTTTTTTCATTTATAAACAAACGGAATAGTTAGTTTAATCTACAGGACACCTATCAATTCAAAGTAATTTATTGATTGTACTTTAAAGTGTGTAAGCCTTGGATAGATTTGTTAAACGATTGCGGATTTTCTTTTCTTTTTTTTTAAACTATAGATAAAAGAAGAAAATTAAATAAAATATATATAGAAGCTCTATATCTCAAGCTCAAATGACATATTCACCTTAATAAAATAAATAAGCAATATGAATACTTATTTCACAATAGATTTCTTTACTAAATAGGTGCAAACATACATAAGTTTCAAAAACATTTAAAACAATCCAGATGTTAAAAACATTGGAGTCAAAAGATGCTAAAAACCTGAGCGCTTTCAACTAAAACATTAGCCATCATCAGGGGAACTGCTGCAGCCTGAAAGACAACCGCTGATTAAATACAGAGGGTGAAACCAAAAACAACAAATAGGATGGTGAGAAGGAAAGAAAATGGAGGAGTTACAATAGAAACCGTAAAAAAGGGGGAGTAGAGAGGGGAGGAGGGAAGGGTTATTCAAAATCAAATTCTCCAGTTACTCCCAGCATGTTAAACCACAGCCGTGGTATATTATAGGACAGAACACTGACAAGAGGCAAAAATACCTGTAATGACGTTCTGTTCTATAATATACTACGGCAATGGTTTAATCTATGGCTATGGTAAGCATCCAATAAATAAGTCTGAAAGTTTAGTTGGGCGTTATACACCGGATGTTAAAAATATTCGACTATTACAATATCCGATAAGACATGTACCGCTGCACTTTATTTAAGTATGAAATATTTCATATAAGATTTTTGTTCATATACACTGATTTCCAAAAATTAAGGAAAAATCACAAAAAGAGCGATAACTCGTTCAAAAATTAACCTATCCGTATGAAATTTGGATATGTTGTTACCTAAAGGATGCTGATTAAAATTACAAAATGCAAATTAGTGTCGCTGCAATCGGATTGCGTCATCTGTCCGGAGCATAAAAATGCTTGCTAAAGAGTACGGCTGCTGGTGTCGCTGTGATTATGAGGTAAGACAACTGAGATAGCCAATTCATTAGTATGAACTCGAGGTATCATTTGTCCGCATAACTGCGATATAGAGCTATTCGAAGATTGGATATAGGCCAAAGTCAGACAGAGGTGGCCAGATGGCTAAATGTGAGTCCTTCTGTTGCTCATAAGCTTTGGCAACAATTTCAAACCACTGATTCGGCCTCCAGAAGGTTCAGCGAAGGACGAGCAAGAGCTACGACCAGCACCGATGACCGGTATTTGCGGTTATGTGTACGAAGGAATAGAACAGCAACCCCCTTCATCTTAAATACGTCCTTGTTGCAGCCACTGGAAGGTTGGTATCAACGACTACTGCGCGTAGAAAGCTTTATGAAGGCGGTTTTTACGCGATGCGACCAGATATTTGTGTGCCGCTCACCTCATGTCTCCGGAGGGAACGTTTATGTTGGGCACGTCAACATGTCCACTGGACGGCTGATCAATGGAGGCTTGTTCTAATGCACAAATGAGCTCAAGTTCAGCCTCAAAAGCGATAGTAGGCATTGTTTGATTCGGAGAGAACAGGGAACATGCTATCATCCATCAAACATTCGTAAAAGAGATTCGTATGGAGGAGGCAGTGTCTGTGTTTAGAATGGTATCTCTTTGGGCGGACGTACAGACCTCCATGACTTTCCACGTGGGACTGTGAATGCTCACGTCTATAGAGATGACATTCTTGATGCTTATGTGCACCCTTATTCCGGTGCAATAGGCAGGGCTTAATTTCTACCAAAAAAAGCACCGGAGCCCTAATTTTCTGCAGTACTAAAAGCGTAACGTGCACCCCCCCGGCCTTCATGCCAATCAGCACATGTATATATTTCATATTTGCAAAATTTAATCATCTTGTTTTTTGTTTAGTAAAATAAAAATTCTAAATATATCTACTTGCATATACTTAACTGTCCTCTTTTTAGTTTACCACTCCTTCCGAATAGAAATCGTTGCCGAATTTTAATGTTAATTAATCGCAGAATTCTGTAATTAAATAATGTAAGAATTATGATTCGGAAATAGTGTTAGCACACAAAAAGAAAGATTAGAATCTTTTATAGAAAAAGACGAAACACTGCTGAGTTGCTTTCAATCAGAATAACAAACAATATATAGCAATTATATCTACTTACAAATGAAAGTGGCTTCTTAAATGTGCAAAGAAAAGCCTTGACATGGGCAGCGTTCATGATGAAAAATAATTGGAAAAATTAGTAACGTTTTTTTTTTTCATACTCGTACAAAATAGAAGGCTAAAAACCTCAAACTGATGCTCGTTGAATAAAAACAAATGAAAATATTCTTTTCATCTGAGATATCTAAATAAAAAAATAAATGATCCAATTAAATTTATCCTACTGTCAGAAAAGAAAATCGAACTGAAAGGTAAGTTAGGCATAGGTTTTTAGGAAGTGCTATAGCACTGGGCTCCGGAGCCCTGTATTTATGAGCTCCGGTGATTTTCGACCAATATTTAAATATTTACTGAAAACAGAGAAGTACCGGAGCTGAGCTCCGGTGGGCTCCGGCGCAAATTAAGCCCTGGCAATAGGTAATGATTTCCTGTTACAGGACGTTAACGCTAGACCGCACAGGGTTCACATCGTAAAAGATTATCTTCAGCACCAAACAATTCAGCGCATGGAATGACCAGCGCGATCACTGGACTTGAATCCCATCGAGCATCTTCGGGATGCTTTAGGAAGATGTGTCTCTGCTCTCGATCCCCCTCCTCAGACCCTTGCCACGCTTACAACTGCTTTACAAGAGCAATGGCTCATACTTCCCAGAGAACTTATCGATCGCATAATTGACAGCATCACACTTCGCTGTACGTGCTGTATTGCTTCTATGGGTGATCATACTCCATATTAAAGGTAATTTGCCTATACCAAACTGAGACATTTATTTTGTTTATTTTATAATTGTATTAATTTCTGAAACACCACAATCGTCTGGTAATTTCTTTTAATGTTATTTTATACCTTACTATGTGTTGTAAATTGTGTCTCGGTTTCATTAAAATCTACTTGTAACATTTTGAGTAATCGCTACTTTTGTTGTTTTTCCTTAATTTTTGGAAACCAGTGTATGAAATAACAATAGTGCTGTGAATAGAAATTTTTCCTTCAGAACCCGGATATCATTCCGATAATGTCATGGAAAAATCCCTAAAATTCCGAACAAAGAAAATCGTATTTAAGCAAAAGCACCGAAGAGTTTCGCAATCATATTCGATAATTTTAATATGCATAGCAATGTACATGGCGTGTTTTTTAAGTAAGGGCCGTTTAGTTGAATACACTAATAGGTGAGCGCACCAAAACTGGTTTTTCTCCCACCCAGCTTTTAGTTTCGCTTCTACGTTTACAGTTATTTTATTGCTAGAAAGAAATCCGAAAGTTACCAATAAAGGGAATACCGCCAAAATACGGCAACCTTTTGGCGATGAAAGCAAAATATGTTGGAGTCAAAACCTTGCCGAAAGAACAATGGAGTTGGGCCTCTACTTCTATTTTTACTCTGAGAGTAGGATCAGTGATGCGTTTGCTGTCGCAGAGCGATTCAAAACAAAAGACGCGGCATGCTGACAGAGGGAATCCCCGACTCATACGTTGGTGGACTGGATGAAGAGTTTAGAATAACTCGTTGATACGTTATGACTCTATCGATAAGAACTTTCCCCCTGGTGTCTTCACTCCTATAGCCCCAAAGCTGACTGTGAGCGTTGAAATCACCGAGAACCAACTGCAATGGGCTCTAATTTTTAGAACCCAGCCAGTTCTCAATATCCTCATCAAAGTCAGCACTCGGGGGACTATACAGGCTGCCAATGCTTAAGGTTAAAGTCTTAAGATCTAAATTTATAAAAACTGAGTTATAGTGTTTAGAAGAGAGACTATGTTTTAAGTTTTGGTCTAAGATTAAAATATGGGCTTTTTTAGAGCTTGAACTATAGCATGGTGTTATTCGAGGAAGTGATAGAGGTCTATTTTCATAAAGGTATGTATCTTGAAGACAAACCAGGGAATAGCCCGAGTCTGAGAGGAATTTCATAAAAGCAGCGGTTTGTGATCTGTTCTGTAAATTTTGTTGAATTAATTTGAATTTTTACCTCTATAAGACAATGACGCTAGCGCTGCTTGTTTCTTTCGCTAATACACGCTGCAGGATGGATCGTAAGATTTATGTTTTTCATATAGTCCAGCTTTCCTATGGTCCCCCTTGTAGTAGTCGAGCACTTTTTTGCAGTTAACACACTCTTCTTTTTCTGAGGCACAATCCTTGATGTTGTGGCCTTTGCCACATTTAGCACAGGCCTCTGCATTCTGGCACACTCTTGCTGTATGCCCTATTTCCTGACAGTGATAACACCTTTGAATGAAGACATACCGTCTTACCGTGCACCGGTTAAATCCTATGCACAATTTTCCTGCCATTAGTTGCAGTGCATCTCTCTCCAGTAGCTGCAACACCAAGTGCGAGGTTTCCTCGCCCTCTCTTCCTTTCAATACTCTTATCAGCTTATATTGCACCTTCCTCCTCAGAGCTCTTTCCAAAGCCGGATAGAGTACTTGTTTTTCATATAGCTCTTGTTGCTCTTCTAAGTTGTTCAGTGAACTGTCTGCTTCTCTTTCGACGTTTTTCTGTGTGACTACTGGGGCTTCTGGGGCTCCAAAGACTATCACTCGGGCTGTTTTCGGGTTTGGTTCTTTAATATCCAGTTTTCCGCCATATCTTCTGTAGTGCAGATTTTATCTTTCACCTGTTCTAGGTCAAATTTGTTTTTACATGTTATTATTATTTTATTTTGTTTAGTTGTTTGGCAGTCCACTGGTGGTAATTCAGCCATATTCATAGAATTGAGAACTTTCTTTATTATTGGCATTTTTGTTTCCTTGTCTTTTGGTGTTAATATTAGTGTCGGTCTTTCTTGTGGGAGTGGTGGAAAATTTGTCATTTCTGCATATGTTGGTCGGTCATTTTCTATTGCTGTTTCTCCCTCTCTATGATTAATTGAGACCTTTCAGTTTTCTGCCTGAAGAGTGGTAACATGTTCGACGAGTCTTTTTTCCATTTGTTCATGGTTCTGTTGTATGATTTTGTTCATATCATTGATCAATTGATCTTCTCTTTCGATTTTATCTTGTTTTGTCTGTTTGATTAACTCTTCTTGGAATTTAATTCTTTCGCTGAGTTTCGTTATTAAGTGATCTTTTTCTTCTGTCTGTTGTTTGAGCTGCTTAAAGTTTTTGATTACTGATGACATGGTATTCTTTATCTTTACTTCTTTGTTTGACGCTAACTGCGTTTGTAGTTGGTGCATGAGTTCTAGTACCTGGTCTGCAATTTTCGACAACGTGTCTCGTTCTTGGTGTTCTTCCTTCTCAGCCTTGTCGTGTTGTCTTACGCTTTCTTTCTCTATTTCCACCGCTTTCTCTTCCAAAACTTTCGGTATTTTTGTGCATTTGCATTACTTCCTTTGTCGCGTTTCTTTTGATGTCTAACCATCTGATCTATTAAAACCAGTATCGTCATTCGTGATGCTGTTTTGGCGTCAAATGGCAGCAGTTCATCTCCCGGCTGGTAATTTTTGTTTGCTCGCTGTGGTAGCTGTGTTTCTTTGTCGTTAGACTTCACCCCGTCTTCATCTGACTCTGTTATGACAGAGGAATCATTCCTTTGCAACTCTTTTTCATTTTGCGGATCGCCCTGTTTCATTGTGAATATATGTTTTATAATATCAGTAGATAAAAATACTTCTGATTTTCTCTATCAGCTTATGTCTTCTATTGTAACTTTTTCGGTCCTGATTATACTGTTTGCACAGCGTTTTCACTTAGTATAATTAATTCACTTTTTCAATTATGGCCCAGGCATCACCAGGACCCAACCATGCTTTTTGAAGGAAAGGGGAAATAGAAGAGTTTAAAGTAAAAATCAGTGACCTAGATCACCGTAAATGACTAAGATAAAAAATTAATGATCGGACAGCGAGGGGTTTTTAGTAATCTTAAGGGGAAAAAAAATATATAGAGAGGCTTTGGAAGATACGTTACATAAACTAGGGGACATAATTTTGAAGAAAACTGACCAAAAAAAAAAAATAAAATAAAATAAATAAATAAATAAATAAGTAAAAATAAATAAATAAATAAATAAAACGAGTTTCAATGCTCATATACCTCATTGCTCTCGATGTGCCATTTACAAACATTTTTCTCTTGGTTACTTTCAAGTTCTTTTCATTTAATCTTTATTTACATTTATGTACACATTGTTGACAAGTTTATTCAAGTTTCCTGTTTCTCTCCACCAAACCTTACCAATGATATGTGGTATGTCCTGTGAATGTTTTTCACATTTGATAATTACGCATTTTGCCATAGGTAGTTGCACAAAATGTCTAATATTAACTGTAGACCAGTCCTGCAGTTTTGAGGTTTTTCACTGAAGTAAAACCAGACAGGGAATATTAACACCTAAATGAACTTTTTAAGGCTTGCCTGTTATTGAAAGAAGTTCATGCTGAACTTGGTATGATAAAAAAGTAATGGTGGGGGAAGTTGGGGGAGTAAATAACGTCAGGGATCATGAGTGTTCAACGAGAATTTTAATTTGATATGTCACCTGCCATGTTTCAGAGCTTATTTAAAAGAAGTTGAAAAGTTAACCCTTTTAGAGTCCCCTTACAATACCAAAATGGCATGTAGCATATGCAATTGTGAATTTAATCTATGAAGTTTAAAATACTGGCTTCCTGTACGACTCTCTATAAGATTTTGAGAAATGACTGAAAATGCGCCTTAACACTAGAACGGCGGCGAGGGGTCATTTTGACCCTTGCCGAATGAATACATTTCGATTCGAACCAGAATATTTTTTATAATATAAGATTAATATATGCTACAGAAAAATAACTTAAATAAGTAAGTTTAATAGTTCCAAATAAAAATTCCGATGTGAAATATTTTTATAAAACTTGAGCAAAATTTCCCGCCGTTCTAGTGTTAAAGAGCCTACTACTGCCTAAATTGTGAGTTGAAAAAGGGGATGAGATCATAGATGAAGAGCTTATGTCATGACCTTTCTGTGGACACCAAACTTGGGGGTTTTCAAGCACCTTCCAAAAAACGCCTAAAAACGCCCCCTGGAGGCTAAAAAAAGAAGTAAAAAAAGGAAGCAAAAGTCAGGGTTGTGGAGCTTAGGTCAAGACCTAACTAGAGATATGTCACATGACACCCCCCCCCCCTGTAACAAAAATTTAACCCCTCCCGGTTCCCCCCAGGTGACAGCTAGGAAAAAATGGAGATAGCTAATCGATGCCCCGTCCTAAAAAACATCTGACATACGTACATGTGGCCCCCTCCGAGCAGTATTTCGCTTAAAAAAGACGAATTTTGAAAATTACTCTTTGTAAGTTCCGGTTTGGAACAATTGCCCTAAAGAGCCTACTACTGCCTAAAATATGAGTTAAACTAGGGGATGAGATCATAGATGAAGAGCTTATGTCATGACCTTTCAGTAGACACCAAACTTGGGGGTTTTCAAGCACTTTCTAAAAAACGCCTAAAACGCCCCCTGGAGGCTAAAAAAAGAACTAAAAAAAGAAAGACAGGAATGTGGAGCTTAGGTCAAGACCTAACTTTAGATATGTCACGTGACCCCCCTGTGACAAAATATTAAAAATCCCCCCCCCCCCTCCCCCCAGGTGACAGCTAGGGAAAAATGGAGATAGCCAATCGATGCTCCGTCCCAAAAAGGATCTGACATACGTACATGTGGCACCATCCGAGTAATATTTCGCTTAAAAAAGACGAATTTTGAAAATTACTCTTTGTAAGTTCCGGTTTGGAACAATTACGAAATAAAGGATGGAAAAGTCTATCGAAGTGACTTGCACAACAAGGGAAGTGCTGAGGGGATTAAATAACTGACTTCAGTAAAAATGTGCCTGCAAGGGGTTAGGAACTTCAGAACTCTTGAAACACTGCAAACCCCAAAGGGTTAAGTGTGTAATGTACTGTCATGAATAAGTAGTGATTTATTGAAGCAATTGAAAGCAATATTTATGAAAATTACCCATGATTCTCTGTATTTCAGTTAGTGAAATAGTGTCGGAAACTTAACAGACACCCAGAGGTACCCATAATTCAATGCTAACTTTATAAATACTCCCGTGTACGGATTGTACCATATTTATTTTATTTATTAAACGTCACTCGTTGTGCTAATTAGTTTGTGGCAACACCCTATGATGATTCCAATTCTTAGCCTTGTGGAAATACAGCATATTGGCTCTCTTTGTAATAATTATCTTAATTACAACTTTCAATCTTTAACTTTTATCATTATTGTGAGTACTTTGTACTCCCAATACTTTTCTTAAATGTAACTGAGCACCTCTTGTACTATATTTAAGATTGTGGCATATCATACAATGTATCATTGATTAGGAAAGATTTAAATATTCAAAGCTTTAACATGTCGGCATCACTATATTAGTTGGTTACATGTTTTATATCTATGTAAAACCTTTTTCTAAAGAATGTAAAGGGATAGTTCTGCAAAGGACTCATCCCCAGGCCAAAACAACTCAACCGTTGCCTAACTTGGGCGGCAATGAGTAACGAGAACGAAACCAGCCGCCATCTTGAGTAAAAATAGATACATAAAATAACATATTTTAAAATGCTCTTAAATCACTTAATAACATAATAAAACTCAATAAAAATTATGGCGGAGGAAATTTCAAACTTTCTACTTTACATACATGCACACCACTTTATGTAATAAACAGTATGAGTTATTTAAATAAATTTTCAAAAAATATTCAATTCACATTTATTCCTATGGAGATTTAATGATTAAAATAGGGAATTGGGGAATCCCCTATCCGCCAACTTGGAGCAAAAAACAGAAATTATGTACAAGTTTTGAGTAGTAAAAATAGCACTTACATACAATATATTTTTGTAAAAATTATGGCGAAATGAACTTTAAAGCCTCCTACATCTTTCCAATACAATTAATAATTGCTAAAAGCATTAAAAGTATTTTTTATAATTCTATTAGAAAATGATGTCACCCATGCTATTTCTATGGGCGACCTGAATTGTTGAAACATTTTACTACGTCTTTCAAAAAATCATTTAAGTACCTTAATTTATTGCCAGCAATTTAAAATTGGTGGCGGAGTAATGTTTAGACATTATAGTACACGAAATGATCAGTTTTAAGAAACAAATAAGCTTTATAAGTTAAATTATGAGGCAATGAAAAAAGTTAAATATTACGATCTGTCCCATAGGAAAGCTTTAAACATGGCGGACGTGACAAAACATGAGGTTTAATTGAGGGGAGGAGACACTTAATCATGATAAAAGTCAATAACACTTACTGAGATGGGTCCTGGAGGCTTTTAAGTTAGCAAAGAAATACCACAGCAACAATTTTTTAGCTATTATTACACTTTAAAATAAAAAAGTTTTTTGAAGATGAGCTACAACATACTGACGCAACGAGAGCAATTACCAAAATAATCTATAAATCCATAATTTCGCTAATAGGTAACATACGAATGTTCTGTTACTGTGCAAATGTTCATAAAAGTTTTTAGAATATGCAACAAATTCCCAGAACTTTGGGAAAAATCCATTTTATTTATTATAAGCATTGAAAAGGTATCAGTCCAGCAGCAATGGCGGATTCCGAAGTATGGGTTAGAGATTAACAGAGAGGACTAAAATTTTAAAGACCCATATCTCCGAAACCACCGGACCGATTTCGATGCAGTTTAGTTTAAAATGGTCAGTAAACCTTCACGGAACAGAAAAAGCATAATTTAGGTCTCTGGCTTACCTGGGACGTTTAACTTAGTACCCGGCCATGGGAGCTCGTCAGCGACACCTTTTGCGACACAAATGTCTTACCGGGAAAACGGTATTTGGCGACAGAACAGGGTCCTCCCTGTTGTAACCCCCTTTATAGATATGAAGATGCATTAAATGCTTCAATAACCAATGGCCACCATTTTGTCTCCCATGTAAAACTAAAATTAATTAATTCAAATTTAATTAATGAATTAATATTTGAAAAAACTGTATTAACATCAAGTGTCATCCAGTACAAGTTTTAAAAAAATTATTTCAACTTGATAGGATGAATAATAAGTATTTTATTAACGACTGAAAATTTGAACAACATATATAAAAAAAAAATTTTTAAAAAGCAATTTAACAAATTACAACGACTATTTGGAAAATGATTTTTTCAAAGGCTAAAATTTAAGACATGAAAAATCGCACGGAGTGGATCCTACATTACGTACGCCATGGATTAAACGATAACATTCCTGGACCCATCATGAACAAATTTGAAAAGAAATTTCAGTTTTACAATTTTCGGTACTGTAATTTTTTAAACTTCTACGGAGCTGGTCATACATTACGTACGCCATGAATTAAAGATTAATAGTGTTATTACACGTAAAAATTGCAAGCAAGAAAAATCGCCTGCGACTCGTCAGATTTCCTATGAAACTTACTTAATAGCCAAGCATTTCATTGGCTGTTCGGGAAAAGGCTTTTCTATCATCAGATTTCCAAAATATCTCATGACCAATTTTAAATAAAATTTCATTCTTAAACTTCTAAACATCCGACAATATTACTTTTTATACCGTTGGCATAGCTGCCAACTCTTCCGCTTTTTCAGACCACAAAAATTTAATGGAAATTTTTGCCATATTTAATCGGCAGATAACGGCGATTTAAAAAGATAAAATTTACTATGAAATTTTTGTGGTCTGAAAAAGCGTAAGATGTTGGCAGCTATGCGTTGGATAGAGAAAAAAATGTACTTTTAAATGCAATTTGTTTGAAAGCTGTATCTCAATTTGTTTCTGATTTATTAATTTTTTTTCGTAGTTTTTATTACTTTTTTGTCATAGTGGCAACACTCTGTTGTCCATCGTTGTTGAAACCAAAGGGAAATACAGATTACTGTACATGCCAATCAGATAACGAATAAATTGCGGATTAAACCAATGAAAACGTTCAGATATGCTTTTGATTTCCTACCCTGGCGAGAACAATAACCATTTTTCCAAATGGTTAATAAATAAATAAATATAGGGAGAGTGTGAAGTAAAAGTAGGAATTGAAAAACACCCCTCGTAATTAATTTATAAATTATTAAACAGCCTAAAATATCCAGCTTTAAAACAAATAAACTGCGATTTCTTAAAACGAGAATCTTTATTTAAGGTTATAGATTAAGAATAGAGATTATACAGGGTGTCCGTAACAGAATGTCCCAGTTTGAATGGTATATTATAATAGTTCAATTTGGACTATTTACAACAAATCATACATCAAATTGAAGGTAAAACAAGTAAAAATTAAATTTAAAAAAATAAAAAAATCCGACTGCGTAAAAAGCGAACTAATTAATTATTTCTCATCAATGTGAAACCATTTTTTATATTACTTCTACCTATTTTTACTTTCTTCTATCTTTACAAGAAGAAAGTATTGGATTCATGAAAATTTTCGAATTCCGGTTATCGACGGATTTACACGTTTTAGGGGTCAGAGAACCCGAAAAACATGTTTTTACAAAATGTCTGTCTGTGAGTCTGTCTGTCTGTTTGTGTATGACACAAATTTTGTGGCCGCTCTATCTCAAGAACTAATGCACGGAATTTAATAAAAAGTCATATTCAGTTAGTCCCTGATACAAATTGATGCTGATTAGTTTTTGGTGCAAATCGCTCAACAGGTGGCGCTGCTATGCTTCCTTTTTTACGATTTCCGAAATGGCTCTATCTCAAGAACTATTGCACGGATTTTCATGAAATTTCAGATTCAGTTAGTCCTTGATATGATATGATGCTGATTACCTGTTGGTGCAAATCTCTCAACAGTTGGCGCTGCTATGCTGCATTTTTTACGATTTCCGCAATGGCTCTATCTCATGAACTAATGCACGGATTTTCATCAAACTTCATATTCATTAGTCCTTGATATGACTTGATGCTGATTACCTGTTGGAGCAAATAGCTCAACAGGTGGCGCTGCTGTGCTGCATTTTGCACGATTCCCGCAATCGCTCTATCTCAAAAACTAATGCACGAATTTTCCTCTAACTTCAGATTTAGTTAGATTTTAACACAAGTTGTTGCTGATTAGGTTTTGGTGTTAATCGTCCAATAGGTGGCGCTACTATGCTGGAATTTTCATATTTTCGCAATAACTCTATCTCAAAAACTAATGCACGGATTTTCCCCAAACTTCAGATTCAGTTAGACCTTGACGTAAGTGGTTGCTTGATAGTTTTGACTTAACAGAGGTTTTGGTGTAAAGCACCCGATAGAGGACGCTGCTAGGTGAATTTTGCTGGATTTACAGGATTTCAGGGATAGCCATATCTCGAGAACTAATGTACGGAATTTTATATCTATAAAATCCTCATGATGGAAATAGATTGCCGTTTAATTTTGGCAGTGTGATAGCGAATTTTCAAGTATTAACATGCATGAGATAGAAGAAAGTTTTGGGATTAGTAGATCCGACTAGTTTTTATTTACTTGTATTGATGACTTTTAAGTTGTGTTTAATGGATAGTTCCTATCTATAAACGTTGTTTTTATCAGGCCTATAGATGTCTATGAAGGTTAGAGTTGCAGTAAAGCTAGAGATCCTACCAGCACAACTTCCAGGTTGTGTAATATTTAAACAGAGATTCTGACTGTAAAACAGTCAATGAAACATCGTCTTCATTTTGAAAGACCTATTCAATGATATGCCACTCAGTAGGGTGCATACATTTTTTTTCGTCACTACCGCCATTTCGAATTTATAAAAACAAAACCTAACCTATAACCATCGGACGGTTAAGACGAATCGATAGAGACCCGATTCATTAAAATCCATCCAGCCGTTGGGATGTTTCGAGGGTATAAAGAAATCCACATACCCAGATACGCGTCAAACACATAACCCTTCTTGGCAGTCGGGTAATAAACCAGTTTTTCTTACAAATGTTCAATAGGTGCACCTTTAGTTATACGACACACATCCAACCAATCTAAAGTTCAATTCTTCCCACACTTCGGTTAACAAGACCGAAATAATGGAAGCAATAGCCTCTTCAATTCTGCGTCTCAACTCTGGCAACTCATTAGGTAGCAGCGGAACGTAGACACGATCTTTTATAAAGCCCAAAGGAAAAAATCGCATGTCTCGAACGGCTTTTAAATCTTTAGCCCAGCAATAACGTTTTACTTCGAGGAGTTGCCATTTTGCGTATGCGGCACTACTAGCGAGTCAGTAACAAAGCAGTACTCGCCCATGCGCTTATCTAAAACTGTTTGAGCTACTGTTTATTTTTTACCTTGAACCAACACTCTGTAATGCTTACAGTTGATACTATTGAAATTTATAACTGGTACATTCTTTTATGTACACTCGGTATTGTCGTAACATATTTATCTTGCCATCTTCAATTACACTTTTGATCAATAATATAGATACACGCTGCAAATAAGAGCATTTAAATTGCTGAATAATATCCATTTTATCTTTGCATATAAAACTAGTATATTGTGGCGATCACAAAACTTTCTTCTGTACAAATAAAATCGTCTGCAACCAAAATTAAATGACATTCTCAGGGCCCGACTTATGCAGGGGCATGTGGTGCAGCTGTCCCGGGCCCGCCTTTTTAGCCCCCCCCCCCCATGAGAGTAATCAGGATTTTCATTGAAAGGTACCAAATGATTAAAATTAACCAAAAGTGACCAAAATTGTGAACCAACCTTCCAGTACCCCCTACACCCATGCAAAAAACAAACTATATCATTAGAAAACTAATGATTAAAATTTTATTATAATAACTTGTATTCGATTGTTTTCAAAAGAAATTCATTATTAACAACTTTTCGTAACGTGGCAAGGTTATTATGACCAATTTTTGGCCTTTTATTTTAGACATCTTATAACGTACATAGATAAACAAAGTAAACGTTTGCAAAGAAATACTCATGTCAAGCAAAACCAATCTATCCTTTTTTTCTATTATCCTACTAGTATTTTATTTTAAGTTGTGACCATCTTTTGCGATACCCTGTATGCAGATGTGAGCTGTACCGGGTACAAAATTTGTTTTCAAAAGAAATTCTCTATTAACGTTTTTCTCGTAATGTAACAAGTTAAAACCATTAATAATGACCAATTTCGGGCAGCCTCTTTTAGACATTTTATAACGTACGTAGATAAGCAAAGTAACAGTTTGCAAAGAAATACTAGTGCCAAACCAATCTATCATTTTTAGGTGCGTTCATAATTATATAAATACGTAGCACCTATAGTCGTCGTTCAGTCCGTCAGTCCGTCCGCATATAACAGCGCAAAAACTACCCGACCGAATCGTTTGAAATTTAAAATATACAATTTTTACATAATTTTGTCGAGTCATTTCAAATTTTATGAAAATCGGATGTATAGTTTAATGACAAGGACAGTCACAAGTTTTCCGTTACATTACGGCCAATGGGGAAAAATATTTCAAGTGCATTTTAATGATGTTACTGCCTTTCGAACAGAATAAAATTGACAGGCACTTATAAAGTGCACTAAAATATACATTCAGTACACTATGCGGTGCAAAAAATATTTATAAAACTAGTTATAGTACGAACGCACCTCATTTGCCACGTTTGACGAGCAATTTCCATCTTGTTTCTTGTGTTATCTTACTAGTATTTTTTCTTAAAGTTATCACCATTTTTTTGTGATACCCTGTGTAGCATAGATTGAAGACCGGGTTCTAAATGCTAAAAAAAAAACTCCAACTATAAATTTATTGGACTTACTCTTTATTTAAAAGCATCGTTAGGTGGTTCAGTTAAAGAGCAATGGGAGAGAGAGACCCCCATAATACATGGGACGCCGAAGCGCCTTTTCTTTTTAGACAACTTTTCATCTCGAAAGCTGAAACAGAAGTGAAGTTTTTGCAAGAAGTCTAGAAATCTTGGCGTTGCACAGAATCGCCAAATTACAAACTTTTGTTGACTGCGCGAAAGTGAACAAAGGCTTTTGGCGATAAACATTACCGCAAAAATGTGGTGACACAACCGGACGGGTGAGGCCAAGATTGCAAGTAAGCGCTTCTAATTAGGATGAGAAATGCATCAGAAAAGCGAAACTTGTTTATACAACAGATTTTACAAAGCAGACGCCGCCTGAGAAAAATGCTGGAAATCACAGGCATCTGGCTTTTAGCTCGACCACAAAACACGATAAAGACATGCTTCCCATAAGATCTGTTCATTTTTATTTTTATTTTTGTTGTTAAAATAATTTCAACGGTCAAATGTTAGCAGAGATAAAAATTGTTTCTGACTGCGGCGGGCGAACATCCGATGAAATTAATGAAGGCCTTGAAACCAGCAGCTGCGATTCTAATTTTTATTTATTTCTTTGCACTATCAGCGGTAACAGACAGATAAGGAAAAGGGAAAAAAAGAAATGAATCTTTGCGGCTTGAAATAAAGATGCTTTTAGACAGAAGAAAGAAAACACTTTAATAAAAAGCTGGATGGTTTTGAGAAATGAATTTAATCATCTATTTCAGTATAGGAAAGAGGGGGGGGGGGTATAATGTGACCTAAAAGTAAGAAAGCTATGTTTTAAATTAATTTTGAATAAAAATGATAGCTATGGGACAGAAACGCTGTCACATAACTCACCCCGACCACAGAAAAAAGCTGAAACGTGTACGTTGCAGCTTTATATCTACTTAAAATCCTTTATCCATCTTCGCACATACAGAGTATACAATCTACATAGAAATATAAAAAAAATTTGTATCCAATAACAGAAAAATGTTTGAATCTGTTTCTCTAAAATGCTATTAGAGCATCATTTCCAGTAATTTAAGTAATAAAATAGAAAGGTAGTATATAAACATATTTGCTTGCTTTCAAATAATTCAAAATAATAATATTTATTCATGACTGAGCGCTCATATTTAAAACAAATCTTATTTATCAATTCAACATGCCACAAGAGAAAAAAAAATGTGTGCCACATTTGACGAAGAGTTAGGATCCTATGCTTTTTATGTGGCTCTATGTTTGTTGCGCTGGTACCAGCTTTTTTGTTGTGTCATGATTCCAAAGAGAAGTATTTACATTAGACATATTTTATAACTTCTCACAATGTGATCTTACAATGAGATCATAATTTCATACGAAATGCAAGCAAATTAAAACAAAACACACCAATAAGAACTTTTTAAAAAAAAAAATGAAACATAGAAAGGTATTGTATGTATATATATAAAATAAAAGTTAAAATGTACTGTATTACACTAATGATGAATCGTATATGAAAAGAAAAATTTGTGCACAAGGCACAGGACTACCAAAAAGGGGTGCATGTAGCACGCTGGCAAACAGGTGTAGCCCTAAATCTTGTGGAGACCACAAGTATTATGGCGTCAGCTTAGGGCTTCTGCCTTAGATAATAAGGGTATATATTTTTTAGATACCTGCACTATAACTAAGTTCCCGCTGTAACAAGAAGACAAAGTATAATATAATTTAGCATTTGATAAATTTATACACTGCCGTCCTGTATTTCTGTGTAATAATTAAAATGTCCCATCTTGTGTTCAAGCTTCTGCATGATATGAAGTACCTGTGTAATCACTAGAGTAATATTTTTTTTTTTTACTCCTTGCAAGAATATGAAAAAAAAAAAGGTAAGAAAAATGTATCCAAATGTTATATAATGTAACAAGATACCTTACTCGATCTGCCACTTTCAAGCAAGAAGAATCCAAGCAAAGTGTTAAAATGTAACATGTTAAAAATAAACAAATTCGAAATGTATGTGTAGTTTACTATGTCATGTGACGGATAACTCATTGTAACTTTAAAATCTTTGTACATAGACAAAGTGATGTTGTCAATGCTATGTTATGACATTATGCGAACACATAAAAAAATGAAAAAGTTGATAGAATATTTTAATATTGAAATATGGTGTAACGTTTAAAAGATAGGAAATTAACAGGAAAATAAAAACAAACAAAAAAGAACTAAATGTGTGTGAATGGAGGGGAAAAAGAAACCCCAAACTCATGAACTACCTGAAATAAAACACATGAACCAGTGTGTACGCAAGCATACACAACGTGTAAGTTAAACACAAGAACAAATTGTATAATTCCACATGAACTATATGTATTAATGTCTCAATGAACTCAAATTGTTATGCATTTGCCAACAAAATAAACAGACAGTATATGTGTAATAACCCAAGACACTTACAACGAGTGAGATTCAATTACATAATTAATGAGTTATCATCAAAATGTAGTGAATAAGGGTTAAAAAACAAATGAACTACTTGTAATGTGTGTGTAAACCCTGGTTAAACTCTAAACCAGCCAGTGTGTATTACTCAATGAACTACTTGTGAGAAAAAAAAAAAAAAAAAAAAAGAAATACTGCCGAATAAATCGTTAGCAAAGTACAATGTGTAAAAACAAATGAATAAAATATGTAAATCAACACATGAACTAGTGTAATGTATGTATATGGATGCACAAAATGTATTCTAAATAAGCAAATGTTGTGCAACATAAACAAATATGCAACACATGAACTACTTGTAAAAAAAAATTAATTAATGGTTGACTAAGGGTTAAAGTTAAAATAAAGTTGTATCTGCCAAAGTGATTACTGTATTAAGGTAACAAAAGTGTGCATAAAATGCACAAGTGCCCAGCAGATTGCATAATTCTACGCTAAAAATGTAGAAGTTATGCCAAGCCAAACATGTTCCAAGTAAAAAGAATGAAAGAGAAAGAAAAAAAAATGAATAGAAAAAAAAACTTCATTCTTCATGTCATATGAGTGTATGTATCCGTCACAAGACAATGTGAGACTTTCACTCACTAATTAAAAAAAATTTCAAATGTGAGAAAATGTCAAAGATTTAGTATAATGACTCTATTTGAATAGCGTTAAAAAAAGTGAAGTGTACCTAACAGCTCATATTGTGCATTTGAATAAGTTTTACAAGAAAAAACAACTCCTAAGGATATCACATATCATGTCAGTTAAAATAAAATTACCTTATGTTATAAATAAAATATAGCAACAAGTCACCAGCTTTGCGTAAACAATGAAATTAAACTGTAGATTAACTGTATGTGTAAAAATGTACAGCCAATTAGTTATCTCCTGCATAAAAATTTAAGATGTATGTGCAAACAATGTACAATAGTTAAATTGTGTCATAATTTCTGCAAAACTTTTAAACACCTCAAACAAAAACATCCTACCAAGTATATTAAAAAAAAAATACTTATAAACTGTATTTTGCTGTGTATAGTATAAAAAGAGACCTTACTTTATATGCCACTTACAAGCAAGGAGTCTATAACAAAAGTGTTAAAAAAAGAACTGTTACAGGTTAATTGCCGCAAACAGAATGTGTCAAGTAAAAATGTCATGTGAAGGATAATTTCATGTAAATCTAAAAAAATTTTGTGTAATTACCAAAGTGATGGTGTCATTAGTAACTTATGACATTACACAAACTGAAAAAAAAAATGGTATATAGAGGGCAAGAAAAAAAAAAATCTGTAGTGTAAAACGGAAACCTGACATAAGATGTAGAAGTAAAAAAAATAACGGTACGTGTGTACAAACACAAAACTCCAAAATCATTCTTGTGAATGTGATCTCAATTACATAATTAATGAATTAATATCATTAGATTATGTAATGATACAGAGTTTTGCTTGACACCATGAACTAAGTGTATAAACATATGAACAAAGTGTGAAAGTTTTAGATTATCTCAATGAACAAAGTGTGACAAACTCATGAACAATGTATGATAATATGTCAATGAACAAAGTGTATTCTCACATGAACTAAAATTGTGTAAATATACCCATGAACTAAAATAAACTCACATGAACTAAATGTAATCTCACATGAACAAAATTGTGTAATTATTCTCATGAACTAATGTGTGTTTTCACATGAACAAAATTGTGTAATTATTCACATGAACAATGTGTGATTTCACATGAACAAAATTGTGTAAATAATCTCATGAACTAATGTATGATTTCACATGAACTAATTGTGTATCTATCTAAAATTTAAGTGCAGCACATGAACTAATGTTGTCAAAAAAGTAAAAAAAAAAAAATACCGTCAATTTTTAAAATAAATGTTAAGTAAGAGGCAAAAATAGAAAATGTTATTAAATTATATTGTGAAAATGTAAATTCCAAAACCAAAACTAAATGTAAAGAGTGAAATGTGATGTTTCCATCACTTGTATCTATCAAATTACCAAAGT
Source organism: Maratus speciosus (assembly GCA_963932465.1). Taxonomy (NCBI): domain Eukaryota; kingdom Metazoa; phylum Arthropoda; class Arachnida; order Araneae; family Salticidae; genus Maratus; species Maratus speciosus. The sequence goes on from OZ010799.1 coordinate 96,478,699, forward strand.
AGAAAAAAATATCTAAAATTGTTTAAGTGTAACTGGTGCAAAAAAAAGGGAAGACACATCTGTACAGTGTTTGTGTGTACACCTGTACTACCAAAACCTTTACAAGTGAGAATAAAAAAACTGATGACCTGCATCAATGTATTTTACTCTCCCATACAATCTTTTAATCATCCGACCATTCCTGCAGTAATAATCGAATGAGAAAAAGGTATACCTAACAGTACACACATAATTTCTAAAAAAAAATATTTAAATTTGCAGTTAAGTGTTAACTGCGAAATAAATTATCACTAATGTCATATGGTGAAGTATTAAGATGTACATAACTGTCTAACACAGTGAAATGTTTTTTTTTTTAAATGAACTTTTTTTTTTAAAGAATCCTTCACAATACAAAATGCAGCAAGAGAAAAAAAAATAATTTATCTTGTAAAGAGGTCTTTTTTTATATCTATATAAAAAAGAAGTGTGTTCAATGAAATGAATTGCAGTTGTCTAAGGTTTCTCGTTGCTCATTTATATATCTCTTTACGGTAGGACATCTATGTGAGAAAGCTGTATGGAAAACGTTAAATTTTGTGTTGTTTACCTCATTACATCTAATGCAATTAATGCATTTTGGGCTGTTTGAACAATGAGGATCTTTATGTGATAAGGCACATACAGGACACCTAATTTTATCTGTGCATGATTTTGCCTGATGAAGAAGATTTTGACATGTAAAACATCTTTTTACTGAAACGTATCTTTTTACAGGGTAACCCATAGACTGAATTTTGATTTCGCCCTGAATAATTAACATTTTAGCTATCTTTGGGGCATTAGAAATATCCAATTAAATAACTCAATATATTTCATCTTATATTTTTGTTGAAATTAAATAAAAGGTGTGGATATACCAGTTAAGTCAGAAATTGCCAAAAGAATATCAGGAATATTAAAATTTTCTGGCAACTGACAAATTATAACTGAAATTGGCTTCAAATCATGCTTAAAAGGGGACGAAAAGTTACTATTTATAGGAGAAGTGGTAACATCTTGTTGTGGGCATTTCAAATCAGAAATAATATTTGACTTATGCTGCAAGGAATTTTCAGTCAGACTGGAGAATTCACAATTATCTATTTGTGTTGTTTCAATCCGCTTAGGTGATAGTATTTCGCTGTATGCCTCGGATGTGCTTTGATTTTGATAAGACGTCTCATTAATTTCAACTTTATGTTTTTCTTTCACTGTGAGTGCGTGCAATCTTTCCAAAATTTTTGTATTAACAATTTGTAAACATTTGTTCTTATTCTGCAACCTAACATAATCATCTTTTATAACCTGAAAAAAATTACCCAAAATTTGAAATTCCCATAAAAATTTCTTATGCATAGAAGATATATTTTCAACTAAAGTGTCATTGTTTTTACTACCAATTTGTTCCTGTAGTATAGGGAATTCTGTGTTTACCTTTTCCGCAAATCTGTTAAGTGCTTCCTCAAACATGTACGGCAGAGAACATTTTAATACTTCTAATTCTGGATGGTTATCGGCCTGTGACATTTTTCAAAAATGTTGGAAAAAGTAGCCAAAGAAGAATTTAAAAGAAATATAAAAGATGGCACAATAATTTAAAACTTAGTTACTGTATTTGAGCAAAATAGCAAGAAAAAGAAAAAATTCCAAACAAATATTTTCTTTCCATTCTCTTTTTTTTGAATGAGCAGATTAAAAGAGAAGAAAAAAAATTTAAAGTTCTCAAAAAAAAAATTATTGTCTATTTTAAAAGTATGCAGTATCTGAAATATTCATACAGTAAGAAAAATTTATAAACCCTCAGATATTATATAGAAAACAGCACAAAATCACTGCAACATCTTCCAATAATATGCATGCAAAAATAATATTCACCTGTAAATGCTGAGTACAAGCAAAAAAAAAATCAATAACTAACTATCAAATAATAGCCAAGAAAATTTTATAAGGCACCTTTGGAAACGGCGCCAATAAATGTCAATATGCCTAGCCTATCACAAACACATTTTAACTAAATGACATTTTATTTTCTGAATGGAAAATAATGAATCACCTAACTATCATTATAAAATAAATATGCACTGCAATACTGAATTTAAAGAAAACTTACCTTTCAAAATAAAGCAAGAAAAGAGAAGACAAAATATTATAAGTGCCGAATAAAATCATTTAAAATATACATCTTCAATTTCGTAAACTTCTCTGTTCATGCTAACAAATATACTGAATAGTAAGACGTCATCATTTTTTTTTTTTTTTTTTTTTTTTTACCCAAACAGCATGAAATTGATAAATCATAACGCATACCTACAGACAAAAAATAAAGCAAAATAATAATAACTAATTTACTGTATAAAAATAGCAAATAAAGCCTTTGTGCAACAATATTAAAAGGCAGAAAAACCAACGTTTAAAATGCACAAATAATATATGAAAAGCAGCAAACAGCTGTTTCGAATCTACTAGCGAGATTCTTCTTCAGTGCAAAAGGAACAGCGTGCTAGAAAAAGCAAGGCTGAGCAAAATCATAGACAGAGACGCGCTGGCTTTTATACCCTATGCGGGTGGCGAAGGCGCCGAAACAACCAATGAGAGAGAAGCAGTGGAAACGACTGGGTGGACAAGTAGCGACATCTACCGGAGAAGTAGAGAAAAGAAATAAATAAAAAGGAGTAATTAAATTAACGCTTTCCAAATACTTGGAAAATCTGGAGTACTAGATAAATCATTGACTAAAGAGTGAGAATTTTTAATGATATGGTAAGCTTCCCAAAAATCAAGATCAAGGTTAGAAGAACATTTTTGGATGATGATGGCTGAGGAAAAATTGAACCTATGTTGTGAAGACCAAGAATGTTGAGCAATAGAAGAACGTTTGAGCTCCTGATTTTTAACATAACCTTCATGCTCTTTTAAACGAAATCTAAGAGCACGTTTAGTCTGACCAATATAAGAAAGACCACACTGACAAGAGATCTGGTAAATGCCCCAATTATCTAGGCGATCAACGGGGTGTTTGAGATTTGAAAAAGGGATTTTATTAACAGGAGAAAAAATAACTTTAAAATCAAACCTTCTTAGGATTTTAGCAACTTGCTGACTGATTTTAGGAAAAAATGGTAATACAACTGAAGTATTAGAGTTGGAATTAGAATGCTTTTCAGAATGGTCGGATTTCGTCAATTTCTTATAAATAGAATCGATAATATTAGAGGAATAACCACGATCGACAGCAATAGCTTTGAGGTAATTAAGTTCAGCACTAAGTAACTGAGGAGTGGAACAAATATTAGTAGCCCGAAAAACAAAAGTATTGAAAGCAGCGAATTTCTGGTTAGGGGGATGAGAAGAATACCTGTGAGGTGGGAGACTGACAGCAAAAGGTTTACGAAAGACGGTAGTCTGAAAGCCATTTTCACAACGAATAACAAGGACATCCAGGAAAGAAAGACAGTTATTGGTCTCAATTTCAGAGGTAAATTGAATGCAGGGATCAATGGAATTCATAATAGAGAGAATATGATTAATATCCGAATTCATTTCAATCAGGACATAAACATCATCAACATAACGAACATAGAACGGAAATTTTAAGATTTCAAAAAGCTTGACCTCAAAATAGTGCATATAAATATCGCATAAAATTGGACTAAGAGGATTACCCATAGCCAAACCGTCAATCATACGGAAGAAATTACCATTGAAAACAAAAGTATTTTGCGACAAGCAAGCGCGAGTGAGAAGTATAAGTTCCTCGATTTCAAAATAAGAGAAATGGAATTCACAAAGCCTTTTCTTGAGGCAATCTAAAGCCCCCTCAACCGGAACGTTTGTAAATAATGATTTAACATCAAAAGAAACCATCATGTGACCCTGCGGCTTAAAATTATGAAGTTTTTTAACAAAATCAAAAGAATTCTTAACAGTGAAACAGTTACTGCTCAAAAGTGGGGAAAAAACAGAAACTAAATATTTGGCAAGCTTATAAGAAGCTGTACCGATACTAGAGACAATAGGTCTAAAAGGAATGTCAGGTTTATGGACCTTAGGTAAAGCATAAAACCTGGCACAATGCGCAATAGACGGAATAAGGGACTTCTTAAAGTTAGCAGGAATAATGGAAGAAGACTTAATGGCAGACTTAATAGAGTTAATTTCACTAGTGGAAGGGTCTTTGCGGATATCCACATACGGACCATCATTAATTAATTTATGGGTTTTTTCCAAATACGTAGATTTGTCGAGAAGAACAATCTGACCACCTTTGTCGGCCTTAGTAATAATTAAGTTTGGATCAGAACGCAAATTTTTCAGACATTGTTTAACAGGATGTTTAAGATTGGGTTTATAAACATTAGAATTGAAATCAACAGTATTGGCAATGAGATGCCTAATAGACTCTTTCTGAGAAGAGGATAGAGCGCTATGCTTAAAGGCTCTTTCAATAGGAGCAATAAGATTAGGTAAAGATGGAATAGCAGAGACAGAAAAATTGTTATTCAATTTGAGAGCATCGAGCTGATTGTTACTTAATGGAACACTAGAAAGATTGACAACAGCATTTTGGTTAACAAGAGGCAAATTACTGCAGTTATTAGCGACAGAACTTCCACAAAGCGTATTAAATTTCTTCTTTAAAACCGAACAATGAACAGAAGAAGCTGTGAGAACTCTGCTCCATGACCTTCTGTCAATGGACTGAAAATCAGGAGTAGAATTAGCGAGGCTGATATGTAAAGAATATAACTCGCGCTCTATATGAGCAATTTTGTGGCGAGTCTCTTGAATCAAAGCTCTTAACAGAGCTAATTTAGAACGAAATAAGACCTTCTCAATCCTATTTGAAGAAAATAAATTACAACGAATGGAAATGAATTTAGGAATAACCTTCTTACGCCTACAATCAAGTAGGAAATGTAAGTGTTCCAAAAACCTGTACTTTTTTAATCGTAAATTACAAAACCTATTGATTTGAGACATTGCGAAAAAAAAAAAAAATACAGAAGAATAAAGGCCCGTTAACGCCAAATACATAAAAATAGCAAATAAAGCCTTTGTGCAACAATATTAAAAGGCAGAAAAACCAACGTTTAAAATGCACAAATAATATATGAAAAGCAGCAAACAATCTTAAACATCCTGTTAAACAATGTCTGAAAAATTTGCGTTCTGATCCAAACTTAATTATTACTAAGGCCGACAAAGGTGGTCAGATTGTTCTTCTCGACAAATCTACGTATTTGGAAAAAACCCATAAATTAATTAATGATGGTCCGTATGTGGATATCCGCAAAGACCCTTCCACTAGTGAAATTAACTCTATTAAGTCTGCCATTAAGTCTTCTTCCATTATTCCTGCTAACTTTAAGAAGTCCCTTATTCCGTCTATTGCGCATTGTGCCAGGTTTTATGCTTTACCTAAGGTCCATAAACCTGACATTCCTTTTAGACCTATTGTCTCTAGTATCGGTACAGCTTCTTATAAGCTTGCCAAATATTTAGTTTCTGTTTTTTCCCCACTTTTGAGCAGTAACTGTTTCACTGTTAAGAATTCTTTTGATTTTGTTAAAAAACTTCATAATTTTAAGCCGCAGGGTCACATGATGGTTTCTTTTGATGTTAAATCATTATTTACAAACGTTCCGGTTGAGGGGGCTTTAGATTGCCTCAAGAAAAGGCTTTGTGAATTCCATTTCTCTTATTTTGAAATCGAGGAACTTATACTTCTCACTCGCGCTTGCTTGTCGCAAAATACTTTTGTTTTCAATGGTAATTTCTTCCGTATGATTGACGGTTTGGCTATGGGTAATCCTCTTAGTCCAATTTTATGCGATATTTATATGCACTATTTTGAGGTCAAGCTTTTTGAAATCTTAAAATTTCCGTTCTATGTTCGTTATGTTGATGATGTTTATGTCCTGATTGAAATGAATTCGGATATTAATCATATTCTCTCTATTATGAATTCCATTGATCCCTGCATTCAATTTACCTCTGAAATTGAGACCAATAACTGTCTTTCTTTCCTGGATGTCCTTGTTATTCGTTGTGAAAATGGCTTTCAGACTACCGTCTTTCGTAAACCTTTTGCTGTCAGTCTCCCATCTCACAGGTATTCTTCTCATCCCCCTAACCAGAAATTCGCTGCTTTCAATACTTTTGTTTTTCGGGCTACTAATATTTGTTCCACTCCTCAGTTACTTAGTGCTGAACTTAATTACCTCAAAGCTATTGCTGTCGATCGTGGTTATTCCTCTAATATTATCGATTCTATTTATAAGAAATTGACGAAATCCGACCATTCTGAAAAGCATTCTAATTCCAACTCTAATACTTCAGTTGTATTACCATTTTTTCCTAAAATCAGTCAGCAAGTTGCTAAAATCCTAAGAAGGTTTGATTTTAAAGTTATTTTTTCTCCTGTTAATAAAATCCCTTTTTCAAATCTCAAACACCCCGTTGATCGCCTAGATAATTGGGGCATTTACCAGATCTCTTGTCAGTGTGGTCTTTCTTATATTGGTCAGACTAAACGTGCTCTTAGATTTCGTTTAAAAGAGCATGAAGGTTATGTTAAAAATCAGGAGCTCAAACGTTCTTCTATTGCTCAACATTCTTGGTCTTCACAACATAGGTTCAATTTTTCCTCAGCCATCATCATCCAAAAATGTTCTTCTAACCTTGATCTTGATTTTTGGGAAGCTTACCATATCATTAAAAATTCTCACTCTTTAGTCAATGATTTATCTAGTACTCCAGATTTTCCAAGTATTTGGAAAGCGTTAATTTAATTACTCCTTTTTATTTATTTCTTTTCTCTACTTCTCCGGTAGATGTCGCTACTTGTCCACCCAGTCGTTTCCACTGCTTCTCTCTCATTGGTTGTTTCGGCGCCTTCGCCACCCGCATAGGGTATAAAAGCCAGCGCGTCTCTGTCTATGATTTTGCTCAGCCTTGCTTTTTCTAGCACGCTGTTCCTTTTGCACTGAAGAAGAATCTCGCTAGTAGATTCGAAACAGCTGTTTGCTGCTTTTCATATATTATTTGTGCAATTTAAACGTTGGTTTTTCTGCCTTTTAATTTACTGTATTTACTACAATTAAAGTTTAAAAGAAACACTTGTATTTTCCGTGTTCATGCTTTTGCAGTGAAAACTAGACACTTTTATTATTTAATTTCTATTCCTAGCCGTAGAATTTTTTGTTGTTTTAGTCGCAGACATACAGTGGTACATTTATGTACGTTTTCGCATTTTTTTTTTTTTTATAACTTCACGTTTTCCTTTTTTATCAGGTGCACCACTTTTACCATTGCGAACATATTGGCACTGACTTTTTTACAAGCTAAGATGGCAGAAACCAGCAACAAACCAAAAATCAATCTGATGCAAATTTGATGATGAAAACTGATGCAAATCTTTTTTTTTATCTCATTTATGCACCAGAAGCGAATAGTTATTCGGTTGATAGCTGAAGCACAGATTAAAAGGAAAATGTTCACATAATTTGAAATATTTTGGAAGCACTAATTCTGTTGATATGCACTTTCTTTTCAGTTACAAAAAATTTAACACCTGATTAGCGTGTTTTCCTGACATCTAACAACACATATTTTTTTATTATTATTCACTTGAAGACAACACATACTTGATGTAACACATGTAAATCATCGACACAACACTTGGAAAAAAAAAACTTTTTTGAAGACACTTTCCTAAAAAAATTGTAGCATAAGATTTTACGTACACCTTTGCCGTAATGCACGCGAACCTTTTTACTTTTTCACATTCCACACGATAATCTCCAGGCACCGTTGAATGCACACGCACATAAATGATAACACACTAGGTCACAATATTCTGTCGAAAGGGGAAAGCAAAACGTCGACACACACACACAAGGCGAACCGCTGAAGTCACGTTTTTTTTATTTACGATTAGTGACGATACAAGATCACAGCCCCGACTGATTCCGATCATCTGGGGGAGGTGATGGTGAGCAGGAACGAAGAAACAACCGCACCAACATCAGAGGGGGGAGGAGGCATACAGGCGAAACAAGAGTGGCTCGAAGATGTCCAGCTGGTGAGCGAAGAAACACTAGAATGGGTTCCATCACTGTCCGTCGGAGGAAATCGCACCCATCCATCGAGCACAATGTTATGAGTGCAGGATATCACGGCACACCAAGAAGACACACTGTCCGGCATGGTTGAAAAATATCCAGTCCAAGAATTTGAAGAAAATTACTGCAAGCGTACTAGAATGGCCTACTTGAATGATTTTAAGGGGGGGGGGTGAATATCTCTCTCTAACGTGCATTTTTTTTTAAAACTAAGTTGGAGAAAAAATCTAGGCGATGCGCCAAAATATGTGAAGACCGGGTTCTAAATGCTAAAAAAAACTCCAACTATAAATTTACTGGACTTACTCTTTATTTAAAAGCATCGTTAGGTGGTTCAGTTAAAGAACAATGGGAGAGAGAGACCCCCATAATACATGGGACGCCGAAGCGCCTTTTCTTTTTAGACAACTTTACATCTCGAAAGCTGAAACAGAAGTGAAGTTTTTGCAAGAAGTCTAGAAATCTTGGCGTTGCACAGAATCGCCAAATTACAAACTTTTGTTGACTGCGCGAAAGTGAACAAAGGCGTTTGGCGATAAACATTACCGCAAAAATGTGGTGACACAACCGGACGGGTGAGGCCGAGATTGCCAGTAAGCGCTTCTAATTAGGATGAGAAATGCATCAGAAAAGCGAAACTTGTTTATATAACAGATTTTACAAAGCAGACCGCCGCCTGAGAAAAATGCTGGAAATCGCAGGCATCTGGCTTTTAGCTCGACCACAAAACACGATAAATACATGCTTCCCATAAGATCTGTTCATTTTTATTTTTATTTTTGTTGTTAAAATAATTTGAACGGTCAAATGTTAGCAGAGATAAAAATTGTTTCTGACTGCGGCGGGCGAACATCCGATGAAATTAATGAAGGCCTTGAAACCAGCAGTTGCGATTCTAATTTTTATTTATTTCTTTGCACTGGAAGCGGTAACAGACAGATAAGGAAAAGGGAAAAAAGAAATGTATCTTTGCGGCTTGAAATAAAGATGCTTTTAGACAGAAGAAAGAAAACTAATAAAAAGCTGGATGGTTTTGAGAAATGAATTTAATCATCTATTTCAGTATAGGAAAGAAGGGGGGGGGGGGATAATGTGACCTAAAAGTAAGAAAGCTATGTTTTAAATTAATTTTGAATAAAAATGATAGCTATGGGACAGAAACGCTGTCACACCCTGTATACAGATGTGAGCAATACTCGGTACAAAATTCATGCATACATACAATATGTATGAAGTTTAGTACAAGCCACTAGAGTCCTGCATCGGGTCGGGTTACCCGCTTTTACCCGAACCCGACCCGACCCGAACGGGTTGACTTTAAATTTTTTTTGTGCGGGTCGAGTTCGGGTCGGGTTGGCTTTTATTGTTTCGGGTTCCTTTCGGTTTCGGGTTGGCTTTTTTACTCTTGCGGGTCAGGTTCGGGTTGACCCGCTTTTTTAAAAGAATGTGGAAAATATTTTTTCCCGTTAAAAACCTATACAAACCGCAGATCAAAGTTTCACAAAAGCAAAATGTGTGCCTGTCTGCTTTGTCTTTTGTCATCCTTTCACGAGTCTACGAAATAACAAACTGCATTATGTTTTTACCGTATTTTAAAAATACAATACGCAGCAAAACGCTAAATGGTCCTTCCTGTCTAATGTATCAAGTGAATAATCGGTGCGCTATGTTAGACGGGAAAATTTTCAGAATAATAACTGCTGATAAACTAAAGGCAGATGGCCACTTGTGTAAAACAAGGTGTATCGTTATAAGTGGAACTTTTGAAACCGCAACTAATTTTAAAGCATATTTAAAGATTAGATTTTTAGTTTTATACCATTTAGAGTCCTGCATCGGGTAGGTTTTACTATTGTTGAATATTAAAGAATATAGATTTGTTCATTCTTCTATGTAAAATATAAAAATGGTATTAGAGGATTAAAGGTCTGCACGGGCTGGAATTTCCAGGCCCGGGAACGGCCTACCCCGCCCCGTGTAAAACTTAAAAGTTCGGCCCTAGCGCGGCAGGGCCCGTTTATAATTTTATCAGCTTCGTCTAAATATTTATATCGGGCCAGTAGACCCGCTTAATTGTAGTTATCGGCGCGGCCTGGCTGGGCCGTTCATTATTTTTGCCACCTGGCCAGTTTGAAATTTTGCCGCCCCGCCGCGGCCCTCGCGCCGGACCGGTGCAGAACTTTATTAGATATACAATTGTAGATTATTTTCATAATGGTATTAAAATATGATTTGCTTTCCTTACATTGCGGGTTCGGGTCGGGTTGCGGGTAGCCTGAAATTATTTTTGCGGGTTTGGGTCGGGTTGCGGGTTGACTTAAAATGGAATTTGCGGGTTCGGGTCGGGTAGAACCTGACCCGCGCAGGACTCTACAAGCCACTTCCATATTATTCACAAAAAAATTCTATAGATAGATAGAAGGGGCCCTCCAGAATGGCGCTTGCCCCGGGACCACCCGTAGCCTAAGTCGGGCCCTGCCTTCAACAAATAACATTTTAAAATTTTAACTGAAAAATTAAAAAATAAAACTCTACTATTAGTCTCTTTCAAAAATACATTGAATAGTGAATGAATAAAAACTGAATCGATTACCATCAACCTTAAAAGTTACGAAAAGAAGAGAAAAAGAATTCCGTTTAACGATTTATTTTTCTCATTCCTAAATCGAATGTTACGAAACTTTCCTAATCAATAAAAAGGGCTGATTTGAGAATCGACCGTAAAATGATAAAACGATTCTAACTTCTGACTCGATTTAAATTGCTTTTAACTAAACGCGTTAAAACAGCGATTTACTATTTTTTAAAAGTAAATTTTTGTTTTATAAACAACTCTTCTTCGTTTATGAACAATCGAAATAGTTAGTTTAACCTGCATGACACAGCATTATTATTTCAAGATAATTTATTGATTATCTTTTTGTTTGCACGCAATAAATGAAATTGCTAACCGAAAACTGTTTTTAACACTTTCCAACATAGTTGAAAGATGCTTATGAATTCCATCTGTTTGTCTGTATCTCCGGGCTCTAACTCTCGTAAATGTACTCAGATTGCTATGCAATTTTTTAAAAAATGTAATTGAGATTTACTATATGGTTGGTTGTGTTTATGACGGCCAATTATCAACACGAGGGATATAGGCCCTAGGGGGGGAGGGGGGGAAAGTGCCCTCCATGGAGGGGGGGGGTCTTTCTAAGGGAATCTAACCCGTATTTACGCAAGGTTTACTATATGAATGCTCGGTATTGAAAATGAAGTGTGTAGGATTTATAGCTCGTTTACAAACCCACACAATAGAATTCCGTTACATTATGATCTATGAGAAAAATCATTTGCGGCATTTTATTGATGTTACGCTGTTTCAAACGTAATGTGATTCATTTGCATCACTGATATATACTGTAAAAACAACAACAACAACAACTGTATTTTGCAACAAAAGGGGCTGGCACTCTGGCTGCCAACACGGTTGTTGTAAAATTTACGAGCTGGTGTCTTTGAGATTGCTGTAAAATTTCTCAAGTCTAGGGAAAGTCGCATTGCTATTGGCTGAGAGGTGCACGTGATAGAATGATTTCGATTTTTACTTCACTTGTTCCTTGAATTAGATTTCACAGCATCGGTGCTTGAAATATTACATCATAAAGTGCAGGGAAAATCATAACAGTTTTTTTTTTTTACAGCGTAGAGTACTACTTTCTTTGAAGTATAGAATAATTAGTATTTATAGTTCGTTTACAGGATGCACGAAGTTATCTCGTTACATTATGATATATGGAGGAAAATAGTTTGCGATGCATTTTAGTGATGCTAGCGATGCTTCAAACATAACGTAAGCACTGAAGTGTACTACAACATGCTTTCTATAGATTATGGAGCATTATTTGTTCATTGACAAAGACACACAAAAGAATTCGGTTACGGCAAAGAATCCTCACATATTACCAGTTATAGTTAGCAATTGCTGAAAATGGATTTTTATTGAGTTATGTGTTTCTTTTTTTTAAGTTGCTTATTTAGATATCTCATTTCATTATATGAAAAAATGAAACTTCCTAATAATGTTCTATAAGTGGTGGAAAGTATTTCATATAATCTATGCCTGATGCATTATTTTTCATTCTTGTTATAAATATCTAGACAATATGAAGTGTTTTATTATTAACTAACTAAAGTACCCGGCGTTGCACAGAATTTTAAGAATGTTTGTTTTGAAAAACAAAATAGAAACAATAATAAATTACTTGCATTTTAATTTTAAAATTAAGTAAATTTTACATATTGCACAAGGGTTTAAAAACAAAGTTTTGTTTGTCGCAGTTTCGATTGCCTTTGCTTTGCAACTCTATCACGAAGTTTTTTTAATACTATTAGTTCACAAGTATCACGGTCTTCCTGCTGCTCCAGCCATGCCAAACCTTTTGCAAAACATTCAAAAGCTTCAGAATTGCTAATTTGTTCATTTTCTTGGCACACATCGTTGTCGTACATCGTTTGCACACATCGGTGTCACACATCGTGAAAAAAAAGCTTTAAAAATTATTTCGGTTAATCGAGAGTTTCGGATAAAAGAGGCTGTACTGTATTTAATTTTTTCACGTGGAAATTTTGCAATAGAAAAGTAATTGTTATGGTAAGAATTTTATTGTGGATTTTTAATCGTTGGCAACAGCTATAACGAAAAATGTTTAAATTTGATTGGAAATTGATGTTAAATTTATGGTTTTTTATTTATTAAAAATTAACTCTAAGTTATTCCGATGCCGGATTACTTTAGTTGCCTCGGCCATGTACACATGTACGTAACATTTCACAATTCTGACTTCTAAACTGTGGATTTGTATAGCATTACAGACAGACAGGCAAATTTTCCTTTTTATGTATTAGATATTTAAAAATTAATATATGTATATACAGGGGAATATTCCTCATTTATAAACAAATGAAAAAGTTACTTTAGCCTGCATGACAAACTATCAATTCAAAGTAACTTATTGAATTTTTTTTGTTTAAAAAAAATGTTAACTGAAGACTGCTTTTTAGCAAAATATAGAGAAAAATGAAAAGTGTTTTTTGTCGTAATTGTTTTAACTTTTAAGAAAATAATTTACATTTTAATTTATATATTTTTAGAAGATGTTTTGAAATGTCTAATTATTTTTTTAAACAGTGGAAGAGTATACTAATTTTAATCGCTAAAAGGTGTAAATTAAAATTTGAAAAACAGTAAAAATAGGTTTACTCAACTGTTTATATGTTTCGATTTTCGATTCTACCCGAGTCATTTTCAAAACAAATAAATAAAATATTCTAACATTGCGCGGTACATGAAACGTCATCATTCAATTTATTACTTTTTTCTATCTTACAAGAAGAAAGTATTGGATTCGTGAAAATTTTCGAATCTCGGTTTTTGACGGATTTATACGTTTTAGAATGTCCTGATCACGATTGGATGGTTTTTAGAAAATGTCTGTCTGTGAGTCTGTCTGTCACTTTGTGAGTCTGTGAGTGACAAAAATTTTGTGGGCGCTCTATCTCATGAACGGAATCGGAATCATCACGGAATTTCAAAAAGCTTCAGATTCAGTTAGACCTTGATATAAACTGGTCCTGTTTAGTTTTTGGTGTAAATAGCTCAACAGGTGGCGCTGCTATGCGGCATTTTTCACAATTTGTGCAATCGCTATATCTGAAGAACTACTGCACGGATTTTCATCAAACTTCAGATTCAGTTAGTCCGGGATATAGTTTGGTGCTGATTACTTTTTGGTGAAAATCGCCCAACAGATGCGCTGTTATGCTGCACTGTTCATGATTATCGCAACAACTGTATCTCAAGAAAAAATGCATGTATTTTCATCAAACTTCAGATTCAGTTACTTCCTGGTATAAATGGGTCCAAATTAGTTTTGGGGGGTAAATCGCCCAACAGATGGCGCTTCTATGGAGAATTTTTTCCAATTTTCGCAATATCTCTATCTTAAAAACTAATGCATGGATTTTCATCAAACTTTAGTTAGGAGTTGTCAAAGTTGTAGATAATTAGATTTTGGTGAAAATCATCTAACCGGTGGTGCTTATTATGATGGTGTTTCGTATGCCCAGGTTCACAAAATGAGTAAGAAAACTCCAACACAAAATTTAGAGGACTTAAACTTCTTTATTATGATAACTTTTAAAGGAGGGCTGTGAAAGTACAGAGAGACGGGGAGAAGCAACAAGACTGCCCGTTAAGGCGCCCCCCGTGGGGGGGAACGCTGACGTCTTTCACATTCGAGATCAGAGGCAGTAGTGGTAAAATATTCATTTCAATTACTCACTCATTGGCGAGATGAATAGGAACACATGTACTATATTGGCGAAGAATATGGGTGGCGTGGACAAAGGAATCAGAAGAATCCCGAAGCATTACATAGAACTAAAACCTACGCCATGGCGGGCTATAGGGTTACAAGTATTTTAAAATTCCTGCGGTAAAGCGGTGTGATTGAAGGCACAGCTAACACGTGATATTACATGTACTTTAGAACTGAACAACTGTCTGTATTAGTCAGGATGGCATCTGGTCATTATCTGAGAAACTAAAGAGTGGGAATTAATAGGAATGCACGCCCAAAAGGGTGAGAAAGATCTAATGCGCAGTTGTGTTATACATGAAATATGCATTACATATTGTCGGCTGAGGCGAACGAAATTCACTTCTATTTTATTCTTTTATTTTATCTCAACGGAAAATCACTGCGGTTAAGACATATTCTTAACCGTGTGAAAGTGAAAGAAAAGAAGGAACTGACTGCTAAATGATGTATGCATTTAAAACGTACATTTAAAGTATAAATGAAACTTACAGGAGTGTGAGGGGGGGGGGGGAGTCAATGAATACCGACATATGAAATTAAGTATAAAATGTCAAATTTAAACTAAATATTTTATTTGAAGGGGGGGGGGGAATAATGACAATTTATAATGAGCCAGTAAAGTTAAATGTTGATTTTTGAGGGGAGAGGAGGTTAAATGAATATATAACGAAGGGGGGGGGGAGAATAATGACAATTTATAATGAACCAGTAAAGTTAAATGATGATTTTTGAGGGGAGAGAAGGTTAAATGAATATATAACGAAGGGGGGGGGGAGAATAATGACAATTTATAATGAACAAGTAAAGTTAAATGTTGATTTTTGAGGGGAGAGGAGGTTAAATGAATATATAACGAAGGGGGGGGGGAATAATGACAATTTATAATGAACCAGTAAAGTTAAATGTTGATTTTTGAGGGGAGAGGACGTTAAATGAATATATAACGAAGGGGGGGGGGGAGAATAATGACAATTTATAATGAACCGGTAAAGTTAAATGTTGATTTTTGAGGGGAGAGGAGGTTAAATGAATATATAACGGGAAAACCGTTATACTTATATGCTAAATTTTTAACAGTATTAACAAGTATTAACATTTATGATATAGAAGAAAGTTTTGTGATGGCCACAACATACTAGTTTTATGAAAGAGTACGTGAAAAATTGAATTATGGTGTTTCATAGACCTTGCAATTTTACGATATTTTTACTTTCTTCTATCTTTACAAGAATAAAGTATTGGATTCATGAAAATTTTCGAATTCCGGTTTTCGGCGGATTTACACGTTTTAGAGGTCAGGGATCCCGAAAAACATGTTTTAACAAAATGTCTGTCTGTCAGTTCGTCCGTCTGTCTGTGTGTCTGTAGTGACACAAATTTTATGGGCGCTCTATCTCAAGAACTAATGCACGGAATTTAGTAAAAATTTATATTCAGTTAGTCCCTGATATAAACTGGTGCTGATTATTTTTTGGTGTAAATCGCTCAACAGGTGGCGCTGCTATGCTGCATTTTTTTACGATTTCCGCAACGGCTCTATGGCAAGAACTAATGCACGGATTTTTATGAAACTTCAGATTCACTTAGTCCTTGATATGAGTTGATATTTTACTACGTTTTGGTGTAAATCGCCCAACAGTTGACGGTGCTATACAGCCTTTTTCACGATTTCTGCAATGGCTCTATCTCAAGAACTAATGCACTTGGATTTTCATCAAACTTCAGATTCAGTTAGTCCTTGATATGAGTTGGCGCTGACTACGTTTTGGTGTAAATTGTCCAACAGGCGGCACTGCTATGCTGCGTTTTTCCTGATTCCCGCAATAGTTTTATCTCAAGAAGTAATGCACGAATTTTAATCAAACTTCAGATTCAGTTACCAAGTTGACTTAAGTTGTTGCTTATTAGGTTTTGATATATATCGCCCAACAGGTGGCTCTGCTATGCAGAATTTTTTACGATTTCCGCCATAGCTATACTCAAAAACTAATGCACGAATTTTCACGAAATTTCAGATTCAGTTAGAAGTTGACATAAGTTTGTTGCTGATAAGATTTTGGTGTAAATCATCTAATCGGCTGCATTTATCAGGAAGTATTAACATGTATGAGATAGAAGAAAGTTTTGGGATTGCCACATCCGACTAGTTACTTATTTGTTTTAAAAATGACTAGGGTAGAGTCGAAACATGTAAACAATTGAATAAACCTATTTTTACTGTTTTTAAAGTTTTAATTTATACTTTTTTAGCAATTGAAATTAGTATATTATTACAAGGTGTTCATTTATTAAATATTTACATACTATCGATAGTGGTATAGTATTTCAAACACTTATGTCAAGCATACAAGTCAGATGTATATGTTCAATAAATAAGGTACAGTATTTTATAACTTTTAAGAAATTAATGTATGTTTTGATCTATATGTTTATACACACAAGTCACATATATCTAGGTAATTTTTTAATGATCTTGTGGTAGAAGGGCGTTTAACGTTAAATGATTTGTGTTGAGAATTATCACGTTTAAATGATGATGAAAAAAAATAGTTAAGCTACGCGATACGCTATCAATTGAAGATAACCAATTCATTATCTATTAATAATTAAATAAATTTGTTAACCGACGACTGATTTTAATAAGCTATGGAGATGAGATTAGAAGATGTTTTCAGCTTATTATTTTTTATTTTTTTTAATTAATGTATATTTTGATTCATGTGATTACAGAAGGAGTTAAAAAAATTATAGCATTTTTTTGAGCAGTAAAAAGAGTTTTTTTTTTCTTCAAGCAAAGACTGTTATACTCAAAAAGGATTGTTTTTAATTCTTAAAAATTCAAAATAGAAGATTAATAATCATTTCAAACTTAAATGTCCTTTTCTTGTACTCTTTCTTTTCTTTTCTCTTTTCTTTTTTTTTTCAATGCTTTGTCAAGTTTATTGGTTATTATCAAAGAAAATGAGTCAATTGATGATAAGCAGAGCTTAAAATAGGAGTTGAATTTTAGGGGGAGATTTTCTCCCTTTTAGTCCAAATTGTACGGACTACTCCCTTTAGTCCAAATTTTAGGGGCCCCTTTAGTCCAAATTTTACGGGTTATTTTTCGAAATTTTTTGGAAGACGGGGGGGGGGGGGAGAAATTCAAGATTTTAATTAATTCTTTCTTTTTTCTGATATTAATACAGCAACTTAATATTTAATGCAACCATTACAATGCCATAAAATCACCTGCTTTATTGACCCATATTATATACAGTGTGCTCTCAAAAATCTGCACAGCCTGAGACCAAGGCATTTGTAGATTTCCGAATTGTACAAATTTCAGATCATTACTGAAGAATAAGTATAAATCATTCATGAAAATTTTTGCTTCTTTTAATGAAAAATTTCTTATCAGTATGGCTTAAAAAAAAGAAGCAAACAAACAAAATCTACAAATTTCGTGACCGATGGAATTTTAGAATTACTTTTCAGCGAGCGTTTGACGAAATTCGCAATTCCTTTACAGCGATCGTTTGACGAATTCCGCGATTGTTTGACAAATTACGCGATTTTTTTCTATGATCATTGGACGAAATTTCGGCTATTTTTCTGCGACCGTTCGACAAGTTTCACTATTTGTTTCCGAAGTTTTTCACACGATTTATTGTCTAATGTCTTCGCTAGTTTTTCTGCGGTTGATTGAGGATAATCTGGATTTTTTCTGAGAGCATTTGACAAAATTCGCAATTTTTTTCTTGATCATTTGACGAAATTCGCATTTTTTTTTTCAACGATCGTTTGGAAAAATTCGCGATTTTTTTTCACGACCAATAGTCAAAAAATGCGAGTACTTCTATAAATGAATCTTCTATAAAATGCATACTTCTATACCAAATTTCGTAGTTCTGCGTAGTACTGTTTGTTCAGAATGTAGCTGTTGAAGATACACAAACTTTATTTTACATTCATGCATGTAGAAATTTTTATAAACTCCCAATTCACCTTTTACTGTTTTAAATTATCTTCAGAAAATTAGTAAATTATAATAAAACGTCTTATTTAAATGTTAAGTTTTCCTTTTTTTAAAAACCATTGAAAACTTCACACAAATTTAAAACACTTTACCTTTTTAAAGGAAAATGCTTGACCTTTTCAGCTTTTGATACAAGAGGTTCTTGAAAGATAATTAATGTTTTATAAATCAGATAATTAAACTCTTTAATGTCCAGTAAATGGTTAAAATTCACTTCAATAACAATAAGAAGTTTTAAAGGTAATTAACACCCCTTTTTTGTTAATCGAAATGTTAAAGAACTATTTAAAGTGAGAAGAATATTTTTTAATACTTTCCAACAAAGTTGAAAAGTGTTTATGAATTCGGTTTTAATGGCTGTTTGTCGACGCTCTAACTCGCGTAAATATACCCCGATTTTCATGCAATTAATATATGTTAATGATGTTAACCATAGCATGTTCGGTGTTGAATATGAAGTGTGTAGCATCAGTAGTTCATTTATAGGGACGCTCAAAAGAATTCCGTTACATTATGGTCAATGAGAAAAAAACCTTTGGAGAGTATTTTAATGACATTGCGCTATTTAAAATGTATTGAAATTGATATCTTCTATATATATAAAAGAAAGTCTGGATTTTGTATTAATCAACGCGCAGCCCAAACTACTGAACCTAAAATTTTGAAAATTGGGGTAAAAATACTTCTTATTCCATAAAGTGTCGCTAAGAAAGGATTTCCTAAAATTCCACCCCTAATGCGGGCTAAAATACAGAACGAACTTAAAAAAAATTCCTTAAAAATCTGATTTTGTAGTTATTTTTCAACTGATAACATATTTTAGTATATTTTTGTATGCTGAATCGAATGGTACTAACCAATTTTTTTTTTTAAGTCCAATAGTTCGCGAGATATTTCATATTTTTTATAATTTGGCGATGTCTTTGGCGCCAAAACCTCGAAATATCGTGATAATTCATCCATATTCATTCGTATTGTACATCCATTACTGTAGCAACGGAAGAAATTCAAATTAAATCTTTTTGTTAATTCTTTCGGTTAAAGAATTAAAACGGCTATATGAGCTTGAAAAAAAAAACGCCTTGAAAAAAAGAACAAAAAAAATATTGATTTTATTTAAAATACAAGGAAGCGATCCACTGAGAAATTAGCCTTATAAAATGAAAATATTAAAGTGAAAGCAATCTTTGTACGACTTAATTTTTTTTTTTTTTTTGGTACTTACATCCGGACTATGTCAAATACAAGATAATTACAGCAACCATTATTTTTTGTCCATTTATTAGTTTATATATTATAATTTTAAATTTATTTTATTATTATAGTTTTTTTTTATTATAATTTACAGAATGTAGTTTTATGTTATATATTTTATTCATTTATTTACTTTAAACAATTTGCCATTTTAAGCAAAGTTATGTATTTAAGAATGTTAAATTACTGTTTTGACAAACGATAAACAAGATTACTGTAATTGGCAAACGATAAACAAGATTGGCAATTGTCAACCATTTTTGGCAATCTATCTCATAATCCGAATAATACGTTAATACAACTTTTTTCAATGGAAGAATTTTTAATTGAAATAATACATCGCGATTTATCGTTTGCTCCTTCAAAAGAAGAAAAAATGGGTACTTTATGTCAGCCGTGTGTAAATCTCACCATTAGCATTTTTACTTTCTTCTATCTTCAATAGAAGAAAGTATTGTAATCGAAATTTTTTTCGACTTCCAGTTTTCGACGGATTTGCATGTTTTAGGGGTCAGAGATTCCAAAAAACATGTTTATAGAAAATGTCTGTCTGTCTGTGTGTCCGTCTGTCCGTCCGTCCGTCTGTCCGTCTGTCTGTCGCCATTGTACCCTCAAAAAGTGTATGAAGTTATGTATAGAATTAAACCAAAATTTTATTATAAGTTTTTGGCTATGGCAAGCAGGTCCTCCCGGAATTTGGAAAAAATTCGCCGGTAGAGGGCGCTGATATAACAATTTTTGTGCGATTTTGAATATTGTACCATCCAAAAGTGTATGGAGTTATGCATAGAATTGAACCAAATTTTTAGTTTAAGTTTTTGGATATGACAAGCAGGTCCTCCCTGAATTTGGAAAAAAATCGCCGGTAGGGGGCGCTGTAAATGCATTTTTTGTGCGATTTTGAATATTGTACCATCGAAAAGTGTATGAAGTTACGCATAGAATTGAGCCAAATTTTTATTTTAAGTTTTTGGCTATGGCAAGCAGGTCCTCCTTGAATTTGGAAAAAATTCGCCGGTAGGGGGCGCTGTAATAGCGATTTTTGTGCGATTTTGAATATTGTACCGTCCAAAAGTGTATGAAGTTATCCATATAATTGAACCAAATTTTTTGTGCATGTTTTTGGATATGACAAGCAGGTCCTCCCTGAATTTGGAAAAAATTCGCTGGTAGGGGGAGCTGTAAATGCGTTTTTTGTGCGATTTTGAATATTGTACCATCGAAAAGTGTATGAAGTTATGCATAGAATTGAACCAAATTTTTATTTTAAGTTTTTGGCTATGGCAAGCAGGTCCTCCCTGAATTTGGAAAAAATTCGCCGGTAGGGGGCGCTGTAATAACGATTTTTGTGCGATTTTGAATATTGCACCATCGAAAAGTGTATGAAGTTATGCATAGAATTGAACCAAAAAAAAATTTTAAGTTCTTGGCTATGGCAAGGAGGCCCTCCCTTAATTTGTAAAAAAATCGCTCGTAGAGGGCGCTGTAATAGCGATTTTTGTACAATTTTTGTGCCATTTTGAATATTGTACCGCCGAAAAGTGTATGAAGTTATGCATAGAATTGAACCAAATTTTATGTGTTTATTTTTGGTCATGTCACGAAGGTCCTCCCTGAATTTGGAAAAATTCTGCCGGAAGGGGGCACTATAATTGCGATGTCTGTACCATTTTCATTATTGTACCATCGAAAAGTGTATGAAGTTATCCATATAATTGAACCAAATTTTTTGTGCATGTTTCTGGCTATGGCAAACAAGTCCTCCCTGAACTTGAAAAAATTCCGAAAGAAGGGGTGCTATAATTCCGATCTCTGTGCCATTTTCATTATTGTACCATCGAACAGCGTATAAAATTATCCATACAATTGAACCAAAATTTTTGTGCTTGTTTTTGGCTTTGGCCAACAGGTTCTCCTTGAATTTGGAAATATTGCGCGGTAAAGGTGCTCCGTGCTAGCGATTTTTGTATACTTTTCTTGATTTTTCGTAGTTCTATTGTGCATCGGCGGGAACTCGCTTCCTGCTATGCTGGCTATTCGAAAACAGCTGATAACGACAGAATAAGGGAAAATTAATAATTTTAACAAATATCATGATATAGATTAACTCGTTTTTAGTCCGTTTAATTGACTTGAGCAGAAATTTAAGATGAAAATCAAAGTTGGTATAGTATTGAACTAATAATATTGAAGTATTAACATGTGTAACTAGGTTTTGAAATATTAAGATGTATAAGATAGAAGAAAGTTTTGGGATTGGCACATCCAACTAGTTAAAATTGTCAATGGCAGTGGTTACGTTCCGCGTATGTAAATTAAAAACAATTCTTTGTTTTAAGTTATGGCATTATTTCCTATTATTGTTTTACTTTTCAGTTTTTTTAATGAAATCAGTGTAAGGCATGTATTTTAAATGAAATGAGTGAAACGTTTATATTTTGAATGAAAATAATAAAATAAGAATAAGGTATGGAAACAATCTTTGTTGATTTATTATTTACGCCCGGCTAACATAAAAGTATCACAAAAACCACATATTCACCTTTCTTTGGGTAGTTTTTAATGAGATTCCTAGTTATTCTTCAGTAATTGGATACCTCGCCAATCGGTGTATTAGCTACAATGTTGAAAGCATCGTTTACGTATGAAGCGAAAACTTCACGATGCATTCTATTACAGAAAATCGTATCATCATGATCTATACTGTTAAAAATCTGTAGCTTTTGCTGCATAGTCACTCCACCGCTTTTATAGAAAACGATTACTTGACTATACCATGAAGCATTCTAATTGGTCAGAATAGAGATATTCTATAAATGCGGTGGAGTGATTATGGAGATTTTTAACAGTGTACTACACATTTAAAGCGGAAATTTGCATTTCATTCCGATTGTTTATAATATTTTGATAGGATATACCACTATTAATTAGGTAATGTTTTTGGAACGGTTTTTGTGTATACACAGTGTTCTACGTTGCTTAGTTATAGAGATAAAGGAAAAAGTTAAAAAAAATAAGTGATCCTGATTATTAAAGGTTAGCCTTTTAAACAAATTCTATTGAACAGATTTCGAACCAAGTGGCACTGCTACATAACTTTTCAGGAATGGTTTTAATATGTAACATTTCATTATAGGTTGCTTAGTTATAGAGGTATTGGAAACGTTGTAGAGAAAGGTGAACGTAATTATGAAAGATAAATGAAAATTTGTCTTTCCTTCCGCCCGTTTATAATTTGAGTTTTACTGGATGTATTTTGATGAGACTTAACACAGTTAGATAATTTTTTGTGGATGGTTGGTACTTCTTGCATGGATGGTACTTCTCTGTAGTGAAATTTTCTTCTGGGGTATAGTTTTTTCTGAAGCACAAGCTTGACAACAAATCAGATTGCAGAAAATCCCATTACAAGAGAAATTTCCAAAACTATGTGAACTCGATTGTCAAAGATTACCTTTTATTTAAAGTCTACTGAACGTATTTTAATTGGAGTCGCACAGTTAGGTAATATTTCAGGGATTGTTTCAATATTTAACATATCATTCTACATTTTTAGTTATGGAGCTATGAGGAAAGTTTCCAGATGTGTAGTTGTAAAAGAAGTATGATAAAATGCACAGGCAGAGGGTATATACTAGAGCGTATATATGTTATAGCTATGGAAGGAGTGCAGAGTTTCTAAAAAAATCCAGAAGATCTACGGCGTATAGCCTACGCTATATTTTTGAAAGTTCGACAATCACATTAACGCGATTATGAAAGATATATTTAACTATCTACTCCATATATAAAATACAAAGAGCAATTTCGGTCCGACCGCTTATAACTTGAGTTCTGTTGAATGGATTTTGAGAAGACTTGCATTGTTAGTTAGATAATTTTTCAAGAAAGGGTTTCGTATATAACACATATCATTCTACGTTGCTTAGTTATAGAATTATGTGCGAAAGGTCTTTAATCAATGAACCTTGTTTTGAAAGATTAGCCTTTTTAAAAGGTTCTACTGAGTTGAGTTCGTTGGAATTAGCACTGGTTGTTAGATAATGTTTCAGGAACGATTTTAGTGTATAACATATATTAAAATAGCAATTAAAGCCTTTGTGCAGGAATATTAAAAAGCAGTAAACCAACGTTTGCTGCTTTTGACGCATTATTTGCGCATTTTAAACGTTGGTTTACTGCTTTTTAATATCTATCTATCCTATATATATAAAATCCTAATGAATCGAATTGAAACGAATTTATGTAACGATTCTATGAAACGACTGATTAGACAACTGATTACGTTTCACGGCGATTTCTCCTAAAATATAGAATACTTTGCGATGAAATTAACACCAAAAATCCGTATTGATCCACAGATCTCAAAACTGGTATTAGAATTTTAAAATTAGAATTATTTTTCGAAATATTAATTTTTTTCTAATTTTAAATACTTTTTTTCTAATGATGGCAACTCAAATTTTAATCATAACAGATATTTTTTTTCGTATTTTAGAAAAGGTTATTTTAAATTAATTTGGCGACGTGTTTGGCCTCCCTTAAATGTATGCTAAGAAATGCATCATGTTACTTTTATTCAGAATTCAATTTGTATTTCATTATCATTTTATTTAATACAAAACTTTCATTTAAAATTGAAACCTTTAAAATAGATGGCTTTTACTTCATTCTTTTTTTTTAAACGAAATAATAAGAAAAATATTAGGCACAGATGTCATATACGCAACGGGGTACCTAATTGGCGCCAAAATGGCGTTATTTTGCCTGACATGGTAACCCGGCTATTGTTGCTTATTTATTAATAAATGTTTATTTGAATTTATTTTCTTTTTATTTACAAAAAATGTTATAAATTGTTTTGTTCTATAGTTATTAATTAATTTTTTTTTTTATTTATTGTTATTTCATTTTAAAAATAACAGAAAATAATTTAAAAATACATATGTAACAGGTATTTGAAAACGAGGTTTTCGCCAAATTGACGTAAAAAAAAAAAAAAAAAAAAAAATCACGCCAAACCCTGTGCGTATGTGACAATGCAACAAATCATGAGATTTAATTTCCACTTCAAAGCAACGTTTTAATGTTACTACTTCTCCCGTCGACAATTTCCCCAAATTATACAAATTGACATATTTTTTTTATTTTAAATAACAAAAGACCAAATAAATTAGTATAACATTAATAAAAATACAAATAAAACGTCGAAATAAAAATCACTTGATGGCGTGAACATGTGTAACTTCCTTAAAGTCAACTGAATGTGACATTTACGATCAACCATTATTAGCATTTAATCTCATAGTTTGGCGTCAGATTTTTGGTCGATGGAATAACCAAGTAGCACCGTTTTAATTTACCACTCGAAAAATAAAAAAATGCTAACTGGCGAGTTAAAAAAAAAAAAAAAAAAAAGCTATTGGCGAGATTTGCACCCGGCTAACATAAAAGTACCAGGAATTCTTTGTGATCATGACAACTTTTATGTAGTTTTATTCGAAAAAATAATTTTGATTCTTTAATCAAAATGGAATCCTTTCTTATGAAAAGCGAAGGAATCAGCCCGTTGTTATGGCAGTTACATGACTTGGACTATTATAATATAAAGGAAATAATGGGGATAGAATAATATTCGGCGACTTATCACACCTGTGGCTGGCTAACATTAAAGTACCAAAATGGCCGCCTGGAATATAAAAAGCGAAGGGATCCGCCTGGAGCTGTAGATGATAGTCACATGACTTAGGCTATTGTTATAGAGATTGTTTTCAATTTTAAAAGCAGCGCAAAGAATAACATTTCCTAATGATTAAAAATTTATTTTCACGTGACTATTAAAACAGAAAAAAAAACTTTAAAATTACTATTAAATGA
This sequence comes from Maratus speciosus, assembly GCA_963932465.1. Classification (NCBI taxonomy): domain Eukaryota; kingdom Metazoa; phylum Arthropoda; class Arachnida; order Araneae; family Salticidae; genus Maratus; species Maratus speciosus. The sequence goes on from OZ010799.1 coordinate 96,504,357, forward strand.
GAACGTGTTAAAGGCAGGAAAATATTGAAAATTATGTCCTAAAAATTGTATTTACACGTGAATATTAAAAGGGAAAGGAAACTTTAAAATAATAAATGCATTAATATGCGTTTAACCCTTTCACGGACAAGGCACTTCTATTCGTAAAATCTTGAAATCAGTGAATGGCACCAGAATTTACAAACAAATTTCGTAATACAAAAATGCTTTTGTTCACTTACTTAATAAAAGGGACATTTTCAAAGAGACAAATCAAAGAGAATTGAATGGAAACCCGTTAACAGGGAGATCGCTACAGGTTTTTTTCAGAATAATTCAATCTTCTCTAATCTTTTTAAAACCGATCAGATTAGCGTGCTTTTAGATTCTACAGTGTCTGAACGGGGGTTGGCGAGCGTAGCTTGCAGGGGGCAGAGCCCCCTAGTAACATATATTGTTCTACATTGCTTTGCTATAGCATCATAGGTGAATGTTCTATAATCTGTTGAATCCAATTATAAAAAATTAGTCTTATTAGAAGGTTCTACTGCACCGATTTTAATGAGATTTGAATTTTTAAATTTTCAGGGACGATTTTAATATGCTACATATTGTTCTTCCGTTATTTTCCATATTCAATTTTAAATAATGAACTAAAAGATTTGCTTCTTAAAAGTCCAAATTTTGTCTGAGACATTAGAAGATATAAAACCGTAATGGCGTTCATATTGTTTTCAGCAATGCGAAAGACCATTGGAGATAAATGTATATATTGCAATAAAACACAAGATCAAATACATCGATATATTTCGTTTGATTAAAGTTTCGTTTGGAGAAACCGACCAGCGTAGCGGGCGAAGGCTGCTAGTTAATAACTAAATTTCACTACAAGATGATTACTATAGAGTAGGGCATTCATAGCATTTGTCGTTCATTTACAGGGACACACACAAAATCGGTTACAATACTGTTTTTGAGCAAAAATTGCTGGAAGTGCGTTTTCAATTTCGGTATGCGCCTTTAAATTGAACTATTTTTTTGCCCGTTATTCGTTGTTTTCTAAATTATATACCTTGTATACAGGGCTCAAAAAAGAATTCACGTACCATTCTCGTTACTAGCGGAAATTGCTGAAAGGAAATTTTCAACCGAGGTATGTATTTCCTAACTGAACTAAATTTTTGCATGCACGTAGCTAATACACTGTAAAAAAATACTGTCAGTTTTCCGGTAGGAATCAGAAAAATAGTTGCCCTTATCGTACCGGAATAATTTCCAACCCAGCTCGGAATAAAATCCGTAAAATCGGAATAAAATACCGTTTTACTGACTATTTCCTTATTTTTACGGATTTTGTTCCGAGCTGGGTCGGAAATTATTCCGGTACGATAAGGGCAACTATTTTTCCGATTCCTACCGGGAAACTGGCAGTATTTTTTTTTTTTTTTTTTTTTTTTTTACAGTGTACATAAAAATCTATATATCATATACAGATCTGCACAATGAATTCGAAGAATTTTCCGATTACAGATGGGAATTGCTGATATTGGGATTTCAAATGTGTTATGTATTTCCAAATGGTTCAATTAGATATCATATTTCCTCTTATTAAACAGTGAAGTTTTATTACATTATTCTGAATGTGAAAGTGTTTGATAATCAAGCATGATTTTTACTTTCTTGTTGTATTACATTTTAGTTTATGAAGGCTTCTTTTATCTGTTCACCAATAGCATTTTACCTGTTTATGCAGACGGATTTCCTTTTAAATATTTTTTTCTTCTTAGCGAGATTTATCTAAGCATTCATAAAATATAATCATTATAATCATTTAATGTAAAAATTACTTAATTTTTGATGGGCACAATCTCAACAATTAAATGTAGTCGAGAGGGAATAAAAAAAGGTCTTCTAGAACCTGACCATAATTAAAATGGCTACAAAAGTAATAAATCTACTCGGCTAAACGTAACAAAGTTTGTACAAAATATTATTTATAACGTGCAAAAGTAGATTGAAAAAGAAAGGAAATAGTTCAGATTTTCGTCACTAGGACCGCAAGTAGCGTTTAAAGGCATACGAGCTAAAGATTGCGTAAAATGTAAGTCAATTACGTGAAAGAGTCCTTTTTAGGGTTTCGTTCATCTGACGAAACCCTATTCGTTTCCCTCCTCTGTCTGTCTGTCTGTCACAGAGCCCCTTCTCAGAAACTATATATGTTGCAGACTTGATATTTTGCATACTTATAGCTGAACACCTCACATCAAACGGCAAATCATAAAACTTTGAAAAAGTCTTATATTTATCCCTCTGGGCTCTAACTTGTGTATTTTAAACTTTTTTCTCTAACTAAGCCCCTAATTAAGTTGAAGACTTGAAATTTTGCATATTAGTAGCTGAACACTTACGATCATACGACAAATCATAAAAATTTCAAGAAGTCTTATATTTTCCCCTCCGGTTTCTAACTTGTGTATTTTAAGCAATTTTTCTAACTCAGCCCCTAATTAATCTGGAGACATGAAATTTTGCATTTTTATTGCAGAACACTTGCGATCCCATGCAAATCATAAAATTTTCAAAAAGTCTTATATTATCCTTATATATAGTCCCTTCGGGCTCTAACGTGTATTTTAAGCAGTTTTTCTAACCTCCACCATTTCATCGAGGGGCACTTTTCTAACTGTTGCCGACACCCCTTTGACCACTCTTTCATATTATGCAAAATAGCCTTAAATATTTTAGTTCCATTTTTTACCGCCAGGCGCGCGTAACCTATCTCGAGTGCTATGGGCCCGATCCTCTCGACTAATATATCTACGGATAGATTGCAAATCTGAGTTTCGTTCGTATAGAGGTTTGTTTAGAATAGAGTGCGCCCCTGGTTGCGAAGTGTGGAACTAACATATTTTGCAAAAGGATAAAGTGTTTTGAAAGGGATATTAAACGAAACCCTCTGTGCGATCTGGGATCACACTTACCCACTTCTTTAGTTGCTATGCGAGTAAAGTAGGAAATGAAATTAAAGATTTCATAAAATAGATTGTCACGTAAAACCGTCCTCCTTTTTTTAAGTTCTTATGCGTACTTTACTGCCCAAAATTAATTTTGAGCGCCATTTTTAGGAGCCTTAGTAATTGTGTAAATATGTAGCACCTATAGACTTCGTCTGGTCCATCCGTCCGTCTGTCTGTCCGCACATTACAGCGCAAAAACTACCCAACCGAATGGTTTGAGATTAAAAATGTATAATCGTTGCAGAATTTTGTTGAGTCATTTCAAATTTTATGAAAGTAGAATCAAAAACTTAAAAAGATATTAATAAAAGTTTTCTTCGTTCTATTGAATCCTATCATGTGTAATTAATTCAATGATATCTCATGATATCTAATAATTCTACGTTGCCATAATGATAATGTCCTATTTAAGGTTGAGTCCTATTATTTATGTATTACTTAATTTAATATATTGAATCGTAATAAATATTGTAATCATCCATTTTTGTATAAGAGTGCAACAGCTATTGCACCAAGATCTCAATATTTATAAAACTAGTTATAGTACGACAGCACCTCATTTGCCACGTTTGACGTACAATTTCCGACTTGTTGTCCTTGACAATAAAAATCTTAGTTATTTTTCAGGGTTCCGTACTTAAAAAGTAAAAACGGAACCATTATAAGATCACTCCTGTGTCTATCTGTCCGTCTGTCACAGCCCTTTTACTCGTAAACTATGGAACGCGGAAAGTTCAAATTGGGGAAAATAATAAAGACCCACATCTTTACAGATTAATAAATATTCATAAATATATTTAGGAAAAATATAAAGGGGCTAATTAAGTTACTTGAAAAAAATTATTTTCTTTGTATATCGTGTGGGGTATCGTGTGAAAACTTTTGCAACTCTGAGCTCAAAAATATATTTCATTTAAATTTAGGTATTATATTTTCAAAGTTTTCGTCGAAAATGTAGTGCAAAAATATGTTTCCCCCATCAAATTCCGAATCTACTGAAACTAAAATTATGAAAAAATTAGAGATAATAGACCTTAATTTGAATCTTGCAGGAAAATTACAGCGATTACCCTAGGTCACATAGTTTTTGAGAAAATCGCAATTTTCCGTTGCACAAAAATTTCGATTTACGGGCATTCAGCAAAAATGTTGAGCACCGCTGAAAGTACCATCGTAGCAGAAGTACAAAAGCATTGTTGATAAGGATTTTCGAAAAAAATCGTCGGTAATTAGCCGAGATATTAACCCTTAAAGCCTTGAACGGTTTGGACATACATAATGATAGGAGCGGCGTACTCTATGCTCCATAGGCTTTTAAAGCCTAGATAAAAAAAATGTAAGGGTATATTTGTGTAATGCAATGCCTAGTAGCAGTATAAAAGCAATAAACGTTAAATTGTTAAAAACAGACTAATTTAATTAGAATTAATCACATAAATAGTATGGGATTCCCGACTAGTTTGCAATGAGTGGCTCTCTCAATATACCTACAGTGTCTTTAAAGGCTAACTAAAAAGCCTTTACGGAAAAACGCGGCACGGACCAAAACGGAGTTGCAACTTAGCGACGTCCTTTCGAATCGCGCTTAGCACAATACTAAATTTAAATTTTGAACAAGGGTTTTACTTTAGGTATACTCTAAAAAGCAAAAGATTATTACTACGCTGAATTTAGGTTTATGAAATGCCAAATGAAGTTTAAATATGCACAAAATTTATTGTCAGCACCGAATTAAGTTCATTTTAAAGATTAGGAAAAGATTAAAAAAAGAGTCTTACAGAATAGCTATATTTGATATTATTTAGGTTCCATATGTCTTTGAACTTTCATAGTATATCTATTTATACTTTTCTAGCACATGCAGCTATAACCAACCCTTGCGTTGTATGGTTTTTACAAAGTCTTAGTATTCTTTCAGCAAAGGTTTTATTTAATAATACACTTACTAATTCATATATTATTGTACGGAATCCTCTGTGCGCGAGTAATGCTCGCACTTGACCGTTTATTTTAGATTAAATCTATTTTCCAGGATTTAAATTATTTAGCAGCAAATTTTATTGAGCTTGGCCTAGTGGATTTTTTTCAATCTATCTTTATATACCTCTATACTTTAATTATGGCCACTCTCAATATAATTCTTTTTCTCTTTAATATATAGAGAATAATAATACACATACGGCTTACTTATACATATACATATTAATGTTAAAACCCAATGCCTCATTAACTTCATAAAATACAAAGATGAAATACGTGAAATTTGATCAGGAAGCTCATCAATTTTACATACAGTAATTTAAAAATAATTCCCATTTTTATCAATACATAGGACTACGGTGTTTCAGAGTGTAAGAATTCTCAATTTAACAAGTAAAATTACTTCAAAAGTATTTCAGCTTTTATTTTGTATATTGAATTAATTAAAGGGTTCGGGGCTAAAAAATCTCCAAAAAATAGATTTTTTTTTAATTACTCAAGGGTACATTATATGCATTATGGCATGCATTTATCACTTTTTTTTTTTTTTTCAGAAAAAAAAAATTACGCGTTATCTTAGAAATTTTCAAAATGCCCCCTGCGCTTTCCATATCAATGAAAATCCTCAATATTTTAATAAAAGTTTGGTTTATATATATAAATAAAACTGTGCATCGAATTTTATATATTTGAATATAAAGGTAAATAAAAATAGCAAATAAAGCCTATGTGCAACAATATTAAAAAGCAGAAAAACCAACGTTTAAAATGCACAAATAATATATGAAAAGCAGCAAACAGCTGTTTCGAATCTACTAGCGAGATTCTTCTTCAGTGCAAAAGGAACAGCGTGAAAGAAAAAGCAAGGCTGAGCAAAATCATAGACAGAGACGCGCTGGCTTTTATACCCTATGCGGGTGACGAATTTCTCATCCCCCTAACCAGAAATTCGCTGCTTTCAATACTTTTGTTTTTCGGGCTACTAATATTTGTTCCACTCCTCAGTTACTTAGTGCTGAACTTAATTACCTCAAAGCTATTGCTGTCGATCGTGGTTATTCCTCTAATATTATCGATTCTATTTATAAGAAATTGACGAAATCCGACCATTCTGAAAAGCATTCTAATTACAACTCTAATACTTCAGTTGTATTACCATTTTTTCCTAAAATCAGTCAGCAAGTTGCTAAAATCCTAAGAAGATTTGATTTTAAAGTTATTTTTTCTCCTGTTAATAAAATCCCTTTTTCAAATCTCAAACACCCCGTTGATCGCCTAGATAATTGGGGCATTTACCAGATCTCTTGTCAGTGTGGTCTTTCTTATATTGGTCAGACTAAACGTGCTCTTAGATTTCGTTTAAAAGAGCATGAAGATTATGTTAAAAATCAGGAGCTCAAACGTTCTTCTATTGCTCAACATTCTTGGTCTTCTTAACATAGGTTCGATTTTTCCTCAGCCATCATTATCCAAAAATGTTCTTCTAACCTTGATCTTGATTGTTGGGAAGCTTACCATATCATTAAAAATTCTCACTCTTTAGTCAATGACTTATCTAGTACTCCAGATTTTCCAAGTATTTGGAAAGCGTTAATTTAATTCCCCTTTTTTGGTATCTTTTCTCTACTTCTCCGGTAGATGTCGCTACTTGTCCACCCAGTCGTTTCCACTGCTTCTCTCTCATTGGTTGTTTCGGCGCCTTCGCCACCCGCATAGGGTATAAAAGCCAGCGCGTCTCTGTCTATGATTTTGCTCAGCCTTGCTTTTTCTAGCACGCTGTTCCTTTTGCACTGAAGAAGAATCTCGCTAGTAGATTCGAAACAGCTGTTTGCTGCTTTTCATATATTATTTGTGCATTTTAAACGTTGGTTTTTCTGCATTTTAATATAAAGGTAAAATTTTAAAAATTTGAAATTTTTTATTAAAAAAAATATTGGGGATTTTCATTGATATAGAAAGCGGAGGGGGCATTTTGAAAACTTCTAAGATAACGCGTAAAATTCCTTTTTTTTTCTCAAAAAAAAAAAAAAAAAAAAAAATTTTTTTTTTTTTTTTGTGATAAATGCATGCCATAATGCCTATAATGTACCCTTAAATAATATTTAAAGTGAAATTTACAAAAAATAAAAAAATAATTTTTAAGGTCCCTCGTCCCCGACGATATTTGCTCGTATAGCTGCGTTTTATCAGCCCGTAAAGTTTTGCCCCCCCCCCCTTTTTTCGGATATTTCCTGTATTTGATTTGCAGATTCCGGGGAAATTTTATTCATTATCTTTCGTGTCTGTTTGCCGTAATTGGAATCCACGTGATCGGATGTGGTCAGCTAGAATGTGGATCAAATTTAACGCTTTTGTTTGCAAAGTAAAATGCAAAAAGTAGGGATCGACCTCGGTTTCGTCTTCGGCGGAAATGCTGCCGAAAATTTGGCCGGACCGAAACTTGACCAAAACTCTTTGAAATTTTCAACATTACTCATTGAGTTGAGCTGTATAGGCTCAAATGAGACACTCTTTATTTGTGGCTGTGAACTTCACTTTTAGGTAGATTTCGTATGAAATACTACCTATTGGGATCGTTCCTATGTTGGAATTTCTGAAAAATTTTTGCAGATCTACACCGATCATGACTCCTAGAACCCAAAACCACCCTCAATAAAAAACTTTATCTATCTATCTATCTATCTATATATATATATATATCACTTTCTTCTGGACACGATAACGTTCGTAATTCTGCACCAATCTCTTCCAAACTGATACATAAAATTAATGGGCATAAAATCTCGGTTAAGTTCGTTAATGGGCAAAATCGGACCAAGGGGATGGAAATAAGGAGGGGTTTTGTGAAAACCGAAACCCCCCCATAACTTCTTAATATTTGTACATATCAAATCAGTTTAAAGTTTTTATTACTTCTAAAAATAGGGCCAAAATTTTATGTATCACAGATTTTTAATAAAGTTAAAAATGGGCTCAAGGGGCGCAAAAAATAGGGTTTTTGGGAGAAAAAAATTCATAACTTCGTCAATTCTAAAGATATCAATTTCAATTAATTTTATTATAAATTTCCTTAATATTATCTACAACTTTTATATTCACAAGTTTTTGATAGGACCAATTCGTACCTTAAAAAAAATTAAAAACGAAAACAAAAAGGGGGTTTGAAGAAGTAAAAAATCCGTCAATTCAAATCCGTCAATTCAAGGAAAACTCCGTCAATTCAAAAGATTTAAAATCCCCATGAATTCATCATATATCTTCCTAATATTGTCTTCAATATTTATATAGACATATTTTTGATAGGGCCAATTCTTACAGCAAAAAGAGATTAAAAATACATAGCGGTTGAAGAAAAAAATTAATCTTATTAAGGGTGCATTCAAATCCAAACAGTCTATTTTCTTACTCATTTTTAAATTCATTTTTCCTCTCAAACGCATCCAATTGCTAGATTCTCTTATTCAGAAACTATATAATGTACAGTAATGATCTATTTTTTGATAGAGGCAGAATATATTTCAAAAAATAATGTCAAAGTGGCCATTTTGAACAGAATTTCCCGAAGCGATTGTGTTAGAAACGAAAAATATTGCCCTACTGAGAAAATAATTGTTTATTAATCAAGTTTTAATTAATTGAAAGGAAAATAAAAACACAGGTTGCTTATAAATCTTTTCAAAAATCACGTCAGCATGTTTCATATTTTTTTTTTTTTTTTTTTTATTAAAAATGAATCTGAAAATGTGCCAGAAAATTTCGAGTTGTTGAGCATGGAGAAATATTTTTTTTAATATCGCCTTAACATGATTCTGATAAAACCAGCTATTTTATAAAAAGGAAATAAAAACTCGTCAAAAGCAGACAGATAAAACTGTTAAAGTGGATTTATATCTAATAATGATTTAGTTTTTGTTGGTGAAATTAGTATACTTAACTTCGAAATCTACCTCTGCCTGTAAGCCGGGCCGGCAGGGATTTTTTTATAATTATCCAGACATTACTGACTCAAGAGGGAAGTGCAAATTATAAGGCAAGAAATGCATATGGGGCATTCTCACAATCTTTTGACTTTCGGGGGAAAAAATCTGACAAAATTAAACTTGCTAAAATAACATTTTAATCTGATAGACAAATGCCTTAATGATTCAAAGTAAAGAAAAAGTGGTCCGCAGCGAAAATTTTTTTATTTAACTGAGGTTTAAGTTAAACTTGCGAGTTTAATTTTCCTTACCATTTTACCCCTATAACTTTTTATTTTCTTCTAAATTTTTACTTATAATGAATTTGCATAGTACCACAGGACATTCAAATAAGAAATAATAACAATGTAGTACTTTTAATACAGAATTTTTGTATAACAGTGTCTTTAAGGGGTGTTAAAGAAGGGACGATAAGGTAAAAAAAGGGGATGGTATTGGGAAAAAGGGACAGTACGGATGGAACGGTAAGGAAAATTACCACCTATTTTTACGAAAATCGTGTTAAGACTAAGTGATAGCCACAACGTTCATTGATATTTAGAAACAGTTGTTAACATTGGATTATATTAATTTTTTTTTTAAATTTACCTCGAAAAGTGCAGGAATAAACCTTGGGGACGGTGAGACTACCAATAAAGCCACGATGCTTGAAATTGATATTTAAATGCTGATTTAAATTCTACAGTAAATTTCCTGCCAAAGAATTTTAGACATTACTTCTCTAGCATACTTCTGCGTGAGAAAAACTTGAAAAAAATTCTGTGGCTGCATCTGAAATGATTTTCTGTATAATTTTAGAAGAGGGATGGTAAGGAATCTAAAACCCAGGGACAGAGTTTAAAAAATAATAACAAACCTAAAAATGTGTGCAGGTTAATTTTTAGCTACATATTTATATAAAACAATAGTTCCAGTTTAAGAAAAAAATTACATTGAATTATTTTTATTGAAACAATTTTATCCAGACAGCTCCAAACTTAAAAATCAGCATCAGGGACGCGGGACGGTAGATGAGTTTTCCTGGTTTTTGGATTCCCAACATCGTCCAAAACTTATTTATCTCGTTAATATTGTTATGCAATCATGCAATGGGATGTTCCCCAGTATATGAAATAAAACAACCACAAAAAAGTGTATTAAATAAAAAATTATTATTCAGGGACATGAAAGTCAAAAGACTGTGAGAATGCCGTATATATGAAGCTTTTCACATGCTCATTAAGGGGATGCGGGGCTGAAAATTCTAAAAAAAAATGCAATTTTTTTTTATTGGCTTAAAAAAGAAACTGAGTTTTTAGCGTTAAGTACCTCAAACCGCATACTTTTATCTTCATTAGATCCAGAGATATAACACCTTTTGCCTTGAGAAGCGATACATCAGCTGCCCTCCGACGAGAACTTTAACTTCATTTATCTCATAATGAATTTTTTCACGATTTGTCAACTTTAAAAGGCTATACTATCTAAAGTTCCTTGCAGGATATAGGTATAAAATTTTCAAAAGAGCTTTTATGCTATATTTCCAATAAATTGTCTTCAGGATTTTTAATTTTGAGTGATAATTGTGAAAATATGCTAATTGATCCAAAACTCACTCATAAAAAAACTTGATTTTCTTACTTAATTTTTTTTTAAATTCATAATCAGTATTTTAAGAAATCCTGCAGACAAATTAAAATGACACATTTTCTGTACACAAAAGTGTAAAAATTTTGTAAATCGAGTAAGTACTTCCAGAGTTATATCAAAAATTAAATATGTTTAAAATTTTAAAATTTAAATAAAAAAAAAATATTTAACATTTTTCAGATTTTTTTAACATTCAGTATTTTTATTATATTAAAATATATTTCAGAAAAAAATTTCATAACAAAACATCTATAATTAGCACATGGAAATTATTCCAGAGGGAAACATTCGCCTTGCATACAATATTTCAAATGTTAATCAAATTTCAAAGCGCTATACTAATGGCCCGGGTTCGAGACCCGACTTGGAATCTTTTTCACTATGTTGGCCTTTGCGCCTTTTAAGCAATTACTTTGAAATTTGATTTTCATTTGAAAACATCCATAAATTAAAAAAATGGAATTTTGAGACCCGGACCCCCTCAATCGTGAAAGAAATGTTTGCTTTCAAAATATTAAGTTAATTTGTAATTTGTTATTTGTTAATTTTGGTAGTTTGACAAAATGCAGCAAAATCTGTTGAATAAATTTAATCTATTTTTAAGGTTTATAAAAATTTATGAGCTACCTGATAAATCTAGTTTCAACTTTCTATTTATTATAGCTAATGAATTAGTGAATTTTAAACTTAGGGAGTTCTTTACGAAACACAATGTATATGCTTCAATAACTGGCTATAAATATAGAGAAGTTTGAAATTACACTTCAAACGTGGCAAATGAAGTCGTTCGTACTATAATTAGTTTTATAAATGTTTTTGCACCGCGTATTGTACTGAATGTATATTTTAGTACACTTCATAAGTTCATATCAATTTCATTCTCTTCGAAAGGCTGTAACATCATTAAAATGCACTTGAAATATTTTTTTCCCATTGGCCGTCATGTAACAGAAAACTTTTGATTGTTCCTGTAATTAAACTATACATCCGATTTTCATAAAATTTGAAATGACTCGACAAAATTTTGCATTAATTATACATTTAAAATTTCATACCATTCGGTTGGGTAGTTTTTGCTCGGTTATATGCTGACAGAAAAACGGACCGAACGACGATTATGAGATGCTACGTAGTTATATAATTACGAACGCACCCAAAAACAGAGCCGTACTTTATGTAATTTAGTGCTAGTAACTTTCTCCTCGAAGAACCTCTAATTAAGATTTTTCCAAGGAAAATTTTTGAAAATTTATCAATATTCTATCAATATTATCCTTTATTCTTGATAAAAAATATATTTCTAAATAGATATTCTTTTTTTTCGCTAAATAATCTTCGATTCAGAGTATTTCTAAAGAGTAGTTCACGTTGCCATGGCTTCATGCTTTTCAAAAGCTCAAGAAAAGTTTTTTTAAAAGCTAGATAAGTGTTTTGAAGACGTCACTATCTATATATATAAAAGAAAGTCAGGATTTTGTATTAATCAACGCGCAGCCCAAACTACTGAACCTAAAATCTTGAAATTTTGTGTAAAAATACTTCTTATGACATAGAGTGCCGCTAAGAAAGGATTTTCTCAAACTCCACCCCTAAGGGGGGTAAAAAATAGAACGAACTTTTAAAAAATTCCTTAAAAATCTAATTTTATAGTTATTTTTCAACTGATAACATATTTTAGTGTATTTTTGTATGCTGAATCGAATGGTACTAACTAAATTCTTTTAAGTCTAATAGTTCGCGAGATATTTCATATTTTTCTAATTTGGCGTTGTCTTTGGCGCCAAAACCTCGAAATATATAACATTACAAGTGATAATTCATCCATATTCATTCATATTGTACATCCGTTACTGTAGCAACGGAAGAAATTCAAATTAAATCTTTATCTTAATTCTTTTGGTTAAAGAATTAAACCGGCTACATTTGTTTAAAAAAAAAAAAAAAAAAAAAAAAAAAAAAAAAAAAAAATGCAAACGCCTTGGAAAAAAAAGAAAAATATATATTGATTTTATTAAAAATACAAGGAAGCGATCCACTGAGAAATTAACATTATAAAACGAAAATATTTAAAAATGAAAGCAATGTTTGTGCGACTTAAACAAAATTTTTGTTACTTACATCCGGGCCATGTCAGATACAAGACAATTACACTAATTACAGCAACCCTTTTTTTTGTCCATTTGATAGTTTATTTATTGTAGTTTTAAATTTATTTAATTATTATAGTTTTTTTTTTAACTATAGTTTATAGTATGTAATTTTATGTTATATATTTTATTTATTTATTTACTTTAAATAATTTGCCATTTTTAACAAGGTTATGTATTTAAGAATGTTAAATTGCTATTATTGTTTTGAACATAGTGGGCAAACGATAAAGATTGGCAAGTGCCAACCATTTTTGGCGATCTATCTCATGGTCTGGATAATAAGTAAATACCACTTTTTTCAATGGTAGAAATTGGAATTTAAATAATACATCGCGATTTATCGTTTTCTCCTGGATAAAAAGAAATAATGGGTACTTTTATGTCAGCCGTGACATAAAAGTGTGTCAGCCGTGTGTAAATTTCGCCTTTTTGGCCAATGTCAGACGGACGTCTTTTTGCACGCTTTTTTACTTACGTATTATCCATTCACAATGCTATAGCATTGTGAATGGATAATACGTAAGCAAAAAAGCGTGCAAAAAGACGTTCGTCTGACATTAGCCTTTAAGTTATGGCATTATTTCCTATGATTGTTTTACTTTTTAGTTTTTTCAATGGAATTAATGTAAGGCATGTATTTTAAATGTATGTATTTTAAATGAAATGAATGGAACGTTTATATTTTGAATGAAAATAATAAAATAAGAACAAGGTATGGAAACAATCTTTGTTGATTTATTACTTGAGCCTGGCTAACATAAATGTATCACAAAAGCCATATATTCACCTTTCTCTGCGTAGTTGTTAATGGGATTCCTGGTTAATCTTCCGTAATTGGATACCTCGCCAATCGCTGTATTAGCTACAATATTGAAAGCATCGTTTACGTATGAAGCGAAAACTTCACGATGAATTCTATTACAGAAAATCGTATCATCATCACCTACTACATATTTAAAACCCAAATTTGCATTTCATTCCAATTGTTTATAATATTTTGATAAGATATGCCACTATGAGTTAGGTAATGTTTTTGGAGCGGTTTTTGTGTATACACGGTATTCTACGTTGCTTAGTTATAAAGATAAACGAAAAAAGTTAAAAAATTAAGTGAACCTGATTATTAATGGTTAGCCTTAAAAAAAAATTCTATTGAACAGATTTTCAACCAAGTGGCACTGTTACATAACTTTTCAAGAATGGTTTTAGTATATAACATTTCATTACATGTTGTTATAGAGCTATTGGAAAAGTTATAGAGAAAGGTGAACGGAATTATGAAAGATACATCTACTGTAATTATATAAAATGCGAATTTGTCTTTCCTTCCACCCGTATATAATTTGAGTTTTGCTGGATGTATTTTGATAGGACTTAACACTGTTAGTTAGATAATTTTTTGTGGATGGTTGGTATTTCTTTCATGATTGGTACTTTTTGCATGGATAGTACTTCTCTGTAGCGAAGTTTTCTTCTGGGTTATTGTTTTTTCTGAAGCACAAATTTGACAACAAATCAGTTCGCAGAAAATCACATTACAAGAGAAAGTTCCAAAACTAGGTGAACGCGATTGTGAAAGATTATCTTTTATTTAAAGTTCTACTGAACGTATTTTGGTTGGAGTTGCACAGTTAGGTAATATTTCAGGGATTGTTTCAATATTTAACAATTCATTCTACATATTTAGTTATGGAGCTACTATGAGGAAAGTTCTCAGTGGTGTCGTTGTAATAAAAGTCGGATAAAACCTACAGGCAGAAGGTATATACTAGAGAGTATATATATGTTATAGCTATGGAGAGATTGCAGAGTTTCTAAAAAATCCAGAAGGTCTACGGCGTATAGCCTATGCTACATTCCCGAAAGTTCTACAATCACGATAACGCAATTATGAAAGCTATATTTAATTATCTATTCCATATATAAAATATAAAGAGCAATTTCGGTCCGACACTTATAACTTGAGTTCTTTTGAATAGATTTTGAGAAGACCTGCATTGTTAGTTAGATACATTTTCAAGAAAGAGTTTCGTATATAACACATGTTATTGTGCGTTGCTCAGTTATGGAATTATGTGCGCAAGTTCTTTAATCAGTGAACCCTGTTTCGAAAGATTAGACTTTATAAAAGATTTCACTGAGTTGAGTTCGATAGAATTTGCACAGGTTGTCAGATAATTTTTCAGGAAAGGTTTTAGTATATCACACATATTGTTCTACATTGCTTTGCTATAGAATTATAGGTGAAAGTTCTATAATCTGGTGAACTCGATTATGAAAAATTAGTCTTAATGGAAGGTTCTACTGAACGGATTTTGATGAAATTTGCATTTTTAAATTTTCAGGGATGATTTTAATATGCTACATATTGTACTTCCGTTACATAATCCGTTACCATATTCAGCTGTAAATAATGAACTAAAAGATTTGCTTCTGAACACTCGAAATTTTGTCTGAGGCATTAGAAGATACAAAACCGTAATGGCATTCATATTGTTTTCAGCAATGCGGAAGATCATTGGAGATAAATGTATATATTGCTATAAAACACAAGATCAAATACACCGATATATTTCGTTTGATTAAAGGTTCGTTTGGAGAAACGGACCAGCGAAGCGGGCGAAGGCTGCTAGTACTTGGTATAAAAGAAAGATTTAATGTTTAATATTTTGTTCAGTATTTTGAAGAAGACAAAAAGCGACGCTCTTATGAACTTAAAGTTATATATATTACAGTGCATTGATACTTAGGACAGATATATAAAGTAGAAAAATTGAAAAAGACATAAAAAAATAATAATATAAGACACGACAAGATTTTTAAAATTGAATAAAAACAGTGGGTTACTTTACTTTTATAGTGCTTTGATACATAATTTTTCTCTGTAGATAAAAACATAATAATGTAGAGGAAGTTCGAGTATTATGGAATACCATTTACATTTCTATTTGTAAGTCAACAGAAAAGTAATTGAGATACATTAAAAGTTAGTAAAGTCCAAACTTTGACTATTTCTTAGCACATTTTTAATGTGTTTAAAGTGGAAGAAAAATATACATATCAATATTTAGCTTTTTAAAAAATTACATTTTTCGGGTAATAGTAACAATTAGGGTAAAATGGAATTGAGACATAAGAAATATTAAAATTGTAAAAAAAAAAATACGATTTAAAAGAATAATCAAAATCATTTAATGAGAAACCTTAGTGCATCATTTGTAAATCACCAGATTCTTTGAAAAATTGTTTAATTTTTAGACTCGTCTTGAAACAGTTGTCTAGCTGATATTCCATATTACCCGACACACCTGGCCCGTATAAAATGGCCCGTCATGCGAATTTTATAAAATTTACCTGCAAAAAAACTTCGAAAATTGAGAATAAGATTTTATTTCACCGCGTTGCGCCAACAACAGGTATCTCAACAGAACTGACCATAGTGCATCATGGGAGTACTAGGAAATCGTATGGCAGAGTTACGCTTTGCTGCAACGCCGTACGCGCAAGATATTGAAGTATTCCGTATTCTCCGACCATTCCATAATACCGGAAATTCCTCTATGTATGTACAGTGATGTATACAGTGTATGTTGGCAAAAATGCCGCCTCTATTTCACAGTAGGCTTCGAATAAAAGAAAAATGTTTAACGTGATCTGGCCAATATCATAAATTGTCAAACTATAAATATTATAGGTAAATTAAAGCTCTTACCTGTTCATGCCCACAGCAGCAATTCCTACGTTGCATGACCGGTTTATATCCAAGTTGGTTTTACGACGTATTCCAGCGTTTTATTTCACTTCTAAAACTGTGAGAAAAAGAATCGTGATAAATAATGTGACACATAAAGATTTCTTACTCGAGAAGCAGATTTGTGATTATTAAATTATATTTAAACTTCAGTAATTGTATATTAAGTATTAAATTGAGTTTTGTATCATACATTTTACGCTGCACTTTTCGGCAGCGGTTTAATTTTACATCTTTCTTATTTATACAGTAGACAGCATATTAATAAATGAGTCAATAGAGTTTTTAGTCCTGTACATTCAATCACGTGATGTCTCTTGCACAACATCTGGCGAAAAATGTCATATATGATTTATTGTTAATTACCGTTCATTTTCGTAGTTAGATAAGCATAATTTAGTCTTGATGTTGCAACTTTGGAAAAATTATGAGTTCGAATCGATTTATAGTCTAGTTTTATTTGGATGAGACTTCTGAATGTTATTGTACGGAATAATTAATGTCACAGTTCACTGTTTTCGTGATTTATTTCTCATCTGATGGTGGTTATATTTTCATCAGTGTACATATGTATATGTGTGTGTGTGTGTAGCATTTCAAGACCTTGCTACAATATCGGAAAATCTTTATTAAAGATGAAGTCTTCGAAAGTTGCAGATGAGCACAATACCACACCTATACGTTTTTATTCGTGACAAGATCACAAATAAGGACATATTCTAGCAGTTATCGAGGCGGGCTAAAAGATCGTAAACCATGTTTCCCACTGATACAAAATAGTCACCTATCCGTTAAGGAAAATCATTTTTATTTATCGCTTTACTCTATCGCTATGAGAAGCTATCATGCCTTTGATAATGCAACTCAACTCAATTCAACTGTGATAAGCCACATCATACTATCAAATTAATGAAGAAAGGAAGAAGAAACTTCAGAAAATTTTGCATTTTACATGCCTTCACTGATTTATCTAATATGTTACATATCATGAACAAACAGAAGAAAATTTATCTCTAAACTGGCGTAAGTGCATTTAAAATCTTGGGTGTATGAAAACAAAAAAGCATCCCGGATGTATAAAAGCTGAAAAATGGCACGAAACGAAAATTCTAGATAACTGTAGAACTCTGGAAAAAAATCGAATTCGCAAAGCGAAAATTAAAAAAGTTTTGAAAGGGAATTAAAGAAAAGAAAAAAATATTACGTTGTTTAAAATAAATATTAAAAGACTCCACAGCATGCGCTCAATACATGACGCGGGGCTGTCTGTAAAAAACAATTGGGCCATAAAACGGACTAGCGTCACCCCGAATATTAATATATGGGCTCTTCTAAGTTTATATCAATTGCGAAAATGCGGTTCTCCTATTTTGCGCACCCACTTCCTTCTAGCGTCTACACTGTAAACTGAAATGTCTTAAATTCAGACATTTAAGTGTCTGAAACGGAGTGTTCAATTTTTAGACGTTTTAAAGTGTCTTAATTTTTAAGACACTTGTATGCGTCTGAATTTCAGACACTTCAAACGTCTGAATTGCATCCATGTTTGACCACTTTTACAAACATTTTTTCACCTTTTTTTTTCTTTTGTAAGCATTATACACTGTAAAAATATATATATATATATATCCTAAAAATATGGAAATTGTATCCACTCGAGACTCCGGTATAATTTACATATTTTAATGGAAATTTTCTGATGTAAATTGCAGAAAAAATCCGTTTATTTTGCCTATTTCTGAATTTAAAAATTTCCATTTAAAAGATAAAATATATTTTTCAAGGACTAATCCCTATATTTCAACAACCACTTTCCAAAGCCTCATGTTACATCTAATTTGTATTCAATTCAAACTACTGTAAACTTTTAATACTTACCCGAGGGTGGATTCGATCCAAGGTCATGTTGCTCAGAAGAAGAGTGCGCTAACCATTCACCCACGCATTCATCAGCCGATCTTTGAAATAATGTTATTTATGAAGCACAAGGCAATGTTTTTAAAGGGACCGGGAAAGCCCTATCTCCGCCATGTTAAATTCACCAACTTTATGTACTTTTTTACTTTTTTCTCAGAAATGGTGAAAGACAGAGGTCTAGATTTTTTAGAGTAGTTAAAATAACATGATTTACGTATTTTAACAGACCATTTTCTTTCTAAGTGAAACTCAAAATTAATTATTAATTATTTATTGAAAGTCATTTTTAAATTAGCACTTTTGGTAAGATTTCACTGCCTAAAATAAATAATTCTCAACAAATCATTAAATCCCTGTGTTAAAATATGCAATATATCATAATATAAGTATTAAATAGAAATCTGAGTTCTTAATTTTAATAGATATTGAAAAAAAGGAACATAAACATGAAAAATCCAAGTTTCCAGAAAAAGTCAATTAAAGATTTAAATGGCCATTAAGCTGTGAAGTATTTTTAGAAAGAATGGTTAATTTCAATATTTATTTTTTTATATATAAATATATGTGACACATCGTTGGAAAGATACAAGTTTGAACTATTTAATGATATAAAAAAGTAAAAATCAATTCTTTAGTTGAATTTTGCTTTCCCGGTACCCTTAAGTAGCAGTAAGTTTTTTGTTCAATTTAGTATAATTCTGAACATTTTACACACAGTGTCGTAGTCGTAAAAAAAAAAAACAGAGGGTACACGTTACAGGCAGAGGGTATACGCTAAAGTTATGTATCGAGTTTTCGCTGTAGTTTTATTTGAGAAACAAAGTATACGGAGTATTTTTTTTAAATCCAGAAGGTATACGGCGTATATCTCCGTATACCCTCCAATACATCCCTGTTACACATTTTCTTTCTAGAAATTTGAATATGTGGTATTTTAAGTTCAGTTTTTTTTTTTCTACCAGAGGAATTGTTAGAGTGAAAATGAGGACCTCGCCACCGCCAGAAGCCAAGGGATGCACGCCATAAAATAAAGGTTTGAAGTAAATTGGGTTCTAAGTTGAACATCAATAGTGTAGCGCGCTGGTTGAAATTAAATAAGCACAAACTCGTCAATAACTCACAACACTTAATAAATAACAAAGTGAACTGTATCACACGTTTAATTATAGACCCTCTTGGTTTCACACTCTTAGAATAGAATAAAATACATGTCAACAAAAAAGAACGTTGCCATTTTTTAAAAATTAAACTTACACAAAAATGCTCGCACTGAGCATTGGCAGACGATAAATAAATTTCGAACATACACCCCCGGCCTTGAAATCTTCAAGGGGTACAAATAAAAGAGTTATATATGTTAATGAAAGTTGTTGTTAATGAAAGGGCAAAGGACAGAGTTTATGAACCGCTCGTTTAAAATTTCCGGCAGCAGTTCTTACTATGGCGACTCTCACACGACCGTCATGGCCGGGAAATGTCTGAATAATTCTTCCTAACTTCCACTGAAGAGGGGGAAGAAGTTCATTTTTAATTAGCACTAAGTCACCAACATTTAAATTTGCTGTTGCACACAACCACTTGGGATGTTGCTGGAGTTGAGACAAATACTCACCACTCCATCGCTTCCAGAAGTGCTGAAATACTCTCTGGGTTAATTGCCAACGGCGAAGTCTATTAGGGGGAATTTCAGAAACGTCAAGTTCTGGAATAGCCCTTTCAAGGCAGCACCAGTCAAAAAATGACCTGGTGTCAGGACTTGTAGATCACTTGGATCGTTCGACAGAGGATATAAAGGTCTCGAGTTCAAACAGGCTTCAATTTGTGACAATAATGTAGAGAATTCTTCAATTGTAAATAGTGAATTTCCCATTGTTCTACGTAGATGATATTTCCCAGATTTTATGTTATCTTCCCACAGCTCACCAAAATGTGGAGCAGAAGGGGGATTAAAGTTCCAGATGATACCTTCATTAGCCACATAATTCTGTAATGTTTGATCCTTACTAATGGAAGATACGGAATTGTATAACTCACGCAGTTCCCTACTTGCACCCTTGAAATTTCCTGCGCAATCACTAACCAACTCAGCTGGTTTACCTCTACGGGCAACAAATCTTTTCAGAGCAGCCAAAAATGTGGAAGCTGTCAAATCCGAAACCAATTCAAGATGAATAGCACGAGTTGAAAAACAAATAAAAATAGCAATAATAACTCTTAAACGACTTGATATTTCTGCGATTTCTCTCCTTGCACATAAATGGGCCGGCATAATCAATTCCAGTCTTTGAGAATGGATGACTTGGCCTAACACGTATGGCTGGAAGATCTCCCATTATCTGAGTGCCAATAGATGGTGAAGCATGAAAACATTTTAAGCAACTCCTCACTATTTTTCTTACTGCATCTCGACCACTTAAAATCCAGAAATTGGTTCGAAGAACAGCTAAAAGAAGCTGTGGACCAACATGTAAATAAGTTATAGCTAATGTTTGATAATTAATGCAGTTATATGATGTGTCTTAGGCAATAATATTGGGTGTTTCTGATCTTCTGAGACATTAGCATGTCTCAATATTCCACCAACACCCAAAATACAATTATGATCCAGGAATGGGTTTAAAGACAAAAGTTTACTTGAAGATTTTAAAGAGTTGTGATTACTTAAATCAGATATTTCATCACGGAAACACTCGTTTTGGACTATTTTCAGAATTTTCGTTGTGGAATTTGAAAGCTCTAAGACTGAGAGAAAACCATTTACTCGATTTGATAACGACTTTCTTGCATTGTCTACAAATCTTAAGCACTACGCGACGATTCGTACTAGTCTATTCCAAGAAGAATATCTGAAAATCAGATGATCATCATTAAGTTTAAAAATATTTACAACACAATTCCTTTTTTCTTCCTTTAGGATAATTTCTTGTACATCCTTGCCTTCAAATGATTCATTAGACGGTTTATCCCAAGGCTCTCTTAACCATTTAGGACCATGAAACCATAGCTCACAATCCACTAATTCCGATGGTAGCATACCTCTTGTTCCGCAGTCAGCTGGATTTTCAAGTCCGTGAACATGATTCCACGAAATATTAGGCAGTGTTTCTTGGATTTTAGCAACACGGTTTGCTACAAAGGTTTGCCATCTATGAGGCTCTGAAGAAAGCCATGCGAACGCAACCTTAGAATCAGTCCACGCAAATACTTCACTCTCCTTGAGACTTAAGTGATCCAAAACAACTTTTAGCAAATTTGTCAAAAGAAGAGCTGAACAAAGTTCCAGCCTTGGGATTGACTGAGTCTTAATGGGTGCGACCTTAGTTTTAGATGTCAAAAGATTTACGGTGATTGTCTCATTCTAAGAAACTGAACGCATATATATTGCTGCACAATATGCTTTTTCAGACGCATCACAAAAGGCGTGAATTTGAAGGTTTATCTTATCTGCAGCTAATACAAATCGAGGAATTTTCAACTTAGAAATTACCTTTAAATCATTCCGAAAAGATATCCACCGTTTACTATGTTCTTCACTAATTGGCTCGTCCCAGGTAAGTGAAAACTTCCATAAGTCTTGCAGCAGTACCTTCATGAAAACAACACAGGGGGAAAGCAAGCCTAGCGGATCAAACACCTTTGCAACTCTGACAAAATATCTCTTTTAGAATATCTGTCCTTTTTCTCATGGTCTAAAGCAGTGAAACAGAAGAAATCACCCGTTAAATTCCATTGAATTCCTAAATTTTTTATCCCGCCATCATTAGTCAAGAGCAATGACTCTGTACTTTCCTTACATTCTTCAGAAATATTCCTCAGTATTCCAGGTACATTTGAAATCCATTTTCGTAAATTAAAGCCTCCTCGTTTCATTAATAATGCCAATTGACTAATTAGTTCCACAACTTCTTCCTCATTCTGGCCGCCAGAGAGAAAATCATCTACATAAAAATCTTTCAACACAGCTGCAGATGCCAAAGGAAAATCGTTTTTCTCATCTAAGGCAAGCTGATGAAGAGCTCTTGTAGACAGAAACGGGGCAGATGCCATACCATAAGTGACTGTTGTTAAACGATATTCCTCTAACGGATCCTGGGAATTCTCTCTCCAAAAAATTCTTAAAAAATTTCTATCTACTGGATTAATCAAGATTTGTCTAAACATCTTCTCTATATCTGCTCGTACAACAATAGGCAAAGCTCTAAATCTTAAAAGAATTGGAAAAAGTTCCTGTTGTATACGGGGTCCGACCATTAAAATATCATTCAAGGACACACCTGAGGTAGATTTAGCAAATGCATCAAAAACAACTCTTAATTTTGTCGTCGAACTGGATTCACGAATTACCGCATGATGAGGTAAATAAAAAAACAAATGCAGGGACCCTTTCCGATTTTGATATCCGTTCCATATGACCCAAATCCGAATATTCTTTCATAAACTCTCGATAGTTTTTATAAATAGACTGTTGTTTTGAAAGCTTACGTTCCAAAGAACGAAATCGCTGTATGGCTAATTCCTTAGTATCACCTAATTGCGATGGAGAATCTTTAAATGGAAGTTTCACAACAAATCTTCCAGAACTATTTCGAAAATAATTGCTCTTAAAATGGTCTTCACATTCTTGTTCTTCCTTAGATATTCGAACTAGCTCAGGAATGGAATCTAAAGACCAAAACTTTTGAACTAAATCATCTAGTTGAAATTGAATATTATTAACAGAAAATGTACGTTGACTTGTATCAAAAGAGGTAGTTCCCGTAATTATCCAACCAAGTTTAGAACATACGGCGAAGGGTAGAGTTTCTTCTCTTTTTATAACTTCCCCTTTAAGCAATGTAAAGAAAACGTTAACACCTAATAAGATATCTACTGGTCTTGATTCAAAGAATATTGGGTCTGCTAGAACTAAATCATTGAAATTATTCACAATATTTGAAGGAATAGAACTATACGGCACATTTGATGTGATTCTTTTTATCACAAATGCTCTAGTGGCAAATCTCACTTCAGAATTAAAATGAGGAGTAAAATTTAAATTTACCTCTTCATTAGATTCAGCATTATAAGAACCTAAACATGTAATCTGTACTTTAGTAGATTGCCTTGGCAAACATAATTTACGCAAACAATTTTCATTTATGAAAGAGGCTTCACTGCCACTATCCAGCAAAGCGCGACAGTTTACAAGATTACCCAGTGAGTCACGAACCTTAATCATTGCTGTACAAAGTAGAGTTTGCTTATTTTGCAATGAATGTAATCCCGACACAGAGTTGTTTGGAAACTCAAAGATGCTAGCACAAGAAGTTTGATTTAATGACTTAGTTGGTCTCGGCTGAAATTCTGGTGCGTTTGGAGACAGAGGGCCAGTCGGCGTTTCATTTACACTATCAGAATAAGATTTCGGGTCTCTCGGAAGATGTAAAATTGTATGGTGAGGCTTATGACACACTTTAGATTTACTTAAACTCTTACAGATTTTTGCACGGTGTTTATCTAAAAGACAATTGTAACAGAAGTTGTTTCTTCTAATCAATTCTATTCTTTTATGTACACTTAACTGCAAGAACTTGGGACATTTATACAACGAATGTGATTCCTTGCATACACAACAACTATTATTAGAAGACAAAAATGTCGTTACTTTACCTTTCTTTATTTCCTTTACTGAGAATTTGCTGTTTTGAAGGGTTCTAGCGTGATCCTTCAAGAAAGATAATAAATTATCGGGAGTTCCCACCTCCTCCTTTTTTAATGTTCTTTCCCACCAATATCTCGTATTTTTATCTAATCTATCTGTAATTACATAAACTATCATTACTTCCGAAAATCCACTAACGTCTTGTTCAAGTACACTTAAAGAACGCACACATTCGTTTATAACATCTACACTCTCTAAAATAGACTGTGCATTATCCGAAATACAAGGCATTCCAATTAACCTCTTAATTAATGCATTAATTAACT
This sequence comes from Maratus speciosus, assembly GCA_963932465.1. Classification (NCBI taxonomy): domain Eukaryota; kingdom Metazoa; phylum Arthropoda; class Arachnida; order Araneae; family Salticidae; genus Maratus; species Maratus speciosus. Next base: position 96,528,727 of record OZ010799.1, read on the forward strand.
CAAGCTTATTTGAATATCGCTCCTTTGATAATTCTAAAGCTGTCTTATAGTTTGAATCAGATATTGGAAGACTCTGAATAATTTTAAGCGCACTGTTTTTACATGCCGATTTCAAATACTGCAATTTTTGACAGTCTGATAAACTCTCATTATTATCCACACTAGCTTTAAATAAATCATAAAATGATATTCATTCTTCTAAATTACCACTAAACGTAGGAAGCGTCAATTTTGGAAGCTTTACTTCTGGTATTTGAGATTTAGAAAGGCTATTATTTTGATTCGATTCATTTAAAGTAAATTTTGAGTTTTTCAGGTTAACACTTAACCAAAGATTGTCAAGTTTATGCTGTACGGATTGTTGCTCATCAACAAAATTATCTACATCTTCTTCTTTAAATTGTGAAAAAATTGCATTAAAAATTTCATGTAATTCTTCATTTAATTTTTCGATTTTATTTTCGAATAAAGCAAGCTGGCTAGAATCAGCATCATCTATCGAATTAATAATATTATTTTCGAGTTTAGTTACAGTAGCTTTTAAAACTCGTTTTCTAACTAAAATGTCTTTAAATTCAATCATAATGAGATAATATTAACAAAAAAGACTCACCAAATAGTATCGATGTTTGAATGACGCAGCTTCTTTATTTATTTTCACATCACAAATTCGGAACGATAACATGATTACTCTTGAAAATGAAACTCATCTTTAGTTCGTTCTATTACTCGATTATAAAAAGAACAAAAATATCTAATCTCCGGTAGACGTAACCAAAAATTATGTAGCGCGCCGGTTGAAATTAAATAAGCACAAACTCGTCAATAACTCACAACACTTAATAAATAACAAAGTGAACTGTATCACACGTTTAATTATAAACCCTCTTGGTTTCACACTCTTAGAATAGAATAAAATACATGTCAACAAAAAAGAACGTTACCATTTTTTAGAAATTAAACTTACACAAAAATGCTCGCACTGAGCAGTGGCAGACGATAAATAAATTTCGAACAAATAGTAATTTACTGATTTAAAAATATGAAACTGTTGTTTATTTCATAGTGATCTTTGAACTGTTATTAAAAGAAAAGTGGACTACAAATTTTTTTAAAATTTAAATAGAGATTATAGAGGTTACGAATTAAGTAGTTTACAGGGTTTAATTAGTTGACTTCCAGAACGCAGCACATAGCTAGAAAATCCCTTTCTTTTTACCTGCAAACGAATAATTTTATATTAATACATGGAAATTATTCCAGAGAGAAACATTCGCCTTGCATACAATATTTCAAATGAAAATCAAATTTCAAAGTAATTGCTTAACAGGCGCAAAGGGCCAACATAGTGAAAAAGATTCCATGCCGGGACTCGAAAAGCCAGGATATCTTTTCACTATGTTGGCCCTTTGCGCCTCTTAAGCATTTACTTTGAAATTTGATTTTCATTTGAAATATTGTATGCAAGGCGAATGTTTCTCTCTTGAATAATTTCCATGTATTAATATAGTCCTATCGATGCTGGATTTAATTATGCTTCGTGTTTGCCCCATGTCGGCGGCTCACGATAAATATTCCATCTTGTGCTGCGTTTGTAGCCTTGTCAACATATAATAGTGAGAAATTTTCCAGGCTGGGTATCATTCCATGTGGTTCAGTCGGTAGAACGTCAGTGCGCTATACTGATGGCCCGGGTTCGAGTCCCGGCATGGAATCTTTTTCACTATGTTGGACCTTTGCGGCTCTTAAGCAATTACTTTGAAATTTGATTTTCATTTGGAATAATTTTATTTCCAGATAGACTACTTTGACACACACTAGATGGCGGCACTACTCATTCTTAAAAGTTGAAGGTTTAATTTCGACTCCAAAGAAAAATTCTTTTGAGAAGTTTGATGTTTCGGAAATGTATAAATTTTAATTCATTTTTGTTCTTAAATGCATGAAATTGGCAAGTGATGTTATTCAGAAACTATGTGATCGAAATGAGTTTTCTATTTTTTGATGAATAAATTACCTATCGAATTATAAGCTATCCTCTTTAAACAGGTTTTTATAACAGTAGGTTACGCACCTATTATGCAATCAAACTTTTTAAGACAGAATCGTATGGGACTGGGCAAAATTTCACTTTCAGCATGGTTATACCGTATTTTTTTAAACGGACTACTGAACATTATTTGCTAAATGAAACTCGATAAACAGTAAATAAAACTGAAGTAAACTTCTGTATAACGGAAACTTGGCTAAAATGAAAAATGTCATGGTTTCTGCGAAATAACCCACACTCTAAGATTAAAACATGCTTTTTGCGAAACTTTCGTACTTAAATTTGACATTTTCTATAAATTTCGGAGGGGGCATCAGCCCGCCCCTTGGATACGAAACTGGTTTGAATATAAATAAATAAATCATGTCTAATATACGTGATTTTTGAAAGTGGGGAATGAATTATATGGGTTTGTCCTTGAAAAGTTATATTTTATCTTTTAAATGGAACTTTTTAAATACAGAAATATACAAAAAATGGAAATTTTTCTGGAATTTATGGGAAAAAAAATTACATTAAAATACGTAAATGGGTGTCTGAATAGGCAGTACAATTTCCATATTTTAACGGATATTTTTTACAGTGTATAAAGCGTACAAAAAAAGTGAAAAGACGGTTGCCTATTGCCGAACATGCAGATTGATCAAAGATGGATGCGATTCAGGCGTTTGAAATATCTTAAATTCAGATGCATACACGTGTCTTAAAAATTAAGACACTTTAAAATTTCTGAAAATTGAACACTCCATTTTCAGAAACTTATGTGTCTGAATTTCAGACATTCCAGTTTGTAGTGTTTATACCTTGATCATAGTAAAACACTTAAGTGTCTTAATTTCAGACACCTATGATGTCTGAAATTTCAAATTCAGACACTTAGTGTCTGAATTACTTTTTTAGTCACATATGTGTCTGAATTTTAGACGTCTTTATTTGCAGTGTAGACTCTAAGAAAATACCAAGATATGTTTCTATATATATTGTAAAGAGCCTGTATCTACCTCTCCAGGATAGAGAAGATGAAGAGTGGGTTGAGCTGTCGTTGTGGTGTAGTGGTAGCACACTAGCCTGCAAATCAGGGAGACGTACTTGGAACCCCGGCTATATAAGGAGCTCCATAATATGCATACATAGGGAAAAGTTGGGATGTCTGACCACAGGGGATATTTAAACCACTGTTTTCATTTAATAAAAAATACCGTGCATCTTTTATTATTTTTTTAATGCCCATCTCAAGTTTCTTACTTTATACCATATCCGTCGCCATTTCTCTGCTCTTTTTTACAATTTAGTTCTTGCTTCTTCGGGTATTTTTGCAGCACGTGTTTTCTACGCATCGCTTAGAATGTAAGATCTTTATATTTTTCTTTTTCCTTTATTATTATCTGCTCCATTTTTTACATTATTTATTTTTAATTTCACATTTATTTATTTAATTAACTAATAGCTTTATTTATTTTTTATTTATTTTTCTTCTTTTCTTCATATAGTATCATTTCAATGCCACCCCCTCTGCTTTTTATGCTTTGTTTCATCTTGTTCATTTTCCATATATCTTTCTCTCTCCCCTCCCAGTAGAACCTTCGTCTCCTATTACATCTCTGCAATTCTTTTCATATACTTCGCCTTGGCCGTTAGTCTTGTAACCGCATGCTGGCTTTACACTTGATGAAGAATCAGTCTTATATGATCCGAAACGACGCAGTCGTCCTTATTTTATTTATTTTTAATGCTATATTGTATATTGCTCTGCTTTCATACCGTTTTCTCCCCCTCCTCCTAACAGAATCTTCCTCTCCCTTCCCATACCTGCAATTTTTTCTTCATACTTTGCTTTGGGCGTTAGTCTTGAAACCGCATGTTGACATTTACACCTGATGAAGGATCAGTCTTATATGAGACAAAACAACGCAGTCGTGCTTATTTTTTTTAATGATGTATTGTATATTGTTCTGCTTTCATACCCTTTTCTCCCCCTCCTCCTAACAGAATCTTCCTCTGCCTTCCCATATCTGCAATTTTTTCTTTATACTTTGCTTTGGGCGTTAGTCTTGAAACCACATGTTGGCCTTTACACCTGATGTAGGATCAGTCTTATGAGGCAAAACGACGCAGTCGTGCTTATTTTTTTTAATGCTGTATTGTATATTGTTCTGCTTTCATACCCTTTTCTCCCCCTCCTCTTAACAGAATCTTCCTCTGCCTTCCCATATCTGCAATTTTTTCTTTATACTTTGCTTTGGGCGTTAGTCTTGAAACCGCATGTTGGCATTTACACCTGATGAAGGATCAGTCTTATATAAGATAAAACGACGCAGTCGTGCTTATTTATTTTAATGCTGTATTGTATATTGTTCTGCTTTCATACCCTTTTCTCCCCCTCCTCCTAACAGAATCTTCCTCTGCCTTCCTATATCTGCAATTTTTTCTTTATACTTTGCTTTGGGCGTTAGTCTTGAAACCGCATGTTGGCATTTACACCTGATGAAGGATCAGTCTTATATGAGACAAAACGACGCAGTCGTGCTTATTTTTTTTAATGCTGTATTGTATATTGTTCTGCTTTCATACCCTTTTCTCCCCTCCTCCTAACAGAATCTTCCTCTGCCTTCCCATATCTGCAATTTTTTCTTTATACTTTGCTTTGGGCGTTAGTCTTGAAACCGCATGTTGTCATTTACACCTGATGAAGGATCAGTCTTATATGAGACAAAACGACGCAGTCGTGCTTATTTTTTTTTAATGCTGTATTGTATATTGTTCTGCTTTCATACCCTTTTCTTCCCCTCCTCCTAACAGAATCTTCCTCTGCCTTCCCATATCTGCAATTTTTTCTTTATACTTTGCTTTGGGCGTTAGTCTTGAAGCCGCATGTTGGCATTACACCTGATGAAGGATCAGTCTTATATGAAACAAAACGACGCAGTCGTGCTTATTTTTTTTTAATGATGTATTGTATATTGCCCTGCTTTCATATACTTTTCTCTCCCTCCTCCTAACAGAATCTTCCTCTCCCTTCTTGTCCCTGCAATTTTTTGCCTTGGGCATTAGCTTGAAACCGCATGTTGGCATTACACCTGATGAAGGATCCGGCTTATATGATCCGAAACGACGCAGTCGTGCTTATTTTATTATTTTTTTAAGGCTGTATTGTATCTTGCTCTGCTTTCATTTTCATACCCCCCCCCCCCCCCCACTCTTCCTAACAGAATCTTCCTCTCCCTTCCCGTTCCTGCAATTTTTTCTTTATATTTTGCCTTGGGCATTAGTTTTGAAGCCGCATGTTGGCATTATACCTGATGAAGGATCGGTCTTATATGATCCGAAACGATGCTGTCGTGCTTCTTTTATTATTTAATGGTGATCTCAATAATGTTTACTGCTTTATTTATCTGTCACCAGTTTTCTGTGTATTTTTACTCCTTAAACCATTAAAAACTATACCATGCTTATGTGATACTTGTGTATAGCATCAAAGATCACGTGGAAAACTATGTATTGAAACTATTTGATTGGCCCAGAGAACCTTCTCAATCTTGCCTGTCATCGTCGTCTTTAGATCATTGCTCTTCTCGATTCACGTGAAGTTAGGAAACGCAACTGATATTTGACTACTACTGCTATAAGCAAACATGCTGCCATTCTACGTCTAGTTCTAAATGATCTAATTTTGAAATAATACATATTTTGTATAGGAATCTGGGATCAAGTTCAACTTTATTCATCTCCAATTCTACCTATCAATGTATGAAGATCCATGCAAATAAGGTGATTTTATTCCGTTGGGAATGGGAGGGAGGGGGGGGGGCAGGAGAGCTGGATACCACTATTTTAAAGCAATATTCTTATCACAGAATTTTCTTTGATTAAAGAAAGTGAAGAAATCTTTATCAAATTAGTGTTAGCCAGAGTGAGTAAAGTGCCCTAATTTTGTCCTCTTTCCTATTGTCGCCCCCCTTTACTTTTCGTTAGAGTTAAGCACGGACAGTTTGTCCTTTATAATATAGATTTCTTTCTTTTTTAAAATCTTTCCACAACTAACATATATAATAAGAATTATTTACATCACTTAGTGATCGATAAATACTATTTCAAAGATGCTACATTATCAAATTTATAAATCATAAATAAGTTCATATTTTGCAGTTAAATAAAAATGACACAATTTCATCTCAAGATTGATTGTCTATGAATTGAAGAAACAAAACTCTTTGCCAAAAGCAAGAAAATAATATGTATCAAACAACAAAAGAAAATCTTTTCTAATACGAAAAGGTGGATTTTTCCAATAACTCGCTTTATATCAAACAAAATAATTCTTGGTACTGAAGATTTAGCAGTTACTTTTCAGAATTTTTGATTAAAAAAATACATATAATGATCATTTTGCAACACCATTCACGATATTTCTCATAGGCGTAATTATAGATGTCAGACTTGTTTACGCCACAGGCAAACGTTTTTATAATAAAAGATTATAAAATGATCCAACATGTTTTGAATTACACAATATATTTACATTGGAAAAATAGTTTTATAATTTAATTTATTGATTATAGAACTGAATTTCATTGTAACATATTCTTATATGTATACGTCATGAAAAGATTTGGCAGAGGCGTAAATAAATCTGAAAATAATAGTTACCTATAGTTCCGTTTATCAATAGAAATTGTGGCTGATGTTTCATAACGATTATTTATATATTTTTTGATCAACAATTCTTAAACTCGATAAACAAATTCGCCAATACATGAAATTTCCTTGTTTGAGTTGTCAGATTGGGTTACAAGTAAAAGATCAATAAGCTCCCAAATCAGTTATATTGTGTCTCCATTCCTAGGATTGCACTTTTCGGATACATCCAGTTCTGCAACATTAGCGACTTGTGAGTTTATTTTCTCACTATTTTGCAGATCGGAGGCGGTGCAATATTATGTATCTGCTACTTTCAGCTCAATCTGATAACTAATTTATATAAATGTATGAACAATGTTAATTCTTTCATTATAAGCAGTTAATAATCCTATATTAAACTCCAGATGAACGATTTATATTCCAGCGAATTATATTTTGAGCATTTTCAACCAAAAGATATTGCAGCTGCCATACTTTATGTTATCGAAAGTATCTCGTTTTTAGTCCAAATTGTGATACTTAAAAATTGGTTTAAATTGAATTTATAGCACGAAATATTAAGTATATCTACTTGATTTTAGATGAAATGTTTCATGTACTTGGGAATGTAGTATCATCCATGCATAATATTTATTTGACGAAAATAATAAGCTATATACACTTGCATTTGAAGAATAAGTAATTTATAATAAGTATTTCTTAAATTGAATGTGTAACATTCACGGTATTCGAAATTAAACTATCTATAAACAGTGGCTTAAATTCTAATCATGACTATTCATTCCTTTGTAAAAATAATTCATTTTAAGTAAATGTGTAAAAATATTAAATTTATTAACATTATTTTATATATCTGCATGATTTCCAAAATGGATTAAATAGAAATGAAAGTGTAATTTCAAGTGCAGATTCGGTTAAAGAATAAATTTACGACACGACTGATAAGGGTAAAATATCTTTTTCGACTTTTTCTGAATTTCAAATGGAGTTTTGATTAAAAAATAAATTTACGACACGGCTCATAAGAGTAAAACATCTTTTGGTTAGTAGTAATCTACAGAAGACTTAAAGTAACAAAGAAAATACGTGTTACGAAGAACTTCTGGTTAGTGTCTTTGATACTTATTCGATTTCTAACAAATACTTCAAAATTTCAAATAAAGGTAAATATTTTGCAGAGAAGAAATAGAATTTTTACGCTAATTATTAAGAAAGAAAACTAGAAAGGGAAAACAAGTTTTACCCCGGAAAAATTGTGGCAATGTCAAGACAAGAAGTTTGTGTCATCGTTGGAAATGATAATTAAATCTTTTCAATTTAAGCATTTGTTGATGTTTTCTCATGAATACTCTGTTGCTAGTTTTACTGTCATTCTTTATCTCACTTCTATTATTTAAAAGGCAAGAACAATAAAAACGGTCGAATTAAACTTGTTCAACAGAAAATGTCATAATGATTTCGCAAAAATTTCACCGTATTTGAAATTAAACTATCTATTAACAGTGCATAAACTCTAACCATGACTATTCATTACTTTGTTAAAATAATTAATTAAAAACACATGTATAAAAGTATTGCATTTATGAACATTATTTTACATATTTGTATGATTTCGAAAACGAATTTAATAGAAATGAAAGTGCAATTTAAAGTGAAGATGCAATCGAATAAATTTAAGACACGACTGATAAGAGTAAAGCAACTTTTTCATCTTTAGGTTAGTATCATTCTACAGAAGACTTAAAATAACAAAGAAGTTCTGATTAGTTTTTTTTTTATAGTTATTGGATTTATATAATAAATATTGTAAAATTTTAAATTAAGGTATATTCCTTTCAGCGAAGAAACGGAATCTTTACGCTAAATTTCAACAAGCGAAAACTAAAAAGTGAAAACAAGCTTTATTCTGAATTTTTTTTCGAAATATCAGGACAAGAACTTTGAGTTAGTGTCTTTGATGCTTATTGGGTTAATAATAAATATTGTAAAATTTCAAATTAAGATTAATTTTTTACTGCGGAGAAACAAAATTTTTGAGCTAATTTTTAACAACAAAAAACTAAAAAGTGAAAACTAGCATTCTAGAAAAAAGTTTGGAAATATCACGACAAGAACTTTAGGTTAGTGTCTTCGATACTTATTGGGTTAATAATAAATATTGTAAAATTTCAAATTAAGATTCATTTCTTACTGCGGAGAAACAAAATTTTTGCGCTAATTTTTAACAAGAAAAAACAAAAAATGTTAACTAGCTATATCCTGGGAAAATTATGAAAATATCAAGGCAAGAATTTTGCGTCATTGCTGGAAATGATAAGATGTTCCTACTTTTGCTAGTTTTAGTGTCATTCTTTATTATGCTTCCATTATTTATAGAACATGTGATTTATGAGTTAAGAAACAAAAAGGGTTTAGTTCAACTTTCATAAAAGAAAATGTCATGATGATTTTGCAGGACGCACACAGTTGAAATCCAAACATTTGCATTATTTCTCGTTAAACTTAATAAAATTCTTCATTGAGTTGTGTAAGTAAATTCATTAAAAAATAAATCACTAAAATTTACAAAAGTTTTGTAACTTTATCAGCTATTTGATAGTAAAATTTAGCATGGTGGTAAGTGATAAAATATTACGTAACATTTTAGCAATTATCGGGATCTGTGATAATCAAATCCTTCATGTCAAAGCTTTCGCTACTGTTATTGTCATTCTTTGTCACTTCTCTACGATTTACTTTGTGATGGCATCTTGTAAACATATGTTATATTCACACTTCAAATTGGGTATTTCGAGCGTTTTTATGGGCGTAAGTTCCTTATTTATTTGGTTTTCCTTATTTATAAAAAGAAAGAAAAATTCTGCTGTCATTCATAAGCTATTCCAGTACCGCAAGCGATATAATATTGAACATACTGCTTCAACTTTTGTCCAAGTAGTTATAGCTGTCTTAACAGTAATATTTTTTGTATTATCTCAAACGATGGGTTTTCATACCAGTTTAAAAAAACTAGATTCATTGAACTTTTGGACTCTGAATGCTATGATTCCAAAAGGAATTACTAAAGTAATCTTTAGAGTATTCATAAATTTGATTTTTTTCCTGATTATCGGATTCCCTGTTTTAGTAACATTTATTTTAAGTGTTGTATTGTATAAATATGCTGAACTGCTACACTTTTATAATACTTCAATTCGGTCTCATTTACGTAGCATAAACAAATACGAAAATGTTAATATTTTTGCAGATTTCCCTAATATTATGAAATTGCTGCGTGAAATGATTGAGACGTTGAATCATTCGATGTTTATTGCAGTTGTTTATTCTTTAATAGTCATTTTTACGACATTATATTAATTCATGCAGTTTAAGGATGTACATAACTACACATTTCTTCTTGAGAACATTTTATGCTTTACTTGTGGCATAACAATGTTGTTGATTCTGTCCTTTTGCAGTTCAATGATTCCAGAAAAGTTATCTGAAATAAGAGAGACTGCCAGCAAAAAAATAAATGAGCATGTGTTTGGTTTACGTCCTCCGATTCCACAAAACATACTTCTGTATTTGAGGAGGATTGAGATAGAAAATATAACATACATATCTGTTTGCGGTATGTTCCGTTTAACAAAATCTTTTATTTTGTCGGCAATTGGAACTGTATTCACTTATGATTTACTTATTATAAATGCTTTCCTTGATCAGTAAATAACATTATTTGATAAATATGTGAAATTATGTATTTAGTGCTGTTTAAGAATGTGATAAGCTACGCAGTTATTGCAGGCAGGATTCTCGCTACCGCTCACCATTGCGCCAAATCGAGACAAAATGCTTCATTTGGCGAGTAAACGAACAACCAGACTCGCCAAATTGCGAGTGTTCAGTTTTTACTCTTTTTGTGAGCGTGTGTGTGCCCGTACAATCCAGATTCTCATCCGCGTTACTGAACGATTGGTGTCTCTTTTCCTGTTCAATATCACCGTACCATTTACATTACTCCATTTATAGAGATACTGAGTCAACACAAATTCAGTTTAGCAACAGCAAAAGACACAAAGGATTATGTGATACGTATATTTCTTTATTGTCAGTTGATCACTAGCTATGCGCTGGCGTCGCGTTGGTAAAAACAAACAAAATTACTCGCATCAAGCGCCAAATAGAAAAAAGTTTTGCTGGAATGCGGCATTGAAATTAGCCACTTACCGAACTTTTTATTAGTTATATGCAAATTATCATTGGCTGGTCAATATTTTCTATCTGTTAGAGTCGAAATATCATAGCAATTTTTAGTGTATATTTTCAGAATGGTAAATCAAAGATCGCTGTTTTGTATTTTTATTTATATTGCTAAAAGAATATCTGTAACATTTACACATTTAGGAGACATTTAAAATGTCCGTATTTTTAATAGTTTCCGTACGGGATAGTCGAATTTCCATTTTATAAGCAATTACAAAAAATTAGGCTATTTTACAACATATTGAAAAAAAAAGGATACTATAAGGGGTAAAAGGTTTCAGTGCTTCACGTCGAATCTATTTTGCTAACATTTTTTTTTTCATTTGGCTAGTGTTTTTTATTTCTTATTCGCCAAATCGCTAATGTTGATCAAGAGCCAGCAAGAACCCTGATTGCAGGCACGGCTTTTAATTATCAGAAATTGCAAATACTCTTAAGTCTAAGATTTTTAGTTTTTCAGGCTTCAGTAGAAGCTGTGCTACCTACAAATACGACATATCTTAAGAACTTTTTTGGTACTCACTATAATTTATTTCTTAAATCTTAAAATTTGGTAATATACCTTGTTGCGGAATGTTCTATATAACAAAAGCCTTTATTTACGGAAATTGGAATTATATTTAGTTATGATTTACTTATTATAAATACTTTTATAGATAAATAGATTAATATTACTTGAGAAAAATGTAAATAGTTACTGTGAACTTAATTCTGTTTAAGGATGCTACGCAATTCTTGCAGACGCCGTTTTCTATTTTATTTCTCGTTTTTAAGACTCGCTGTGATGTTGTGTCCTTACAGCTGAAGGAGTCCTAACACAGTATTTGGAATAAGACTGCTGGTGGGGAAAAAAAGGAGCATATGTTTAGTCTTTCTTTTGCGTCCGTAAACCCACATCTAGTCTTGTAGAGGATTGAGGCAGAATAAATGTATTATTTATCTATTTGTCTCACGTTCCGTGCATGAAAAACTCATATTTTATCAGAAACTTTTGAGTACCTTTACTATTGAATAGCCATAGTGGACATAATGCTGTTTTACTCGCCAATGAACGGGTTGAAAAAAGTGTGTTAATCTCCTATCACATTCTCTGTATGCCTTTTGCTCTCACTGTGAATAACAAAATTCGTATCTGCGTCAGACTCTTCGTCGTGTTTCAGAAATATCATGCGGCTCATTGCCCTCCAACAGAGCCTTTAGTGCTGTGAAATTTTGGGAATTATTGAGAATAAATCTTCTTCAGCTCCTGTAAAAATAAAAATAAACACAGATCTAAATTTCTCTTCTATTTATTTTGGTCACTAATTGTCCTAAACTGCAAAAATGAATAAAAACTTTCATAGGTGGGTGGGTGGGGTGCCGCAGATCCAAGACAAACAATATGTTTTAATTGCTTACTGATAAGAACAATAGATGTGGTTGGCAGTCTACATGATAACTAACATATCAGAGATAGAAGAGATAGGAAGGTAGATATGAGGTTAAAGCTGAAGCTGCTGCAATCTGTCATAAATAACAGAAGTCATACATGCCTGAATTTTACAGGCTCAACCCGTGCACCCGTTAAGAAAGAATATGATTAACTATACACCGTTTTTTGTTTTATTTCTGGTTTAAGAATGTTATTTATTTGTTCATATATTAATAATTCCAGAAAAGCTATTTGGTGTAAGACTGACTACTCGAGAAATATATTGAGCGAATAGTTAGTCTTTGTTCTTTGATTCTATAAAAATGTTTGTGCGCTTGAGGAACCAAGAGAAAGGAGAAGTCATTTTTCAAACAATTTGTGACCTTTAGTAATAAATCAACGCTGTTAATCCTACATTTTACCCAGTTCTACATGTGGAACAACTAGTGTTATTGTTCCCAATTTTAAATAATGGAAAGGCAGAAACGTCTAACGTGTATCGTTGAAAAGAAAAATAATGTCGAAGCATTTTAGTACAAACAAAAATTGCTAGATATCAGCTATGTTGCATCTACACAACAAATTATCGCTCTGCAGTTCTTGTTTACGAGAATTCACATTTCCGTACATAAAAAAAAAAACTTATAACAGATTTAAAATGCATAAAACTGGTATATGTTTGGAAAACCATGCGCTAAACAAATGTAAGTACGTATTTTGATTTTTCATGCCAAATACCATTAATAATGCATAGTGGAATGCGATAAAAAATATTTTATCTACAAAAATATTTTATTTAGTATTTTATCACTTTGTTGATAGGAAGTCAAGAAGCAAAAATGTATATTTAGTATGATGATATTTTATAACAGTTTCGATGCAGATTTTTTTTGATGAGTTATGGAAAAATCTATTTAATTTTTTGCAATTTTAATGCTGTAATTTTAATTATATATACTGCTTCAACTTAAAAATAGGTGATTCATTCATAAGAAATTGAACTTCATTATTATTTTCAAGAAAACGAAAGCCTGAATTCGAACCAAAGTATTACAGGTAATATGCGCAATAAATACTCGAAGTTGGCTAATAGAGCGACAGTAATGTAATGCTTGCCTTCGACAAAGAACTTATCTTAGCTAGCATACTCTCAACTAGTAACTAAGATAATTATAGTGAATTTTCATTTATTTATGGTGATCATTTAAAGAAAGGTCAAAGTTATAGAGTGGGTTTATAAGATTAAATATTTCACTCGTTCACAATATATATACAATCATATTCAGCACATGCATTATTCAGATGTTTGTTGTAATATATTTAGTGTGCTGACACTAGATGGCAGCACATGCTACGTATAAAACTCTATAAATAAATACTTTAGCTTAGGAGAAGAAAGATCAGACTTATAGAGCATATATCTATAACATTAAATACTTCACTTGTTCATAATGCATATAAAATTATTCAGAAGATGAAATATGCATTTATTATTTCGCACTCATATTCTTGCAAGTATTCCATAAACAAGAAATACGCGGACAAATGGACGAAATATAGAAGTCGAATTACTTTCAGACTTGCATGAGCGTCGAAGTTCATTTTCTCGCGAAAGCGCTTGGCTACAGAGGTTGGCGTCAGACGCTGCTGGGACGTTGAGTGATTGTGAATTTGCTAACGGAAGACCCACCCACTAGAGCATCAGTAACCGTCAAATAGCTGATGCGAGCTTACAGCTAAAGGCGAGATTTGTTTCGGGCGATGTAAAGGCGAGATTTGTTTCCAGAAAGCATTCTCATGAAATAACTGAAGAAAACACCTTTTTTGAAGTTTATCAAACATTTCAGTGATATGAAGGCCATGGTGACTGCAAATATAATGCAGGGCGAGGACGATAACCGATCTTATGTGTCGATGAAAATATTGAAAATAAGTGGTCTCTTGCACTTTTGTGAAGGTTCACTGTAGTTGAGCGATCGAGTACAACTAAATTCATGTGATTTATGATTGCTACATTACGGCAAAGCGCCTGTATATTCAGCAGTGATTTTCCACAAGTTTCTGCATCGTAATTACCAACCCCCGAACCGCGAGTCGGATCAGGCTATAAAAAAAGAAAACAACAACAACAACAAAAAAAAACCCACATATATATACTCATTAATATTCAACTATACAGTTTTTTCATCAGAAAACATATTCTGGATATTCTCTTGAAAAAAAAATCTAGCAAACTTGAACCCTATTCACAGGAATCAAATCCAACACGAAACCAAGTAGCAAATTTAATAAAGTGTAATTTAATCAAATCAAAAATATTTTTTATAAATAAGTTTACAAACTTTTAAATTCAACCCGTCACAAAGCAAAAATAGAAGTCAACGTGAAACGATTCCAAACCACAATGAAAGAAATTAGCAGTAATACGACTTGACAAGAACCACGGTTCAGATAAAATGAGGTTACTCGAAACTCGAGTCCATTCTGGACTCGAGTTTCTACTTTAATAGTAACGAATTATTGGCTGTAACTTGGTCCGACACTTTACCAGTATTGCAATACTTTGAATGAAATTTTGCTCCGATAGGGGGGGGGGGGGTGTTGGCATTTTTCCAATTTTGCTTCAATTTCACCAAGAAATATTGAGCCAATATGACCAATATCAAAACAGTAATGACTTTTGGTAATTTTCCGATGCCAGTGCTGTCTAAGTATTGCTTTAACATATGGAATATTTCTAATGAGACGCCAATATTCTAAATATGTTTGGTTTACAATGGAATAATTTGAATTAAAAAGCCAATATTTCTTTAACAATTGTTTCATATGTGAAATATTTTCAATGAAATGGCAATACTGATCAATGTATATTGTAAATAATTTCAATAAAGCGAAAATATAGAATTTTCAAATTTCAAATATATCCACTAAAATTTCAATATTATACAAAAGTTCATTTTACACTATAAATAGTACTAATGAAACGCAAATGTTCCATAAATATTGAATTTACATTAAAAATATTTCCAGTGAAATGTCAATATAATGTAAAAATAGCGGTTTTACATTGGAACATACAATGAAACGCCAACATTCTATTATTATGGATTTTAATAATTTTACACGGGCTGAATATTTCTTGTTAGTTTTGGAAAAGACGTCAACAACTCAATCTATAAATACCAATTATTTCCATAAAATAAACAGTTCTTTACTCGCGCCATGGCTGACAGTTATTTATTTTTTAGCTCACAGGCTACCAAAGCTTGGAAGCTAATGTGCCCGCAGGTTCTGTATGTACGTACGTACGTATGTATGTATAATGTATGTACGTAACGCGATAACTCTTGATAGACATTTTCAATTAGCTTCAAATTTTGGATATAGGTTCATTTTGATAACGCACTTCCCTGATTAGTTTTGGGAGTTCATTGGTTAGGTATAAAAGGGGGAAGGGGGGCTAATCCACCCTCTTAATTTAGATAAATGTGTTTTTCATGCAGCATCTGGCTTGCATCAAATTTGGTATACCGGTTTATTCTGATAAGATGCTTCCCTGATTAGATTTGGAGGTTCATTGTTTAAGTATAAAAGGGAGGAATGGGGGAGCTAATCCCGCCTTAATTTAGCTAAATGGATTTTTCATGAAGAGTTATCCGATTTGCTTGAAATTTGGTATACCGGTTTATTCTGATAAGGCGCTTCCCTGATTAGAGTTGGAGGTTCATTGGTTAAGTATAAAGGGGGGAAACGAGGGGAGGCTAATCCCCCCTCCTTAATTTATTTTTTGAAGGGCATTATTCTTTGAAATAAAAGTATAATATACAATTAGTGTAAATAGCCTGTGAACTTAATGCCATCAGTTTAATTGAGCACTTTTCTTTTTATTATTATTATTATTTTTTAAATCAACAGATTCTTTATACAGTGCGGAATCATAAATTTAACACTCGATCACTATCTCTGTATCTGTAAAATACAAAGTTTAGGCTTAGCGTTACGACAAGTTTATATTAAATTTTGTCGGTTATAATTTTTCACATTTATTTTCATGATTTATTTTTAGTTTTTGCAATTATAGGCTAAGGAAATTAAAATTTCTACTTAATTACTAATTTCCCTCGATATATGGCTCGGTAAATTGTATAAATACGGAAATTACCCCATTAATCTTACAGATACAACGAAAGCAATACTGTAAGTTTTATTTAGGATATAGTAATCGAATGTTAAATACAAAATTGCCGCAAAACGACTTCATACTATACAGAACCCATTCAAATCTCAAGTACCCATGTACGATGCACATTCTGATTTCAAATAAATTTTGAGGGGGGAGAAAAAAGAAACACATTCAGAATAGTGTAACAAAACTTTACCGTTTAAGGATACAACAGTTAAAAGGTACAACAGTATAATTGTCAAAATATCGATTTTCTTTTTTTTAAAATATTAAATGAAAGCCTGTTTAATTGTGTCTATTTTGGCATCTCATTTTTACCCAAACGGCAATCATATCGCGAGATATGATAAATTTTGTTAATACATCCAGCGCAATTACCCATACAAATTAAAACTTTAAATGGATTTTCTCCAACGTTCATATTTTCGTGACTTTCCAGCTTTAAAAATGCTAAAGCTTTTTTTGTATTTGAGATAGAGGTTTAAACTTTTTGTGTATGTTCTTTATTACATACGTGTTAAATCTGCGTATGTAATTAGCCGCCAGGTTTTTTGTTATTATTTTTTTTAAATGTAAGTATACGAAGATGCGTTAGAATTCCTCGTTTTTCACTATATGTATCAGCAAAAAAATTACATTAAATGTAATATTAGACGTTCTAAAAATCCATGTCTTGTGTAACATTTATGTGTGCCCATTTATCTTGTGTAATACACATTTGAAGATCTTAAAAAAAAATCGGATAAAAATATCAGTATTTAAATAAAAAGAAAAGTACCCAGTTAAACTGATCGCATTGAGCTCACGGCCTATTCACATTAATTGTATATACTCTTTTTTTCAAAGAATAATGTCCACGAAAAATAAATTAAGGGGGGATTAGCTCCCACCTTTCCCCTCTTTATACTTAACCAATGAGTCTCCTAATCTCATCAGGGAAGCGCTTTATCAGAAAAAACCAGTATACCAAATTTGAAGCAAATCGGATAGAAAAAAACATTTATCTAAATTAAATGGGGTATTAGCCTCCGTTCCCCCTTTATACTTAACCAATGAACCTCCAAATTTATTCAGGGAAGCGCCTTATCAGAATAAACAAGTATACCAAATTTGAAGCAAATCGGAGAGAAAAAACCATTTATCTAAATTAAGAGGGTATTATCCCCCGTACCCCCCGTTATACTTAGACAATGAACCACCAAAACCCCCCGCCCCCCCCCTTTATATTTAACCAATGAACACTTAAATCTAATCAGGGAAACGCCTTATCAGAATGAACCTTGAAATAAAATTGAAGCAAATCGGATATTTCTATCAAGAGTTATCGCGTTACGTACATACGTACGTACGTACTTACATACATACATACAGAACCTGTGGGCACATTAGCTCTCAGGCTTTGATAGCCTGTGAGCTAAAAAGTAGTAGGGATTTAAAAAAATGCAATTTTTCAAACTTTTTTAAAATTTTAAATAAATATGTATTTATTTTTTTTCTAAATTCACTGTTTGTTGACATTGAAATGCAGCGAGTTCATCATTTGAACCACATTTTCTAAAAAAAGCTAAATTGTTGAAAAGGTAAACTGTCCCAAAGATGACCTCTAACAAACAATTTGGAAAACGCATAACAGATTTAAATATATTAATTTCGTTAGATTTATCGAAAATTTTTCAAAAATGATGTGATAAACTTTTGGAGTTGGAAGAGCACACTACAGCAAGCAATTTTTATAGATGAAACAGGGTCACAATCCATTTGTTCCGGCAAAATATAGAGGATGTTTTACTCCAAGATAAACCCGAATTCTTGTCTCTAACATTAATAAAAAGAAAAGTGCCCAGGTAAACTGATGGCATTGAGCTCACTGGCTATTCACACTAAATGTATATTCTTACTCTTATTTCAAAGAATAATGGCCCTCGAAAATTAAATTAAGTTAGGATTACCCCACCCCCGTTTTCCCCCTTTTATAGTTAACCAAGAACCTCCAAATCTAATTAAGTAAGCGCTTTAACATAGTAAACTTGTATACCAAATTTGAAGCAAATCAGATAATTATACATGAAAAACCCGTTGATCTAATGTAAAATATATTTATTCAGTAATATACAAAACAAAGTTGAGAACGTAAAAAACAAATACATGATTGGCACACAGGGCAGTACTCGCCCGTACATAAAAGACATCACAATCATGGAACTTTCGCATCAGCTACACAGTTCATCTTGCCAGAGGTTGTGGCAGTCATGCCCTGGAAGGCACGCCAGATACGGCGAGTCTAAGAGAGCACCCGTGCAGACAGAACTTTGAAATCAGCATTACGGAGGACGTGGAAGGACTTTTTTGGATATTCTACAGAACGTGGACATTTTGCTGAGTCAGAGGAAGCGGCATCATGCCAGTCAAAAGTCATGGAACTAAAGTAAACTCAATTCGGCCGAAGATGTTCAAGCTGTAGGCGCAAGACTTCATATTTGGTGACATAGTTAGTACAGGCAGTCTACAGATCGATTTGGTCCTTGATGACCTGCGCATCAATGACCAAGATTTGGTCGATACCATAGGCTACGATGTCAGGCTTAAGGCCTTCTCCCAGTTGGCTCACGGAAGGTAGGTTTATTGCGGACAGTATAGACTCGCTGCCCCAGGGAGCAAGCTGTAAAATGTAATTAGCTATTACTTTATGTCGATTAATTCTCAACTCGTGGGTTGAGAAGCCCTATTGAGAGATATGGTTAAGTGTTTCAGGGACCCGGCAGCCACTGGAGCACAACTGAAGCAAATCTGAGACTTCTGCATGAAAAACACATTTATTTAAATTAAGCAGGGACAATCCCCCCCGTTCCCCCCTTTATACTTAGCCAATGAACCACCGAAAACTAATCAGGAAAGCGCCTTATCAGAATGAACCTAAAAAAGAAATTGAAGCAAATCTGATATTTTTATTAAGAGTTATCGCGTTACGTATATATATACGTAAAAAAAAAAAAAACCTGCGGCACATTAGCTCTCAGACTTTGATAGCCTGTGAGCTAATAAAGATGAAGCTATTTTAACGAAATTTTTAATAAACATATATTGAATGTATTAAATGTAGCAATATTACTAGAATAGGTGGAAGTTATCATAGGGACTCCGTATTTTGGAATGTAGTTGACATTACATAAGGTGTCATTGATAGAATTATGATCACAGGGCCATGCTGTTGCTACATGAACATTTGCAATAAATGCAGACTGCCACAAGTAAAAGAAGAAAGAAAAATCATGCGTCAAGCAAAGATTATGAAAGACTTTCCCAATACATTCAGGATACTGTAACAAAACTTCTCCCTTTAATACGGCGAAAAATGTTATCTAAAAGTAAACAATTTGGAAAATGTATAACACATTTCAAAACTCAATTTCAGCAATTCTCATCTATTAATCGGAGAAGTTTTCAAATTCTTTTGTGAAGCCCTGCATATGATCTAAAGATTTGTACATATACTACATAGAATAAATCTATATAATTCCTGGAAATTTTTCTGTAGAAAATTTCTTACGCCTTGCATTCAATAATATTCCAAATTTTAATTCCTGAAAAGGCATACAGCCAACAGAGTGAAAAAGTGTCCAAGCTGGGACTCAAACCCGGGTCATTGATATAGCACACCGACGTTCTACCAACTGAACCACTTTGGAATTGGTGGCTCACGAAAAAATATTCCATCTAGTGATGCGGTCGTAGCCTTGCCAACATGTGATAGTGAGAAGTTCCAGGCTGGGTATCGGCCCAATCACTTGGTGGAACGTCGATGCGCTATACCGATGACCCGGGTTCGAATCCCGGTTTGGACACTTTTTCACTCTGTTGGTTGAACGCCTTTTAAACAATTAAAATTTGAAATATTACTACATAGAATGTTAAAATTTAATTTACTTTGGAAACGCACACAGTTGAAAATTCCCTTTCAACAATTCCGCCAATAGACGAAAAGTACTGGAATTATTTTGCGCATCGGTATATATCGCTCACCCGCAATAAAAGTAACACATCTCGACAAAAGTAAATTTCACAGGAGAGGCAAAAGAAAATTTGCATGGTTTTACTGTAACAAGAAATTATAGCGCTTAGCTCAGCATGCAGGAGTAAAAAAGTGCATATAAAATTATCAAGCCCCTAAGAATGAAGGCATAGGATGAGGGTTGGAGGGTTGGATAAATTTACCTCCCTACACAATACACCCCTCTTCTGTGGTCATGAATGGACAAATAGCGTAATAAAGTGATTTTTCGTTTAACTACACTTATGAAACTTTTTGTGTAGCAAGACACCTGTGACAGACCTATTTGTGAAATAAAACGCAAAATGAATTTTTGCGAAATGTGTCACTTTTCTTGTGGATGTGCGATATGATCTATGGATTTTATACAAAACAAATAATATACAAAAGAATATTTAAATTAAAATATGCAAACCACAACTGAAGACGCAATTCCAGCAAGTATTATCATGGACAGTACTATAACAGATTCATTTTGTGTGGCCCTGTAAATGAATGATAAATGTTATGCATAGTTATATTCTACAGTAAGCATCTTGGGGTGCATCTCAGTGATTTATATCGATTTCAATGTGTTCCAAATACTGTAACATCATTTAAATGCATTTCAAATGATTTTACCCCATAGACCATACTGTAAAGAAATTTTCATACTTGTCTGTTATCTGTCGATCACTTTTCGTAATAATAGACAATCGCCAAACTATAGGATGTAACGCCAATAATGGATGATTGTGGCGTTCAGTTGACATCAGAAGTGTTTACCCGTGTTTGTTATGTCATCAAAAGATTTTTAATTCGATGTTTTATCTATATTTTTAATGATGTTTTACTATTTATTAGGTGAAAAAATATAAAATATTCATTTTTAATTCATAAATATGTATTAGTTATTTTAACTCTAATTTCATTAATACTTTTATGTAAAAAATTTTGGAATGACAACTTTCTTCATCAACTTTCTTCCGGGTAATTCCGGGATTTATGCCGCACATTTTTTTGAATGTGTGTATAAAGTCCCATGGTGGAATAAAATAAAAAAAATCATGCCGTGCTATTTAATGTTAAATATACAACGCGTGTACTGCGACAAAAAAATTCAAAAAAATTATTACTATTTTTTAACAATTTTTTTTCTAAAACATTACATTGCGGCGCGTCACCCGTACATTCAGGCTGAGACGCCGCACTTGTGCGGTAGTTATTCCGCGCTTGTAATAAGAACAGAATGAAGCTATAAATAAAAATAATAAAAAAAATTCATATCTGGACTATAATTATGGATGCAATAAAAAATGAAACTAAATGAGTACATTGAAACGTATTAGTAGATTCAAACTAATAAGTGTTGCCTACTTTCACTATTAAAATTATCGACTTACTTTTTTACATTAAATTTTAATTGTTATTTCAGCAACAACGTAACATCAATGAATTAGAAAGGGAAAAGAAAAAAAAAGTAAAATTGTGTTTACATAATTTATTTGTTACCCCTTTCGGGACCGGTGGCTTTTACACAAATTTTATTTGGTTGGTACCACTTTTTTAAAAGAAGTTACCTTTACTTAAATAATCATGGAAATGCTCTAATTAAACAAAGCAAATATTACTTTTCCTTTTTACTGGTGAAGGAAACAAATTTTGTAAGCTCTTTATGAAGGTGCTTATATGCACCTATGGTCCCGAATGGTTAAGAGATCGACTTCAATCTACAGAAAAAGTGTCGAAAAAGTACAGTCTTTATGTAACTACAATTAAACACATGATGCAACGGAGACAATTACACTTCCACTTTTTTGGAGTAGTTTGCAAAGAACGTGTGCGTTACGCGTAATCCAATTTTTCATTATTATTATCTTGACTTGCATCTTTCTTGCCCTTCTTACTTTTTATTTTCCCCTTTTTCTCCTTTGGTTTTAGTAAACTTAATAACATGCCTAACATGATTAGTCTGTGCAAAAGAAAAGGAAAAGTTAATAACACTTAATCATCCCGTACAAAAGAAACTGCGGCATGTATACCGCAATAGCTATGCGGCATGTATCCCATTTTGCATGGTGCAGACGTCGGCCATCATAGTTACCTGCCATCGCTAAGGCGAATGGCGTAATCATACACAGAGTACTCTATACAACCGCTACACTTAGTTTTGACTTCGAAATCATGCATGCATTTAGTAATTAGCGTATAAAAAGTATTTAAACATGATGTGTTTAAAAGTTTGGACAGTGAAATCATTCACTTACGTCAAATTAAGGATTGTAATTCTACAAATAAACATCGAAATGGGATTCACGCTATTCACTGGTTAAAATAATCTCATTGAGCACCTATACTGTGCATTTGACGACCATCTATCGATAATTAGAAGAAATACGAGGGGTGCGGCATCTATCCCGTATGCGGCGACTCTCCCGGAGTTACCTTATAATTTGGCGATGTTTTTTTTGTTGTTGTTGTACGGAAAACAGTCGACGGGTTAATAAAAAAGTACCGAAATTTTTGTGAGCAAACGATCTATAAAGGCTATGCACTTCCTTTTCATTATTAAACATGCAAGAAAATCTCAATAACATATGTCACTTACATAGAATCCGAGTATATTTATGTTAGCAAGGGCATGGACAGACAAACAGACACGTGGATAGATATATCGAATTAAAAATGGAAAGTATAAAAAATATCTATATACATCAGGGTTCGTACGCTTCAAGGACTTTCAAGCACATTTTACCAGAATTTTTGTAAAGTAATATTTGCATTATTCAATGAAAAAAATCTATCTTTAGATATGGCGACCAGCGCTTTACAAAATTTCTGGTATTAAAACACCTAAAATCCCCTGAATCAATTGATGCGTACGAACCCTGTATATGTATATTTTTTCGAATACAGTAATACATCGACTTACGACAGCAATTTGTTACAAGACTAACGACGTAAGTCGAGGTACATCTAGATGAGCAAAAAAGGATAAGTAATAAAAATTTACCAAAATCTAGTGTATATGTTAAAGTAAGAATTAAGGGTAAACCTAGGTTTAACCGGTTAAAGTGCGGATTACCCAGGCCTTACGGATAAAGCCCGAAAAAATCCCAACGCTTCCATCTTTAGCTGGTTAAACCTAGGTCTAACAAATCTTGGTCGGTCAAAGCCCGAAATTATTATAAAACATCTTTGTAGAAACATATTAAAACCTTGTAATCAGAAAAATTATGCACATGTTAGGCTTAACGAAAATAAAATGTAAATATTAAAGAAAAAATATATATCCCTGAATACGGCAACCTAGTTCTGCAGCAATCTGAAAAACTCAGGAAACTCCTTAAAGCTGCAGTTAGTAAATGCAGGTAGGAACGCTACACGTTCATAAACAGATAAAAAAAATCACTGGATTCAGCAAACTAGTTGTACAGCAATCTCAAAAATGCAAGAAACTCGTTAAAGCGGCAGTTAGTAAACGCACGTATGAACGCTAATCTGCTGAATCACTGGATTCAGCAAACTAGTCGTACAGCAATCTCAAAAATGCACGAAACTTGTTAAAGCTGCAGTTAGTAAATGAACGTATGAACGCTAATCTGCTGAATCCCTGGATTCAGCAAACTAGTCGTACAGCAATCTCAAAAATGCACGAAACTCGTTAAAGCGGCAGTTAGTAAAATCACGTATGAACGCTAGTCTGCTGAATCACTGGATTCAGCAAACTAGTTGTACAGCAATCTCAAAAATGCACGAAACTCGTTAAAGTGGCAGTTAGTAAATGCACGTATGATCGTTACGCGTTCATAAACCAAAAAAAAAAAAAAAAAAAAAAAAAAATCACTGGATTCAGGAAACTAGCTGTGTAGCAATCTCAAAAATGCACAAAACTCGTAAGGCCCACATTCTTGAGAAATATACAATAAATGGTTAATATAAACCATTACAATAAAATATACATAAAATTATTAACTTACCTTAACAGACATCTCCTTTCTTGAATGCTCAAGCACAAAATACCTGCTACGGTAAGAACTGATTTTAACCGGTTAAAGCTGGAAGCGTTGGGAATGCTTCGGGCTTTAATCGACCAAGATTGGTTAGACCTATCTTTAACCGGTTAAAGATGGAAGCGTTGGGAAATCTTCGGGCTTTATCCGTAAGGCCTGGGTAATCCGCACTTTAACTGGTTAAACCTAGGTATACCCTTCATTTTGCTTTAGCCGTAATATATATATTCTATTGTATTTAGGGATTATGTTACATGCATTTAACATTAGCAAAAAGATGCGTTTGCAATACCAGAATTTGGAATAAATTGAGTTGTTAACTTACAATTTATTGTTCTTCTAGCTGCCACGTTCGAGTCTTTGAGCTTGTGAAAAAATTTTGCAATGACGTTTGAACCTACAAATTTTAATTTTTATCTCTTAGAAACTCTTTGTAACAGCATAATGAGTTTTCTAAGATTTTTCTAGTCGTTGCTACACTTTACTCGTCTGAATTCATATTTTCAAAAATCTTCATTCCAGACTCAATAATGTTTAGTCCTAAATGTCCCCTACAATAATTTTGTAACCGTCGTAACCTTCTTTCTTCCCCCTAAGCTCAAAATCTTCATCTATTTCTTCGACAGTACTTTGTTTCTTTAATTCGATAAGTTCGTCGATGGCTAATTCCGGATCAGGGGAATTCATAAGTTCAACAACATCTTCAGCATCAATCTCTGAGTTCCTTTCTATTTTCGACGATTTCATCAATTAAGTGAGATGCAGAATCACAATTTTCAGATATTTTCTTAGTCCCTGCGAAGGAAAAGGGCACAGTCTTTCCGAAGCATCTCTCATTCTTTTTTGCTGAATTTCATCCAATGAATTCCCTATGACTGTGACTGCATCTGAGATATTAAATTTATTCCAAAAGTCTTTGAACACGTTAAGCGCCACGTCAGCCACCGGTGGCTGACAGCGAACTTTCCGTTTAAAACGCGTCATTCACCGATGGCTGACGTCTAAAATATGATACAAAACTGAAAAAATATACATTGTTTTAAATAATTACTGAACAAATATTTAAAATTTACCTACCTTTTATTTATTACAGGATTATACTTTCTTAAAAATTACTTTAAACATTGTAAATTTTCAGCGCTTCAGTGTCAGTAATCGTGGCACTCGACGTGTTAAAAAGTTTAGAGTGCGTCTAAATTAAAGACATTTTTTTCCAGGCCAGATGACGTAAATGCGGGGTGACGTAAGTCGGGGTACTACACTGTTAAAAATTTTGCAGCATTCTGGCAGGTCATTCGACCGTTTTTTGAGAAAATGGTTTCATAACCATAATTTAACACTATTCTGACCATAAAATGGCCAATAATGTGGTCAGAATAGTGTTAAATTACCGGTTGTGTAACCATTTTCGGGAAAAACGGTCAAATGACTTGCCAGAATGCTGCAAATTTTTAACAGTGTACTGTATTAATTTCGTGGTTCATATATTTTCTTTTATAAACTGTGGTAATTACAAAACGAAAATAAAAATATGTTTGGGATTTTAATTAGTCTTTCATAAAAAAATAAAATAAAATAAATAGCATTGTATGATTTTATAAATTATAATTGAAAAGAAATAAAAGTATTTTTCTCGGGGTGTACAAAAACAATAGTAAAATTATTATATAACCAAAAGTAAACACATCAATACCTCATGGCTATAAATAAAAGAAAAAAAAAATTAGAATGTCATAAATAATAAAGCAATATCTAATTACAGCCATAAAAGAAGTTAATTAATTAATAAAGTTGAAGTTAATTAATTCTTAAATCACGGTAAAAATAAGTATAAGATAGATATTATTTTTTGTTTTAAATTTCTCCAACGTACATAAATCCTTATAATATTTTTAGATTCTTTTAAGAAAAGACGGGAAAATAATCATTTGAACTTTGAAGGAAATAAAAATAAATTTTACGTTGCAATAAATATTTTTCTTCTACTAATTAAATAATCTAGCAACATATTTAAAAAAAACCCCTCTTAATTAGAATAATATTTGCTTCATTTAAGTCTTAGAAAAATGTAATTTTAGAAGCCATTTAAAAGTAAAAAACATTCTAGTCTTGTTAAAAAAGATGTTACTTATTGCTTTGTCATTTTTGTAGCTTTTTACTTTCTTCCGTTTTTACAAGAAGAAAGTATTAGATTCGTGAAAATTTTCGACTTCCGGTTTTAGAAGGCTTTATACGCTTTAGAAGTTACACGATTTGATGGTTTTTAGAAAATGTCTGTATGTGAGTCTGCCTGTCACTCTGTGAGTCTGTATGTGACAAAAATTTCGTGGGCGCTCTATTTCAAGAACTAATGCACAGAATTTCACAAAACTTTAGATTCAGTTAGACCTTGATATGAACTGGTGCTGATTACTTTTTGGTGTAAATAGTCCAACAGGTGGCGCTGCTATGCTGCCTTTTTCCCGATTTCCAAAATAGCTATATCTCGAGAGCTAATGCATGGAATTTCATAAAATTTCAGATTCAGTTAGTCCTTGATATAATTTGATGCTGATTACTTTTTGGTGAAAATCGCCCAACAGGTGGCGCTGCTAGGCTTCATTATTCATGATTATCGCAATAGACAAGACCTCAAGAATATCAAGAACTAATGCATGAATTTTCCTCAAACTTCAGATTTAGTTAGTCCCTGATATAAATTAGTGCTATTTAGTTTTTGGTGTAAATCTACCAACAGGTGGCGCTGCTGTGATGCATTTTTCACCATTTCAGCAATACTTGTATCACAAGAATTAATGCATGAATTTTCATGAAGCTTCAGTTAGTCCCTGGTATAAATTGGTCCTAATTAGTTTTTGGTATAAATCGCCCAACAGGCTGGCGCTGCTATGCAGAATTTTTTATGATTTCCGCAATAGCTCTTTCTGAAAAACAAATGCACGGATTTTTATCAAACTTCAGATTCAGTTAGAAGTTGACATAAGTTCGGTGTAATTAGATTTCGGTTTAAATCATTTAACCGGTTGCGCTGATAATGCTGTATTTTTCTGGAAGTATTAACATGATAGAAGAAATTTTGGGATTGCCACATCCGACTTGTTTATTTTGGTGTTGACTTTAAAAATGGTGGAACAAGTGTTAATAACAAAAAAATGTAAGCAATTTTCATATTCTTTTCTAAACAATGCAAATTTTTTTTATACTTTTAAAAATTTATTTTTTTCCAATGTACATATCAATAAGTATTATAAATAAATAAACGTAAATTTAAAAAAAAATGTTTAAAGGGCGACACCAATTTAAAACTTCTAAAAAATTGAATTTTATTTTAGTTTTTCGATATATTTTACTTTGATTTTCCGATAGGGACTGCTCAGAAATAGGAAACCAAGTCTGTAGAGGATAAATGTCTCTCCCGGTCTCCTTTATTTATGATATCCAATTTATTTATGAATTGAATGATATAATTTTACACTTGAACAACAAAGTTGAAATTGTTTATGACCGGCAGCCTGTTCACTTGCGCTCTAACTTCCGTAAAAAGTTTCAACTGTAAAGAGGAAGCTCGTGCTTCACGTGCCTTTTGGATAATTATCTGCTGATCTCTGATTAATCAGTTTTTAATGAAAGCAATTATAATACTTTTTTTCCAGATATTAAAATTCAGAGCTATGTTGCATATAATTAAATAATTTATAATTACAAAAGGGAAAATGCACCAATAAAATATTATAAAACCATGCTTGATTTATAGAAATTGTTTCAAAAATGATGTGATAAACTTTTGGAGATGAAAGAGTACGCTACAGCAAGTAATTTTCGTATTTAAAAAAAAGGTCATAATCCATTTGTTCATTCACAATATGCAGGGTGTTTCACTTCAAGTTATACCTCAATTATTATATCTGATATTAATAAAAATGAATCTATTTTAACGAAATTTTGAATAAACGTACCTTGAATGTGACAAATTTAGTAGTATTATTAGAATAGGTGTAAGTTATCATAGGGGCTCCATATTCTGAAATGTAGTTGACATTAAACTCGAACCGAATCCGAAAATTCCAATTTAAGTCAACTCGCAACCCGACTCGAACTTGACAAAAAATCTCCTGAATCTGCAACTCGACCCAAACCCGCAAAAATACTTTTCGGCGACTCGCAACCAGACCCGAACCCTCCGAAATATTTCAAACCGCACCCGACCAACACCTACTTGAACTCTTACAAAGCCGTTTGGCGCTCCTCCGAGATTCCACTAACGTCATTAACAGTGGACCGGTGGACCGTCCGATCTATCCCACTAAACTGGTTTTCAATCTCACCTCCTTCTCCCTTCTTCTTATAGCAATAGCATAGTAGCATTGCTTGCTTGAACGTGTATTTCATCGATGTCGAAATTGAATGTTTTGTTCTAAAGCATTGTTGGATAATAGGAAACCATTTGATAATAAGGTAAGATTTTTATCTTGATTAATCTTAAATATTGCTTACATTTATTTATTTATATGTGAACCCTCTAGTATTTTTTACCTGCTTTTGATGTGTTGAATATAAGATATACAAGTCACCACGTGTTCTGAAACTTAATGTGAGTGTTTTTTTTCTTTGGGGGGGGGGGAGGCGTTTAATATGTAATATTTCATTATTTCGGAATGCAATTATGCTATATTGTTTTTTACCGACTCATTTTTTTTTCAAATATTCTTATATTTGTATACGTAAACATGACTGAAGCATAAGTGTATCTTCATTTAGTGGTAGTAATAATAACAATTGTTAATATAAAATAGCTGCCTTATACATATTATTTTAAGAAATCAGATTGGTTGAATTCATTTATTAATTAATAATTCATTTATTGGACTACCTTTTAAAGTGCGGAATTCTTGAAATCTTATCGTTTAGGTCATGATACTGATTTTTAAAACGAAAGGAAAGAAAAGCAATTTCACTACTTTGTTATTATGTTAAAATAATTGCATGTATTAACTATAAACATTTATGTGTATATGATATCAATGCTCTTACACTTTAAACTACGTTAAATAATGCATATATTAAATATTTATTGCTGTCATTTATTTATTCTGTTCTATTATTATTATTAAATTTTTAATAATTTAGCTTTTAGTCATTATGTTAATAATTTATGTACCTCGACATATTTTAAACTTAATGTAATTAAAATATTTATTATCTATTATGTATAAAACATGTCTTATTCGGGTGAAATATATAGTCATAGTTACCAAGAAAGCATTGCTTTACTTATATTATTATTATTATTTTAATGGTTTAAAGATTAATTGAATAATACTTACTTTGACATATTATTTTCGAAATTTTAATTAAATCATAGCAAAATACAGAAAATAATATTTTAGTCATACATGTAAATATAATGATATAGTAAAAAATTATACAGTAAAAAGTATATAAAATATGGATAATTAATAATAATACATTTTAAAAATATTTAATGTAGTTTAAAGTTTAGTTTGATCGTCAAAATAATAATAATGTCCAACAAATTACACATTGCTATTATAAATATTAATTATGTTTTTAATTAGGTTTTTTTTTTTAAATAATACTTTGAAGATTGGGAATATTTCATTTAATGAGATATTTAATGAATTTCTTATGTCGTATTGTTTTTGTTGTTTTAATATAATTTTATAATAAATATGATAGTCAGATTAAAAAAAATATATAACATGATTTTTTTTAATCTAATGAAACTATATAAAATAACGAATAATTCCATTATTACAATTTATTTTTTTCCCTTAGTTTTTAATTTTTCTAAACGTCCATTTTAAAAAATATTGGTATTTTAATTCCCGAATTTTATTATTCCGTGTATTTTAAAACTTATGAAATATTAATAAAATTTATAGTCCATTAACTATGATAACTTTATTGCCAATTTATATACTACATTTTACCTTTATATATTTCAGTTGTTTAAATTATAGAATAAATAATACTTGTTTTTAAGTCAGATAGGTAAAATTGATGTTAATTTTTTTTTTTAAGTCAGATGTGTCAATCTAATGTTATTTTATTATTATTATTTCAATAATCAAAGTGAGTTTTAAACAATTTTGAATAATGCATAATATTATTAAAATTTTTGATATTTAATTTTTGTCTTTTAATTTAACATTTTTTGGTACCATACATATTTCAAAATTTATCAAATCTAAAAATTTAATATTCTAGCTTATGTAAAATGCATATCGTTTTCAGATAATGAAATATTCACTTTTATTAGTTGCCATATACTGACAAAATTATCTTGAATTTCCCTAAAAATCCCCATCTATAATATTGACTTTATTGCCAATTTGTATATGGAACATGTTTATGAATCTTTATAGATTTCACGTATGCGTTCTATCAGATGTATTTAATAATGGTTTGAAAATTAAGGGAATATTTCATCTGGCATACTATTTTTTTTTTAAGTTTTAGGATAAATAATAACGATATAAGTAAATAAAACATGATATTTTTTCAATTAAATTAAACTACAATAAGTAATGAATAATTTTAGCATTACTGTTTACTTTATTAC
This sequence comes from Maratus speciosus, assembly GCA_963932465.1. Lineage (NCBI taxonomy): Eukaryota > Metazoa > Arthropoda > Arachnida > Araneae > Salticidae > Maratus > Maratus speciosus. Next base: position 96,559,877 of record OZ010799.1, read on the forward strand.
TTTTTAATTTCACTAAACGCTTAATTCTTAATTTGTTGGTATTTTAATTCTTATGCTTCAGTTCTGGACATATTTTAACATTTATCGAATATGAATGATAAATAATAATCATAATTTTTTACGGTATTTAATGTATTTTAAAGCTTGATTTGATTGTTAAAAAAAATATATAATGTCCAACAAATTACATATTATTAAACATTATTATTATCTATAGAATTAAGAGTAATAAACATAGCAATATTACTTTATGCTTTTTTATATTTAAAGCTACCTTATATTCAACATTATCAAAATAACTTACATACTTTGTAAACAATACATCAAAAGCAGATAAAACATATAAATAAGTAAATGCATAAAAGATTTATCAAGATAAAAATCACTTACCTCATTATAAATTGATTTTACCATTATCTATAAAAATGTTAAACAGCGCTTGAGAACAAAAAAAAAAAAAAAAAAAAAAAAAAAAAAAAGTTGAAAGTACAAATTAGTTTCACTGAAAGATGATTTTTGAAAGTGATTTTTTTATGAGATACATCTGAGTTATATTTTTTCACAATAATTACTTTTTTAATATAAAATTAATGCATTAATGTTTTATTAATTTTCTCTTTTAAAATTAATCTGATTTACCTAGTGTAAATAAAAAAATCTCTAGCCAAATATTTATTTTTTTATTTACTAATGTGTATTTCGTAAAATTGGAATATAACTGATTACGAAAATCTTTAAATAAATTGTTATATATGTATTTAAAAATTAACCTTTGTTTACAAAGTAGGAAGGACATGAAAAAAAAAAGGTTTTAATTTAATTCTATTTAAAAAGACTATGTAGTGGAAAAATTTACAAGTTAAATAACAGCTAATAATTTTTCAACTCTCAAAGAAAAGGGCAGAGTTCCACCGGGGAAAAAGAACGTAGGTCGTCTAAGAGTGACGTCACAAAATTTCCCAAAGGCTTTATGTCAAGTGGGTGTTGACCCGACCCAAACATGAAATGATAGGAAAGTAAATAATGTTTTAATGCAATTATAAAAAAAATAATCTACAATTATAACTTTAATACTAATTTTATGTTTTATATAGAAAAATGGACAAATCTATATATTTTAATATTTTAACTCTCTGAATATTGGACACTTGATCTTTGAATAGAATCTTGCATCATGTCGGGTTAACCCTAGTTTTCGTTTTATCGATTCGTAATGACTCTAATTTTATTCCTGCGGGTTGAGTTCACCTTAAAATAATTCCTGCAGGCCATATTTAGTTTTTTTGCAAGTCATGTTGCTAAGATTTTCACAAAACGTTTGAGCTGAACTATGTTTTAGATGAAAATAAAACATATTTGAATATGAATGTATATATATTCAATTTACTGCATGAGAAATTACATGCATGAGAAATTACATGCATAAGAAATGTTATCATAGATTATTCTTTACTTAAGACGCATTTTTTCTTCTCGCAGAATATGAAAAATATTACCAACATTTCGTTTTCTACACACACAAAAACACATGTATCATACTTGTGATAGCTTATACACACGTAGGCATGTTATGTGCTTGTATAATGAAATGTGCTCACTATTCAGAGGTGTAAGCCTATGTACAAATATGTAAGTGTTACGAATTGAAAGTTCTCTAAACAGAGTTGTTTGATTTTCAGGAGTGTCCATTATGGAGGTCTTATTGTATAGAAATTTTTAAACTGAAAAAATATTTAGAAATTCTTTCGAAAAATCGGATCAACCCGAATCCATCCCGCAAGACTCAAAACCCAACCAGAACCCGAAACAAAGAAAGTCAATCCGAACCGAAGCAAAAAATTAGAAATCAACCCGACTCGAGCTTGAATCGCAACGAAAAAATATAGCACCAACTATGACCCGAACAGCGGGTCGAGTCGTTTGCTAGTAAAAGCGAATAACTCGACCCGATGCAGGATTCAGTTGGTATTACATAAATGATAGAATTATGGTACACAGAGCCGTGCTAGCTGAACATGTGCAGCAAATGCAGACTGCCACAAGTAAAACAGGAAGAAAAATCATGCGTTAAGCAAAGATTATAAAACTTTTTCCAAATACATTCAGGTTACTGTGACAAAAACTTATTCTTTTAATAAGATTAAAAATGATATCTAAAAGTAAACAATTTAGAAAACCCATAACACCTTTCGAAACTAAATTTCAGTAATGAAAATCAGTAGGCGAAAAGTATTCAAATTCTTTGGTAAAGCCCTTTATATGACATATAGATTTGTATACATACTTACATTCTACGCTAAAATTTAATCCAGTTAGGAAATTAGAAATTCCCTTTCAGCAATTTTACTCAATAAACGGAACTATACTCCAATTATTTTGTGCAACTCTGTATATGATCTATAGAGTGTAGGAACACTAAATAATATCTAAAAATTTGGTTAAATTTAAAAATGCATACCACAGCTGGAAACGCACAACCTGCAATTTTCGCTAATGGACAATACTGTAATCGAATTCTTTTGTGTGTCCCTGTGAATATACTATAAATGCTATGTGCACCCTATTCTAAAGCAAGCATCTCTTATTAATTACAATATCTTATATCAATTACAATATCTTATATCAGTTACAATATCTTTGAAAAAGTGTTTTCCTCATGGGCCGTAATGCAAAATGAACTATAAATGATAGTATTTACCTTGTATTTATCTGGTATACAGAAGTTTTCTGGTTCGATGCTAGCCCTCGGAGTTAAGTTTTTTACTAGAATAAATTTTAATTTTACAGAATTTTTGAATAAATTTTGGGCATTTTGAGACCAAAAGTTGTTGAAAAATATTTAAAAAAATATTTTTTTAATTAAAAAATTACTTAAAAAATCGAGAAATTTTAAATTTTGTTTAAACTTCCGCTACATTTTTGAAATTACGCGATTTTAAATTCCGTTTAAACAATTTGTTTTGTTTTGAGAAAATTCAAAATTTTAAATTTTGCTAAAACCTCCACTAAATTCTTGAGAAACTTCCGTATTTTAAATTTCGGTTAAACAATTTTTTTGTTTTTAGAAATTTTAAATTTTATTTAAACCTCAGCTAAATTTTTAAATTTCGGAATTTTTAATTTTGTTTAAATAATTAGAATTGGATATTTTTAATGTGTTTTTAAAAAAAAATAGCTTCTGTTTCTAATAATTTTAAAATTCAATTTAATGGTGCTGCTATCTACATAAGGACTAATAATTATAAATTTATAATTTGTATTTATTATTTAAAGGATAAAATGTTTTGAACGGATTATTGAATTGAACCCTATGTGCGTTCTTCGATCACACTAACCCGCTTGTTCTACATATAGCAAAGCTGCCACAGGCGACTATTTTTATATTATGTTTGCACCACTATCTTAAAAAAAAAATACATTTTGTAGTATATTTCTCTTGCAAATGTTGTCAAAGCGCATGTAAAAGATTTTTGCTTTGAAAAAGTGGTACGAAATAGAATTTAAAAGTAGTCATCTGTGGCAGCCCTGATATAGTTCATAATTTTTAAATACATAGAATATAGACCAGTAAGACAGAGAGAATGATAACGATCTAATGAAAATAACTGTTTCGATAACAGGTAGAAAACAGAAACTCGAGTTTACTGATCTTTTCAATAAATTAAAGAATTATCAAATAATTTAAGATATGATATTTGCGGTTCAGCGATTCGAATTTTTGTTTATTGATTTAAGTAAAATAAGATTTCACGTTTCAATTATCAGTGAGGATAAAGCCAAAAGTGAAAATAAAAATTACATAGTTATTTCTTAAATCGTCATAACATAAAATAATAATTCAAACAGAATTTTCTAATCAAACAAATTCGTTACTTCTTTATATACGGAAGTAGTATGCACATATTTTGGTCGTTTACCCGTTATCTATCAGTCATTTTGGGTAGCATATTTAAGTAAAGACTTAAATAATTAGATAAAAGATTAAAAAAAAGTCAGTTCAAAGAGCAGTTATGATAAGGCATATTATAAATAATTGACGCTTAATGTGATGACAGTTACTGTTAATATTGTTTATGCCAGTATTTCATTTTAGCTCCCGTAAGTACTTATTTACTTTTTAACACTTTCCGACACAGTTGAAAAGTGTTTATGAACTGCGTTTGTCTGTCCGTCTGTCTGTCTGTCTGTGCTCTAACTCGCGTAAATATAGTTCAATTGCCATGAAATTGATATTTGTTATTGGGATTTACTATGGCATATTCGGTATTGATAATGAGGTGTGTAACATTTACGGTTCCTTTACAGGGACACTCAAAAGAATTCCGTTACATTACGGTCTATGGGGAAATATCGTTTACGGTGTTTTGTTAATGATATTACACAATTTTAGACATATTAAAATTGATATATGTCACTGAAGTGTACTACAAGGTTCTGACTATAGAACTTGGTGAACATAGAATTTATCGTTCATTTACTGAGACTCACAAAAGTATTTGTTTACAGAAGAAAATGGACAATTAATCGAACTATTGAAGCCCACGAACAATAACTGATGGAAGGGCGTTTTCAGTTGTGGTATGCGTTTTTAAATTGAAATATTTTTAAAACTTCACTTGGTGTGTATATATTGTATAAATCATGTACAGGAGTGCACAAAAGTTTTCAACAACATCCGTTTATTGGCGGAAATTGCTGAAGAAAAATTTCAACTCTGCTATGCGTTTAACTGAACTAACTTTTAGCATACTATGTAGATCATATACAGGGTTGCACAAAACATCCGTATATTTTCCCAATTATTCATGGTCATAGCAGAAATTGTGTTTTCAAATGCATTTTGCGTCTTCCAAATTGTTCATTTAGACATCATCTTTCATCTTAGCAATCTGCGAAGTTTTGTTATAGTATTCTGAATGCGTTGGAAAGTGTTTCATAATCTATGCCGTAAGCATGATTTTTCTTTCTTGTTAATTCTACTTTTTGAGTACTAATCACATGAAATATTCCATCTTGAAACTAGTATGTTGTGGCCATCACAAAACTTTCTTCTATATAAATCACGTCAATTAAATCATTTAAATAGTACAAGAAATAACAACGATTTAGGACCAATTCATATCAAAGTATATCTGAATTTGAAGTTGGATGAAAATTCGTGCATTAGTTCTTGAGATAGAGCTATAGCGAAAATTCTGAAAAAATGTAGCATAGCAGCGCCACCTGTTGAGCGATTTACACCAAAAGTAAACAGCACTAAACGATATCAAGGTATACTTGAATCTGAACTTTGTTGAAAATCCAAGCATTAGTTCTTGAGATAAAGCTATTGCGGAATTCGCAAAAAATACAGCATAGCAGCACCACCTGTTGAGCGATTTACACCAAAAGTTAAACAGCACTAATTTACACGTCAATTCATGTCAAGGACTAACTAAATCTGCAGTTTGGTGAAAATCCGTGCAATAGTTCTTGAGATACAGCTCTTGTGGAAATCGTGAAAATGCAGTACAGCAGCGCCACCTGTTGGGTGATTTACACCCAAAAATTAAATAGCACTAATTTATATCAGGGACTAACTGAATCTGAAGTTTGGTGAAAATTCATGCATTTTTTCTCGAGTTAGAGCTATTGCGATAATCATGAACAATGCAGCATACCAGCGCCACCTGTTGGGCGATTTTTACAAAAAAGTAATCAGCACCAAACTATATCTTGGACTAACTGAATCTGAAGTTTTATGAAAATCCGTGCAGTAGTTCTTGAGATATAGCTATTGCAGAAATCGTGGAAAATGCCACATAGCAGCGCCACCTGTAAGACGATTTTCACCAAAAATTAATCAGGTCCAGTTTATATCAAGGTCTAACTAAATATGAAGTTTTGTGAAATTCCGTGCATTAGTTCTTGAGATAGAGCGCCCACAATATTTTTGTCACATACAGACTCACAGAGTGACAGACAGACTCACAGACAGACATTTTCTAAAAACCATCGAATCGTGTTCTGGGCATTCTAAAACGTATAAATCCCTCGAAAACCGGAAGTCGAAATTTTTCACGAATCCAATACTTTCTTCTTGTAAAGATAGAAGAAAGTAAAAATGACTCAAATTAAAAATTTAGAAAACATTCATTTTTTTTCCTTACTAGCTTTGAAACTTTTCGGCCAATTGGCCAAGTTTTAAGTACAAGGTTTTAAGTACAGATAACCAAGTTAGTTCTAGGACAAAATAAGTAAATTTGATAAATTAAAAAGAAACCGAATTATATTGAATGCTTGTTTTTTTTTATGGAAAATAAGAGCGATTTAAAAAAGTCCTTCCGGCCAGTGCCGGGAGGAAGAGCTTTCATATTCCTTATTTTTAAAAAGCTAGCTTATATTATTCAAACACACGAAGCTCAATTTAAAGGAAACCGATTATAGAAGATTCAATACTAATTTTTATCAATACCAAATCATTATGATGAGAATTTCGCGAAATCAAGCTGGCCAGCGAACTCGGTCGAGACATTGGTATGTACTTTGTACACACTAAGGTACATCCATATCGGTTCATGAATACGCCTGTTATCGTGTGACAAAAATTAGGACGTTTCAAAATGTCAGCTACGGTAGAAATTCAAAGTGCTATAACTCAGACATTTTTTAAGATATAGACGAAACAAAAACTGCTCCGGAATCTTTGTATCAAGGTCGAACACTTAAGAAAAAAATATTTTTCAATTTTCAATTTCTTGGTACCACATTTCAAATTTTACATTTTTAAAATTTTTTAAATGACCGCCATTTTGAAACAAGATGGCGGATGAAGCTGGCCAACGAACTCGCTCGAGACATTGGCATGTACTTTGTACACACCAAGGTACATCCATATCGGTTAATGAATACGCCTGTTATCGCGTGACAAAAATCAGGACGTTTCAAAATGTCTGCCACGGTAGAAATTCAAAGTGCTATAACTCAGACATTTCTTAAGATATAGAAGAAACAAAAACTGCTCCGGAATCTTTGTATCAAGGTCAAACACATACGAAAAAAATATTTTCCAGTTTTCAATTTCTTGGTACCACATTTCAAATTTAAAATTTTTAAAAACTTTTTAAATGGCCGCCATTTTGAAACAAGATGGCGGATGAAGCTGGCCAACGAACTCGGTCGAGACATTGGTATGTACTATGTACAAACCGAGTTTCATCCAAATCGGTTCATAAATACGAGAGTTACAATGTGACAAAAATCATATATATATATATATATATATAACCATTAATTAAACATAACCTACCACCATCAAAAACCTTAATATTGTGAATTAAAGCTGTAAGTATAAAATAAAGTGCCAAATAAATTATTATAAGAATTATTATGGAAGAAAAAAGAAGAAAGTGGACACCGACAAATAATGGAAAATCTTATATATTGAATTACGTTTTCAAGGGCACAGAATTCAATGATATAAGCAATATGGTTGTTTTCTGTGAGAAAAAAAAAGCTAAAGCTAAAAAAATTTTTTTTCTCTGTGCCCGAACAACCATTATAATCAAGTGAATAGATTCAAAATGAAAACAGAATAGAATCAAATAATATGAAATGGAAAATTCAATAAAACCAATTTAAATATTTATAGCATATAAAATAGAAATATTACACAACGTACCGATTAATATTTCAGTTTTTAAAAATATATCCACTCGCACATGGATACCATAATAACGTAAAGATTAAGTTGAATAAAACAATTAAGAAATCACAGTAATTGATACCAAAGGATGCAGTTAATACATTTTGAAATACCGTGATAAGTACAATTAATATAATATAAAAAAAATAAATAGAAAGTAATTACAATATTTTAAATAACTAAAAAACACTTTTAAATTACTTAATTACTATTTAACAATATCGTCAAAATATAGCGAAAAAAAACCCCTGGTGTAAGAAATTACTACTGAAAAGAAGCTGCAAAAGACAAAATTTATAACTTATCATCAAAAGACAAATTTTGGTGCTGCCATATAGTAGTATTTTTATTATTCAAATGTCACAAGATGAACAAATAAAAGCCTATGAATGTAAAAGAAATATCAATTGCAAAACCAAACAAATCCTTATATATAGATAATTATAAACCTAATATAAACCACACTATACATCATTATACACAAAAAAATTAAACTATTGTTAATAAAATTTAAAAAAAATGCATTCAAAATATTCTATTTTCTTACTATTTAAACTACACTAAGAATTTAAATAATTCTATAACATTGATAATATATAGCATATAGCTATATGCTATAAAATAAATTCAATAATAATTAATATAAATATATAATAAAAATAATAAAAAAATCGTTAATAATAACTATTATATATAAGATGTTTATAAAATGATCAGGAAATAAAAAACTTATGGAAGTATATAGAAGATTATCAGATACTTAAATTCCCATTACCTAAAAATCTCAAATATAGTGTGTGGATTATGTTCATACAGCCATAAAAATCCATAAAGTATGAATGTGGGACATTCAAGCACATTAAACCGATAATAAATTGTGTAACACAAAGTGAAAATAGATCAATATTAATAAGAATAGAGGAATAATAATAAAAATAATTACCAAATTTTAATACATACAGTATAACTTTAGTTATATTAAATATACTTATATGCATATTAATCACTATAAAAATGGCATACTATTAGTAATTAATATGGTATTGTCCTGAGTAAATTAAAATTTAATAACAAATTATTGTAAATTAAAAAAAAATTTAATTAAGCTAAATATAATATTAATGAAAGTCACCAATTACATATAAAATATCAAATCAACATCCTTATAAAATACGTATTAAAAATATAGTGATAATACAAAAGCCCATTTTTTTAAAAAATAAATTAACCATTGCGTATTATCCAGACAACACCACCCTCCTCCGTACTCTAACATCTACCCACCCATCCAACCTATAATAATTTTTTTATATTATTTTACAATTTTTAATTTTTTATAGATATTTTTTTTATTTTATATAATTTTTTGTAATTTGGTTTACGCATGTGTTAATTTGTTTTAAAAGATCATGTAAGTATAGTACTAATTGTATATTAATGAATATATGAATTTTTTTGGAAAACCATGATTTAATGCATCATAAATTAGTTTTTTAATATTATTGTTAATTAGAGGAGAAGAATATAAACATTTTATTCTATATAAATGATTAAGTACTATATTTCGATATACAGAATGATGTAGACACGATTTAAAATTTGTAAATGTATTAACTTTGAATTTAAATTCTTTACGTTTGTCATATAAATCTGTGATTGTTTTGTTGTCTTTTAATGTAATTTTAAGATCTAAGATGTTAATTGTATTGTTAGATAGAAGGTTTTCCGTTAATTCCAAATTAGTGAGATAATCTACTGGAAATTGAGTAATTACAGATTGATCAGTTTCAATTAAAATTATGTCATCAATATAACGATATAAATGTAGATTAATATTAGTAAAAGTACGTTCATAATGATATAAGTATAAGTCCGATAATAAACTGGATGTACAACCACCTTGTGGTATACCGACATGCTGTAAATATAAAATGTTATCTTGCAATATATAATTATTATAGATAATGAAGTTTGTTAAAGATTTAAAATATGCAATATCTATATTAGATGGTAATTCCGGTTTTTTATAATACTTTTTAAATAATGCATTTATAATATTATGTAAATGTAATAAGTCTATATTATTAAAAAGATCTTTGAAGTCATATATTATATACACAATGAAGATTTTTTAAAATATTGACAAGTTGATAGCTATTTTTTATACAATGTGTATTATCATTGTTTGTAGTAAGTATATATAATTGATTAAGAATTTTTAAAAGAAGTTTATTGGCTTCATTATTATATGTATTGCAACCAATAGTTACAGTCCTAAATTTAATTGGAGTTTTATGAAATTTGGGAATAAGAACTAAATATGGATAATTAAAGTTAGTAGATATAATATTTAATAGTTTATAATAACTTCGAATTTTACGATTATTTACAATTACATTTTCATTAGTTTTTTTAAAAGACTTATTAGAAGAAATACAAGTTGTAAGAAGTTGGTGATAATAAGATTTACATATAATTGCATAATTATTAGGAGATTTATCTACATATGTAATAATGTAGTTTTTTTTTTTGTAATTTAGTAATTTGTTGGAAAAAATGCTTTGTATTAATAGAAACCAAATCAGCAATATTATTTTTTAAAGTCATAGTTAATTTTTCAATTACTAATATTTTCCATTGATTAAAATATTCAATAGGCTTATTGTAAGAAATTGAAATTTTATAAATAAAAATATCAATATCATATGTAAACTGTTTGATAATAGATTTAACATTAAATTTAGATGGAAGTCTATATTTAGTACCATAACCCATTAGTTGTTTCAATTTAAAATCATTAACAATATCAATATTTCCATATATATATATATATATATATATATATATATATGTTAATTTTGAACGGAGGGTGGTTTCGGGGTCTGGGGGTCATGATCTATGAAAATATAACAAAATTTTTTGAAATCGCTTTCCTCCGAACGGCTGCAATAGGTAGCTTTTTGTAATGAAAGCTGCCTAACAGGTCGGAAATTGTACGTCGAATGTGGCAAACGAGGTAACGTTCGAACTACAACTAGTTTTATAAATATTCAGATCTTGGTGCAATAGCTGTTGCACTCTTATACAAAAAGGCATGAATACTAAATTTATTATGATTCTATATATTAAATTCAGTAATACTTAAATAATAGGACTCCAACTTAAATAGGACATAATCACCACGGCAACCTGGAATCATTACCTATCATCGGACATCATTGAATTAATGACGCATGATAGGATTTAATACAATGAAGAAAACTTTTATTAATATCTTTTTAAGTTTTGATTTTCATAAAATTTGACAGGATTCGACTAAATTCTGCAACGATTATATATATTAAATTTCAAACCATTCGGTTGTGTAGTTTTGCTACGTATTTATATAATTCCGAACGCCCCTAATTAATAATCTGTGTCTTTTAGCCCTTGTTCTTGCATAAAGCATACACTGTAAAAAAAATACTGCCAGTTTTCCGGTAGGAATCGGAAAAATAGTTGCCCTTATCGTACCGGAATAATTTCCGACCCAGCTCGGAATAAAATCCATAAAAATAAGGAAATAGTCAGTAAAACGGTATTTTACGGATTTTATTCCGATTTTACGGTTTTTATTCCGATTTTACGGATTTTATTCCGAGCTGGGTTGGAAATTATTCGGGTACGATAAGGGCAACTATTTTTCCGACTCCTACCGGAAAACTGGCAGTATTTTTTTTTACAGTATAGGTTATTCCATACCTAGCTGCGACCTTTTACGCTTTTTTCAAGCCAATCTTTCAGAAGAGAAAAATTTCGCTTGAGAATTTCTCGTTTAAATAAAACATATTTTACAAAAAAAAAAAAAAAAAGGTGCATTAAAAAAGCGATGGCATTTATGCCATGAGTGTATTTAGAAAAATATGCGCTTTTCTTTTTCCAATAACTGTTATTTCGTTTCATGCGGACGATGTAATAATCAATTGGTTTGTACTACTTGTTGTGAATTACCTGTTCCTAAATAACAGGAAAAATGCATTAATTTAATTCAGTTTTTGAATATAATCTAATTTATCTAATTTAATAAACTGCATGCAGAATTCTGTGATATAAGTAATAGATCGTTTCACACTTATAACTGAATTGTAATTAAATATGCTATCTATTAAACATATGTTTTTGGTCTATGATTACGGAAATCAACTTTTCTTAACAGACATATTTTTTATCGAAACATGACAGGCCTGCGGGCTGATGAAGGTTAAGTAATTTTCGCTAAATTTTAGTTCCCTCGTTTATAGACTACTTAGGTTCAAATAGCCACTAGCCACTTAGAATTTAAATCTCATCCCAATTTTACATTAGAAAGACTAAATTAATTACGACTAGAGTTGTCAGGTCCGGTTTCGCAAAAAGCGGGACAAGGATAAAAAAAAAAAAAAAAAAAAAAAGAGAGAGAGAAAATGAAAAAAGCAATTTAACAAATTACAACGACCATTTGGAAAATGATTTTTTCAAAGACTAAACTTTAAGACTTAAAAAATCGCACGGAGTTTATCATACATTACGTACGCCATGTATTACATTTTTCGGTACTGTAAATTTTTAAACTTCTACGGAGCTGGTCATACATTATGTACGCCATGGATTAAACACTAATATTCCTGGACCAATTTTAAATGAAATTTCATTTTGAACTTCTAAACATCACACAATATTACTTTATATATCGTCATATAGAGAAAAAATTGTATTTTTAATTGCAATTTGTTTGAAAGCTGTATCTCAGTTTGTTTCCGAGTTATTAATTTTTTTTTGTAGTTTTTATTACTTTTTTGTCATAGTGGAAACAGAAGTATCCATCTCTGTTGAAAGTAAAGGGAAAATACAGATTACTGTACAGACCAATCAGAAAACGAATAAAATTCAACTAATAAAACGCTTCAGATATGTTTTTGATTTCCTACCCTGACCGAGGACAACAATAATCATTTTTCCAAATCCTTCTATATATATATAAAAGTTTTGATTTGGAAATAGACCAATGAAAATCTGCGTAGATATTTCGGGTAGATCCACATCCAATTTGAATGCTTAAGCATGGCTTTTCATCGTTAATATTAAAAAAACTGTTGCATACAAAAATATGAAAATCAGTGGTATTATAGAGAAATGTTTGATAAATACGCTGATGCAGACAGTTTTCAAATCGAAGAATTATTTTAAGAGATATTTAATGCTAAAATTGGACAAAATCGTTCCATTAAAAAAGTTTTATTGGCCAAAAACTATACATGAGTATTTAATCATTTTTAGATCATTTTATACGTTATAAGTTCCCGGTGTGCAGATTGTATTTATTTTTCTTATTTGACTCATTTTTTGAGGTTTTATTTCAATTTTAAATTCAAATTTTCAGCATTTCGAGAGCTGTTTTTTACAAATTTTAGAAAATGTTATTAATTTAAACTGTTGCCAGTTGTATAAACAGCGCAAACAGTAATGTTTACTTCAAATTAAAAATTTATTTTACACGTGACTATTATAAACAGAAAATATAAAAAGCAGGAACTCATTGAAAATTACGTCATAAAAATTATAATTACATGTGAATTTTAAAAGAGACAGAATATTGTAAAATAATAAATTCATAAACATGCATTAGAAGTCTTAAATAGGAGAACTTACGTCACATTTACGTCACATTACACTTATTATATAAAATGAACAAAAAATAATATTGTAAAACAGTTTAAATTTAAAAATTGCTCGAGACATTTATTTGATATTTTAAGATGATCATAATATTTCATTTCTAACAAAAGTATTTTTACGTGAATATTAAAAAGAAAAAGAAAAGTTTGGTGAAAATTACGTCAGATTATAATTCTCAGATTCAAATTATAATTCAATCTTCCGAAATCTTTTTAAAGCCTATTAAATTATCGCGCTGTTAGAGTCTGCGGTGTCTGAACGGAGGTTGACGAGCGTAGCTCGTAGGGGGCAGAGCCCCCTAGTGGTTTAAAAAAAAATAGGGACAGCGGATTCTAAATAGGGATGAAATACTGATCTCTGTGAAAACAGAACCTGTCTGTAACGGAATCGTGTTTTAAACGTAAAAATTTCATTGTACCTAATGTAGGAATACCATACAATTAATTATACCTGATAAGATGACAGTCTGTAAAAAATTCAATTTTTTTTCTGTCGCTTGCAATTCCGTCTTAGAAGGTTTTATTATGATAAATACACATAACCATATTCAGTAATAAAACTGTGAATGCGGAATCGCTAGGGTCTGAAACACAAAATTCCATTTCAGCAGGTATTTTAATAGTATTCATATAATATATCTATATATACTTATACCTCTACAGGAAGACTATTCCAGTAAATAGTATTCCTATCGTAGGGGCAGTGAAAGTTTTACTTTTAAAAGATAATTCGGTTACAAACAGGTTTAGTTTGTACAGGGTTTAAAAACATAGCAAAATTGATTGGAAGAGCAAAGTATTCCATTTTAGACTGGTTTGCGTGTAGACATGTAGATTTGTAAGGTTACTTTGTAAGGGACTATGAAAATTTTCCGTTATAGATAGGTTCTATCTTCAAAGATTTTACTGTTAAGTTGCACTTGATCCAGACAAATTAATAGCATGGTACTTAAAAGAATTTGTGCGTCATGAAAAATTAGGAGTTTTAGAGTACCGCGCAGAGGTTACGCGTGACAGGTCTTGGAGCCCCTGAAAATCGGGACATCCGGCCTAAATCGGGGCACCTGGCAACTCTAATTACAACCCTGATTTCTATACAAAAATTGGCCAGGGATTTACTCCTGGAAGTGTTTTTTTCCACTTTCTTAGAAACACCCTATACAGTTATTTTTCCCATTGTGGAAACCTATAATGTTTTAGCAGAAATTCGTTAACATTATCAATTTAACTTGAAATGAAACAGAAATTTTACATAAAAATATTATATGCGTCTTTTCTTTTCCAGCCAAAACAGCCACAATTATGAAGTTTCGTACTACGATGTTTCTATTAGTTTTCGTCGCTGCAACGACATCAGCTTATTTAAGAGGTATGATTATTATAAAATAGAATAAATTAGGAAAGCAATGAAGTACATTGGATGTATTAGATATTTACATTTCCCCTTAACCATTATATGCATTTTAAGTGTATTATATTAAATTTAAGCTTCTATTATAAGAGCACAAAATCTTCACTATAAACATTTTCTGTATACAGTGTGTCCACTCTCAACTGTGTCCAATGGTTAATTTTCAAACCGTTAATCATAGACATATAGTTCCAATTACAAAAATGTTTCAAATGAGGTAAAAAAATATTTTAAAAGTCGTTTTTGTCAGTAAAAACATTTCTTAAAAAGTCACGAAATTTAAATTTTTATACAGTCCCCCGGTCCTGTAAGTGATATTTAGTAAAAATTTCCTATTACACTAACAAGTAAAAGTAAAAAAATTCCATTCATCTAATTACTAAAATTAAATGAGGTATGAAACTTTGAATTGCATGATTTATACCAATTTCCTGCATCTGAACACATATGAGTTGGGCCATGCTTCGAGGGATCGTACACAAAATGCTTAAAGTATTAGAAGGATTTATTCCGCGTGTACATTTATGCATTGCAGCCGAAGGGAGTCTTTTCAGGTAGAAAGGTGCGGCTTGCGGCATAATGTTCACACACACTTAAAGTTTTGTTTTTTCTTTTTTGCAGGTTAGTTAATTGACGAAATGTGAACATTTCTACATTATAGCCAAAAGGGAGTCACTTCAAAAAAGTTTTAAGATAACTTTACCTTGTATTAATTAAGTTTTACACTAGATCATCTAATAGCATTTTAAAATATGTATCATTTTGTAAAGAATTGCGACTGTTGTTTTTCATCATTTCATTTAACCCTTTCCGGCGCGGAGTAATTCCGTTTATAAAATGATGAAATGATGGGCTAACACCAGAATTAACAAACGAACTTTTAGAAAATAAAAACTTGCTGATTTTTCCGTACTTTATAAAAGGAAAATTTTAATTAAATATTATTGGTGCCAGTACTTTTAAAATTAGGTTTTCTTTTTTGTGGACACTGCCCACTGCCCGCTAAAGGGTTAACCAAAATTCTGTTGTTTTTAAACTTTTTTTTTTAGTACAAGGTGTATATTTATTTTTAATATATGTCAGAATGAAAAGAGATTTCAAATTTAGATTGTAATATTACATTTACTTTCAACTATTATTTTTTTTTTATATCTGACGGTTATTTATATTTCTAACAAGTTTGTGAATGACCCATATTTATCATAAAAATAAGATGCTTCAACTTTAAACAGCTATTATTCGGTCAGTTTTAATCGCTGGGACTTTTTGTCTCACTTCTTAGTGTAAATAGGATGCTTTTACTAAATATAACTTATAGGACCGCGGACCGTATAAAAATTTAAATTTCTTAATTTTTAAGAAATGT
Organism: Maratus speciosus; assembly: GCA_963932465.1. Classification (NCBI taxonomy): domain Eukaryota; kingdom Metazoa; phylum Arthropoda; class Arachnida; order Araneae; family Salticidae; genus Maratus; species Maratus speciosus. The sequence goes on from OZ010799.1 coordinate 96,576,031, forward strand.
TTTTATTAATCAAAATGACTACACCTTAACGGTTTAGGAATTAGACATTGGACATCGTTGAGAGTGGACACCCTGTATATCAACATATAAAAAATGTCGTGAGGTTTTTAAAAAGGTGTTTTTGCGTGAAATTTCAGTATTTTAACAGAGACTTTCTCTTCTGAATAAAAATCGTAAATTTTCACGGAATAAATGGAAAATTTTCTTTTTACCCTGACACCTTGAATGTTACAAATAGAAACATTTCATATAGGGCAGTTGAATCGTTCGGTAACGGAAATTTCCATGATTGTGACAGCACGTTTACTCTTCCATTATATGCTCACTGATTCATTTCTGTACCTCTTGGTGGATACAATGCATAGACTTCTAATATAATATTCAATTCCTCCTCTAAGATACAATGCAACTATGCAATTCTACAGGGGAAAATTTCAGGTCACATTGCAGATAACAAACTGCATTCTTTAAATGTATGTACTACCCCCTTCCCTTCCCCGGAGCAAATGGTCTGAAAGGAACACTGATTATACTCCGTTTCAAAATATTGTTTTAGTGCTATCTATATAGACAATTAAGTTAAACTGTAAAGTAATTATATGTAATTTTTAACTACCTAATTTTTTATTTAAGGAGTCTCAGGACTCTTAAAGCTTCAAAATTAGATGTTAAACTCCTATCTTTTCTGAACACTTTGATATAACTGTTTCCTTGAAATTACCATTACAACAGTAGTTATGGCTTTTAGAATTATACCCACTTAATAGCTGAATCGGCGTCGTTTCCGAAACTTTGAAGTCATTTTTCTCCAAATGTCGTTTTTGGCCATAACGCGCACGATACCTCAAACACTTCTGAATATTTTTTCATGAAATTTTAAAAACATATGTTTCATGTTAGTCTCTATAAACTGAACCTAAAATTGCCTTTTTATTATTCAAAAAAATATATCTTTAGGTGATTATAGTGTTGAAATTTTCAAAATTTTGTATTAACTAAATAGAACTTTATATAAAAAATATAAAAATGCTTTAAATACATATTTATTTAAGTTCAGGGTAATTATTACAATCTGAAGTTTAATTAGGCGCAAAAAATTTCATTCTACTTGCAAAATTTATTTTGTTATCTTACGCGTAAGCTGTTATACCAATTTTCTGTTCGACAGACATGTGACAGTTTGGATCCCCCTATAAATACTAATTCTGCAGTTTGAATTTTTTTAAATACATGAAATGAAAGAAAACACTTATATCTTTCATCCCCAGTAAAAATTGTGTTTTATAATCCTATACATTTTAAGATATTAAATGTTTAAAATAGTCTTTTTTTTTTTTTTTCGTTTTTTCCAATTTTAAGAGTCCTCAGATCCTTTAATGTTAGAAAATGTCATAAAATAATTTTTAATTATATTAACCCTTTAAGGTATCCGCACACATTCGGAGGTGATTTTTTGAAATTTTTTCTTGTTATCCATTTTTTATAATGACATTTACGTTAAAACTTCGAAAAGAATATAAAAAATTTAGCAATTATCCAGAAATAATTTTTTAAAGAGAAAAATAGTCAAAATTATGTCAAAAATTTACATTTCTGCGAAATGTGATAACTGAAAAATGAAACAATGTACTGACATTTTGTAAATTGCATAATAAACAGAATAACTTTCACTAGGACTTACACTACACACATTAAAATTGCATCTCTATCTCAGATGTTATGGCATTTAAAGCACTAATGTAATGAAAAATTAGCAAAATTTTTCTCAGGTTTGTCATTTAGACCAGTGTAAATATAAAACTATTTAATATATTATCATGAGTGTAGTCTATTCCCTCAAAAGACATTTGTAAATGAAGTATAGAAAATTTCGTGGCATTTCATGCATAATTTTTTGTTTTAGGATGTTTTGTGTATAGTAAAAATCTGAAAAACTTCATTTTTTAGAAAAAGCTAAAAATAACTTTTAGGATAGATGTAACATATTGTACAAACGTAATAAATGTAATTTTAAACGGCGGTAACTCGGGTTCTATTTTAGATACAAACAAAATTTAAGCATATTTCTACAGATAACAGATTCAATTTTAGTATTATTGCAAAAATGAAAAATTGATATTTTCATCGAAAATTACGTTTTAAAGGTGTTCGGATACCTTAATGCATGATTTTTTATTTTGTTCGGAAAACATTATATTAGAGTGTATTTTTGTTGTCCACTAAAATATTAGTGAAAAATATTATTTATGCTTCTGTTGTACATAATGTAATGATGTCACGCCTGAGTTACATAACTAAAAATTGCTCGAAAAATGATTCATTTTAAATTAGTGTTTAAAGTGTTTACACTTCACAATAACAACTATTCAGCTATGTGTTAATTTTTATAATGCTTTTAATAGCTTACAGAATTAATAATGACTACCTTTTAAATATAGAGAAAAAGCGCCAGTCGGGCACAATGTAAGGAGTATCAGCAAAAGATGCTATAACTTCCCCGTGATAACAAATTAGAACAAAAACAGACTTAAGATCTTATATGTATGTTATCACACGTAAGTAACACATAATTCTTCACCAAAAGACCAATAAAAAGCGACAAATGGCAAAAAAAAAAAAAAAAAAAAAAAAAAAAGAAAGAAAAAAAAAAAAAAAAAAAAATGTAATTCCAGAGTTACACTATGCATTTAAGGATTAATGCAATCAAATGATCCAATTTATTTATGGAAACCAGGAAAAGGGTGAATTTTAATAATAATAATAATAAAAGTGGTTTTATTTTTAATCTAGAACCTTATTAACAGCATAAATTTGCTATGAAAATATAATATAATGCTAATCATATTTATGCAAATCTTACTCTTACATTAAAAATATAAAATATATCCACATTGCTCTTTAATTATCTTTCTTATATCCATATTTGAATTTTCTATTAATCGAATTTCTTTTCTTTTTCTTTTTTTTTTTTTTTTCAGTCTCATTCTTACAAATATTTGACACTTTAAGAAAGAAATGTCCCAAATATTCATAAAATTAAAATGCAGTGAGAATTTTAATAACTTTCTTTATTACTTGGTTTTTAATAGTTTTCTACGGTGAAATTTGTAACTTTTGTTTAGCTCTTATGTGATAAAAAATATTATTCTTTCATAAACCTTACGGTTCAAACCGCTCTCTGATACGCCAATCTGTTAAACGTTCTCATTTTTAAAAATACATCCAAATTCACAGGACACTCGATTATTCTAATATTTCTGAAATTATAGATACAACGTATGTTTCTAATCAAACGGCAATGTTGGTGAACTATTTTTATTTTTAAGAACTTCGTTCAGTTTTTGCAACATGGTGTCACATTGTAAATTTGTCTTATGTAAAATTAATAAATATAATTTTGTCACATTCCCATAGCTGCCAAGTTTTAGACTTTTCTTATAACACTATTTTCGAAAAGAAAAATTTGTCTTAATAAAATTTCGAAAATTTAGTATTAAATACCGTATATACTCGTGTATAAGTCGACCCCCCAAATTCTTAAGCCAAATTTTGAAAAAAATTAAATTTTCGTGTATAAGTCGAACCACATTTCTGGTAGTATGTTAAAAAATGATTTGTAATCGAGAATAAAAAAAAAAAAAATAAATTTTCATTAAATTAGTAAACTTTTTTATATTTCTAGTCAGACTTTTTTTTTATTATTCAGCGTTTTAAAACTGTATAATTATGTAAGATCGAAGAAGCTTAAACTATTTTGAAACCTATTCACACCAATTCAATGATACTTAAAAAGAAAAAAATTCTTTCAAAAATCTATTCAAGTCTTATTTACAAGGGTAAACAACTTCTTAGACTTACTTCTTTGCATTGTAGGAACTTTTAGGAGAGATATCTAGAAGCATTCTCAAGTCGTACTCTTTTTAAAAAGGGGATTAAATTGTTGAAAGGGATGAAGGGATGTCCCAAGAGGAAATGAGTGCAGAACAATTACAGAGACATCATAGTTGAGCTTTTATTTTTTATTTATTTTTTGTCAATTACAGGGAAATGACCATTGTCCGCTTTTATCTCTCATGTGATTATTTAAAAGAGCTGCCCATTCAACGATTATCTGCGATTTTTTTTTTTTTTTTTTCTCGTGTATAAGTCGACCCCACATTTTCAACTCCCAAATTTTGTCTAAATTTCTTCGACTTATACACGAGCATATACGGTGGTAAATCTTTTTTTTTTTTTTTTTTTTTTTTTTTTTTTTACTTTCCTGTGTATAAGTCGACCCCACATTTTCAACTCCCAAATTTTGTCTAAATTTCTTCGACTTATACACGAGCATATACGGTAAATCTTTTTTTTTTCCTCCAATTCAAATATAATGGTAGGAAAAAAGCGTAAAACTTGGCAACTATGCAAAATAATGTATGATGCATCTGAATTAAGAACTTAAAAAATTTTAAAATATTTAATGTATTTCAACTATCTAACTAGGAGTCTTTCGCCAAAAGTTATTCGATTCAATTTAGAAGTAAAGAATGTGTTTAATTGCGTTGTGACGGAGGCCGATGTTACATATGAAGGGGTATCGTAAAAACTACAATGGATCCGCTCTCGTTAAAACAAAGAAATATTTATTATTTTTTAAAAAGTATTCAAAACATAATAATTCTGGAATAATTGAGGTTCACAACAATTTGAGTTCTAAATAGTTTGTAAGCTGTAATAATTGATTAATGAATCCAGCTGTTACGCTACTGAATTAAAGTAACATCAAAGTCAGCAACAGTCAGAGTTTACTCGCAAGTCAAGAATAGTTTCTGTTCTATACATTTTCGCAGTGAAATCTATTTCTCCGGTCGGGGTGAATCAACATCAACGCTAGATAGATACATATTTTTCTTATTATTCAATTGTTAATTAAAAAATAATAATACAATTCTGAAATATCTGAACTTGATTGTCAATAATAATAAAGCTCAGATATTTAATAATTATATATTTTTCATTTATAAAAACATATAAATAGAGTGGGAAATCTTTTGAATGTTTATATATTTTATTTTGCGTACGCTGTGCATTCAACTCACGGCTGAATTAAGTTTTGGAACAAACTCTAAATGCATGATGACGAACGCAAAAAACACGGAGATCGCCAGGACTTTGTAAGGACAGTGTGCCCGGACTTTGTAATAGCGTCGGTGTTGACTGGACGCGTCTATTTTATCTTCCTTGGCTGGTGGTGTGCTGCCTTGACGGCTATGACTAAACTCATGCTCACTGAACTAAACCTTCGGGGATTTTATGAGATCAATCGAATACAAAATCTACGTAAGAGCTATGACTCAGAGCCATAAAACAAATTGGAATCACAAGCCCTTGCATTCCTTGTATCATCTCGGTATTTTTGCTGAGAACAATGGCTATTTTTCCTAGCCACTTAGATCACTGGTACATGATGTCGCTGACAAAGTCCATTCCCTTAGGATGAAAGAGAATTTCGTGACCTCATGATTGAAAAGCTTCGGTTTAAAGTCGTGAGAATCTCCGGTTATTTTTTCGGAGGTTACAACAAAGGTTTATCCGCCCCACGCATTGAAGTAGCTTTCCCTATATCGTTTACTGAGATGATTGTTGATGAATGATCGAATCTTTTTAAGTTTTGCGACACATTTCTGCACTTAGTCAAAATTTAGAGAAGAGTTGATTTTACATTGGTTTTTCCTATGCTGATTTCTGAGCAAGGGGTTTCGAGTGAGATATTGTAGATTTCTCACAGCATGTTTAGTGTTATTTATTTTCCAAAAAATTGTTTTTGCTCCCAATATGGGAAAATAACAAGGGAGGAAAAATATTTTGAAGCCATTTCCAGACATTATTAGCAATTACAGTTTTTAATTTTTTGCCTGTAGATTTTTGAAGTACATGTTAAAAAATTGTACAAAATTGAATTTAGTTATTTCCTTATATATTTTGAATTTTCAAAAATAAAATGCCTTATTTATAATTTCGAAATGCATTGCAGGTAATCTTCTTCACTCCAATTATGTCGAATCCAATCTCTATATGGAAAAGTATTTGCGAGAAGCTATGGAGAACTTTAGAGAGCAAATGAAAGAAGGGATAGACGAAATCAATATGCCTCGGTTGGACCCATTAGAACTTCGTAATAAGGATTTCAACGTTGATGAGAAACTTGCATCTTTGTCTCTGCAAGTGAAACAAGTATGTGAAAAAATATTAATGAGTGAAGGACTATATTCATATAACGTTATCAACGTTTTGGCAATCTCCGCCCCCCCTCCCCCCCCCGTCTCCCTAATGATATCGTTATCAGTGTCTAAAAATTCTTTTTATTTATTTTTTTCTTTTTCTTTCTGTACGTTTTAAATAGTTATTGTTATACATTCCTTATACCCATACTTTGCTGATTTAAATGAAGAGAATAAGTTAATAAAATATCACTATTATATATGAAATGACTTTATACCAAATAACACTTTAAAGAAATATTTACTATTTAAATGTATTAAATAATAGCTTTTTATTAGATAACGCATTCAGCAATAACATTGACTTTTTGCATCCCCCCACCCACCGCACGGGGGTAAGCAGACTTTCTTATAACCAAAGCAAGTGGTCACAATTCTTCCCCATTTTTTACTAGTTAAACAAAGCAAATATCATTTCGGACTTGGTTTCTCTAACAACAAATTGGATGCACTTATGCCAGAAGAATAGGAATGGCGAATGTTGGAATACTCCATAATTTTGGAATGAAATGAATTTATGCTTTTAATATTCATTTTGTATTTTCATAAAAATAGATAATAGACTAAAAAAAATAACAGACTATATTGATATACAGATAACGAAAATTTTTTTTGGATCAAAAATTATAACGATATCAAACGATAAATCCTCCATCCCCTAGAGATATCTTACTATATCAAGTGTCAGATCCCCCTCCCTCTAAAGTGATAACGTTGTTATATATTTACAACTCCTTATATGAAACAATTTGTTATTTTTTATTTTATAAAAAAAAGAGTTTGTTCAATATATTTTAGTTAACATCATGTAGCTTTATTTTTATGACACATAGACTTAATAATTTAAATTGACGTTCTTTAAATGCTGTTAGCTTTAATTTAAAAAATAATTTTTCACAAAATTTGTTGGCTTTAAGTATTATTATTATTATTATTATTATTATTATTATTATTATTATTATTATTATTATTATTATTATTTGTAATCTATTTTTGTTTCATTTTTTTTATCATAAAAGTGAAAGCAATGATAATAAAGATAAATGAATTAATTTTAATTGTTTGAATTAGCTTCATGACATCTTCAAACATTTAATTGGCAACAAATATGTAGAGTAGAGTATGCTCAATAATTCTAGCCCTACTTAACTAAGTTTCCGCATTAACCGAGCTACCAAAAAAATTATGATCATATTTTTTCATTTTGACCAGAAAATCAGACTTTTATGTTTTTATGATTTCTCTTTCGTCTTAACCTAACACTTCATTGACTATAACCGTTTCCTAATCTAGGTGTGGGAATTTCAAGATCACTCAGATAGCATGAACATTAGTAGCAAATTTGGTTTTTTTTCCGAGATTATCTTGACGGGGAAAATTTGAATTGAGAAATTCGCAGCAAATTTCCCACAAGGTATACCATCCCCTACTTGCATGAATAGTTTGTTGTGAAACTGATGGCAAGACTGTCTTTAATTCACGAAAGTGACGAAAGCAAAAAATCCCTCTGTTGAGAGAATAGATAATCAGCACATACGCAGAAATTGCAGAAATTTTATTCGGCGGGCACCGCTTTTTCTAAACGCTATACTTATCAAATACCAAATGGCTCGTATTGAAAAGTGCAAATATTACCTTAACTTGTGAATGGTGATGAAAATGATGCATGCACATCCTGATGGTGTGTTCGCATCAATAGACCTGATTAGGTCTATGGACCCCTTTTAAGGGGTTAAACTTAAAGTGTAACAGTTGTGAATAGATAGTGTGGCATGACAAGATTACTGCTTTTCAATAAGTTTACAATATATTTGAGTACTTGTTTGCCGTTAATTTGCAATAAATTTGATACAGCATGAATTTAACTTGCACGACAAGTTAGTTGTCAGTTCAAAGTGTGGTGACTTCGGCGTTTGCGTTACCTTGCTGCAGTCTTATTATGAACTTTCAGTCTTGTCACGTTGAGCTTGCTGCAACTTTGCAAGTTTTCAAAGCAAGACTGCTGCAAATTTTCTGAAAATTAAAAATGCTATCTGGGCAGTAATATCGAGTGACTAATGGGAATTTCAGCATGTTCATTTAAAAAGGGTTATAGCAACAAAGTGGCTATTTCTCATATTTCCTACCATTGAAAAGTTAAGGAGGGGGGGGGGGATAGGCATGCATTCTTCCAAGATTTGAGGATTGGTTACTTGTCTACATTCGCGACACAGAATTCGAGACAGGACGGTATCTGTCGTACTGAAAGTAGGTCATTAACATTCTGCCTCAGTTAGTTTTAGTGCAAAGAAGAATGTATTTTATAACTACGAAATTCAATTAAAGTGAGTACGAAAGGTAAATAGTTGTATGCGAAAATCCCCAAAACTCTCTTCTTTGTCACACATGTTAATATTACATAAAGTCGTTACACTTGTTAATATTTCAGTGTTATTACTTTAATACTAAACCATTTTTGATTTTCATCTTAAATTTCTACCTTATTTTACTAGCCGGAGTAAAAATGAGTTAATCTCCATCATAATATTTAACACAATCAATATTTTTCGTTTTTCTGTTTTGCACCAGCTGCTTGAGAATCACGGGGTTAGCTAGACACGAATTTCTCGTCGCTGCATGTACAGTCTACGGCAACAGAACTGCGAAAAATCGCTTTCGCAGAGAACCATTTTCAACTGGGACGTGAAATCCATAGTCAAAAGCATGTATATGAAGTTTGGTTCAACTCTATGCATAACTTAGTTACACTTTACGTTTATATAATAATGAAAATGACACAAAAATTGCTATCACAGTGTTTTCTTCCGGCGGAATGCTCCCAAATCCACGTGGACATGCTGACCATATCCAAAAACATATATCTGAAATTTGGTTCAATTCTATGCATAACTTCATACATTGCGCGTTTCTCACGCGCTGGAGACAATCGAAAACAAAGATGAATGAGCCAAACTCCGTAGTAATCGCGCCCATAGAACCCGAGATAAAGATACGCACCCTGGCGGTGGAAAGTGGAACTAAAATCTGCTAAACAATCGTAAGATAAGTTGAATGAACCAATTTCCGTTGAAATCGAGTCCATAGAAATGACGCTCCGTGTATGGTCGAAAACGGAGGTAACAAAGTCTAAAATAAACTTTCATATAGCAGAAAGTAGCTGACTCGTAATCTAAGTTGAATGAACGGATTCCCGTTGAAATCGGGCCCATAGAACCCGAGTAAAGAAAGCGCCCCCCTGTCAATTTAACGAATTACCTTTAACATTAACGCGATATTAAATTTACGGATGCAGTCCCCCCCCCCCCATATTAATATTAATCACTTAGCTTTAACAGTAACGTGATTTATGAACAATTTAGGTCACTAAAACTAGAAGGAGCCTTGTACCGGGCTCCAGAGGACAGGGTTTTAACTGGAATGTAGAAATGGGGGGAATAACTAAATGAAGAAAGCTCACCAGGGGTTAAGTTACTAACAATTTTGGGTAAAAAACTCAAATAAAGAATCTGAGCCTCAGGTGCATCAGGATTTCGCTTCGGCTATCTTCACCTAAATTTTCCGACTTCTACATACGGTAGATTTCGCTTGGAATCGCAGACAAACAGACAGAGCGAAACTTTCTTTAATTAGTGTAGATGTTTTCTAAAATTCGCTTATTAACCCATATTGGACCGCTGTCCTATAAATAGGACAGCTAATAAAACACTTTTAAAAATAAAATTGGTAAGTATTTTCTGGATGCATTTTGTTATGACGTTTTTAAAATACATAAAAGTATAACATATAAACAAAAACACAAGTAACAAATTAAAATTTAATTGAAAAAAATATATTTAAAGAATCCTTTAAAAATTGTGATCTTAGAATCTAGAATTTTACCGTTATTATTATCCTTTTATTGGAGAAATTATAGAGTATTTTTGTACAACATAAACAGTATTTTTAAAGTAAAATAAAATATTTGCTCATAAAATTAGTTTATGTATGCATTTTTTATGTCCTTACTATGCGTCCTACTAATATGTCCTGTTTATAAAACAGCTAGTTACTTAAAAAAATAAAAACTTTTCTTCAAAATTTTGCTGGTATCTATTTAATTACGCCATATCAATGATATAATCGAAGTTTTAAAATTTTTCAATAATATTTAATCGGTATGGTCCAATATGGGTTAAAATTACCTTGCCTACTTTTCATTTGAAAATTGTTTTTGTGTTTTATGTTAATAAATAACCTGAAATATTTTGTTTTTACTATTTCACTTATTTCCCTGTAGCTTCATGTATAAATTTCCGCAATGCAATAAATTTTATTAATCTACCTTTTATCTTCCAGGTAACCGTCAAGAATTTGTCTTCTTTCAAAATTACTGACTTGACATTGAACTTGGAGAAACTTTATTTGTACATAAGCTTGAGATTACCAGCGTTGTATGTGAGAGGTTATTATAACTTAGATGGTAAATTTGGTAAGATTTTCCCGATTTATGGATCAGGAGATTTTGAAATCAATGCAACCGATATAATTGTAGCTGGTAAAGGACAAATATGTACTGCGAACCAGTCTATGGAAATGGACATGTTAAAATTAGATGTGCAGTGGAAGAATATAACATTGTTCCTTGAAAATTTTCTGAATGGGAGAGATTTTTCTAAAGCAGTTCAAAGAATCCTACCAGGAGTGGGTAAAGATGTTTTTCTGACATACAAGCCATTCATATTGGACAAAGTTGAACGTGCATTGAGAAGAAAACTTAATGACAAACTGAAAGATCCTTTGTTGATGGAAATTGTACAAAGCTTTCGTCCAGATGATTAAAAAATTATTTCTGTCGCTTTTCTGAACTATGTTTGTAATAAAATACACAATATGAATTTTAAAAAGCCTACTGAATTACTTAAAAGGCTAATTCCATGAAAACGTGTCATGTCTGTCACATACTACGGTTTTTGGCTACCAGTATTTTAGAACGGAAAAATGTGACTTATTTTATCGGAGATATCTCATCAGTTGAATAACGCGAAGCAAACTTTTCGAAAATAACGGTGGCCAACAAGCATAGCGATTTTCAGCTGTGTGACAGACATGACAAGTTTTCATGGAATTAGCCAAAATAATAAAATAGATAATTACTAAAAAAAAAAAAAAAAAAAAAAAAAAAATAGAAATATTAAAGTAATAAAATAGCTACAAGTTAAAAATACATTTTATTTAAAACTTCTTTTACTTTCAGCCTGCATTTCCCCGAGACCATCATCAGAGAATATTTTAAAAATTAATTGCTGTTCATTTATACAAATAAGTCACTTAGTTTTGAAGTGGGAGAGCTGAGTTGAAAGTAGCAGTCCCTTAGAACTTAAGTAGAGAAAAAAAAATATATATTAACTGCAGTTCCTTGAGAACAAAGTGATGTAATAGAATAAATAGAACTGCAGATAATACATATTTGTTTCTCTATTTAAATTCAATATAAGGGACTGCTACTTATACTTTCAACTCTAATAATTATTGGCTCTCCCATTTCAAAACGAAGTGACGTATTTGTAAAATGAACAGCAATTATTAAAATATTCTCTGATGATGGCCTCGGAGAAAAATTTTGCCCAAAGTATTAAGACGTTTTTAAAAAAAAATTATATTTTTAACTTGTAACATTTATTTTAATATTTTAGTCGCCTTTTAAGTAAAGCAGTGAGCTTTTTAAAGTTCGTTTTGTGTATTTTAAGATTGAATCAGGGTGAACTATTGTGTTTCGTCTTATGTTTTTATTTTTTATTTTATCGATTATTCTTTAACAATCTTGCATTTTGTTTTAACTAACACAAACCTGCGATGTTTATGTTTTTTTAACGTTTGATAATTGATTCTTATGTATTTTTTAGCGCTTAATCGGAAAATGGCCTTTATTTTTTACAATCACATCAAGACCTTACGCAAATCGTAAATTTCAAAATTGTTGAAAAGTCGCAAAATAGCGAAAATCTGATAGTACAAAATAGATGCAAAAATTTTTTTGCTAATAATTTATTCACTTTTTTGGCTTATGAATTACTATATAACTTTACACTTTTTTGGCTATATGGAATTCCTATAGCTAAACATTTGAAGAGTCTGATGAGGGCGGAATGGGGTGTTATTGGCCCTGTGCAGATATGTACTATTCCACTTTAGAGCAGTGTTTAATTTGCACCGGAGCTCAGCTCCTGCACTTCTCTGCTTTTAGTGATTATTTAAATGTTTGTCGGAATCTACCGGAGCTCATAAAGACAGCACTCCGGTGCTCCGGAGCCCTGCGGAACAGCACTTTCGATATACCGAGGTCTAAATTACCTTTTTATTGATCCTTTCATCTCCAATCCTTTACGTTCTTTCACACCAAAGCGCTTACATATGTGTCGTACTCATAATCTATTTCATATAATCTATTGGCGCAAATTTTTATCTAACCCTCGCAAATGTAGACTCAATAGTTTTCAAGTGGCGACGAGGAATGCCAGAATCAAACGGAAGCGTGTCTGTCATTTTTACTCGTGGACGTGTTATGATTATTCGCTGTTTTTTTTTTTTTTTTCGTGTTTGTAAAGCATTCTTACTGATCAATTTCTTAGCTCCACGCCGTGCTTAATTTGTACTGAAGCTCACAGGAGCGCAGCTTCCAGTACTTTTTTATTCTTAGTGACTATTTAAATATTAATGGGAAATCATCAGAGTTTATAAATACTGCTCACCGACCCCCTTAGTTTTGTGTTTAACTAGTTGATACAAAGAAATCCTTGGGGAATACAATTTTTAGAAAATTCCCCACTCCTGAGTTTAATCTTTTTGCTCCGTTCATTTATTAGATTTTGTTGTACATAAATAAATATAGATATAGTCACAATACATAAAAAAATTTGCTGAAGAAGAAGAAGAAATTGTTTTAAATTTCGTAAATAATGTATAAAATATAAATATATGGGTGAAGGGGATCTGGAGGGGTATTACGCTAAGTTTATTATTACTGGAGAAAATATGAGTTCCGGTACTTCTGTTGTTAGAAATTAAACCCCCTTTTAGAGCCGATTGGGAAACCAACTTAGACGTAACTGGTGTCTTTACGAGATTGTAGAAATGATACCATGAAATGACTCCGTCAAAAGATTTTATTTGTTTCTATTTTATAGTATAACATTTTAGCAATATTTCGATTTTTTAAAAAATTGTGATTTGCGAAAAATCCTGATGCGATGGTAAAAAATGAAAACCATTTTCGGATTCAGCACTAAACAAGTCGGAAATTGTACGTCAAACGTGGCAAATGAGGTGCGTTCGTACTATAACTAGTTTTATAAATATTCAGATCTTGGTGCATTAGTTGTTGTACTCTTATGTAAAAATGCATGGATACAAAATTTATTACGATTATATTTATTAAATTCAGCAATACGGAAATAATAGGACTCCATCTTAAATTGAATGTTATCACCATGGAAATCTAGAATCATTACCTATCATGGGATATCAGTGAATTCATTACCTATGATAGGATTTAACAGAATGAAGAAAACTTTTATTAATATCTTTTTAAGTTTTAATTCGATTTTCATAAAATTTGAAATGACTCGACCGCATTCTACAAAGATTATATGTATTAAATTTCAAACCATTCAGTTGGGTAGTTTATGCGCTGTTACATGCGGGTAGACAGACAGGCTGACGAACGGACCAGACGATGAATATACCTGTTTCGTATTTATATAATTACGAACGCACCTAAAAAATGACGGGGATTTTCGGATTCAGCTCCAAAAAATACATAAGAATCAATTATCAAAAGCTAAAAAATGACACAACACAAACGCTACAGACTTGTGAAGATGTTTAATCTTTACTGATTAAGTCTGACTCTTAATATGGTTCAGGACACAATAATTTAAAAAAATTAATATTTTAAATTTTTGGCTTCAAAATACTACTGCATTTTTTTTAATAAGATGTTAACATTTTTCTTTAAAAGTTAATATTTTTTAAATAAATATGTTTATTAATCCTGAAAAAATTTAATCCTTATATATGCTCAAACATGAAAGAAAGATTCATGAAACAAAGTTACGCTTTCAAAAGATTAAACTTTTTTCAATTATGTGTAAAATTAATTATTTTATTCAAAAAAATTATAATCAATTTTTTTTATATAGAATATGCATTTGAAAATGAATACATAAAATACCTTTGAATCACAATTTATCCTACAAGCTCATATAACAATATTAACATATACACTATATGGTCATTAATCACCGGATACTTTCAATTTTATGTATTTTCTCGAATATTTAAATATATACTTATCGGATTCTTCTGGAATTTCATGACTATATATTATATGTTTCACTTCACTTCATATTTATTAATGTCGATTTGATTAGGAGGACAATCAGGCGGACAACATAAAAAAATAATTAAAAAAAAAATAGTAATATTTGGGACCAACCTGTAAAAGTAAAATGCACGAAATGATCTATTGCAACAGTATACAAATATGTAGATATTGTACAATATGTGTATACATTTGTGTAAGCACATATGAGGGGCTCAGACCAAGTCCATTTTTCTCTATTGCGAATAATAACGTTTTAAAGATTTTAATGAATAATTATTTCAGGTCAAGTGATTTATAAGGATTATATATGTCAATATTCAATTTAAAGTATCATTTTTATAGTGCTCTTCTTTTACAAATGACAAATTAATATTTCTACTGTAAATCTATACGTTTTATAAAAGAAAGAGGACTTGGTACAGTATGTTTCTGAAATTTCCATGTGCAAATAAAGACTTGTTTATTATGATTACAAAAACTTTTGATTTTGATTTATATTTACTTATTCTATTTTTTACTCTAAACCACTTCAACGTTTGCCCCGAGATAATTCGTAGGTAAAAGTACTGGACAAAGAGTGAAACATATTATCAGTTATCGTAAATCCTTCACTGTACACAATACTGTACACATCATCATCGTCATCATGATGTTTTCTAGATATAGAGCCTTAATAATTATTCATTATTCATTACCCTGCCACCGTGTAAATAGAGTTCATTTTTTAAATAATAAAAGGCATAATTTGCAGATTGGTGGGGGGGGGGGGGGAAGGGGGCATAGTGATTTTACAGATGATTTGGTGGGGCGTGGACAATAAAAGTTTGGGAACCACTGCTTTAGAGGAAGTAGTTTGGAGCCTAGTATTGACCTCTACTTGGACGATTCTTAAAGTATACGTGATGAATTGGCAGAATTTATGGCAGAAGATGCATCATATCTTTCTTTTTGGCCAAAGGGATTTTTCTATGGCCCGAGTACAATGCATCTTGACTGACACGTGACAAAGAAAGTAACTTCCGCCCACGAGCCCGTTTCTCCAAATTTATTTTGCGAAAAGGTTGATCCACATTGAAGGTTTATTTGAACAGTAATATGAAGGGACAACCTCTCACAAATCGCAGCCATCTAATATCCATGCAACTAAAACAAGCTCGCTTTATATCCTTCTTTCTGTTTGTGATACTTTGTTCCAAAGCTGTTAGTATAAACAAAGTCGGAATTCTTAACTTCAATGACATCAAATTTAGGACATTTCCCCTTTGCATTCATAATAGTTTCCTTAACAGTCTCCAGGGACATAGATGTGCTGTTTCTTGCGATTTAATGCTTCAATGAGACAAAATTCTGCGTCATTCAGAAAGAAAGAGTGGCCGAACGCCATGAACTTGTGCTCAATTGATTCTGCTGTTATGTTTGTACTGTAACGGAGCCGATGTCGTAAGGTGGTGTGGTAGCGGGCAATTTCAACGGTCTGGTCTTATCAATATCAAAAAAATATTTTATTGTATCACAAACAATTAAATAAGAATTTCTTGATTAAATAATTCATAATTACAACATTTTTCATATAAGAGTTCGAGTTCAGCTGTCAATAATATATTTATAGAATCAAGTCCAGTCCTCGAATAATAGATCGCTTTCAGTGTAGTCAGTCTCTTATTTATTCAATGTCCACTATTTTCGAAGATAGAGTTCGAGATGCTCGCCCGGAATGTCGCACTTTTTGTAGATGTTTAACCGAGGTTTAGGAACCTCCGATCTTCAACTCCGTGATGGAGATATCTTAACAGCCACACCTGGCTTTCGCTTTTCTGTGCTTCGGAACATGTCTCGAAGCCGTCGACCCGTGAGAGATTTCCACTCTGCACGGCCAGAAACACCTTGAAGTCTCAACTTCAACAGAAGGGAAAATTAAGCTCTCGAGAATGCTCCTGCATCCTCTTTTATAAGTTTCGTTTTTCCGTCTAGGACCAAAGCCACTCCCATTAGCCACTCACCATCCGTGGCCCATGATCTCATAGACTAGCCCTTTCTCTATAGGCTGCAGTCAAGAACCTTAGCGTCCGGTTTAATATCTGGTTTCACTTTCTACTTTCCCACGGGAACGAGACCCTCGTGAACATCAAAAGAATATTTCTCTCGCTAGATAAAAGAGTTCCTTTCACCCTAGTGTCCTCTGCGAAGATTGATTGAAATTGAAGTATTTGTTTCATCTTTAGCGACATTTTCTACGACTCTGAAGAAATTTGGAGGCTAGGTGAAAATACATTAGCTTCCCTATGCTGGCTTTTGCCTTGTAAATTGAGAGATTCAATGTGAGATATCGTCGAATTCTCACAGTACTATTAACTAGTCTCAACAGCGTAAGGGACATTTTGATGTTCCTATTTTTGCTTCCACAGGTATCAGAATATAGAATATTTTTCTTATGTTTAGAGTCTTTCTCTCTTAAGTGTCTTGCAATAAGAGTACCACTTCCACCCCCTATTTCCTCCCAGAAGTGCATGTGTTCCACATTATTATTAAAAGGAATGTACCTCAAAGTCATAAAACATATAGATTGAGTTTATAATAAGCTATGGATGTTGAAAGCTTGGGAAAGGAAAGTGCTTTTTACAAATTAAATGTACAGCAGTAAGTTTCATCTGAGACTTAATTTTATCAGTTTTCATTTTCTCTCTAGCCCAGTGGTTCCCAACGTGGGCGTACGCCCCACAGGTGGGCAGTTTGATCTTTAAGGGGGTCAATTTGACTTTTTGGTGGGTAATTTCAAATTTGTTACTTAGTCATTCACTATCGGTTTCTTTTTTAATAAAAAAAAATGAATGTTGCAAACTAAAAATAAATGAAATACAAGCAAAATTTAAAAAGTCAATTACTTACTGAATTTAAAAAATGTTTCAAATCAAATGTTTAAAAAAATTAAAAAAGGATCAACACCGGAATAATTGAATGAGTAATGTTTTAAGATCTTTTTTAGATGTTTTTCTAGTACTAGATTTCTATAAATATTCTGGTTGTTATTGTATTCCATAATTCTTAGTAACATTTTCAATTGTTTATTGAATGAGCTTTCTTCTTTTATTCGCTCTGCCATATGTCACACAAATTAAACTACTAAAATTAAAAACTGACAGTCTTGAATATATACACCTAAAAAATATATGAAATAGCTAAACAAGGTACTGCCAACTTTATAAAATTCACAAATCCTAAATAGCATTAGAAAAGGAAATGAAATGGGTAGATAGTAAATATCTATGACTCTAGTGCAGGTATCCTACACAGTAAATAAATTTACATGATGGTATATAAATTTTAAATTTTAAAATCATAGAAAATCAAAGATAATACATGGAAGACAGCAATATTCGAAAGGGAAAACAAAGAAAGTGTATTGTGATGTGGAATAATAGCTACTTAAAATTGATAAAGGCGAGAATCTCTAAATGCTTCTTGTGTATTGTGTTATCTATAGAAAGAAACTTTGGTATCCAAAGCTTTTCCACCAACTCTTAATAAGTTACAAAAATGAATTATAAAATGTGTGAATGTTATCAATTTTAATGCCAAATGTAAGTCTCTCTTCAAGATATTTTGTGAAGATAAAATGCAGATCGTAACTTTTCTTTAACATTGAAGTAAGTTAGAAAGCACAATAAAATTCTTCTTGCCACAAACGCGAAGATGTGCAGATTCATTACATTTATAGAATTATGTTGAAAACAAATTTGTGACAAAAGATTCATTGCTTTTATTAAAAAATCTGGAATGAATAGTTATTGTTAAGACTCTCTTACGCTCCCACTGTGGGAGTAGAGTGCAATTTTTAAATTATAAGAGACAAGATTTACAGTGCTATGGGGTGGGGGACATATTGATTTTACAGATGATTTGGTGGGACGTGGTCAATAAAAGGTTGGGAACCACTGATTTAACCTGTTTAGTTTTTCGCAAGTGGAGTTCTCGTTCGGTTTCAATATTTTTTCTAGTATTTTCATCATTTTCTGTCGAAGCTTGATTGATATGTCATCGCATAATTTACATGTATTGTAATTTGCATGTATTGTAATTTACATGTATTGTAATTTACATGCATTGTAATTTACATGTATACTTGGCGGCTTGAAGTGTAAATTAAACTTTGTGCTGAAGACTTTGTAGTAGAATTTCTCCTTCACGGGGATCTTATTCTTTGTCGTACATTCCTCAATAGGTCGAAGATCTAATTATGTGATTAGAGTTTTTTTCCCTTGTAATAATTTTTTAAAGAAAAAAGCTGTCGGTATGTTTACCGTTTGTTTATCGAAAGGAGGGGGGGGGGGCGGTCATCAAAAATAATATTACTTTCCATTCATAGTTTATCCATCTGATGATTCACGGACGTTTATTTTTCATCAGATTTTTTTAAATCGCTACTTATTTAAACTAAAACGTTTTTTAATAGCAGTGAGGCAAGATTTAGGCAAGAATGGACCACAGATATAGTCCAGGCAATAGAGACCGTATAGGGGCTCTACTAGCAAAATTCATGGTAGTTCTGGAAAAAGGCTTACTATATGTTTTTTGGGTCGCTGAATCCGAATTTTTAACTTCCCACCCAAATTTCCCCGGGCAACCCCCCCCCCCCCAAATTTTGGTAAAATGCCCCCAAAAAGGTTTTTATTAAAAAAATCAATTTTTTATTGTTTTAGGGAAAAAGTATCTAGAAATTCAGAAAGTAGACAAAATTTGCAACAAATTAGATATATGACATTATGACTTAGGACGAAAGGGAAGGGGGGATCTGCCTCGGAACATGCGCGCGGTGCTGCAACTAAGTTGCACAATTCCACTTAACCACTCACACGTTTACATTCGGATTCAGCGACCCAAAAACCTTAAAGTAAACCTTATAAGGAAAGTTCGGAGGGGAGATGGGAAGGCGAATGTAAACGTGTGAGTAGTTAAGTGGAATTGCGCAACTTAGTCCACGCAGCACCGCGCGCATGTTCCGAGCCAGATCCCCTCCTTCCCCTTCATCCTAAGTCATAATGTCATATATCTAATTTGTTGCAAATTTTGTCTACTTTCTGAATTTCTAGATACTTTTCTCCTAAAACAATAATAAGGATTTTTTAAATAAAACCCATTTTTTTTATAAAAACCATTGATTTTTTAAAATAAAAACCTTTTTTTTTGGGGGGGGGGGGGGGGCTTTTTACCAAAATTTGGGGGCGGGGTTGCCGGGGGAAATTTTTGTGGGAAGTTACAAATTCGGATTCAACGACCCCAAAAACATAAAGTAAGTGGATTTCCAGAACTACCATTAATTTTGCTAGGTAAAATTCCCTATTGCCTGGACTAGTAGTACACTGATGAATGGACTTGGTTCAGTATTGGTTGTGAAGGTTTCTTCTATTACTTCACCAACTCTGGACACAGATGAAATCTATGAGAAAGTATGTGATCTACAGACTTGGTGCACTATGGCAGTAGATAAAACACAGTTTACTGTACCTTGTATATAAACTACCTGATTTTTTTTTTTTTAAGTGGACTTGGTCTACTATGGTTGTTACCTAATATATTAAGGGCAAATAGCGATTTAAAAAAAATAATAATAAAAAAAGTTCTTGCATGGTTTTTGCATATATCATGCAGGGTTTTCAACCGAATTTAAAGCCAGTTTCAGAAAAATTGGCCTTTGTCCTTTATAATATAGATTATCTAACGGTAAACAATATTTTAATTGATTATTTATTAAATGAATTTTTATAAGAGCAATATGCTTTATCAGTTCGTAAGCATAAAGGAAAGAATATCAGAATTTTTGCAAAGTCATATTTCACCTATTTAACGAAAATAATTCCGCGTTTAGATATGGTGAATATTACTTGAAAATTCGGGTATCCATTCTCCTGAAATTCCCTCAATTTCCTGAGGTATACGAACCCTGTTTATAAGGGAGAATATTACCTATGAAAATTTTGAAATACCAGAACTGACGAAAATATCAAGTTTTTTTCAAAAAAAAAAAAGTTACTTATTGTTTTATAGCAAATTAATTTTTATTTTTTTTTAATGTTTTGTTTTCATAGCTGCTAACGTTAAGAATTTCAGTTACCAGTAATTTTTGCTTTATTTAATAGCAAAATTTCCCGATTAAATAAGGCAATAATAACTATTTAAAATTAGTGGGAAGTAACGTTGCAAATGTTAGCAGCTAAATATTTTTGCTAATATGAAATCTTTTACAGAAATTGGAATTCATAATGCATTGGTTTGATAATGGAACAAAAAAAAAAAAAAAAAAAAAAAAAAAATAGACCAATAAATGGTCAAGTGCGAGTATTACACGCGCTCAAAGGGTTCCGTACGATAAATATATGAATCATTATTATAAAAAAAAATCGTTTTAAAAATAATAATAAGACTTTGTAAAAAACTATACAACGTGGGTTGAGTCTAGTTTACTAGAAAAGTATGAATAGGCATACCATTAAAGTTCAAAGAGATACGAAGGCAAAATAATATCAAATATTGCTATTCTGCATAACACGTTTTTTAATCTTATCCTAATCTGTTTATCATGAGCTTAATTCGGTACTGAGAATAAAAGTAGTGCATATTTAAACTTTGTTTGCCATTTTATAAAACTAAATTCAGCTTAGTAATAATAAATTATTTTTACAATGTAGCTAAAACAAAATCCTTGTTCAAAGTTTAAAACTTGGCATTGTGCTAAGAGCCGTTCGAAAGGAGGTCGCAACGGTGCAACGTCGTCTTGGTCCGTGCCGCGTTTTTCGAGATAGGTTTTTAATTAACTTTTAAAGACACGGGAGACGTATTGAGAGGTTCACTCAATGCAAACTAGTCGAGAAGCGAATCCTGTTGTATTTATGAGATTAATTCTAATTAAATTAGTCTTATTATTATTATTGTTATTATTATTTGACGTTTGTTGCTTTTATACCGCTACTGTGCATTGCATTACACAAATGTGTCATTAAAATTGTTATCTAGGTTTTAAAACCCAATGGTACATACAGTACGCCGCCTCTGTTATATGTATGTCCAAACCGTCCATATTTTTAAGTGTTAATATCTCGGGTAATTACCAACGATTTTTTTTTCGAAACTCATTACCAACAATGCTTTCATACTTCTGCTATGATAGGTACCTCCATCAGTGCTCCTTAACACCTTTGCTGAATGTCCGTAACTCGAAATTTGTGAGTGACGGAAAAATGCGATTTTCTCAAAAACTATGTGACCTACGGTAATCGCTATAATTTTCCTGCAAGCTTTAAATTAACGTCTACGAACTCTAATTTTTTCCTAATTTTAGTTTTAGTAAATTTGGAAAAAGAGGGAGGGGGACATATTTTTACACTACATTTTCGGCGATATCTCTGAAAATATAATACCTAAAATTAAAAGAAATGTATTTTTGAGTTCAGCGTTACGAAATTTTTCACAAGATACCCCACACGATATATAAAGGAATTTTTTTTTCCAAGTAACATAATTATCTTCGCTACATTTTTCTTAAATATATTTCTGAATATTTAATATGTAAATATGTGGGTCAATAGTCTTTATTACTTCCCCCAATTTGAACTTTCCACGTTTCATAATTTATGAATAAAATGGCTGTGACAGACAGAAACAGGGGTGATCTTATAATAGTTCCGTTTTTACTTCTTAAGTACGCGGAACCCTAAAAATGGAGTAAAATACAACTGATGGCCATTTACGAAAATTTGGAAGAAGTTCGTTTTGGCACTAGAAATGAAAATTCGATGAGTCCGCCCACCCTAAAAAGAATTTTTTTGGGGGGGGAGGCAAAAGGGGAGGGATAATATTTTTTTTATTAGGTTAAGTGGGGTATCGTTTTAGTATGTATTTTTTAGTTCTGAATCGTATGATATCGTCCGCAAGTCATTACGATCATCCGTTACAAAGTTAATACCAGGTTCTCTGAATAAAAAGTCGAAAAATATACTTCAGTGCAGTTAAATAGGTTTTTTCAGCAGCAACTGATGGCCATTCACGAAAGCTTGCGAAGAACTTTGTGTTGGCTCTAGAACTGAAGATCCGATGAATCCCCAAAAATTAAAGTTGTTTTACCGTATTTTGGGAGGACAAAAGTGTGTGTGTGTGGGGGGGGGGGAGAACATATTAACTCAGGAACGGAGAACTTTTTTTTTTTTTTTTTTTTTTTTTTTTTTTGATAGGTCGAGTGGGGCATTGTTTATTATGTATTTTTCTATTATTACATGTCATTGATAGAATTACGGTGCACAAGGGCGTATTCTCAAGATGCGCACATATGCAGATTTTTTACCAGTAACACAAGAAAGAAAAATCATGCGTCAAGCATCGATTATGAAACATTTTCCAACACATTCAGAATACTACAACAAAACTGCATCCTTTAATAAAATGAAAAATGATACTTAAAAAAAATAATAATAATAAATTGGAAAACGCGTAACATATTTGAAAACTCAATTTCAGCAATGAACATCTGTAGGCAAAAAATTATTCAAATTCTTATGAGCCCAAGTATATTATCTATAGCTTTGAATATACAGGGTGTCCAAACTCGACGGTCTCCAATAGCCAATTCCTAAACCGTTAGTCATAGACATATAGTTCCAATTACAAAAATGATTTAAATGAGATAAAAAATTATTTTAAAAGTCGTTTGGATCAATAAAAATATTTCTTAAAATTTTTACGAAATTTAATTTTTTTTACACGGTCCAACGGCTCTATAAGTGATATTTAGTAAAAATTTCTTATTACACTAACAAGTAAGACAAAAAAGAAAAAAAAAGAGCTTCATTTGTCTAACACTAAAATTTACCTTATTATAATACTATAAATTGTATGACTTATGCCAATTTTCTAAAACTGATAAGTTTTTCCATGCTCCGTGGGATTGTGCATAAAGTGCTTAAAGTACAAGAAAGATTTATTTCACGTGTGCATTGCACGCGAAGGAAATCATTTCGAGCAAGTTTTCAGACAACTAACTTTTATTAATTGTGTTTTAGATTAGATAATTCAACAGCATTTTAAAATATGTATCATTTGTAAAGAATTGAGACTGTTGTATTGAAGAATTGAGACTGAGTAATTTCATTTAACAAAAATTCTGTTACTTTTAACTTTTTAGAACACATTATATATTTTGCTTTAATATGTCAGATTGAAAATAGATTTCATAACTGACCGAGTTATGAAACTGCATGACTATAATTGCATGACTTACACTAACTTTTTGCATCAGAATACAGGTGAGTTCGACCAAGCTTCGAGGGATCAATACACAAAAGGCACAAGTATTAGAAGAATTTAATTAGCATGTTTTTGCACTTAAATAAAACTAGTCACATCGTACGTATAAGTATTACGATACTGTTAATTTTCAATAGTTAAGTTTCGGCTTGGTCAAAATAGATGTATTTTAACACATGTTTTATTTTGTAAAGAATTGAGTCTGTTGCTTTTCATAATTTCATTTAACAAAAATTCTGTTATCTTTTTCACTGATATTTTTAGTACACATTGTATATTTTGCTTTAATATGTCAGAATGAACATACATTTCATATTTATATTGCAATGTTTAAATTTACACTCAACTAGTTTTTTTTTTTTTTTTTTTTTTTTTTTTTTTTTTTTTTTTTTAATCCGACGTTTATTTCTATTTCTAGCAAATTTTGAAAGACCCTATTTCGCAGCAAATAGATGCTTCATCTTTAAACAGCTATTACTCGGTCAGTTTTAATTGTAGAAGAATGGACTTTTTTTGTTTTATTTCTTAGTATAATAGGATATTTTTACTAAATAACTCATAAGACCGTGGGACCGTATAAAAAAATAGATTTCGTATTGTTTAAAGAAATGTTTTTATAGATCCATATCGCTTTTAAAACACGTTTTTACCATTTAAGACATTTTTGTACTTGGAGCAATATGTCTATGACTAACGGTTTAGGAATTAGTTATTAAACACCATTGACAGTGGACACCCTGTATACCAGATATACTATGTTAAAATTTAGTTCAGTTAGAGAACGCATATCACGGTAGAAAGTGTCCTTTCAGCAATTTTCTTCAATAAAAGGAACTGTACTCGAATCATTTTGTGCAACCCTGTACATGATCTATAGAATATATGAGCCTCAAGTAATATGGAAAAAAAATATTTCGTTTTAAAAACGCGTAGCACAACCAAAAACGCTTTTAGAGCAATTTTCGCTCATAGAGATAACTGTAATGGAAACCCTGTAAATCATCGATAAAGGCTGTATCTGATATTTTACGGAAAGCATACAGTTATGCACCTAGGTGATGTATATCAATTTCAATATATTTGAAATAGTGTAACATCATTAAAATGCATTTAAAGAAAATTTCCCCCAAAGGCCGTAATAGAATAGAATTATTTTGTGCGGCCCTGTAAACGGACTGAAAATTATACACATTTAATTTTCAATACATATCATGTCGTAATAAACCTTATATATATGAAGACATGAATTTCAAAACTCGCCTTATCCAAAATTTAAAAAATCGAGTTTTCTCTACCAATCTATTCTATTAGTAAACCTGTATCAAAAAAATACTACAGCCTGAAAAAAACTTGTTTTATTCTGTATTTTTGGCATTGTAAAATCTTGCTTTCAATGAAATCCAATCGACGCAGTCAGAGGTTTTTCGCGATTTCCCAAAATTTGATTTGCTGGATAAGGCGTGTTTTGAAACTCAAGTCCTCATATCAAATACATGGAAATCAGAGTTTATGCAAGCCAGAGCACAGACAGACGGATGTGACAGACGGAGAATGAAAATCCGAATTCATAAACACTTGTCAACTAACCTTCTTTAACCGCAGGTAAATAAAGCTAAAATTGTTTTTTTTTTTCCTGAATTGATGGAAGTTTGTATGTGCTACAACTTTAGAATACCAGTCTTGAATCCAGCACTTTTTGTGGTATCGAATTTCGTATAAAATAGATATACCTGTTAAAAATTTCTTTAACAATAATGCTATTGTTAAACTTCTCAATAAGTATCCAGATTCAACATGAAGTCTATACCCTATATTTTTGACTGAATAATTTGAATTGCGGCCCGGTTTCTTATACAAATGTTGTTAATTAAAGCGTGCTTTTAAAGTTTGTCCCATCTCTCTGAAACACACTGTGACTGTAATGTGTCACCTTTTTATTCCTTTTAAAGAGAAAACTTTATATGCTTTCGTTAATATTATTTCCTTTTTTGTTTGATTTTATAGACTATTTAGACATATTAATTTTCTGTTACCCATGGCAAATATCAAGAAATTTTTTTATTTTTTTTATTTTTGCATATTTTTTATCATTTCTATCATCAAAAGAGAAAATTTTGAAATCACAAAAAAAAAATCTAAAAATATATTTCAGCTGGCGTACAAAATTTTTTTGATTAAATGTTTACAAATTTCGTCCCGGTATTCAAAGTTTTCTTGCGTAATATTATAAAGAAAATATTTGCCAAAATCACATGAAACTTTTTTAATGATCATAATTTCTGCATTATTGTTTTTTTTTTTTTTTTAAATATTCATGGAAGTCTTTTTCTAATAATACATAATTACGCACAAAAATGTCCATAAGGATTATTCCAGGTACTGAGCTAAAGCCCAGTATACTAAGGCATTTTATGATCGTGCAATGACGTTCTTGTGTGTCATGCCATTTTACAAGTATGTCTTGTTCTTATTAAATTTATTTTTTCCCCAGTATTAACTTTATGTGTTTCTGATGTTAGGGATATATTTTAGCAAATGAAATTTTAAATTTCATATGTTGATACCTAGCACGATGTTGATATGCTTTAATAAATTATTCACTTTTTTACGCTAACTGCTTGGTAGGGATATATTTTAACCGTTGAAATTTTAAATTATATTTATAGATCATTCCTTAAATGACGTTAACTGCTTGGTAGGGATTTATTTTAGCCTTTTAAATTTTATTTATAGATTATTCATTAATTGACGCGAACTGCTTGGTAGAGATATATTTCCGCCGTAGAAATTTTAAATTCTATTTATAGATCAATCATTAATTGACTCTAACTGCTTCGTAGGGATATATTTTAGCCGTAGAAATTTTTAATTTCATTTATAGATCATTCCTTAATTCACGCCAACTGCCTGGCATATTTTTGTCGTTGAAATTTTAAATTTCATTCATAGATTATTCCTTAATTCACGCCAACTGCCTGGTATATTTCTGCCATTGAAATTTTAAATTACATTTATAGATCATTCTTTAATTACCGTTAACTACTTTGAAGGGATATAGTTCAACCGTTGAAATTTTAAATTATATTTATAGATCATTCATTACTTGACGGTAACGGCTTTGTAGGGATATATTTTAGACGTTAAAATTTTAAATTCCATTTATTGATTCGTATTACGATGGTGATAATCTTTAATAGATCATTCATTGATTGACACTAACGGTTGAGCTTTTTTGTTACCCACACTCTTTACAGTTTTATTTTTCCGCTCTGAAAAGTCATTATGCTATACGAAAATTCATGTAACATCATCAGTGGTGGAAATCATTCGAAAAATTATTTGAAACACATTTTCGGAAAACTATGAATTGTAACCTATGAATTATTTAACAGAAATAAACTTCTAGAAGCTTCTAATATGAGAATCCAGAATTAACAAAATTAATTCTTCAGTTACGCTTAAATAAGTGTGAAAGTAAAAAAATATGTTTTTTTAAATTATTATTTGTAATACACTCTTCTAAAAGCATGCAGTGTTTCTCTTGAAAACCATGTCTAATTTCATGACAGCAACTTGTGATTTTTCCGAAAAAATTCCATTACAGTATATTAATTTGGTGGAATCTAGGAAAAAAGGTGACCGGAAAAAACGTAACAGAAAAAACAAGAGCGGAAAAAACGGGACCGGAAAAAACGTGACAAGGAAAAAAAGGTGACCGGAAAAAACGTGACAAGGAAGTGTTAAATATTGAACTTGTCGATAAATAAATGCTAAAAACTAAAGTAAAGTTTTTCCACTGTCAGTTTCTTACAACGTAGGGGGGGGGGGGGGCAGAGTTAATGGGTGAGTTAGACAATTCTAAGATTTGGTCCAAGAAAATACAATTTTAACATTTCATTAAGAGAAGTTTAGTATGACTTCTACAACGGACAAGTTAGTGCTTTCTACGGAGGGGGGGGTATTAAGGAAATACAATTTATTGATTCTTTCAATTCGCTATTGATAGTTTATATATGAGCAAAGATGTTTTATAAGGCGGAGGGGGAGGGAAAAATTACGTACACAGCTTGTAAAGGGAATAAAATAAAGACGAAGAGAGGAGGCATTTTCTTTAGAGGATTTTTTTCATTATCCTGCTTTTTGCTCGCAGGCTATCAAAGACCAAGGGCTAATGTGCACGCAGGTTCTGTATGTATGTATGTATGCACTTACGTCTGTATTTACGTAACGCGATAACTCTTGACAGAAACATCCGATTTGCTTTAATTTTTTTTTCCAGGTTCATTCTGATACGGCGCTTCCCTGATTAGTTTTGGGAGTTGTTGGTTAAGAGTAAAGGTGTGGGGGGGGGGGGGGCTACTACGGATTTTTCATGCAGAATTATTCAATTTGCTCCAAAATTGGTATACCGATTTATTATGTTAAGGAGCTTCCATGATTAGTTTTGGAGGTTCATTAATTAAGTATACACGGGGGAAAGGAGGCTAGACCCCCCTTAATTTAGATAAATGGGTTTTTCATGCAGAGTTATTCGATTTGCACCAAATTTAGTATACCTGTTTATTAAGCTAAGGAGCTGCCTTGATTAAATTTGGAGTTTTATTGGTTAAGTATGAAGAGGGGGCGGGGTTGGTCCCCCCTTAATTTAAATAAATGGGTTTTTCACACAGAATTTTTCGATTTGCTTCAAGTTTGATATATCGGTTTATTCCGATATGGCGCTTCCTTCATTAGGTTTGGAGATTCGTTGGTTGAATATAAAAGGGGGAAAGGGGGGCAAGTCCCCTCTTCTTAATTTAGATAAATGGATTTTCATGCCGAATTATCCAATTTATTATATTTTTTTCTATGTTCATTCTGATAAATGGGCGGGGCTGCTTTGGACAACAGGGGTAAACTAGAATCCCTTAGGTTTGAGTAACAAAATGGCTTAGGTTTGAGTATAGTAACAAAGATGTAAACGTGTATTGTAATTTTGACAAGCTATGCCAGATAAATAGAAAGACCTTTAGGATATACTCGTAAATATGAACTTCATTCCTATCCCTTTGTATTTAAAGAGGGAAAAATGGTTTGTAAACTATATCAAAATCCATGAATGTGTTTCAACGTGTTCATTAGTAAAAATTATTAATGAAAATTTAATAATTTTTTTTATCCTCAATTACAAATAATTTTTCAACATACTATCAGAAATGTGGCTCGACTTATACACGGAAATTCAATTTTTTTCAAATTTTTTTTCAAACCTTCTCCCTGAACGACCTTTTTTTCATGAAACGAAATTTATTCCCATAGACTCAATACTAATTTTACCTCCATTCAGAGACCATACCAGTTGAACTCCTTCCATGAGCGACCCATTTCTTTGAAGAAAATGAAATAAATTCCGTTTATTTCTGGTCGCTTGAAGAAGTTTTTATTAGAAAAATAATTCCGGAGAGAGCATTATCCATCAAACTTCTAAACTAAGTTTAGAATTTTTTTTATTATTATTATTCCGGTAACTCTTAAGTGTTTAAACCCTTTTGTGTTTTTTAGGCAATGAATTTACTGAACTCTGATGACAAATTAAGAATGACGGTCAATAAACCCCCTGCCCAATTCTGTCAGGAAACTCTCAAAGAAATAGATAAATTAATGAAATTGTCATTATTTGTTCCCGTCCAAAAAAATTGCATTTATTTAATGAATTTCGAAAGAACTTGGAAATAAAAGTTATAAAAGATAAAACCGTAAAATCAAAGCAAACGTCAATGTATTCATTTTTTAAACTCTGCAGTAATTAACTTATGTAATTAACTTTTATTTTGATATTTAAATTTTCATTTTTCCTAATGTGAAAAATAAATTTTAGTAAAATTAATTGTTACCTTTTTCTACGATGAAAATATAGATTTAAACATGGCCTCCATTAAGAGACCACCTCTCGGAGCGCCCCATTTTCATTGGAACGGAACGTGATCGCAGGGAGGTTTTACTGTATATAAAAAACGAAAAATTGAGATTTTGAGTATGTTTTTGTTTAGTGAGTCTTTAAATTAATATTTTGAATAATTAATTCACAAGCAATTATCATTTTAAAAAAGTCTTAATATAATTACATAAGTTTTAATATTAGAACTAATAGTTATTTATAATTTATTTAATTTTATTAATATTTTGTTTCCTATCAAACAATTAGATTGTTTTAAAGAGAGGGCAATATATTACATACGATTAGATTTGGTAATACTGTTTAACTAACTTTACATGACCTCAGGGTTTAAAGTAGAGGGAAGCTAGGGGGCGTATACCCTGGGCTCCCGGGTAGAAGGGGGAGGCATTAAATTTGTTTCTTCTTCCTGTTAAAAAAACAAATAACGAAATTAAGTTAAAAATGTCATGGAATCGGACAACCGAAAATAAAGATATATACATTTAGGCGGTTCTGAAATTCTCTACTCAACAACGCGAAACTTTGACAAATTTTCCGATTCATTTTTAAACGTAAAGGCCTGGCTAAATTAAAAAAAAAAAATCTATAGCTTACTGAAAAATATATGTAATTGAATAAAATTAAAATATTTCAAACTAAATAAATATGGCTATTAAGAAAAAATTTACCCAAAGTTTTGAACTTTAACAAAAAATCATGCTTTCGAAGCATGGGACCCCCCAAGTTAAATTCTTAATCCTTCAACGAAGAGAGTGGTTCCTCTTATTATTGATTGACAATGATTCAAAATATTTTGCTTTCTATTTGATTGTAATAGGCGTTTTGCAGATTGTAGTTTTAAAAGAATGATAGACAGGCATTATGTTGACGAAAAGTACATTGGAATTTTACAACTCACTTCAATATACATATTTGAAAGTGATAGAAGATAAACTTTAGTTTTCCAGAATGGTATTTGTTGAATGATATTAATCTGACAGACGAATAATGTATAATAAAAGGGTTGTTTCTTCTGTGAAATTTTTACGTGTCACCCATCGTGTTTTATGAGATATTTTCACGTAAATAATAGGTAATGGTGTTGATTTTAGAATGGTGTTGATTTTAGAAATTTCACACAATTTGAGATAGCGTATAATGAATAACTTTGAACCGGATTATTGGAACAAATACTCAGCTGTATTTATCCTTTTTAAATATTCCCTGAAGTGCCATATGCTACATTTCTAGAGACCTCACAAGTTTAAAGACTGAATTATTTTTTGCTTAACTATTGCAGATTGATGTATAATAATTTAAGAGATTGATTGGTTGTGTTTATGACGGCCAATTATCAACACGAGGGATATGGTCCCAAAAGGGGGGGGGGGTGCCCTCCTTGGAGGTCTTTCTAATGGAACCTAACCCGTATTTACACATGGAAATCCATGGTTCGAAGCAAACCACGGAAACTCCGAACGATTAGGCCGACGGGTGCGATTGGGTTCGAACCCAGCACCTCCCATCTACCAGCTTCGAGAGCAGAACCTCTCGGCCACTGGATGGGCAATAATTTAAGAACTCACATTGTTTTAACCTTGTTGTAGATTTAGGAAATGTACAAATGTCATGTTTTACAACATAATCCCCCCCCCCCCCCCAATCTTTCAACATCAAGAAAGCTGAAAAGATGCAAAGGCAAAGAAATCATCATTTTAAAAATACTTTTGTTTTGTGCAACCAATAATGCTTTCGAACATGATAGAGTAAAGCGTCTGTAACTCATTCTAAACTGTATTACTACTAATCGATGTATTAAATGAATTTTATAAACAGTTATTTTAATGGTATTTTGAAGAACTGTCGTCACATAAAGGGTTAATGTATTATTTAATTGCTAAGTTTCATATTTTCCATTTCCACGTTCGCTAATACGATTACGAAATATTTTTTATTCCTATATGTATGAACATTTCCAGAATTTTTTCTCGATCAGTTTCCACAGAAATGATCAGAAATATAAATCTTAATTTTCCCATGCGGTTTTTTTTTCTGCCTGCCAAATTAAGTTTAGTTTCATAAAGATAAGTGAATACAGTCAAACCTCGTTAACATGAGCCTCAAGGGGAATCAAACTTTTGTTCATGTCACCCGTAGTTCATGCTATCAGTATAACAAAAAATCCAGATAACAAATATTGAGAAAAAATATATATAGGGGAGACTGGGGCTAATGGGACATAGGAGCAAACGGAACGATAGGGTTTTCTTGTAAAATATAACAGTATAATATAATCTTGTAAAATATAACTTTCAAAGAATAATGCACCTCAAAAAAAAAAAAAAAATGAAGGTGGGGGGGGGTAGCCTCCGCCCCCCCCCCTTACACTTAACCAATGAACCTCCAAATCTAATCAGGGAAGCTCCTTAACATAATAAACCGGTGTATCAAATTTGAAGCAAATCAGATAATTCTGCATGAAAAAACCATATCGGTAAATTAAGCTTTATACTTAACTAATGAACCTCCAAATCTAATCAGGAAAGCTCTTTATCAGAATGAACATAGAAAAAAAAAATAAATTGGATAATTCCGCATGAAAATCCATTTATCTAAATTAAGAAGAGGGAACTTGCCCCCCTTTCCCCCTTTTATATTTAACCAACGAATCTCCAAACCTAATGAAGGAAGCGCCATATCGGAATAAACCGATATATTAAATTTGAAGCAAATCGAAAAATTCTGCATGAAAAACCCATTTGTTTAAATTAAGGGGGACTAGCCCCCGCCCCCCTCTTCATACTTAACCAATAAACCTCCAAATTTAATCAAGGCAGCTCCTTAGCATAATAAAACGGTATACTAAATTTGGTGCAAATCGAATAACTCTGCATGAAACATCCATTTATCTAAATTAAGGGGGGTCTAGCCCCCTTTCCCCGTGTATACTTAACTAATGAACCTCCAAACCTAATCAAGGCAGCTTCTTAACATAATAAACCGGCATACCAAATTTGGAGCAAATCGAATAATTCTGCATGAAAAACCTATTTATCTAAATCAAGGCGGTGGCTAGCTCCTCCCCCCCCCCCTTTATATTTAACTAATGAACCTCCAGAAGTAATCATGGAAGCTCCT
Organism: Maratus speciosus; assembly: GCA_963932465.1. NCBI lineage: Eukaryota > Metazoa > Arthropoda > Arachnida > Araneae > Salticidae > Maratus > Maratus speciosus. The sequence continues at coordinate 96,609,002 of OZ010799.1, forward strand.
TAACATAATAAATCAGTATACCAAATTTGGAGCAAATCGAATAATTCTGCATGAAAAACCCATTTATCCAAATTAAGGTGGGGGGAGTAGCCCTCTTTACTGTTAACCAATAACCCCCAAAACTAATTAGGGAAGCGCCTTATCAGAACGAACCTGGAAAAAAAAATGAAGCAAATCGGATGTTTCTGTCAAGAGTTATCGCGTTATGTACATACAGACGTAAGTGCATACATACATACATACATACAGAACCTGCGTGCACATTAGCCTTTGGGCTTTGATAGCCTGCGAGCTAAAAAGCGGTATAATGAAAAAATTCCTCTAAAGAAAATGCCTCCTCTCTTCGTCTTTATTTTATTCCCTTTACAAGCTGTGTACGTAATTCCCCCCCCCCCCTTTTCTTCCTCCACTGTACCCCAAAATCATTATTGATTAAAGTTTTATAAATATATAAAACATCTTTGCTTATATATAAGCTATCAATAGCGAATTGAAAGAATCAATAAATTGTATTTCCTTAATACCCCCCCCCCCCCCCCACCCTTTCCGTAGAAAGCACTAACTTGTCCGTTGTAGAAGTCATACTAAACTTCTTAATGAAATGTTAAAATTGTGTTTTCTTGGACCAAATCTTAGCATTGTCTAACTCACCCATTAACTCAGTACCTCCCCCCCCCCCCCCATCCCCGACGCTGTAAAAAGCTGACAGTGGAAAAACTGCACTTTAGTTTTAATTGTTTATTTAAATATGGCCTTCATGTCGTTAAAAAAATATATAAGGTTTACTATGTTTCTAAAATATATATTAAATTCCTTAAAAAACAAACTTCGTATTATATTTTCTGTTATGTATACAACTTAATAAATATAATACTTTCCCGTGGTCTTTTATCCGATTTGTTTTTTCCTATGTGTGCTTTTTTTCCGTGATTCTAGTATCTTATAGAAATGTTTATTTTAATTTATTTTGTTTAGTTTAAATGTTTAGAATAATATATCTAAAAATTCCATGATGAAACCAAAAATTGCAAAAAATTTGACTTCAATCAATTGCTTAATATAACAAAAAAAAAAAAAAAGAAAAGAAAAGTAACAAACTATGCTAATTTCTAATTTTAGGCATATCTTAACAAAGATATTTACTTATTATTATTTTTTCTTTATTTGTTCTGTTAATATCTGAAAATACAATGCCACTGATCAGGACATAAAAAATTATAAATTGTTAAGTGATTCAGAAAGTCTAAAAAATGTTATTATTATTAATATAATTTTATGTTAATAAACAAAAAATTTAAATAGCGTTAAATAAAATAAAAATAAAACTTTCCAATCGAATATATTATAACTAACTTCTTTAAAATTTAAAAAAAAAAAAAAAAAAAAAAAAAGTTCATATGATATCATACATCATGCGTAAGTCGAAAAACAAGTTGTTATGTAAACGAGCATTCTCGTATGCGAACATTCACAACATTTTTCAATATTTGCATTCTAATTATCAACGGAAAGCATTCTTATTCACATAATGTCCAAATTAAGTAGTAGTGTAAATGTGAATTTTCATATGCGAATATTCAGGAATTTTTTTTATAATAGCATTCTTAAACATCAACAGAAAATATTGGTATTACCGTTCGCGAATATCAAATATAAAGTAGTGATGTTAATTAGAATTATCGTAAGCGAATTTTCAATTTCTTTTCAATATTAGCATTCGCAGACATCGACGAAAAATATTTGGATTCTCGTTCGCGAATCTGCAGTTGAAAGAATCTATAAATTGTATTTTCTTAATCCGCCCTCCCCGCCCCGTAGAAAGCATCAGCTTGTCCCTTGTAGAAGTCATGTTAAACTTCTCTTAATGAAATGTTAAAATTTTGTTTTCTTGGACGAAATCTTAGAATTGTCTAACTCACCCATTAACTCTGCCCCCCCCCCCCCCCCACCTACGCTGTAAGAAACTGACAGTGGAAAAACTTTAGATTAGTTTTTAACATTTATTTATCGACAAGTTCAATATTTAACACTCCCTTGTCCAGGCCCGTAGCTAGACCATACTTCCAGGTAGGGCAAAGATTTTCCCAGGGGTGGCAGATTGTTTCTTCATTTTTTTTTCTATATCTTATCCGTAGTTCTTCAAAAATATGCATTGCGATTTTAGGGAATTTTATTTTCATTTAAAATATAAGATATTTCTAAAGTTAGTAGGAAATTTTTAAAGTTTCTTCAGAGACATAATAAAAATATATTAAAGTTAAATAAGATATTTTGCCGTAGGAACCACCCCTTATATATACCCCCCCCCCCCATTTAGGGGGGGGGGTGAGCAAAGTCAGGGGCCCAGTAAGTTATTGTACCTTTGAGCCGAATAATGTTTTTTTTAATTTTATAATTATTTTTTAATGTACTTTTTAATAGCATTTTAATTTTTTGTATCTAAATTAATTTTTTTGTCAAAGATCTTGGTCAGATTTAGGAAACAGATATGCGCTTTCCTTCTATATCCACTATTCTTTATAAAGGTACCCAGATTGAAGAGCTTTTGAAGGCTCTAAATTCTATTTTAAAAATATAATGGTATTTTAGTATTTTGGGGGGCCCCCTATAAATGGGAGAAAAAATGAAACCAAAGGTTCAAAACTTCCTTAATACTATTACTTCTTTCAACCAAAACAGATATACACTTTCTTTCTACAACCAACGTTCTTTTTAAAGGTGCCTAGATGAAAGAAATTTTGTAAGCTCTAAATTCTTTTTGAATTGTTTTTTTAGGGCCTTCTATAAAAGTGACGAAAAGTTGGAACCCAAGATTCAAAACATTTAGGCCAAATTTTTTATTCTAATGTTTAAAAAATATGATTTTTAATCTCATCGGGGCCCCAAGAAGTTTCAAACTTTCTTAATACCATTACTTCCTTCAAAAAATTTGTGCTTTCTTTCTGTAATCACCGTTCTTTTTAAAGGTGATGAAAGAAATTTTGCAGGCTTTAAATTCTTTTTGACACACATTTTTGAAGCCCCTATAAAAAATAAGGAAAAGTTGGAACTCAAGATTCAAAGTGTTTAGGCCCCATATTTTTTATTTAAATGTTTAAAAAATATGCTTTTTAATCTCGCTGTGGGTCTCAATAAGCTTCAAAACTTCCTTAATACAATCACTTCCTTCAACCAAAACAGATAATGCGCTTCCTTTCTGTAGCCACCATTTCTTTATCGGTTTCCAGATGAAAGAAATTTTGTAGGCTCTAAATTTTTTTAAATTGTCTTTTTTTTGGGGTGGGGTGGGGGTTAAAGTGAGGAAAAGTTGGAACCCAATGGAGAAAATGTGCTTTTTAATCTCGTTGGGGACCCCAATCAGGTTCAAAACTTCCTTACTATTACCTTCTTCAACCAAAACAGACATGCACTTCTTTTTATAGTCACCATTCTTTTTAAAGGTGCCCAGATGAAAGAAATTTTGCAGGTTCTAAATACTTTTTAAAATTTCTTTTTTAGGGTCTCTATTAAATGGAGGAAAAGTTGGAACCCAATGGAGAAAATGTGCTTTTTAATCTCGTTGGGGACCCCAATCAGGTTCAAAACTTCCTTACTATTACCTTCTTCAACCAAAACAGACATGCGCTTCTTTTTATAGTCACCATTCTTTTTAAAGGTGCCCAGATGAAAGAAATTTTGCAGGTTCTAAATACTTTTTAAAATTTCTTTTTTAGGGTCTCTATTAAATGGAGGAAAAGTTGGAACCCAATGGAGAAAATGTGCTTTTTAATCTCGTTGGGGACCCCAATCAGGTTCAAAACTTCCTTACTATTACCTTCTTCAACCAAAACAGACATGCGCTTCTTTTTATAGTCACCATTCTTTTTAAAGGTGCCCAGATGAAAGAAATTTTGCAGGTTCTAAATACTTTTTAAAATTTCTTTTTTAGGGTCTCTATTAAATGGAGGAAAAGTTGGAACCCAATGGAGAAAATGTGCTTTTTAATCTCGTTGGGGACCCCAATCAGGTTCAAAACTTCCTTACTATTACCTTCTTCAACCAAAACAGACATGCGCTGCTTTTTATAGTCACCATTCTTTTTAAAGGTGCCCAGATGAAAGAAATTTTGCAGGTTCTAAATACTTTTTAAAATTTCTTTTTTAGGGTCTCTATTAAATGGAGGAAAAGTTGGAACCCAATGGAGAAAATGTGCTTTTTAATCTCGTTGGGGACCCCAATCAGGTTCAAAACTTCCTTACTATTACCTTCTTCAGCCGAAACAGACATGCGCTTCTTTTTATAGTCACCATTCTTTTTAAAGGTGCCCAGATGAAAGAAATTTTGCAGGTTCTAAATACTTTTTAAAATTTCTTTTTTAGGGTCTCTATTAAATGGAGGAAAAGTTGGAACCCAATGGAGAGAATGTGCTTTTTAATCTCGTTGGGGACCCCAATCAGGTTCAAAACTTCCTTACTATTACCTTCTTCAACCAAAACAGACATGCGCTGCTTTTTATAGTCACCATTCTTTTTAAAGGTGCCCAGATGAAAGAAATTTTGCAGGTTCTAAATACTTTTTAAAATTTCTTTTTTAGGGTCTCTATTAAATGGAGGAAAAGTTGGAACCCAATGGAGAAAATGTGCTTTTTAATCTCGTTGGGGACCCCAATCAGGTTCAAAACTTCCTTACTATTACCTTCTTCAACCAAAACAGACATGCGCTGCTTTTTATAGTCACCATTCTTTTTAAAGGTGCCCAGATGAAAGAAATTTTGCAGATTCTAAATACTTTTTAAAATTTCTTTTTTAGGGTCTCTATCAAATGGAGGAAAAGTTGGAACCCAAGATTCAAAACTTTTAAGCCTCATTATTGTTATGTTAAAAAAATGTGCTTTTTAATGAATCTCTTTGGGGGTCCCAATAAGCAGGCATCTGTGTGCCGTGCATTTGCCAATTATACATAAATTATATTCTGTAATTATTTAATCTACTAGCAGAACTTTGCTTGCTTTGCTGGTTGGTTTTTTGAAAAAAGAACCTATTTTGGGGGTTGCCCCTTGGGAGCCCCACTGCCTTCCGCAGCGTAAACCCGTTCGGGATATCTCAGTTTGATCTTGAATCAAACAATTCTTGAATTATTGTAATTTTTCTTTCGATAAAAATGATTACCTCCAGGTAAAAGTTAAAGTTTCCACCATCGTCATTCACCTTGCTATAGGAGGCAATTTGTTATTTTCCCACCTTCAGCTTAATCATGACAGCAGTAAAATCTACTGGATAATTCTTCGATTTTAGAAAAACTTGTCAAAAAGTCTTCGCAAAACGCGAAAAAGGGATATAAATCGTATAAATAATTTGACAAAAAATTCAAAAATTGCCGAGAGCAACATTTGACTATATCTAGCCAAAAGACTGAATGTGGAATTTTAAAAAATGCGCTAAAAATCACATAAAATGTTCGTAAAAAATTCAGAAATTAAAAAGAATAAATTTTCTATATTGAACTAAAAAACTTAAAGTTGATTCCTTTTAGGGATGTTAAAAAACACCGCGGAAGGCGAATAAAACGCCGCAGAAGGCAAAATTTACTATTTTGGGATAAAAGATTGAAACCGGATTCCTTTTACATTCTCAAAATAAATAAATAAATCAGTGGACTGAAGGTTTATTTCCCGTTCAAACACACACACACACACACACACACACACAAAAAAAAAAAAAAAAAATGCTTTGATTTACACATTTTTCGCAAAAATGTAGAAAGTCACTAATCTAACGTAAAAATTACCTAACATTCTTCAATATAAAGATGCATTTTCGTCAAATCAAATCCTAATAGTGTTTCGTCAACTGTGTCGCATTGTACTTTTCATAATTAGAAACTGAACTTACGCATGAATATTTTTTCCTTTATAACATGAAAAAGACGGGAATCAAAGACCAAAATTTCTAGAAATCTTTCATTCAAAAGACGAAAATTTCTTCAAATATGATAAAAAATCTCTTCTAATCACAGGGGCTTAAAATCGGGAAAAGCGTTTAAAATCGCATAAAAAGTTTGCGAAAAATTCAAAAATTGCAGATGACAGAATTTGAAGAGGACAAAGATTGAAACCTGATTCTTTTTTACTAATCTCAAAAAATCCCGTCGAAACGCGAAAGAAAGTAAAAAATTTCGTGAAATATTCAAAAATCGCGGAAGACTACTTTACTATATTCGGCTAAAATTTAAAGATAGGCTGAAAATGGATTCCTTTTATGAATGTGGGGAAAAAAGCACGACACTCAAAAAAACATCAAAAATAGCTTAAAAATTTAATTTAAAAAATTTGATTAAGAAAACCAAAACCTGTTTCGAGGTGCATAATTTCAGGCATACAAAATTTAATTTAAAAAATTTGATTAAGAAAACCAAAACCTGTTTCGAGGTGCATAATTTCAGGCATACAGGTATCCTTCCTGTCAGATCTTGTCCTGAACATAAAATATCTGGTCAGACCAAAAAAGAAAGATACTGTCTGTCTTTATTATTACTAATTACTTGAAAACCCATCTTCGTTACCCACAGAAAGGTACTGTCTATCCGAAGCCATTCTTTTTTCAATTTCTACCCGGAACACTTAGGTGAGAATTTTAAATTGGAGAAAACTGAAAAATATGAAAACGACATCCCAAAGGTAATTTTTTTCGAATTAGTAAATCTCTATCTATATATACATTTTAATAAAAGGCATCGTTCAAAGCAGAAAAAGTTATTATAAGTGAGTATTTTCTGTTTAAAAAAATATGTCTGGGCCATGCGGATGGCATTGTCAAACTGAATTAAAAACAGAAAATACGAAAATATATATATATATATATATATAATATACATTTCGTGCAGTATTTAGCGTTTTTCTGTGGCGGTTTTTAACATTTGCAAAGGAAAATCAGTTTGAAACTTTTTTTTTTTTTTTGCCAAATTTTGTTCTCTGCTATTTTTGAATTGTTCGAGAATTTTTAGATGTTTTTCTGGTAATTTTTTTAACATTCGTAAATAAAAAATCCGATTTCAACCTTTTAGCACAATATAGTAAATTTTGCTCACTATGAACTTAGAAATTTCTTTATCAATTTTTGCATTCTTTCGCATTCTGCGGCGATTTTTTTACATTTTTTTCCTAAATGGGAGAATTCTCAGTTAAATTTTGCTAGCACTTTGATTAAATTCAAGTTGTAAGAATATCAAATCTGTTTCTGTAGCGGCATGAACAAAATGTTGAAAACTTTAATTTAATCCGGGTCAAATTAAAAATTTACAGTAATTCAAGGTTTGTTTGATTCGAGATCTGAGCGGGCATAGCCCCAATGGGTGTACGTTGCTGAAAGCAGCTCAACCGAACTCTAAATTGGTTTAATTTGAGTTTCGTTTTGGAAAAATCAACCAGCAAAGCTACGCTGGTGTTGTTATAAAATGGAACTCGGATAGCAAAATTAAATATGGATATTTCTCCAATATCTTAGAGGGGGAGGGGGGAGCTGAAAAAAATGTTTGTGGGTGGCCTCAAAAGACCTTCCTACGGCTCTGGGCATAACGTAAATAAAATTTTTTTCTTTTAATTAGGAACTGGAATCGTATACCTTTTTTACTTTTCAATAAATGCATTACACTTTGAGTTGTAATTGATTTCTATCTTACGATGGTCAGTATCAGGCTATCGCCTTGAAAAAAATGGCTTATAATGGCAACTTTGACGTTCACTTTTGAAACTGATTTGCTTTTAAGAAAAAGTGCAAAACAGTTTCATTAAACAGTGTATTCAGTTTCTTCGTTTCTTAATAAAAGCATCTGTAACATTTTTGAATTTAAGAATAAATATGACTTGATGAATGTGCCAGTGTGTAATAAATTTGGATTTGTAAAATCGTAAGTAACCTGACATATTGTATTGTTTAAATTTGAAACAATGATTGGTTTATTTTAGAAACGCCATTAAAAAAAAAAATTTCAGTGGAATGGGAGACAGTCGAAGAGATGAAGGGGCAGACCTTCCATTATTTTGTATTTTCGCATGGGGGGGGGGGGGGAAGGCTGCCCTTTGGAGTTTGTTGTAATCGGAACAAGTTTCCATGAAACAAGCATTTAACTGTCATGTACAGCAAATTCAAGTTAAAGAAACAGTATTGTGGTCTGCTTCAACGCTAGTTTCAGAAGCCTCTGGTTTCAACCCCGCCTCCTAACGATAAATTTCTTATGGTGAGAATTGTATAAAGAAAGCAAGCTTTAGGGATAAACTCGATTTGTTGTTGAAGCGGTATGGGATAATTTCTACAAAGTGAAAAAGCGAGGAACGCACAATGGAGCAATTTTCGGCAGGTCTGTTAAAGAGGGAGAGAAAAAAAAGCTTTATAGATGAAATTTTGCTATTTTTGTTTCCAGTCTAGAAAGGCAATTTAGGAGTAGAGGGCAAGGTCTGATATGAAGGAAGAAAAATGGAAATTTGATGTTGTATTACATAATTTTTTTAAAGGGAAATACTGAGTGAAAAAATTATCAGAATGCCCAGCTTAATTCTAAGTTGGACAAGAAGTAGGGGAAAATGGAAATTTAATGTTTTTATCGGAATGTGCTAGGTCGGGCAAAACATTTTCCAGGTCGGGCTTTGCCCGACCTGGCCCCCACCTGGCTACGGGCCTGCCCTTGTCACGTTTTTTCCGGTCACCTTTTTTCTTTGTCACGTTCTTTCCGGTCCCGTTTTTTCCTTGTCCCGTTTTTTCCGCTCTTGTTTTTTCTGTCACGTTTTTTCCGATCCCGTTTTTTCCTGTCACCTTTTTTCCGTTTACCAATTTGGTGTTTGTATCAAACCTGATTATAGAAAATTCACTGTTTTTTTAATGATTGATAAAAACTGCGAAGTCATCAATGGACTATACTCTCCCATTGTGTTCGAGGCTTCAAAAATTCGTCTGCTTGGGAATAACATTCATAACCACCATATTGAAAAGCATTGTGTTTAGAAAAATTGTGCTTATATTTTACTTTATACGGAGTTTTAGACCTTTTCAGTGGCAGGTATGGGTTATACATGAATTCTTTTTTCCTATTTTAAAGTAATGGCATGCATATTTTTCATTTTATTTATAAAATAAAAATTTTAAATTTTAGTTAATACGTATATATGGATTTTAATTAATATGTATATAAGTATTGATCGAAAATAATTCGTACAAAATAAATCTGAAGTATTTTACGCATGTATTTACCTGTATTGCTGCTGCATCAAATGACGCAATAAAGTAAACAAACGCGCCAGCAGCTGTATTTGCACCAAGTGATTCCCACTGTGACGTAACGAGAATACTGTCCATTTATTTAAAATATATATAACGTTCGTTCTTTTTTTAAGATATGACAACAAGAGAGAAAAAAAAAAAAAGAATCACTGAAACGAACTACTCCGGATTTATAAAATGTTTTCAAGTATTCATGATACTGTAAATATGTAAGTAAATTTACGACGGGGTTAGTTGGGAGATTGCAATACTTTCAATTGTATGGGAACAATAGCTCATTTGTCATTTGTGAACAAACATACCTAAGAAGCAAAATGAGCATTTGACAACAATACAACCTGTCTAGCCTATTAAGCTAGAAAAACTCTCTCTCTCAGAGGTTCTAAGAATTTGTTTTACCATATTGAATAAAGGATTCCTCTTGCTCCTATCCCCCCACTCTCTAGGGCTGTAAACAGCTGGCAAGGGCGAATTCAGAAAGAGCTTTGAAATTTTCGGGTGGGGCTTATTCATGTCCATTCTCTTTTCTTCCTAGGTTGTTCACAAAATCATATCTTTACTCCGTTCAACAACGCGAAAGTTTATGAAATATTTATTATATATAGAGTTTATTATATTGAGAATATTTACTTGTTCAATTTTATACATAATGCCATAAACTTAGCAGATTTGACTGATCTTCTTTGAAATCGCCTGTCGTTTTTAAGGTAACAAATTTTACCTTGAGTTATAATTGATTGCTATCTAATAGCACCCTTTTACAGGCTCTCGCACACCAAAAATCGGTTTTTGCCTTTATCGAAAAGAAAAAATTCTGTTCGATTTCTTGGTTTCAGAAAAGAACACCTACCAGTTTTGTGCATTTAACAATAAAAAAGAATGCGTCAGAAAGTAGCCAGTTTGGAATATAAAACAATATCAAGCGATTAATAAATTTAGTAAATTTAGACAGAAGTGAAAAACAAATATCCCTGTGCCAAGAAAAAAATATGCTCAGAGCCCCCCTTCCTCCCACCCAACACTTCGCAAATTTAGTAGTAGTTTACTGTCTGCATTAATTTTCTCTAAATTTTACAATTTGCTGTTTAAAAAATAATATCATTTATGTATTACAATAAACAGTGCTTTTCAGCTTTTCATAGAGATTGAACGGATTTCAAATGACCATACTTCACTTAAATAAGTTGGAAATTGCTCGTCAAACGTGGCAAATGAGGTGCGTTCGTACTATAACTAGTTTTATAATTATTTTTTGCACCCCATATTGTACTGAATGTATAATTTTTTGCACTTCATAAAGCGCATAGTCTGATACATCATTAAAATGCACTTCCAACATTTTTTTCCCATTCCCCGTAATGTAACGGAACACTTTTGACTGTCCCTGTAATTAAACTATACATCCGATTTTCCTAAAATTTGAAATAGCTCAACAAAATTTTACAACAATTATATCTTTAAAATTTCAGACCATTCGGAAGGCTGTAATATCATTAAAATGCACTTGCAATAATTTTTCCCATTGGCCGTAATGTAAAGAAAAACTTTTGACTGTCCCTGTAATTAAACATACATCCGATTTTCCTAAAATTTGAAAGGGCTCGACAAAATTTTGCAAAAGTTATATCTTTAAAATTTCAGATCATTCCGAAGGCTCTAATATCATTAAAATCCACTTGCAATAATTTTTCCCATTGGCCGTAATGTAAAGAAAAACTTTTGACTGTCCCTGTAATTAAACTATACATCCGATTTTCCTAAAATTTGAAAGGGCTCGACAAAATTTTGCAACAGTTATATCTTTAAAATTTCAGATCATTCGGAAGGCTCTAATATCATTAAAATGCACTTGCAATAATTTTTAACATTGGCCGTAATGTAAAGAAAAACTTTTGACTGTCCCTGTAATTAAACTATGCATCCGATTTTCCTAAAATTTGAAAGGGCTCGACAAAATTTTGCAACAGTTATATCTTTAAAATTTCAGATCATTCGGAAGGCTCTAATATCATTAAAATCCACTTGCAATAATTTTTCCCATTGGCCGTAATGTAAAGAAAAACTTTTGACTGTCCCTGTAATTAAACTATACATCCGATTTTCATAAAATTTGAAATGGCTCGACAAAATTTTGCAACAATCATATATTTGAAATTTCAGACCATTCGGTTGGGTAGTTTTTGCTCTGTTACATGCGGACAGACAGACGGACGGACAGACGGACGGACTGAACGACGACTATAGGTGCTACGTATTTACATAACTAGTAAATCTGCAGATCAAGAGCCTCAACGTCATCTCTGCAACTTATTGTTTTTAGCAAATTTTGCTTAATATTAATCTTTCTACAAAAACAAAATTTAAACTTTTAAATTACACAAACATTTATAGAAGGAGAAAAAAATATTTCGATGGTTTCAGACATTAGAAGCGTTAAATTAAACACGTTGTTATGTAATGATATTCTGAAATTCTCACGAGCTACTTATTCTAGTAATTTTTATATAATAAAGCAAATTTCTTCAGGGGGGTGCCCCCCCTGAACCCCCCGTTGTGTAATTTATTTTGCATTTGTAATTTTCTATTGATTGAGTTAATGATTATCCTATATCTTAGATTCATTTTTACACTGCGATTTATAAGGATAACACTGGTCAACAGCCAAAAAATGGTCTAACTTTTTCCAGCTGATATATGTTCATTTTCATACCCTGAATCCAAAACCCAAAACGGTTTTGCTCTATCAGGTCAATTTTTTGTGCAAATGTCCATTTTAGGCTAAGTGATTTCCGGCATAAATGCCTATACTTCATTGCAGTACTTGTGTGTGTTGCATTCCGAGAAGTCGTATTTCGTTGCCCTGGATTACTAATGATAGATTTTCTTTCATTAAAGGATCTATGTGAAGTAAATGGCGTCTTCAAAAAGATCATGTAGGAATAAGCCGGATGTATTTTGCTATATCTGTGGCGAATACACCCTTGTACCAAACAGGAAGCCAATCACCAGTTTTATAAAGCGCACCTACCTCGCTTACTTCTAAATGGCACTAGGTGACCAAGATAAAGGTTGGGCACCACATATAGTATGCAAGAAATGCACCGAGTATCTTCGTGCGTGGACCAAAGGCCAGAAGACGGCTCTGAAATTTGGAATTCCTATGGTCTGGAGGGAGCCTACCTACCATGTCACAGATTGTTACTTCTGCGCTGTAGATCTGACTCGTATAAACAGAAACAACCGGAGTAGCCTGGTATATCCAGATCTGCAGTCAGCACGTCGTCCTGTAGCCCATTCTGAAGTCATTCCTGTTCCCGTGTTTAAAGAACTTCCGGACATTGACGAAGAATCATCCTCCCCCATCAGGGTTGCTGCTGATGACGACGACTATGTGGTTCCAGAATGTAGTACTCCAGTTCCGTTCACACAAATGGAGCTAAATGGTCTCGTTCGCGATCTTAACCTCTCCAAGTCATCTGCCGAACTATTGGCATCCAGATTAAAGGAAAAAAACTGTCTCACTGAGAGTGTTCGCATCACCTTCTACCGCAACAGACATCAAGACTTCCTACAATATTTCTGTGAAGAGCTTGACCTGGTGTACTGTAATGATATCGCACGGCTGCTGTACACGCTGAGAGTGGCAAAATACGACCCCGAACATTGGCGGCTGTTTATCGACAGCAGTAAGCGCTCACTAAAATGTGTTTTGCTACACAATGGCAACCAGTTTGCCTCTGTAACACTAGCTCACTCAACTACATTGAAGTAGAAGTATGAATCAGTGAAGTATGCTCTGGAGAAAATTCATTATGATGACCATCAGTGGTACATTTGTGTGGATTTGAAAATGGTGAACATCTTGTTGAGACAACAATCAGGGTTTACAAAGTACCCCTGTTTCATCTGCATGTGGGACAGTAGGGACAGGGCTCATCATTACACAATAAAGGACTGGCCTCTTAGGGAGGACCTGGTGCCCTGCAGAGCGAACATCATCAACACTCCTCTTGTGAACAGAGAGAAGATCATATTTCCTCCATTGCACATTAAGCTGGGGTTGATGAAGCAATTCACCAAAGCTCTCGACAAAAATGGTGACTGCTTCATGTACTTGTGCCAGGTTTTTCCCAGATTGAGCATTGAGAAGCTGAAAGCTGGCATCTTTGATGGTCCACAGATCCGTCAGCTAATGAGAGATACGCAATTCGAAACACATATGAGTGAAGTGGAACTGGAAGCATGGAAGGCTTTTGTTCTAGTTGTGAAAAACTTTCTCGGCAACACGAAGGCCACTAACTACGTTGAACTAGTGAACAATATGATAATAGCATTCAGAAACCTCGGATGTAACATGAGCATCAAAATGCATTCCTATTCTCGCATTTGGATCGCTTTCCTAACAATCTGGGCTCCATGAGTGATGAACAGGGAGAGCATTTTCATCAGGAGATCAAGGAGATGGAGAACAGATACCAAGGTCGCTGGGATGCAATAATGATGGCGGATTACTATTGGAATCTCCATAGAGACATTCCTGCTGCCGTCCATGCTCGGACCTCAACGAAGAGGAAATTCCTACCATAAGTGTTGCACAATGACGAAACAGTGAACTAACCGAATGTTTTCCTGTCTATTAGTTGTTAATTAACTATGTAATTAACTAAACATGTTTTCTGTTAACATACGTACATTTTTTTCGGTTCAGTTAATTACACTTCTGTAGTATATATTTGTTTTTTTCAATTCAACTTCACAGCAAAACCTTACCTGATGTACGGAAACGGATGCCATATTCGGGTTCCTGGAGGTTGAAATATCTTAAATTCATTAAAACATGTCAGACCATTAAAAAAAATTTTTTTTTGTTGCCCTGTGTAATCAACAATTTGGTCAAGCATTTTACGTTATCCTAATATCCATACAGAAGTATTTACTTGCCTGCTAACCACAAACATCTGTATCTAATGGATAAAGAACTTTTGGAAATGTAAACTGAGACATCTAATTTAGAAATCTAATAATAATTTTGATTACCATTCTGCAATATTTATATCTAAGATCTAATCTAAATATCTAAAAATGTACTCGATAGCATTAACTTACTAAAATCACCCTAAAGTAGGGGGAGTTCTAAACCTAACGGTTAATAATTCATCATCGTGTCCACTTCCAATTGACTAAATAGATAAACGTGATATGGCGCCGTTAAGTATTTTTTGTGATAGCCTTTTAATAGTATCCACATTTAATTTAAAATCGTGATGTTACAAACACCGTTGAAATTTGATGCACACCTGTGTTCAGGTCAAATTACGAAAGGTTAACTAACCTTTTATTTCCCTTAGCCGGGCATTTTGTTTCATTTTTCGTAATAGGGATTATTTTAATAATTTATTTTACACTCTACAAGCTGTTACACGGGACGTTGTTCACGTAGCATTAAAATAGAGATAAATGCATTAAATAAAACATTTCACTCACCACCAGACATGGCAAGTCTCAGGCTTTTTGCACAACACTATTACCTTACAGAAAATGTTGTTCTTTTAAATCGCACAAATGTTTCAATTAAATAAAGTAACATTTTTTGTATTAAAATACTGGTATCCAGAACGCCGGAGGCTTGGCAGCCCTGCTCCTCTTAATAGAAACATATATGGTTAACCAACACTTTATCACATTTTATAGGAAACAATACGGAATTTCTTATTTGTATGGCCTTACATATACCTCAGTCATAAAAATGTAAAATTCTGTGCCAATTAATATACGCAATTGCGAAAATGAAATCGCAACCAATGAGAAAAGGAAGGCCAAGTAAAATCGTGTAAATCGAGGAATCTTTCTTCGTAGTGTGGGAAAATACCACTACAAAAATTAATTTAGGTGGTATTTGGTGTGAAATGTTTATATGTATTCATTCCTGTCCTATTTATCTTTTTTATTATTTGTAATTTGCAGCATTTTCCCTTTGCACGTGAAAATCTTACAAATTAAAATGAACTCTTTGGGAGAAATTGTTATTCCCTTTTTTTTTTTTTTTTTTTTTTTTTTTTGGCAACAATAAAGTTTATAAAGTTTAATAGAATAATGTCAGTTTATTCTGTATGAAAATAACGAACTTTTTCCTTTATAATCAAAATAGTTGAATACATAAATAAAGATATTATTCTATATAGTATATAAATACTATTTTCATTTCTGCGTTTAAATCAATCTATATGCAAATATCTATACAAAGGCATTCATTAATTCATTCCTTTTAACTTTGATTTGACTTTAAAAACCGTACATACTTTCACATTTATGATATTTTTAGATGAGATATAGTTGCTACGCAACGGTTAAAAGAAAAAAAATGAAATATAAGTAAATTCATAAAATAAAATGTTTTATATTATTCGAACACATGTATAAAATTCCATCATAAGTTATACACCTAATTTAAAAGCTCTGACAAATGTTTTGACAAAATTGCAAACTAATAGGAATAATTTACTACTCTTATTTAAAAATTTCAGCATCAAAAATTTACCATTTAAATCCATTTTTTATATGAGCCATTTCTTTCAACAAATGAAAATTTGAAAATCGTCTGACTTGCCATTGAAAAGCATTACAGAGCAAAATAAAATGTTCTATATTTCCCGAACGAATGAACCAAATTTAACCAAAAACCATACAGCTAAGTCCGAGTACCTCATCAACATGCCACATTAATTTCAAGCCGATCGGATGCTTTTTGCGGCAGTTATCGCGGAACAGACGGACAGACAGACAGACAGACAGACAAACGGAAATCAAAACTTTTCGTGTCTCCACAGTAAGCCTTCACTGACGTTTCGGCAATTACGAACGCACCTAAAAACAGTTATTGAAAGTAATGCTTTAAACGAAGTACAGAAGGAAGCTCGAATTTTTCTTGCTGTTTTAAGTAGATTCTCCAAGTTCTTTTATGATGCGTAATTAAAATGTCTATGGCAAGAAATGCAATAGGTAAAAGAGTAAAATTTAAAAAATGGCAATAGGTAAAATTGCATAAGTAAAAATAGCAACGTTGAAAATAGAAATAATGAATTTAATTTTTGTATTAAGGTTTATCTGGGTTCATGTCTTTATGCAACAGAATAAGTGCGCTTTTCCTAGATGTTTGTAAAGAATTATCCTTGAGGCCTTGCCCTGAGTGTACTTGCTTAAGTATCCCGAGTTTAAGACGAAAAAATAAATAAATAAATAAAATGCGGATTCAACCAATAAAAAGTTTCAGATATGTTTTTGATTTCCTACCCTGACAGAGGACAATAACCATTTTTCCAAAAAGGTTAAAAACAATATTATTTTACTCCTCTTTTTAACCATTTGGAAAAATGGTTACTATCCTCTGTCAGGGTAGGAAATCAAAAACATCGCATTTTATTCGTTTTCTGATTGGTCGAATACAGTAATTTGTATTTTCCCTTTACTTTCAACAGAGATGGATACTTCTGTTGCCACTAGGACAAAAAAGTAATAAAATCTACAAAAAAAAATAATAATAATAACTCAGAAACAAATTGAGATACAGCTTTCAAACAAAGTGCATTTAAAAGTACATTTTTTTTCTCTATACGACTGTGTAAAAAGTAATATTGTGGGATGTTTAGAAGTTTAAGAATGAAATTTCATTTAAAATGGGTCCAGGAATATTAACGTTTAATCCATGGCGTACGTAATGCATGACCGGCTCCGTAGAAGTTTAAAAATTTACAGTACCGAAAAATGTAATCCATGGCGTACGCAATGTATGAAATTTCATTTAAAATTGGTACAGGAATATTAATGTTTAATCCATGGCGTACGTAATGTATGACCAGCTCCGTAAAAGTTTAAAAATTTACAGTACCGAAAATTGTAAAACTGAAATTTCCTTTAAAATTTGTTCATGATGGGTCCAGGAATGTTAATGTTTAATTCATGGCGTACGTAATGTATGATCAACTCCATGCGATTTTTTATGTCTTAAATTTTACTCTTCGAAAAAATCATTTTCCAAATGGTCGTTGTAATTTGTTAAATTGCTTTTTCTTTCTTTCTCTCTTTCTTTTTTTTTTTTTTTTTTTTTTTTTTTTTTTGAGGAGAGGTTTTTTTAGAGCTACCCTCGTGGTTGTACCTTTAAGTGTGTACAGAGCGAGTTAATTGCATCAGAAACAACGAGAATATTTTTTAAGCCATAAAAATATCCACAATTTAAAAAAACAATTTTAATTTTCTTGAAAATACCATATATACCCGTATATAAGTCGAAGAATGTTAGACAAAATTTGGGAGTTGAAAATGGGGGGGGGGGGGGGTCGACTTATACACGAGATAATAAAACAACAACAGCAGCAAAAATCTCGCAAATAATTGGCGATAAAAGCAGACAATGGTCATTTCCCTGTGATTGACAGAAAATAGCTCAACAATAGCATCCCTGTAATTGCTCGGCAACCATTTTCTCTTTGGACAGAATTCTCTTCAATACAGGGACATTAGTTCAGCATTTTAATCCCCTTTTTAAAAAGAGTTCAACTTGAGAATGCTTCATTATATTTCTCCTAAAATTTCTACAATACAAAGAAGTACTAAATTTTAGCAGTCTAAGAAGTTGTTTACCCTTGTAAATAATGCTTGAATAGATTTTTGAAAGATTTTTTCCTTTTTAAGTATCATTGAATTGATATGAATAGGCTTCAAAATAGTGTAAAGTTCTTCTGTTTTGCATAATTATACAGTTTTAAAACGCTGATTTTTTTTTTTTTTTAAAGGTCTGAGTAGAAGAGCAAAAAAGTTTACTAATTTAATGAAAATTTATTGATTTTTTTTATCCTCGATTAGAAATTGTTTTTCAACGTACTACCAGAAATGTGGGTCGACTTATACACGAAAATTCAATTTGTTTCAAAATTTCGTTTAAGAATCGCGGGGGTCGACTTATACACGAGTATATACGGTAGCCTTTTTTTATATAAAAAGGATTTTCTTTTTCAGTACAGAGCCATTTTATATTGGGTAGCACTTGTTGATCAGGAGTTGACATTTTATAGAAAGGATAATTTCCTATTTAAACATTGTCTTGAATACATTCTTAAAATTTTCGAAATACTGTGTGTGTATCAAGTATCTTTACTTGACTCCAGGCTGAATATATTTCAAAATGTTTAAAAAACAGCCAATACATTAGGGACTTCAGCTGACATCTTTCCTAAATCAGTGTTTCTTACCTAATCGAGGGCAGAATGCAGTGCATGTCCATAACTCCACGGATAATCATCCCCCCCCCAACTCCCCCCCCCCAAAAAAAAAGTAATTAAAATATGAGGGGAAAAACGAGAGAGGAAATACTGGGCACTCTACTAAATAGAATCAAATGTATATAAAACATTCCAATACAATAATAATGATCTTTTGGAAGTTTCTACTGATTTTCTTTTATGTAAGCTTACATACATCTGTTTCTTAAAGGGGGAAAATATTTAAAATTTTCACGCTCTTCTCTTGTCAGACTTTCTTTTCTAATTCACCATGAAGAATAATCACAAAGCCTTTCAATATAGCTACATCTGTCAGAGGAATGAGGGCGGGACTGGGGGAGAGGTAAACATTGTAACATATGTTTGGTGATGAAATACTTCGAAAAGGTAGAAATTTTAGAAAATTATGATTGACACCCTCCTTTCTAACCGATGACCAGGTCTCTACCTGCCGGGAAGCCCCGGCTGAACGGGTTTGATACCCTCCTTCCTTCCCGAAGAGACTGAGGAAAGATTAAGTCAATCAAACATGCGTCTGACTGAGTAATCATTACTAAAGGTTGTTTATGTATTTTGTCGCCTACTTATTCTCTGCAACAGCGTACAGTAGAGTCCCGATTATCCGAGTTCCGCTTAACCGAGTTTCCGCTTTAACCGAGTTATTATCTTCTGATGGACTGATGGATTCAGTTATTATGAAGCAGCCATTATAAATAAAGCGTTAGGTGAAGATGAAAGAGGAGTCGTAAAAAATTAGAACTCTGATTTTCTTCTCAGAATGGGGGGGGGGGGAAGCCATATATACGTTTTTTTTTCTTTTGAAAAAAAAAAAAATATGGCCATTTTTTTCCAATTCTGACCAGAAAATCAGAGTTCTAACTTAAAAAAAAAATATGTCCATTTTTTCCCCATTCTGACCAGAAAATCTGAAATTTAACTTTTTACAACTGCTCGTTCATCTTCATCTAATGCTTCATTTATAATGGCTGTTTAATAATAATGGAAACCATCAAATGAAAATGACTAATAGAATCCCATAGCTGCCAATTTGTATAGTTTTGTTACCTCTAAAATTTAATAAAATTTTTTGCCAATTTAATCGTTAACAATGGTTAGATTTCGGCGATTGAATTAGGCAAAATTTACTGGTAAGTTTTGGTGGTAAGAAAAAATTGGCAATTGTGCAGTAGCGTACACTGTTAAAAATTTGCAGCATTCTGTCCAGTCATTTGACCGTTTTTTCCAAAAACGATTACACAACCGTAATTTAACACTATTCAGACCATATTATTGGTCATTTTATGGTCAGAATATAGTTAAATTAAGGTTATGAAACCGTTTTTTCAAAAAACGGTCGAATGACTGGACAGAATGCTGCAAATTTTTAACAGTGTAATATTGCAGCAAAAAAAAAAAAAAAAAAAAAAAAAAAAAAACACTGCAGCAAAATTGACATTCAACTAACAAAGAACTATCAAGGGCTCTTTTAAATAAACAATTTCATTCCCCGTATTTCTTAAAAGTAACAGAAATATACATCAAAGAAATCTTGCTAGTACAATAAAAATGAATGAATTAAGTGGATATTTCATCTCCTTAGTTGGTGACGTTTTATGTACATCCGGTTTATCCGAGTTTTTTGCTTATCCGAGGTGAGTTTAGTCCATATTAACTCGGATAATCGGGACTTTACTGTATAATTTTCTCGAGGCATGGTACTGCTATGCCTTTCCTTCGTAACTCTTTACATCTTTTTATCTCAAATTTATTATTAAATAAAATTGGTTTATAAGACCACATACAATCTTCAAATTATTTTAATAAAAAAGCAGTTACTCTTACAACAACAACAGTAACTATAATAATGAAAAGTACAGAAACAAATTATTACAAAGTATGATACTGTTTATTATTTCTGAATTCACAGGAAAAGTTGATAATTTAATTCTTAATTGCGGTACGACTGTTAGTCGGTTTCCATATTTATTATGTAGCGCCGCCAAAACGAAACATAACATTTTCGAGGATTTTTAACCATTTGGAAAAATGGTTATTGTCCTGGTCAGGGTAGGAAATCAAAAGCATATCTGAAGCTTTTTATTGGTTTAATCCGCATTTTATTCGTTTTCTGATTGGTCTATACAGTAACCTGTATTTCCCTTTACTTTCAACAGAGATGGATACTTCTGTTGCCACTATGACAAAAAAAAAAAAAAAATAATAAAAACTACAAAAAAAAGAAAAAAAAAATTAATAACTCAGAAACAAATTGAGATACAGCTTTCAAACAAATTGCATTTAAAAGTACATTTCTTTTCTCTATACGACGGTGTAAAAAGTAATATTGTGGTATGTTTAGAAAAGTTTAAGAATGAAATTTCATTTAAAATGGGTCGTCAGATTTCCAAGAAATCTGACGATGGAAAAGCCTTTTCCCGAACATCCAATGAAATGCTTGGATAATACGTAAGTTTCAGGTGGATAATACGTACGAGTAGCGGGCGATTTTTGTCGCTTGGAATTTTTACGTGTAATAACACTATTAATGTTTAATTCATGGCGTACGCAATGTATGATCAACTCCCTGCGATTTTTATGTCTTAAATTTTAGCCTTTAAAAAAATCATTTTCCAAATGGTCGTTGTAATTTGTTAAATTGCTTTTTTTCTTTTAAATTCAACGTTTTAAAACTGTATAATTATGTAAAACCCAAGAAATTTAAACTATTTTGAAACCTATTCACATCCATTTAATGATACTTAAAAAGAAAAAATTCTTTCAAAAATCTATTCAAGCCTTATTTGCAACTTCTTAGGCTGCTAAAATATAGTACTTCTTTGTATTGTAGGACTTTTAGGAGAGATATCTAGAAGTATTTTCAAGTTGAACTCTTTTTAAAAAGGGATTAAAATGTTGAAAGGAATGCCCCTATATTGAAGGGAATTCTATCCCAAGAGAAAATGGGTGCAGAACAATTACAGGGAAATTATTGTTAAGCTTTTTTTGTCAATCACAGGGAAATGATCATTGCCCGCTTTTATCTCTCTTTCCGACGTAGATCCATGTGTGATTATTTAAAAGACTTGCCCATTCGCCGATTATCTGCGATTTTTTTTTTTTGTTTTTTTTTTTTTCTTTTTCTGGGTGTCTTGGAATTTTGCTTTAGAGACTCGGTACCGAGTCGCGACCCGGTATGTATGAAATACTGCTCTAGAAAATTATATTCTAGATACTGGGTGTGCTTTCCATATATAACAAATAATTTCAGTAGAGTTCCGATTATCCGAGTCAATATGGACCAAGCTCACCTCGGATCAGCAAAAAACTCGGATAAACCGGATTTACACAAATCGTCACCAACTAAAGAGATTAAATTAAATTTTCACTTCATTCATTCATTTTTATGGTACTTGCAACATTTCTTTCATGTACATTTCCGTTAATTAAAAAAAAAAAAAAAAAACGGGGAACGAAATTGTTTATTTGAAAAAGCCCTTGATAGTTTTTTGTTTGTTCTATGCCAATTTTGCTGCATGTTTTTTTTTTTTTTTTTTTTTTTTCCTGCAGTATTACGCTACTGCATAGCTACCAATTTCTAAGATTTTTTCTTAGCACTATGACTCACTAGTAAATTTTGCCTAATTTAATCGCCGAAATCTAACAATTTTCAACGATTAAATATGCAAAAATTTGTGTTAAATTTTAGAGGTAACAAATCCGTACAAATTGGCAGCTATATGATTCTATTACTTGCATGAAAATTGCTGGTGTAGCCTTTTCCTTCTGCTCGCACTATTAAACAGTTTTTCAATCGAATTTATACCTTTGGAGTGGATCATTTTCTTCTGATGGACTGATGGCTTCTATTATTATGAAACAGCCATTATAAATGAAGTGTTTAAGTGAAGATCAGCCGTAAAAAGTTAGAACTCTAATTATCTGGTCAGAATGCGGTGGTGTGTGTGTGTGTGTGTGGGGGGGGGAGATGGCAATAAAAAAGGCCATTTCCCCCCCGTTCTGACCAGAAAATCAGAGTTCTAACTTTTACGGCTGTTCTTTCATCGTCTCCTAGGACTTCATTTACAATGGCTATTTCATAATAATAGAAGCCACCAATCCATCAGAAGAAAATAGCTCCGTAAAAGCGGAAATTCGGTTAAGCGGGACTCGGATAATCGGGACTTTACTATATATCCATTCTCGATTATTTCGACGGGGAGCATTGTATACCGTACTCTGAATTTTTTGGAAATTTAGAATTTTTATTATTTAAACCAAGACTCCCTTATCATATATATCATATATCATAGATATATGATAAGGGAGTCTTGATTTAAACAAACATGACAAAATTACATTTTTAGATTTTTCAGTTTTTATACTATATTTTTACTTTTTTTTCTAAACCAAAAAATTTAATTCTTATTTAATAATATAATTATATTGATATAATTGATAATTATATTATAACTAAACTTTTCTAAACTTGCTGCTTTCTGTCACATTGATAATTCTTTTTTCTTCTTCTTCTTCTTCTTCTTCTTCTTTTATAATGACATAAAAATTGCCGATATTGTTACACAGTCAATTCCAGTATCTATGGAATCTAACAGCGTTCCCTGTTTTTCAGTAAGAAGTCTTTCAGAAAATGCCGTCAAAGAATGCCAACATAATCTGAATATTGTTCCAAAAACTTTTATTCATTTATTTATTTTAATAAAATTAAATTCAATGTTTAAATAAACCGTTAGAAAATCCATAACGCAGCTTAAGATCCATTTTCAAAAATGATTAGCATAGACGGTAATGCAATAAACTCTCTGTAAGGCGGACTCTGTGTAAGACGGAAATCTGTCTAGCACGAAAAAAGTTTCAGTACCCTGCGAATCCATAGACATAGTGTAAAATTTGTCTAAGGTAGAATATAGTCTGCTGCTGAAAATTTTCTTGGTTCCGATCGATTTCGCCTTAGACAGAGTTTACAGTATTTGCAAATTCTTTATTGCAGCTTCCATACAGAGTACAGACTTTTATATTTACATCATACTAAGTAGAATTAAATATAATTCAGCTAGAAAACGCTTTACTTCGAGTTATCCTTTTTATTATTATTTGGGCGTTTTAAAAATCTAGCAACGGAGAGTAAAATACAGTTTTTTCAAAATATTAAACAAATCCATCTCCATTCAGATAACAAAAAAAAAAAAAAGAAAAAAAAAAAAAAAGAAAAAAAAATTGCACAAATTAGAAAAATGGTTGGACACTGCACGTCCCAATCTAGTCACGTACATGCGTGAAAATATGGTAAAATGTCTATGTATATTTTTTGATCTTATAAAAATTATTGAACTGAAAAATCTTGACCAATTTCAGCATTAAAAGAGCGGTTAAAATAATTGCTTTACTTAAAAAACTCCCTCCTTCAACGTGTTTGTCACACCTTTCTCTATAATACTGCCATTTTTCATGACTTTATATGCAATAGTTTTTGCTGGATAAACCGATAAAGTGAAAAGGCCACAGTAAATTTAATTGCGATAACAGCATCACCAACAGCATTATTTTTAGCATTTTCCAACAATGTTGAAAAGAGTTTATGCATTCGGTTTGTCTGTCTGTCAGTCCGTCTGTCAGTTTTACTACGTTCTAACTCCCGTAAATATACTCGGATTCTCATGCAATTGATAAACGTTATAAAGGGTCACCAAAGCATGTTTGACATTGTATATGAAGTATGTGTGGTTAATAGTTCATTTACGGGGCCATCAAAAGAATTCCATTACATTATGGTATATGGGGAAAAAACATATACGGGTCAATCCATTTCAAGTGGTCCAGCACTGGTTGCCAGTCTGGTTGCTTTTGTACAACAACCTTAGCATGATGGAAGTTCAAAATGACTATTATTTTAATTTTATTAATTTTTGTTTGTGCATGGTGGCCATCTTTGTTTCATCGTCTGCAGCAATTTTCTCACAAGGAGGGTTTACGGAATTGTAAATAATTCCTCGTTCCCCAATTCAAGTGCGGATTAAAGCTATTTATACATAATACGTTGGGCTAAAAATTTGGTAATAGAGTAGTTTCCGAAACTATCTGCTTATTGGTGAAATTTATAGCATAGTTTCAGTTTTTTTCCAAAATTTGTCCGTTTACAAAAAGAAATTTTTCTAGCAAGGAAAACTGTGAACATGACATAATTATTTTTTACAAATAGGCCGAAAGTACTTGTACTCAAACGCCAAGTTTCAGACCTGGGACTTGCTTTCTCTTCGCTAAAAAAAATCCAAAATTTTTCAAAAATGTCAAAAATCGCACTTTTGAGGCTTTGATATCTCTGGTGGGGCACGAGATAAAAATTTGAAGTTCTGGTTTCTGAGAGTATTATATGGTAGTGTTATGCACAAGAAATTTCAGGATGGAGATTTGACTTACAACCTGAGATATGGCAAGGGCAACATGTCAAAACAATACTGCCAAACTACTGTTTTGTTATAGTCACAGGTAAGTATTTATCTCAGAGTGTCATTTAAATTTTTTTTTATTATTATCTTTAAATAATAGTAACAGAAAATAAAGCCTTTTGCAAAGCTTAGAAATTAATTAAAAAAATAATAATGCCTAAGACCTACACTTTGTATGGTTTCAGTAATTTTTGTTGTAATTTTAGTAACTAAAAAAACAACAGCACTTTTACATAAAGAAAAAAAAAATATTTTTATACAAGACCTGAGACAAAAACAGAATAGGGAAAGAGAAAAGCTGTTAATGTTGGCATACTTGTTCAGAAATGATCAAACGTGTCTGTGTAAGATCTACAAATATGTATGCATACTACATTGTATGCTACAAGTTAGTTCATTTAAACACATACCACAGTTGAAACCGCACTTCCAGCAATTTATGATCGTAGATTCAATAGTTGAATTATTGCTATTTTTTTTTCTATCTTCAAATTCTTTTGTGTGTCCCTGTAAATAAACGATAAGTTTTATGTACACCATATTTATTAGTAAGAACCTTCTATCACTCCTCAGTGATGTATATCAATTTCAATATGTTTAAAATTCTGTAATATCATTAAAATACACGACAAACGATTTTTCCCATAGACCATAATGCAGCGGAATTTCTTTTGAGTGGCCCTGTAAAGGAACCGAAAATGCTACACACATTATTCTCAATACCGAACGTGTCATAGTAAACCCCAATAACATATATCCATTTAATAGCAATCGGACTTATATCCGCGTTAGAGCACGGACAGACAAAACGAATTCATAAACACTTTTCAACTATGTTGGAAAGTGTTAAAAATGTTTTAAAACGATATAAAAAAGTTTTATGATTATACTGCATTATTTTTACAGTTAAGACAGTAGAAATAATAGAGCTGCTATACGAAGGCATTGTATCTTAAGGATATTCTAAACCCAAAAAAGCAACTTTCTGCTGTATATCTTATTTCATTTTAGTTCGGAAACGAATGAAATCGGCAGGAGATTTTATTCAGAAACTATACAATTCAATGGTGTATTGTTTTTTTTTTTTTAATAATGTCAAATGATCTGTCTGAAAATACTGTCAAAGTCAACCGGATTTTCGGACGCGACAGCTCTGAAAAGAGCATGATGATCCTGTGATCACGTGACAAAAATCGCTTTTAACTCGGTAAGTAAATTATTGATCAAAAAATGAAAATGCTATTCTATTCCAAATCTTTTCAATAGCCAATTCTGCCTATTTTGTGCGTTTAAAAATGTGTCAAAAAATTTTGCTTTGTTGAGCATGGAATCAGAGAACCGCCTTAGGCGGCTTTCTTCATTCACGCGAAAACACTCGCTTACTAATGTTAATCCCATGGGAGAATTATTGTAAACATCTCATTTGCATTTCAATATTTTTAAATGATTGTTTTAGTTTGGATAGATGAAGTCGATCTCTACAAAGGCCGTTTTTAACCTTTTTCGATTTTGTTTACACTTTTTTTTATTAATGAGGATACTTCCACTTTCGGAACCGAGATATTTAAAATAAAATCTCCCTTAGGATTAACATTAATGAAAATGATAGCTGATAACAGATAGACAGCAATAACAAAGATAGCTGAGTACAGGGCCCGGCTAATGCAAGGGCATGTGGGGCAGCTGTCCCGGGCTCCCCTTTTTAGGTCCCCAATGGGAGAAATAAGGATTTCTGTTAAAAGGTGCCAAATGGTTAAAATTAGCCAAAATCAAAAACATATATTTCCAAATATTTAGGGAGACATAAGGTGCGGTCCCCCTTACCCTCTCTCCTTCCCGTGACCCCTCCACCCATGCAAAGAATGAACTATATCATTAGAAAACTAATGATTAAATTTCTATATAACAACTTAATTCCATCTTAGACCATCTTTTTGTGATGCGATGTATACAGATGTGAGCTGTACATAGTACAAAATTTATGCATGCGTACAATATGTATGAAGTTTAGTACTAATCACTTCCGCATTATTTGCAAACTATTTCTAAGGATAGATAGAAATTCTATTGTTTTCAAAAGAAACTCTTTATTGACATTTTCTTCGTAACGTGGCAAATTAAAAACATTAATTATGACCAGTTTGGTGCATTTACTTCATAAATACGTAGATAAGCAAGGTAAAAGTTGGCAAATGCTCGTATCAATTAATCTATCATTTTGTCTGCTATTATCCTACTAGAATTTTTTCTTAATGTTCTGAACATCTTTTTGTGATACCATGTATACTCAGTACACATTACAAAATGTATGCATACATACAATATGTATGAAGTTTAATACTAACCATTTTCGCAAACAATTTCTAAGGATAGAAAACCCTCCCCCCCTCCCACACACACACACACCAGAATGATGCTTGTCTCGGGGCCCTAGATAGCCGAAGCCGGGCACTTTCTTCGTAGATTTGACTGTATAATGACTTTTAATGTTAGAAATATCTCTTATTGTTTTCGCGTTCATGATTTGTAAGAAATTCCACTTTCTTTCGTTGAAGATATTCTATAAAAACCTTTATATACGAACATATTCAATCTTTAATCGGGGTCACATAATCATAAAGTTTGGAAACCGCAGTGTCATATTCTATTATTTTTATTATTCAAAACTATTTTAAATTAAAATGTCAGAAGATCAAAAGTAAATGTAACAGAAATACCTGTACCAAACACTTTCAAAGTCACCGCTATTTTTGCATTTTGGTCATAGCCTTGGGTTCCACTGTTTGAAAATATTGCAGCTTTAGGACAATAAATCGTGCATGCAGGAATTTGTTTTATCTCCTGTTGTTATTCTTTGAACAGCCATATAAAATTTCCAACAACCTTATCTATTTTCCATGGGGCTTTCAAAATTTGAATGAATAAACTACTGCAGTTCCAAAGAGACTTGACAAGTATTCAAGGTAGACTATTAGCAAGTTACGTTTTGGTTGGACAATTTGGAAGGTGTGGCTTATAGGTACCACCTTTTTTTCGAAAACTTTGCCCTTTTCGCCCAGTGTGTAGAAATCTCTGTAGATAGGTAACTCAGCCTAGAATTTTTCAGTGAACCATCGGTGGAGAGCTATTGTCGGTGAAAGTAGTTAAATTTCTCAAGATGAATTGTCAAGATTCGTGCCCGGATGTTTCGAATGAAATCGAAATATTGACCGTAAGTTCTTGTTATTTTTACTTCAAACATATTTATTCTAATTGCTATTAAAATATGTATCATATATTTAAAAAATTTTCAAAACTCCGCCTGTACGGTGGGTGTTTTGACGCATACGGAACATGGCGTCCAATGTTTAGTGGAAAATGGCGCAGGAAAATAGCGTAAGAAAGGGTAGGGCTCATATTTTTATCAACATAGTGGATAAAATTAAATTAAACTTACAATTTTAATGGTTCTATTTTCTTTTTCATATAATTTCAGGAATTATAATAATATTAATAATAGTATTAATAATAATAAATAATAAATAAAAATATTAATTTAAAGTATAGATATAAACATTCTCGTGCAAATGTTATTTTTATCCATTCAAATAAAGAAATTTTGTAAAGTCACACGAGTTTTTCCTTAGATTGTTATTTTCCGACAGAAATTTTTAATAATCATCGCGGTAAAAAAAATTATATGTATAAAAAAATACTTTAATTATTTCATTTTTAACATACAAATATGCATATCAAACATCTGAATTTCGGTTTTGCAAGTTGCATTTTATTTTGCTGTTTTATTTTAAATCCTCAATATGCAATAGTCAAAATATTAATTTTGTAATCATTGATCTGTTCAGGAAGAAATTGGCTCCTTTAAGGGACCCTTCACAATTTTTTTAATTTTAAAACTGGACACTTCAGAAAATTTCCATCTAAAAACAGGACACTTCGCAAAACTTTTCACCTTAAGAGTACAGTGGACATTGAGAACCAAATCCTGGCAAGAAAGGGGCACAGATTGAAACCTTGATCGGGAAATTCAACAAATTAAATTTTCTTCAATATAAATGTGAAAATAAAAAATCACAAAATTACTGAGCGGTATATATAAAATAAATTAAAAACTAAATAAACATTAAAATAAAATCAAAATAATCAACATTTCAGTCGTGATCTATGACCATCGTCAGGAATGAGTTTTATATAGCTTTTAAACCCTTTATGTACTGAATTATTAATCCATGAAAATTTCATCTTCTAAAACATTTTTCGTGAATTGTTTAAACTACATTAGAAGATTTACATAATCATTTGTTAAATTTTAGAAGGGTTGAGCGATTTAGAAGGATTAATAAAATTTTTAATTTATAGGAATTTTGTGCAGTATTTATAACACCACTCAATTTTTTTTTTATTTTAAATAGTTTTCTTAGTATTTTCCAGAATTCGGAAATGTACAAATATAATGTTCTTACAATAGAAATAAAGAAATATTTCCGAATTAAAAAATTCTCCCCTCCCCCAACGGAAATTTTCTGTATGCGCAGAAAATTTCAAACATTTATTACCAAGTGACTCCGAATAATTAAAGAATAAAAAATAAAGAAATTAAGAGGCTACTGCAGTCAAGCGAAAAGACGCACTCGCTAAGAATTTATGGTGGAAAAAGTTTATAAAGATATCTCGTTTGCATTTCAATATTTAATTTAATTTTATTTATTTATTTATTTATTTTTCATTGGATAGCTGAGATCTATTTCTACATCTGCCGTTTTTTACTTTTTCGATTTTGTTTTCAGGCATTTTTAATTAGGGGCTATGCATATATAATGTTATCATTTTAGGGGGGAGGGGGAGTTCTGGCACATGGTATCGTAAGATATCGCTAGGGAGAGGGGGGCTGTCTTTTGATATCGTTATAATTTTTGATCAACCAAATGTTTTTCTTTTTATTTGTAACCTGCTTTTACATCAAAATAGTATGTTATCTATTTTTATGAAAATACAAAGTTATTATTAAAATCATTAAATCATTATAAAATTATTTAATTCCGAAATATGGAACACCCCAACGATAGGCATTTTCCTATTCTTCTGTCATACATATATGCATATATAACCCTCTGTTCTACAAACCATATGCGAAGTATGCTTGAAATGATACTTGCATTTACTAGCAAATAAAAGAGAATGAAAATTGCCCGCCGGTTTTGTTGATAAGACGTTCTGTCTGCCCCTCCCCATGCGGGGGCAAGTGCAAAAAGACATTATTACTGTTGAATGCATTACGTAACAAAAAGCTGTTATTAAATACTTTTAACCAGTAATTATTTCTTTTAAGTGTTATTTGATATAAAGTTATTTCATATATAAACTGATATTTTATCGACTTCTTTTCATTTGAATCAATAAAGTATGCGAAAAATAAATGTAACCCTATATGTATATCACTCCAAACAAACGAAAAAAATTCCTAAAAGATATAGAATTTCTTTATATCGATAACGATATCTTTACGGGGCGGGAATGGGGGGGTTCGATGAATGATAACGTGTGATATCGTGAGGTGGGGATGGGGTCCAAAATTACTAAAAAGTTGATAACGTTATATATGCACAGCCTTTTAGGACATTTTCACTTTCGGAATCGGTTTCGAAAATGAAAGCATCCTCATTAAAAAAAAAATCTGCAAGCGAAATCAAAAAAGTAAAAAAAACGGCCATTGTACAGATCAACCTCGGCTATCCAATGTAGAAAAAAAATAATTTAAAAATATGGAAATGCAAACGAGACATCTTTAAAAATTTCTTCCATAGGAGTAGCATTAGTGAGCAGATGTTTTCAGGAGACTGAAGTGGACTCTTAAGAACTTTTTCTCGCGAATTGGGAGGAGGGGGGGGGGGATATGAAACTCTGCTTTTTTTACACTTGGTAGTAAGCAAATAAATTTATAAAAAGAATGTGCAATAATAATATAAGAGGCTAGGTAATATTTGCAATAATGATATAAGAGGAATAAGGAAATAAGAAAATTTCCTCGCGGATTGGGGATTAGGGGGGGGGGGGTCTCTTTCTGCCTGATCGTGATAGATCTTTAGATAGTACTATTGCGATAATCATGAATAACGCAGCATAGCAGTGCCACCTATTGGGCGATTTACACCAAAAAATAATCAGCCCCAATATATATAAGGGACTAACTGAATCTAAAGTTCAAAATTGAGAGATGGAAATTTTTCTTTGAATCTTCTCCCTTCTCCTCCTCCTCTTTAAACCATTTTCTGAAAATAGACATAAACAAACGATGACATATTGCCATTTTACCTACTTGTAACATAACAGAAATGTCTTCCATTGTATTTTGGCGTTATATTTCACTCTTTTATTCCATTATGATTATCTATATACGTTCTACACTGAAACCAGAACCAATTATGCATACTACAAATTGCGAAATCCAAAATGTGCGGCGCAAAATGAAGTCCAATTCTGGACAATTTTTTTAACCCATTCAGGACCATGGATGCATATATATGCACACTCAAAAAGAGCATACAGAATTTAATTTAGTCACCAGCAAAAAAGAAATATAATACTTGCTTTCTTTAATGAGAGCATTTTCTCGATAGTTTAAGTAAAGGTAACTTAAAAAAAAAGTGGTGCCAACCGAATAAATTTGTGTAAATGCTGCCGGTCCCGAAGGGGTTAAATAGATGTTCCTGTAGTTCGCAGATTGGGCTCCGTTTTTAAAAATGAAAAAAAAGTAAACATAAATTACGCAAAACTAAGATTTTTTTCTTTTTTTCAAAAGCCACTTGAAACACGGTTTTAAATATATCAATATAAAAAACAATATGGGAATTCAACAGTTAAAATTATTAAACATTCAAGAATAAGTTTCTACCAGCGCCTTTAAAATGGAGAATTGATACAGTTTTAATCAGGGGCAATTTGGCCCCCGAAACGCGCCGTTTAAGAAACATTTTGAAAACATGAATTTAAAAAAGGGAACTAAAAGTGGACTTTTAGAGGGTTTTCAAAGGAAAAATCTTTCTTTTACCACGTCTAATTATTTTCGGTCACTCGGAAATGATAAATGTGATTTATTTTTTATTTATTCATTATTATTTTTTAAATCATCAGAGAAAGGAAAATTCAGATTTCTAGGGGCTCTGAAAGGAAAATTCTTGGTTGTCCTTTCATTCAGTAATTGATTATGTTAGACTACTTAGGAATAATAAATTTTATTTATTTTTTTCAAAATCATCAGAGAAAAAGAAAATTCAGGATTTTAGGGGTGCTGAAAGAAAAAAATATTGGTTGTCCTTTCTTTCAGTGACTGATTATTTTAGGTTACTCAGGAAAAATAAATTATATTTATTTTTTCAAAATCATCAGAGAAAAAGAAAATTCAGACTTCTACAGGTGCCAAAAGAACAATTCTTGGTTGCCCTTTGATTCAGTAACTGATTATATTAGATTACTCAGGAATAATAAATTTTATTTATTTTTCTAAAATCACCAGAGAAAAAGAAAATTCAGACTTCTAGTGGTGCTGAAAAAAAAAAAAAAAAAAAAAAAAAAAAAAAATTCTTGGTTCCCTTTTTATTTCAGTTATGAGTTCTTTCTCCTCCAACCCTCCTTTTTTTATTTTTATTTTATTTTGTAAGAGTTGGTTCTATCAAAATCTTTTCAATATAAAAGTTTTAGATAATATTAAGTAGATTTATGATAAATTTAAGAGGATTTGATATCTTGTTAATTGACGAAGTTATAAGTTTTTTCTTCTTCACCCCCCCCCCTTTTTTTCTGTATGTGTTGATTCTATCAAAAACTTGTCAGTATAAAAATTGTAGATAATATTAAGTCGATTTATAATAAATTTAAGGAGGATTTGCTATCTCGTGAACGACGAAGCAGTGAATTTTTGCCCCTTCAGCCCATTTTTAATGATATCAAAAATCTGTCATACATAAATATTTTACCCTTTTCCGTTGATGAATGACAAAAGATATTTTTTTAGAAGTGCTTCAAATAATTGTGAACGAAAATTCGAATTTAGATATTTTTAGGATACTCTGTATTTTTGATTGAGTAAGATTTCGACACCCTTTTTCTACAAAAAAATTATTTATTTTGATGCGTATTATCACTTCAGAAACTATGATCTATTACATAAAAGAAGGGAGGATTGTACTTTGTGCCAATATATTAAGAAAGAATGAGCAACGTTAGATAGCACAAATGAATATATACGAAAGGTGCATACAGCTGTTTTGGGGCTTCTAAAGCTCCTTCATCAGTACGAAATTAAAAATTAAGGGCTAAAACATAGCGAGCCAGAGAGACGCACCTCACAGCTCGACCGTCAAAAGTGAAATAGTTAAATGTGGCTATTTCATGCCTGACCATTTTCTTGGTTTTACGTTTTAAAAGAGTTCGTGTACTTGTTAGTAAGTATCTCGTTGATGATGTTTTTTATATCCGTTTCAATTAATTGTGAACGAAAATTCGAATTTAGATATTTCTGGGATACTCTGTATTTTTGATTGAGTAAGATTACGTCTCTCTTTTTCTACACAAAATTTATTTATTTTGATGTGTATTATTACCTCTTAAACTATGATCCAATTAGTTTAGGAAAAACCTGTACTTTCTGACTTATTTATTTTACTAAAAACTTTTAGCTGTAAGTCGTTATAATTATCTTGTGGTTACAAAAAGAACTCTGCTGATGTTCATATTCCGGAGGTTCCTAAATTTTAGGTCGAAGAATGATCAGTCTGTACTATCTTGTTACTTGTAATCTGCCGTAAAAATGTAACAAACACGGTATTAGCCCCCGATATGCTATTTCTTTCTCCCAGTAATTAAAGTGTCGTCTCTAAAAAATAACGCTCCGTCGTATAAGCCAGCCGTAAAGAAAAGGCTGATGCATTATTGCACGGTTAAATACTCTACTGCAGTTTTTAAAACTTCTGAGCATCACACATTTTCAATTTTTATATAGTCGTATTGGGGAAAAAATACCTTTAGATGCAATCTGTTGGAAAACTGCATCTCCATTTATTTTGAGATATTAATTTTTTTTGTAGTTTTTAGCGTCATTTGTTTAATTTTGGCAATGCAAGTACTCCATTTCTGTAGAAAGTAAAGGAAAAATAGTTGAAAAATAGCAATTATATCTTTTTATTGCCATTTTTTAATAAAAACTAAAAAATGTAATTAAAATACGTGCTATTTTGAAAAAAATATAAATGAATAATTTCTCATAAACATGGAGCTATTATAAACTAAATTTAATTTTAAGTATCTATATTAATATTACAAACAAGTGAAGACATATGAATCATTAGATAGCCGGTTTTTTTGGTTGAGTTTCTTGAATGAAGCTTTTTGCTGGAATTGTGTATTATTCTGCGTCCTATGACGTCCTATGCATACTTTACTGTAGATATTGTTTAAGACTGGATCGTATATATAGAATTCTCCAGTGGATGATAATGACGTCATTTTATATAAATAATAGCGTGTGTTTCAAGTCTTAAAACTGAAGTACGTTTTGTACTATCTATATTTATATGCATATATATTTATTTTTCATCGGGGGGCGACACTAAATTCTGAAAAAGTGGAATTTCTCTTTTCTAGTGTTACATCTTCAAAGGAAAAATTCGCCGAATAAATGTAGATAAACAACTCTTTGAAATGACGGTATTTTTATATTTCATTAACTCATCCTGGATTTTGTATGTAATGATGGAATTTCGCAATTGATTTTCAACTCACTTCCTGAAATGCTAGGATTATACAAAATATGTACAAAAATATATTTCTGATGACAACAACACATTTTAATATTTTTACAACTTAATTATTAATTAATACATACATTTTAATGCAGTTTCCTACACTGTTAAAAATTTGCAGCTTTCTGGCATGTCATTTGACTGTTTTTTTCCGAATACGGTTACACAACCGTGAATTTAACACTATTCTGACCATATAATTGGCCATTTTATGGTCAGAATATAGTTAATTTATGGTTATGAAACCGTTTTTTCAAAAAACGGTCGAATGACTTGCCAGAATGCTGCAAAATTTTTAACAGTGTACTAATCCGTCATAGGTGTTAAAACGCCAAATATTTCCTGCAACTTGAACACTTGTATGAAAAAATAATCGCTTTAATGATGCGCCAATAAATGCTCACCAAAATAGGCCAAAGCGCTGTTAAACTGCAACAACGAAATCTTTTCAAGAGTTAAAACTAGAAAATAAATTATAAATAAAAAAATTAAGAGTATAAATGAAAAATAAACTTTCATCATTAATAGTTAAACATTAATTAATTTACGTTTTATATGTTGAGAAATAAATTTAAAAATTCTGCAAAAGATAGCTTAAATTATGTTTAACTTTATCTTTCCAGTTCCCTTTCTTAAAAAATAAATAAAGCAAAAATTATACATTTTTTAATAAGTTATTTTGCTTGAGCTTTCTACCAAGGCCAAAGAAAGCAGTGAATTTTTCATAATCGAGTTTGTTGCCCATGGCAAATTAACGTATTGTTGAGAAATTTTTGTGAAAAAACACGAATTACAATCAAAACATTAGGCGGTATCTTCAAAGTGATCATTGGATACTTATAAATGAGGGTTTTTTTTCCAACCTTTTTTTTACTTTTATTGATATTAAACTTTGTATAGAGAGCGACTTGATGCTAAAATTGACAACCTTTATATAGACTGCCTCGTTATTGCAAAACAATGTCATCGCATTGACCTTTCAAACTGTATTTTTTGTTTATAATACATTCATTGGTAAGCATATTTTTCCAAGCGTAAAACAAGAACAAAAAAATCACACGTACAGCATAGATTATAAAGGATTTTCGAATACATTCAGAATACTATAACAAAACTTCGCAGTTTGCTAATGTGAAAGCTGACGTCTAAATGAACAATTTGGAAAACGCATAACGCATTTAAAAACCCAATTTCTGCTATTACCATGAATAGTCGATAAAATATTCGATTTTTTTGTGTGTGTGCAGCCCTGTATATGATCTACAAATATGTGTGCATACTACATAGTATGCTAAAAGTTAGTTCAGTTAAACGTATGCCACAGTTGAAACCGCACTCCCAGCAATTATTGATCGCAGACTTGATCGTAGACATGATTAGTCTGTACTTGAGAAATATCTTGTTACTTTTAATCTGCCGTAAAAATGTAAAAAACAAGGTATGTTACATCTTCAAAGGAAAAATTCGCCGAATAAATGTAGATAAACAACTTTGTGAATTGATGATATTTTTACTCTTGCATTAACTCATCCTGGATTTCGTATCTAATGAGGGAATTTTGCAATCAATTTTCAACTCAGTTCCTGAAATGCTACGAATATATAAATTGGAGTTGGAAAAAATATGGAGTTGAAAATATAATGCGCCAATAAATGCTCACCAAAACATGACAAAGCGCTGTTAAATTGCAACAACGAAACCTTTTAAAGACTTAAAACTAGAAAATAAATTATAAATAAAAATTAAGGGAGTAAATGAAAAATAAACTTTTATCACCAATAGTTAAAAACTATAATTAATTTACATTTATACGTTGAGAAATCAATTTAAACATCTCACAAAAGATAGTTTAAATAATATTTCACTTTTTCTTTCCTGTTCCCTTTCTTAAAAAATAAACAAAGCAAAAGTAATACATTTTTTAAAAAAAAATTATTTTGCTTGCTACCAAGCCTAAAAAAAAGTAGTGAATTTTTCATAATCGAGTTTGTTGCCCATGGCAAATTAATGTATTGTTACGATCATTGAATACTTATAAAAGAGGGTTTTTTCCCCCCAACCTTTTTAGGTGCGTTCGTGATTATGTAAATAAGTAGCACCTATAGTCGTCGTTCGGTCCGTCCGTCTGTCTGTCCGACCGCATATAACAGAACAAAAACTTCCCGACCGAATGGTATGAAATTTTAAATATATAATTATTGCAAAATTTTGATGAGTCATTTCATTTTTTATGAAAATTGGATGTATAGTTTAATTATAGGGACAGTCAAAAGTTTTCCGTTGCATTACGACCAAAGGAAAAAAAAAATTCAAATGCATTTTAATGATGTTACAGCCTTTCGAACAGAATGAAATTGATATGCACTTATGTAGTACACTAAAATATACATTCAATACAATATGCGGTGCAGAAAATATTTATAAAATTAGTTACAGTACGAACGCACCTCATTTGCCACGTTTGATGGGCAATTTCCAAGTTGTTTACTTTTATTGATACAGTAGCGCTCAAAAGTATTTTGACAACCTTATATTCTCTCTTATTTTATGTAATAGAAAAATGTAAAAGAAAATATATTCCCTATAATTGAGAACACTATGACTGCACTTATTCAAATGTATCAAGTTTCATCTTGTTTGTTTACATTCGGCGCCACCGAAGAAATATGACTCCTCCTTAGCTCAAATATATTTTGACAATTAGTTTGCATTTAATTGTTGAAGGTGTCAGTGGTGCTATAGCTTCGATTAGTGTTTATATTGACTTATTGTGATTAATTGAAAGAAAATTACAGCATAGACATACACGTTTCATCTGTCAAACGA
This sequence comes from Maratus speciosus, assembly GCA_963932465.1. Classification (NCBI taxonomy): domain Eukaryota; kingdom Metazoa; phylum Arthropoda; class Arachnida; order Araneae; family Salticidae; genus Maratus; species Maratus speciosus. The sequence goes on from OZ010799.1 coordinate 96,646,612, forward strand.
CGCCTAAACCTCTATGGTTTACATGGCAGAAGACCAGCAGAAACACGTTTCTAATCTGCTAAGAATAGGAAGGCTAGAGCAGGGGTGCAGAATATGTCCGATCCGGCGATCTAGGATAGGGGGAAATTTTAACCACTTGGGGAAATTTTGCAGAAATATACGCAATAGGTTTGGAATTTAACAACGAATTCTATAATTTTCTGATAGAAAAATTTCATTACAAATAAAAAGATTCGTATGGCGACCTTCACAAAATCGGTCTCAGAATAATATGTACCATAGATCAGGAGTGACTCGGTTCCTAATTTTCAGAAAATTTAAGGCATTCGGCTCCGAAAATTAAAAAAAAAAAAAAACCGAAAATTCGGACATAAAAATACCGCGAATTCTGTCCAAGAATTACAGAAAAACGTGAATTTTGTCACAAGATCGCGAAAGAACCACAAGTTTCGTCAAAAGATCGCAAAATGAACGGAAATTTTGTCAAAAGATTGCGTAAGAACCGCAAGTTTCGACAAAAGATCGGGAAAGAACCGCGATTTTCGTCAAAAGATCGCGAAAGAACTGCGAGTTTCGTCAAAAGATCGAGAAACTACCGAAAAATTTGTCATAAGATCGCGAAATGAACGCATATTTCGCAAAAAGATCGCGAAATGAACGCATATTTTGTCAAAAGATCGCGAAATAAACGCATAATTCGTCAAAAGATCGCAAAAGAACCGCAAGTTTCGTCAAAAGATCGCGAAAGGACCGCGAGTTTCGTCAAAAGAAATTTTGTCAAAAGATCGCGTAAGACCGCAATTTTCGTCAAAAAATCGCAAAAGAACCGCAATTTTCGTCAAAAGATCGCAAAAGAACCGCGAGTTTCATCAAAAGATCGCGAAAGAACCTCAAGTCTCGTCAAAAGATCGCGAAATGAACGGAAATTTTGTGAAAAGATCGCGTAAGACCACAATTTTCGTCAAAAAATCGCAAAAAACCACAATTTTCGTCAAAAGATCGCAAAAGAACCACAAGTTTCGTCAAAAAATCGCAAAAGAATCGCGAGATTCGTCAAAAGATCGCGAAAGAACCGCAAGTTTCGTCAAAAGATCGAGAAACTACCGAAAAATTTCGTCAAAATATAGCGAAATGAACGCATATTTCGCAAAAAGATCGCGAAATGAACGCATATTTCGTCAAAAGATCGCAAAATGAACGCATATTTCGTCAAAAGATCTCGCGAAAGAACCTCAAGTTTCGTCAAAAGATCGCGAAAGAACTTCAAGTCTCGTCAAAAGATCGCGAAAGAACCGCAATTTTCGTCAAAAGATTGCAAAAGAGCCGCAAGTTTCGTCAAAAGATCGCGAAAGAACCGCGAGTTTCGTCAAAAGATCGAAAAACTATCGAAAAATTTCGTTAAAAGATCGCGAAATGAACGGATATTTCGCAAAAAGATCGCGAAATGAACGCATATTTCGTCAAAAGATTGCGAAATGAACGCATATTTCATCAAAAGATCACGAAATAAACCACATTTTGTCAAAAGATCGCGAAAGAACCGCAAATTTCGTCAAAAGATCGCGAAATGAACGGAAACTTTGTCAAAAGATCGCGAAATGAACGCAAACTTCGTCAAAAGATCGCGAAATGGACGCATATTTCGCAAAAAGATCGCGAAAGAACCGCAAATTTCGTCAAAAGATCGCGAAATGAACGCAAATTTCGTCAAAAGATCGCGAAATGAACGCAAACTTCGTCAAAAGATCGCAAAATGAACGCATATTTCGCAAAAAGATCGCGAAAGAACCGCAAATTTCGTTAAAAGATCGCGAAACTACCGAAAAATTTCGTCAAAAGATCGCGAAATAAGCGCAAACTTCGTCAAAAGATCGTGAAATGAACGCAAACTTCGTCAAAAGATCGCGAAATGAACGCAAATTTCGTCAAAAGATCGCGAAACAACCGCGCATTCCGTCAAAAAGAGCGAAAAAATCGCAAATATCGTTAAAAGATTGCAAAAAAGGCAAATTTCGGTAAAAGATCACGAAAGAACTGCGAATTTCTTTAAACAACCGCGAATTTCATCAAAAGGAAGGCGAAAAAAACGCAAAACTCCTAAAAAGATCGCCAAAAAAACGCAAATTTTGTCAAAAGGTCGCTAAAAAACGCAAATTTCGTCAAAGGGTCGCGTAAAAAACATAGTTAGTGCTGGGAGTGGATTTCCCCACTCTGCTGTAACCTTTCGGAAAATTTGCATTGAATTTCAGATTTTTTTTTTTTTTTTTTTTTTTTTTTTTACTCAGAATGCTACTTGAAGAACTTTGAAATTTGCGCATAAGTTGAGAAATAATGGAAAAATAAATTTTCAATACCTACCGTAATACAGCATTTACTTATAACATATCGTAAAATTTTGGGGAAATTTTCATGTGGATTGGGGGAAATGTTGGGAGTAGATACATTTTCTGCACCCCTGGGCTAGAGTTGAATTTCTAAAACTGCATAACCCTTTTAGTGCAAGTGTTGAAATTAATGACTGACACCAGAATTTTGGTTAAAAAAAATTCGGTTTATTATGTGTGTGAAATATAGCTTTTTGTAATTTAAAAATAAATTTGTTTTCAAATTCCGGTGTCAATCATTAATTTCAACATTTTCGCAATGGAATTGCTTTGCCCCTGAAAGGATTATGCTGTTTTACAAATGCAACTCTAGCCTTCCTATTCTCAGTAGATAACAAACGTGTTTTTGCTGGTCTTCTACCATGTAAACCATAGAGGTTTAGGCGTCGTTTGACTGATGAAACTTGTATGTCTATGCCGTAATTTTCTTTCAATTCATTTTTTATTATTACAGCGGACTTACGACAATCACTTGTAGATATCATTTTTATAATATAGTCAATATTTCAAGTTGGTTTTTTCGGATGGCCACTTTGAGGCTTATTTTCGATGTATTTCTGTTTATTAAAAACTTTATTCCATGCAATAACAAGTTGCCGAGACACGTTAAAAGAACGAGCTAGTTCTGCTTGCAGTCCACCTTTCTTAAGGGCATTTACAGCGGCTTTTATAGAATCACTTCAATATATATATATTTTTTTTTACTTTTCGGCATCCTGATCCTTAAAAATAATCACAATAGGTCAATAAAAACACTAATCGATGCTATAGCGCCACTGACACCTTCAACAATTAAATGCAAACTAATTGTCAAAATACTTTTGAGCTAAGGCGGAGTCATATTTCTTCGGTGGCGCCGAATGTAAACAAGCAAGTTGAAACTTGATACATTTAAATAACTGCAGTCACAGTGTTCTCAATTATAGGGAATATATTTTCTTTTACATTTTTATATTAAATAAAATAAGAGAGAATATAAGGTTGTCAAAATACTTTTGAGCGCTACTGTATTAAACTTATAAACTTATAGTACTTACGTGTAGAGAACGACTTGATGCTAAAATTGACAACCTTGATATAGGCTGCCTCGTTGTTGCAAATCAATGCCATCGCATTGACCTTTCAAACTGTATTTTTTGCTCATAATACATTCATTGATAAAAATATTTTTCCATGCGTACTAAAACAAGAACAAAAAATCATGCGTACAGCACAGCTTATGAAGCACTTTCCAACACATTCAGAATAGTATAACAAAAGTTCACAGTTTAGTAAGATGAAAGAAGACGTCTAAATGGACAATTTGGAAAATGCATAATGATTTTTGAAAACCCAATTTCTGCTATGACCATAAATAATCGTTAAAACACACGATTATTTTTTTTTTTTTTTGGCAGCCCTGTGTATGATCTACAAATATGTGTGCATACTACATAGTATGCTAAAAGTTAGTTCAGTTAAACATATGCCACAGTTGAAACCGCACTTCCAGCAATTATTGATCGTAGACTTCAATAGTTTGAATTATTGCTCATTTTCTTCTATAGCCAAATTCTTTTGCGTGTCCCTGTAAATAAACGATAAGTTTTATGTATATCATATTTATTAGTAAGAACCTTCTAACACACCTCAGTGATGTAGATCAATGTCAATATGTTTAAAATTCTGTAATATCATTAAAATACACGGCAAACGATTTTTCCCATATTACCGTAATGTAACGGAATTCTTTTGAGTGGTTCTGTAAAGGAACTGAAAATGCTACACACTTCATTCTCAATACCAAACGTGCCATAGTAAACCCCATTAACATATATCCATTTCATAGCAAACTGACTATACGCGAGTTAGAGCACGGACAGACAAACCGAATTCATATACACTTTTCAACTAAGTGTCAAAACTGTTTAAAAACGATATAAGAAATTTTTATGATTATAATGCATTATTTTTACAGTTAAAACAGTTGAAATAATAGAGCCGCAATACGAAGGAACTCTATCTTAAGGATATTCTAGACCCAAAGAAGCAACTTTCTGCTACATATCTTATTTTATTTTAGTTCGGAAACGCATGAAACCGGCATGAGATTTTATTCAGAAACTGTGCAATTGAATAGCGTATTATTTTTTTTTTTTCACATTTTAAGAAGATCTGTCTGAAAATACTGTCAAAGTCAACCGGATTTTAGGACACGACAGCTCTGAAAAGTGAAAAACCTGTAATCCCGTGAAAAAAAATCGGTTTTAACTCGATAAGTATAAAGAGAAAAAAATGAAAATTATATTCTATTCCAAATCTTTTCGACCATGTCAATTTTGTGCCCTTGCGTTTAAAAATGTGTCAAAAATTTTTGCTTTGTTGAGCAGGGAATCTGAGAACGACCTTAGGCGGCTTACTTCACTCACGCGAAAAAACCTGCTTACTAATGTTAATCGTATGGGAGAATTATTTTAAATATCTCATTTGCATTTTAATATTTTTAAAGGATTGTTTTAGTTTGGATAGGTAAAGTCGATCTCTACAAAGGCCGTTTTTTACCTTTTTCGATTTTGTTTACATTTTTTTTTTTTTTTTTTTTTTTTTTTTTTTTTTTTTTAATGAGGGTACTTCCACTTTCGGAACCGAGATATTTAAAAAAAATTCTCCCTTATGATTAGCATTAGTGAGCGGCTGTTTACAAGTGAGTGAAGTAGCCTCTTAAACGGAAACATTTCGTGGCATTAGCAAGAAAAATAGAAAAGAAAATGCAATAAAATTGCAGTAGACGGTGTAACTGCTAAAATGATAACCTGTCGAAAACAAAATTTTTCTTCAATCCCTTGCGATTCATGCTTAGAAGGTTTTATTATATTATGACTATTAACATTAGGAATATCTATTATTATTTTCGTGTATATGCTTTATACGAAATTTTTCTTTTTTTCGTAGAGGAAATGAGATTAGACAAAACCTCTATATACCAATAATATATTGGTCACGAAAACTCTACAATCTAGGGGTCTCAGGACTCTTAAATATTCAAAATTTTCGAAATGTTAATTTTTTTTTTATTAAACTCCTATCTTTTCTGAACATTTTGACATAATCAAAATGTTTCCTTGAAATTCCCATTAGAACAGAAGTTATGGCTTTTAGAATTATTCCCGCTCAATAGCTGAAGCGGCGTTTCCGAAACTCATATTTCTCCAAATGGCGTTTTGGGGCATAACGCGCAGGATATCTCAAAAACTTCTGAATAGTTTTTCATGAAAATTTCAAAATATATATTTCATGTTAGTCTGTATAAACTGAACCTAAAATTTTCTTTTTATTGTTCAGAATTTTTTTTTAAAAGTGATTATAGTTTTGAAATTTTCAAAACTTTATATTAGCTAACTACAACTTCGTATTAAAAATATAAAAATGCTTTAAATACAAACTTATTTAGATTCAGGGTAATTAATACTATCTGAAGCATAAATAGGCACTAATTTTTTCATTCTAACTGCAATATTTATTTTGTAATCCTGTGCGTAATCTGTTATACCAGTTTTCTGCTTGTCAAATGTCTGACAGTTCGGAGCCCCCTATAAATGCTAATTCTGCTTCTTGCAATTTTTTAAATACATGAAATGAAAGAACGTACTTATATCTTTCATTCCAATAAAAATTGTGTTTTAAAATCATATATAAAACTAAACCAGTGGCTGTACGATCCATGAAGGATCAGGGCCTATAGTGCCCCAACTCTGTTTACTTGAACCTGAACCCCGAGGTGCTGTGCAGCATGTGCTCCGGCCGGGTGTTCAGCCCAACGCGAGCCCCTCGGTGTTTAGTTCTCAAGCAAGCTTGAAACTTATTTTATCGACCCCGAAGGGAAGAAAGGTCGAGTGAACCTTGCCCAGCCGGGAGCAGAACTCGTGACCTGTAGCGTGGCAGACAGGCTTTAAAATCATATACATTTTAAGATATTAGACGTTGAAAGTGGTCTCTTTTTTTTCTTTATTTCCGATTTTAAGAGTCTTGAGACCCTTTAACTTGGGTTGCTTAATAATAATATTTGGGAAACTCCGTGTTATACTCTATTCTTATGCAAATTTTCTTTTACACCAAAAGATAGAAGCTTAGAAATACATGTAACAGAAACCCGTACCAAAACACTCCTAACTTTGCGTTTTGTCCATAGCTAGTATTGCCAGGTTTCTTCAAGGCCTGACTAATGCAAGGGAATGTGAGGCAGCTACTGTGTCCCACCCCCCATGTGCGTAAGGAAGAATTTCGTTAAAGAAGAGCCAAATATTAAAAATTAGCCAAAAGTGACCAAAATTCTAACTTTTTCAAGGGTGGCCCACCTCCTATGCTTGCATGTTCCCCTTGCACTTCATAAGTGCATATCAATTTCATTCTGTTCGAAAGGCTGTAACATCATTAGAATGCACTTGAAAATTTTTTTCCCTTTGGTCGTAATGTAACGGAAAACTTTTGACTGTCCCTATAATTAAACTATACATCCAATTTTCATAAAAATTGAAATGACTCGACAAAATTTTGCAGCAATTATATATTTAAAATTTCAGACCATTTGGTTGGGTAGTTTTTGCCGTGTTACATGCGGACAGACAGACGAACCGAACGACGGCTATAGGTGCTACGTATTTATATAATTACGAGCTCACCTAAAAAGCCAATGATTTATATTTTATTGTAAGAATGTAGTAGTCCATTGTTGTCAAAAGAAATTCATTACTGAAGTTTTTCTTGTAAGAAGGTAAGTTGAAACTATTACTGATGACGAATTGGGGACATTTTTCATTTAGATATCGTATGACACACGCATGATATTATGACAAATATTCAAGAATTGCTGAAGGACTTGTATTTACAACAGCTCACATTAACACTCATATTCCTAAGCAAAAAGAAAAAGTGTATTCTATCATCTCTTAAATTTGTGATCATTCTTCTTATGATACCCTGTATACAGATGTGAATGGACCAGGGTTCGAGGCTGCAAAAATTCGGCTGCTTTGGAATAATATTCATAACCGCGCTATTGAAAAGCATTGTGTTTACAAAATTTATGCTTGTATTTGATTTTATACGGAATTTTAGACCTTTTCAGGGGCAGGTATGGGTTATACATGAATTCTTTTCTCTATTTTAAAGTAATTGCATGCATATTTTTCATTTTATTTATAAAATGAAAATTTTAAATTTTAATTAATACGTATATATGGATTTTAATTAATATGTATATGAGTATTTATCCAAAATAATTCGTACAAAATAAATCTGCAGTATTTTACGCATGCATTTACCTGCATTTCTGCTGCATTAAAGGACGCAATAAGATAAACAAACGTGATAGCTGATATTTTTGCCCCACGTGATTCACACTGTGACAGCATGAGATACTGTCCAGAGCACCTAGTACAAAATTTGTTTACTTACTTTCTTTTTTTAATAATTTTAGTAAAAGCTTTAATTCATATCGAAAGCAATTAAAAAAGCTTTAATAATAATTAAAAAAAATCAAGATGATCCATTGAGTAGTTCTTTTTAATCTTGCCCACCCTGTCAACCACGTTTTTTGACACGTTCGGCAATATTTAAAAAAAAAAAAAACTACTCAATGGATCAGCTTGATTTTTTTTTAATTAAAGCTTATTTAATTGCCTTCGATATGAGTTAAAGCTTTTACTAAAATTATTTAAAAAATGTATTTTAAAAAGTTATTAACAAATAAGAAAGAATTTTTTTAACAAAAAAAAGTTTTTTTTTTATCAGTCATTACATAACTTTTTTTAAATAAATTTATGTGTTCCTTTAATTTAACTGGAAGCTATACTCGTGAAGTTTACGAAAAAAAAATTATTTTTGTGGTTCAGATAATTCTACAAGGCGCTATAATGCCCATCGCCCAGGCTAAATTTTCCAAAGCAGTTGACCATATTCGTTTATAACTTAGAGTAAAAGCAGCAAAATCTAATTTAAAAAAAAACTTGGGTATACTTTAAGATGTGTACAATAAACTGTTAAAATTTCAAAAAGATCCATCATGCAGTTTTCTGACAAAAAAAATCATAAAAAAGTGCTTTTTTTGGTCTCCTAATGTAGAAGGTCCCCTTAACAACAAAATGCAAAATAGCATGATTTGGATGAGCGTTCTGCAGATGTGAAACAATTTGAGAAAAAAGATATGGAGTAAACAAGGGCTGGGAACGAGGAACATTCCAACCCATCACTACATTGAAAACGTAATTATAGACAATGCAGAAACATGGATTCAAAGATCTTGGACACCAGACTAGAAATGTGAACACCAAACACATAATATTCCTATGATTCTTGTTAAAATGTTTAGTTATGTGGCTAAATAAGTTAGGGCTTTTGTATTTCTTAAAGTTTTGTTGTTGTTATTGTTGTTCAATGCGATAAATAGTTTATACATTAAAAACTATTTTGTATTCTATGAATTGTTCAATGCAATAAGTAACAATGTATTAAACTGATTTTGTTTTCTTTCTATACCACAACCCCTATATGTCTATTTATATAAATTTGCTGGATTAATAATGTAATTTATCGCTAACTGTATTTTTTTATATGGAAAACAGTGTTGATGTTAGAATGTCTTAAAATCTTACGCCAGTAAAGGGGGTGAGAGATCTAGCATTTGCTTATTTTTCCTTACAAAGAGGGGCGGGGGGTACAAAATGACTAAAAATGTGCTTACGTAATACTTGAACGGCCCCTTTGTGGTTCAAGTGATTTTGTTTTTACAAGTTTTACTGTGCTTTGTTCAATAAACTCCGCGTAAACGGAATCTGTTTATTACAGCATGATGTTTTAAAAGTAAAAATTTCATTATGCCAGGAATACTGCACAATTATACCTGCTAAATGATAATTTTGTTTCATCCATTAGCGACACCGCTTTCACAGGCTTTACTGTATAAGTTTCGTGTCCTTTTTAGTTGCGTTCACAATTATATAAATAAGCAGCACATATGGTCGTCGTCTGGTCCGTCCGTCCGTCTGTCTGTCTGCATTTAACAGCTCAAAAAATACCCAACCGAATGGTTTGAAATTTAATATATATAATCGTTGCAGAATTTTGTCGCGTCATTTGAAATTTTATGAAAATCGAATCCAAATATAAAAAGATATTAATAAAAGTTTTCTTCATTCTTTTAAATCCTATCATTCGTAATTAATTCTATGATATCCCATGATAGGTAATGATTCTAGGTTGCCGTGGTGATAACGGTCTATTTAACACGGAGTCCTATTATTTCCGTATTACTGTATTCAATATATAAAATTATAAAAAAAAAATTGTATTCATGCGTTTTTCAATAAGGAGCGCAACAGCTATTGCACCAAGATCTGAAAGTTTATAAAACTAGTTATAGTACGAACGCACCTCATTTGCCACGTTTGACGTACAATTTCCGACTTGGGTAGTTTAATAAAATTTGCTAAGGCAGAATCGAAACAGGCAGAATTTTTTTTTTTTTTTTTTTTTTTTTGCCTTAAATAGGCTTTCGTTTTAGCAAGTATATCATTGTAAGATATTCTTGTTTGCGCAAAGAAATTTTTACGTTTAATATAGAATTCCATCATATACAGGTTTTTTTTTTCATAAGGTATACTATATTTTTAGGCCTAGATTTAGAAATCTCTGTCCTGCCTTTTTTTTTTTTTTTTTTTTTTTTTTAACCATTTGGAAAAATAGTTATTGTTCTCGTCAGGATGGGAAATCAAAAGCATATCTGAAGGTTTTCATTGTTTTAATCTGCATTTTATTCGTTTTCTGATTGGTCTATACAGTAATCTGCATTTCCCTTTAATTTCAACAACGATGGATACCTTCTGTTGCCACTATGACAAAAAAGTAATAAAAACTACAAAAAAAAAAAATTAATAACTCAGAAACAAATTGAGATATACAGCTTTCAAACAAATTGCATTTAAAAGTACATTTTTTTCTCTATCCGACAGTGTAAAAAGTAATATTGTCGGATGTTTAGAAGTTTAAGAATGAAATTTCATTTAAAATTGGCCGTCAGATTACTTGGAAATCTGACGATGGAAAAGCCTTTTCCCGAACAGCCAATGAAATGCTTGGATATTTACGTAAGTTTCAGGTGGATAATACTTAAGTTTCATGAAATCTGACGGGTCGCAGGCGATTTTGTTGGCTTGCAATTTTTACGCGTAATAACACTATTAATGTTTAATTCATGGCGTACGTAATGTATGATCAACTCCGTGCGATTTTTTATGTCTTAAATTTTAGTCTTCGAAAAAATCGTTTTCCAAATGGTCGTTGTAATTTGATAAATTACTTTTTTTTATTATTATTCAAAATTATTTTAAATTAAAATGTCAGAAGATCAAAAGTAAATGAAACAGAAATTACCTGTTACAAAAACTTTCAATGTGATCCCTAATTTTGCATTTTGGACAAAGCCCTGGGTGCCACTGTTTGAAAATATTGCAGCTGTAGGACAATAAACCGTGCATGCAGGAATTTGTTTAATCTCATTTTGTTATTCTTTGTAGAGTCATGTAAAATTTCCAACAATCTTATCTATTTTCCACGGGGCTTTCAAAATTTCAATGAATAAACTACTCAAGTTCCAAAGAGATTTGACAAGTATTGAAGGGGGGACTATCGGGAAGTTACGCTTTGGCTGGATAATTTCGAAGGTGTGGCTTATAGGTATCACCTTTTTTCGAAAACGTCGCACTTTTCGCCCAGTGTGTGGAGATCTCTGTAGGTAGATATCTCAGTCGCGAATTTTTCAATGAGCCATCGTTGGAGGTTCAAGATATTTCTCAAGATGAATTGTCAAGATTCTTGCCCGGATGTTTCGAATGAAATCGAAATATTGACCGTAAGTTCTTGTTATTTTTACTTCAAACATTTTTATTCTAATTTCTAGGTATCATATATTTACAATTGGAAATTTTCAAAACGACGGTGGGGACGGTGGGGTTTTGACGAATACGAAATATGGCGTCCAATGTTTAGTGGAAAATGGCGCAGGAAAATAGCGTAAGAAGGGGTGGGGCTCATATTTTTTTGAGACTTTTTACTCAACTTAGTGGATAAAATTAAATTAAACTTACAATTTCAATGGTCCTATTTTCTTTTTCATATAATTTCAGCAATTATAAATAATAATATTAATTTAAAGTATAGATATAAACATTCTCGTGCAAATGTTATTTTTATCCATTCAAATAAAGAAATTTTGTAAAGTCACACGAGTTTTTCCTTACATTGTTATTTTCCGACAGAATTTTTTTATAATCATCGCTATAAAAAAATTATATGTATAAAAAATACTTTAATTATTTCATTTTTAACATACAAATATGTATATCAAACATCTGAATTTCGGTTTTGCAAGTTGCATTTTACTTTGCTGTTTTATTTTAAATCCTCAATATATAATAGTTAAAATATTAATTTTGTAATCATTGATCTGTTCAGAAAGAAATTGGCTCCTTTAAAGGACACTTCACATTTTTTTTTTTTCAAAACATGATCCTTCACAATTTTTTAAATTTCAAAACAGGACACTTCAGAAAATTTCCATCTAAAAACAGGACACTTCGCAAAACTTTTCACCTTAAGAGTACAGTGGACATTGAGAACCAAACCCTTCTATTTTCAATGAATTCATTTGAAAATTGACAGGCTTGTTAATGGCAAACTTAAATAGTTATATTCAAAATTCTGTGTTAAAATAATAAAAAGTGTAAAAATTATTCATTTTTAAATATTAAAAATAATGAATAATTGTCATATTTTAAAATGTCCTGTGCGCATTTCTTTTGCATAAAACAATATTTGATGACAATAGTTATTTATGTGACAATATTTATTTATGTGATACTTTTTAGGTGCGTTCGTAATTATATAAATACGTAGCACCTATAGTCGTCGTTCAGTCCGTCTGTCCATCTGTCCGTCCGTCCGCATGTAACAGAGCAAAAACTACCCAACCGAATGGGCTGAAATTTTAAATATATGATTGTTGCAAAAGTTTGTCGAGCCATTTCAAATTTTATGAAAATCGGATGTATAGTTTAATTACAGGGACAGTCAAAAGTTTTTCTTTACATTACGGCCAATGGGAAAAATTATTGCAAGTGCATTTTAATAATGTTAAAGCTTTCCAAATGGTCTGAAATTTTAAACATATAATTAATGCGACATTTCGTCGAGCCATTTCAAATTTTATGAAAATCGGATGCATAGTTTAATTACAGGGACAGTCAAAAGTTTTTCTTTACATTACGGCCAATGGGAAAAATTATTGCAAGTGCATTTTAATGATGTTACAGCCTTCCGAATGGGCTGAAATTTTAAATATATAATTGCTGCAAAATTTTGTCGAGCCATTTCAAATTTTATGAAAATCGGATGTGTAATTTAATTACAGGGACAGTCAAAAGTTTCCCGTTACATTAAGGGAAAGGGAAAAAATTATTGCAAGTGCATTTTAATGTTGTTACAGACTATGCACTCATGAAGTGCAAACAAATACACATTCAGTACAATATCGGGTGCAAAAAATAATTATAAAACTAGTTATAGTACGAACGCACCTCATTTGCCACGTTTGACGAGCAATTTCCAACTTGTTATATATTACAATGGAAGTTAGCATGAATTGTAAAAGTTCCACTGAATATATAAGTAGAAGAAAAATATTATTTATAATTATTCTTTGATTTTTCTAAAAAATAATTAAGTATTTTCCTATGATCATAAATTTAAACACTAAAATACTCATGAAATGCAACTTTTTATGTTAACATTTATTTAGTATTGTATAGGGGATATACAGTATAAATTACAAAATAATCTGATAATTAGAAATGCGCATGGAATGTTTCAAAAGCTGGAAATGTGCGAAATATTCAATTTTGAGAAAACAGTATTTTAAGTAAAACAAACTGCATAAATATATACAGATTTTACAAATATAACAGTTTACATATGTGCGAAGAATGTCAAAATTGAAAAATTATTTTCATCAAATAAATTTGAGTACCTATTTTTAGAATTCTTCAAAAAGAAAAAAAAAAAAAAAAAGATTTATTTGTCGAGATTCGTGATTTTGAAAATCCAGTTTCCTCTTAAAACAGAACCCTTCACAAAATTCTTAGTTTATTTTTAAAAATTCTGGAAAAATTCTTTGCAAGATGAAATTTTTATAATCGGTGGGTTTGGTGGTGGTGGAGATGGGGGGGGGGGGGTTAAATATGAAAACTCAAACTACGTATGCTATTTTTTTTTATTTTCTATCATTTAAATACATTTTTAATGGGTGCTGGCAAGAAAGGGGCACAGATTGAAACCTTGATCGGGAAATTCAACAAATTAACTTTTCTTCAATATAAATGTGAAAATAAAAAATCACAAAATTACTGAACGGTATATATAACATAAATTAAAAACTAAATAAACGTTAAAATAAAATCAAAATAATCAACATTTCAGTCGTGATCTATGACCATCGTCAGGAAAGAGTTTTATATAGCTTTTAACCCTTTATGTACTGAATTATGAATCCATGAACATTTTATCTTCTAAAGCAGTTTTCGTGAATTGTTTAAACTACATTAGAAGATTTACATAATCATTTATTAAATTTTAGAAGGATTGAGCGATTTAGAAGGATTAATTAAATTTGAATTTATAGGAATTTTGTGCCGTATTTATAACACCACTCAAATTTTTTATTTTAAATAGTTTTCTTAGTATTTTGCAGAATTAGGAAATGTACAAATATAATGTTCTTACAATAGAAATATAGAAATATTTTCGAATTAAAAATTCCTCCCCTCCCCCAACGGAAATCTTCTATATGCGCAGAAAATTTAAAACAATTATTCCCAAGTGACATCGAATAATTAAAAAATTAAAAATAAAGGAATTAAGAGGCTACTCCAGTCAAGCGAAAAGACGCACTCGCTAAGAATTTATGGTGGAAGAAGTTTATAAAGATATCTCGTTTGCACTTCAATATTTAATTTTTTTTTCATTGGATAGCTGAGATCTATTTCTACATCTGTCGTTTTTTACTTTTTCGATTTTGTTTTCAGGCATTTTTAATTAGGGGCTATGCATATATAACGTTATCATTTTAGGGGGGAGGGGGGTTCTGGCACATGGTATCGTAAGATATCGCTATGGGGCGGGGGGGGGGGCTCTCTTTTGATATCGTTATCATTTTTGATCCAACCAAATTTTTTCTTTTTATGTGTAACCTGCTTTTACATCAAAATAGTATGTTATCTTTTTTTATGAAAATACAAAGTTATTATTAAAATCACTAAATCATTATAAAATTATGTAATTTCGAAATATGGAATACCCCAGCGATAGGCATTCCTATTTTTCTGTCATACATGTATGCATATATAATCCGCTGTTCTACAAATCATATGCGAAGTATGCTCGAAATGATACTTGCATTTACTAGCAAATAAAGGAGAAAGAAAATTGCCCGCCTGTTTTGTTGATAACAAGTTCTGTCTGCCCCTCCCCATGCAAAAAGACATTATTACTGTTGAATGCATTACGTAACATAAAGCTATTATTAAATACTTTTAACCAGTAATTATTTCTTTTAAGTGTTATTTGATATAAAGTTATTTCATATAAAAACTGATATTTTATTGACTTATTTTCATTTCAATCAATAAAGCATGCGAAAAATAAATGTAACCATATTTCTATATCACTCCAAACGAACGAAAAAATTTTCTAAAAGATAAAGAATTTTTATATATTGATAACGATATTTTTACGGGGAGGGGGAGGGGTCGATGAATGATAACGTATGATATTTTGAGGTGGGGATGGGGTCCAAAATTAGTAAAAAGTTGATAACGTTATATATGCACAGCCCTTTAGGCCATTTTCACTTTCGGAACTGGTTTCGAAAATGAAAGCATCCTCATTAAAAAAAAAAAAAAAAATCTGCAAGCGAAATCAAAAAAGTAAAAAAAAGGCCATTGTACAGATGAACCTCGGCTATCCAATGCAAAAAAATTCATTTAAAAATATGGAAACGCAAACGAGACATCTTTAAAAATTTCTTCCATAGGATTAGCGTTAGTGAGCGGATGTTTTCAGTACCTCAAGTCACCTCAACATCACGTTAAGTTCTTAAGTGGCCCCTTAAGAACTTTTTCTCGGTAATTGGGAGGAGGGGGGGGGGGAGGTTCTTCCCGCCTGAACCCTACGTGCAAGACTATGTTTAATTCTTTCTTGATATTCACGTACTTTAAAAATATCTTGAATGGAGATTTGCAAGATTTCCTCAAAGAAGAAAAAGAAGCAATTTGAAACAAAAGTGAGCAGAAATTTATTTTTGGATTTTAAATGCTTCTTATTTCGTTCATTTATGTATTGCTTTTTTAATTTTACATGTTAGAAAATGCCCAATAGTAGTGGAGGGGGGGATGAATATCCTTTGTAAAAAGAAGGAGCATTTTCAGGCCTTCCCTATTCTTATTCATGTTATAAATTTTGAAATACATGAATAGAAACTTATCTTTGAATATTTCATATTTATTTTCTGATTTCTGCATTGTTTTATTTTTAATGTATATTATTAATTTATTTATTTTGTATTAAAAAAAAAAAA
Source organism: Maratus speciosus (assembly GCA_963932465.1). Classification (NCBI taxonomy): domain Eukaryota; kingdom Metazoa; phylum Arthropoda; class Arachnida; order Araneae; family Salticidae; genus Maratus; species Maratus speciosus. The sequence goes on from OZ010799.1 coordinate 96,662,656, forward strand.
AAAAAAAAAAAAAAAACACTAATTTTTATGCATTTACGTCATCAATCTTTAAAATATCGCTTAATTTTTTTTACTGCAATTGATGTTTTCTCCAAAAATCCCTGATATTACTTTAGCATGGGCATTGATCTTGATATGAAACTCTGCTTTTTTTACACTTGGTAGTAAGCAAATAAATTTACAAAAAAGAAAAAAAAATGTAATTTTTGCAATAATAATATAAGAGGAATAAGGAAATAAGAAATTTTCCTCGCGGATTGGGGATTAGGGGGGGGGGGGGGGCTGGGTGTCTCTTTCTGCCTGATCGTGATAGATCTTTAGATAGTGTTATTGCGATAATCATGAATAATGCAGCATAGCAGCGCCACCTATTGGGCGATCTACACCAAAAAATAATCAGCACCAATATATATCAGGGACTAACTGAATCTAAAGTTCCCAATTGTGAGATGGAAATTTTTCTTTGGATCTTTTCCCTTCTCCCCCTCTTTAAACCATTTTCTGAAAACAGAGATAAACAAACGATGACATATTGCCATTTTACCTACTTATAACATAACAAAAATGTCTTCCATTGTATTTTGGCGTTATATTTCACTCTTTTATCCTATTATGATTATCTATATACGTTCTACACTGAAACCAGAACCAATTATGCGTACTACAAATTACGAAATCCAACATGTGCGGCGCAAAATGAAGTCCTATTCTGGACAAGTTTTTTAACCCAATCAGGACCATTGATGCATATATATGCACACTCAAAAAGAGCATACAAAATTTATTTTAGTCACCAGTAAAAAAGAAATATAATATTTACTTTCTTTAATTAGAGCATTTTCTCGATATTTTAAGTAAAGATAACTTTAAAAAAAAAGTGGTGTCAACCGAATAAATTTGTGTAAATGCCGTCGGTCCCGAAGGAGTTAAATAGATGTTCTTGTAGTTCGCAGATTGGTCTCCGTTTTTAAAAATGGAGAAAAAGTAAACATAAATTACGCAAAACTAAGATTTTTTTCTTTTTTTCAAAAGCCACTTGAAACACGGTTTTAAATATATCAATATAAAAAACAATATGGGAATTCAACAATTAAAATTATTAAACATTCAAGAATAAGTTTCTACCAGCGCCTTTAAAATGGAGAATTGATACAGTTTTAATCAGGGGCAATTTGGCCCCCGAAACGCGCCGTTTAAGAAACATTTTGAAAACATGAATTTAAAAAAATCCCTGCCGGCCCGGCCTACAGGCAGAGGTAGATTTCGAAGTTAAGTATATTAATTTCACCAACAAAAACTAAATCATTATTAGATATAAATCCACTTTAACAGTTTTATCCGTCTGCTTTTGACGAGTTTTTATTTCCTATTTATAAAATAGATGGTTTTATCAGAATCATGTTAAGGCGATATTAAAAAAAATATTTTTCCATACTCAACAACTCGAAATTTTCTGGCACATTTTCAGATTAATTTTTAATAAAAAAAAAAAATATATATGAAACATGCTGACGTGATTTTTGAAAAGATTTATAAGCGACCTTTGTTTTTATTTTTCTTTCAATTAATAAAAACTTGATTAATAAACAATTATTTTCTCAGTAGGGCAATATTTTTCGTTTCTAACACAATCGGTTCGGGAAATTCTGTTCAAAATGCCCACTTTGACATCATTTTTTGAAATATATTCTACCTCTATCAAAAAATCGATCATTACTGTACATTATATAGTTTCTGAATAAGAGAATCTAGCAATTGGATGCGTTTGAGAGCAAAAATGGATTTAAAAATGAGTAAGAAAATAGACAGTTTGGATTTGAATACACCCTTACTTAGATGATTTCTTTTTTCAACCGCTATGTATTTTTAATTTGTTTTTTCTGTAAGAATTGGTCCTATCCAAAACTTGTCTATCTAGATGTTGTAGACAATATTAAGAAGATATATGATAAATTTATGTTGATTTTATATCTTTTGAATTGACGGAGTTATGAATTTTTTACTTCTTCAATCCCTCTTTTTGTTTTCGTTTTAATTTTTTTTTGCGGTACGAATTGGTCCTATCAAAAACTTGTGAATATAAAAGTTGTAGATAATATTAAGGAGATTTATAATAAGATTAATTGGAATTGATATCTTGAGAATTGACGAAGTAAGGCATTTTTTTCTCCCAAAAACCCTATTTTTTGCGCCCCTTGAGCCTATTTTAAATTTTATCAAAAATCTGTGATGCATGAATTTTTGGCGCTACTTTTAGAAGTAATAAAAACTTTAAACTGGTTTGATATGTACAAAAAGTTATGAGGTTTTTTCGGTTTTCACAAAATCCCTCCCTATTTCCATCCCTTTTGTCCGATTTTGACCATTAACGAACTTGACCGAGATTTTATGTCCCTTGATTTTATGTATCAGTTTGGAAGAGATTTGTGCAGAATTGCGGAAGTTATCGTGTCCAGATGAAAGTGATAACACAATTGCTTCGGGAAATTCCGTTCAAAATGCCCACTTTGACATCATTTTTTGAAATATATTCTGCCTCTATCAAAAAATCTATCATTGCGGTACATTATATAGTTTCTGAATAAACGAATCTACCAATTAAATGCGTTTGAGAGAAAAATTAATTTAAAAATGAGTCAGAAAATAAGCAGTTTGGATTTGAGTACATCCTTAATGCAATGATTTTTCCAACACAATCCGCTTCGGGAAATTCGGTTCAAAACGCCCACTTTAACAGCATTTTTAAAAATATATTCTGCCTCTATCAAAACATCGACCCTTACGGTACATTATATAGTTTCTGAGTAAGAAAACGTACCAATTGGAAGCCTTTGAGAGCAAAAATGAATTGTAAAATGAGTCAGAAAATACGCACTTTGGATTTGACTACACCCTTACTTAGATGATTTTTTTCTTCAACCGCTATGTATTTTTAATTTGTTTTTGCTGTAAGAATTGGTCCTATCCATAACTTGTCTATATAGATGTTGTAGACAATATTAAGAAGATATATGATAAATTCATGGGGATTTTATATCTTTTGAATTGACGGAGTTGTGGATTTTTTACTTCTTCAAACCCCCTTTTTGTTTTCGTTTTTAATTTTTTTTTTGCGGTACGAATTGGTCCTGTCAAAAACTTGTGAATATAAAAGTTGTAGATAATATTATGGAGATTTATAATAAAATTAATTGGAATTGATATCTTGAGAATTGACGAAGGTATGAATTTTTTTCTCCCAAAAACCCTATTTTTTGCGCCCCTTGAGCCCATTTTTAACTTTATCAAAAATCTGTGATACATAAAATTTTGGCCCTATTTTTAGAAGTAATAAAAACTTTAAACTGATTTGATATGTACAAAAATTAAGAAGTTATGGGGGGTTTTCTGTTTTCACAAAACCCCTCCCTATTTCCATCCCCTTGGTCCGATTTTGCCCATTAACGAACTTGACCGAGATTTTATGCTCTTTGATTTTATGTATCAGTTTGGAAGAGATTGGTGCAGAATTACGAAAGTTATCGTGTTCAGAAGAAAGTGATATATATATATAGATAGATAGATAGATAGATAGATAGATAGATAAAGTTTTTTACTGAGGGTGGTTTTGGGTTCTAGGAGTCATGATCGGTGTAGATCTGCAAAAATTTTTCAGAAATTCCAACATAGGAATGATCCCAATAGGTAGTATTTCATACGAAATCTACCTAAAAGGAAACTAAAAGTGGACTTTTAGAGGGTTTTCAAAGAAAAAATCTTTCTTTTACCGCGTTTAATTATTTTCCTTCACTCGGGAATAATAAATTTGATTTATTTATTTATTTTATTTTAATTTATTTTATTTTTTCAAAATCATCAGAGAAAGGAAAATTCAGATTTCTAGGGGTACTGAAAGAAAAATTCTCGGTTCTCCTTTCTTTCAGTGATTACTTTAGGTTACTCGGAAATAATAATAAATTTTATTTATTTTTTCAAAATCTTCAGAGAAAAAGAAAATTCAGTCTTCTAGAGATGCTGAAAGAAAAATTCTTGGTTCCCCTTTCATTCAGTAATTGATTATATTAGACTACTCAGGAATAATAAATATTATTTATTTATTTTTTAAATCATCAGAGAAAAAGAAAATTCAGGTTTCTAGGGGTGCTGAAAGAAAATAAATATTGGTTGTCCTTTCTTTCAGTTACTGATTATTTTAGGTTACTCAGAAACAATAAATTTTATTTATTTTTCTAAAATCATCAAAGAAAAAGAAAGTTCAGACTTCTAAAGGTGCTGAAAAAAAAAAAAAAAATTCTTGGTTCCCCTTTTATTCCAGTTATAAGTTCTTTCTCCTTCAACCCTCCTTTTATTATTTTTATTTATTTATTTTTCATTTTTATTTATTTTTACTTTATTTTGTAAGAGTTGGTTCTATCAAAAACTTGTCAATATAAAAGTTTTAGATAATATTAAGAAGATTTATAATAAATTTAAGAGGATTTGATATCTTGTTAATTGACGAAGTTATGGGTTTTTTCTTCTTCACCCCCCCCCCCCCTTTTTCTGTAAGAGTTGATTCTATCAAAAACTTGTCAGTATAAAAATTGTAGATAATATTAAGTCGACTTATAATAAATTTAAGATGGATTTGCAATCTCGTGAACGACGAAGTTGTGAATTTTTGCCCCTTCAGCCCATTTTTAATTATATCAAAAATCTGTCATACATAAATTTTTTACCATTTTCCTACAAGTAATAATAACTTTAAACTTATTAGATATGTATCATAATTAAGAAGTTATGTTTCTTTTTCTGTTTTCACAAAAACCCTCCCCATTTTCACCCCCTTGGTCCGATTTTGCCCATTAACGAACTTGGGCGTGATTTTCAGCCCCTTGATTTTATATATTAGTTTGGAAGAGATTCGAGCAGGAAGTTATCGTGTCCATAAAACAGTGATATATATATAAAAATAAGAAAATAATTATAAAAAATTAAAAATTGTAAAATAATAATAAAAAATTATTATAGGACGGTTGGGTGGGTAGATGTCAGAGTACGGAGGAGTGTGGCGTTGTCTGGATAATACGCAATGGTTAACTAAAAAAAGGGGTGGGCAATTGATTTATAACTACGTTGCTAATACACATTTTATAATGGATGTTGTTCTATGCATTATATATATGATATAAAAAACTGTTGGAACCAGATTGAAAAGTAAAGCTCAATCTAAAAAAAAATCCCTGCCGGCCCGGCCTACAGGCAGAGGTAGATTTCGAAGTTAAGTATACTAATTTCACCAACAAAAACTAAGTCATTATTAGATATAAATCCTCTTTAACAGCTTTATCTGTCTGCTTTTGACGAGTTTTTATTTCCTTTTTATAAAATAGCTGGTTTTATCAGAATCATGTTAAGGCGATATTAAAAAAATATTTTTCCATGCTCAACAACTCGAAATTTTCTGGCACATTTTCAGATTAATTTTTAATTTAAAAAAATATGAAACGTGCTGACGTGATTTTTGAAAAAAATTATAAGCGACCTGTGTTTTTATTTTTCTTTCAATTAATTAAAACTTGATTAGTAAACAATTATTTTCTCAGTAGGGCAATATTTTTCGTTTCTAACACAATCGCTTCGGAAATTCTGTTCAAAATGCCCAATTTGACATCATTTTTTGAAATATATTCTGCCTCTATCAAAAAATCGATCATTACTGTACATTATATAGTTTCTGAATAAGAGAATCTAGCAATTGGATGCGTTTGAGAGCAAAAATGAATTTAAAAAGGAGTAAGAAAATAGACAGTTTGGATTTGAATGCACCCTTAATAAGATGATTTTTTCTTCAACCGCTATGTGTTTTTAATTTGTTTTTGCTGTAAGAATTTTCCCTATCAAAAACTTGTCTATATAAATGTTGAAGACAATATTAAGAAGATATATGATAAATTCATGGAGATTTTATAGCTTGTGAATTGACGGAGTTATGAAAATTTTTCTTCTTCAGTCCCCCTTTTTGTTTTCGTTTTTAATTTTTTTGTACGAATTGGTCCTATTAAAAACTTGTGAATATAAAAGTTGTAAATAATATTAAGGAGATGTATAATAAAATTAATTGGATTTGATATCTTGAGAATTGACGAAGTAAGGAGTTTTTTTCTCCCAAAAACCCTATTTTTTGCGCCCTTTGAGCCTATTTTTAATTTTATCAAAAATCTGTAATACATGAATTTTTGGCATTATTTTTAGAAGTAATAAAAACTTTAAGATTTGATATGTACAAAAATTAAGAAGTTATGGGGGGTTTTCGGTTTTCACAAAACCCCTCCCTATTTCCATCCCCTTGGTCCGATTTTGCCCATTAACGAACGTGACTGAGATTTTATGTCCCTTAATTTATCAGTTTGGAAGAGATTTGTGCAGAATTGCGGAAGTTATCGTGTCCAGAAGAAACTGATAACACAATTTCTTCGGGAAATTCCGTTCAAAATGCTCACTTTGACATCATTTTTTGAAATATATTCTGCCTCTATCAAAAAATCGATCATTACTGTACATTATATAGTTTCTGAATAAGAGAATCGAGCAATTGGATGCATTTGAGAGCAAAAATGAATTTAAAAATGAGTAAGAAAATAAGCAGTTTGATTTGAATGCACCATTAATAAGATGATTTTTTTCTTCAACCGCTATGTATTTTTAATTTGTTTTTGCTGTTGAAATTGGCCCTATAAAAAACTTGTCTATATAAATGTTGAAGACAATATTAAGAAGATATATGATAAATTCATGGAGATTTTATATCTTGTGAATTGACGGAGTTATAAAAATATTTCTTCTTCAATTTTTCTTCTTTCGTTTTTTTTTTTTTTTTTTTTTTTTTTGGTACGAATTGGTCCTATCAAAAACTTATTAATTGGATTTGATATCTTGAGAATTGACGAAGTAAGGAATTTTTTTCTCCCCAAAACCCTATTTTTTGCGCCCCTTGAGCCTATTTTAAATTTTATCAAAAATCTGTGATGCATGAATTTTTGGCGCTATTTTAGGTAGCTTTCATTACAAAAAGCTACCTATTGCAGCCGTTCGGAGGAAAGCGATTTCAAAAAATTTTGGTATATTTTCATCGATCATGACCCCCAGACCCCGAAACCACCCTCCGTTCAAAAGTTGATATATATATATATATATATATATATATATATATATATATATATATATATATATATATCCATATATATATATATATATATATCTGACCTTTGTCATACTCTAACTCTCGAATTTATGAACCGATTTGGATGTAATTCAGTATGTACATAGTACATACCAATGTCTCGACCGAGTTCGTTGGCCAGCTTCATCCGCCATTTTGTTTCAAAATGGCGGCCATTTAAAAATTTTTAAAAAAATTTAAATTTGAAATGTGGTACCAAAGAATTGAAAATGGAAAAATATTTTTTTCTTATGTATTTGACCTTTATACAAAGATTCCGGAGCAGTTTTTGTTTCGTCTATATCTTAAAAAATGGCAGAGTTATAGCATTTTGAATTTCTAGCGTGGTTGACATTTTGAAACGTCCTGAATTTTGTCACGCGATAAAAGGCGTATTTATGAACCGATTTGGATGTAACTTCGTTTGTACATAGTACATACCAATGTCTCGACCGAGTTCGTTGGCCAGCTTCATCCGCCATCTTGTTTAAAAATGGCAGCCATTTAAATTTTTAAGAAAAATTTAAATTTGAAATGTGGTACCAAAAAATTGAAAATTGAAAAAATATTTTTTTATTATGTATTATACCTTGATACAAAGATTCGGGAGCAGTTTTTGTTTCGTCTATATCTTAAAAAATGGCTGAGTTATGGCATTTTGAATTTCTAGCGTGGCTGATATTTTGAAACGTCCTCATATTTGTCACGTGATAACAGGCGTATTTATGAATCGATTTGGATGTACCTTGGTGTGTACATAGTACATACAAATATCTCGACCGAGTTCGATGGCCAACTTCATCCGCCATCTTGTTTCAAAATGGCGGCCATTTAAAAAAAATTAAAAAAATTAAAATTTAAAATAAGATACCAAAAAATTGGAAAATGAAAAAGATTTTTTTCGTATGTGTTTGACCTTAATACAAAGATTCCGGAACAGTTTCTGTTTCGTCCATATCTAAAAAAATGGCTGAGTTATAGCATTTTGAATTTCTATTCTGGCTGACATTTTAAAACGACCTGATTTTTGTCACGCGATAACAAGCGTATTTATGAACCGATTTGGATGTTACTTGGTCTGTACATAGTACATACCAATGTCTCGACCGAGTTCGTTGGCCAGCTTCATTCGCCATCTTATTTCAAAAAGGGTTGCCATTTAAAAAAAAATTAAATTTAAAATTTAAAATGAGGTATTAAAAAATTGGAAAATGAAAAAGATTTTTTTATGTGTTTGGCGTTGATACAAAGATTCCGGAGCAGATTTTGTTTCTGAAAATTTGTTCTTTTGTTTATATCTGAAAAAATGGTTGGATTATAGCTCTTTGAATTTCTAGTACGGCTAACATTTTGAAACGATCAGGTATTTGTCACGCGATTTCGCCTATTTCCATGTAAGAATGCATGTGGATAATATACATCAACATCTCAGCCAAATATAAGTTACTTTAAATAAAAGCAGCTTGGATAAAGCTGACTAATTTCACAAAATTCTCATTCATAATGATTTAGTATTGATAAAAATTAGTATTGAATCTCCTATATTCGATTTTCACTAAATTGAGCTTCTTGTGTTTGAATAATATAAGTTGGCATTTTTAAAATAAGGAATTTGAAAGCTACCTCTTCCTCCCGGCACTGGCCGGAAGGACTTTTTAGAAGTAATAAAAACTTTAAACTGATTTGATATGTACAAAAATTAAGAAGTTATGAGGTTTTTTCGGTTTTCACAAAACTCCTCCCTATTTCCATCCCCTTTGTCCGCTTTTGCCCATTAACGAACTTAACCGATATTTTATGTATCAGTTTGGAAGAGATTTGTGCAGAATTGCGGAAGTTAGCGTGTCCAGAAGAAAGTGATAACACAATTGCTTCGGGAAATTCCGTTCAAAATGCCCATTTTGACAACATTTTTTGAAATATATTCTGCCTCTATCAAAAAATCGATCATTGCGGTACATTATATAGTTTCTGAATAAGCGAATCTACCATTTAAATGCGTTTGAGAGTAAAAATGAATTTAAAAATGAGTCAGAAAATAAGCAGTTTGGATTTGAGTACATCCTTAATTCAATGATTTTTCCAACACAATCCGCATCGGGAAATTCGGTTCAAAATGCCCACTTTAACAGCATTTTTAAAAATATATTCTGCCCTTATCAAGAAATTGACCATTACGGTACATTATATAGCTTCTGAATAAGAAAACGTACCAATTGGAAGCCTTTGTGAGTAAAAATGAATTGTAAAATGAGTCAGAAAATAAGCAGTTTGGATTTGAATACACCCTTACTTAGAAGATTTTTTTCTTCAACCGCTATGTATTTTTAATTTGTTTTTGCTGTAAGAATTGGTCCTATCCAAAATTTGTCTATATAGATGTTGTAGACAATATTAAGAAGATATATGATAAATTCATGGGGATTTTATATCTTGTGAATTGACGGAGTTAAGGATTTTTTACTTCTTCAAACCCCCTTTTTGTTTTCGTTTTTAATTTTTTTGCGGTACGAATTGTTCCTATCAAAAACTTGTGAATATAAAAGTTTTAGATAATATTAAGGAGATTTATAAAAAAATTAATTGGAATTGATATCATGAGAATTGACGAAATTATGAATTTTTTTCTCCCAAAAACCCTATTTTTTGCGCCCCTTGAGCCCATTTTTAACTTTATCAAAAATTTGTCATACATAAAATTTTAGCCCTATTTTTAGAAGTAATAAAAACTTTAAACTGATTTGATATGTACAAAAATTAAGAAGTTATGGGGGGTTTTCTGTTTTCACAAAACCCCTCCCTATTTTCATCCCCTTGGTCCGATTTTGCCCATTAACGAACTTGACCGAGATTTTATGCCCCTTGATTTTATGTATCAGTTTGGAAGAGATTGGTGCAGAATTACGAAAGTTATCGTGTCCAGAAGAAAGTGATATATATAGATAGACAGATAGATAGATAAATAGATAGATAGATATATAAAGTTTTTTACTGAGGGTGGTTTTGGGTTCTAGGGGTCATGATCGATGTAGATCTGCAAAAATTTTTCAGAAATTCCAACATAGGAACGATCCCAATAGGTAGTATTTCATACGAAATCTACCTAAAAAATTACAGTAAAAAATTGGCAAATAGTTTCAGTCTAAAAAAGTAAGTAGTGCGTAGAAAAGTAATGGAACGAGATTATCTGTAAAGCTCATGAAATTACCCAAATTTTTGTTGATAGCTGAAAATGTGGACTGAGCTTTACTGGTGCCTTAAAATCAATCAGGGTAATAAAGGCATTTTTAACACATTCTGAATTCCAATCATTCATAACCAGTTTAAAAATGTGGGTTCATAAGAATAGGTTAGAGTCTGATTTGGTAATGAGTGACAAACTGAGAGATCCGTTCGGTACGAAGTATGGACCAAATTCTATTCCAGGAGCACTGATAAGCCTGGAAGATGAATGCCCAAGTAAACCCAAAACCCTAAACATGTACGATTCAACCATACGCTAACTGTTTGTCTGGCGTAAGTCCATTGGCATAAGGTTCCCTTTTCACAGTAATTACATGAAAGTAAAATTATTATATTAGTGTGTTATGTCTGAAATGTTAATAACAACAATTCCTCGACAACCTGACTATATTAATGTTACACTTAAAATATTGCTTCATGGTTTACATTATTTTAGCTTTATGGAGTTTAGCTTGACATGATGCAATCATGTCCACAATTCTCGGACTGACAGATTTTTTTTAGTACATAACTACACATTCTGTTTACTATACCCGGTACTCATTTTGAGTGGATAATATGATTCTGAATATAAGGCACCAGTAAAGCTCAGTCCACATTTTCAGCTATCAACAAAAATTAGGGTAATTTCATGAGCTTTACAGATAATATCGTTCCATTACTTTTCTACGCACTACTTCCTTTTTTAGACTGAAACTATTTGCCAATTTTCTACTGTAATTTTTTTTTAGATTGAGCTTTACTTTTCAATCTGGTTCCAACTGTTTTTTATATCATTTCATACCTTTTTCAGATCCTTTCAGGAACTTAATCAATCAACTGCCACTAACCAAAAAACCGCCCCAACTAACCAACCAATGACCTGAATCAACCGGCCTAGCCAATTTCCCTAATAAAAAAAATAACAGAAACTGTGGTTTAATAGTGTATTTCAAGAGCTCTGATGACCCGATACATACTGCTAACATCCATATTGGGATATTGACCTATACTTTACTCAGGACTAGCCGCCAGACTAGTTTTATACATAGTGTGATTTCTTAAATTTTTCTGCTACGTACCCACGCTCCTCTGTATTAAGAGACTGCAGTATCCTATGTCAACCCCTCAAACACACAAAAAGCTAGGGTAAGAAACAGTCATAATAGTCCAGGCAGTAGGGAATTTTACCTAGCAAAATTAAAGGTAGTTCTGGAAATCGGCTAACTTTATGTTTTTGGGGTCGCTGAATCCGAATTTGTAACTTCCCACCAAAATTTCCCCCGGCAACCCCCCCCCCCCAAACTTTGGTAAAAAGCCCCCCAAAAAGGTTTTTGTTAAAAGAATCAATTTTTATTGTTGTTTTAGGGGAAAAGTATCTAGAAATTCAGAAAGTAGACAAAATTTGCAACAAATTGAATATATGACACTATGACTTAGGATGAAGGGGAAGGGGGGTTCTGCCTCGGAACATGCGCGCGGTGCTGCGTGGACTAAGTTGCGCAATTCCACTTAACCACTCACACGTTTACATTCGCCCTCCCATCTCCCCTCCGAACTTTTCTTATAAGGTTTACTTTAAGGTTTTTGGGTCGCTGACAGGCGTTCTTATTAATAAACTATGTAATCGAATGGTATTTTCAATTTTTTGGTAAAAGCAGAATATCTTTTTAAAAATACTGTCAAAGTTGGCTTTTTGAACTGAATTTTTGGATGCGACAGCGCTGGAAAGGAGAAAAACCTGTCGTCCCGTGACAACAATCGCTTACAACTCTCCATTTATTTATGAAAAAAATAAAAAACACTGTTCGATTCTTAAATATGTGACAGAAAATTTCACGACTGTTCTCAAACATCTTTCTGAACTCATTTTTGTTCGGAAACACAGGCACTAAACTAAGGAATAAAATCCCACCATCATTAATTTAATTTAAGTATCCAACAAATATAACAGCTTTAGGCAATAATATAACAGTATCTTCAACTTTTTCAGTAAAAAAAAAGGGTAGAGGTTTTTACAAGATGCCCATTTTTAAATGCTTAAATACTGTGTTATATTTGAACAACATATTCGAATTTTGTAAGCATTAGGTTATTTTTCTTTAAATAACATCATACAGGCGAAATAAAAAACGCAAATAATTTATTTTTTCTTCTTCTTCAAAAGAAAATAAACTAGCGATTTGAGGATCATTTTCAAAAAGGAACATATTAATTTCCATAACATATTCAGAATAGCCATTCAGATGTTGTGTATAAAGATATGTGCATATAAAAAAGAAAAAAAAACTGTAAGAAAACTGAACCTTGTTGTGTGTAAAAGAGGGGGGGGGGGTAAAAATATTTTTGCAGAAATTTCAAGGGGTATTTTAGATGACTGATTATTTTTTCAACAAATATTGAATTTTTTTTAAAAATATAAATATTTCAGGATGATATATGCTGAGAAATGGACAGGAGAAATTGAAATTTAAAATGAAATTCAGACGACGTATTATTTATTTGTTATTTCAGCAAAATAACAAACAGAGCAGGTTTTTTTTTTTTTTTTTAAGTTTTAAAATTTTTGCATATCGCAGATTTTCTGTTTTTCTAAAGATTTCATTTAAATTTACCGCCATCTGAAATTTCTACTTCCACAAAATCACGCAAAGTTTAATATCTATATGTACTTCTTTTTTAAATCATCTCTCCTATTTGTTATTTTATAGTATTTTATTACATCTACTACGATTCCCCGACTCTTGACAATTTTATTTTCATTAAAGCTTACAGAGTTTCGTAATTATAAGGATTACTAAATTTAAAATCATTAAAAAAGGGTAACATTTATAATTTATTTGAATAATTACGAATTCAATTAAATAAATTTATAATTAAGTAAAATTACAAATTAACAGAAAATTTAAAATAAAAAAATTAATGTAAAATAGATTAAAAAATATCTTAAATTTAAAAAGTAACAAATTTATTAATGTTACTTGGAATCTTTTCACTTCTCAGATGACACCCCGCCCTCTTTGTCATTAGGTAATGGAAATTATCTTCTTTCTCTAGAAATCATTTTTGCCATTGACCTGTAATTTTAACAAAAACAAATAAATTAATAAATAAATCAGAAGTCTATTGAAACGCATCCCTTTCCCCGTGCCCATTCTATCAAAATTCTCTACTTTCATGGTCGCAAGCACAATTCCTTCTCGCCAAGAAAAGTCACTTTGACACAGGAAGCTCTGACCAATCAGGTTACGAGATGGCAAATCTCAATTGGAAAAAAGAAATATGCCAATAGGAGTATACGATTTCCTTGACAATACTCAGGAAAATGCAATAAATACAACCAAATGAACTAGCATTTACCGAAAATTTTTTTCGTAGGACTTAAAAATAAATCTTTCGTTTTATGGATTATAATAATAAGGATTAATTTCAGATTATCAGGAGTCTCTCTTCAGAATAAAACATCATTACAAAGTTATGTCAGTTAAACGGAAATTGACGTCATACCTAGCAAACGATTTTTTTTTAAAATTATTATTATCTTTTCCTAAATTGTTTTCTTGAAATTAAAATATATTTTCTAACTTTTGAAGCATTTAAATGAACATACTACGTCATTCTAACACGTGTTTAGTTAAAGTTTTTACATATATGTGGAGCAAACATTCAAACCGTGTTTTCTCACAAAAAAATAAAAAATGAGTTATTGTTATTTTTATGAACTCTGTGTTAAATTGCACAGAAATAAATGGTATTTTTTACCAAAAAAAATTTTTCTCCGATTATAAATCAATTTTAAAACTTGACGTTTCAATCAAAGAGTGTTTCCTCCAAAGCCTGCATTCAATCAAGCAGTGATTTCTCCAGTCCGACAATCACAGTTGTCACTTAATGTGTACTTTCGAAACCTACCATACATATCACAATTGAAACGGATTGTTTTAGAAAAAAAATAAGAGAACTGTTAAAGTTAAACAATCAAAACATGTTTCCTCCTCTGAATTCGGTCAAAACGTGATTTCTCCAAATATTAAATGCATTTTATTAATTTGTTTTATGTTTAATATCTTAGGTATGCTTGCAATTCTTTCTAATAAACAATAATAAAAATACACAATAAAAATGAGAATTCAATACAAGTTATTTTCTTATTTATCAGTTTTTTGTGTTTTTTGAAAATTTGTATCTAAAGGAGAAAGCATGGTTTGCATGTTTGCTCCACATTTATGCTGCTTGTTATTTAATTTTATTACTTTAAAAGCAATTTCATATATATAATATTTTCATATATTTAAGCGTATTGCAAAATAAAGGCAAAATGAAGAATGCTGCAGTTATTAATTTCAATATCAAAGAAGTAGTTGCTTCCATAGAAAAAAAATTGAATCGACAGTGCTCAATTGGGCTTAATTTTGAGATTGAAATAATTTTAATTAATTTAAATTTTGTTTTAATTCATAAAATTTGATAGTTAAGTTCGATAACTTTGATAGTTAATAAGTCAAAATGATTATGAAACACTTTCCAACACATTCAGAATACTGTACCAAAATTTCGCGGTTTAATAAGCTGAAAAAAATGATATTTGAAAAACATATAACACTGTTGAAAATCGAATTTAGCAATAACTATCAACAGTCTAAAAAATATCCTTTTTGTGCAGACATATTTATGCCCTATAGATGCACACGATATCTTTTATGTAGCACTGTACATAATACATAACAGTGAAACGCAACAAATAATATGCAAAATATTAGTAGCATTTAAAACTCGTACCACAACTGAAAACGCCCTACCACAATTATTCATGGTGTCTACAGAAATTGTTTAAAAAAAAAAAAAAAAAACAGTCCCCTGATTTTTCCCTGACTATCTTTATCAGACTTCCCTGATTTCCATTATTAACATACGGTATATTTTTATGTATGCTGCTTCCTCGTATAATAAACTTATTCATCTTGCTAATATCTCATTTGGGAGAAAAAGCATAAAAATTGGCAATATTCATAAACTATTGGTTGATAGTTTTATAAATCCAAACTCATAATTAAGTCCAACAACGTCATAATATGTAATGCAAAAATTGTATTTATTAAACTCTCTCATTGTTTAAGTTTAAATTCATTAAGTACCATTTACACATTCTAAAAATCAATTAACAAGCAATTTTCGGGTGCATTAAAATAGTTTACTTTTGGCAAGGAAAAGCACTGTTCTCCATATCTCATGACGCTTTCGTCTTTTCGCGCCAAATACTCGAGAGTATTTTTTTTTTTTTACAGACTTTCTACAGTAATTCTGCCGTTAAATTTGACTGATCCCTTATTATATACATAAGCAGTTTAATTAGTATTTTTTTCAAAATATTCTGAGTATGCCCGGTAAGGAGACCTTCCTTGTCAGTAAGTGTCAGGTTCTGAGAAACATCTGCTATTAGAACTGGGGTTATATATTATCCTTTTTACTTGTATATTGTATTCATGTCGCTTGGTCTGTGTACTGAGAATTTCAAAGTAACATTTTTTTCTTATCTAAAACTTAATCGGGGCTGGTGAGTTAGACAGAGTGGGTGAAGGGAAGTAGTTATAATAGAAAGGGGTTTGCCCTGCTATTCAGGTGCCTGCCTTAGATAAGGAGACAAGGATTTCACCAGAGAGGGAAAGAGCTGACCTTGGGGTCAGAGTGGAAAACCCCGTTTTATATTGGGGAAAAGAGGAGGAGTTCAGAAAAAGCAATGGGTTGCGAGAAGCAGTAGCTTTGGCTGGGAGAGTGCAGTTGAAGGCTGGAGGGCAAAGCGCAAGGTTAGTTCCTATGTAGAGCTCTTAGATAGAGCGTAGGGTTGGATGAAGCTCGCAGAGCTTAGAGCCCAGATGTTGGGAGATTGAGATTAATATCCGGTAAAGCTAATTTAACGTGTATAGAGTGAGAGTGATATAACGTAGTGCTTTTAAATTTAATTATTTGTTTGTTTGTTACTCGTCATATGTATACAAGGCTACACAAAAATATTCACGTACCATTCTCCTTATTAGAAGAAATTGCTGAAGGGAAATTTTTAACTGAAGTATATGTAATCTCTTCAGTGAACTAAATTTTTACATGCATGTAGTTAATAGATACAAATCTATATATCATACAGGGCTGCTCAAAAAATTCGGTTAATTTTCCGATTGTGGATGGGAACAGCTTAAATTGGGTTCTGAAATGTATTATGCGTTTCCATATGGTTGCATTAGACGTAATATTTTAATTTTTTAAACGGTGCAGTTTTGCTACATTATTCTGAATGTGTTGGAAAGTGTTTCATAATCTATACTTGACGCAGGATTTTTTCTTACTTGTTTGTTTTTAATCTTGTTCTACTCCTGAAGTATAAAATATTGATTATAATCAGTACAATGTCGTAAAAGATTTATATTATCAGCTTAACGAAAATTGCATTTCAAAATTGGGAGCACCAAAAGAATCAGGGTGTATGGGGTTGGAGGCGGCAAGACCACATCCAAATATTTGTCCAGGATTCAACGTGGTCAAACATGGCTACGTATGTTGCTTACAAAAAATGGATGCGATTAAGACGTTTGAAGTGTCTGAAATTCAGACGCAAAAAGTGTCTGAAAAAATTAAAACATTTTAAAATGTCTGAAAATTGAACACTCCGTTTCAGACACTTAAGTGTCTGGATTTCAGACATTTTAATTTACAGTGTATCTTATACATGTTTATTCCTGAAAAATTCAGTATAGCAGTGCCACCGGTTTGATGATTTATATCAAAGTCTAATCAGTAACAATTTATATCAATTTCTAACTGAATCTGAAATTTGATGAAAATCCGTGCATTAGTTTTTGAGATAGAGCTATTCCGGAAATCGTAAACAATTTTGCATACAGACTGACACATTTAGGCGATTTACGCCAAAAACCATTCAGGTTCAATTTATATCAGGGACTAACTGAATCTGAAATTTGATGGAAATTCATACATTAGTTTTTAAGATACAGTTATTGCGAAAATCGGGAAAAAAGCTGCATAATAGCGCCCCCTGATGGGCGATTTACACCAAAAATTAAACATCACTAATTTATATTAAGAACTATCGGAATCTGAAGTTTGATAAAAATTCTTTAATTAGTTCTTGAGATAGAGCTATTATGATAATCATGAATAATGCAATAAAGCTGCGCCACCTGTTGGGCGATTTACACCAAAAAGTACTCAACACCAAACTATATCAAGGATTTACTGAATCTGAAGTTTCATGAAAATCCGTGCAATAGTTCTCGAGATATAGCTATTGCGGGAATCGTGAAAAATGCAGTATAGCAGCACCACCTGTCGGATGATTCACACCAAAAATTAATCAGCACCAATTTATACCAGGGCGTAACTGAATATAAAGTTTTATTAAATTCCATTCATTAGCTCTTGAGATAGAACGCCCGCAAAATTTGTATCAGAGACAGACAGACATTTTCTAAAAACATGTTTTTCGGAATCTCTGACATTTAAAACGCATAAATCCGCCGAAAACCGGAATTCGAAAATTTCAACACTTTCTGCTTGCACTGATATAAGAAAGTAAAAATGGGATCAGTCTATAAAAAAAGTATGACTAATTCGCTACAACATGTAAAATACACGCTTTTATAGACATGTAAATGTTTTTTTAATTGCCAAAATTGCCAATCGATTGAAAACATTAAAAATCTACCTCATCTACAGATTTTGATTCGTCTGCTTCAAATTGCTAAAGTGAAAAATAAGATATGTATGCATATATAGTATATATATATATACATTAATCATAGCTATTATGCACAAATAATATCCGCACAAATAATTTAGCTCAGATATCTGCCAAAGAGGCAGTTTATTATATTTTTTAACTTTTTTATTAAACTTGCACTGTTTATTACATTTGTTATAGCGGATAAATAAAACTTTTTTTTTATTATTATTATTCAATAAAAATTTGTATTCTTTAATATATATTTTTTTAATTTTAATATTACATATATTTTAATAAGATCATATTTTAATGATAGCTTTTATTTTTATTTTTCTCATAGGAAATATCAGAAAATGATTCTACTATCGGCGGTAAATCAACGGCAACAAATAGCTTGCCTGGGACATCTTCTTCACAGCAAAATGTAGAAGAATGGAACATCGCCTACAGCTCTGTGTCAGCAACTGGAGATATTATGGCACAATCGCCCGTAAAAGAAAAAAATAAACGAATCATTATTAAGCTATGCCAGCCCAAAAAGGTCCAGAAGTTAACTAAAATGACTGATGCAAGCTCTAGCCTTGCCCCTAACGACGTGAGAGGATCTAGAAAAAGAACATATTACCAGAGAACATTGGAGGAAATTAGTAATGTGGTTGCTCAAGCTCCTGAACCTACTAATTCCTCACCTGTATTAGATTTGGAGGAAATGACATCCTGGGGAATGAAGAAGAAAAATGTGATTCCCCAGGCATCCACATTTTCTAACTCTTCATCGAATATATCGCATGTGTTGGAAAAAAATGCAGTCGAAATGATCAAAGAAAATGTGGATCCCCAGGCCACATTTTCTAACTCTTTACCACATACAACGCATGCATTGGAAAAAAATGAAATAGAAATTATCCAGGATAATTTTGATCCCCAGGCCACATTTTCTAACTCTTCACAGCATTTATCGCATTTCTTGGAAGAAAATGATTTCGACATCAAGGAAATTTCGGAGCCCATCAAAGAAATTTTTGATCCCTCGATCTTTTTAACTAACTCTTCATGGCATACATCGCGTGGCTTGGCAGAAAATGAAATGGAAACCCACAAGGCAAACTTAGATCCTCAAGTCTGTGATTCTAATAACTCATCCCAGGAAACATTCCCCCTTTTAGCTTGGCATGAAAGTTACGTGCTTCCAGATGGATCTATCTGGGAAGAATCATCGGATTTCATGGCGGAATCAACAGAAGAAGAAAAATCGTATCTAGATTGGTTTAATAAAATGAAGACAACGCACACATACGATTGGAATGGTTTTGGCCCACGTTATACTGAAGATGAGATTTGGATGGATAAAAAAAGATCTCCGAATGTTATGTGGTCTTCTGCACAACGCCCTTACTCAGAAGAACATTTTCTATTGATGCATTACCATGAAAGGCAAAAACTTAGAAATATGAAAGAGGAGAAATATTTTAAAGAAAGACTGGAATATTTAAGCCAATTTCATGCAAAAGAAGAGAAAGTGTCTATGTAAAGGAACTCCATTTGTTGTGTATTTATGTATGATCTATGTAGTTTCAAAAAAGGCAAAAGAGGCGAAAGATCAGGCCTTTTTAAAGAGCAGAGAGTCGCATATTTAAAGGAACTCAATATATTGTATATGTATGATCTATGTAATCTATGTATTATCTTGAAATTGAAAAGATGCGAAAGAGAATTTCTTTTTAAAGAAAGAATCTCATATTTAAAGAAACTCCATTTGTTTTTATATGTAAGATCTATGTCTTCGTTGCATTATCACGGAATGTAAAAGAAGCTAAATCAAGCATTTTTAAAGAGATTTTAAAAGAAATCCATCGGCTGTATATGCTTCATTTATGTACATATGACCCATGTAAACTATGTAATCAGTGTATGATCTACGAAAATACGCGGAAGATCAGGCCTTTTTAAAGAGAGAGTACCATATTGAAAGGAACTCCATATGTTGTAATGTATCATCTATGTGAGTAATATGTATTACCTTCCCACATGAAAAAAAATTGTGAATGTGTTGTTTAAATATATTTTAATAAATTTTTTAAATCGACTTATGTTTTTAATTTTTTGTTTGTTTATTCATTTGGCTCTATTTAGAAACTGTGGGGTTGACCTTGACTGTAGATGGCAACATCTTTTAATTATTTCAGAGTGTGATGCAAGAAACGGATGTTTTCAACCGGAAATTTCATTTAATCAAAAATTTTTAAATGGAATTTGTTAAGTAAGCAGAAATATTTCCTTATATACACTTTTCAGATTCAAGCATGTTTGCCCGGAATAATTGAAGAAAGTTGGCATCTGTGCTTTGACTCGCTTTTGACAGATGAAAGGTGGCAATAAACCCTTCACCATAATAAGATTAAATAATGCTTTGTTGGTCTTTTTATGAAGATACCAATACAAAATGGAATAAATAATGCTGGAAGTGATTGAAAGAAGATTGTTAAGGGTGTGTGCATATATATAACATTATCACTTTAGGGAGCGCGGTCTGGCACTTGATATCGAAATATATTTCTAGGGGGAGAGGGGGGGGGGGTTGATATCATTATCATTTCCAATGAAACTACTCTTTTTCGAGTAACTTTTTCTTTACATCCAAATAACCTGTGTTACCCCTTTTTTATTATTATTTTTATATGTTTTTATGAAAATTTAAAGTCATCAAAAGTTTATAAAATCATTTCATTCCAAAATTTGGAATATCCCAACCTTTGGTATTCCTGTTCTTCTGCCATATGGGCATATAAATCGCTATTGGATAAACCAGGAGCTTAATATGTTGGAAATGATACTTGAGTTTACCAGTAAAGAAAGAGAAATAATGTTATCCACTGTTTGGTTGATAAGTTCTACTTTTACCTTTCCCGGGCAGGGGGCAAGCGCAAAAAGACAATATTATTTTTCAATGCATTATGTAACAATCAGCTACTATTAAGGGGACGAGGGACCTTTAAAATAATTTTTTTTACTTTTTGTAAATTTCACTTTATATATTATTCAAGGGTACTTCATATGCATTATGGCATACATTTATCACGAAAAAAAAAAATTCTTTTGAAAAAAAAAGGGGATTTTCCGTTATATTTTAGAATTTTTCAAAATGCCCCATGCGAATTGAATATCAATGAAAATTTTGAAGCTCAAAATTTCAAAAAATGTGGATTTTTTTTTTTTTTTTTTTTTTTTTACCTTTATATTCAAATATATAAAATTCGATGCACAGTTTTATTTAATTCCTAACTTGTATAAAAAATATTCGGAATTTTCATTGATATTCAGTTCGCATGGAGCATTTTAAAAAGTTCTAAAATATTGAAAATTCCTTTTTTTTCTCAAAAAAAAAAAATATATTTTTAAAATTGTTTTTGGAATGAATGTATGCCATAATGCAAATAATGTACCCTTGAATAATATTTAAAGTGAAATTTACAAAAAATAAAAAAATTGATTTTAAAGGTCCCTCGTCCCCTTAAATTCTTTAAAATAGTATCTCACTCTTTTAGATGTTTATTTGATATAAATTTGTTTCATGTATTGATATTTTATTGACTTCTTGAATCCGTAAAGTATGCGACAAATAAATGTATAATCAATGTGTATATAGTAAATATGTATATCACTGTAAACGTATAAGAAGAAAGAAAAAGATTTTTTTAGACATTCATAACGCTGTCTTTTGGCGGGAAGGGCGGGGGGGGGGGGATTCAACAAGTGATAACGTATGATATCGTAAGGTGGGGGAGGGGTCTAAAATTAGCAAAATGTTGATAACATTCTATATGTATACCCCCCCCCCCCCCAAGAGATATGAATAAATATAAACAGTAGCGCCAACTTTTGAAAAATATTGGGAGGACTCAAAAATGGTTGAGCAAAATAACACATACAATTTTACTTCGCTCTTGCAACTAGTCGTTATGTGGGGAGAGCAAATGACTCAAGATGATAATTCGAAGTCAAATTAAGGTTTTTCTAAGTAAAATATAATATTATTAAAATTTAATTATAATTTTATTAAATTCTCATAAATTCTTTCTTATAATTGCATTAATTAATGCAATATTTATTACAAATACAGATTATCCGAGTTAATATGGACCAAGCTCACCTCGGATAAGCAAAAAACTTGGATAAACCGGATTTCCACAAATCGTCATCAATTAATTTGATGAAATATAAATTTTAACTTAATTAATTAATTTTTATGGTACTAGTAACATTTCTTTGATGTACATTTCTGTTACTCTTAAGAAAAACGGGAATGAAATTGTTTATTTGAAAAATACCTAGATTGTCTTTTGTTTCTTGAATGTCAATTTTGCTTTTTTTTTTCTTTCAGTCGCTACTACATAGCTATCAATTTTCAAGATTTTTTCTTACCACTATAACTTACCAGTAAATTTTGTCTAATTCAATTGCCGAAATCTAACAATTGTCAATGATTAAATATGGAAAAAATTTGTATTAAATTTTAGAGGTAATAAAACCGTACAAATTGGCAGCTATGTGATTCTATTAGTGTCATGAAAATTGCAGGTATAGTCTCTTCTTTCTGCTCAGAGTATTAAATAGTTTTTTTCAGTCGAACTTATACCTTTGGAATGGTTCATTTCCTTCTGATGGACTGAAGGCTTCCATTATCATGAAACAGTCATTATAAACGAAGAAAAAAAAATTATGGCCATCCCCCCCCCCCCCCATTCTGACCAGAAAATCAGAGTTCTAACTTTTTACGGCTGCTCTTTCATCTACACCTAAAACTTCGTTTATAATGACTATTTCCTAATAATAGAAACCATCAGTCCATCAGAAGAAAATAAATCGGTTAAGCGGATTTCGGATAATCGGGACTCTACTGTACGCTTTTGCAGTGAATAAGTAGGCGACAAAATACCCAAACAACCATTAGTAATGATTAGTGATGGGCGATAACGAGATGTTTTTATCGATTGTCTCGATTGTATGAACATCTCGATATTTTTCGATTGTGTAAAATTTTTCTCGATGACTTCAGTTTGCCAATTGCTTTTATCCGTCATACATTTATCAAGAATCGTTGGAGGGTGAACTGGAATAAGTCGGCGTTAATGGCGAGCCTCGTCGACAAAACTCGAGATTTTTCCGGGCCCGATCGACGAAATTTGCGATCCTTCACTGACTTAGAAGAAATTTGCAATTTTTTCCATCGACAAATTGACGAAATTCGCGATTTTTTCTACCGATAAACAGACGAAACACGCGATTTTTCCGCAGGCGATCAACAAAATTTGAGATTTTCCTCTCCTAATCTGCAAAATTCGCAATTTTCTTGCACCCGATCCACGAAGTACATGAATCTTAATTGACTGACGAAATTTTCAACTTTCCCGCGGCAAATTGACGAAATTCGCGATTTTCTTCTCGTGACTGACGAATATCACGATTTTTTTCGCAGCCGATCAACGAAATTTGCGATTTTTTAGCGCCTGGTCGACAAATTTTGCTATTATTCCGCACCCTATCAACGAAATTCGTGAATTTTCCGAAACCGATTGACAAAACTCGCGATTCTTTCGTGCCC
Source organism: Maratus speciosus (assembly GCA_963932465.1). NCBI lineage: Eukaryota > Metazoa > Arthropoda > Arachnida > Araneae > Salticidae > Maratus > Maratus speciosus. The sequence continues at coordinate 96,686,416 of OZ010799.1, forward strand.
GATCGGCGAAATTTGTGATTATTTCCGCGCTTCATCGACAAAATTTGCGAATATTCCACGCCTCATCGACAAAATTTGCGATTTTTCCACGCCCGTTCAACGATATTAGCGATTTTTCTGCGCCGGATCAACGAAATTCACGGTTCTTATCTGACTGATGAAATTTTCAACTTTCCCGCGGCAAATTGACGAAATTCACGATTTTTCCTGCGGTCTATGGGCAAAAATTGCAATTTTTTCAAGTTGTAAATTGACGAACTTCGCGGACCATACGTTAACCCATCGCGGACCACTTTTGGTCCCCGAGCCACAGGTTGTGCATCCCTAAATTACAGAGATTCTAACAAAAAGATTCATGACTGTATTATGTAGCATTTTTATTATTATTTTCGCCGTCATATTGGGAAAACTGGATTCGTACGCATCAGGGGATTCTGGGGATTTTAAGTGTTTTAGTACCAGAAAAATCGTAAAGTATTGGTCGCTAAATCTGAAGATGGAATTTTTTTTCATTAAATAAGCCAAATATTATCTTACGAAAATTCTGGTAAAAAGTGCTTAAAAGTCTTTGAAGCGTACGAACCCTGGAAAATGACAGATTACATTCTCAAAATGAATTTTTTTACTTTTTCCTGTCTCAGGCAGAAATAACAAGTTGGAAATTGCACGTCAAAAGTGGCAAATGTGGTGCGTTCGTACTATAATTAGTTTCAGAAATATTTTTTACACCGCATATTGTACTGAGTGTATATTTTAGTGCACTTCATCAGTGCATATCCATTTCATTCTATCCGAAAGGCTGTAACATCATTAAAATGCACTTGCAATAATTTATTCCCATTGGCCGTAATGTAACGGAAAAATTTTGACTGTCTCTGTAATTAAACTATACATCCGATTTTCATAAAATTTGAAATGACTCGACAGAATTGTGCATCAATTATATATTTAAAATTTCAAACCATTCGGTTGGATAGTTTTTGTTCTGTTATATGCGGACAGACGGACAGACGGACTGAACGACGATTATAGGTGCTACGTATTGATATAATTGCGAACGCACCTGAAAATTACTAGCATTATTACAGAATTGACCGAAGCAGGTTTTTAAGACTGAAACCGAAACTGAATTTCGGTAATCTTCCTATTTTCGTCCAAAAACGAAAACGAAAAATTTCAAATTTTATTTTTAAAGTAATTAATACATACATAAATATACATTATAATTAATTAATTACACGCGTTAATTAAACATACATAGTTATTAATCAATTATACATGTGGCCAAATTGGCTGTCTGTACCTCTGACCAAAACTTTTTATTTTCATGTAAAATAAAATGTAATTAATTCATCAACGACAGAATGATTTTCTAATACGAATTTCATCTAATTAAAAAATGTTTTAGGTATACATATCTCGATTTATCTTTTATAATGATTTTTGTAAATGATCATCTGTTATACTAGAACTTTCTGAAAGAGTATTCGAAACACTTACGCGGTTTTAAACTAAAAAGTTTCTATTACTGTTAAGTCTGTTGCTTTTAATGAGCACGTGAAAAGCGTCTTTAACATTTAGCCATATATACATTACTTGCTTTATAATTTGCATTCACGTCTTGAGTCAGTCATGACTTAAGAGAATTTCATAGTAATTTAGATTAGAGAAGTTCATAGTAATAGTAGAGAGTAAGTAGTAGAGAGTAGAGAGTAATTAGTAGAGTAATTAGTAATTAGTAGTTAGTAATTAGTAGTAGTTAGAGTAATTAGTAGAGTAAAGTAGAGAGTAAGTAGTAGAGATTAGAGAAGTTCATAGTAATAACTAAAGTATCTCATTTGAACCGATAAAGCTCAAATCAATGACAATGTTGAAAATTTCCAAAAGGAGAAACGAGATTTTTGGAAAACAGATAGTTTCGGTCCAGCCGAATTTTCGACGAAACTCTGATTTTAAGCCGAAAACGAAACCGAATTTTCAGTCAATCTCTAATTATTAACAACACTAGGAGATAAACCCGGCCTACCCGGGTAACAGAATATAGGTGAAAATCATCATACATATTTTTTTATACCAGTATCCCTTTTTTCCTCTGCTCATAATAAAAACACAGCGATAAATGAGGTATTTTTCGAAAAGTTCTACAAGGATTTTTTGATGTAGTATACGTATATATCGTTAAAACGCGTTGTTTGATTAAAAAAAAAAAAAAAATGCAGTAAAGGGAAAAACGTGTCAACAAGTAACCTCAATGATTACCCTAAGAAAGCCTTCACGGATCTACTGCTTTTTTCTTTCTTTTTTTTTATTTGATTTTTTAAACAGATTTTTTACATTTAATATATTTTTTAGCATGCTCATTGACAATACTAAAAATCATATTTATTATGAAAAATAACAATATGTTCAAATAAAGTTTTGAAATGTATTAAAAGTGGAGATCGACCGAAAATTCGTTCTCGGTTTCGGGCCAAAATCTGAGTTTCGCCGAAACTCAGATTTTGGGTAGAAAATTCGTTTTCGGCGAAAATGCGACCGAAACTATCAGTATTCCAAAAATCTAGTTTCTTCCTTCGGAAATTTTCAACATTACTCATTTATTTGAACTTTATCGGCTCAAATGAGACTATTTATTGCTACGATCTTCGTTGTTTATAATTATCAGTCATGACTGACTCAAGACGTGAATGCAAATTATAAACCAGGCAATACATATATAACTAAACTTTTTTACTTGTTCATTGAAAGCTGCATACAAAACAGTAATAGAAAATTTTCAGCTTGAAACCGCAGAAGTGTTTCGAATTCTCTTTGAGAAAGTTCTAGTATAATAGATGATCATTTACAGAAATTATTATAAAATATAAAAAGGTGTGTTTACATAAAAATAAAATATTTTTTAATTAAATGAAATTCGTATAATTAGAAAATCTGTCGTTGATGAATTAATTATATTTTATTTTACATGAAAATAAAAAGTTTTGGGTCTAAGGCACAGAGAACCAATTTAAGCCACACGTATAATTAATTAATAATTACGTATATTTAATAAATACGCATAATTAATTAATAATTATGCATATTTAATAAATACGTATAATTAATTTAAAATAATGTCTGTATTAATTACTTTAATACATACAATTTAATTACTTTAAAAACTTTTTTCGGCCAAAAATAGCAAGATCTCTGAAATTCGGTTTCCGTTTCGGCCTTAAAAACCTGTTTCAGTCGATCCTTAATTATTTCTGATATCAGTATCCTTTCTTCTCTGCACATAGTAAAAACATATTTATGGTGGTTGTATACAAAATTGTAAAGGTAGATGCAAATACAAATCTTTAAAAAAGTCTAAAATTTATTTCGATTTCATTTGAACGGAATATAAATTTTTAGGGTGTTATCATACTGCTTGAATTTTATTTTTATTTTTTAATATTTTAATGGTTTAACTTACTAAGGTTGTGTTAACAAAAATTTAACATTAAATGTAGAATCACCTGAACGGAATATCTTAATATCTGTCCCTTTTCGGTCTTAAACAATGAAGGAAATAAATTGTTTTTTTTTTGTTGTTGTTGTTTTTTTTCTGCAAATCATGTTTTTATGTAATATTTATTTTGGTTTAATACAGTCGTTTAGAAGATGCATGTCATATATATGTCTCTCAAGGAAACGTTATGAAAAGTAACGTAACGCTCTCCACTCAACACCCTTATCCAAGTTGGTGTGTGAAATAACATCCTTTTTTTTATTTTTTTATAGCTCATTTATAAAACACGTGTAATAATTACATTTGTGCGTTATTTTCTGAATAGCATTATGTGTAGATATCGCAAATAGCTGAAAATTCTAAATTAAATGTTTTTATAAACGTATAATTAATTTAAAGTTAGTTTAATGAAAAAAAAAAATAACGAATTTCAGAAATATTATCTATACACTTCCCTCTCCACACACACATACATAAACAATCTCTGTTTGAATATATATTTTGGCAGAGTGGGGGAATACATCATTTTACTCGCCGCTGACGAGTGGATTTTCTGACAGGGCGAGTGAATTTTTAGTTAGTATTTGAAAAACTGTAGACCATAGAGACCATAGGCCAGAAACTTTTACTAGGTAGCTAAATTTTGCAATTTATTACCATATTTACGCGATGTAAACATGATACTAAGTTAGGGGAGACCGGGGGAATGGCGACACCTTAAGGGAATTTAAATTTTTTCAACTCCAAAAAATGTTTATTTTTTAATAGTAAAAATTCTAATGCTGAATCATGATCTTTAGTATCTGTATAAATTTAACCGTAATCATAACTGTAAAGTAAGCACACATAAAAAAATTTCTTTTAACCTCTGTACAGTGACGGGATTACCCAAGATACTGGGGTAATTCCGCCACTGTATCGGGGTAATGACGCCACTCTTTAATGACCTAGTAAATAGATAAAATGGATAATAGGAGACACATAACCTACTGAAAATATTTAGAAAGCAATAATTTAGCAAAATAATGAATAATTACAATGTACATTAAGCTAGATTTATTAATGTGCTAAGCTTAGAATTTAACTCAAATTGGAAAAGTCACCCTTTACCATGGTGGCGGCATTACGCGGAGAGGACAGTACAGTGGAAATCCCCCAAAAAATCCGAAAAAAGAACCGAACTTTTTCAACAAATTGCATCAAAATGTCGGCGAATACATGTAGATTACGGGTAATATTATCTTAAGTACCTAATGTTACAATAAAAGGTGCTTACCTCTACTCATTTGAAGTTCCAAAATAAGAAGCAACTAAATGTAAACTAGATTTTTCACTAGAACAAACGAACGACGTACAACAAAATCACTCTCACTTTAGGCACTGTTACCATTGTTGGCCGCTATAGTGCAGGAGCATTCACTATCTCAAACTGCCGTTAGTTTTTAACACGTTGGCGGCTAAGCCGTATGAGGTAAAATTATTCCTCGTGGCTGAAAGTTTTTTTTGTTGAAATTTAATCTTAATGCAATGCTATAAATGTTCCATAACACATTTTGCTGATTTATATATTTTTGTAGAAAAAATCCGGTGTGGCGGGTAGCACAGGTATCAAGCAAAACTCTTTAAGAAGGCTAGGGAAAAATTTAAAGATGTTACCAGTTGGCTAGACAGATACAGAATGAATTGAAACAGCATTAACCGGTGTCGAAGGGCCGTCGACGGCCGCCATTTGGAGAAGGGCGCAATAGTCGAACACCCTTCAACACTCGCCGCCAACGTGTTAAACTAGGCGGGGTGGCGGCATAACCCCGAGTGGCGCCATTCCCCCGGTCTGCCCTATATCCTATATCAATTTACCTCTGTTTTACATATTTTTAATTTTATACAAAAAAAATTATGAAATTGCATTATAGTAATAGTAATTAACTAGCTTTTCCGTCGCATGTATTTTGTCATAACAATTTTTGATTTTCTGAAAATTCCCCACCCCGGCATGTAGGGGGTCCTTAGGAAACTTTACCCCCAGTGCCCAAATTGACTATGATTCCAAACGATTGAAAACAAAGTCTCCTTTGAAATGATGTATATAAAATTTGCTTAGAGGGCATCCACAAGTCAAAATCAGATCAAACATTGTTTTTTTTTTTTTTTTTTTTTTTTTTTTAACCATTTGGAAAAATGGTTATTGTCCTCGTCAGGGTAGGAAATCAAAAGCATATCTGAAAGTTTTTATTGGTTTAATCATCATTTTATTCGTTTTCTGATTGGTCTATACAGTAATATGTATTTCCCTTTACTTTTAACAGAGATGGACAACAGAGTGTTGCCACTATGACAAAAAAGTAATAAAAACTACAAAAAAAAAAAATAATAACTCAGAAACAAATTGAGATGCAGCTTTCAAACAAATTGCATTTAAAAGTACATTTTTTTTCTCTATCTGACGATATAAAAAGTAACATTGTGGGATGTTTAGAAGTTTAAGAAATAAATTTCATTTAAAATTGGCCGTCAGATTTCTTGGAAATCTGACGATGGAAAAGCCTTTTCCGAACAGCCAATGAAATGCTTGGATAATACCTAAGTTTCAGGTGGATAATACGTACGAGTCGCAGGCGATTTCTGTCGCTTGCAATTTTTACATGTAATAACACTATTAATGTCTAATTCATGGCGTACGTAATGCATGATCAACTCCGTGCTATTTTTTATGTTTTAAATTTTAGTCTGAAAAAATCATTTTCCAAATGGTCGTTGTAATTTGTTAAATTGCATTTTTTTTTTAAATTTATTAATTTCATTTTTCTTTTTTTTTTTTTTTTTTTTAAATAGAAACACGCAATTTGACACTAGTGTATTTAAATTTTCGGTTCAAACTATGCCTAGAAATGAAATTTCATGTCATTTGGATGATACTTTTTGAATGATAAACATTCATCAAAATTTAGTGCTTCTTAATGTCAAATTAAATTTTGATATTTTTATATATCCAGAAATTATAATCCTAATGCGATAATTTTGTGTGTGGTTATAATACTAAAAAACCCAAATACAAATACATTGAATTTATAATAAAAATTTTTTTTTGGATGATAAGCTTTTGAATTATAAACATTCAAAATTTAGAGCTGCTAATGTTAAATTACATTTTCATATTTTTATTAATATCTCCTGAAATTATAATCCTAATGTGATAATTTTAGTGCGTGGTTATGCTAAAAATCCCAAACATAAATACATTGGTACATGGAAATTATTCCAGAGAGAAACATTCGCCTTGGATACAATATTTCAAATGAAAACAAATTTCAAAGTAATTGCTTAAAAGGCATAGTGAAAAAGATTCCATGCTGGGACTCGAACCCGGGCCATCAGTATAGCGCACTGACGTTCTACCGACTAAACCACTTGGAACGATACCCAACGCGGAAAATTTCTCACTATTAGGGGAGATGGGGGCACATGTGAACATGGCAATTTTTTGATAGTTATTATAAGGTTTTTTATTTGAAAAAAATTACCAAAGATGATAGCACCTGTAGACATATGGTAAAATTTTTTTGAAGCTCTATGATATTTTGGTTGTCCTCTGTAGCCAAAACACTGTTTTTAGATCTCAAAAGTAAAATCTTTGTTCCAAGTTGCTAAGCGAATAACTTTATTTATTTATTCATTTATTTGAATTTGAGTGTTTTAACATTTACTATGAATACTAATAAACATTTTTGATACCGTTCTTTTTCTTCTAAAATTGAGAAATGTTAATGATTTATCAATTTAACAAAAGCAGCAATGTGGGGCACTTGTGAACAGACTAGTTGGGGCAGATATGAACAGTTCATAAGTGTCCCAATAATCATTCTGTGATTCTGTTTCTTTCACTTAATTTAATGAGAAATAATGTAAGTTCCATTATCTACAATTTTCCTGAAATAGAAGATATTTTCCTCACACAAAGTTTATTTTGTATTGAAACTTTCACAAACACATCTTTCATCCAATACATAAAGAGCAACAAGCTCGTTTACGTTCAATTGTACTTTAAATAAATTTAATGTTTTCTAAAATGCAATAAGTGTTATATATTATTTTACTAAACGGTTTACAACAATACTTTTTATGCATTGTTAATACAAAAGTATTACCTTAAACAACTTTGCAAAATTTTTTGTTACATTTGTTCTAACCTTGCAATGATGGCTTACTTCCATCTCTAAAACAGTTATGTATATGATGCTTTGAATGGAGCCATCCATTCAAAATACCATATCCATAAATACCAGTAATATTTTAAAAAAGTAAAATTTTTAAACTGATAACTACCGTAAAATCCCGATTTTACTCCCCCCCTTTCAAAAGCAAAAGAAGTTGGGGGGGGGGCTTATAGTCGAAATTTTTTTTAATTATTAAAAAACCCTTCTTTATCTATAATTTACAAGTAAATAAGGCAAATATAGGAGTGAGAATCTTTCGTATTTCGGCAGATTTCCATAAATAGTATGTAAATGCCCCCTCCTTAAAATTTTCCCCAAACAAAAACCCTTAAGCAAAATTTAAAAGTTTTAATTTCTTTTTTAAAATGGCTTCTTTATTTTTTTATTTTATTGCAACAATATTTAATGAATCATCTAAGCGTCTCCCCTTCAAATCTATTTATTTTCATTTTATAATCTTTTGCTTAAACATATCACCCAGAAACTTGAGAAATATATGTATATTTTTTTCTTTATGGTGAATTTAAAAGGTAATATAACTAATGATTACGATAACAATGAATAACAGAATAAAAAGCATGTTAAAGGATATTTTTTTTCTTGTGTTCACATATGCCCCACGTGTGTTCACAACTACCCCGCTGATGGGGCACATGTGAACAATTTTTTGAATTTATAAAACTATTAAAAAATATAAGAAAAACTATACAGGTGATTTTTAAAAAATTACCTTGTGTAAAAGAAAGTTCTGTTTACTATATTAAGCAGTATTTGTTTATAGAAATTGATCCAGTTATGAGAAAAAGCTATATTTATGCGAACTGTTCACATGTGCCCCCATCTCCCTATATGTTGGCAAGGCTACAAACGCTGTTTCGTGTTCGCCCCAGGTCGGTGGCTCACGATAAATATTCCATCTTGTGCTGCGTTTGTAGTCTTGCCAACATATAATAGTGAGAAATTTTCCGTGCGCTGGGTATCGTTCCAAGTGGTTTAGTCGGTAGAACGTCAGTGCGCAATACTGATGTCCCGGGTTCGAGTCCCGACTTGGAATCTTTTTCACTATGTTGGCCTTTGCGCCTTTTAAGCAATTACTTTGAAATTTGTTTTCATTTGAAATAAATACAATGAATTTGAAATTTTATAATATGAATTATGAAATTAATTTTAGAAAAAATATGAATTGCAACCTACTTTTTTTTTTTTTTTTAGTTAGATTTAAATTTATTATGTCCTGCTTTATGCGAATTCTCAATTTCAAAATTTTCTTCCAAGTAGTTTTCGAATTATGATTAAAAAATGTCCAAAATGATGGTTTGTTTTGCTACATTATTCTGAATGTGTTGGAAAGTGTTTCATAATCTATGCTTGATGCATGATTTTTTTCTTACTGTTTTTTTTTTAATCTTGTTCTACTCCTGAAGTACAAAATATTGATTATAATCAGTACAATGTCGTAAAAGATTTAAATTATCAGATTAGCGAAAATTGCATTCCGAAATTGGGAGTACCAAAAAAATCAAACTGTATGAGGTTGGAGGGAGCAGGACCACATCCAAATATTTTTCCAGGATTCAACGTGGTCAAACATAGCTACGTATGATGCTTACAAAAAATGGATGCGATTAAGACGTTTGAAGTGTCTGAAATTCAGACGCAAAAAGTGTCGGAAAAAATTAAGACATTTTAAAATGTCTGAAAATTGATCTGAATTGTTTCATAATCTATGCTTGACGCATGATTTTTTCTTACTTGTTTTATTCAAAATCTCATTATCTCAAAAGAAATTTAATTCATAGATTGAAACAGACAGTTTTTGCCTACTGTTGCAAGATTTCATAAAGCCCAAATAATAATATTTACAAACACTTTTCAATAAAAGTTATATTTGGTTATGAATCTCTCTATTCTAAAAAAAATAACTACCGCTGTCACCGCCGCCGCCGGTTTTGAATTTTTTGTGACCGGAGGTCTTTCTTCGTTAATATTAAGCAAAATATTGCATACAAAAATATGAAAATCTGTGGAATTATAGAGAAATGTTTGATAAACACGCTGATGCAGACAGTTTTCAAATCGAAGAAATATTTAAAGATATATTTAATGCTAAAGTTGGACAAAATCGTTCCATTAAAAAGGTTTTACAGGAGCAAAAACTGTACATAGGAATTTAATCATTTTTAGATCATTTTATGCGTCAGAATTTCCCGGTGTGCAGACTGCACTTAGTTTATTAATTTGACTCATTTTTTGAGGTTTTATTTCTATTTTAAATTCAAATTTTCAGCATTTCGAGAGATTTTTTTTACGCATTTTAGAAAATAGTATTAATTTAAACTGTTGCCAACTGTATAAACCGTGCAAACAATAATATTTCCTTCAAATTAAAAATTTATTTTACACGTGACTATTATAAACAGAAAATATAAAAAGCAGGAACTCATTGAAAATTATCATAAAAACTATATTACACGTGAATTTTAAAAGTGAAAGAATGTTGTAAAATAATAAATTCATTAACATGTGTTAGAAGTCTTAAATAGGAGAAATTACGTCACATTTATGTCACATTACACTTAAGTAACAAGAACAAAAAATAATATTGAAAAACAGTTTAAATTTAAAAATTGCGCAAGATATTTATGTGATATTTTAAGATGATATATTCAACTATTTTTATTAGGATAGCGCAAATAATATTTCATTTCTAACAAAATTATTTTCACGTGAATAGTAAAAGGAGAAAGAAAAGTTTAGGGAAAATTACGTCAGATTAAAAATGATACATTTAAAGTGTCATTTAAAAAACTTTCTTTTCGCTTTGCTAAAAAATACCGGGAGGCAAAGACTCTGTTTATTTAATTCATTTTATATTAGCTTATTTTGAAATGTCAACTGATTTTATTTAATCAAAGACGGAAACAGCCATTGTATCTTTTAACAGCCGGCTGATTTGGCTTTAAAATTCCCCAATCAAAGAGAAATGAATAGAAGCCCGTTTATAGGGAGATCGCCACTGTTTTTTAACTTATAATTCAATCTTCCGAAATATTTTTTAAGCCGATCAAATTAGCGTGCTTTTAGAGTCTGCGGTGTCTGAACGGGGGTTGGCGAGCGTAGCTCGTAGGGGGCAGCGCCCCCTAGTTTTGAGAAATAAAGAAAAATTTAAAATAATTAGGTTATTAGCATTAAATATGGATCATATTTAAAACAATGCATTTAAAATCATTTTCTTATGGCGTTTCCAAACACTGTATTTTTAATCGAAATACATATTTATATCTGACTATTTAAAAAAAGAAAAAACTTTAAAATAATTAGGTTATTATGGAGAGAAATATTTAATTATGAAAACTGCGTCATATTTAAAATGTCACATTTCAAAGAATTTTCTTATAGTATCTAAAAGAAAACTTTTCTTTTAAACACTATAAAAGTCTGGAAGGCAGCATCTTTTTTTTTTTTTTTTTTTTTTTTTTTTTTTTTAATCTAACAATTTTATACACGCTAGTAAATCTCGAAAGCAGTCGCCAACTTTCCCGACAACAGTAGATGCGGCCTTGGTAACCAAAAAATTCTATTTGAAGGAAAATGAATGGCAATCGGATAACAGAAGATCATCACTGATCGTGGCAATATCTTTTATCTTTCGTAATCCAGTTTTTAAAACAGAGCAAATTAGCCTCTCTTTTATTTTTTATTTTTATTTATTTATATATTATTTGGAATTTACGTGGTTTTGACGGGTATTGGCGAGGGTATTTCATAGGGGGCAGTGCCCTTATGTTTAAAAAATAATTAGTAACTTTACAATGTCAAATACACGAATATCATAAAAAAGAACCGTTTTTTTGTTTCATGGAAATGATCTGAGAAACTATCAATTGAAACAAATTTTTTCACTGTAAAGGTGAACGGAGTTCAGAGATAGACTACATTATTATCCATTTTTCACAAGAGAGTGGCTGCAAATTGGTTGAAATGAGGATTCGGGTATTCAATTAATTATTTTTTATTGATCACATGTTGATTTAACAATGATATTTCATCAGAACGTGACTTAATATTTAAATTACCGGTAGCAATATAATTTCTACCTCATATGGACACGCAAATACCACTTGGATTGATGTTCGTGTAAGAAAAAATAAAAAGAAAGAAAGATACTCAAATGAAAGTGATACGGATACGGGTACCAGCCAATTGATCACAGTGTCTTCTATTAAATGATATGCATAGATTACAAATGGTGGGTCATATATAAATTAAAATTTATTTTTTCAAATAGGTCAAATGACTGTGAAACTGCAACAACGAAACCCTTTAAAAGTTAAAAAGTAGAAAATAAATCAAAAATGAAAAATAAAGAATGTAATATTTAAACAAGAACGAAAAATCATGTGTATGGCATAGATTATGAAACACTTTCCAACACATTCAGAATATTGTAACAAAACTTCACAGTTTACTGAGGTGAAAGATGGTGTCTAAATGAACAATTTGAAAAACGCATAACCATAACGTATTTGAAAACCAAATTTATGCTATTACCATGGATAGTCGGAAAAATATACATTTCTTTTTCGTAGCCCTGTATATGATCTATTGATATGGTGCAATTCCACAGAAAACCATCATTTTTTTTTTTTTTTGGGGGGGGGGTATAAAATTTATAATATGTTTAACTTAAGGGTATGATTGGAAAACTTGATATTTTTATATTCTATAATAAAATCCTAATAAAAAGGCATTGTAAATTACTGATCACAAACTAAGTTAAGTACCATTATTGACTTTTTAAAGTCATAATTTTACGTCAGTTACACAATAAAAGTTACGTCAGTTACACGTGTAAATGCCATTTTTTTTTTCAATTCCTACTATTAGTTCACACTCTCCCTATATTTATTTATATATTTATATATTTACTAGGGGGTTCTGCCCCCTGCAAGCTACGCTCGCCAACCCCCGTTCAGACACCGCAGAATCTAAAAACACGCTAATCTGATCGGTTTAAAAAATATTATAGAAGATTGAATTATACTGAAAAAAGCTGTGCAGATCTCCCTGTAAACAGGTTTCCATTCCATTTCCTTTGATTTCAAAAATTTAAGGCCGAATCAGTTGCTGTTAAGACATCCAATGGTTGTTTTCGTGTTTGATTAAAGAGGATCAGTTAAATGTTTGAAAAGAAGCTAAAAATAAAAGGAATTAAGTGAGAGTCTTTGTCTCCCGGTATTTTAAAACAATTTCTATAACAATAGCCTAAGTCATGTGACTATCATCAAGAGTTCCGGGTGAACCACTTCGCTTATTATATTCCTGGTGCCATTTTTGTACTTTAATATTAGACAGGTAAAGGTGATAAGTCGCTAAATATTATTCTATCGCCCTCATTTCATCTACATTATAATAGTCCAAGTCATGTAACTGCCATAAATAAATACGCTCTGATCCCTTCGTTTTTCATATGAAAGTTTGGCCCAGATATCATATTGGCGCGATTTTTTTCAGACGCTAATTTGGGGAAAAGATCAACAGCACAAACAACAACATCCGGCTTATCAAATCAAGCAAAATAACGATACTATGGCGCCAGTTAAGTACCCGTTGCGTATATGATATTGGAGTCAGAAAAAAATAGCGCCAATATGGGACCGTATGTGACATCTGTGCCAAAAATTTTCCATTTCGATTAAAAAAAAATCAATTTTTTTTCCGAATAATACTACATAAAAGCATTGTCGCAAAGAATTCTTGGTACTGTTACGCCAGCGGGGTGCAAATCTCGCCAATAACTATTTTTCAACTCGCCAGTTAGCATTTTTTTTTTTTTTCGAGTGGTAAATTAAAACATTGCTTTGAAGTTGAAATTAAATGTCATCGTTTGTTACATCATTTAATATTTGGCCAGATGCCACGCACCCGGTTTGGCGTGATTTTTTTTACGAAAATTTGCCGAAATCCTCGTTTTCGAATACCACTTACGTATGTATTTTTGGTACTATTTAGTTATCCCGTCGAACAAAAATCTATCAACAAAAACTATAAGATTAAATACTAATAATGGTTGATAAATGTCACATTCACTTGACTTTAAGCAAGTTACACGTCTTTACGTCATCAAGTGATTTTTATTTCGACGTTTTATTTGTATATTTATTAATGTTATACTATTTTCTTTGTTCTTTCGTTATTTAAAATAAAAATTGTCAATTTGTATAATTTGGCGAGTGGTTTGGCGATTTATTTCATTTGGCGAAATGGGTCGATGTAATAACTAAGTAGTACCGTATTTTTTAATTATTTTCTATTATTTTTAAAGAAAAATAACCAAAAAAATAATTAACTATAGAACAAAACAATTTATGTAATTTAAAAAAAGGAAATAAAGTAAATAAACACTTATTATTAAATGAACAAGAATAGCCGGGTTACCATATCAACCAAAATAATGCCATTTTGGTGCCAATTAGGTACCCCGGTGCGTATATGACATCTGTGCCTAATATTTTTCTTTTCATTTCGTTTAAAAAAAATAAAGAAGTGAAAGCCATTTATTTTAAATGTTTCTGTTTGTATTAAATAAAATGATAATGAAATACAAATTGAATTATGAATAAAAGTAACATTTCTTAGCATAGATTTAAGGGAGGCCAAACTCTTCGCCAAATTAGTTTAAAATAGTAACCTTTTCTAAAATCTGAAAAAAAAATATCTGTTTGATTAAAATATGAGTTGCCATCATTAGAAAAATGTATATAAAATTAGAAAAAAATTAATATTTCGAAAACTAATTCGAATTTAAGAATTCTAACACCAGATTTGAAATCTGCGGATCAATATTGAATTTTGGTGTTAATTTCATCGCAAAGTATTCCATATTTTAGGAGAAATCGCCGTGAAACATAATCAGTTATTTAATCAGTCGATTCAAAGAATCGTTACATTTCAGCCGTTTCATATATTCGTTTCATAAATTCGTTTCATTATGTTTTTATATATATAGGGTAGATATATCTTGTTCAAATTTTCAATTGTTAATAAAATACTCATTATTCATCCTATCAAGTTGAAATAAATTTTTTAAAACTTGTACTGGATGACAATTGATGTTAATATAGTTTTTTTTAAATATTAATTAATTAATTAAATTTTAATTAATTAATTTTAGTTTTGCATGGGAAACAAAATGGCGGCCATTGGTTATTGAAGATCAATGAAAGTATTTTCAATAAAGGGTTACCATAGGGGGGACCCTGTTCTGTCGCCAAATACCGCCAAGTTTGTTGCTAACTTGGCGATATATCGCCAAATTTGGCGGCCAAAATGAGTCGCCAAAAGTGACGCCAACTTGGCGATATCTCTAAAATTTCGCCAAATTCCCATAGACTTCCATTGTAAACCTACTTGCTTATAGAAAATCAACAAATTGAGATATTTTAATGCAACAAAAACTAATATTAGCTTAAGGGATTATATTAAATTTTTCTTTGATGACCTAAGTAGGAATTGATTTTAAAAACAAAATTTTCATATTACTTGTTTTCTTTTTTATTATTCAGAAATTAATTAAACAGTTTACTGTTATAATTTGGTATTATTTAGTATTGTTAAGAACATTAAATCCCTTTTATTAACGGAATAGTTTTGATAATTTTTACACTTCAATGAAGGCACAAAAAATGTTTGTATGTGTTATGTTATATCAGTTACAGAATTTTGAATTGCAATTTTTAGGACTCAAAGAGAGATTGAAATAATCTGCAGGTATTTGGGTATTAAGTCCTTAGTAAAAAATATCTTAAATTGTAAAAATTTGTTCTAGCTTTATTTGTAAATTTTCTACATAGTTTTGAAAACAAAATTCGATGATAAGTTGTTACGTCAGTTGCGATGGAACTGCCCTATGTATGTATACTACATAGTAATGTATGCTAAAAGTTAATTCATTTAAACGCATAGCATGATTGAAAATTTCCATTTAGCAATTTCCGCCAATAAACGGATGTTGTTAAAAACTTTTGTGCAGCCATGTATAGGATCTACAGAATTTATACACTCCAAGTAACATTTAAAAAATAATTAAATTTACAAACGCATATTAGAACTGAAAACGCACTTTCGGCAATTATTGTTCGTTGATTTCAATATTTCAATTATTGTTCATTTTCTTCTGTAGCCAAACTCTTTTGGGTGTCTCTGTGAATGAACAATAAATTCTATGCTCACTATGCTCTATATTAAGAACTTTGTAGTACACTTCGGTGATAAATATCAATTTCAAATGTTTAAAATAGTGTAAAATCATTAAAATACGCCCCGAACGATTTTTCTCCCATAGACCGTAATGTAACGGAATTCTTTTGAGTGTCCCTGTAAATGAACCGTAAATGCTACACACTTAATGTTCAATACCGAACATCCATAGTGATAACCTGTAACACATATCCATTTCGTGACAATCGGACAATATTTACGCGAGTTAGAACACGGACAGACAGGCAGACAGACAGACAAACCGAATACATAAACATTTTTCAACTATCTTGGAAAGTGTTAAACAAGTTGGAAATTGCTCGTCAAACGTCGCAAATGAGGTGCGTTCGTACTATAACTAGTTTTGTAATTATTTTTTGTACCCCATATTGTACTGAATGTATATTTTTTTGCACTTCGAGAGCGCATAGTCTGTAACATCATTAAAATGCACTTGCAATATTTTTTCCCATTGGCCGTAATGTAACGGAAAACTTTTGACTGTCCCTGTCATTAAAGTATACATCCGATTTTCATAAAATTTGAAATGGCTCGACAAAATTTTGCAACAATCATATATTCAAAATTTCAGACCATCCGGTTGGGTAGTTGTTGCGCTGTTATATGCGGACAGACAGACGGACTAAAATAATAATAGCTTAATAATAATTAATAGCTTAATATTAATTAATTTATGATTCTGCTTTGAGGAATCAATTTAGAAATACTAAAAAGGTAGTTTAATTTAATGTTTAATTTTTTATTTCCTCTTGTCCCATCTTAAACTAGTCCGATGTGGCAATCCCAAAACTTTCTTTTATCTCATACATTTTAATATTTCCTGAAAAATGCAGCATATCAGCACCACCTGTTAGATGATTTACACCAAAATCTAATTATCAACAACTTTGACAACTTCTAACTGAATATAAAGTTTGATGAAAATCCGTGCATTAGTTTTTGAGATAGAGCTATTTGCGGGAATAGTGAAAAATGCATTACAGCAGCGCCACCTGTTGGGCGATTTACACCAAAAATTAAACAGTGCTAATTTATATCAGAGACTAACTGAATCTGAAGTTTATTGGAAATTCGTGCATTAATGCACGAATTTTTTCTTGAAAAAATTCTTGAAATTTTTTTTCTTGAATTAGAGCTATTGCGATAATCATGAACCATGCAGCATAGCAGCACCATCTGTTGAGCGATTTTTACCAAATTGTAATCAGCACCTAACTATATCCTGGACTAACGGAATCTGAAGTTTTATGAAAATCCGTGCAGTAGTTCCTGCGATATAGCTATTGAAGAAATCCTGAAAAATGCTGCATAGCAGCGCCACCTGTTGGGCGATTTTCACCCAAAACTAATCAGGATCAGTTTATGTCAAGGTCTAACTGGATCTAAAGCTTTGTGAAGTTTCATGCATTAGTTCTTGAGATAGAGCGCCCACAAAAGTTTTGTCACATACAGACTCACAGGGTGACAGATTGATAGAGACTCACAGACAGACATTTTCTAAAAACAATCAAATCGTGTTCAGGACATTTTAAAATGTATAAATCCGTCGAAAACCGGAAGTCGAAAATTTTTACGAATCCAATACTTTCTTCTTGTAAAGGTAGAAGAAAGTAAAAAGAATCAGAGCAAAATTTTGTATTTTGTAATGCATTCACTTGCTGGGTTTTTGCAAAGCGTAAAAAAGCACTGATTTCTTCGTAATCAAGTTCGGTACCTATGTCAGATTAATGCATTGTAACAGAAATTTTTGGGAAAAAAAACATGAATTAAAAAAAAATGGCTTGCTTTTCAAGAAGAACATTGAACGCTTATAAAATAGTGTTTTTTAAAATTATTTTTACTTTTATACTTATTAAGTATACCCTATGTCTTTATATTTCATATGTCTTTATATTTCAACAATGACGAGCGCAAAGACCGCCTAATAATAAAAATTATGGATATATTTACAGTACATATAATTTTGAATTCATTTTGAATTCAAAAATTGTCCAGCATTCACTTCAAACGAATCACATTCCGCTTATTGCGAACGCCAGTATCTTGAAATCGGGTTGCAACAGCTACCACGGATTGCTCCTTGAGGGTTGGTTCACTGCATTGCGATCGCAGATTTTGAATGAAGCTCGTTCTGTCGCTAGTGAATATTGTCTGTTTTTAAAATAACTAAGTTTAACTATTTTTGATTTATAAAAACAAAACATTTCTTCGAACGAACGTTTGAAACATAAACTCAATAAATTCAATATCACCCTAGTCGCAAAACCTTCCATGAAATTAAAAAATATAATATGCAAGAAAATAGATCCAATAGAGTCAAACCAGTTATCAGGAGTATATGAAATACATTTCACCAAAGAAGATGGAAGAAAGCAGTTTTATATAGGTATGACAAGTAGAAAACTTAAAACCAGAATCAAAGAACATATAGCAGACATCAAATACAACAGAAGAACCACAGCTTTGGCCAGATTATGCAACGAAGAACCGTTACGGATCGATTTTAAAAATAGCAAGTTAATTTACACATCAAGATTTTATTTACCATCCATAATCCGAGAATCAATAGAGATATTTTTACGCAACAAGAATATTTGCAATGATTCAGTGTCCCTAGATTTACCTAAAATTTGGAAAGAGATGCTATATAATTTTAGTACCAATAATAAAAATTAATCCACGCTCGCAAATAGCCAAGATAATTTTATATTTTGTTTTATGTTTTGCAATATTTTTCATTATGCATGTTGTCTCGTGACATTATTTACCACGTTATTGTTTTGTTAAATTATAAGAAAACTAATCCACGCTCACAAATAACTAATTTAATTTTAATTTATTTTATGTTTGCAATATTTCATTATGCATCATGTCTCGTGACATTATTTACTATGTTTATTATTTTTAAATTATGTGAAAATATTTTCTATCGTGTATGATTTTGAAAATGTCGCCGTTGGTGCGACGAAACGATCGTCAATCTTAATAAATGATATTTTATCACTTTATAGCATTATTTTACTTAATCTATTTTTGATTTGTTCCGTCGTTTGGAATGCAATGGATATTTTTTGCACTGATGATGCCTCGAGTGTCACTTGGCGAAACGTTTACATATTGTATTTTTAATTGTTTTTAAGTATGTTTTTTATAAAATTTTATTTTTTAACTGTGCTCAAGTCTGTCTTAGTTTATTTTATTTGGTGTTTTTATGGATATATACCAGCAAGTTACATTCATTAGGATAAAAAGCAAGTAAACAAATGTATTGTTTTGGAGGGAAAAAAATCATATATCTTTTTTTGAAGTGTCTTTTTCAACATTCTGAGATCTAGCTTGTTGGAACCAAATAGTCAAAGCTGTCTCTAAATCTTCGTGCTTAGCAGTTCTCATACGTTTTCTCTCAGTCTTAAACATCCTGCGCTCAAACATTAACGTAATGGGATCCCTGTTTTTTATTATTGTTGATAATGTAAAATTGGCAATGCAAAACTCTTTGCAGATTTCTGTTTTCGTCCTTCTTTTTCATCAACTGCATGAAGCAGTTTCACCTTCTTTTGAAGCGAAATAGCAGTTTGTTTTCGCACCGAATTCTCAGCCATTGTGCTCATAAAGCATGAGCTAATTTACAAAAAACACGAAATTCACTGATTTTCACCCAAAATTCAGCGGATTTAACACAAAGTTCACCAATTTTAACTCAAACTTACTAGCTCGAAAGCGAATTTGTTTCGTGTTAGACGATTTTTCTTTCCTGTTAAAAGAATAAAAATGCATTAAAATGCATCGTATACTGTCCGGACCGCTATATAATTTTGTGCTAACGGATTTTTCATGTTAAGCGTTTTCGTGTTAAACGTATTTCACTGTATATTTAAACACAGATATCTCTGAAACGGAAACCAACTTCACCTTTTTGTGAATATTTCCTAAATTCCCAATGGTATAGTTAATAAAATCTGTTAAAAGTTTCCAAGAAAAAATTTCTTGTTTATGAGTGTTATCTAACATCCATAATATTGATTACAATCCATTGTGAGATATTAAAAAAAAAGAATTGTAGGAAGCACATCTAGGGATAAGCAAATATTAATTCATCAATATGTCATCTAACAATAAAAATCAAATCATCATAAATCTGTTGTTTTTTATTCTTTTCAATTTTATTTTTGTGCTTATTTTGTTTAATAATAAGCTTTTATTGCTTAAAACTGCAAGAACAGGTATGAATTAGAAATACAGCTTTTTAATATTTTTTTTCCAACTCCGGTTACCACGACATTTCGCTTAGACGACACTTTTTCTAGTTATTAGAGTGTCGGGATAACGAGGTTCGACTGTATTTATCACACAAGAAAATTACTTTTTTTTCAATGAAAAATAAGAAATTATCCTGAATATTTTAAGCATTATGAAGAACTTTTCGAAATGCTCCATGCGCATTCCATATCCATTAAAATATCCAATATTTTTATGCCAGTTTGGTTCACATATACAAAAAAAAAACTGTGGATAGTTTTTTTACTTTCTTCTATCTTTACAAAAAAAAAAAAGTATTGGTTTCATGAAAATTTTCGAATTCCAGTTTTCGACGGATTTACACGTTTTATGGGTCAGAGATTCCAAAAAACATGTTTTTACAAAATGTCTGTCTGTGAGTCCGTCCGTCTGTCTGTCTGCCTGTCTGTATGTGACACAAATTTTGTGGGCGCTCTATCTCAAGAACTAATGCACGGAATTTAATAAAAATTTATATCCAGGTAGTCCCTGATATGGATTGGTGCTGATTAGTTTTTGTTGTAAATCGCCCAGCAGGTGGCGCTGCTATGTAGCATTTTGCAGGATTTCCGCAAAAGCTCTATCTCAAGAACTAATGCACGGATTTTTATAAAACTTCAGATTCCGCCAGTCCTTGACATGAATGGATGCTGTTGACGCTTTGATGTAAATCGCCCAACAGGTGGCGCTGCTATGCTGCATTTTGCAGGATTTACACTATTTTCGCAGTAGCTCTATCTTAAGAACTAATGCACACATTTTCATCAAACTTCGGATTTAGTTAGTCCTTCATATGAAATGATGCTGACTACTTGTTGGTACAAATCGCCCAATAGGTGGTGCTGCTGTGCTGCATTTTGAACTATTTCCTCAATAGCTCTAGCTCAAGAACTAATGCACGAATTTTCAACAAACTTCAGATTTAAGTATAACTTGATTAATATTGCTGCTGATTATGTGTTGTTGCAAATCGCTCAACAGGTGGTCCTTCTATGCTGTATTTGTCATGATTTGCGCAATTCCTCTATCTCAAGAACTAATGCACGAATTTTCCTCAAACTTCATATTCAGTTAGACGTTGACATAAGTTGGTGATAATTAGGTTCTGGCGTAAATAACCCAATAGGTGGCGCTGCTCTGCTGCATTTTTCTGGATTTACACGATTTCAGTGACAGTCATACCTCGAGAACTAATGCACGGAATTTCATATTTTTAGAATTCTCATGATGAACACAGATTGCCATTTAATTTGGCTCTGAGATAGTGAATTTTGAAGTATTGACATGTATGAGATAGAAGAAAGTTTTGTGATGGCCACAACATACTAGCTTTACTAAATATAATTAGAAAAGTTAAAGTTAATTAAGTGCAGAAATAGGATGCAAAAATGCTGAAATTTTCATAAAATTTGGAAAATATATATTTTTCTTTTTATTTTACATTCAAATATAGAAAATTCGATGCATGATTTTATTTGTATATGTAAAGAAAACGGGCATAAAAAAAAATATTGGAGATTTTAATTGATATGGAATGAACATGGAGCATTTTGAGGAAAACTCCTTATTTTTCTCAGAAAAAAAAAAATTAATTTCTTGTGTGATAAATATATACCAGAATTCATGTAGCTTGAATAGTATTTAAAGTGCAATAAAAAACTAGTCGGATATACCAATCCCAAAACTTTCTTCTCTCTTATGCATGTTAATACTTGAAAATTTGCTAACACACTACCAAAATATAACGGCAATCTATGCCCGTCATGAAGATTCTATAGATATGAAATTCCAGCAAAATTCAGCCTAGCAGCGCCACCTATTGGGTACTTTACATCAAAAGCTATGTTAAACAAAACTACCAAGCAACCACTTACGTCAAAATCTAACTGAATCTGAAGTTTGGGGAAAATCCGTGCATTAGTTATTGAGATAGAGCTATTGCGAAAATCATGAAAATGCCAGCATAGCAGCGTCACCTATTGGACGATTAACACCAAAACCTAATCAGCAACAACTTGTGTTAACATCTAACTAAATCTGAATTTAGATGAAAATTCGTGCATTAGTTTTTGAGATAGAGCTATTGCGGGAATCATGCAAAATGCAGCACAGCAGCGCCACCTGTTGAGCGATTTACACCAACACGTAATCGCATCAAGTCATATCAAGGACTAACTAAATCTGAAGTTTAATGAATATCCGTGCATTAGTTCTTGAGATAGAGCCATTGCGGAAATCGTAAAAAATGTAGCATAGCAGCGCTACCTGTTGAGCGATTTGCACCAACACGTAATCAGCATCAAGTCATATCAAGAACTAACTGAATCTGAAGTTTCATGAAAATCCGTACATTAGTTCTTGAGATAGAGAAATTGCGGAAATCATAAAAAATGCAGCATAGCAGCGCCACCTGTTGCGCGATTTACACCAACACGTAATCAGCATTAAGTCATATCAAGGACTAACTAAATCTGAAGTTTGATGAAAATCCATGCATTAGTTCTTGAGATAGAGCCAATGCGGAAATCATAAAAAATGCAGCATAGCAGCGCCACCTGTTGAGCGATTTACACCAACACGTAATCAGCATCAAGTCATATCAAGGACTATCTGAATCTGAAGTTTCATGAAAATCCGTCCATTAGTTCTTGAGATAGAGCCATTTCGGAAATCATAAAAAATGCAGCATAGCAGCGCCACCTGTTGAGCGATTTACCCCAACACGTAATCCGCTTCAAATCATATCAAGGACTAACTGAATCTGAAGTTTCATGAAAATCCGTGCATTAGTTCTTGAGATAGAGCCATTGCGGAAATCATAAAAAATGCAGCATAGCAGCGCCACCTGTGGAGCGATTTACACCAACACGTAATCAGCATCAAGTCATATCAACGACTATCTGAATCTGAAGTTTCATGAAAATCCGTGCATTAGTTCTTGAGATAGAGCCATTGCGGAAATCATAAAAAATGCAGCATAGCAGCGCCACCTGTTGAGCGATTTACACCAACACGTAATCAGCATCAAGTCATATCAAGGACTATCAGAATCTGATGTTTCATGAAAATCCGTGCATTAGTTCTTGAGATAAAGCCATTTCGGAAATTATAAAAAATGCATCATAGCAGCGCCACCTGTTGAGCGATTGGCACCAAAAACTAATCAGCATCAATTTGTATCAGGGACTAACTGAATATGAATTTTTATTAAATTCCGTGCATAAGTTCTTGAGATAGAGCGCCCACAAAATTTGTGTCACACACAGACACACAGACAGACGGACAGACAGACAGACTCACAGACAGACATTTTGTAAAAACATGTTTTTCGGGTTCTCTGACCTCTAAAATGTGTAAATCCGTCGAAAACCGGAATTCGAAAATTTTCATGAATCCAATACTTTATCTTCTTGTAAAGATAGAAGAAAATAAAAAAGAGTTTAAAATCTCTCTTTAAACTGCAAAAAATAGAGAAAATCTCACAAAAATCCCTATCACAGCTTCTCATTGTGAGGGAATATCTCTATTTTCAACTGGGACCTGATATCTATAGACAAAAACGTATATTATCAATTTTGGTTCAATTCTATCCACAATTTCATACAAAAAGATAAAAGAAAAGAAATAATAACTAGTATGTTGTGGCCATCACAAAACTTTCTTCTATCTCATACTTGTCAATACTTCAAAATTCATTATCACAATTCATCTATGCTCATCATGAGGATTCTAAAAAGATGAAATTCCGTCATTCCGTGCATTAGTTCTTGAGATATTACTGTTCCTGAAATCGTGTAAATCCATCAAAATGCAGCATAGCAGCGCCACCTATTGGGTGATTTAAACCAGAACCTAATTATCATCAACTTATGTCAATGTCTAAATGAATATGAAGTTTGGGGAAAATCCGTGCATTAGTTCTTGACTTAGAGCTATTGCGCAAATCATGACAAATGTAGCATAACAGCGCCATCTGTTGAGCGATTTACAGAACCACATAATCAGCATCAACATTTATCAAAGTGTACTTGAATCTGAAGTTTGATGAAAATTCGTGCATTAGTTCTTGAGATAGAGCCATTGAGGAAATAGTGCAAAATGCAGCACAGAAGCGCCACCTATTGGGCGATATTCACCCACACGTAGTCCACACATCATTTCATCTCAAAGAGTAACTGAATCTGAAGTTTGATGAAAATGTGTCCATTAGCTCTTGAGATAGAGCTATTGCAGAAATCGTGAAAAATGCTGCATAGCAGCGCCACCTGTTGAGCGATTTACACCAAAATGAACAAAATGTCAACTCATATAAGGGATTAACTGATTCTGAAGTTTGGTGAAAATTGTTGCATTAGTTCTTAAGATACAGCTATAATGGTAATTCTGAAAAGTGCAGCATAGCAGCGCCACCTGTTGAGCGATTTGCACCAAAACACAAACAGCACTAATTCATATCAAAGCATACTTGAATCTGAAGTTTGTTGAAAATCCAAGTATTAGTTGTTGAGATAGAGCTATTGCGGAAATTGTAATAAATGCCGTATAGCAGCGCCACCTGTTGAGCGATTTACACCAAAATGTACAAAACTTCAATTCATGTCAAGGACTAACTGAATCTGAAGTTTGATGAAAATCCGTGCATTAGTTCTGGAGATTGAGCTATTGCGGAAATCGTGAAAAAGGCTGCATAACAGCGCCACCTGTTGAGCGATTTACACCAAAAACTAATCAGCACCAATTTATGTCAGGGACTAACTGAATATAAATTTTTATTAAATTCCGTGCATTAGTTCTTGAGATGGAGCGCCCACAAAATTTGTGTCACATACAGACAGACAGACAGACAGATTCACAGACTCACAGACAGACATTTTGTAAAAACATGTTTTTCGGGTTCTCTGATCCCTAAAACGTGTAAATCCGTCGATAGCCGAAAGTCGAAAATTTTCACGAATCCAATACTTTCTTCTTGTAAAGATAGACGAATGTAAAAATCGCACATAAATCGCTATCACAGCACTCCTTCCGGAGGAATCAATATTTAGTTGTAAAAGAAACTGTGTTTTCTTCTCCCTTTTTACTTTCTTCTATCTTTACAAGAATTGGATTGGAACAAGTATTGGATTCGTGAAAAGTTTTGACTTTCGGTTTTCGACGGATTTACACGTTTTAGGGGTAAGAGCTTCAGAAAAACATGTTTTTACAAAATGCCTGTCTGCATGTGACACAAATTTTGTGGGCGCTCTATCTCAAGAACTAATGAACGAAATTTAATAAAACTTTATATTCAGTTAGTCCCCAATATAAATTGGTGCTGATTAGCTTTTGGTATAAATCGCTCAACAGATGGCGCAGCTATACAACATTTTCAAGATTTCCGCAATAGCTCCATCTCCAGAACTAATGCACGGATTTTCATCAAACTTCAGATTAAGTTTGTCCTTGACATGAATTGACGTTTTATACATTTTGGTGTAAATTTCTCAACTGGTGGCGCTGCTATGCTGCATTATTTGCAATTTCCGCAATAGCTCTATCTCAAGAACTAATGCCTGGATTTTCAACAAACTTCAGATTCAGGTATACCTGGATGCGAATTAGTGCTGTTTATGTTTTGGTGCAAATCGCTCTACAGGAGGCGCTACTATGCTGCATTTATCAGAATTTCCACTATAACTTTATCTCAAGAACTAATGCACGAATTTTCATCAAACTTCAAATTCAGGTACACTTTGATATAAATTGGTGCTAAATTGATGTCATTTCTTGTACTACAGTCGAACCTCGTTATCCCGACACTCTAATGACCAGAAAAAAGTGTCGTCATAAGCAGAATTTCGCGGTAACCGGAGTTGGAGAAAAATATGTTTATAAAAAGCTGTATTTTAAATTAATTTAAGACAATTTTAAATTCATAACTGTTCTTGCAGTTTTAAGCAATAAAAGATTATTATTAAACAAAATAAGCACAAAAACAAAATTGAAAAGAATAAAAAGCAGATTTATGATGGCTTGATTTTTATTGTTAGATGAAATATTGATGAATTAATATTTGCTTATCCCTAGATGTGCTTCCTACAATTCTTTTTTTCAATATCTCACAATGAATTGTAATCAATATTCGTTGTTTTATATATGGATATTAGATAATTTCTGATTGTTTCAATGCAATGCAATGCCTCGGTTTTAAACGGATGAAAAACGCCGTGAAGCAAGAAGCGCCACGAAAGCACCGCCTGACCAGAACAAAAAGACCGCGAGTAGATTGATATAGGGTCATTCATAGTGTGTGTGTTTATTTATTCAGATAAAGGATTGAAGTAAAATTTCTCATTTATCTCAATAGGTATTTTAGATTTTTTTGTGAAAAGTTTGGCTAAGACATTTCTTACCGCTTAATTTCCATGTTTATTAGATGGATTATGAAAAATGGATGATTTTGCTCAGCCGTCGGGATATCCGGAGTTGTAAATTATTCAAAGATGTAAAATCCGGAGTTTATTTGCATTAGAATCATATACAGAAAATCGGGACTTTGAAAAGCTGACGTGATAAGCGGAGTGACGTGAAAACCGTGTGTCGGGATAAAGAGGTCTGACTGTATATGCCATAATTCATATAGCGTGTCCTTGAATAGTATTTGAAGTGAAATTAAAAAAAAATTAAAAAATGTGTTTGAAAGGCCCTTGTCTCCTTAAGGCTGTTCTCAAATCCAAAAGAGCAAATTGCTGACATGAGTTTTAATTTATTTTTGTTCGAAAATGCATGAAACTAGCTGGTGTTGTTGTTCAGAAACTATGTCATCGAGCTGTTCTTTTCCATTTCTTTGCAAACGTAATAGATCTTTCGGAAAATAATGTCAAAGTTGACGTTTTGAACCGAATTTTCTCGAGAAGGAAGAAAGAGCACTCTAGAGCGGGCGAAAAAAGTGTTTGTCACGTGATCAAAATTCCTTATAACTCAATAGGTAATGGATTGATCAAAAAATGAAAAAAAAAAAAAACAGTTCAATTCCAAATCGCTTCCATGGCCAGCTTTTCCTATTTTATACCTTTCCGTTAAAAAATGAATTTGTAAATGTGTCAAAACTTTTTGCTCTTGTTGAGCAGAGCAGTTAAGAACAGCCTTAAGCGAAGAATTTATGAACATTTTTCGACGAAATTTTGTATTTAGATGTAAAATAATAGGCCGAGGTTTGTATAAAATTTTGGAGAAAATCAATCTGGAGGAGGCGCTGTGATAGAGAATTTTATTCGATTTTTGGGACAGTCGAGGTAGCTGTTGAAAAAAAAAAATATTAAATCACATAAATGTCCAATCTAGGTTTGATTTGCTTATTTGTAATAAGCTTATTTGTAATAAGCAAAATTTTTTCACGTGTTTTGATATATTACCCGTTGATTAGACTTAATTCCGAATCCCCCTCCCCCTCGCCCCACCAACCACGGGTAAAAAAAAATATTGACTAAAAACTTGACGTGTAATTAAAAAACAAATAATAAAGATATGTTATCTAATTTTTTTTTTTTTTTTCTACAGTGCATAGTTAAATAAAATACGCTTTTCGTAGTATTAACATGCATACAGAAGATGTAGAGAGACAGATGTATCGAAAGACAGAAAAAAGTTTTGAAGAGGGACATGGAATGGAAAACACCTGCTCTCTAATGTTAATGCTATGGAAGAAATTTTTTGAGATATCTCGTTTGCATTTCAATATTTTTAAATGATTTTTTTTTTCATTATATAGCTGAGGTCAATCTCCACAAAGCCCGTTTTTTACTTTCTTCTATTTTTATAAGAAGAAAGTATTGGATGCATGAAAATTTTCGACTTCCGGTTTTCGACGAATTTACATGTTTTAGGGATCAGAGATCACGAAAAACATGTTTTTACAAAATATCTGTCTGTGAGTCTGTCTGTCTGTGTGTTACACAAATTTTTTGGGCGCTCTATCTCGAGAACTAATGCACGAAGTTTAATAAAAAATTTATATTCAGTTAGCCTCTGATATAAATTGGTGCTGATTAGTTTTTGGTGCAAATCGCTCAACAGGTGGCGCTGCTATGCTGCATTTTTTGCGATTTCCGCAATGGCTCTATCTCAAAAACTAATGCACGAATTTTTATGAAACTTCAGATTCAGTTAGTTCTTGATATGATTTGGTGTTAATCGCCCAACATGTGGCGCTGCTATACAGAATTTTTCACGATTTCCACAAGGGTTCTATCACAAGAACTAATGCGTGGATTTTCATGAAACTTCAGATTCAGTTAGTCCTTGATATGAGTTGGCGCTGACTGCGTTTTAGTGTAAATCGCCTAACAGGTGGCGCTGATATGCTGCATTTTTAAAGATTTCCGCAATGGCCCTATCCCAAGAACTAATGCACGGATTTTTATGAAACTTCAGATTCAGTTAGTCCTTGATATGAATTGACGCTGACTAAGTTTTGGTGTAAATCGCCCAACAGGTGGCACTGCTATGCTAAATTTTTCCTGATTCCCGAAATAGTTTTATCTTAAGAAGTAATGCATGGATTTCAATCAAACTTCAGATTCAGATTGACATAAGTTGTTGCTTATTAGGTTTTGGTATATACTTCCCAACAGAGGGCGCTGCTATGCAGAATTTTTAACGATTTCCGCCATAGCTCCACTCAAAAACTAATGTGCAGGTTTCAACGAAACTTCAGATTCAGTTCGAAGTTGACATAAGTTGTTGCTGATTAGATTTTGGTGTAAATCCTCTAACAGGTGGTGCTGATATGCTGCATTTTTCAGGAAGTATTAACATGTTTGAGATAAAAGAAAGTTTTGGTATTGTCACATCCGACTAGTTACTTTTTCGATTTCGTTTTCAAGTTTTTTTTTTTAATTTATTATGATACTTTCATTTTCGGATCCAGTTTCGAAAGTTATAGCATCCTCATAAAAAAAAAAAAAAAAAACCCTGCAAACGAAATCAAAAAAGTAGAAAACGGCCTCTGTGGAGAGCAACCTGAGCTATACAATCAAATAATAATAATAATAATTTAAAAATATTGAAACGAGATATCTTAAAAAATTTCTTCCATAGGATTAACAGCGGGTGTTTTCGCGTTAGTGAAGTAGCCCCTTAATACATTGATTCATAAAAATATTTTACCTTTCGTACTAAAAGAAAGTTATTTTTTATGATTATACTGCATTATTAGTACAGTAAAAAGAATCTAAATAGAACCTGTTTATAATGGAACCCTATCGTAAACGGAAACATTTTATGTTATCATCGAAAATGCTGCAATAACTTTTCAGTAGACGGTGTGGTGTACCTGCTAAAATGATAATCTGTCTAAATTAAAATTTTTCTCATGTCCCTTGCGATTATTTCTTAACGGATTTTACTATATGATGACTATTAATCTTAGGAATACATAATATTGTTTTTGTATAACTACTTTTTTTTTTTACGAAATCTTGCTTTTTAAGAAGAACAGGAGAGATTATATAAAAAGATCTACAGTAAAACCGCTATAAAGC
This sequence comes from Maratus speciosus, assembly GCA_963932465.1. NCBI lineage: Eukaryota > Metazoa > Arthropoda > Arachnida > Araneae > Salticidae > Maratus > Maratus speciosus. The sequence goes on from OZ010799.1 coordinate 96,716,202, forward strand.
GACCGCGTTCTGTTCCAATAAAAATTGGTCTCTCCGAGAGGTGATCTCTTAATGGAGGTCATGTTTAAATCTAGATTTTAATTGTTGTAAAAAGGTAACAATTAATGTTACTAAAATTTATTTTTCACATTGGGAAAAAATATTAAAATGTAAGTATCAAAACAAAAGTTAATTACTCCAGAGTTTAAAAAATGAATATATTGTCATTTGCTTTGATTCTACGGATTTTTCTTTTATAACTTTTATTTTCAAGTCCTTTCGAAATTCAGTAAAAAAAGGCAATTTTTTTTGGACGGAAACAAATAATGACGATTTCTTAATTTATCTATTTCTTTGAGAGTTTCCTGACAGAATAAGGCATGGGAGTTCATTGACTACCATTCTTAATCTGTCATCAGAGTTAAATTCATTGCCTACAAAGGCACAAAAGTGTTTAAACACTTAAAAGTTAACGGAATAAAAAAAAAATCTAAACTTAGTTTAGGAGTTTGATGAATAATGCGCTCTCCGGAATTATTTTTCTAATAAAACCTTCTTCAAGCGACCAGGAAAAAACGAAAATGGTTTCATTTTCTTCAAAGAAATGGGTCGTCAAGGAGGGAGTTTAACTGGGATGGTCTCTGAATGGAGGTAAAATTAGTATTGAGCCTATGGGAATAAATTTCGTTCCATGAAAAAATGGTCGTTCAGGGAGGTTGTCGCTTAATGGAGGTGGTCGCACAGGGAGGTTTCACTGTATATACCAACGTATTTTAAACGGGTTTCGAAAAATCTACAATCTTTGAGTAGAGTCACTTAAAAATAAAGTTTGGGATATGCTGTGTCATGTATTATTCTTATTCAAAATTACTTTACACTCAAATGTCAGAAGCTCAGAAGTAAATGTAAACAACAGAAGTACATGTACCAAAAAATTTCAACAAAGTCACCCCTAAATTTACGCTTTGGTCATAGCCCTGGGTGCCACTCTTTGAAAATATTGCAGATTTTGAACAATAGGGGGACTTGTTTAGTCCGCGGGGACAACAATATCTCATTTAGACCAATCTTATCTATTCCCAATTGAAACCCCACCTTTCAAAAACATGAAAGAATAAAATTCTTCAGCTGTCGAGAGAACTTTCAAGCCATCAAAAGGGATTATTAGTAAGTTTTGGGTAGATAATTTACAAGAGGCGCTTATAGTCCCATCTTTTGTAGAAAGCATAGCCATTTTGCTTAACTGCGTTCCGCACGTACAAGCCAGTCGCGAGTTTGGACCGCTCGTGAACCTATAGAGCATCCCCAGAGATGGAACCTAAAATAAAAATTTGGTCAGGATTTTCAAAGGAAAAAGAAATTGTTGAAAATGTAAGTTCTCGTTATTTTTACTTCAAACTTTTTATTGTAATTATTTTTTCCAAATTTGATACGTGTGAATTAACTTATTCTATACCGTGATTTTTTTCTAAGACGCATGACGTATATATATGTAACATGGCATCCAACGGCCAATACTATTATTTTCCGTCCTGAAATTTTTACTAATTCATCGCTCAAAAGATGTTTTGTACATAAAGCAGTACTTTAAACATTGAATTCTATTCTAACTTATAAATATGCATATCAAAGATCTCAATTTCGGATCTACAAGTCGCATTTTATAGTGAACTTAATTAATAATTGAAATTTCTACCGGCAGTTTCATTTCTTTTCTACTAGCATTACTATTACAAGTATTGATAATCGTTAATAAATGGTTGCATAATCGGTAATAATGGCGGTTTATTTACTGTAGTATTTATACAGATAAAACTTCAAATATTTTCAGGAGATCTAATTCTTATAAACTCTAACAGTTGGGAAATACAATTTCATACATTGATAAAATTAGACTGTCTTTTTTCTTTTTTTTCCTGTGATATCTAGTCCCTCTAAACCCTCTACTGTTTTATTTTAAATCTGCTACATAGAATAGTTAAAATACTGACTTCTAATTCTTATAAACTGTATAGGTTGAGAAATACAATTACATACATTGATACAAATAGACTATCCGTTTTTTTTCCCCTGTGATATCTTGTCCCTCTGAACCCTCTATTGTTTTATTTGAAATCTCCTATATATAACAGTTAAAAATTGACGTTTAATTCTTATAAACTCTAACGGCTAGAAAGTACAATTACATGTGTTCAGGGGTGGGAAATTTCTAGAAAATCTTACCAGCCAATGATTTATTTCACCAGCCAGTAAAATGCAACGTACTGTTGAAAATTTTTATGACAAAATTTACGCAACTCAAAAATAGTAGTTGCTATTACTATAATGCATTGTCATAGTTTTTTCCCTGTAAAATTAAGAAATATAAACAAGAAATGGAAGCTTGATATAAAATAGAACTTAGTACCATGTTTACATCGCAGTAATTAGGAAAGCTGAAAAATATAGCTAACTACTAAAAGAAAAAAAAAAATTTTTCATATCTCTTTAGTTTGCAGTTTTCAAAGACTACCTAATAATTCACTCGCCCCGTCAGAAAATTCACTCGTCAGTGGCGAGTGAAATGATGCATTTCCCGGTAAACGTAAAAAAGGTGACAGGGAAAAACGGGACCGGAAAAAACGTGACAGAAAAAACAAGAGCGGAAAAAACGGGACAAGGAAAAAACGGGACCGGAAAAAACGTGACAAGGAAAAAAGGTGACCGGAAAAAACGTGACAAGGAAGTGTTAAATATTGAACTTGTCGATAAATAAATGTTAACATCTAATCTAAAGTTCTTGCATTGTCAGTTTCTTACAGCTAAGGGGGGGGGGGGGGCGGGTAGAGTTAATGGGTGAGTTAGACAATTCTAAGATTTGGTCCAAGAAAACAAAATTTTAACATTTCATTAAGAGAAGTTTAACATGACTTCTACAAGGGACAAGCTGGTGCTTTCTACGGGGGGGGGGGGGCAGATTAAGGACATACAATTTATAGATTCTTTCAACTGCAGATTCGCTGACGCGAATCCAAATATTTTTCGTCGATGTCTACGAATACTAATATTTAAAAAAATTAAAAATTCGCTTACGATAATTTTAATTAACATCACTACTTGATATTTGATATTCGCGAACGGTAATACCAATATTTTCCGTTGATGTTTAAGAATGCTATTATAAAAAAAATTTCTGAATATTCACATATGAAAATTCACATTTACAGTACTACTTAATTTGGTCATTATGTGAATAAGAATGCTTTCCGTTGATAATTAGAATGCAACTATTGAAAAATGTTGTGAATGTTCGCATACGAAAATGCTCGTTTACATAACAACTTGTTTTTCGACTTACACATGTATAAAATCGTATAAACTTTTTTTTTTTTTTTTTTTTTTAATTTTAAAGAAGTTAGTTATAATAGATTCGATTGGAAAGTTTTATTTTTATTATTTTTATTTTATTTAACGCTATTTGAATTTTTTTGTTTATTAACATAAAATTATATTAATAATAATAATAATAACATTTTTTAGACTTTCTGAATCACTTATCAATTTATAATTTTCTATGTCCTGATCAGTGGCATTAGTATTTTCAGATGTTAACAGAACAAATAAAGAAAAAATAATAATAAGTAAATATCTTTGTTAAGATATGCTTAAAATTAGAAATTAGCATAATTTGTTATTTTTTTTTATATATTTTTTTGTTGTTGTTATATTAAGCAATTGATTGAAGTCAAATTTTTTGCAATTTTTGGTTTCATCATGGAATTTCCAGATATATTATTCTAAACTTTTAAACTAAACAAAATAAATTAAAATAAACATTTCTATAAGATACTGGAATCACGGAAAAAAAGCGCACATAGGAAAAAACAAATCGGATAAAAGACCACGGGAAAGTATTCTATTTATTAAGTTGTATACATAACAGAAAATATAATATGAAGTTTGTTTTTTAAGGAATTTAATATATATTTTAAAAACATAGTAAACCTTATATATTTTTTAACGATATGAAAGCCATATTTAAATAAACAATTAAAACTAAAGTGCAGTTTTTCCAGTGTCAGCTTTTTACAGCGTAGGGGATGGGGGGGGGGGGGGGTGGGGGGAGGTACTGAGTTAATGGGTGAGTTAGACAATTCTAAGATTTGATCCAAGTTAACACAATTTTAACATTTCATTAAGAAGTTTAGTATGACTTCTACAACGGACAAGTTAGTGCTTTCTAGGGAGGGGCGGGGGTATTAAGGAAATACAATTTATTGATTCTTTCATTTCGCTATTGATAGCTTATATATAAGCAAATATGTTTTATACATTTATAAAACTTTAATCAATAATGATTTTTGGGTACAGTGGAGGGCAGAGGGGGAAGGAAAAATTACGTACACAGCTTGTAAAGGGAATAAAATAAAGACGAAGAGAGGAGGCGTTTTCTTTAGAGGAATTTTTTCATTATACTGCTTTTTAGCTCGCAGTCTATCAAAGCCCAAGGGCTAATGTGCACGCAGGTTCTGTATGTATGTATGTATGCAATGCACTTACGTCTGTATGTACGTAACGCGATAACTCTTGACAGAAACATCCGATTTGCTTCATTTTTCTCCAGGTTCATTCTGATAAGGCGCTTCCCTAATTAGTTTTGGGGGTTATTGGTTAACAGTAAAGGGGGGCTATTCCCCCCACCTTAATTTAGATAAATGGGTTTTCCATGCAGAATTATTCGATTTGCTCCAAATTTGATATACCGATTTATTAAGATAAGGAGCTTCCATGATTAGTTTTGGAGGTTCATTAGTTAAATATAAAGAGGGGGGGAGGAGCTAGCCACCCCCTTGATTTAGATACATGGATTTTTCATGCAGAATTATTAGATTTGCTCCCAATTTGGTATGACGGTTTATTATGTTAAGAAGTTGCATTGATTAGGTTTGGAGGTTCATTAGTTAAGTATACACGGTGGAAAGGGGGCTAGACCGCCCCCCCCCCTTAATTTAGATAAAGGGGTGTTTCATGCAGAGTTATTCGATTTGCACCAAATTTAGTATACCGGTTTATTATGCTAAGGAGCTGCCTTGATTAAATTTGGAGGTTTATTGGTTAAGTATGCAGAGGGGGGCTGGGGCTAGTCCCCCCTTAATTTAAATAAATGGGTTTTTCATGCAGAATTTTTCGATTTGCTTCAAATTTGATATATCGGTTTATTCCGATATGGCGCTTCCTTCATTAAGTTTGGAGATTCGTTGGTTAAATATAAAAGGGTTTCCAACTTTTATAAAGTCCCCTCTTCTTAATTTAGATAAATGGATTTTCATGCGGAATTATCCAATTTATTTTATTTTTTTCTATGTTCATTCTGATAAAGAGCTTTCCTGATTAGATTTGGAGGTTCATTAGTTAGGTATAAAGCTTAATTTACCGATATGGTTTTTTCATGCAGAATTATCTGATTTGCTTCAAATTTGGTATACCGGTTTATTATGTTAAGGAGCTTCCCTGATTAGATTTGGAGGTTCATTGGTTAAGTATAAGGGGGGTCGGTGGAGGCTAACCCCCCCCCTTCATTTATTTTTTGAGATGCATTATTCTTTGAAAGTTATATTTTACAAGATTATATTATACTGTTATATTTTACAAGAAAACCCTATTGTTCCGTTTGCTCCTATGTCCCGTTAGCCCCCAGTCTCCCCTATATGTATTTTTTCTCAATATTTGTTATCTGGATTTTTTCTTATACTGATAGCATGAACTACGGGTGACATGAACAAAAATTTAATTCCCCTTGAGGTTCATGTTAACGAGGTTAGACTGTATTCACTTATCTTTATGTACCTAAACTTAATTTGGTAGGCAGAAAAAAAAACCGCATGGGAAAATTAAGATTTATATTTCAGATCAATTCTGTGGAAACTAATCGAGAAAAAATTCTGGAAATGTTCATACATATAGGAATAAAAAATATTTCGTAATCGTATTAGCGAACGTGGAAATGGAAAATATGAAACTTAGCAATTAAATAAAATGTCTATCATTCTTTTAAAACTACAATCAGCAAAACGCCTGTTACAATCAAATAGAAAGCAAAATATTTTGAATGATTGCCAATCAATAATAAGAGGAAACTCTTTGTTGAAGGATTAAGGATTAAACCTGGGGGGTCCCTTGCTTCGAAAGCATGATTTTTCGTTGACGTTCAAAATTTGGGTACATTTTTTCTTAATAGCCATATTTATTTAGTTTGAAATATTTTAATTTTATTCAATTATATATTTTTTAATAAGCTATAAGATTTTTTTTTTTTAATATTTAGCCAGGCCTTTACGTTTAAAAATGAATCGGAAAATTTGTCAAAGCTTCGCGTTGTTGAGTAAAGAATTTGAGAACCGCCTAAATGTATATATCTTTATTTTCGGTTGTCCGATTCCATGACATTTTTAACTTAATTTCGTTATTTGTTTTTTGAACCGGAAGACGTACCAAATTTAATGCCTCCCTCCTTCTACCCGGGAGCCCAGGGTATACGCCCCCTAGCTTCCCTCTAGTTTAAACCCTGAGGTCATGTAAAGTTAGTTAAACAGTATTACCAAATCTAATCGTATGTAATATATTGCCCTCTCTTTAAACCAATCTAATTGTTTGATAGGAAACAAAATATTAATAAAATTAAATAAATTATAAATAACTATTAGTTATAATATTAAAACTTATGGAATTATATTAAGACTTTTTAAAAATGATAATTGCTTGTGAATTAATTATTCAAATTATTAATTTAAAGACTCACTAAACAAAAACATACTCAAAATCTCAATTTTTCGTTTTTTATATACAGTAAAACCTCCCTGCGATCACGTTCCGTTCCAATGAAAATGGGTTGCTCCGAGAGGTGGTCTCTTAATGGAGGTCATGTTTAAATCTAGATTTTCATAGTAGAAAAAGGTAACAATTAATTTTACTAAAATTTATTTTTCACATTAGAAAAAACATGAAAATTTAAATATCAAAACAAAAGTTAATTACATAAGTTAATTACTGCAGAGTTTAAAAAATGAATACATTGACGTTTGCTTTGATTTTACGATTTTATCTTTTACTAGCAGGCTATGCCCGCTGCGCTGGTCAATATTTCCAAATGAACCTTGGATTAAACTAAATGGTGAATTTGAACTTGTATTTTAAACAATATGGATCTCCACACTGTTAAAAATTTTGCAGCATTCTGGCAGGTCATACGACTGTTTTTTGAAAAAACGGTTTCATAACCATAATTTAACTATATTCTGACCATGAAATGGCCAATAATATGATCAGAATAGTGTTAAATTACGGTTGTGTAACCGTTTTCGGAAAAAAAACAGTCAAATGACCTGCCAGAATGCTGCAAATTTTTAACAGTGCAGCTTGACCTTGCACATTACTGAAAACGATGTGAACGCCATTGCGATATAATGTTATCTTAAGCGTTGGACAAAATTTAGCAATTAAGAAGTAATTGTTTTAGTTGATTATAAACAGCGCACTTATGGTCGGGTAATGAGACCGTTATGACAACAGGAATTAATACCTCTGTAACTAATCAACATATAATGAAATCGTATATACTAACACCATTCCTAAAAGTCATGCAACAGGGCCACTTGTAACAAAATATGTTCTGTAGATTTTTTTAAAAAGGCTAAACTTTCATAATCAGGTTCACTTAATTTTTGAACTTTTACTGTTGCTCTATAACTAAGTACCCTTGAACAATATGTATACACTAAAACCTTTCCAAAATTATTACCTAACTAATTGTGGTATATCCTACGAAAGTATTATAAACAATTGGGATGAAATACAAATTTCCGTTGTAAATATATAGTAGATGATGATGATGCGATTTTGTGTAATAGAATTCATATTAAATTTTTCGCTTCAAACAAAAACGATTCTTTCAACATTAAAGCTAATACACCAATATGTGAAGTATCCGATTACGGAAGGTTAATTTGAATTCTCATGAGCAACTACTCAAAGAAAAGTGAATATGTGGCTTTTGTGATACTTTTATGTCAGCCGGGCGCAGGTAATAAATCAATAAAGATTGTTTTCATAGCAAATTCTTATTTTATTATTTTCATTTAAAACACAAACCTTTCACTCATTTAATTTAAAATGCATGCCTTATACTAATTTCATTTAAAAAACTGAAAAGATAAACAATAACAGGAAATAATGCCATAATTAAAAGCAAAAAAATATTTTTAATTTACATACGCAAAATGTAACTACTGCTACTGGGAATTTTAAAAATGCTATCAGCGAGATGTGCGCACGGTTGTTATAAATGTACCCATTTTTTCTTCTTATCGAGGAGCAATTTATAAATCGCACAATATTATTCCAATTTCTTTCATTGAGGAACCTATGACCGGAAAAAATGGAAAAAGACTCTTGTAGATTCTTCGGATGACGGCATCTGACGCCATAAACCGAGTTTATATATATGAAAATAATTTTTAAGTCGTTACAAACATTGCTTTCATACTTAAATATTTTCATTGGTACTACTTGTTATCCCGTCGACCAATTTCGCCAAATTATATAAATTGACATAATCTTTATTTTAAATAACGAAATAACAAATAAATTAGTATAACATTAATAAAAATACAAATAAAACGTCAAAATTAAAATCACTTGATGACGTAAACACGTGTAGTTTGTTTAAATTCAAGTGAATTTGATATTTACGATCAACCATTATTGGCATTTAATCTTATAGTTTGACGATAGATTTTTGGTCGACGGAATATCTAAGTAGTACCTTTTCCATTTTTGTTTTATAACGCTAAATTCTCAGTAATTTTTTCCCTTTTATTTTACATAAAATCACTATTTTTTTTAAAAAATTAAGATGCTTGCATTTTTATTTCAAACTCATAGAGCCGTTTTCATTTTTTAGCCAAAAGGGTTGATTTGAATTTTTTCCGTTGCTAGAGTAACGGATGTAATGATAGATATTTTGAGGTTTAGATGACAAAGACACCGCCAAATTAGAAAAATATGAAATGTGTCATGAACTGTTGGACTTATAAAAAATTTATTTGGTAGCATTCGATTCAGCATTCAAAACTACATTAAAATATGCTATCATTTGATGCATAATTTTGATATTCGATTTTTTTCCCCTCTCCGTGCAAAAACCATTAGGGTGACACTTTAGAAAATCCTTTCTTAGCAGAAGTTTATGTCATATGAAGTATTTTTACCACGATTTTCAAGATTTTAGGTTCAGTAGTTTGCGCTGTGCGTTAATTAGTCCCCTAATCCAGACTTTATTTTATATACTATATTAGATATGCGATTTTGCGGTGAATCGATGATCGAAAATTAGTCCAATATCATTTGAAATATTACATAACAGAGGAGAAAGTACGAAGAAAGACGAAGAAGAAATGACGAATTACAAAAGACTTGTAATTTTTTTTTTCAAAATGTTGAATTTTTCCATAGTAATACCGTATTAAAACATAAATTTCCTTAAAAATTATCTTTATTTCCTAGATTTCGAATCTGTGAATTTTCCTATAAATGAAATTGGTGATATGACTTGAGAAAATAGATAATATTTGCTTAAATAAAATGGGTAATATTCGTTGATCTGAGTTCGAGTTTATAAATATCACATGCTTTCGGAATTACGGCGAAAAACATTTTAAAAAGTATGAAATTATTTTACAATATGTATGTGTGGCAGAAATTCACACTGAAATTTAAGTATTCGATTCCATTTTTAAAATATTAACTGATATCTATATAAGTTACAATTGAATATGAAAATGTACTCAAAAAATGATCTCTTTCACCTAAAAAAACACCATTTGTGAGAACATCCTCAAGCTAATGTCACGCTTATGCATTTTTGGCTTAAAATCACATTGTTTGGCGACAAAATAAAAATAAAAAATTGTAAAGAAACAAGTAATTACACATGTGACTCGCAATTACATCTGCTTGTTTCTTCTATAAGTCACGTGATGGGACAATTAGATATAAAAAAAAAGAAAAGAACAGAACAGAAAGAAAATGTCGTTAAAATTTCATCTAATCAAATTTTCAGATTCGTTTCCATATCTAACGCAAGCGATAAAGAGCCAAATATTGCGTATCAAGTGTAATATTTCTTATTAAATTAATTTTTAAGCATTACAAATATTTCTTTCAGGTTTTGATTAAATGTTTCCGTTTTTTAATATTATCACTCATTAAAACGGATTTTCTTATTTTTTTTCTTTTTTTCCATTTAAATAAAATTAGTAACAGTTTTTCTTTTATTTTTCAAGGTTTAATAGCCGTTTCAATTTTTTTTTATCAACGATGAATTTCGCCAAGAAATAAAATGGTAACCTTATCGCCCAAAGTAACAGAATTTTCCGTCATAATTCTAAAACTAATATAGGTAGAATAATGTGTTATAGATTAAAACCTTCCCTGAAACAATACCTATCTAACGGTATAGGTTCCGTAAAAATCCATGCAGTAGAACTCGAAATCTAGGCGTTCGGAACGAAATTTCCGTTTGGATTTTATATATATAATAGATAATAAAATAGATAATAGATTTCATATATATATAATAGAATAGATTATGTGTTATGAACTATCTCAAAGTTTAAAACATATCGCATTGTTAGATTTCCTAATTTTAACAATATCGCGTTATGTTAGTTCCACATTCCACCACCAGGGAGCGCACTCTATTCTTAAGGAAAGCGTGTCTGAACGAAACTCCTTCATGCAACCTTTCCGTAGATACATGAATCGGGAGGGTGGCGGTCTTAACCAATAATTTAAGATAATTGCTGAAATTACTACGAAAAATATTTTAAAGGGGCTCTACGCGGGCCCCTAATAGAGTTAGAGGAAATCGGAAGACGGCAAAATAATCGCGGGGAAAAGTTTGCTTGGGTGCTTCGGAGCTACTTTTGGCGCGAGATCTAAGCTCTACGGCCAATAGGAGCCCAGATATTTAAGGAAATATGTAGTAACAAACTCCAAATTAATAGAATTTTCCGTAATAATTCTATGACTAATCTAGGTAGAATGGTGTGTTATAGCTTAAAACCTTCCCTGGAACGATGCCTATCTAACGGTATAGGTTCCGTAAAAATCCATGCGGTAGAACTCGAAATCTCGGCGTTCGGAACGAAATTTCCGTTTGGATTTTATATATATATATTAGATAACTTTTATTTCCAAGTTCTTTCGAAATTCATTAAATAAATGCAATTTTTTTGGACGGGAACAAATGATGACGATTTCATTAATTTATCTCTTTCTTTGAGAGTTTCCTGACAGAATAGGGCAGGAGAGTTTATTGACCGTCATTCTTAATGTGTCATCAGAGTTAAATTCATTGCCTAAAAAAACACAAAAGGGTTTAAACACTTAAGAGTTACCGGAATAATAATAAAAATAGTGCAAATCGAATATCTCTGCATGAAGAACCCATTTATCTAAATTAAAGGGGATCTAGCCCCATTTCCCCCGTGTATACTTCATTAATGAACCTCCAAAACTAATCATGGAAGCCCCTTAACATAATAAATCTGTATACCAATTTTGGAGCAAATCGAATAATTCTGCATGAAAAACCCATAGTCCCCCTTTACTCTTAACCAACAACCCTCAAAACTAATCAGGGAAGCGCCTTATCACAATGAACCTGGAGAAAAAATTAAAGCAAATCTGATGTTTCTGTCAAGAGTTATCGCGTTACGTACATACAGACGTAAGTGCATACATACATACATACAGAACCTGCGTGGACATTAGCCCTTGGGCTTTGATAGCCTGCGAGCAAAAAGCAGGATAATGAAAAAATTCCTCTATAGAAAATGCCTCCTCTCTTCGTCTTTATTTTATTCCCTCTACAAGCTGTGTACGTAATTTTTCCCCTCCCCCTCCGACTTATAAAACATCTTTGCTCATATATAAACTATCACTAGCGAAATGAAAGAATCAATAAATTGTATTTCCTTAATACCCCCCCCCCCCATCCGTAGAAAGCACTAACTTGTCCGTTGTAGAAGTCATACTAAACTTCTCTTAATGAAATGTTAAAATTGTATTTTCTTGGACCAAATCTTAGAATTGTCTAACTCACCCATTAACTCTGCCCCCCCCCCCTCCCCCTACGCTGTAAGAAACGGACAGTGGAAAATCTTTACTTTAGTTTTAGCATTTATTTATCGACAAGTTCAATATTTAACACTTCCTTGTCACGTTTTTTCCGGTCACCTTTTTTCCTTGTCACGTTTTTTCCGGTCACCTTTTTTCCTTGTCCCGTTTTTTCCTCTCTTGTTTTTTCTGTCACGTTTTTTCCGGTCACATTTTTTCCTAGATTCGCATTTCCCCACCCCTTACGTTGATACATTTAAACTAACTTTTATTTTTCCTGTGAAATCTGACCCTCTGAACCCCCTGTTTTAATTTAAATGTAATATATAGTTAAAATACTGATTTTGTAATAATGACATTATTAATTAACTTGGTCGTTTAATTATTCTTGTAGTATAATATATAATTATGTAACATATTTTATGAATTGAGCAAAATACTTTAATACTAAATACATTTAAAATTAATAAGTATTTACAGCTCTGAAAACTTCGCATCATTTGTTACATCTTTTGTCCCTCTTTTATTTATTATCCTCTCATCTTAATTTTCGGGTTTTTAATAAAATGTAAGGAGAAAAAAACAAAAATTGTTTAGTGTTTAAAAAAAAATTGTAGAACAAGGTTGAAATATTTACCGTTTAATAAAATTAGTAGTTTTTTGAAAGCTTAAGCGCTTTAAAGTTAATAATTAGCGTCCGCATTATTTTTTGAAAGCTGAAGTGTTAAAATAAAATCTTTTTGTACTCTTTAGGATGCTACTTCACTCACGCGAAAACAACCTCTCGCTAATGTTAATCCTACTGGGGAAATTTTTAAAACTATCTCGTTCGCATTTTAATATATTTATTTATTTATTAGTATTATTTTTGCATTTCACTGTAATTTTTTTTTTTTTATAAAGTTACTAAAATTTTTCCAGGAAACTGGGATTCCTGGAATTTTTTATGCAACGTGAACAACAAAAATTCATGTTGTAACAGATACACTTTCGCACTGTAAATCAAAAAATCTGTAAGGTTACTAAGATTTTTTTAGGAAACTGGGATGCCTAGAATTTTTTGTGTAACTGCAACCCGGGATACAGATAAAATTTTAGTAAGATTACTGTAATTTTAGTAGATTCTTTTCTAAAGCTGCAGATTTCTGTAGTTTTATACAAAAACTTGTACAGTGTACAGATAAAAGTGTAGTAAGGAAACAGATTTCTCTTAACTTTACATCTGTAGAATTACAGGGTTTTTTTTTTTTTTTTTTTTTTTTTTTTTTTTTTTTACAGTGTAGATACCTGGGGTTAATCTCTACAAAAGCCATTTTTTGTTATTCGTTTTTTTTACAGGTTTCTTTTTATGAGGATACTTCCACTTTCAGTTTTTATGAAGATTTTCGGATTTTATGAAGACACTCCTGCCTTCGGAACCACTTTTGAAAGTGAAAGTATCCTAATAGAAAAAAAAAAAAAGAAAAACCTACAAGCAAAATCTAAAAAATAAAAACTGCCTTTGTAGAGATCGATCTCAGCTGTCCAATGTAAAAAAAAAAAAAATCATTTACAAATATTGAAATGCGAACGAGATATTTAAAAAAATTCTCCCATAGAATTAACATTAGTGAGCGAATGTTTTCGCAAGAGCGAAGATAAAGGAACGCCATTTTCTTCTTCTGATGTGAGATTTCAACGTTAAGCAAGGCCATCACAAATTATTTTATCAATTAATGATCTTCCTAAATGTTCAGGTTATTTAACCAGTTATATTTTAAAGTATAATATATAATATGTTTTCACTTTAAAGTACCATTAGAAATAATTTGTTATGAGATTTATTTTCACGTCGATTAGCAGTAGTGCAATTTAGGATGAATTCTAAATACTTTATCATCATACATCATCAGTGAGTACAGGATTTTCATTACGGAAGAATAGGAAGGGGGGGGGGGTGTTGTAAAGGCCTAAATTTTTGCTTTTTCAAAGATGTAGGGAGGGACACTTCGTTTGCACCCCCCCCCCTCCCTCCGCTGTTTCCGCTCCCATGTTTATCTTTTATCAAATGCATCCCTGTTCATTGTACTCGTACAAGGCAAAAAAGAAGAAAAAAATGAAATGGATAATTTCTTTCCAAACTACAGCTGATCAGCTTTCTTGATGATTAGGGAGGAAAATCAATTCTGAAAATTTTCTATATCTGTTATTGTGGTACTCGAAAAATTTTAATTATATCAAATACTAAAATATAAATGTAAAAAATAAATAAAACATGCTTTCAGGAAAATTTACTAAAATGTAGAAAAAATATATATATTTTTTAAATGCTTTACCATGTTTGGCGATATTTCGACAAGTTCGCAAAAATTTGCCGTTATTGTGGCAACCATGCCATTAGTACTTATCAGCAAATACTCATTGTTGAAGCTGATTACTGATTTTTCCATAGGACTTTCGAAAACAACGGAGAGCGCTTGGTGGCAGAATCTCCCCCCCCCCCCCCCCCAACCTATGTAGTCGAATTTTGAAAAATTCCGAAACGCATCGTGTTAAAATTAATCTACATGTTTACTAATTTTAGATATACTATAGGCATGTCAAGTTTCAAGATTTTATTTTCATTGGTTTATGAGGCAAGGTGATTATTTTAAATTTGCCACCCCCGTTCCTTTAGGAATCGAATTTTAAAAAAATCAATCTTTAATTCATATATTGCCCTCAGGGATGCATGTATACTCTAAATTTCAAAGCTTTATGTTTAGAGGCTACTTCAGTCACCTGAAAAGACCCGCTCACTAATGCTAATTCTGTGGAAGAAAAATTTAAAGATATCTCGTTTGCATTTCTATATTTTTAAACAATTCTTTTTGCATCGGCTAGCTGAGATTGATCTGTACAAAGTGCGTTTTTTACTGCAAACAAAATCCAAAAAGTAAAGAAGGTCAGATATAAAAAACTATCTCAACTATCCAACGCCAAAAAAAAAAAAAAAAAAGCAATTTATTGAATTACAACGACCATTTAGAAAACGATTTTTTTGAAGACTAAAATTCAAGACATAAAAAATCGCACGGAGTTGATCCTACATTACGCACGCCATGAATTGAACATTAATAGTGTTATTACACGTAAAAATTGCAGGCCAAAAAGATTCAAAGGACCCCGTCAGATTTCATGAAACTTAAATATTATCCACCTGAAACTTACGTAAATATCCAAGCATTTCATTGGCTGTTCGGGAAAAGGCTTTTCCATCGTCAGATTTCCAAGTAATTTGACGGCCCATTTTAAATGAAATTTCATTCTTAAACTTCTAAACATCCGACACTATTACTTTTTACACCGTCGGATAGAGAAAAAAAATCTGCTTTTAAATGCAGTTTGTTTGAAAGCTGTATCTCAATTTGTTTCTGAGTTATTAATTTTGATTTGTAGTTTTTATTACTTTTTTGTCATAGTGGCAACAGAAAGTATCCATCGTTGTTGAAATTAAAGGGAAATACAGATTACTGTATAGACCAATCAGAAAACGAATAAATTGCAGATTAAACCAATGAAAACCTTCAGATATACTTTTGATTTCCCATCCCGACGAGAACAATAACCATTTTTCCAAATGGTTAATAAAAATAAAAATAAATAAATAAATAAATAAATAATAATAATAATAATAAAAATAATAAAATAAAAATAATAAAAATAATAAAATGCAAACGAGATATCTTAAAATTTTTTTCTCCATAGTATTAGGATTAGCGAGCAAATCTTTCCAGGTGACTGAAGTAACCCTTTAAGAGGAAGTGTGTGAAAAATGAGTAACAAAATTTGGCTGCCTCATACAAACAGAATTGTAAGTTAAAAGAAAGCATATAATAAAAACAACATTTTAAAGAAATAATTTGAGTAAAGTTGTAAATATTCCAGAAAACATGATTTAGTTCATATCACAATATTAAAATATTTATTTGCTTAAAAAGACGTTATAAAAACACATTAAAAGTAAATGAAAATCTATATTGACATGTTTCAACTCTTTTACTGAGTCGTCATCAGAATGTATAACAGAAAATTACAAATACAATGCATATGAAAAATGGAAAAAATCATCGAATATAAACAAGTAATCATTACGCGCACTACATTTTTGCGATTGCACGTGTTCCCTCTATGTCGCGACGCCGTAAGTTGTCCAGCCATTCAACCCATAAACTCGGGATACGAAAAGATAATGTATCGTTACAAACTCTGAATCTCTTAAATAAATTTCAATGGACTCTCTTATAAATAATTGTAAATAAATATTAGACCATTAGATTATTTTACTCTCGTAAAAATGTATGTTAATGTTCTCTATTTGATTTAGCCGGGATAAAGCGGTATTACCTATATTATATTTTATGTTCGCTATATGTTCTTTACATCTGATATTGAATTTTCGTTGGGTTATACCTATATAATGAATTTTGATTCCTCCCTCCCTAATAAATGGAATCATATAAACTCCTGAGAGGTCATCTCTATTAATAGGATCAATTTTAGTATTTAAAAGCATCATTAATTTCGGAGGCGGCTTCGCGAATTGAATGAATTAATTCATATACATAAATGAGAGGTCATCTCTATTAATAGGATGTTGAGTTACAGAGAAAGGGGGATGAATTAATTCGTTCAGTTTACGGAAAACCTATCGCGGATTTAAACGTTATACCTTCCGATGCATGCACCCCAATACCTTATAAATTATCCACCTTCAGGTTCCTAATTAATCGTGCTTTCAGGGTTTCTTCCGATATAAATCTGGGGGATGAATTAGAGAAAATTAAACATATTGCTATTGATAATGGATATCAGGTAAAATTAATTAACAAATTGATTCAGAATTCCTTTGATACTTCTAAAAGGAAAAATGAAAATATTAATGAAGTTAATATGAAAAAGGTTGTAGCAAATTATTTCCCGTGTTTCTTTGAACATATAAAAAATCATTTAAGAAATTTTGGTTTATGTTTGATCGCGAAGCCGCCTCCGAAATTAAAGATGCTTTTAATTTCAATCAATTTTAATCAATGGATATCCATTGATCCCTGCATTCAATTTACCTCTGAAATTGAGACCAATAACTGTCTTTCTTTCCTCGATGTCCTTGATATTCGTTCTGAAAATCACTTTCAAACTACCGTCTTTTGTAAACCTTTTGCTGCCAGTCTCCCACCTCATATGTATTCCTCTCATCCCCCTAACCAAAAAGTCGCTGCTTTCAATACTTTTGTTTTTCGGGCTAACTGTATTTGTTCCACTCGTCAGTTACTTAGTGCTGAACTTAATTACCTCAAAGCTATTGCTGTTGATCGTGGTTATTCCTCTAATTGATTCTATTTGTAAGAAATTGACGAAATCCGTCCATTCTGAAAAGCATTCTAATTCAAACTCTAATACTTCAGTTGTGTTACCATTTTTTTCCTAAAATCAGTCAGCAAGTTGCTAAAATTTTAAGAAGGTTTGATTTTAATGTTATTTTTTCTCCTGTTAATAAAATCACTTTTTCAAATCTCAAACACCCCGTTGATCGCCTAGATAACTGGGCTAACTACCAAATATCTTGCCAGTGTGGCCTTTCTTATATTGGCCAAACTAAACGTGCTCTTAGATTTCGTTTAAAAGAGCACGAAGGTTATGTTAAAAATCGAGAGCTTAAACGTTCTTCTATTGCTCAACATTTTTGGTCTTCTCAACATAGGCTCGATTTTTCCTCAGCCATCATTATCCAAAAATGTTCTTCTAACCTTGATCTTCATTTTTGGGAAGCTTACCATATCATTAAAAATTCTCACTCTTTAGTCAATGACTTATCTAGTACTCCTGATTTTCCACGTATTTGGAAAGCATTAATTTAATTTCCATTTTTTGGTTTCTTTTTCTCTCCTTCTTTGGTAGATGTCACTACTTGTCCACCCAGTTGTTTCCACTGCTTTTCTCTCATTGGTTGTTTTTGGCGCCATCGCTACCCGCATCGGGAATATAAGCCAGAGCGTCTCTGTCTATCATTTTGCTCAGCCTTGCTTTTTCTAGCACACTGTTCCTTTTTCCCTATCTTACACTGAAGAAGAATCTCGCCAGTAGATTCGAAACAGCTGTTTGCTGCTTTTCATGTATTATTTGCGCATTTTTAAACGTTGCTTTTTCTGCTTTTTAATATTGTTGAACAAAGGCTTTGTTTGCTACTTTTATATAGAAACATAGTTGCCATCTTGTACGGATTTTTGCTACCACAAAAAATTAACAGAAATTTCTGCCTTATTTAATTATCAACATTCACTGCGATTGAATTAGGCAAAATTCGATTAAATGTTAGCGGTGGCAAAAATCCGTACTAGTTGGCAGCTATGTAGGAATATAAGGATAAATGCGAGCCATTAAAATGTAAATACAGTTCTTTCAGGTACTATTGGCTATTTGTGTTAATATTTTTCTACTTAAGGCTGTTCTTAACTGATCTGCTCAACAAGCGCAAAACGTTTTGACATATTTACAAATTCATTTTTTAACGGAAAGATATACAATTGGAAAGCCTGGCCATGAAAGCGATTTGGAATTGAACTGTTTTTTTCATTTTCTGATCAACCAATTACCCATTGAGTTATAAGCGATTTCGATCACGTTACAAACACTTTTTTCGCCCGCTCTTGAGTGCTCTTTCTCCCTTCGCACGTAAATTCGGTTCAAAACGCCCACTTTGACATTATTTTCTGAAAGATCTATTGCGTTAGCAAAAAAAAAAAAAAAAAATAAAATAAAAATGGAAAAACAACTCAATTACATAGCTTCTGAACAACAACGCTAGCTAGCATTTTCGAATAAAAATAAATTAAAACTTATGTCAGAAAGTTGGCCTTTTGGATTTGAAAACATACTTAACTTAATCTTTGTATTCAATCAACATGCATTTGGACGATTCTATCATATGGAAAAGCAAGTAGTGGTACATGTAATAATAATAGCCTGTCATTATTGCCAAGATATTTTTTGTTTTCACATATGCTCATGAAGTGGCTCTATATACAGAATAAGAAAAATAGCTTTAAGAAACTATAAAATACACTTTGTTTTTGGTTATAGGAATATAAGAATAAATGCGAGCCATTAAAATGTAAATACAGCCCTTTCAGGTACTATTGGCTATTTGTGTTAATATTTTTCTACTTAACTTAATCTTTGTATTCAATCAACATGCATTTGGAAATGTTGGTTCTTCCATCATATGGAAAAGCAAGTGCTGGCATGCATGTAATAATAATAGCCTTTCCTTATTAACAAGATATTTTTTGTTTTCACATGCCCAGGCAGTGGCTCTATATACAGAATAAGAAAAATAGCTTTAAAAAACTATGAAATACACTTTGTTTTTGGTTATAGTAATATAAGGTGGGTGATTCGTAGAACACTCTATTCCCCCACACCTCCCCCGACGGGCGATAATTGCGCCAGTGTGGCAACCTTGGTATTTTCTTATGGCAAACCTAAGATTCCTCTTGAGAGAGCTGTTGATGTTTTAATCTCCTTGTTCTGTAAACTGCTTTCTAATTGGACGCTTATTTTTTGTAAAATGCTTTCTTATTGGACAAAAGAGGAGAATCATGGACTGTTTGAATATTTTTAGAAATACGTTACTGCCGGTCCAGTGGCGGTATTCTGCCCTTCTCGGAACGGGTGACTTTCTCGTAATGCGCCGACGAAGTGATAATTTCCAATTCTGCCCCTAACGTGTTGGAATTCTTTCCCATTTACCGGGGTTGCTTAGTCGTAATTCATCCGACTGCTGTAAGCAGCCGGAAAGCATTATTTGTGTCGATTTAAGATGACACTTATATATGCATCTCTTGTAAATGAGGATAGATAGACCTATTTTTTGTTAAATGTATATTCGCATTGTACTATTGTTATTATTATTTTTTTTTCAGTTTTGTTAGATTCATTACTAGAAATAGTTTTACCTTAAATTAATGTAAATTAATTGTGGGTGAAGCATAGTTTTTCAATTATTTGGCTGATATAGCTTGTATTTTAAAACTTGTATATATAAAAAAAATCTTTATGCTAAAATATATTTTTGAGATTAACTTATTGCACTAATCCAAAAGTGCAATTACAAATAGTTTTTGTTTAAATAATCCCTTGATTTTGATCTAAACAATAAAAAATATATAATTGTTAATGTAACATAATTATGAGTGAAACTTAATTTTCCAATTATTTGGCTAATATAGCTTGTCTTTTAAAACTTGTAAAAAAAAAAAAAAAAAAAAAAAAAAAAAAGCTTGAATTGAAAAAAATAGTCTAATAAAGTGTACTCAAATAATAATAAAAAAAAAGGACTCTATGATAAATTTATATTTGAGAACAGTAAAATTTACTGTATTAATTCAAAAGAGTAATTACAAATAGCTTTATTTAAATAATCCCTTGATTTTAATTTAAATATTAATAAAAATTGTATACCGTATATACTCGTGTATAAGTCGACCCCCCCCCCCCCAATTCTTAAGCAAAATTTTGAAAAAAATTGAATTTTCGTGTATCAGTCGAACCACATTTCTGGTAGCATGTTGAAAAATGATTTGTAATCGAGGATAAAAAAAAAATTATTAAATTTTCATTAAATTAGTAAATTTTTTACGTTTCTAATCAGATTTTTTTTTTTAATTCAATGTTTTAAAACTGTATAATTATGTATAACCGAAGAAGCTTAAACTTTTTTGAAACCTATTCTCACCAATTCAGTGATACTTAAAATAGAAAAAATTCTTTCAAAAATATATTAAAGTTTTATTTACAAGGGTAAACAACTTCTTAGACTGCTAAAATATAGTGCTTCTTTGTATTATAGGACTTGTGAGAAAGATATCTAGAAGCATTCTCAAGTTGGACTCTTTTTAAAAAGGGGATTAAAATGCTGAAAAGGAATGTATTGAAGGGTTTTCTGTCCCAAGAGAAAATGGGTGCAAAACAATTACAGGGATACTGAGCTTTGTTTGTCAGTCACTTGGAAATGGCCATTTTCCGCTTTTATCTCTCATGTAATTACTTAAAAGACTGAAAAAAATCGCAGACTAATCGGCTAATGGGCACCATTCGCCGATTAGTCTGCGATTTTTTTTTTTTTTTTTTTTTTTTTTTTTTTTAGTGTATAAGTCAACTCCGCATTTTCAACTCCCAAATTTTGTCTAAAATTATTCGACTTATACACGAGTATATACAGTAATTGTAAATGTAAAATAATTATTATGCGTGAAACATAATTTTTCATTTATTTGGCTGATAT
Organism: Maratus speciosus; assembly: GCA_963932465.1. Classification (NCBI taxonomy): domain Eukaryota; kingdom Metazoa; phylum Arthropoda; class Arachnida; order Araneae; family Salticidae; genus Maratus; species Maratus speciosus. The sequence goes on from OZ010799.1 coordinate 96,737,638, forward strand.
AGCTTGTATTCTAAAGCTTATATTAAAAAAAAAAAAAACCTTCATGCTAAAATATTTTTAGAAGATTAAAAATTGTACTAATCTAAAAGTGTAATTGCAAATAGTTTTTGTTTAAATAATCCCTTAATTTTACTCTAAGTAGTATTAAAAATTATATAATTGTATCTTAAAACTTCGTGTAAAGATTATTTATAACTCACCACCTATTAAAGCTTTACACACTGTTTATAGCGATATTGTATAATTCCTTTTCTATGAATCTATAAAAAATCAATCTATAATCATAGTGCCAATTAAAGGTCTCTTTTTAAAGCGGTCGCACGTAAACACACTTGTTCAATTTTCAGGTAAATAAACAGAACACATGTGTCCTTGGAAACGATTGGTCGAAATTCTAGAGGGTCTAGTCGAAACTGGTTAACCTTGAAAGGGAGAGGTTGAACGTTGCTGGCAAATTCCTTTTCTGGGGCAGAATTGGAAAGTGTTGAACATCGGTATGGATTACGTGAACGGGTTGTTCCTATTCCGTTTGTTCCGTTAAGGGCAGAATACTGCCACAGGATTGCTGCGTTGTGGTTGTATTTCACTGTGAACAGTTTTATATGTTGCAGTCGAATGATTTTTATTATTCGTTTTCAAATCTCGTATATTTTGAAACAAGTACAAATGCTTGAAAGGTGAGAATAAATATTCGATCGGTTATTTTTCTCTTATTTTTACCTGTATTTTTTAGCTTTGATTGAATTATGTATGAAAGAGAGGTTGATTGTTTCAAGATATGAATGACTAAAAATGATAGACTGAGTGATGCTTTTGAATGACATCCTAGAGTATAAGGTAAAATTATGAATAAAAAAAACGGGGGTTCAGAGTGCGAAACCCCCTGATTAAAAAAAAAGGCCCCTCTGGTTAAAAAAACAACACTGTTTTGCTCCCCTTACTGTTAACAAGCGTTCTTTTTTTAATAATTTGAGTAAGTGAAAATGGTATTTTTGATAAAATGTACTCCTTTAAAAAATGTATTTCGAACAAATTTGAATTGTTTTTTGGTATTTTTGATAAAACTAGGGGGTTCGGCCCCCTACGAGCTACGCTCGCCAATCCCCGTTCAGACACCGCAGTCTGTAAAAGCACACTAATTTGATTGGCTTTAAAACGATTTTGAAAGATTGGATTATAATTTAAAAAACCGTGGCGATCTCCCTATAAATGGGTTTCTATTCATTTTACTTCGATTGGAGGATTTTAAGGAAAAATCAGCTACTGTTAAAAGGTACAATGGCTGTTTTCGTCTTTGATTAAATAAAATCAGTTAAACATTTCAAAATAAGCTAATATAATAAGCAAATCTGCATCAAAAAGCCAATACATTTTACAAACACCAATGCCTTCTTTTGACGGAAACGACACAGAAGGTTAACGAATCTTAACTAAACCATTTAAGCAATTTCTTTATTTTCACAGATTTTTCTCTTTCGAATCATATTTTTTTGTTGATGACACTTCATTGTCAGCTTGTAATCTTTTTTATTTTTATTACATTACTAAATAATCGCTCGAAAGCAGTCTAAACGCGTTCAATAAAATTAATATTAATCTAGTTAATATAATCTCAAAATATCAAATTAATGTCTCGCGCAATTTTTAAATTTAAACTGTTTTGCAATATTACTTTTTGTTCATTTTACGTAATAAGTGTAATATGACGTAAATGTGACGTAATTTCTCCTATTTAAGACTTCTAACGCATGTTAATCCTTATAAAATTCACGTGTAAATATAGTTTTTATGAAGTAATTTTCAATAAGTTCCTGCTTTTCACACGTAATTATTTAATTCTAATTTGAAAGTTTTTTTTTCTGTTAATAATAGTCACGTGTAAATAAATTTTTAATTTGAAGCAAACATTATTATTTGGGCTGTTTATACATTTGGCAACAGTTTAAATTAATACCATTTCCCTAAAATAAGTAAAAAATATCTCTCAAAATGCTGAAAATTTAAATTTAAAATAGAAATAAAACCTCAAAACAAGAGTCAAATTAAAAAAGTGAATGCAGTCTGCACACCGGGAAATTTTAATGTATAAATGATCTAAAAATGAATTAATTCCCATGTATAGTTTTTGCTACTATAAAATTTTTTTAATGGAAAGATTTTGTCCAACTTTAGCATTAAATATCTCTTAAAATAATTATTCGATTTGAAAACTGTCTGCATCAGCGTGTTTACCAAACATTTCTCTATAATACCGCCGATTTTCATATTTTAAATGCAGTATTTTTCTTAATATTAACGGAGAAAATGGTCACAAAAAATTCAACACCGGCGGCGGCGGTGACAGCGTAAGTTACTTTTTTTTAGAATAGAGAGGTGTACGAAACAATTTGAAATTTTAAGTATTTGTTTATTTTCACTCAAAAATACAGGTAAAAATAACCGATCGAATATTTATTTTAATCTTTCAAGTTTCAAAATATACGAGAAGAGAAAAATAATAATTGTGCGTGCTGTGTCCGGATGTTGCAGCTCCGGGAGATAGTAAGCAAACACGCGCCAATTTGGCGATTTTTGAAATCGCGCCAAAGAAGTAGAGTGTTCTCCGGGCGCGCCTATAAGGATAAATGCGAACCATTAAAATGTAAATACAGTTCTTTCAGGTACTATTGGCTATTTGTGTTAATATTTATCTACTTAAGGTTGTTCTTAACTGATCTGCTCAACAAGCGCAAAACGTTTTGACATATTTACAAATTCAATTTTTAACGGAGAGATATACGATTGGAAAGCCTGGCCATGAAAGCGATTTGGAATTGAACTGTTTTTTTCATTTTTTGATCAATCAATTACCTATTGAGTTATAAGCGATTTCGATCACGTGATAAACACTTTTTTTCGCCCGCTCTTGAGTGCTCTTTCTCCCTTCGCGCGTAAATTCGGTTCAAAACGCCCACTTTGACACTATTTTCTGAAAGATCTATTGCATATGCAAAAAAAATGGAAAAAACAACTCAATTACGTAGCTTCTGAACAACAGCACCAGCATCCATGCATTTTCGAACAAAAATAAATTAAAACTTATGTCAGAAAGTTGCCCTTTTGGATTTGAAAACACCCTTAACTTAATCTTTGTATTCAATCAACATGCATTTGGACGATTCCATCATATGGAAAAGCAAGTAGTGGCATGCATGTAATAATAATAGCCTGTCATTATTGCCAAGATATTTTTTGTTTTCACATATGCTCAGGCAGTGGCTGTATATACAGAACAAGAAAAATAGCTTTAAGAAACTATAAAATACACCTTGTTTTTGGTTAAAGGAATGTAAGAATAAATGTGAGCCATTTATGATGGCCCGGTTCGGTATTCCACGATATTGATGAAGAAAGAACACAAGATATAATCAAAGCAGAGAGGTCTAAGCTGGGATATGATTAACTAAGTTTACTATTTACATAAGATTACACAGTTACAACACACGCACACATAATATAACATAATAATAATATTCGAATTACATATTTCACAAGAGAGAGTTCGAACACAACCATTCAAGAAAAGTACCTCCTCTCTCTCTCCTCTGGCTGTTGCCATTCCGAGTTTCCTAAAGTCTTTCGACCACGGAGTATAGGCAACTTTCACACCTTCCCTCCAGTATCTACATGTTGGACGGTGTCCCACACTGTGAAACTACTCTTTAAAGTCTTAACACAAGTCTTACTTAAAAAGTCCTAATTAAAAAGTTCTATTTAAAAAGTCCTTCACCTGTCCCATCGAGAGCATTTACTTAAACTACTTAAGATATATAAATTCTTATACACTATATACTAAAAATACACATATTACAAATACACATTATCCAGTATATAATAATGAAATAATACAAAATATATATATACAGATTTTTTTTCTACTCATAAATGCGAGATAAAGCATCTGCCACGACATTAGAACTTCCTGGTTTGTGAGCAATAGAAACCTGATAGCGAGATAGTGCCAACGACCATCTCTGTAATCGAGCGTTCTTAGGAGTTCCTCTGTTAAGTATTTTAGAGGATTATGATCCGTATGCAATATTATGGTGGTTCCATAAGTCCACATTTCGAATCTCCCAAGTGCCCAGATTACAGCATATGCTTCTCTTTCAATTGTGCTCCACTTTGATTGAGTTGGAGTTAGCTTTTGACTGGCAAAGGTTATGGGCTTTAACATGCCGTCTTTGTCCCTTTGCATTAAACAGGCACCAATACCCGATATGGAAGCATCGGTGTTTATTTCGAACGGTTTGGACATGTCTGGGGTATAAAGGTTTGTAACTTCACATAAGCTTTCCTTTAACTTATTGAACGACTTTTCAGCATCTTCCGACCATGGAATATCATTTGGAACAGTTTTTCTGGTCAGATCTGTCAAAGTCTTTGCAAAGTACAAGTCCTTAAAGGAAACTATAACTTCTTTACCCTCAGTGTCAATTTTGTATTTGCTTTCTTGTTTAACCTTCTGAACAGAATTAATATCATACTTTATAGCTTCTTTCTCAATTTTCAGAGTCTCCAGGATACTACAATACAACTTAAGATAAAATTGAATACCTTTTTCTTTCATTCCTTTAACTGAATCAACAGTATCTTTCAATTCTCTTTTTTTCATGGAAATTTTTGTTTCTAGATCTTTTTTCTTCTTCAAAACAATGCTTTTCATCATTTTTTTTCTCATATTTATCGTACCAATTATCTTTTTATTTTTGTAAGTAAGATCTTCCTCAACTTCTTCCATTTTGACTTCATAATCACGATTAACACGCTCCAGAGTCTTTGATTTAGTTTCTATCTCATCTTCATTCTCAGTATTCTCTTCCGAATATTTGACAATATTAAAATCTTCATTAAAGTCAAACATTTTTTCAATTGTTACAGATTCATCCATAACTTCTTGCTCAATCATAGATCTTCTTTTAAATTTCCAATTTTCTTCTCTTTTAACTTCATAATACTTAATAAACACTTTACATGTAATTTTTGGAAAATTTTCACTAATAACATTTTTGTCAGAATATTTCTCTTTCAGTAAACTTCCAAGTATTTCAATTGTTCTTGATTTTACATTTTCTTCTACATTTTGCATTTTTATTTCATCCACAAGTTTAATTTTTTCCATGTTAAAGGCTGAAATCATTCTAGGAATTCCAGTCCTAACAAAAACTTCAATAAACGCTTCGCAAGCTGCTTTTGCTGTCAATGATTTAATAGGGACTGCTTCAGGCCAACGACTATGTTGATCCATAATAGCCAGAACATACCGATGACCTCGAGAAGACTTCGGCTCAATTGGTCCTAAAATATCTGCATTTACAACTTGAAATGGGAGTTCTGGTCTTCCGACCCCTTCAATAGGTGTTCTGTCTGTTACTTTTGTTTTTCTGCGCATTTGACAATCATGGCAAGCTGCGCATAGCTGTTTTACTTCTTTTGGCATTCCTTCCCACCTAAACGACATAGCAATTCTATCTCTTGTTTTCTTAGCAGCTAAATGCCCACCAGTTGGTGTTTCATGTGCTAATTTCAAAATTTCTTGTCTTCTACAGGCGGGTACAACAAGTTGAACATAATTTTGTCCTCCAACTTTGCCTCTATGATGCAACAAATCGGATTCTACCCAATAATTATTTTTCTGCTGTTTTGCATCTTCAAAGCATTTTTCTAATGTAGAACAAGCCAATTGCTCCTTTTTCAACAATTGCGCTTGTGAAACGGAACAACTTTCCTTTTGGTCCTCGTTACCAACATTTTCGGGCAAAACAGTTGCCTCGACCGGAGTAGGAATCAGTTCCAAATCTGAAGCTTCTTTGTCTTCATCTTCATTATTTAGATTTGTTTCCAGGTTTCCTTCTGGACACCTTCCCTCCACATTGAATACAGATTTTTCTTTATTTTCTTCAACCGGGGTGATATCTACCTCATCCCGTAAATACAACTTCTGCTGTTCTTTTAACAGAGCGAAAACCTTGGGAGTGATCAAAGCTTCTTCGTGTAATCCTTCCACTACCGCAACCTGTACTCGTACATACGGAATAACCTCATCTTCTGTCCGAAGAGTGAGCGGAATGGAAACAAGCTTTGCTTCTACAGGACTCCCTATTGCGGGTCTCAAGAATACTTTTCCACATGACTGTAAATACTCTTCCGGCACCACCGACTTCCGCAGCACTGTAATCTCCGCACCACTATCGATGATTCCCTGAAACTTCTGGTTACCGATTCCTAGATCTACCTTAAGGAGTCTCCCATCTGTTTCTTCCACCGGAATATTCACATTCAAACAAATTGCATTTAGACCCTTTTTCTCAAGATCGCTTTTGGAAGTTTTTCCTCCATCTTGTTTTACTGTATTCAATTTGGAACAATGTTTCTTCACATGCCCTTCCTTACCACATGCGAAACAGGTATATTTTGTGCGAAATTCTTTCTTTTCTCGTTGCACTCCGAAAGATGCTTCAGTCTTGGGTTCAAATTTCGGTTTACCATCTCTCATATCTTTTTTTGATTCCGAACTGTAATTATTCCAACTTTGATTTCGAGAGTTAGATAAATTTTCTTTGGAAATTCTTTTCTTTTAAAACTGTCGGTAATGCTCTCGTAATCATCAAGTTTTTCTGCCAATTCTAACGGCGTGGTAAATGTGAGCCAATTTTCTAAGAAATGTTCTCTTATTTCTACAGGCACACGAAATTTTAATTGTTCGGTTAATATTAAGTCTTTTAATTGCTGGAAAGTGTTAATATTTAATTCTGTGATCCATTCGGTAAAATAACTCAAAAGCTCTTGTGTATAATTTCTCCATGATTTTTCACGTGTTTTGTGATGTTTGTAAAAACATTGTTTTAATTTTTCACTGTTTAACTTGTATCGCTTTAAGATAAGAGTTTTTACAAAATCGTAATTAATTGCATCTTCCGGGGGTTCTCTAGCTAGCATATTTGCAATTTCCACCGGTAAAACTGCCAATAAGTAAGCTACCCAGTCTTTCTTCGGTACTTGTGCCATTTCCGCTCTTCTTTCAAAATTTATCAAAAATAATCCCATCTCATCACGTTTTTCATCAAACTTCGGGACAATCTGTGCTAATTGAATTTTTGGCGGTATCTCAATTTTCGTTTCATTTCTTTGTTCCGGAAATTTCTGCAATTGTTCCAGTTTTTTCATTTCCAATTCATGTTCTTTTGCTTCCCTGGCATTCGCTCCTCCCTCTCTTCTTGCCGTATTTTTTCTTCCCTTTCTTCTTGACGTCTCGCTTCTTGACGTATTCTTTCTTCCTTCTCCATTTCTTCTTTCTTTTTCCTTTCTTCAATTACAGAACTCAAAAATCCCTTAACAAATTCCTCTTCGTAGTCTTCCACTTCTAGTATAGCTTTTTTTAGATCTATAATTTTTAAATTTTCGACATCCTGAACTCCAAGTTCAATCGCTACTTACTGTAAATCTTCTTTTCTACTACCTTTGCTTAAAAACGCCATATTTGAGAAAAAAAAATCGAAGCAATCAGCAATATTCAAACAGTGTTTCTACCCTAATTGGAACTTTCCCTAAGAACGCCTTAAACCAAATTTAATTTAAACCTGAACATTCTTTTGTAAATAACCCCTCAAATTGAATGAAATTTATTTTATTTAAATACTTATATTAGTATTACTGACTAAATTAAAACACATTTGCGCAATAATAACAAAATATATATATATATAGAAAACAATTTTTGCAATAATTAAAATATACTTTTACCAATATGTCAAGTTAAAAAAAAAATAAAATATTTGCGTTCTCACAAAATAAGAATTTGTCAATGCTTTGCGTATTAATTTTTAAATACATCCTTCAAAAATACACAATACATTAACAATTTTCTTTTTAACACTTCAATCTCTTACTAAATTATATTTCAAAACGAACCAAATATTTATAAATCTCAATATTAAATTAACACCTTTTAATTAAATTAAATTCCATCCAAGATATGGAAATCTTTTTCTTTATCTTGATTTAAAACACAAATTAAATCTCTATATTTCCTTTCAATTGGTAAATCGAAAATAAGCAACAACAAAAACCAAAACAAACAAATGCTTAATATTCTGCCACAATTATAAATAAATAAACAACCCAATCCGTAATAATCAAATTTATACATTATCAGTTTCACTGAACTGAACAAAGATTACTAAACTTTTATTGCAAATTTAATCTGAATGAGCCATTTCAAAGAATTCCAGAATAATACGTAACAAAACAAACAAACAAAAAAAAAAAAACACTTCCTCTACATACTTTGGAATAGCACCTTTTTATCTTAATCACAAAGATAAAAGAATAAATAAAAAACATTTGAAATACATCTGTTTCTTTTTTTTTTTTTTCCAAACGATAATTTACTTAGGTAACACTTTTAGTTATTCTAGTGAAAAGTTTATTCTTAGAGAATAAATAGCTTCATAGACAGACGTGTTATGAACTTTTAAAATGACAATTTAAACTCATTTTTATGTTTCTTTTTCTTTTCTTTTCTTTTTTTTTTTAACACAATAACTAGAAAATATTTATTTAAATAACAGAATTTAAGCTTTCATGCTACACATAGTTATTTTTAAACACCATTCTATCTGAACATTCGATCAATTTAACAATCATGATACATAATTCTGCATTCATATTATGAAATATACCATAAAAATATAATTCTTAAGTATACTTTTCAAACTTAATTACTGATAAAATACCATGTTTATTCCATTAATTGAATAAATATTAACCCGTTGTTTCGAAACATAATATAAAACATATACACATTAAATAACTATATTTTACTAACATATATTTAAAATATGCTCTCGATAGGAAAGAAAAAAAAATACCTGTATGATAGTTAGGATAGCCATCAAACTCTCGTTGCTGTCAATCAAATACTATCGACGCAATATTATTCACTTAGATTAGGGGCACATCTTTCTTGCTTTAACCACAATATTTATTATACGATAACATTTTATGCTGCAGTAACACTGCTGTTGATTTTTAAAAGCTGTAGGATCACCAGTAGAAGTAGGATCACCATCCTAGTCGTCTGCGTCATTATGATGGCCCGGTTCGGTATTCCACGATATTGATGAAGAAAGAACACAAGATATAATCAAAGCAGAGAGGTCTAAGCTGGGATATGATTAACTAAGTTTACTATTTACATAAGACTACACAGTTACAACACACGCACACATAATATAACATAATAATAATATTCGAATTACATATTTCACAAGAGAGAGTTCGAACACAACCATTCAAGAAAAGTACCTCCTCTCTCTCTCCTCTGGCTGTTGCCATTCCGAGTTTCCTAAAGTCTTTCGACAACGGAGTATAGGCAACTTTCACACCATTAAAATGTAAATACAGCCTTTTCAGGTACTATTGGCTATTTGTGTTAATATTTTTCTACTTAACTTAATCTTTGTATTCAATCAACATGCATTTGAGTGATTCCATCATATGGAAAAGCAAGTGGTAGCATGCATGTAATAATAATAGCCTGTCATTATTGCCACGATATTTTTTGTTTTCACTTATGGCCAGGCAGTGGCTCCATATACAGAACAAGAAAAATAGCTTTACGAAACTATAAAATACAATATGTTTTGGTTATAGGAACATAGTTGCCAACTTGTACGGATTTTTGCTACCACAAAAATTTAACAGAAATTTCTGCCTTATTTAATTATCAACATTCACTGCGATTCAGCGATTGAATTAGGCAAAATTTTCTACTAAATCTTAGCGGTAGCAAATATCCGTACAAGTTGGCAGCTATGTAGGAATATAAGGATAAATGCGAGCCATTAAAATGTAAATACAGTTCTTTCAGGTACTATTGGCTATTTCTGTTAATATTTTTCTACTTAAGGCTGTTCTTAACTGATCTGCTCAACAAGTACAAAAAGTTTTCTCATATTTACAAATTCATTTTCTAACGGAAAGATATAAAATTGGAAATTCTGGCCATGGAAACGATTTGGAATTGAACTGTTTTTTCCATTTTTAGATCAATCAATTACCCATTGTGTTATAAGCGATTTCGATCACGTGGCAAACACGTTTTTCGTCCGCTCTTGAGTGCTCTTTATTCCTTCGCACAGAAATTCGGTTCAAAACGCCCACTTTGACACTATTTTCTGAAAGATCTATTGCGTTTGCAAAAAAATGGAAAAACCAGCACAATTACATAGCTTCTGAACAACAACACCAGCTAGCTCCATGCATTTTCGAACGAAAATAAATTAAAACTTATGTCAGAAAGTTGCCCTTTTGGATTTGTAAACACCCATAACTTAATCTTTGTATTCAATCAACATGCATTTGGAAATGTTGGTTCTTCCATCATATGGAAAAGCAAGTAGTGGCATGCATGTAATAATAATAGCCTGTCATTATTGCCAAGATATTTTTTGTTTTCACATATGCCCAGGCAGTGGCTCTATATACAGAACAAGAAAAATAGCTTTAAGAAACTATAAAATACACTTTGTTTTTTGTTATAGGAATATAAGGAGGGTGATTCGTAGAACACTCTACTCCCCCCCCCCCTACCCGACGGCCGATAAATGCGCCAGTGTGGTAACCTTGGTATTTTCTTATGGCAACCCTAAGATTTCTCTTGAGAGAGCTGTTGATGTTTTAAACTCCTTGTTCTGTAAACTGCTTTCTAATTGACGATTATTTTTTTGTAAAATGCTTTCTTATTGGACAAAAGAGGAGAATCATGGACTGTTTGAAATTTTTTAGAAATACGTTACTGCCGGGCCAGGATTGCTGCGTTGTGGTTGTATTTCATTGTGAACAGGTTTATATGTTGCAGTCGAAGGATTTTTTTATTCGTTTTCAAATCTCGTATGCAGTAGAACCTCTTTTATCCGAAACTCTTTTAACTGAAACTTTCGGTTAACCTAAATCCATTTTTAAAGATTGTTTATTTTTAATATAACATTCTTTGTGTGCAAAACCCATTTTTGAGGCTTTTTTTTTACTATGGCATTCGTTAAAGCGAAGAAGAGGACAACGATCTGGGCGAAGAAAACGAACAAATTATCAATTTTTTTGAACATTCAAAATCTTTTGAATGTTTGGCAAAAGGTTTGGCATGGCTGGAGCAGCAGAAAGATACCTGTGATACCCTGTGATACTCGTGAAGTGATAGTACAAAAAAAAAAAAACTTTGTGATAGAGCTGCAAAGCAGAGGCAATCGAACCTGCGACAAACAAAACTTTTTTTCGAACCCTTGTGAAATATGTAAAAGGTACTTAATTTCAAAATTAAAATGCAGGTAATTTATTCTTGTTTCTATTTTTCTATTGGTTTATTTTTATTAAGCACTTGTTACCATAATAAGAATCAGCGCATATATTTGTCCTTCATCATATAATTGAAGCCTTCTCGATTATCCGAAAATTTCGATTTTCCGAAAGAGGGTCGGTCCCAATTACTTCGGATAATCGAGGTTCTACTGTATTTTGAAACAAGTACGAATGCTAGAAACGTGAGAATAAATATTCGATCGGTTATTTTTCTCTTATTTTTACCTGTATTTTTTAGCTTTGATTGAATTATGTATGAAAGAGAGTTTGATTGTTTCAAGATATGAATGCCTAAAAATGATAGATTGAGTGATGCTTTTGAATGACATCCTAGAGTATAAGGTAAAATTATGAATTAAAAAAAAAAAACGGGGGTTCAGAGCCTCCTGATTAAAAAAAAAAGGCCCTTCTGGTTAAAAAACCACTGTTTTGCTCCACTACTGTTAACAAACTTTCTTTTTTTAATAATTTGGGTAATTGAAAATTTTATTTTTTGGTACTTTTGATAAAATGTATTCCTTTAAAGAATGTACTTGGAACAAATTTGAATTGTTTTTTGGTATCTTTGATAAAATGTATGAAAAAATTAGAAATTTTAAGTATTTGTTTATTTTCACTCAAAAATACAGGTAAAAATAACCGATCGAATATTTATTTTAATCTTTCAAGTTTCAAAATATACCAGAAAAGAAAAATAATGATTTTGCGTGCTGTCTCCCGATGTTGCAGCTCCGGGAGATAGTACGCAAACAAGCGCCAATTTGGCGATTTTTGAAATCGCGCCAAAGAAATAGAGTGTTCTCCGGGCGCGCCTATAAGGATAAATGTGAACCATTAAAATGTAAATACTTTCAATTAAATCAAATTAAAATGTAATAACTTTCAGGTACTATATTTCTGTTAATATTTTTCTACTTAACTTAAACTTTGTATTCAATAAACATGCATTTGGACGATTCCATTATATGGAAAAGCAAATGATGGCATAGAAGTAATAATAATAGCCTGTCATTATTGCCAAGATATTTTTTGTTTTCACATATGCCCAGGCAGTGACTCTATATACAGAACAAGAAAAATAGCTTTAAGAAACTATAAAATACACTTTGTTTTTAGTTATAGGAATATAAGGATAAATGCGAGCCATTAAAACGTAAATACAGTTCTTTCAGGTACTATTGGCTATTTGTGTTAATATTTTTCTACCTAATCTTTGTATTCAATCAATATGCATTTGCACAATTCTATCATATGGAAAAGAAAGTGGTGCCATGCATGCAATAATAATCAATACAAAAACCCTTAACCGGTAAAAGTTTGACGCAAAGCACTTTACTTCATGGCTATACAAATCTGAAATATGGGTCTTAAAAATTCTGATATCAAATTTTGAGTGACGCTGTGCTATTAAAATGAATTTATATATATATATATATATATATTTAATTTTTCTTTTTTGTTGTATTTATTTTTAATCAGTGATGCTTTTTCATTCAAAATATGAGTTTTAAAAGATACGATATCAAAATTCAAGGGACGCTGTGATCTGACTTAAAGGTTTGTTAAAAAAATTACCTTACAAATACTTATGTTTTGTCTTCTGAAATATATTTAGACATTGAAACATTTTTTTTCAATACACTATCAAATATGTCATACTTTTTCTCAGCTGATGTTATGTATTAAATGTATTTAATTCAACAAATTCATTTATCTTTTGCGTCACGCTATCCAGAACCATCCGTAAAATTTGTGTAAACGTTTATTTTGCGTCATGGTATCCAAACTAAGTGAATTGTATGCAAATAGATAGTGTGACGCAAAGAAAACATTTACACAAATGTTACCGATGTTTCTGGATAGCGTGACGCAAAAGATAAATGAATTTATTGAATTAAATACATTAAATATGCCATATTTAATATGTCATACATCAGCTGAGAAAGACTATGACATATTTGATAGTATATTGAAAAAAAAGTGTTTCAATGTCTAAATATATTTCAGAAGACAAAATATAAGTATGTGTAAAGTAATTTTTTAACAAATCTTTAAGTCAGATCACAGCGTCCCTTGAATTTTGATATCATATCTTTTAAAACTCATATTTTGAATGAAAAAGCATCACTGATTAAAAATAAATACAACAAAAAAGAAAAATTAAATATATATGTATAAATTCAATTTAATAGCACAGCGTCACTCAAAATTTGATTTCAGAATTTTTAAGACCCATATTTCAGATTTGTATAGCCATAAAGTAAAGCGCTGCGTTAAACTTTTAACCCGTTAAGGTTTTTTGTATTGATATCATTACTTTTTTGAGGTTTAGGATCAAAAGATTAAAAAGTACATCTTTATGGATAAAATTTCCTAGAAACAAAATAAACTTAATGAAATACCAAAATTTTACAAAAAGTGCATGAAAAATAGAATACATTTTTCAGGAACTAAAACACACAACCCTACAAAAACATATTAAAAAAAAAGCTAATTAAAATATACAATACTTTTTATTGACACACATTTATAAGAAAAATGTCAAAATACATAACATGTAAATATTAAAATTAAATAAGTATTATATATATATATATATTAATTTACAAGAGAAAAACATAAAAAACTGCCTAATATTCATAAGATATTGATTGACAGTTTTATAAATCTGAACTCAAAATTTAGTCCAACAACTTCATATAGTGGTTAATAGATATATGTTGATAAAAAACTTTCCTCATTTTCTGAAGAACGTTCAATCCTGAGACATATGTACATCTGACGACATAGCAAATTGGATTAAGCTGTCCACCTGGTTAAGCTATGATAATATATCACTATGGTGCAAGAAGTTCAACCAAGACAAGACTGACAAAATTTCTGAGTATCTACAGGCATAAGAAAATGTGTTCCATGGCTTGCATTAGGACAAAGAAAATGACGTTTTACAATACAACAATTAAAAGCTCTTGATAGTAAATAGCTATTATTTAAGTATAAAGAGCAGAATTAAATATCGGTTTAAAATATTTTATAGACTGGAACCAGTACTGAGATTGAAGGTCTTGCACCATGTATATCCTTAAAAATTTTCCAAATTGGGTAAATCATCTTCAATATAAGTACTATCCACAGGAAATGAGGACATATGATGACCTTAATTTGTGTTAAATATAAAAAAATCCTACCATGGACATATATATATTTAAAAAATATTGGGAACGACTAATCAACAAAGGAAAAAATATGGTACATAAAATTGATGAATGAGTTTCGTTGGCAAGACAAAAATGCAAATATTATTGCCTATAGACAAATTTCTCTAATTTTTGAGTAATTTAACAAAATTCTCTTTGCAGATTGATAAACGTCCCTGATTTTTCCATGATTCCCTGATTTCTAGATTCTGTAGGCATCCTGTATACACACTACACTGGTGGACAAAACTTAAGGACGAGTCACAAAATGCCAATTTTCATTCACGCGAATACTCAAAAGGAAGTAATAGAATTCAAATAATTACTATCACTGCAGGACAACTTGTCCATATAACATCTCATTCAGGTCACACATGGTCACAAGAGTCACAGTCACTACGGCGAAACAAAAAATAGGAAATTCCATACGTCTCTAACATGAGTCTCAAATGATTACTATATGTGACTCCACTGACAGGTCACTGTGACTGCTGCTTTGTGGCGAGTCACCACGTGACTTTACAATGTCGTTTCATTGAGACTCTCTGTGACTCTCATCTGGAGACTCAATTTCAAAGTCATTGTGAACGTTGCAGTATGATAAATCAACAAATAATGTCACATTAAAGTCACATGGTGACTTTCTGTCACATGACTTAGTCAAATGGTGACAGAAACCCTACTGTGAAGTCACCACTGTGAAAAGTGGTGAAAAGTCACCATGTGACTTTAATGTGACATTATTTGGTGATTTATCATAATGCAACGTTCACAATGACTTTGAAATTAAGTCTCCAGATGAGAGTCACACGACAGTCTCAATGAAACGACATTATAAAGTCACCTGGTGACTCGCCAGAAAGCAGCAGTCACAGTGATCTGTCAGTGGAGTCACATAGTAGTCATTTGAGACTCATAAAAGATACGTATGGAAATTCCTATTTTTTGTTTCGCCGTAGTGACTGTGACTCTTGTGACTATGTGTGACCTGAATGAGATGTTATATGGACTAGCTGTTCTGCAGGGATAGTAATTATTCGAATTATATTATTTCCTTTTGAGTATTCACGTGAATGATACCTTCAGGGGTTGGGCATGAATCACGGAAGCAGAGGGGGGGGGGAGGAAAAGAGAGCGCCCTTAAAGCTGAAAAAGAAGAATTTTGGTCACTTTTTGCAATTTTTTTATCATTTGGCTCCCCTTTAACGAAAAACTTATATCTGCCCTTGTGTGTGTGTGGGGGGGGGGGGGGGGGCTCAAATCGGGGGGCCGGGGCAGTTGCCCTCCATGCCTCTGCATTAGTCAGGCCCTGTATATAGTAAAACATTATCCCAAAACGTTATCTAATAAACAGTATAAAATCCACCGAAGACCATCCAGTAGAATCTTTTAAAAAGGCTAATCCTTCAAAGTCGGGTCATCTGATTATAAAAATTCTCCCAATAATTTTGTAGCTGAACAACGTAGAACGATATGCAATGTACTAAAACCTTCCCTGAAAAATTATCTAATTAACAGTGTAAGTCCCCTCAAAAATCCATACGAAACAGCTCAAAGTTATAAGCAGCTGAAAGAAAATCCCATTTGCATTTTATATTTATAGTAGATAACATGGTATCCTCATCTCTGTTCAATGTACACAGAAAAGCTTATCCAATACTACGACCGCACAGGCGTATCCAAAATCTCGCCCACACGTAGGCTTCTCCTACAAGACGCTTCTCAAGGAAAAGCATACCGTGTTTACAGCACGACTAACACCTTTCAACTGTAATATGATTCTCCTGCTATCCCCCTGCATTCCTTACTCCGACTTCTTTCTTCAATCTCTTGGGTCTTTCCCTCTATTTTTATGGGCAACCCTACGTGTCGCTGTTGATCACTTATCATCATGTCATCAAGCAAGGTTATCCTCTGTTCATAAAATCTTCCTTTTACTGCTACATACCTTCCTGTGGTACCACCCACATTCCAGTAGACAAAAACCCATTTTCTGGAATTTCCTTTCATATCTTTAACTCATTTTAATCACGTAGATAAGAAAATGTATTACACATACTCAAGTTCGTAGATAATAAAATACAAATAAATATATATATTTAAAAAAAATGTAATTTAATAGATTACAACGACCATTTGGAATTATTATTATTATTATTATTATTATTATTTTTGACTTAATATTTACTTAGTTTTAATTTTGGGGCATTTCGACAAGAGAAGCTGAGAAAGATAAGAGGTTAAAAATCGAAAGTAGTTCCACCAAATCATCCACAGATCGCGACAAATCACCTTCGTAACAAAATTTAAACGAAAAATCTAAATTTCGTCCACCAAATTCCGTCGCATCCTCTTCAACAACAGATCGCAAAGATCAAACTTCAGACGACCAAAACCTTCATCGATAAACTCTCCAAGTCCCGTTTCGAGAAGAAAAACAGTTTACAAATCGAAAGCAGTTCCACCAAATCATCCACAGATTGCGACAAATTACCTACGTTGAGCTCAATTTTTCCCGGTTAGAATCGACCAATTGTAAATCGCCGTGGCTAGTGGATTGGAGCCCCTCGAGACATGGCCTTTTACTATCAATCGATTAAACATTAGATTGCTTCCTTTTTCGCGTTCGTCTTTTATTCTGTAATCGATTTTTATGGGCTACATAATCAGTTGAAGACCTCGATTTTCATGGGCTACATAATCAGATAAAGACCTCGATTTTCATGGCCTACATAATGAGTTGAAGACATCAATTTTTGCTTTGCAAGACGATTGTCATTTGGGCGTCGCTCTTTGGCTTTGGATTTTTCCATACTTGATAATTTGCGCCTAACCCATTTTGTAACTTTTTAAATTTTCAACGATTTTATGCCTTTCGATTACCTATTCAAACAATTTTTAACGATTTTATGCCTTTCGATTACCTATTCAAACATTTTTTTACGATTTTATGCCTTTCGATTACCTATTCAAATAAAAATTCATCTAAAAGTAAAGAACATCGTTGAATTTCGTTAAAAAAAAATAAAATAAAATAAAATAAAATGCGAGCATCATTTGGTCCCATCATCGACCGAAAACAGCAACCACTTCCAAATGGTTAATAAAGGAAATAAATTTCATTAAACTGTAATTTAAAATTACGACGTCAGGAAACTCACAGACTGCCTCCAATATAATGAAATTGGTATACATTACTGAAGTGAAAGGCAACATGCTTTACATAGAGATAGAGACGGATATCCTAAAAAGGACTGACTGATTTTAAAATTCAATAACTCGCAAACAGTGACAGATATTTAAAAAATTCTTGCAGGAGAGTTATGTATGATGTCAGGAGTTTTTTCTTATCGTGATTCTCGAATTTAGTTCGAATTACAAACAATAGATGGCGTTGCGATTAATAGACTCTAAATTCAGGCTCAATTTTTGGTATTTCGGGACCCACTCAATACATTTTAATCTCCTTTTTCCGCATGGATGAAGAGAAAGGCCAAAAAATCGAGCCTGTATTTAGCGCCTATTGCTTGCAGCGCCATCTATTGTTTGTAATTCGAACTAAAATCGAAAATCGCTGTAAAAAAACTTTTGTCCTTATGCACTCTAAATAAAACGGAGTGGCTATTCTCCGGAGGAGGGAATAGTCACTCTACTGTAGAGCCAAAATATGCCCAACCTCTTTAGAGTGACTATTCTTCACTCTGAGCAAAAGTGAAATTTTTTACTCTCTGAAAGAGTGAATAGTCACTCCTGGGAAGTGAATATTCACTCTAAACAGGGGTGGATAATCACTTTTTCGGAAGAGTGACTATTCACTCTTGCTAAAGGAGTGCGGTTTTTTAACCCCTGGTAGGAGTGAATAGTCACTCTTTCATTAATTTGTTTTTTCAATTTTTTATGTAGCCGATTCTTTTTTTATTTTGCTTTTATGGTAATTTTAAAAGAATCACATCATTTACAGCATGCAATGAAAATAGATACAAGCGTGGTAAAGATTGGAATAAAATACTTTATTAGCAATATTTATTTAATTCATAGTTTGTAACACTAATTGAACTTTTAAGGAAAAATTCAGTTAAAGTTACATACGAATTTAAATTAGATTACTGATAGAAATAAATTAAAATATTTTATTCCAATCTTATCCTTTGTGTTTGCTTTTACTGCATGCCCTATAAAGATATTACTTTTAAAGTTTTATTAATAACTTTTTAATAGGTGGATGTTATATGTTTAACAATGTTTGATTTGATTTTAATTTTTGTTTTAAATATAAAATCGTATTTTTTCCTTAAATTATTGCTATTTTTGCAAAGTCCTATTGTTCTAAAATATTTTAAATTTTTCCATTTAAAAACAATGCTTATAAACTCACATCTTTTAAAAATAAGTTTTAAGCATGATTTAAATATTAAGAAGGTATATATAGATTTTATCCGCTGACACTTGCTTTTGTTTTATTTAATATGAACATGGTGTCTAAATTTTAAGTTCTCTGGAATATGTATATATTTTTCTTTTAAACATATTCCTTAACTTAATCATGATTTCTAATTTTCGTCCGTTATTGCTGAAAAATGGAATTAATACAATGCTTATTAATGAAACGTCACGATAAGCCATATTTAATTTAATTTTTTTATTCGCGTAGATATTGTATTTTGTGAATATGAGCAAAATAAATTTTATATGTTTTATAGGAAAAGATTGACCTCGGAAATAGAAACAAGTTGGAAATTGCTCGTCAAACGTGTCAAATGAGGTGCGTTCGTGCTATAACTAATTTTATAAATATTTGTTTGCACCGCATATTGTACTGAATCTATATTTTAGTGAACTTTATAAGTGCAAATCAATTTCATTCTGATCGAAAGACTGTAACATCATTAAAATGCACTTGAAATATTTTTTTCCCTTTGATCTTAATGTAGCGGAAAGCTTTTGACTGTCCCTGTAATTAAACTGTACATCCGATTTTCATAAAATTTGAAACGACTCGACAAAATTTTGCAACAATTATATAGGGTAGATGTGCCAGTGATTTACACCCTTAAGGAATTTCTTTTAAAATTATTTTATTTATTAATCGTTATAATTATTATATTCGCAGTTTTTTCAATATTATATTAATCTATCAACAATATATAACCATTCTTATAATCTCATTTCCCAATATGAATCGAAATTTAATTTTAAATAACAGAAATATATCAAAACACCCAAAAGCCCAATAATGGACACCATCTGTCCTAGTAATGGACACACTCTGTTCCAGTAATGGACACCCCATAAAAAGTAATAAATATAATTGTTTTTATAACTGTATTTAGAACCAGAATTTAATGAATACATACTAATGAAACAAAATAGTTATTTTCAAATAAATTTAACAATAAGGATACCAATAATTAATCAAATATTTGTGATAATCATTTACTGTTTGCATCAATTATTGTAATTATCAGAAGATCAATGTTTTAATTATTTTAGATGGATAGTTTAAAATACTAAATATCAGGCAATTACAGCTATCAAATTATTGAAACAATGGGGGATTTCAAAAGGTAAATAATAACAATAAAAAGTTTTGGAATGTTAGTGTTTAGTTTTGTCTAGCTATTTTTAACAATTAATCTTCCAGAGACTACTTGATATATCTTTAATAATAATTAATATTACAAATATGAAAGAAATGATTTTGTGAGTTGAATATTTTAAATGCTAAGTAAAATAATTTCAAAATAAATCTGTAGAACTCATGTTTGAGGCCACTGATCTGCAGATTTACTAGTTTCATGAATATTGCCTATAAATTAATGAATATTTTTCCTTTTTTTTTTCTTTTTTTCATCAGAGTTGAATAAGGAAACATTTAAGACAGAAAATAGATTTTTAATAGCTTCTGTAACTTACTTGTTTTTATTTAAACGGAGAGGTATTAAGCCCTATGAACCCCTCTTTGACTGTGCTCTTAAACAATATTTTCTGCTTCGTAGCTGGTTTGATTGCCATATTTTAAAATAGCAATATATATATACATAAAAAAAGAATAAAATATTGAAATTTAACTAATCACATAGAATAACTTAAAAGCAGCTATTTATAAAAGTTTTGGTGAAAACTGACTAATTAACCATTCCAGTAATGAACTCTTAAACCCTTAAAAATAAATTAAATTTCGTAAATGACCGTTAGTATATAAAAGTCTAAGTTTTCTATTCAAACTACTCAAACAAAAGCATTAAAATTTTTCAAGAAAATAAATAATATACAAATTAATTAAACGAACCCAGCTCTTAGCCTCTTCATTAAGATTTTCACAGAAAACCAGCAAAACTTTGAAACAATATTTTCTGTTTCCTAATTGGTTTGATTAAAAGTGTTAACAATAACCCAGTTTTATAAAACATGCAAGGGGAAATTATAAAAAAATTAATTAAAGTAAAATACTTATTAGTTATTTTTTTATGAACCAAAAACACCAACGAATGTCCATTACTGGAAGAGTGTCCATTACTGGCACATCTACCCTATTTAAAATTTCAGACCATTCGGAAGGCTGTAACATCATTAAACTGCACTTGAAATAATTTTTTCCCATTGGCCGTCATGTAACGGAAAACTTTTGACTGTCCCTGTAATTAAACTATACATCCTATTTTCATAAAATTTGAAATGACGCGACAGAATTATGCAGCAATTATATATTTTAAATTTCAAACGATTCGGTTGGGTAGTTTTTGCGCTGTTATATGCGGGCAGACGGACAGACAGACAGACGGACTGAACGATGACTATAGGTGCTACGTATTTATGTAACTACGAACGCACATAAAAATCGACTTTTACTTTTTTTATATCATTAAATAGTTTAAACTTTTGTCTTTCCAACGACGTGTCGCACATGTTTATATATAAAAAAAATAAGTGTTGAAATTATTCATTCTTTCTAAGAGTACTTCACAGCTTAGTGGCCATTTAAATCTTTAATTGACTTTTTCTCAAGACTTGGATTTTTCCTGTTTATGTTCCCTTTTTAGGTGCGTTCGTAATTATATAAATACGTAGCATCTATAGCCGTCGTTCAGTCCGTCTGTCCCAGTGTTGATTTCAGGGAGTGGCCCGGGGAGACATCCCCCCCCCCCTCTCCAGGAGCAATGAGATGTAACCCCGGAGGATTTGAGATTTTGTGTTTGCAATGGTCAAAAATAGCAATCCCCCCCCCCCCGGAGCCACAGAAATCCCTCCCGGAGAAAAGTGTCTGAATTCAACACTGCGTGCGCATATAACAGAGCAAAAACTACCCAATCGAAAGGTCTGAAATTTTAAATATATAATTGTTGCAAAGTTTTTTCGAGTCATTTCAAATTTTATGAAAATCGGATGTATAGTTTAATTACAGGGTCATTCAAAAGTTTTCCGTTACATTACGGCCAATGGGAAAAATTATTGCAAGTGCATTTTAATAACGTTACAGCCTTTCGAATGATCTGAAATTTTAAATATATAATAGTTGCAAAATTTTGTAGACTCATTTCAAATTTCAGGAAAATCGGATGCATAGTTTAATTACAGGGGCAGTCAAAAGTTTTCCGTTACATGACGGCCAATAAGAAATAAAAAATATTTCAAGTGCATTTTAGTGATGTTACAGCCTTTCAGAACAGAATGAAATGGATATGCACTTATGTGTTGCACTAAAATATACATTCAGTACAATATGCGGTGCAAAAAATATTTCTAAAACTAGTTATAGTACGAACGCACCTCATTTGCCACGTTTGACGAGCAATTTCCCAGTTGTTTCAATATCCATTAAACTTAAGAATTCAGATTTTTTTTAATACTTATATTATGTTATATTGTATACTTTAACACAGGGATTTAATGATTTGTTGAGAATTATTTATTTTAGGCAGTGAAATATTACCAAAAATGCTAATTTAAAAATGACTTTCAATAAATAATTAATAATTAGTTTTGAATTTCACTTAGAACGAAAATGGTCTGTTAAAATACGTAAAGCATGTTATTCGAACTACTCTAAAAAATCTAGACCTCTATCTTTCACCATTTCTTAGAAAAATGTACATAAAGTTGGTGAATTTAACATGGCGGAGATACGGCTTTCCCGGTCCCCTTGAAACAATTACATTTCTGAACGCTACATGAAGAAATCTCACAATCAGTTTTGAATACTCGACGATCAATCTTTTTCTATACAACATACAACTATTTAGCTCATAATATTAGCATTCCACATATCTACACGGATAAAAGCTTAAAATTAAATAAGACTTACCTTTATTTTATGTATTCCATAAAGAATAATTTTAATGATATCCTAATCTGTTAATCTTAAAATGGCGGACGAAAAAGTGATCACTTTTCTTATTTTTTAAGGGTGTCGTTGCCTTGCTGTTCTGATTGGTTAATAAGCAATGCATACGTAAGTCACACTTTCAGGAGTGAGACATTTCACTCCTTTCTAGAGAGTGGAAAATTCCACTCTTTAAGGAGTGTATTTTTAAAAAAATCACTCCAAAAAGAATAAAAATGCCTGTCACTATTTCAAATAGTGAACTTTTCACTCCTCCCAATTTTAGAGTGTGCATAACCCTCCTACAAGAATTTTTTTAAATATCTGTCACCGTTTGCAAGTTATTGATTTTAAAATCAGTCAGTCCTTTTTAGGACACCCGGTATATATAAAAATAATGGTTGTTGGTAAAATGAATATTACAATATAAATTTGAAATCTATTCTCATTCTGACATACTAAAGATAAAGGTACAACTTGTACTAAAAATATGAGCTAAAAAAAATAAAAGAATTTTTGTTAAATGAAATGATGAAAAACTATAGTCACAATTCTTTACAAAACGGTACCTATTTTAAAATGCTATTAGATTATCTAATCTAAAGCTTAATTAATAAAAATTAAAGTTATCTTAAAATTTGCTGTGCGTGACTGCCTCCGACTGCACTGCAGAAATGTACACGCGAAATAAATCCTTCTAATACTTTAAGCACTTTGCGTACGATCCCTTGAAGCATGGCCCAACTCATCTGTGTTCAGATGCAGAAAATTGGTTTATGTCCATGCATAACTCAGTGAAATTTAGTGTTATGTTAATGGGAATTTTTAGCCTCCGGTACGGTATGCTATTTCTTTCTCCCAGCTTATTTTGTGTCAAAAAAATAACGTTACCTTACAGAAGCTAGCAATAAACAAAGCAGATGTATCATTGTACAATTAAATTCTCTATAGCATTTTTTAAAATTTCTAAGCATCGCACATTTTCAATTTTTTATACCGTCGTATTGGGAAAAAAAAAGTACTTTTAAATGCAGTTTGTTTGAAAACTGTATCTCCATTGATTTTTGAAATATTAATTTTTTTGTAGTTTTTAGCAGCATTTGTTTAATTTTGGCAATTCAAGTACTTCATTTATGTAGAAACTAAAGGGAAAATAGTTGAAAAATAGCAATTATATCTTTTTGTTGCCATTTTCTCATAACAACCGAAAGAAAATGTAATTAAAATACGTGCTATTTTGAAAAATATAAATGAATAATATCTGTTAAAACATGGAGTTATTGTAAACTATATTTAATTTTAAGTTATCTAATTTAATGTTACAAGCAAATGAAGGCCTATGAATCATTAGATAGCCGTTTTTTATTCGAGTTTCTTTAATGACGGCATCTTTTTGCTGCATTTGTCTATTATTTTGTGATAGTGACATCCTATGCATACTTAACTGTAGATGTTTAAGAGTGGATCGTAAATGTGGAATTCTTATGCAGGTGCGAATGGCGTCATTTTACATAAAATAAAAGTGTGTGATTTAAGTCTTAAAATTGAAATATGATTTGTACTATTTATATATACATATATTTTTTTCATCGGGGGCAACACTAAATTTTGAAAAAGCATCAGAATTCCTGTTTTCTAGTTTTGTATTATCTATTAGTGCAATAGGAAATTTTTACTAGATATCACATAAACGACCAGGGGACAGTATAAAAATTTCAATTTCTTAATTTTTTAAGAAATTTGTTTATTGATAAAAAAGACTTTTAAAATAATTTTTTACCCCATTTAAAATACTTTTGTAATTGGAACTATATGTCTATGACTATGCCTTGTTTTTTTAAATAAGTTCTTTTTAAAGATTAATAGTCATATTTAAAAGTTCTTTTTTTTTTTCTAACCGATAAACATCGTCGCGTAGCGGCATTAAATCGGACGAGCGCCTAGTTCGTCTTCCAATCGGCAGTGCCTACTGCTTAGTTGTGAACGTTTGTTGTTTGGCACCTGCGTATTGCTACTCAAATTGATCTCATAATTTAGAACCTTTATCACATGACGAGACCTTCCCTTGGCTAGGCACATTCAGAGGTATAGTTCATAGGTAACTTGGAGGGCTTTGCATCCACGACGGATTTTACATACACCAGGCGCTATTACTGTAACATAACTTATTTAATATTTAAAAGCAGGGCGTAATTTTTAACAAAAAAAGTACCGGAGCCCTAATATTCTGCAGTACTAAGAACCGTGGAGCCCCCCCCCCAACCCCCGTCACTCCAATCTCCATATTTATATTCCATACACTATTTGCAAAACTTAAAGCATTTTTTTTTTTTCTTTAGAAAAATAAGAATTTTAAATATCTGTCAGCATATACTTACAACTATTCCACTTTTTAGTTATCACTCCTTTCGAATAGAAATCTTTGCCTAATTTTAATGTTTATTAATTACAGATTTTTGAGATTAAATATAGTAAGGAGTATGATTCGGAAATAGTGACAACACAAAAAAGGAATAGTTCGACAGCTATGCATTTTTATGAAAAAAAGAATGAAATTTAGAGAAATTAATATTTATATGCTGACTAATAGAACAACGTTTTTCAATTTCCTGTAAAACGTGCATATCTTAAACTATAATCGATCCCTTCCGCTTTACAATATTTTGTGTTGAGTCTCTGAAAATCATATTAAATTAAAGATTCGGTGCTTTTATAGAAAAAGAGGAAACACTTCCCGGTTGATTTCTATCAGAATAACAAAACATGGCAATTATATCTACTTACAAATGAAAATGACTTCGTAAATGGGCCTTAAATTGGACAACGTTAATGATATATTAAAAAAAAGCGCTATTGTACTGGGCTCCGTAGCCCTGTATTTATGAGCTCCGGTGAATTCCGATCAATACTTAATATATTTACTAAAAACAGGGCTCCGGCGCAAATTAAACCCTGTTTAAAAGTTCATATACCTCCTGGAAGAATAAATTTTTTGCAATTTTTTTTTTTTTTTCATTTTTGAGCATAGACAAGGGCTTTTAAGGGGGTCCGGGGCACATTTTAAAATAATTTTTATTTACGTATTGAGTTAAAATTCTGAATTTTTTTTATGGTAAACCTTATCATTTGTAAACAAAATCACATGATAAAACTTCTCATAACTTTTTTTTTAAATTTTTAATTTAAAATTTATTAAAAAAGAAGGGTAATTTAAAATCGTTATAATTTGGAATATTATTTATAGAATTTCATTTTTTTTAATTTACATAAACAAAAATATGTAAGTTTTAATTTTGATTCGGCATTTTAAAAAATATTAATTTATAAAAAATTTAAAAATATTTAGCGAAAAAAAATTTAAAAAAGTAGTGCAACTTTTTAAAAAAAATATCATATTTTCAAAAATAAATATTTTTTTCAAATATGCTAAATCAAAATTGAAGTAAAACAATTGAAAAAGATATGTTCCTAGTTTGAACCTTTTATCTTTAACGGCTCTCGAGTTATAAGAATTTAAATACGATTAATGGTGGAAAAACCTATCATGAAGAAAAACGCATTTTTACAAGAAGTCAATTCCATGGCAGCCATTGCTTGAAAGCTAGATTTTGAAAAAAAAATAATAATGTTTTTTGTTCTAATTCAGATAGAAACATGATTTAAATGTCATTTTAAGCAGGAAAGAACAGAGATATTTAATGAAATAAAATGATTTTTTCAGAATTTGAAGATTTTTGTGTCTCGGAACCCCTTAAAGCACATTAGCAAAATTAATTAGTTATAAATATAATTTAAATAAGTTTATAAATAATAATTTGTTTTTATGATTTACAAAAATATTTATTAAATAAATTTTTATTTCAATTTAAAAGATTTTACAACAAAAAAGTAAAAATGTGGTATTTTTGTATATCTTTATGTCTCAAACAACCTTAAGATTTTTTTTCTTAACGAACTGATCCTTTATTGGTTGGTTCCGTGTTAATAACCTTAAATATACCCAAAACAATTAATTAATTATTTTATATTATTAAACGAAAATCTAAATGAAAAGAGCTTGCAAGGAACATTCTTCTAAATTTTTTTCCTTCATCGACTATCATCGAAAATAAATTTAAACTATATATATAACCATTAAATAAACATTACCAACCACCAACAAAAACTGTGAAATTATGAATAAAATGACATTAATAAATTGACAGAAATTACAGTTCCACCCAACACACTTAACATAGATTCCAAAAATATAGTTAAAACTATTATATATTTAATATTTCTTATTTTTGAAACTCACTGTAATTATGAGTTACAAATAATAATGTTTCAGTGTATTAAGACTGTGTATTAAATTTGCAGGAAATATATTGATATTTAGTGGCAAAAAGACGTGTTTTTCTTATTTTTTTTCCTTTCGTATTCTAATCCTACGGAAAATAAACGGTCAAGTGCGGGTACTACCAACACGTCCTATAAGGACGTGTTGGTACTACTCGCGCCCAGAGGGTTCCATACAATAAATATATGGATTATTAATTGTATTAGTAAAAAAAAAAAAAAAAAATCGTTGGTAAAAGAATAATAATAAGACTTTGGAAAAACAATACAGCGTATGGTTGGGTATAGCTGTATATACTAGAAAAGTATGAATGGGTGTACCATAAAAGTTCAAAAGAGATATGAAGCATAAATAATATAAAATATTTCTACTCCGTATAATTCTTTTTTAATCTTTTTCAAATCTCTTTTTTTATGAACTTAATTTGGTACTGACAATAAAAGTAGAGCATAATTAAACTTCATTTGACATTTCATAAAATTAAATTCAGCGTAGTAATCATCTTTTCTTTTTACAGTGTAGCTAAACAAAACCCTCGTTCAAAAATTAAACTTGGCTATGCTAAGCGCATTTCGAAAGGAGGTCGCAAAGTTGCAAGGTCACCTTGGTCCGTGCCTCGTTTTCCCAGACATGTTTTTAATTAATTTTTAAATACGCGGGAGGCGTACTGAGACATCCACTCAATGCAAACTAGAATAAATTCCCAAAGTATTTATGGAAATAATTTTAACTACATTAGTCTGTTTTTAACAGTTTGACATTTATTGCTTTCATAGTGCTACTGGGCATTGCATTACACAAATATATCATTAAAATGTGTTATCTAGGCTCTAAAAGCCTATGCTACATAGAGTCCGCAGCCCCTGTTATTAATAATGTCCAAACCGTCGGTGTCTTTAAGGGTTAATATCTCGGCAAATTACGGACGATTGTTTTCGAAAATCATTATCAACAATGCTTTTATACTTGTGTTACGATAGGTACCCCCAGCGCTCCTCAGCACTTTTGCTGAATGCCCGCAAATCGAATTTTGTATCTAACGGAAAAATGCGTTTTTCTCAAAAACTATGCAACCTAGGGTAATCTCTATAATTTCCCTGCAAGTTTTAAATTAAGGTCTACTACCTCTAATTTTTTCATAATTTTAGTTTCAGTATGTATCGGAAATAAATGGGGTGAACATATTTTTGCGCTACATTTTCGACGATATCTCTAAAAATATAATACCTAAAATCAAAAGAAATGTATTTTTGAATTCAGCGTCACGAAAGCTTTCACACGATAGCCCACACGATATACAATGAAAAATTTTCTTTTGTTCAAGTAACATAATTTGCTCCTCTACATTTTTCCTAGCTAGATTTGTGAAAGTTTATTAATCTGTAAATATGTAGTTTAATACTCTTTATTACTTCCCTCAATTTGAACTTCCCACGTTCCATAGTTTACGAGTAAAATGGCTGTGACAGACATACATACACAGGAGTGATCTTATAATGGTTCAGTTTTTACTTTTTAAGTACGGAACCCTAAAAACGAAATTCACCGAAACTGAAGTCCGGGAATGTACTTTTTTCATTTATATGTAACAGTAAAAGAACTGTGTTCTCTTCACACTTGTTTTGCGTCTGTTGTATTAACATTCAAGAGGCCTCAAGACATTTTGATTTAATTGTTTCCGAGGAATTTCCATTAGAACAGACGTTATGACTTTTATAGAATTATACCCGCTCAATAACAAAAGCGGCGTTTCCAAAATTTTTAAGTCACTTTTATCCTAATGACGTTTTTGGGCATAACGCGCAGGATATCCCAAAAACTTCTGAAATTTTTTAATGAAATTTTCAAAACGTATGTTTCATGTTTGTCTGTATAAATTGAACTAAAATTTCGTTTTTATTGTTCAAACAAATATTTTTTTGATGGTTATACTGTTGAAATTTTCAAAATTTTGTATTAGCTAAATACAACTTTGTATTAAAAATATAAAAATGCTTTAAATACAACTTTATTTAGTTTCAGGGTAATTATTATAATCTAAAGTATAATTAGGCACAAAAGAATTCATTCTAGTTGCAAAATATATTTTGCAATCCTGCGCGTAAAATCATTTTTCTGGTCGACAACTGTCTGAGTTGGTTGGTTGATTTTTGACGGCCAATTATCTGCTCGAGGGATATAGGCCCAGGGGGAGTGCCCTTCGTGGGGGTCTTTCTAAGGGAACCTAACCCGTATTAACGCTTGGATCTCCAAGGTTCGAAGAAAACCACGAAAACTCCGAACGATTAGGCCGACGGGCGCGATTGGGATCGAACCCAGCACCTCCCGTCTACCAGCTTCGAGAGCAGAACCTCTCAGCCACTGGTGGGGCGACAACTGTCTGAGAGTTTGGTATCCCTTGTAAATAATAATTCTACATCTTGCAATTTCTTAAATACATGAATTGGTAGAACATACTTCAATCTTTCATCACAAAAATTGTGTTTTTAAATCATATGCATTTCACTATATTAAATGTAGAAAATGGTCTTTTTAGGGTTCCGTTCTTAAAAAGCAAAAACGGAACACCATTATAAGGTCACTCCTGTGTCTGTCTGTCTGCCACAGCCATTTTACTCGTAAATTATGGGACGTAGAAATTTCAAATTGGGGGAATTAATAAAGACTATTAACCCACATATTTACAGATTATTAAACATTCAAAAATATATTTAGGAAAAATGTAGAGGGACTAATTAAGTTACTTGAGAAGAAAAAATCTTTTCTTTGTATATCGTGTCGGATATCGCGTGAAAGCTTTTGTAACGTTGAACTCAAAAATACATTTCTTTTAATTTTAGGTATTATATTTTCAGCGATATCGTCGAAAATATAGTGCGAAAATAGGACACCCCCCCCCCTTTATTTCAGAATATACTGAAACTAAAATTATGAAAAAATTAGAGGTAGTAGATGTTAATTTAAATCTTGCAGGAAAATTATAGTGATTACCCTAAGTCTCATAGTTTTTGAGATAAGCACATTTTTCCGTTATACACAAATTTCAAGTTGCAGGCATTCAGTAAAGGTGTTGGGGAGCGCTGGAGGTACCTATCGTAGCAGAAGTATAAAAGCATTGTCGATAATCATTTTCGAAAAAAAAAAATCGTCGTTAATTAGCTGAGATATTAACCCTTAAAGACACGGACGTTTTGGACATGCCTAATGACAGGGGCGGCGTACTGTATGTAGCATCGGCTGTTAAAGACTAGATAACAACTTTTAATGATATATTTGTGTAATGCAATGCCCTTTAGCAGTTTAAAAGCAATAAACGTTTAATTGTTAAAAACAGAGTAATTTAATTAGAATTAATCACATAAATACTATGGCATTCGCGACTAGTTTGCCTTGAGTGGATCTCTCAATATGACTCCCGTGTCTTTAAAAGTTAATTAAAAATTTATCTGGAAAAACGCGGCACGGACTAAGACAGCGGCGTTGCAAATTGCGACCTCCTTTCCAAGCGCGCTTAGCACAATGCCAAGGTGAAACTTTGAACAAGAGTTTTGTTTTAGCTACATTGTAAAAAGAAAAGATTATTACTAAGCTGAATTTAATTTTATGAAATGCCAAATGAAGTTTAAATATGCACTACTTTTATTGTCAGTACTGAAGTAAGTTCAACATAAACAGATTAGGACAAAATTAAAAAAAGAGTTATACAGTTATATTTGATATTATTTATGCTTGATGCATCTTAGAACTTTTATGGTATACCCATTCATACTTTTCTAGTATATGCAGCTATACCCATCCCTGCGTTATATAGTCTTTTACAAAGTCTTATTATTCTTTTAGCAACAATTATTTTTAATAATACAGTTAATAATTCATATACACTGTAAACTGAAATGTCTTAAATTCAGACATTTAAGTGTCTGAAACGGAGTGTTCAATTTTCAGACGTTTTAAAGTGTCTTAATTTTTAAGACACTTGTATGCGTCTGAATTTCAAACACTTCAAATGTCTGAATTGCATCCATGTTTGACCACTTCGACAAACATTTTTTCACCTTTTTTTTCTTTCGTAAGCATTATACGGTGTAAAAATATATATATATATATATATATATATATATATCCCTAAAAATATGGAACTGTAGCCCCTCGAGACTCCAGTATAATTTACATATTTTAATTGAAATTTTCTGATGTAAATTCCAGAAAAAAATCCATTTATTTTGCATATTTCTGTATTTAAAAATTTCCATTTAAAAGATAAAATATAATTTTTCAAGAACTAATCTCCATATTTTATATACAACCACTAACTAAAGGCCATCTGAATTATATAGTATTCATTCCAAACTAGAGTAAACTTTACCACTTACCCCACCTGGGATTCGATCCAGAGTCCTCTGCGTAGGAGAAGAGTGCGCTAACCATTCGGCTACGATTTCGTCGTCAGACTTTTCAAAATAATGTTATTCATCAAGCACAAGCAATGTTTTTAAGGAAACCGGGAAAGTCTTGAAAGACCATGTTAAATTCATGAACTTTATGTACCTTTTTCTCAGAAATTGTGAAAGATAGAGATCTAGATTTTTTAGAGTAGACAGAATAACATACTCAGGGCTCGCACCGTTCCTAAAATTTTCGCACTTTGCTACCAGTATTTTAACTAAGAATTCTTCGCGGTAGATTCCTTTAACATCTATAATAGAATTATACAACAAAGATTATCGTTTTAATTTAGTGGTAGCAAAGCACGAAAATTTTAGGAATGCTGCGAGCCCTGCATACTTTACGTATTTTAACAGACCATTTTCGTTCTATTTGAAACTCAAAATTAATTATTAATTATTTATTGAAAATCATTTTTAAATTAGCATTTTTGGTAAGATTTCACTGCCTAAAATAAATAATTTTCAACAAATCATTAAATCCCAGAGTTAAAGTATACAATATAACATAACACAAGTATTAAAAAAAAATCTGAGTTCTTAAGTTTAATAGATATTGAAAAAAAGAAACATAAACATGAAAAATCCAAATTTTGAGAAAAAGTCGTGAAATATGAAATAATGAATAATAAATGAATAATTTCAACACTTATTTTTTCATATATAAATATGTGTGACACATCGTTGGATATTTAATGATATAAAAAAGTAAAAATCGATTTTTTGGTTGAATTTTGCTTTCCCGGTCCCCTTAAGTAGCAGTAAGTTTTTTTTTTCCAATTTAGTAAGTAAGTAAGCACCCACCCTGGGAACCCGCTTTTGGCTTATGGTTAGGTGTAACCCCCAAGCCCAGGGCAGGGAAAAGTTTTACTACCTGCGGAAACAAGCCCAGAACCCCAGTCTCCGGGAAAGAAGACTTCAGAACGACCCGCCTGACACGCCGAAGAGAGCACAAGAGGCATCACAATTGGCTACCCTATTGTTTCAGGGCGAGCCTAGAAATATATTACGATTATGATTTATATGTTTTGGAATTTACGTACTATTTGAAAAACTTTTAAGTATTTACATTCATCTTTTCATTTGATAAGAAAATTTTTTTTTTTTCCTTTTTTTCACCCTTTTAAACAAAAATATTTATACATATTTACAATATTTCTAGTGGTATTTAAGTTCTTAAAAATAAAACAATCTCAAAAACACCCTTCCATACACCACGTGGACCCATGACATGTCCATCACAGGCAATCAGAAGAGGTAATTATTGAATGTATTTATATTGAATAAAAGAATAATGGCTATTGAGAATATCGTAGTTAGCATAAAGTTTTTTAAGTTGTGCCGGGTCATTAATTATTTTTAGGATGTCCTGAAGGATTGTCGTTTCTGTTCTGTGAAATTTAAACTTCATGAATTTGCAGTAGCCGAAAATGTAATGCATCGGGTCTCCTCGACCACCACATTTACAAAGGTCGTCATCTTTTTTGCCGATATTATAAAGGAAAGACGGGAAGCTGCCGCGGCCTGTTAAAAAGTAAATAGATACTTTATCTTTTGAAATTATTTGGTTCTGAACTTTTGGTACCAGCCCGTGCGTATATCTGCCACCCCCTGAGTGATCCCAGTTGTACTGCCACCTGTCCAGTAATTGGGTTCGAATACATTTTATAAGATAGGACCGAGGCAATTTAACTCCTCGATCCACTGGTAGGTCGCAGTACTGGGCGGCATCATTCGCCAGCTCATCCGCCAGTTCATTACCCGCTATGCCAATGTGGCCTTTTATCCAAGTAATGTAAAAAATTTTATTTTGATTTTGTTTAATTAAATTGTGGATGTAATAAATTGAGGGGTTAGTTGGAAATAAATTGTCTAAGGCTTTAATAGTAGATTGACTGTCACTTAATATTTGGAATTTTGTATAAGGGGAGTTAATGGCCCAATTAATTGCCGAAATTATTGCGTGCAGCTCCGCCTGAAAGATTGAATTTTCTGCTCTCAGTTTGACTGTTTTTTCATAAATTTTAATGTTATGATTGTAGGCTACCATTGCATATGCTGTGCCAGAGTCCACCTTAGAACCATCTGTGTAAATCGAAATAAGATTAGTTTTTGTGATAATTTTGTCTGTAACTATTAAGTTATTTAAATGAATTTCCGGATTTATTTCATATTTTAGGATTTTATTTTCTATATCATCTTTACATATTGGTTTGGGTTCTTTAAGTAATAAGTTTTTATTGTGTAAAATATTGTATTTTAGATTTTTATATTCCAGTGTTATTAAGATTGGTGGTATTCCTAATAGGACCTGTAACGTATGTGTTGCAACATTTATCATTCTGAACAGTTTATACACAGTGCTGTAGTCGTAAAAAAAAAAAAAAAAACACAGGGTACACGTATGGCAGAGGGTATTCGCCAGTGGTTCCCAACGTGGGGCGTACGCCCCACAGGGGGGCAATATGGCTTTTCAGGAGGGCAATTTCAGATTTCTTATTAACAAATTTTCTGTCCTTTTTTTTTTTTTTAATGAAAGTAGTGTCTTTGTCTAAAAATAGAAATAATAGATGAAAAAATTTAAAAATAACTGAATAAAAATTAATTTCCGAAACGATCCCATTTAAAAGTTCAAAAATACACTGACACCGAAATAATTATATGGATTATCTTCTATAATTTGAAACCTTTTATATAATAAAGAATCATTTAATTTCTCTGGTTTTAATACTATTTTAGTAAATTACACCTCTTTTTTTTTACTATTTATTAAAAAGAAAAAAACTTGTACATCTATTCATAGTGTAATATGCCCCACGAGGGAAATTTTACATGGGAAATTTTGTAGAGTATATCTAATATTGACTATTTGGGCATGTTTAATCTAAAAAATGTTTTGAATGATAAAAATGAGGTGCTACATTTATGAAATTAATAAAACCCCGTGTGCATCACGGAAGGAAAGTGTTGAAAGTAAACTTCTTATGGCTCTTCTGCAGACCACATACAGAATATGAAATTCATGACATATGCATTTAAAAATTTAAATTGGAGAAAACATGGGGCCCAAATAATAATAATGGGAAAAAAATCCGCTATCAAAGAAGTATGTTATGGGAGGAAAGGTAAGTAGTAACTTAAACTGGATAAAAGTGTGAACCCGGAAATGCTACTTGTGAATTATGTTATCCATACAGTCTTGGCGATAAACAAATATCACTTATTCTTAATGAAGTACTAAAATCCATTATAAAATGTATCAATTCTATCAGATGTTATACAAAATATGAAAATGTTTTCAAGAAATTTTGCGAAAATAAAAATGTAGACTGTTTATCAGTTTTAAAATTTGAGGTAAGTTGCCAAAAAACAATAAAACGATGTAAATGCGAAGATCCATGGCATCACTGCATTCATGGAGTTAGGTTAAAAGCATATTTGTAATTAAAAAAAAATATGATTTTGATAAATTAAAGAATGTGAAATCACTTATGATGGAGTTAATGCTATTTTCGGATCCATCTGGGAAAATGGAAGTTTATTTTTTATGTGACAATATTTATATAATATAGAAGGGAGAGGGAGGGCATCATGATTTTAGAGATGCCTAGGTGGGACACGGCCAAAAAAGGTTGGGAACCACTGATATACGCTAAAGTCATTAACGTCATGTATCGAGTTTTCGCTGTAGTTTTATTTCCAGATAGATTACTTTGACTACACGAGATCGCGCCACTATTCATTTTTAAAAATTGAAGGTTTAATTTCCACTTCAAATTGGAAATGTATAAATTTTAATTCATTTTTGCTCTTAAATCATGAAATTGGAAGATGATGTTATTCAGAAAATATGTGATCGAAATAAGTTTTCTATTTTTTGATGAATAAATTACCTATCGAATTATAAGCGATCCTCTTTAAACAGGTTTCTATAACAGTAGGTAACGCAAGTATTATGCAATCAAACTTTTTAAGAAGGAATCGAATGAGACTGGGCAAAATTTCGCTTTCAGCATGGTTATATCGTATATTTTTAAACGTACTACTAAAAATTATTTGCTAACTGTAACTCAATAAACAGTAAATAAAACTGAAGTAAACCTCTGTATAACGGAAATTCGGCTGAAATGAAAAATTTCATGATTTCTTGAAAATAACACACTGGTATGAATATAAATAAATAAATCCTGTCTAATATAGGTGATTTTTGAAAAGGGGATTGAATTATATGGGTTTGTCCTAGGAAGGTTATATTTTATCTTTTAAATGGAACTTTTTAAATACAGAAATATGCAAAAAAAAAAATGGAAAATTTTCTGGAATGTACGGAAAAAAAATTACATTAAAATAAATAACGTAAATGGGTGTCTGAATAGACAGTACAATTTCCATATTTTAGCGGATACTTTTTACAGTGTATAAAGCTTACAAAAAAGTGAAAAAAACGGCTCCCTATTGCTGAACAGGCAGGTTGATCAAAGATGGATGCGATTCAGACGTTTGAACTGTCTTAAATTCAGACGGATACACGTGTCTTAAAAATTAAGACACTTTAAAACGTCTGAAAATTGAACACTCCATTTTCAGACACTTAAGTGTCTGAATTTCAGACATTTCAGTTTACAGTGTTTATACCATGATCATAGTAAGACACTTAAGTGTCTCAATTTCAGACACCTATGATGTCTGAAATTACATATTCAGACACTTAAGTGTCTGAATTACTTTTTCAGTCACATATGTGTCTGAATTTAAGACGCCTTTATTTGCAGTGTATTTATTGCACGGAACTCTCAGAGCGCGAGTAATAACCACACTTGACCGTTTATTATTTTTTCTTTTTTATTCCAATTTTAAGAGTCTGAGACCTCTTTAAAAAATGGCACTTATTGTCCGAACCCTTTGGAATTTTTATTATATTAACTTTGGAAGCTTGCGTATAATTTTTGCGCAAAAAATAGGGATATTTAATTATAAAAGCATCAAGCAAGAGCTGCCCGTGTGTTAGCGAAAATTTTGAATTTTTTTAAAATCGAGTGTATGAAGAACGTGCAAAAAGACAGAATTAAAATACCAACTTCATTTACTTTTAGTGTAGAAAAAAAGAATGCAATTGGGAGGCGCGTAGTTACATGTAGTTGCGAATTTTTTCGAAAAAATTAATATTCGTATTTTTAAAAAGTAATTGCACCGTTGTAGAAAAGAGGATGAACGCTTTAAGTAGGTATTTTTTGTTTATCAATATCTGTGAATTTGAGCACGATGCGATTTTCAATAAAAGGTTGAAACAAACTCTGCGAAATCCAACTTTTTAGAAATTTGTTTTGGAAGGGTTAACAATAACACTTTTTTGAAAGGATTGCGGAATTTCAAATGCAAAAGTGCGAACTTTTTTTGGGGGATTATTATTTGTGATCGTTTTTTCGAAATTTTGAACGGTTCGGCCGATGTGCGTTTAGAAAACGGGCGAAGAAAAAAGATCTTTATTTCTATTGTCAGTTCTTATCTACTTTGGAATTCTGGAACGCACCGTTCGACGTTTTTTCGAGAAACCTTTGTTAATTGCGGGTTTTAATTTATATCTCCGCTAATTATCAATAGATTAAAACTCTGATCCTCTGGTGCAATAGGAACTGCCTTGGACTAGCCTCGTCAAAATTATCAGGCATCCAAGCGCGATAGATTTTCGTAGCCATCACAGAGAGAAGACACACACACGTATATATTTTTTTGATTGGTATAGACTAGCTGTTCCACTCGGCGGTGCCCAGGTCCGCGATAAAAACATTAAATGTACTATAGAATCAGCGGTCGGAAAATCTACACTGCAACTGCTTTATCGAAAATGTAGTCAACTGGGGTAAGGCGGAGTAATTTGGTGTTCAATTTTTTAAACGAAATAATAATAATAATAATAAAAACTGCTACATCTTTAAAAAGAGTGGAACGCGCAAGGCAAAACATCTTGATAATATTTCAGAGCGCTGTGAATATTTCTTTGAGATCATACAGTAGGTGGCGGTAAAGATACGCACTTTCCATTACATTTTAATTTTTAACGCACACATTGGTCTAAACTTATGTAATGAGTGATTAAAATGTTAGATTAGAACCTTAGGCACGTGTCACCATCAACCAACATTCTGTCAAATTATAATTCTGCGAGAAATTGCAATTTTTAAAAAACATTGGCTCTGCGTATCTTTGCCCCATCGTTTGGGGTAAAACTACGCAGCCGTGGGGCAAAGATAGGCAGTGCGTATTTTTGCCCAATTACTGTGGGTTTTTGCCCCATTTCCAATAAAACGAATGAGTTATGCAAAAGCGTTAGTAAATTTCACTAGTATTTATAGTTAAACTGAAAATTGTATCAAACCATAAAAAAAAAGAAAAAAAAAACAGCGGTCTGTGAGATTGCAAATAGCAGTTAACCTCTAACTACTGTGACAAAAACTGTTGGATAAATACTGTGAGAGGTCCCAAAGACCCCTTGATCGTAGAATGAATAAAAGGGTTGACTGACTCATAAGATACTGTTTTCGCGCTAAACTTTATGTAAAGGCCTATTATAATAAAAATTATCCTCATTTAGAAGTCTTTAGTGTTACTACTAAGTTTCCTAACGAATCAAAATTAAACTAACATCAATAGTTAAATTGAAAATTACAAGTTAAGCTATTAAACTGAATATAGCAGCGGTCTGTGAGACAGATAACAGGAGTTAAGGGCTAAAACTTAAAACAAAATCGTTTTATGAAACAAGAATATTGATTTTTAAAAGTAGGTAGGTAGATACTTACATTCTAAATAGAAAAAAACTTAACTAGAAAAGGAAAAGGTAGTTAACCAGCTTATATTAGTTAAGTAGCTATTATATTTTATTTTATACAAAATAAAAATAAAACTTTCCAAAACGTAATTGTGGAAAGCTTTGCATCTAATTAAAACGATAGGACAAAGCCCCGTATCTTAAACTTGTGCGTATCTTTTCCCCAAGATGAATGCGTACTTTTACCCCATTCTGCAGTACTTTACTTAACCGGCTACTGGCAAGTTTAAACAAATGCGATCGAGGTAAACTATACGGCATTTAGAAGCTATAGAGCTTCCGTTCTCCACTGAATTTTTGGATTTGTAAAAATTCAAAGTATTGTCAGGTAAACAATAAAGTGAAAATTTAAAAATATTAGATCAAAATGAGAAAATTTAAACTGACCTCATTTTCTTGGCACGGAGTGCTAGTTTTTTCAGAAGGTTTGAACACACAACTACTACACTTGAGACCAAACTACCACCTAGCGGTTATGATTGTAGAAAAGTTTCTTCATATTAAATCAACCAGTGCGTATCTTTGCCCCGTGCGTATCTTTACCCCCACTTACTCTATGTTTTTTAAAGGGACAGTCTGAAATAGCAAATACAAGAAAAATTTCGAAGGCCCTCTTTAAATGCATAATGTTTTATGCTCTTTAAAAGATGTCTTTTCGAACTAAATTAACCATAAAAAAATTAATACAACATAGTTGTTTGAAAGAGAAATTTTAATACACACGTTTTTTATACATCAATGAAAGCATAACGGATAAGTAGAAGGTTTTATACAATATCCCAGATCAATAATATAGAGGGAAACATTTTAAAATGATATTATGCTATTTTAAATAACATATATTCTCAATAATAGTAGTAATAATAATAACTTTTTCAAATAATTTCTTAAGAAATATCTATCAACATTATTGCACCTGCACATATTAAAAATGACAAAAGGCTACAAAATGAAACCCACTTAATGGTATAAGCTAGAGTGAAACATTTAAAAATGAAAATAATGATATTTTAGACATTTTGAGTAATAGGCTTATCTAAAAAAATAAATTTTTCCAAAATTTTCTAAGTCGACGCTGTAGCATAAACACCGTTTTAAACACAAGTTAAAGCTCATATCTTACAGATTTCAATAGCCTAATTCCCAGGTTCATCCATCTTCATTCTAGTCTCAATAGGTTTAAATCATCTGCCCCCCCCCCCCCCCAAACAACGATATAGTGAAGACATAGGTATTGGCGCTGTTACCTTTGCCAAAATTTCAATGTTAATCATCATGTGATTATTCACACGTTCCCACAGAAATAATGTTAGTGACAATCAGCAAACATAATAGACTGGGAACCGGCAGTAGAGACGCATGGTTCGTACTGATACCGTTATTTCTCCATGAAAACTACCAGTATCTTTTTATAGAAAAAGAAATCTAGGTTAACCGCGCAAAATTTCGCCTTCTTTTGAGAAGAAATTTTCTATAAGATAATACTGGTGCCGAAAATTTTTCTGGTCTGCAAAATGCAAGGAGGCGCGCGAACCACGAGACAACTAACTACCTCATCGAGTTGGAGGCTTAAATTCCAGAATTAGCTAAAACTCGATTCCCATATTAGAACGCAATCGGTCTGACAAGTCATATCTTGGTGGAAAGCACCTAAAAAACCGATTTTACCGACTGACTCGAAGGTTTGCCATTGTGTTTTCCTGCTCCCAGCCCGGCATATTTTCATATGTTTGGGTGCAGGAAAACGCTAAATCGGATTTTAGGTGTTTTTCACTAAGATATGACTTGGCAGACCAATTGCGTTTTATGGGAATCAGGTTTTAGCTAATTCTGGAATTTCAGCCTCCAACTCGATGAGGTGGTTGTCTGTAATGCCGACTCCCGGTCTATAATAAAACTACAGTAAAAATATGCAGTGACACCAAATTACCCCGCTTTTTGTTTTACGCGGGGTAATTGGGTGCTTTCAATAATATATATATATTTCTTTTTTTTTCCTGGGTCATTTTCATTTTCAAAAATGCAGAAGTAAGAAAGGCAATACTGAGTGTGCTTTCAACATAACAATATATTTTTTAATAATAAACACACATACTACAATATATATTAAAACACACATACACACATAAATAACGCCTGTATTCAACAGCTAAAGGTATATATAAATATTATACAGACATACATACAATAAATACAATAAACCCATCTGGAGTGAAAAAAAATAGCCAGAGCCAGGAATCGAACTCGGGACACTGCATTCCAGGCAGTCGCTCTAACCACTGAGCTGCTTCGGCCGATGCCTGAGTCTGCAATTTCTCACGAATAAACCATGTTGGGGAAGTCACTATACGACAGCCTTGGATGACCGGACAACGATGAATAGATTTTACTATTACATCGATGTACGAAATATAATAATAAACACACATACTACAATATATATTAACACACACATACACACATGAATAACGCCTGCATTCAACAGTTAAAGGTATATATAAATATTTTACAGACATACATACAATAAATACAATAAACCCTACAATACAATAAATACAATAAAATACAATACAATAAATACAATACAATAAATAGAATAAGCTTATTTTCTTCTGTGGGCACAAAAACAGAGCTAATATATATAAACAAGCGATATAACGAGGAGCTAGTCTTGTATATAGCATATTTCGGCAGAAACTGCGTACATTATTTACTAGAGGAAAAGGTCCAAATACTGGCTACCACTTTTGTTTTCAATCTAGATCATACAATTTTCAAAATTAATAAAATAAAAAGTAACAGCAGGGTACCTTGGCATGTCGTACAACTGTTTAGAAAAAAAAATCAGTTTAAAAGACGTTTTCTGTTTATAAAAAGCAAAATTCCGAAAGTCTTCAAATTTTGAGTTTTTGAAATGGGGTCTAAATGCCGGCTACCTAAGTTTTTTTTCCAAAAGATCACACAAATAGAGCTAATAGCAATTATTAAGAAATAAGAATATTATTTTAATAAATTTTATTGATTAATAACATTTCTTATGCACAGAAAAATACGCAATTTTTAATAAACAAGTATTATTGTCAAATTCATAAAATTCTTTACGACTATCTCTCACAGTCTTCTTCCCATTATGTTTCTAGTTTTGTTTTTTAACGTGTAAAACAACAAAAAAAAAAAGCTTGCTGATTGAAATGAGAATTATTTTATCTGAAAAAATCACAAACATAATATGCTCTGCGTCGGTGCAGTCCCTATCAGCCCACATATCGCATTCTTAAAACTGAACCCAGAATCCCCTCCCCCATTCTTGTCCACAGACAAAGCATCCATGCAGAAGACACAAATTGCATCATCTTCGTCTGTTGGATATTTTCCTTTTTCACTTTTTAACCCTCTCGCTGCGTAATTGTTTTATCAACATAGCCTCAAAAATTGCGTATTTAACCCCTTCGAGAAGAGCACTTCTAAGAGTTTTTATTCTTTTGTCACCGGTTTTTCAAAACAAAACTTTTTGTATAATTTAATGGGGAAAATGCTCCGATTAAAAAGGGCAAAATTTACAGTAAAAAAATAACTGGTGGGAATAATCAAGGAGGGTTAATTAGACAGAAAAAATGCATCCCCGAGGAAATCTCGGGTTGAGCAAATTTCTACTTTTACGTTGCCCCAGGAAATATCGGGTTGCGCAGCGAGAGGGTTAAAAACCAATTTCTGTCTCTTTCGTCTGGTTTACTCCGTCATTTTTTTTTTATTTCTCTTCACATTTATTACAGGCAATTTTGGAGCCTTTTTTGGGGAAGTGATCCGGTAACCAGTGTCGGCCCTGAAGAATTATGCCCACGGTTGCTTTTTTCATATTGTGAAACGGGACTGGAGCTATTTTTGAGCCATTTAAATTAATTTATTAATTATGGAACTATTTAAATTAATTTATTTTCCTCCCTTTCAAGCAGAGCAACCGAGAGAGGTCAAAATACCGGCTAACCGGTATTTAGACCACTCTAGGTATCCGGTATTCGGACCACTGGTATGTTTAAGTTAAGGGTGTATTCCGATCTAAACTGCTTATTTTCTGATTCATTTTAAAATTCATTTTTGCTCTCAAACGCATCAAACTGGGAAATTCTCTTTTTTAGAAACTACATAATGTGCCGTGCTTAATAACTTTTTGATAAATGCAGAAAATACTGTAAAAAACGCTGTCAAAGTTGGCGTTTTGAACCGATTTTTCCGAAGCGGGCGATCTGGGAATGAAAAAAATGGTCATACTGAGAAAAGAATTGTTTAAAAATCAAATTCTATTTAATTGAGCTGAAAATGAAATCACACGGCATGTTGAACATGTCTTCAGAAATCACCCCAGCAGGTTTCATGTTTTTACTTTTAAAAATGAGTCTGAAAATGTATCAGAAAATTTCGAGCTGTTGAGGGTGGAAAAATATTTTTTCGAATACACCCTTAAAACCGCTATTACTTATTCATATAATAAAATACAAATAATGTGCGCATGGCAATTGAGAGCTAAATATGCCTAGAAAATAACTTAATCAACAATTCAAGCCAATATACGATCAGTATATTTTAAAAAAATGAGAAACACACATCTGAAAAACTTTTGATGTACCAGATTACGTCGATTCGACACTTTTGCATTTACTTTTTGTAAATGGGACAGATTTCAGCGACGTACTTTTCGTAACTTTCTTCTCTCAATTAAAGTTACAAACTCTGCCTATCACCGCTAGGCTGCGCTGCGCTCAGTTCTCAGAACACCTAGTGGCCGGTATTCGAACCTTTTCCTCTATTCTTACAGAAATTATTGCACTGAGATATAAAATTACCATTGACGTGTATTTAGCAATAGATTTGTTTACTTAAGGCTGTTCTCAAATCAAAAAGGGCAACTTTCTGACATAAGTTCAAATTTATTTTTGGTCGGAAATGCATGAAACTATTTGGTGTTGTTGTTCAGAAACTATGTAATCGAGCTGTTTTTCTGTTTTTTTTGCAAAAGCAATAGATCTTTCAGAAAATAGTGTCAAAGTTGACGCTTTGAACCGAAGTTCCCGAAGAAAGTGGAAAAACCGGTCAGCGAAGGGAGAAAACATCTTTTTCACTTGATCAAAATCGCTTATAACTCAATAGATAATTTATTGATCAAAAAATGGAAAACACAGTTCGATTCCAAATCACTTCCATATTCAAGCCTTCCAATTTTATATATTTGTGTTAAAAAATGAATCTGTAAATGTGTCAAAACGTTTTGCGCTTGTTGAGCAGAGCAGTTGAGAACAGCCTTAACTCTCCAATAAACTAAAAATTCATTTGTCTGCTGGAGGAGCAGTAAACGGAGAAATGTAAATTTTGAAGGGCAAGGGGATTATTTACGTGAAAATTTAATTGTCACTAAAGAGCATGAAGTAGGAGAAAAGATTTAAAAAAAAAAAATAAATAAAGATTTTAGTATATTTTTAATTTTGTACGCTTGTTGGGGAAAAGGAGGCGGGGAGAGTAAATATGGGAAGTTAGAGTGTAATTTAGATGATTATTTATTTCTTTTTTAGTGAGGAATGACTATTACAGCTTGTTTTTTCGATTAAAAAGGTTTTAAAGAGCAATATATCTTAAAATAGTAAACCTTTAATATAGTAAAATTTAACACTGCTCTTTATACCTGTAAAACAATCAAGCAAAAAACTTCTTTAAAAAATGCATTTTGTACATTGTTTCCCTATCTTAAACAAGAAAGAAAAAAAAT
The DNA here is from genome assembly GCA_963932465.1 of Maratus speciosus. Taxonomy (NCBI): domain Eukaryota; kingdom Metazoa; phylum Arthropoda; class Arachnida; order Araneae; family Salticidae; genus Maratus; species Maratus speciosus. The sequence continues at coordinate 96,781,923 of OZ010799.1, forward strand.
CGTGCTTCAAGCATAGATTATGAAACACTTTCCAACGCATTCAGAATAATGTAACAAAACTTCGCCGTTTAATAAGTTGAAATAGAATGTTAACTGAAACACTTGGAAACGCATAACAACGTTGAAAACCAAATTTCAGCAGATTCCATCTACAATCGGAAAATTATTCGAATTCTTTGAGCAGCCCCGTATGTGAATGGACATCTTTTAAGAATAGAATTGTCTCACCGATATTAATTTGAAGATCAAGATAGAGGAATTAACGCGTCAGAACACGGGCCCTTTTCTATTACATTACTACACGCGTGGAATAAATGTAACCCCATTTTTTCTCCCATTATATTTTTGTCTAAATGCGTTCTAAAAACAAATCTACTGTTCAATATTGTAAAATGCACCAGTACTGCGTTTTTTAGGGGGAAAAATCATACTTTTCATATTTATTTTCATATTTTGTAGCAGTTTCCGTAAAAATCACGTTTTTTTTCGAAAATATGCAAACGATTTGTTTTATACCTTAAAAGATGAATTATTTCATAAAATTTATATTACATTTAATACCCTTTTATAAGTATATATATAAGTAGATTTTATGTTAGTCTTTCATTAAAATTATTTTAGCGTGTGTTATCCCATAAGAAATGAATGTATCGAAATGAAACGTTTCTACACGCGCGGTATTTTTTAGTCCCAATAGGTATATTTCTCCAATCTTAGCGAATAAAGAAAAGACATTATAGTAAAACCCCGATAATTCGGATGAATTGGGACCAGACACAATCCGGATTATCCGGAGAATGAGAAAAAATGAAATAAAATAAAACATACTTACAGAAAATCACCTTTATATTAAACCTATTGAATATTTACAGACAGTAAAAATGTTTACTTTGTAATTATAAAGTTTGTAATCTTCTGCTGTGCCGGTTTTGTATACCTTTTGTGGGCCGCACGGTCACGCATCCGCTTGAGCATAAGTATTTCGTTGGGTGTAGTCTCCACCTGACGTTCAAAATGAACCATTAATTGTTTTAAATGAGACGTTGCTTTATTATGGCTATTAACTTTTGGTTGCACTGTAAATTAAAATGTCTGAAATTCAAACACTTAAGTGTCTGAAACGGAGTGTTCAATTTTCAGACATTTTAAAATATCTGAATTTTTTCAGACACTTTTTGCGTCTGAATTTCAGACACTTCAAACGTCTTAATAGCATCAATTTTTTTGTAAGCATCATACGTAGCCATGTTTGACCACGTTGAATCCTGGAAAAATATATGGCTGGGGTCCTTCCCCCTCCACACGCCCCCCCCCTCCCTACAGCCTGATTTTGGTATGCAATTTTGGTATGCAATTTTCGTTAAGCTGATAATTTAAATCTTTTACGACATTTTACTGATTATAATCAATATTTTGAACTTCAGGAGTAGAACAAGATTAAAAGCAAAAAATATTTATCTAAATATTTGTTTTGATGATAAATATGATTTTGATTATGATTTTTTTAAAATCTTATTTTACTTTAAAAGTTCAAAACATTGATTATATTCAGTACAATTTAGAAACAGATTTAAAATATAATCTTTACAAATATTGCACATTAAATTTGGTGGCACTTAAATCGTAGGGGGGCGGGGCACTGCTTTAATAACCATGCTTTAATCAAGAAGTTCTTTGCAAAAAATGCAACCCTATATTATGGTTATTTAAATAGAGATGTCCGGTACTCGGGAGTATCCATTGTGGAGGTTAATGGACATTCACGAATAGCGGACACCTCTATTTAGCGAATACTTTTTTAATCCGCAAAGCATACGCATACATATTTGTATATTTTTACCTCACAAAAGCAGACATCTCCGATCATCAGACAAATTCCGCGATCCCGAAGTGTCCGCTATTAAGGGATTTTAAGGTACATGGATAAATATATACTTTTTTATAATCTTGTCCTATTCTAAAAGTTTAAAATATTTATTATACTCAGTTGAATGTCGAAAGAGATTCAAAATATCAGATGTACGAAAATTGCAAATAAAATCCTTCCCCCCTCCCCAAAAAAGGAAAATTCATATAATTTAAAAATTAGATTAAAAAAAAATTATATTGACGCATAGGCAATTTTACATATGTATCAGATGATAATCACAACAGCTATTTAACTATGAGTAAAAAAATTAAAAAATAAATATTCCACTTTAATAACATTAAGAAAAAAATTACTTCGGTATTTTGTTAAATGTATTTTGTGTTTTTAATCTTGTCCTACTCTAAAAGTTCAAAACTTTCATTATAATCAGTGCAATGCCGAAAAGGATTTATGATATCAGCTTTACGAAAATTGAATACAACCCCCCCCCCCTCCCCGAAAAAAAAAATTAAATTCTTATCATTTAAAAATTAGATTTTTTAAAAAAATTATATTGCCACATCCACTTCGGCAAGTTTTTATGTAGATCACAGAGTAATCACAAAAGCTATTCAACTATCAATAAAAATAAATAAATAAATATCCTACATTAATAACAAGAAGAAAAAATAACTTATAGTTTCCAAACTTCATTTGTCTTAAATATATATCTTACCATCTAATTGTAATTCTTGTAATTTTCGTATAAGCGTATATAAATACAGTTACAAAAATCACAATATTAAGTACAAAATCTAGTTATAGCTTTTTACTTTTTCCCATTATAAATTTCAAATTATTTTTCCACTAAAAATAATCAAAAAATCAATATTAGACTTGATTTTAAATCAAATACCTATGTATATTTTTACTGGCAGTTTTAAAATTAAGGAGCGCATAATAGATGAATCATGACAACGTCATACATTTTCAGGCACTTTATTTATCTTACTTTTTAATCTGCGGTTTTACGCTAGGAAGAAAGATCTTTCCAAAGTTTTTTTTTCTTCCATTGTGGTCGTTACTGTGAGATAAGAATTAACCATTGAAACGAAACTGCGATTGAAAACAAGAGAATGAATATTCAACTTAAAATGTCTCTTTTAGTAATATTATTACTTTAAATTTGGGAAAAAAAGATGAAAATTTAGAATAAATTAATTTGAATAAATTAGTTTATTCTAGAATAAATGAATTTGTAATAAAAGACAACGTCATAAGTTTAAAATATATACTTCTAGAATTAATGGTTTTTTTTCGTAAACAGATTCAAAACTAATTGAATTTCATGCAAGATTTTGTTTATACTATAAATAAAATCATAAAAGACACTAATTTCAGTACTATAAAGAAATTATGACACTTACTTCAATCGATGTTGCAAGAGGTCAGAAAAATTCCTCGATTTGAAATTTTAAAAACTACCACAGTGAGGGAGAAAGCCTTGCATCATATTAGAAGGAAATCCCTTAATATATCCGGCTAGCCATATTTAAAGAATGGAATCTCTCATCTTCAAAACATGACCCGCCAGACAAAAGTTTCTTTTTTTACCAGCTTTGATAGGACGAAGACGAATAACACAATATTATTGGTATAAACTAATACAAATTAACACTAAGTCCATTGCACACGCTTTGTAGAATTCCCGGATGCGATTTCCCTTCAAGTATAGTCTGATTCTGTGTCTATCCCGGCTTTATATCGTCGACATCTTATAAGAGACATTGGATGTCAAGCACACAAGTCAGACGTACGTATTCAATACATAAATAAACTAAGTGAATAACGAATTAAAATCACAGAACTTCAGATTTCGCAAAAAACGAATTAAAATATACGCGTACGTAAAAACAAACTTGAATTGTAACGTACACCAATTTCGAACAAAAGATATCTAAAACGCATGCGCAACTGAGAGTGCCCCCTGGTGGTTATTGCGTAGGAAGAATGGGAGAATCAAAACGTCTTAAATTAAGACACGTTTGAAGCAACGCAGTGTCTTAAAATAAGACTTTTGCGGATATTTTAGACACTATTCTCTGTTTATTTACACCATGATCATACTAAGACACTTATGTATCTTAAATTAAGGCATCTATAATGTCTTAATTTTCAGATTAAGACACTTAAGTGTCTAAAATTCTTTTTCAGTCACAAATGTGTCTAAATTTTAGACGACTCTATTTGCAGTGTGATCATGATTGATAATGCTGTTTTCGTCTGTATCATCTTCATTTTCTTCAGTTGTGCACAAAGCGATTATTTCGTCATCTGTAAGTGAGGCGTAACCTTCATTATTTTCTGCTTACAACCAATTGCTAATGCTGCTGATATCAACATTTGAGCAACCATCAATTTTTTTTAACATACTCACAAAATCTTCAGGTGTAATTTCTCTTTCGTTCTCGCTTATTCCTCCTTCTATTTCAAGCTTATTATCCGAGAAATCACAATTTGCAGGCCATAAATTCTCCCACGACTTTCGGAGAGTACTCTTAGTAACTTGATCCCAAGATTCAGCAATCATATAGATTACTTTCTTGATATTGATTGATTTGAGAAACTCTAACCCTCCATGTTCTGTATCTCTAAAAATTCATTTAGCATTTGTCATTTGTAAACTTTCTTAATGTTCTGAAGAACCCCCTGGTCCATTGACTGTACTAGCGCTGTCACATTAGGTGGCAAAAACTTTACCGTTATGTTTCCTTTTGTCAGTTGACTTTCTTCGGGGGTGTCGGGGCATTACCGATTAGGAGGACAGCTTTATTGATGGGTAAGTTGCACCATTTTAAATATTTTGTAACACCCGGAACAAAATAGACAAAGAACCACTCTTTAAAAACTTTGCTCTCCATCCAAGAACTATTATGGGAACGGTAAACTACAGGTAAAGTCTGACGATTTGTGTTTTTTAGTGCACGGGGATTTTTGGATTTTCCGATTAAAAGAAGAGGAAATTTGTGCTTTCCTGATGCATTGTTACAAGCCATTATAGTGAGGCGGTCCTTGCTCTTTTTATATCATTTAGCTGATTCTTCTAATTTTGAAGCTAAAGTTTTATTTGGCAACATGCGGTAGAATAGTCCTGATTCATCGTCATTGTAGATCTGATCTGTCGTTAATTCTTCTGTTTTAATAAATTCTTCAAATTCCTTTTGGAACTTTTCAGATGCGCTTTTGTCACTAGACAAGCTCTCAACCGTCACAGTAAGTTGACGTACACCATGCCGGTTTTTCCATATATTTAACCATCCTTGACTGGCAGTAGAATCTGTATCACCATCAGGCAACTTTGCATTTAACTTTAAGGCTTTTTGTTGGATTATTGGACCTGATATAGGTAAACCATGATCTCTATCTGTGCAAAACCAAGCGAATAACGCTTCATCCAGTGTTTCAAGTTTAGCTTTTTTAACATTCTTCCGATTGTCCAAACCGTCGATAGAAAGAGCTTAAATAAGAATGCTTAAGATATTCTTCAGAAAAGATTTCAGAAAAGATTTTTTTATTCAGAATACGAGGATGAAATAAATGAACGTTAAGGAAATTTGCTGATCGCATTTCAAACTTGAAAAAAAAAATCAACCAGACCGAGATCCGAATTAGCGGGGTTCCACCGTACTTCCCCCACCGTTTCTCGACCTTGACCTTGAAAGGCAGGTCAGAAGCGTCCTCAAAAAAAGTACTATTTTTTTGAAGAAAAAATGTGATTGGGGTAGATTTTAGCCCAACGCGTATGCTGACGGGTCAAAGTGTATCTTAACCCTGGAAAGCTTATGTATGTCCTTTTGTCGTGGGGGAGACCGGTACTGTTGAACAACTTTTTTTTTTATTATATTGACTATATTTTGTTTAGTATTCAATATAGAACTAGTCGGAAGTGGCAATTCCAAAATTTTCTTCTATACTGCAAACAGAGGCGTCTTAAATTTAGACACATATGCGACTGAAAAAGAATTTTAGACATTTCAGTGTCTTAATCTGAAAATTAAGACATTATAGACGTCTTAATTTAAGATACATAAGTGTCTTAGTATGATCATGGTGTAAACGAACTGAGAATAGTGTCTGAAATATCCGCAAACGTCTTATTTTAAGACACTTCGTTGCTTTAAACGTGTCTTAAATTAAGACGTTTTGATTCTTCCGACGCAATAACCATCAGGGGGCACTCTCAGTTTCGCATGCGTTTTAGATGTCTTTCGTTCGAATTTGATATACGTTGTAATTCAGACTGAAAGTTTGTTTTATGTACGCGTGTATTTTGATTCGTTTTTTGCGGATTGTGAAGTTCTGTGATTTTAATTCGTATTCACTCGGTTTATTTATCTATTCAATACATACATCTGACGTGTGTACTTGACATCAAATGTCTCTTATAAGCTGTCGTCTATATAAGGGCGGGAGAGACACAGAAGTAGACAACATTTGAAGATTACATCCGAGAACTGTACAAAGCGTGTGCAATGGACTTAGTGTTAATTTGCATTATTTTATATCAATAATATTGTGTTATTCGTTTTCATCCTGTCAAAGCTGGCAAAAAAAAGAAACTTTTGTATGTCGGGTTATGTTTTGAGGATAAAACTTTTCATTCTTTAAATATGGCTTGCCGGATATATTATGGGTTTTCCTTTTAAAATGATGCAAGTCTTTTTCCCTCACTGTGGTAGTTTTTAAAATTTCAAATCGAGGAATTTTTCTTACCTCTTGAAAACAGCGATTGAATTAAGTGTCATAATTTCTTTATAGTACTAAAATTAGTATCTTTTATGATTTTATTTATTGTACTAAACAAAATCTTGCATGAAATTCAATTAGTTTTGAATTTATTTGCAAAAAACCCACTAGTTCTAGAAGTATATATATTTAAACTTAGGACGTTGTCTTTTATTGCAAATTATGTATTTTCATCTTTTTTCCCAAATTTAAAATAATAATATCGCTTAAAGACAGACTTTTTTTTTCAATGACGGTTTTTAGTTTCAATGGCTAATTCTTATCTCACACTAAATGACCAGTCGACCACAAGGAAATAAAGAAAAAAAAAGCTTTGAAAGATCTCCTACTGCTTTCTTACTTCCTAGCTAGTGTTTACAATCCCGGAATCCCGTATCTGATCTCGGGATTTATCTAGAAGGTGAAACATAGACATTTCATGTTTTTTGTTACATTGTCAAACATCAACGGCAAGTTTATTTTAATTTTCAATTGTAGCAATTTATCCTATACTTTTTTATTATTAATTAAAGTCGTAGATTTTTAACTTGGTATATTTCATATGTAAGTTAGACTATATTTTTGCTTTAATTATCTTTTCTATAAGATTATGATATTTAGTTACTGTAATAATTGTTGATATTAGATAAATTCTAATTTTCGTAATCCCAGGATTCAATCTAAGCAATCCCGAAATCCCGGGATTGGAAATTAGTCTCGGGATTGTGATCCCTATTCCTAGCCTAAAACCGCAGATTGAAAAAAGATAAATAAAGTACATGCGACTCATCTATTATGTGCTCGGGTAATTTTAAAACTACCAGTAAAAATATACATGCGTATTTGATTTGAAATCAACTCTAATATTGATTTTTTGATAATTTTTAATAAAAAAAGTGAATTGAAATTTATAATGGGAAAAAGTAAAAAGCTATAACTAGATTTTGCTCTTAAAATTGTGGTTTTTAAAGCTTTATTTATATGCACTTATATGAAAAATACAAAAATGACAATTAGATGTTAAGATATATATTTAAGACAAAAGAGGTTTGGAAACTATAAGTTATTTTTTCTTCATGTTATTAATATAGAATATTTATTTATTTATTTTCATTGTTAGTTGAATAGATTTTTTGATTACTCTCTGATCTACAAATAAACTTGCCCATGTGGCAATATAAATTTTAAAAAATCTAATTTTTAAATGATAAGGATTTTAATTTTTTTTTCGGGGTGGGGGAGGGGGGGTGGATTTTGTGTGAAATTTTCTTAAAGCTGATATCTTAAATCTTGCACTGATTATAATGAATGTTTTGAACTTTTAGAGTAAGACAAGATTAAAAACACAAAATATAATTAACAAAATGCTGAAGTAATTTTTTTCTCAATATTAAAGTAGGATATTTATTTCTTTATTTATTTATTCATAGTTAAATGGCTGTTATGATTATCATATGATATAGTATATGCAAAATTGCCTATGTGGCAATATAAATTTTTTTAATCTAATTTTTAAATTATATGAAGTAGAATAGGACAAGATTATATATATATATATATAAATATATAACCATTAAATAAACATTACCGACCACCAACAAAAACTGTGAAATTATGAATAAAATGACAATAACAAATACAGTTCCCCCAACACACTTAACATAGATACCAAAAACATAGTAAAAAACAGCAGATATTTAATAGCAGAAGTGAAAAAATATATATAAAAGCTGTTATGTATAAAGTATAGTCCCTTGTACTATATTACGAGGATTAATATGGAAGAAAAAAAGAAAAATATGGATACCGATAAAAATAATTGAAAAGCTTATATATTGAATTACTTTATCAAGGGTACAGAATTCAAATATATAAGCAAAGTAGTCGTTTTCTGTAGAGAAAAAAAGGTAAAAGCTGAAAAAGTTTTCCCCTGTACCCAAACCACCACATGACCAAAAGAATAGATGCAAAATGAAAACAGAATAATATTAAAAGCCATGAAATGGAAAAATCAATACAGCGTATTAAATAATTTATATCAATGAAATATAGTAATACTACACAGCTTACCCTATATAACCCCATTTTTTGTTTAATCCAAATGCACACCTGCACACGTTGCTCATTACTGCTATAACTTTAAGATTATTTTTGCAGTTAAGTTAATACAGATATTAATATCTAATGGTTGCAGTTAATCCATTTTGAAATACCTTGATAAATGCAATTAATTAATATAAATAGAAAACCATTACAATATTAGTATTTAAAATACCTATTAACACTTTTAAATTTACTTAACTAAGCTGAAAAATTCCCAAAACCCCACTATCGCTATTAACTGGTATTAGTGTCACATAGTGTTGATAGAAAAATGAAAAAATATTACACTAATAAAAGCCATAGACATTATATAAATTAATTTTTGGTGCTGCCATCTATTATGCAAAAATAAAAGTATTTTGATCCAATTACATAAGCTTCGTTTTTCTTTTACAATTTCAAATATTTAAAAGAGAATAAAAAATAGATAAAAGACAATAAATAATTTCATTAATTGAATAAATAAATCAATGATTTCTTCCTTTCCCACCCCCATTCCATTCCTTTCCTTGCCATACTATTATTAACATTTTTTAGCCAATTCTATAATTATTATTATTCATTTAACTGTCCATTAATATAATTATATTTAGTTGCAATTAAAATGTTTATTGTATCCCTAGTAATTAATTTTTTCATGTATTTAAATAAAGGTAGCATAGTAACCTTAAAGAAGCTAATGCATTCAAAATTTACCATCTACTTTACCCAACATATCCTAATAAATAAATAATGCCATAATATATATCATTATTCACAAAAATATTAAATAGATATAAATGTTATTAGATTAACCACAATTATTATTCTTAAGATACTATGTATAAAAAAATAAATAAATAAACATGTTTATAATATATATCCATATACCTTACAAGCCCTTAATAGCGGACACTTCAGGACCGCTGAATTTGTCCGATATTCGGAGATGTCTGCTTTTGTGAAATAAAAATATATACAAATATGTATGCCTTGCAGATTAAAAAAGTATTCTCTAAGTAGAGATTTCCGCTATTCGGGAATGTTCTTTAACCTCCACAACGGATACTCCCGAATACCGGGCATCCCAATTTAGATAACCATAATGCAGGGTTGCATTTTTTGCGAAATAACTTCTTGATTAAAGCATGGGCATACTGGGCCGTGCCCCGTTCCCCTACGAATTTAGTGCTCCAAACTTGATGTGCAATATTTATAAAGCTTATATTTTAAATCTGTTTCGAAATTGTACTGATTATAATCAATATTTTGAACTTTTAAAGTCAAATAAGATTAAAAACAAAGCAAATAAAACAAGTAAGAAAAATCATGCGTCAATCATAGATTATGAAATACTTTCCACCACATTCAGATTAATGTAACAAAACTGCACCTTTTAAAAAATTAAAATATTACATCTAATTCAACCATATGGAAAAGCATAATAAATTTCAAAACCCAATTTAAGCTGTTCCTATCTACAATCGGAGAATTAGGCAAATTTTTTCAGCAGCCTTGTATACGATATATAGATTTGAATCTATTAACTACATGCATGCCAAAATTTAGTTCACTTAAGAGATACATATACTTCAGTCGGAAATTTACCTTCAGCAAATTCCTCTAATAAGGAGAACGGTACGTGAATACTTTTGTGCAGCCCTGTATTTGAGGTATAGAATTTATAAATAACGAGTAAGATGCAAAAAAGTAATTAAGTTGAAAAGCGCATACTGAATTTTAAACTCCAACAATTATTACTCAAAGACAGTACTGTATAGTAACCGATTTCTTTTGTGTGTCCCTGTAAATGAATAAAAAAGGCTATGAATGCCCTGTTTTAACGTGATCGTAGTGAAATTCTGTGATTTATATCAGAATCCATACGTTTGGAATAGCATAATGTCATTAAAATACTCTGCAAACGATTTTTCCCCATATACCATAATGTAATGGAATAGTTTTGAGTGCCCCTGTAAATGAACTATTAATCCTACATACTTCATATACAATACCAAACATGCTTTGGTGACCCTAAATAACCTTCATCAATTTCATGAAAATCCGAGTCTATTTACGGGAGTTAGAGTGTGGACAGACGGCCAGACGGATTTTTTTAACACTTTCCAACAAAGTTGAAATGTGTTTATGCATTCGGTTTGTCTGGCCATCTGTCCACGCTCTAACTTCCATAAATATACTCGGATTTTCATGAAATTGATAAAGGTTATTTAGGGTCACCAAAGCATGTTTCGTATTGTATATGAAGTATGTTGGATTAATCATTCATTCACAGGGGCACTCAAAATTATTCCTTAACATTATGGTATATGGGGAAATATCGTTTGCAGAGTGTTTTAATGACATTAAGCTATTTCAAATGTATTGAAACTGATATAAATCACTTAATTTCACTATGATTACGTTAGAACAGCTCATTGATAGTATTTTTTATTCATTTACAGGAACACACAAAAGAAATCGGTTACAGTACAGTCTTTGAGTAATAATTGCTGGAGTGTACGGCTTAAAATTAGGTATGCGCTTTTAAATTTAATAATTTTTTTGTATCTTACTCGTTATTTATAAATTCTATACCTCAAATACAGGGCTGCACAAAAGTATTAACGTACCGTTCTCCTTATTGAGGAAATTGCTGAAGGTAAATTTTAAACGGAAGTATATGTACCTCTTAAGTGAACTATATTTTGGCATGCATGTAGTTAATTGATTCAGTTCTATATATTCTATACAGGGCTGCTGAAAAAATTTGCATAATTTTTTCCGATTGTGGATGGGAAAAGCTAAAATTGGGTTTTGAAATTTATTATGCGTTTCCATATGGTTACATTAGACGTAATATTTTACTTTTTTAAACTGTGCAGTTTTGTTACATCATTCTGAATGTGTTGGAAAGTGTTTTATAATCTATGCTTGACGCCTGATTTTTTCTTACTTGTTTGTTTTTAATATTGTTCTACTCCTGAAGTACAAAATATTGATTATAATCAGTACAATGTGAATGTCGTAAAAGATTTAAATTATCAGCTTAACGAAAATTGCATTCCAAAATTGTGATCACCAAAAAAATCAGGCTGTATGGGGTTGAAGGGGGCAGGACCGCAGCGAAATATTTTTCCAGGATTCAACGTGGTCAAACATGGCTAGGTATGATGCTTACAAAAAATGCATGGAATTAAGACATTTGAAGTGTCTGAAACTCAGACGCAAAAAGTGTCTGAAAAAATTAAGATATTTTAAAATGCCTGAAAATTGAACACTCCGTTCCAGACACTTAAGTGTCTACATTTCAGACATTTTAATTACAGTGTTTCTTATACGTGTTTATTCCTGAAAAATTCAGCATAGCAGCGCCACCGGTTTGATGATTTATACCAAAATCTAATCAGCAACAATTTATATCAATTTCTAACTGAATCTGAAGTTTGATGAAAATCCGTGCATTAATTTTTGAGATAGAACTATTCCGGAAATCGCAAACAATTTTGCATAGAGAGCGACACCTGTTGGGCGATTTTCGCCAAAAACCATTCAGGATCAATTTATATCAGGGACTAACTGAATCTGAAGTTTGATGGAAATTCATACATTAGTTTTTAAGATACAGTTATTGTAAAAATCGGGAAAAAAAGCTGCATAATAGCGCTCCCTGATGGGCGATTTACACCAAAAATTAAACAGCTCTAATTTATATTAAGAACTATCTGAATCTGAAGTTTGATAAAAACTCGTTAGTTCTTGAGATAGATCTATTATGATAATCATGAATAATGCAATATAGCTGCGCCATCTGTTAGGCGATTTACACCAAAAAGTACTCAACACCAAACTATATCAAGGATTTATTGAATCTGAAGTTTCATGAAAATCCTTGCATTAGTTCTCGAGATATAGCTATTGCGGGAATCGTGAAAAATGCAGCATAGCAGCCCCACCTGTTGTATGATTCACACCAAAAAGTAATCAGCACCCATTTATATTAGGGCGTAACTGAATCTAAAGTTTTATTAAATTCCATTCATTAGCTCTTGAGATAGAGCGCCCGCAAAATTTGTATCAGAGACAGACAGACATTTTGTAAAAACATGTTTTTCGGAATCTCTGACCTTTAAAACGCATAAATCCGCCGAAAACCGGAATTCGAAAATTTCAATACTTTCTGCTTGCAGAGATATATGAAAGTAAATATGGGACCAGTATATAAAGAAAGTATGGTTAATTAATGTGTGATGTACAAAATGTAAAATAAATGCCTTTATAGGAATATAAATGTCTTTTTAATTGCCAGTTGATTGAAAACATTTAAAAATCTACCTCATCTACAGATTGTGATTCGTCTGCTCCAAATTGCTAAAGAGAAAAATAACATATATATATATATATAGTATATATATATACATTAATCATAGCTATTATTCACAAATAATATGTGCACGAATAATTTAGCTCAAATACCTGCCAATGATGCAGTTTTCTTATATTTTTTAACTTTTTTATTAAACTTGCACTGTTTATTACATTTGTTATAGCGGATAAATAAAACTTTATTATTATTATTATTATTGTTCAATAAAAATTTGTATTCTTTAATATATATTTTTTAAATTTTAATATTACATATGATATTTTAATAATGATCATATTTTAATGATAACTTTTATTTTTATTTTTCTCATAGGAAATATCAGAAAATGATTCTACTATCGGTGATAAATCAACGGCAACAAATAGCTTGCCTGGAACATCTTCTTCACAGCAAAATGTAGAAGAATGGAACGTCACTTACAGCTCTGTGTCAGCAACTGAAGCTAATATGGCACAACCGCCCATAAAAGAAAAAAATAAACGAATCATTATTAAGCTATGCCAGCCGAAAAAGGTCCAGAAGTTAACTAAAATGACTGTTGCAAGCTCTAGCCTTACCCCTAACGACGTGAGAGGATCTAGAAAAAGAACATATTACCAGAGAACATTGGAGGAAATTAGTAATGTGGTTGCTCAAGCTCCTGAACCTACTAATTCCTTACCTGTATTAGATTTGGAGAAATTGACATCCTGGGGAATGAAGAAGAAAATTGTGATTCCCCAGGCATCCACATTTTCTAACTCTTCATCGCATGTCTTGGAAGAAACTGCTATTGAAATCATTAAAGAAAATCTAAATCCCCAGGCCACATTTTCTAACTCTTCACCGCATACATCGCATGCCTTGGAAAAAAATGAAATAGAAATTATCCAGGATAATTTTGATCCCCAGGCCACATTTTCTAACTCTTCACAGCATTTATCGCATGTCTTGGAAGAAAATGATTTCGACATCACGGAAATTTCAGAGCCCATCAAAGAAATTTTAGATTCCTCGATCTTTCTAACTAACTCTTCATCGCATACATCGCGTGTCTTGGCAGAAAATGAAATGGAAATCTACAAGGCAAACTTAGATCCTCAAGTCTGTGATTCTAATAACTCATCCCAGGAAACATTCTCCTTTTTAGCTTGCTATGAAAGTTATGTGCTTCCAGATGGATCTATCTGGGAAGAATCATCGGATTTGATGGCGGAATCAACAGAAGAAGAAAAATCGTATCTAGATTGGTTTAATAAAATGAGGACAACGCACACAGACGATTGGAATGGTTTTGTCCCACGTTATACTGAAGATGAGATTTGGATGGATAAAAAAAGATCTCCGAATGTTATGTGGTCTTCTGCACAACGCCCTTACTCAGAAGAACATTTTCTATTGATGCATTATCATGAAAGGCAAAATCTTAGAAAGATGAAAGAGGAGAAATATTTTAAAGAAAGACTGGATTATTTAAGCCAATTTTATGCAAAAGAAGAGAAAATGCCTATGTAAAGGAACTCCATTTGTTGTGTATTTATGTATGTATGATCTATGTAGTATCATAAAAGGCAAAAGAGGCTAAAGATCAGGCCTTTTTAAAGAGCAGAGAGTCCCATATTTGAAGAAACTCAATATATTGTATTAGTATGATCTATGTAATCTATGTATTATCTTGAAATTGAAAAGATGCGAAAGATCAGACCTTTTTAAAGAGAGAACATCATATTTAAAGGAACTCCATTTGTTGTATTTGTCTTCGATGCATTATCAAGAAATGCAAAAGAAGCTAAATCAAGCATTTTTAAAGAGATTTTAAAAGAACTCCATCTGTTGTATAAGCGTTATCTATGTATATATGATCCATGCAAATTATGTAATCAGTGTATGATCTACGAAAATACGCGGAAGATCAGGCCTTTTTAAAGTGAGAGTCCCGTATTTAAAGGAACTCCATATGTTGTAATGTATCATCTATGCGTGTAGTATGTATTACCTTCCCACATGAAAAAAAATTGTGAATGTGCTGTTTAAAATATATTTAAATAAATTTTTTAAATCGACCTATGTTTTTAATTTTTTGTTTGTATATTCATTTGGCTCTATTTAAAAACTGTGGGGTTGACCTTGACTGTAGATTGCAACATCTTTTAATTATTTTAGAGTGTGATGCAAGAAACAGATGTTTTCAACCAGAAATTTCATTTAATAAAAAATTTTTAAATGGAATTTGCTAAGTAAGCAGAAAATTTTCCTTATATACACTTTTCAGATTCAAGCATGTTTGTCCAGAATTATTAAGCGAAGTTGACATCTATGCTTTGAATTGCTTTTGACAGATCAAAGGAGGCAAAATCCCTTCACCATAATAAAATTTAAAAAATGCTTTGTTAGTCTTTTTATGAAGATACCAATACAAAGTGGAATAACAATAATACAGGAAGTGATTGAAACAAGATTGTTAAGGGTTTGTGCATATATAACTTTATCACTTTAGGAGGTGGGTCCCGGAACTTGATATCGAAAGATATCTCTATGGGTAGGGAGGGGGGTTGTTTTTTTATATCGTTATCATTTCCAATAAAACTTATCTTTTTCGAATGACTTTTTCTTTACATCTAAATAGTCTGTTACTCTTTTTTTATTATTATTTTTATATTTTTTTATGAAAATTTAAAGTTATTAAAAGATTATAAAATCATTTCATTCCAAAATTTGGAATACCCCCAACCTTTGGTATTCCTTTTCTTCTGCCTGTGCGCATATAAATCGCTATTGGATAAACCATTAGCATATGTTGGAAATGATACTTGCCTTTACCAGTAAAGAAAGAGAAAAAATCTTATCCACTGTCTTGTTGATAAGTTCTACTTTTACCCTTCCTAGGCAGGGGCAAGCGGAAGAAGACAATATTACTGCTCAATGCATTGTGTAACAATCAGCTACTATTAAGGGGACGAGGTACCTTTAAAATCATTTTTTTTATTTTTTGTAAACTTCATTTTAAATATTATTCAAGGGAACATTATATGCATTATGGCATACATTTATCACAAAAAACATTTTTTTAAATTTCTTTTGAAAAAAAAAAAGAATTTTCTGTCATATTTTAGAATTTTACAGTTAAAGAATGCATTTGAGAAGAATGTTAATTAAAATATGCCAATATTTCTATAACCGGGTTTTATCATGTTTCAATACGTTTTTTTAAACTCTTATGACGTTACACATTCATCTTCTGACGTCCATAATATTTCCAATATGACGTAATATTAACTTTTTTTTTAAATTCGTCAAACTATTTATTTCATTGTCATTTTTCACGTGGGAATCTTGCAATAGAAAAGTAATTGTTGTGATAAGAATTTTATTGTGAATTTTTAATTGTTGGCAACTGCTATAACGAAAAATGTTTAAATTTGATGAGAAATTGCTGTTTAATGAGTGGTTTTTTACCAATTAAAATTTAACTATGAATTATTTCGATTCCGGATTACTTTAGTTGCCTCGGCCGTGTTTTAATACACATGTACAGTCGTGGAAAAAAAAATTAAACACCCCTTACTAACTCTGCAAAAAATTATTGTAGAAGAAAGTTACTGGCACCACACGATTGGTAATAAAGTCTACTTTTAAATGATGTATATAAAATTTGATTAGGGGGCCTTCTACATATTAAAACGAACCATAATTTTATTTTTTTTCAATAGCAGTACACAATTCTGACAGCATAAATGAATTCTACATCCTTCAATAAGCTTAAAAACAAATTTTTATGCAATCCGTCGATAAGTTTCCGAGAAATTAATTATTTTAAAACGAGCGTATTCTATGGGTTGTATCCAAATTGAAGTTCGGTACTCGATTGTTGACCGAGAGAGTCACATTCTTGATCAAGGCGCCACCCAAACAGTCATTGAATACTGCTAGGTTACAGAATAGCATAAGAAATTTCAAAATATCTAGTCACTTCTACCATCATTTTGCCGTTTTTTAAGCATAATTTGAAAACTACTTGGAAGAAAAATGTGAAATTTTGTATTTCCATAAAGCATGACCTAATAAATCTAAATCTATCAAAAAAATTGTAGGTTGTAATTCATAATTTTTTCGAATATTAATTTCATAATTCATATCATAAAATGATAAAAATTGCAAACTCAACGTATTTATGTTTGGGTATATTAGTATAATTGCTACACAAAAATTTAGCACATTAGGAGTATAATTTCAGGAGATATAAATAAAAATATGAAGATGTAATTTAACATTAGAAGCACTCAATTTTGAATGCTTATAATTCAAAAACTTATCATTCAAATGACTTGAAATTTGGTGTCTAGGCAGAGTTTCAACCGAAGATTTGAAATATCTTGTTAAAATTGGGTATTGTGATTGAAAAAAATGAAGTTTGGGTTCGTTTTAATATGTAGATGTCCCCCTAAACAAATTTTATATACATCATTTAAAAGTAGACACTATTTCCAATCGTTCGGTACCAGTAACTTTCGTCTACGATAATTAGTTGAGGAGTTAGTAGGGGGTGTTTATTTTTTTTCCCACGGCTATACGTAATGTTTTAGAATTCTGGCTTCCAAACAGTGGATTTGTGTAGAATTACAGAGAGACAGACAAATTTTCATTTTTATATATTAGATAGCATAAAATAGCTAACTATTGAAAGTGCAAAAAACTAAATGTGAAGAAAAACATATATTTTAGTCACCTAAGTGCTTTATCGATTGAGGACGTTAAAACAGATGGCAGAATATGCAGACAATTTGTTTTTGAGAAAAATTTAATTATACATCCACTATAGGGGTTGAGTGCTCCTGTAATTCTAATTGATGTCGGCAGATTCCCAAAACAGCCGAGACACCCCATTTGGCGACTTTTCTGACAAACGCCAACTACCCCACATGCGCCAATCTAAAATGCGGCAACCTGAAAACTAACGTGATTGGTCCACTTTCCTGAATGCTTCCAGACTGTTTTTTACTACGCCATCACCCTGGAATCATGGGAAATACAACATTTATAAATAACGACGTATTAGAAAACACAGGAAAGCTGATTTTTATGAGATTCAATAAAACAATAAAACAAACGATTTCAACCTAAGTTTATTGAAAATGTGAAATTTTTAAAGTACCTTTTTAAATCAGAGTAACGATATAATGATGAAAATTTTCATTTCTCAACAACTTTCAGAAAAAATCATGGGGTCATTTAATATGGTAAGTACGTGCCTATATTATAGTAAACATTGAACAATTCATTTCTAATCAAAAGAAGTATGAAAGCTTCGCGTTCATAAAAAAATAATATTTATCACTGAATACAGCAACCTAGTTCTGCAGCAATCTGAAAAACGCAGGAAACTCGTTAAAGCGGCAATCAGCGTACATGTATGAACGCTTCGCGTTCATTAACCGAAAAAAACATCACTGTCACCAGCAGTTCTCGGTGTGTAGCAATCTCAAAATTCAGCAGTTCTCAATGCGTAGCAATATTAAAATTCAGCAGTTCACGTTGCGTAGCAATATCAAAATCTACAAAACTCGTAAGGTCAGCATACATCAGAAATATACAATAAACGGCTAATATAAAACACTATACTAAAAAATACATAAAATTATTAACATACCTTAACAAACATTTCCTTTTTTTGAAAACCAACTCTATAAAATGTTGAATTGCCATAATTTCGTAAATTTCTAGTCGCCGATAAACTTCATTTAACTTTCCAGCAAAAAAACAAAACAAAATGAACAAATACTCACAATTTCAAACTAAATTACACAGGTACTTTAACTTTCAAATTTTACAACTAAAAACAGCAAAATAAATTAACAATAACATACTCTAGCATTACCGTCGTTTAATTTTACAATTACGAAACGTCTTTCTTCTACACCTCGTCTCGCACCTCGTTGTACACAAATTACGAAACATGCGGAGTTGAGTTGTCAAAGATAGGCGTAGCCATCCAATACATAAGAAATCAACCAATCCCATTCAACCAATCCAAATTCAAGATCACACAAGTGAAGGCATGGAAAGAATTTACGAAACGAACTGGTAACAACAAAGATCCATTTATCGCCTCGCCAAATTGAACGATGCCAAGTGTCTCGGCTGTTTTGCGATTCAGCCTTGATGTCTTTACTATTTTTCAAACAAAATTATTTTAAGAACGACAATAAAACAAACTTTTATTTAAGAAATTAAATAAATACAGTAGAACCTCTTTTATCCGAAACTCTTTTAACCGAAACTCTCGGTTAACCGAAATCCATTTTAAAGTGCTTTTTTTACTATCACATTTTTTCTGTGCAAAATCCATTTTGAAAGCTTGTTTTTTGTTTTAACTATCATAATCCTTCTGTGCAAGTGGTCCTTTTCGAACTACGAGTACATATGAATATTTTCGATCCCCTTTCTTAGAGTTCCTTTGAATTTAACTTGAGTTCCCGTAAGCTGCGGAATGGAACGAAGAAAACGAACAAATGAGCAATTATGAAGCTTTTGAATGTTTTCCAAAAGGTTTGCCATGGCTGGAGAAGCAGAAAGACTGTGATAATGGTGAACTAATAATATTTAAAAACTCCGTGATAGAGCTTCAAAGCAAAGGAAATCGAAACTGCGACAAACAAAACATTTTTTCAAACCCTTGTGATAAAATTAAAAGGTACTTAATTCCAAAATTAAATTTCAGGTAATTTATTCTTACTCCTATTTTGCTATTGCTTTATTTTTATTAAGCATTTGTTATTATAATAAAAAATATTGCATATATTTGTCCTTAATCTTAAAATGAAAGCATTCTCGATTATCCGAAAATTTCGATTTTCTGAAAGATGGTCGGTCCCAATTACTTCGGATAATCGAGGTTCTACAGTAAATAAATAATGAAATAAATGAATGAAAATTGGGTGGCCAGAGAGTTCAAATTATTGGGTGGAGCTCGCACCCAACGGGCCCATATAAGTTGGCGCCACTGAATATAAACTTATTATCTCGATTTTTTTAAAAATGGAAAGAATATGAATAGCAGAGTCTAACAATTACAGAGATTCTAACAAGAATTCACGACTGCATTATGTAACATTTTTATTATTATATTCGCCGTCATATTGGGAAAACAGAGTTCGTACGCATTAGGGGATTCTGGGGATTTTAACTGTTTTAGTACCAGAAAAATCGTAAAGTACTGGTCACTAAATCTGAAGATGGAAATTTTTTTCATTAAATAAGATAAATATTATCTTACGAAAGTTCTGGTAAAAAGTGCTTAAAAGTCCTTGACGCGTACGAGCCCAGGTAAATGATAGCTTACATCCTCAAAATGATTTTTTTGACTTTTTCCAGTCTCAAGCAGAAATAACAAGGTGGAAATTGCGCGACAAAAGTGGCAAATGAGGAGCGTTCGTACTATAATTAGTTTTAGAAATATTTTTTGCACCGCATATTGTACTGAATGTATATTTCAGTGCACTTCATCAGTGCATATCAATTTCATTCTGTTCCAAAGGCTGTAACATCATTAAAATGCACTTGCAATAATTCATTCCCATTGGCCGTAATGTAACGGCAAAATTATGACTGTCTCTGTCATTAAACTATACATCAGATTTTCATAAAATTTGAAATGACTCGACAAAATAATTGTGCATCAATTATAGATTTAAAAATTCAAACCATTCGGTTGGATAGTTTTTGCTCTGTTATATGCGGACAGATGCTACGTATTTATATATTTACGAACGCACCTAAAAATGCCTAGCATTATTTATAAGGATCGACCGAAGCAGGTTTTTAAGACCGAAACCGAAACTGAAACCGAATTTCGGTAATCTTTCTATTTTCGGCCAAAAACTAAAACGAAAAATTTCAAATTTTTTTTTTAAAGTAATTAATACATGCATAAATATACATTATTATTAATTAATTATACGCGTTAATTAAACATTCATAATTATTAACCAATTTTACGTGTGGCCGAAATTGACTGCCTGTACCTCTGACCAAAACTTTTCATTTTCATGTAAAATAAAATGTAATTAATTCATCAACAACACAGAATGATTTTCTAATACGAATTTCATCTAATTAAAAAATGTTTTAGGTATACATACTTCGATTTATCTTTTATAATGATTTTCGCTAATGATTATTCTAGAACTTTTTCAAAGCGTATTCGAAACACTTCCGCGGTTTCAAACTAAAAATTTTCTATTACTGTTAAGTCTGCAGTTTTTAATGAGAACGTGGAAGGCGTCTTCAAAGTTAATTAAACATTCATAATTATTAACCAATTTTACGTGTGGCCGAAATTGACTGCCTGTACCTCTGACCAAAACTTTTCATTTTCATGTAAAATAAAATGTAATTAATTCATCAACAACACAGAATGATTTTCTAATACGAATTTCATCTAATTAAAAAATGTTTTAGGTATACATACTTCGATTTATCTTTTATAATGATTTTCGCTAATGATTATTCTAGAACTTTTTCAAAGCGTATTCGAAACACTTCCGCGGTTTCAAACTAAAAATTTTCTATTACTGTTAAGTCTGCAGTTTTTAATGAGAACGTGGAAGGCGTCTTCAAAGTTGAGTCATATATGCATTACTTGCTTTATAATTGGCACTCATGTCTTGAGTCAGTCATGACTAATAATTATTAACAGAGAAGTTCGCAGCAATAAACAGTTTCATTTGAGCCGATACACCTCAAATCAATGAGTAATGATGAAAATTTCCGAAAGAAGAAAAGAGATTTTTGGAGAACAGATAGTTTCGGTCCGGCCGTATTTTCGAATGCATTTTCGCTGAAAACGAATTTTCAACCAAACTCTGATTCTGAGCCGAAAACAATACCGAATTTTCAATCGATCTCTAATTATTAACAACACTATGTGATAAACCCGGCCTTTCCGGGTAACAGAATATAGGTGAAAACTATCATAAAGGGTAGGGGAGTACACAGTGAGACATGGTATACAGTGAGACAGGAGCCACTTTGACATATCGTTCTAACTTTTTCTTCAAGCTGGCACACACACATAACGACCTCATCTTATGCAACACATGGATGTACTTTCGGCATTTCAGTTACTCGTTCGACAAAATAGTAAATAATTCCTTATTTTATAGTGATTAAAGTTACATAAACGTCTATTTTAGAGTTTATTTCCTTCAATATGGCATATACACTGCTCAAAACAATTAAAGGATATTGCAGTTTTAGGTGGATTTTGTATCTGGTAAACTGTTTAGCTGATTGATACATGGTCGACAGACATAGTAGGTTATATGAGAATAAATTACACATGTTTGGCGGAAAAAAATGCATTTTATTGCGCATTTGTGTACTAAAGGGAAAAAACACAATTTGTGCATATGAGAAAAAAAAGAATAAGAAAAGGTGTTTTCTTCAAAGAAAATCATTTTCAGTAGGCGGTATGGTTTCCACGGGCGGCCAGCAACGTTGAACACCTTTGAGGCATGGACTCAATGAGGCTATTAATGACGAGTTGGGGTATTCTGCCCCACTCTTCCAGAAGAGTTCTTTCCAGATCTTGGAGAGTTTGTGGGGGTTGTTGGCGGCCAGAAACTCGTCTTCCTAGAGCGTCCCAAACGTGCTCGATTGGATTCATGTCTGGAGAACACGCTGGCCATTCCAATCGAACGATTCCTTCCTCGAAAAGGAAATCCTCCACCAGGTTTACACGATGTGGCCTGCAGTTATCGTCCATTAAAATGAAGTTATCTCCGATTGCTGCAGCGTAAGGGACTACAATAGGTCTGGAGATCTCATCCCTATATCGGCGACCAGTCAGAGCTCCATCTCGAATGATGTAGAGGTCAGTGCGCCCGTCAATGGAGATGCCACCATACACCAACACTCCTCCTCCGCCAAATCTGACACTTTCGTGCACGAACGCAGGATTATTCCTACTGCCACGGTCTCTCCAGATGAAAATACGCCTATTATCCGGATAAACGGGACTCATCAGAAAACAGAATATTGCTCCATTCATTTCTCCTCCAGTTGACATGCTTGGTTGCCCACTCCATGCGGTCGCGACGATGCCTTGATGTTAATCTAACACATACCATCGGTCGGCGAGCATACAGACCTACAGCATGGAGCCGGTTTCGGACAGTCTGAGTTGAAATCGTGGTGCCTGTAGCCGAGCGAAGGTGTTGTTGGAGAAGAGTAGCGTTCATGGTTCGGTGTCTCCGAGCTGTTAACGCTAAATACCGATCTTCATTGGGCGTTGTTGCCCGTCTACGACCTTGCCCTGGTCTTCGGCCTGCACATCCACTCTCCAAAAAACGGTTCCAGATCCTGGAAATGACACTTTGTGACACTCCAATGGCTTGCGCTACTTCGGCTTGAGTTTGGCCCCTTTCTAACCTACCAACAATTCTCAAAGCTTCTGAATCTGTCAAATGACTTCGCTGAGACATCGTACTCATCGAAACAAAGCAATCACTGAATGCCGATCATCCTTGTCTTCATTCTCTTTTATCCAGCTGAAAGTCAAATTTCATTCGCTGCCGCTGAAGCGACGTTTTTGACGTCGAACTCAAAATTTGCATACTCCACAGTTTGAAAACCAGAAAAATTTGCATTTGTGATTCTCTTCTTCTATTTTCGGCAAAAAAAATTTCATTTATATCTTTATTTTATATAAAACTTCAAATATCCTTTAATTGTTTTGAGCAGTGTATTTACTTTACCAAATCTAGCTATATCTAACAATAGACTATTTCGGCAAAACGACATAAACTTTTTAAAGCCATGAAATGGATGTAACAGATGTGGCATCCATTTTGTTATAACGTAACGAAAGTATACAGTGAGACACACAGTTGTGATACACAGTGAGACGTGTCTTATTGTGTACCTACTATGTGGTTCTGATGTTAAAAAAGTTATTTATTAATAAAAGAAGGTTTCTCTCTCTGTGTGTGTGGGCGTGCGATGGCTAGGGAAATTTACTAAACGTAAGAAGCTGAAAATTTGCATGAAGGTAGTCGAGGTCTGCCATTGTCCACCCGAGGCTCATATTTTTAATATTTTGAAAATCTAGAAATATTAATTAGAAATCATAAGCTGCAGAAAATTATTGATAGAGTGTAAAAATGTATGATTTATGAAAATATATACATTGTCTCACTGTGTACTACTTGTGGTACACAGTGAGACAATTTTCGATACTCCGCTGTGCTGCTTCTGCGCTTTTATAAATAACTTTTTTAAAACCATTTATACATTAATGTGCAGCGCATTTGTGTAGCTTAAAGATGTAGCAAAAATTTTTTCAAAAGAATAAAAATCGTCGCCATTTGTTAAGTAAAAATAATTTTCGGCTCACTGTGTACTACCCTCCCCTATTATTTCATACCAGTACCTTTTTTTTCTGCACATAATAAAAACACAGTGATGAATGAGGTATTTTTCGAAAGGTTCTACAAGGATTTTTTGATGAAGAATAAGTAGGGTCAGGAGGGGTAATTATGACCACTTTGAATATGACCACTTCATGATTATGACCACTTCAACATAGTTTTTTTTTTTTTTTTTTTACTTTTTTCTATTTGGAAAAGTGGTGTTTTTAGTACATAAGAAGTAACTTTGACCCTTTAAGAACACCTTATAAAAGTTTTAATTGTCATAGCTGTTTTTTTTTAAAGTTAAAATTATGGTTATAATTAGTCGATCAAAAACTTACAATCAGAAAAGTCTGGGGTAATTAAGTCCACTAGTGGGGAAATTATGACCACTATATTTTCTCTTTATACTTGCCTATACACATTTGTTTGGGTAATTGAGACTAGTTTGAACTCCAAAGTGACAAATCCGTTTATGAAAAATTTTGATAGACTTAGTTTCAAATTGCTATTCGGATCTCAAAAAGGCTTCAGACTAGGGATAAAGAATATCTAAGATGAAATGTACATTATAAGGTTAATATCTAAGCTTGAAACAAAATTTTACCATACACAGTTTTCTCCAATATGGTGGTGGTTATAATTGATCCCCTTGTCATAATTATCCCTCCTGACACTATATATAATTAAAACGCATTGTTTGATTTAAAAAAAAAAAAAAAAAAAAAAAAAAAAAAGGCTGTAAAGGAAAACATGTGTCAGCAAATAATCTCAATGATTGCGGTAAGAAAGCCTCAAATGGATCAACTGCTTTTCTTTTTTTATTTTTTTTATTTGATTTTTCAAATTCATTTTTTACATTTAATATATTTTTAGAATGCTCATTAACAGTATCAAAAATCAAATGTATATGAAAAATAATAATAATATGTTCAAATAAAGTTTTAAAATGTATTAAAAGTAGAGATCGACCGAAAATTTGGTATATATTATCATATTTATGTGATAAACAACAATAATATGTTCAAATAAAATTTTGAAATGCATTAAAAGTGATATTTTCCTTTGACCTTGCATCAGGATTTAATAACTAAAGAAATCACCATAGATCTCTTATTGCAACCAGCCTTTTAGGTAGCTTTCATTACAAAAAGTAAAAAGATACTTATTGCAGCCGTCCGGAGAAAAGAACTTCCGAAATGTTTTTGTATACTTTCATCGATCATGACCCCCAGACCCTTTGTTCAAATGTGACTTATATGTATATATATATATCCAATTATAAAACCATTAAAAACATTTACAAATTACCACAAAGAAATATAGTAAAAAAAAAAAGAATTAAAGGAATATATATCTGATTTTTGTCATGCGATAAATCGTATTTATAAACAGATTCGGATGAAATTAATTGTATGCATAGTGCAAAGCAATGTCTCGACCGAGTTCGTTGGCCAGCTTCATTCACCATCTTGTTTTAAAATGGCGACCATTTAAATAAATATAAAATTTAAAATAAAGGTGGAAATAAATTAAAAACTGAAAAATGTTTTTTTCTTAAGAGTTTGACCTTAACATAAGGATTCCGAAGCATGTTTTCTTTCGTCTTTATCTTAAAAGATGGCTGAGATATAGCAGTTTGAATTTCTAGGGTGGCTGATATTTTCAAACAATCTGATTTTTGCCATGCTGTAACTCTCGTATTAATAAACGTATTTAGATAAGATTAAGAATGTACATAACACATATGATTGTCTCGAGCGAGTTCGTTGGCTAGCTTATCCGACATGTTGTTTCAATATACACTGCTCAAAACAATTAAAGGATATTTGAAGTTTTATATAAAATAAAGATATAAACGAAATTTTTTTTTGCCGAAAATAGAAGAAGAGAATCACAAATGCAAATTTTTCTGGTTTTCAAACTGTGGAGTATGCAAATTTTGAGTTCGACATCAAAAACGTCGCTTCAGCGGCAGCGAATAAAATTTGACTTTCAACTGGATAAAAGAGAATGAAGACAAGGATGATCGGCATTCAGTGATTGCTTTGTTTCGATGAGTACGATGTCTCAGCGAAGTCATTTGACAGATTCAGAAGCTTTGAGAATTGTTGGTAGGTTAGAAGGGGGCCAAACTCAAGCCGAAGTAGCGCAAGCCATTGGAGTGTCCCAAAGTGTCATTTCCAGGATCTGGAACCGTTTTTTGGAGAGTGGATGTGCAGGCCGAAGACCAGGGCAAGGTCGTAGACGGGCAACAACGCCCAATGAAGATCGGTATTTAGCGTTAACAGCTCGGAGACACCGAACCATGAACGCTACTCTTCTCCAACAACACCTTCGCTCGGCTACAGGCACCACGATTTCAACTCAGACTGTCCGAAACCGGCTCCATGCTGTAGGTCTGTATGCTCGCTGACCGATGGTATGTGTTAGATTAACATCAAGGCATCGTCGCGACCGCAGGGAGTGGGCAACCGAGCAGGTCAACTGAGGAGAAATGAATGGAGCAATATTCTGTTTTCTGACGAGTCCCGTTTTTCTGCGCATCCGGATAATAGGCGTATTTTCATCTGGAGGGACCGTGGCAGTAGGAATAATCCTGCGTTCGTGCACGAAAGTGTCAGATTTGGCGGTGGAGGAGTGTTGGTGTATGGTGGCATCTCCATTGACGGGCGCACTGACCTCTACATCATTCGAGATGGAGCTCTGACTGGTCGCCGATATAGGGATGAGATCCTCAGACCTATTGTAGTCCCTTACGCTGCAGCAATCGGAGATAACTTCATTTTAATGGACGATAACTGCAGGCCACAGCGTGCAAACCTGGTGGAGGATTTCCTTTTCGAGGAAGAAATCGTTCGAATGGAATGGCCAGCGTGTTCTCCAGACATGAATCCAATCGAGCACGTTTGGGACGCTCTAGGAAGACGAGTTTCTGGCCGCCAACAACCCCCACAAACTCTCCAAGAACTGGAAAGAGCTCTTCCGGAAGAGTGGGGCAGAATACCCCAACTCGTCATTAATAGCCTCATTGAGTCCATGCCTCAAAGGTGTTCAACGTTGCTGGCCGCTCGTGGAAACCATACCCCCTACTGAAAATGATTTTCTTTGAAGAAAACACCTTTTCTTATTCTTTTTTTCTCATATGCACAAATTGTGTTTTTTTCCTTTAGTACACAAATGCGCAATAAAATGCATTTTTTTCTGCCAAACATGTGTAATTTATTCTCATATAACCTACTATGTCTGTCGACCATGTATCAATCAGCTAAACAGTTTACCAGATAGAAAATCCACCTAAAACTGCAATATCCTTTAATTGTTTTGAGCAGTGTAGCTGCCATTTGCACCGTATACTGCCGCGCAATGCTTAAATATTATTAATATCCGTTAGCTTCAAATTCTCACCAATCTTGGCGACACTTGGTGAAATATCGCCAAATTTGGGCGATAAAAAAAATAAGCAACCGTAAATGATGCCAACTTGGCTATAGCTTACTAATTTGGCGCAATTCTCATTCAAATTCAGTATTGACGAATATTCTCTTATCGGGTTCGTCGCATTTTAGCTCCTTAAAATTTGTGTAACATTGGCTTGAGTAAAACTGGCAAATTTTTAATAACAAGAAATATGAAAGCTATCTTTTCCTCCCGCACATGCCGAAAGAGAGCTTTTGATTTGGTTCATTTCAGTGGTGTAAGCACGATGTTTTCAATTTGTGTTTTATTAATATATTTTATTTTTTTACTTATTGATTACAAGATGTCTTAATTTCGTTATAGAATCGCTGGAAACAACTGATGAGCTATTTATATTAACTCAAGTGCAAACGGATTTATATTTCACAATCGTCTACACACGATAGAGATAGATTTGAAAAAATCCAAGCTTAAAAATTATTTTTACAACAATAAAAATTGAGTAAATGGCGATAGAGATTTCAAACAAACTGAAATAGAGTTTTTAAATAAATTCCGATAGAGTTTTCAAACAAACGATGATGGAGTTTTCAAACAAATTGCTTTTGAAAGTACATTTTTTCCCCTATTAGACGGTGTAAAAATAGAAAATGTACGATGCTTAGAAGTTATTTTTTTTTTAATTGCAGTAAAAGCGAAATTCGTCTGCTGATGCCACCATCAAAATGACGTCAACGTTACCTACAGACACGTTTGTCCTTTATAATATAGATATGATAATACATAATTAAAACAACATTAATATCATTAGCGAATACATTTTAAAACAGATATTTTTTTGTAAAAGAAAGGGGTGTGGTACATTAACTTTTACACAAATTCTAACAATAATAGATGAAAACACATGCAATATTTTATTTTTTTTTCCCTTTTCATTCTCGTGTTTGCAAAGTCAAAGGTTACATCGTCAATTTTAAAAATATAGTTTTAAGAATTATTTCAGTTTTAATACACAACATTATTATTAAGGCACAATTAAAGGTCAGAATTATTTTTTAAATATGGATGTTTTTCGAATAAAATAGAAAGAAGGAAAAGGGTCTTTACCAGGGCTACGGAGTCGGAATCGGAGTCAGGCCCATTTTTGAGCGAAAGAGTCGGTGTCGGAGTCGGATCTGTTAAAATTCCCGGAGTCGGAGTCGTCCATTTTACAAGCAGGGCTGCGTTGTCGGAGTCGGAGTCGGGCCCATTTTTGAGCGAAAGAGTCGGAGTCGGATCTGTTAAAATTCCCGGAGTCGGAGTCGTCCACTTTCCCACCAACTCAGCAGCCCTGGTTTTTACTATTATGCTTGGGGTTTTTTAATTAAGGGCCCAGGGCTCTAAGTATACGCTCCATTTCTTAATGCAGAAATTGGGAGTCTAGATTTGTTATTTTCATGCAAAATGTGGAAAAGAATGACCAATTTTACATTTTATTATAGATCTAACCTCAAGATATCCTCATATGAAGCCGTATTGTAAAATAACCCTTTATTGACTGTACTTATTTCTTGTGTCCCCAAAATTGCTGTAACCTCTTCGCTATTGGGTATTAATGCAGTATTATTAATTATTACTGAATTATATCTTCTCCCATTTGACTTCAGAGCAAGATTTTTATTTTACTTGCGTTAGTTTGAATCTTAGACTTCGAAACATATCATTCTGATATCGAAATTGTAATTATGTCCGAGTACCATAAATAAAATGGGACAAAACGGAGGTCCACACTTGGGGACCCAAGAAGCGAAGAGGTTAAAAAAGTAAAGAATGAAACGAATGTCTTTTGATTCTGCTTGGTAAAAAAAAAAAAAAAAAAAACGCATTATGTGGCGGATGCTTAAACCCTTGGGGATGAACGTCACGCAGCTGAGAATACTTGATTATTCCTACCAGTTATTTTATATTATAAATTTCGCCTTATTTAATCAGGACATTTTTGCCGATTCAATTAGCCAAAAATTTCTCTCTGACAGTCTTGGAAAAGAGCAAAATTGTAATGTTCTTTTAAATGTTAAAAAAAGATGATTCTTTCAACATTTTATAACAAAAACTTAATAAAGGATATGAATACAATGCTTGGAAGTATTAAACATTGTTCAATTTATTAAAAGTACATTAAATAATAGAATTATATTACTTTAAATATTGCTTGTATTGCAGTGAAACCTGGAGCTTAGTGAACGTATTAACACGGGCTTGTCAGTGAGGGGGTTAAAAAATCGGTGATAAAAGATTAGAAATTCTGTGAAAAGACTCTTGTCGCGCAGGGGTTAAAGCTGCAAATAGAAAATGGTGGTGAAAACGAAATGGGGATACGTTTTAAGCGGAGATGCATTTGGAGAAACAGATTTAATAATAAAAAATAAAATAAAATAAATATAACAAAGAAAAATATTACTAACCAACAAAGATAAAATTTGCGCTATCACGGACAAAAGTGGCACTTTAAGTTGATTCTGGGCAGGGTGACAAATAAAGATATATTTAAATATAAAACTACTGCATAGCTTTGTTAAACACAGTGTTACCAGTGGGCTACTTTTTTAAAAATTCAGATTTCTTGATTGGCACCACTTTTTTGAAACGGTAAAATTCACCTTGTTTTTGCCTTAATTACTATGTCAGTAAATAAGGCACAATTTACCATTTCAAAAAGGTGGCGCCAATCAAGAATCTGATTTTAAAAAAAGTAGCCCATCTGGCAACAGTGGTTAAACATGGAAAAAAAAATACACATTTGAAGTCGCTTTGATAGCCAATGTTTTGTTATATGAATACTATGTTTATATCAGTAGTAAAATACACATAAGAAAGTTTAATAAGTGAATAACCTACATAAGAAATTTGCATACCTTCTGAAAGTAAAACTGCTTGTTAATGAGATATCGAAGTTCGTTGAAATAAATAATATACACACATACAATATACAGTAATAGAAGTAATATACAAGTAATAGAAGAAAACCTTTTTCGGGGTATATGAAAGGTCAGCTCAACATCTACCGAATATTAGTTCTATCTATATTATAAAGGACAAACATATCTGTGCGTAACGCATACGTCATTTTGCGAATGGCAACAATTTGAAATTTAAAATAAAATTTTGGTTTTGCAATTTTCTCTACTGCAAATTTTTAAACTTCTAAACATCGCACATTTTAAATTTTTACACTGTCGTATAAGGAAAAAAATGCTCTTTTAAATGGAGTTTGTTTGAAAGCTGCATCTCAATTTATTTTTGAGATATTAATTTTTTTGTAGTTTTTAATACCATTTTTCCTAGAGTGGCAACAAAAGTACCACATTTCTATTGAAAGTAAACGGAAAATAGTCAAAAATAGGAGATTACTGTATATTTTCGTTGCCATTTTCTCATAAAACCTGAAAAAAAAGTTGAAATTAAAATATGGGCTATTTCAAGAATATTGTCTGTTATTCCGTGATAATGACATCATATGCATACTTTTCTATAGACGAAATGAAATTTAAGACGGGATTGTAAAAGTGGATTGCTTTAGCAAATGCAAATGACGTCATTTTATAAAAAAGAATGTATTTTAACACTTAAAACTGAATTATGCTTTGTAGAAGTACGTCATTTTCACAGCACATCTGCTTTGAAATTTTTCACTTTTGAAAATAATGTAATTTGAAACCCAAACCACACACTGATAAAACGTAATGTTTCACAAAAATTTAGAGTGTCTTTATAAAAGAGAGGTGGAATGCAAGATTTATATTACAGAAATTGATTATTCTCGCCTGGATGAATTTGCTTCGCTGAGTTAGACAAGCAAACAAATAATTCAAGGTAATAATATCATGTTCCTGAAGTTTTTGTCCAAAATTCTCTCGAATAATAAAATTTTAATGCTATTCTTTAAGACATTCTTTGGGCTTTAATTTTATCAAAATAACATAATTTGCTGAATCTAATTTTTCATAATGTTACATAATCTATATATTTAAAATACAAGTGTGTTTTTTAGTCATCTACCCTGCTCTTTCTGCTGAACCAATTTTACTAATATTTTCTTAACTCAAAGCTGTTCACTTGTAGATGTGATCGCACAAGCTGTTTTTTTTGTTATATATATATATATATATATATATATATATATAGATAGATAGATAAATATCCCCACTTTTATATTTTAATTTTAAAAGCCTTTTATGAAATTTCTTCAAAATGGTGAAAATTAGATAGCTTCCATTATTGCAGACAAGAGAGAAATAATGAGGTATTTTTATCTTTATTCATGCCATTTTCTGATGAAAATTCAAAATTGTTGATAAAGTTGTTGTATAGGGTTTAGTGGCGCAAAATCCCATTAGGAGCATAATATCATATTATGGGAAAAATGACGGAAAATGACATGCTGCTTTTGAAAATACGCATTTTTCCTCAAAAAATTTTCTATATTGTTTTTCCTTCTGCATGTATACTGATACTAAGTTTCAGACACTAGGCGAAATGCT
This sequence comes from Maratus speciosus, assembly GCA_963932465.1. Taxonomy (NCBI): domain Eukaryota; kingdom Metazoa; phylum Arthropoda; class Arachnida; order Araneae; family Salticidae; genus Maratus; species Maratus speciosus. Next base: position 96,814,353 of record OZ010799.1, read on the forward strand.
TATTTAAGTGAAAATGAAGTCATATTTAAAAGAAAACGATCAATTTCTTATCTAAAACTAAACATTTTAACACAAATGCGTCTAAAAAACATAAATTACGGAAATTTTTACTCTCCGGACTTGAGATTAAAATCTCAAGTAAAGACTGCGTCTGTTCACATAAAAGACGTTGCTGACCAAGTTTTGAGTTGAAATGATTTTAAAATGATCAAACAAAATAAAATATTTTTTAAGTGATGAATATGGATATGAGAAGTGCGTATGCAAATTTTGAGAAGATGAAAATTGCTGTTTTTCATTCCGGAATACCAAACATAAGAGCCTCAATTGATAACCACATCCTAATAACTGATCTTTATTATATTTTACTGATTAAGTATCTATATTATAAAGAACAAACGTATCTGTGCGTAACTGTGCACATTTTGTGAATGGCAACACTTCACGATCAAATTTCGGTCTTGAAATTTTCGCTACTGCAATTTTTTAATCTTCTGACCATCGAACATTTTCAATTTTCGTCGCATAGGGAAAAAATTTACTTTCAAATGCAATTTGTTTAAAAGCTGTATCTTAATTGACTGATGTATTAATTATGTTTTCTAATAATTTTTAAGCATGATTTTTTTAAGTTTTTCTTATCACGTGCCAGTTTCAATACATAATTAACATTTTGCACGTAAAGCAACAAGCATTGTTCAGCCTTTGTTTCTGACTATTTTTGCATGACGAAATTAATACTTCATTTATAAACAAATAAAATAATAATATTAAAAAAACACAAATCTAACATATTTGTAATCATACAATTTAAATTCTTAGATCACCAAATAGGATTTTTTGTTTGAAATGGAATTTGTTCGCTAAGTTCATCTCAGTTTACTGATTGTCTAAAAACAATTTTAAAGCATGAAATATTTTTTAATTTATCTATATCGCGCGCAGATCGATTACGAAAGATTAATCCATTTGCCCTTAAAACAAAATAAAGAGTTCATCATTTTCTTACGGCTGATATCCATTAAAAAAAAACTCCCATATGAACGAATAAATAAATATAAATTAAACACAAATTAAACAGACATGTATATGTATAAGCTTTGAAATTATCAGAATATAAAAGGATGCCGTAAGTAGAAAAATCTTGGTCAAATAACTCTTAGCATGCGGCTAATAAAAAAAATATTGCTTTTGATAAATTTCAAAAATTTATTTGATTGTATAATTCGAATTTTATATGAAAAATGCTTTTTTAATGTAAGTGAGCAATCTAAAAAATATTATTGCATATAAAAAAGTATTAGTTTTCAATAAAAAAAATGTTTTCACCTATATTCTGTAACCCGGGAAGCCCGGGTACGATCCCCTAGTTTATCTAAAAATTCTAATCCAGATTACATGCTAAAGTTGTCAAAGCAGTAGCAGAGAGCAAATGCCACGGAGTTGTGGAACTGACACATCAAGGCAGAGGACAAGGAGGTGGGATTGAGCTTTGAGCTGCTTTTTGATTTCACATGCTGTAATTTTTATTACATTTCACTTACCAGTATCAGACTTTCGCGTACCAGTAAACAGAGCTTCACGTACCAGTACTGGTACGTGCACAATAGTTTGAGAACCTCTGCCTTAAATAATTACTTTTTGTGCTGATGAAATAAAATCTGAACTTTTTTGGTGTGCATTGGTTAAATTGAATCCATGTGGTCTAAATAGTATTTACACCAAAATTTATTGCATTATCAAAGTAAGCTTTAAATACCATGACTTCTGTAAGACTAATACAGGGTTACTACAACAACTGAGCACATAGAAAATCTAAGGAATTCGGAAATTGGACCAATAATTCAGAGAAAAATTAGAGAATTTCAATATTTTATCCAAAATCTGGAAAAACGCGGAGAATTTAATAAAACTTCACCATGATCACCAAATAAGTGCGGGTTATGTCCATTGCGGGTGGGAAAAATCTTCCATGTTTTCGCTGATTCTAGTTTTGAATATCGCACATCTAAATCACACTTGACCTGAAATTTCTACTTCCTACTTTTACGATCACATTCTCAGACACAATTTAAAATATTTAATAGTCTCAAATGTACTCTTTTGAAATTTGTCAGCAATATTTGTTATTTTGAAGTAATATTTAATGTAACCACAAAGATTATTCTAGTGAAAAAAGTGCAGCATGACGGAAAGAAAAATGACACGGAAGAAAAGGAAAAAAAATATATAGATGATTAAAAACCTGAGAGAAAAAAGGTGATTAAAAACGTTTTATTTAAAAAAGAAAAAACTGACATGCACTAACATCAAATTACGCAAAACGATGCAGGATTTCCCTTAAGACTATGGAAATTTTGAAACCTATTGATGACTTTCCTGTGCTGATTAAATCGTAACCGACTGATGTTAATGATCTTTTTTGCGCCCATGTGAAGAAATTCGCCAATTATTTCTGCGATCGTTTCATGAAATTTGCAATTTTTTTTCACGGTATTTGACGAAATTCGCGTTTTCTTTTCCGAGCTCCTTTGACAAAAGTCTCTTTTTTTTCAGATCGATTGATTTTTTTTCGCAACCGTTTGACAAAGTTTACTATTTTTTGACGAAATTCGAGACTTTTTCTGAAGCCGATTGACAAAGTTCGCTGTTTCTTTTGTGCGATCATTTGATGAAAATAGTGATTTATTTTTACGCAACCGGTTATTGAAATTCGAGATCTTTTTCAGCTACCGACGGAAGAAAATCGTCATTTGTTTTCTAAGATTTTGACAAAATTCACGATATTTTTCCAGCATCGTTTGAAGAAATTCACAAACTGATTTTGGGAAATTCTGCTAAAGAAAAAAAATCTCATGCTTCCTCGAAAATTGAAAAAAAAAAATAACGGCAAAATCACTTATATGCGAAAGAATTTAAAGATGAAAAAAAAAAAAAAACACACAGCATTTTTTATTATGTGGGATTTTTTGTTGTTGTTGTTGTTGTTTATGCAATCGCATAAGTTATTGCAAACACTGGCCCTTATTGGAAACTTTGCACGGCTCTGCACTAAATATGCCTAGTTTATCTCTATATAACCAACAAATAACTTAAAATCTTCTAAAAAAAAAAAAAAAAAACACTCTGAAATGTAGATCACAACTCTTTCCCTCTCTCTTTGTTTAAAACTGAACTTAACTCTTTGTATCTCAACAATTCAAATTTAGAAAATTTTTTACTCAGATTTTTAAGTATGTAAAAAATAATAAATAATTAGAATAAAAAAATATAAATTATTGTCTAAAAGGTACTTTTTGACATCTTCCATAAACATAAAATTACATACTTTTCATAAATATTGTCAACTATTTAATACAAAATAGTAAAGTATACTAACTTATCTCTGTTCAAAGCCTATTTTTAGAAGTCTGTAGCCTTCTAATTGTCACAAAATTAACGAAGTCTTATTTTAGAACCAATATACAAAACTTCTTATGTGATCAATAAATTTTTTGCATGGAAAATACATCCAGTATCGCAGTCTGTTGAGAATTCCACGAACAATTTATATAACTGATGATTTGGAAGATAGCAGCAATAAATAAAATCACGTTTTAAAGCCCACTGTATAAGTGACATTGACTTTTGATCATATTGCAGATATCCAACTCGGTGATAGCCCCACCAGTGGTCGAGAGGCTCTGCTCTCGAAGCTGGTAGACGGGAGGTGCTGGGTTCGAACCCAATCGCGTCCGTCGGCCTAATCGTTCGCAGTTTTCGTGGTTTTCTTCGAACCTTGGATTTCCAAGCGTTAATACGGGTTAGGTTCCCTAGAAAGACCCCCACGAAGGGCACTCCCCCCCTTAGAGCCTATATCCCTAATGTTGATAATTGGTCGTCATAAACCCAACCAACCAACTCGGTGATAAAAATGGTTAATTGAGTTTTGATAGTAGATAAAGGCAAATGTGGTTCAGTACAAAAATATTGTATAGCTTTCTTTTTTCAGTTTCGAGAAAACGTTATTTAAAATTTTTGTAACTATCATTAAATAATTAAGGAAAGCAATTCTTACTATAGGCCTAAGAACAAGTTTTGTTTTGGTGGGATGCATAAGTGGAAATTTCAATCAATATTATCTGTCGTTGGAAAAGTTTTGTATTTTTAAGTGATACAATGTTTATTTCATCCTCAGCGTGTCCACGCTACACCGCTATACTAAAACTTTCTTAAAATACAATACTTACCCGGGAACATCATCCTCCTATATGAGTAGCAATACTGCAAATAATATACAAGCAAATTATACACTCAAAAAGGAAATGAATAACTAGCTAGCCAAACTAGCATTGAAGAACGAGGTACACTCGGTTAAAATTCTGTTCAGCAATCGCCAAAATTCTGTTCAACTGTCCTCAAATTTGACGACATTCTTTCATTTGGCACAAAGCATGTATTGATAAAATTCTGTGTGCTGTTATTGGCTGAAATTCCTTCAGACTCGGAAAGCAATTTTTTCCGCCAAACTTTCTCCAAATATTGACAAATCTGGCTTTCAATCTGGCCAAGCATCTGTTTTGGCATTGGTATTGTTAAAAGTTGGTTTTCCGCCAAATTTCGCCAATGTCGCCATTAGTTCGCCAAATTCAACGAAATGTTGCATCTTTGCAACTTCGTTTACTGCCAATTGTTCAACAACTTAATAAAAGTTTCAACCTTCATCCTCATTGAAATGCATTGACTTGTAGTGACCGTAAAATAACCCACTAAATGAATTTTCTCCTACATGTCACTTTGCCAAATGATCTTGTCGTACCACAAAACGGTAGAATACAAAATTTAGTCAGAATCGTTTGAGCCATTTTTTAGATAAAATTTGCATATATACACTATATGGTCAAAGATGACCGGCCACTTGTGATTTTAGACGTTTTGTTAAATATCTAGAAAACTATATGAGGAATTATCCTGAAACTCCAGGTGTGTAAACAAAATAGTACAGGTCATGCATTTCAGTGAGGATTTTTTTCTGAACCCCACAGGAGACCGTCAACAAACTGAAAAAGAACGAATATCTTTTGGATAACTCTGTAAAAACTAATGTAGCAAAAGCGTTCAAACTGGAGATTATGATTAAGAGGCTTATTGTAATAAACTGTGTTTATTTTTTGAGGATAGCATGTATACTCGAAGAAAAATTAATTTTTTTATAAAAACAGTCCCAAATTTCGCCAAGTTTTTTGTTTATACTTTGCAGAGTTCTTAATATAAAAAAAAGTTCTTTTCAGAAAATATGACAAACAACATTGTACATAATACCCTGCAATCAGAATTAAAAAATAATAAAAATTGGATGAAAAATGAGCATGTTTACTAAAAAATGTTTCACTGCGCATGCGCAAATGCAATCAAAATATAATACGCATTATGTATTAGCCAAGTATATTGAGAAACTTTTGTGAAAGTCTCAAAATCATAGCTTGAAAATTCTGAAAATTATCGTTGATAGAATAAGCTCGAAATCCGTTGTTCCCAAAAAGGAGCAAAAAGATGAGGAGTTGTATCAAATATCTGTTGATTAGTGCCAAGATAGCGTACCCAATGTTGCACGTACTACTATATTTGGATACAACCCCTCACCTTTTTGCTTCCTTTTGGGAACAACGGATTTCGAGCTTATTCTACCGACGATAATTTTCAGAAATTTGAAGCTATGATTTTGAGACTTTCACAAAAGTTCCTCTATATACTTAGCTAATACATAATGCGTATTATATTTTGATTGTATTCGCGCATGCGCAGTGAAACATTTTTTAGTAAACCTGCTCATTTTTCATCCAATTTTTAATATTTTTTATTTCTGATTGCACAGTACTATGTACAATGTTGTTTGTCATATTTTCTGAAAAGAACAGTTTTTGATATTAATAATTCTGCAAATTATAAGCAAAAAACTTGGCGAAATTTGGGACTGTTTTTATAAAAACCTTAATTTCTGTACGAGTATACATGCTATCCTCATAAAAATGAACACATTATATTACAATAAGCCACTTATTAATAATCTCGATCTTAAGCACTTTTGCTACATTAGTTTTTACAGGGTTATCCAAAAGATATTCGTTCTTTTTCAATTTGTTGGCGGTCCCCTATTGGGTTTTGGGAGAAAATCTTCGCGGAAATATATATGACCTAAACTATATTTATACACCTGGAGTTTCAGGTTAATTCCTCATGTATTTTTCTAAATATTTAAAAAATGTCTAAAATCGCAAGTGACCGTTCACCTTTTGCCATATAGTATACATACAAACATACATGGACACAAGATTTGATCGTACTACTATATATGATAAATATGAATGTTTAGAAAATTGGAGACTTATACACACGAAGCTGTTATAAAACCAGAAATTACTCAAAAATGCATACATTGTTCTTATGTTTACTCTTATATTTTTAAAAGCAAAATTTAAGAATTCAAACTTCAATAATGCTCTTTGTATTTCATTTAATAATGCTCATAACGTCTAAACAAACAATATAAATGCGTGCATTCACAACTTACATGTAATCATTTTCTTTAAACGTTTGGAGACAAAATTTATTTTAAATTAGCAAAGTAATTTCAAGTCAATAAATAATGTGATACGAAAAGCATTAAACTTACTCAATAAAATTAACAATTGAAATGCAATACCGAGCATTATCATCTGTGCTGCACCAATGTGGAAAAAGATATAGCATTTACTTTGTCTGAGACCAATATGTAAAAACATTTTGAATTGTAGTCAATTACGAAAGGGCCATAAAAAATTTATGGCAATGAGATAATGAGAGCGGTTTATGATAATGCAAATGAATGTCGTCATTTAAATAAAACTAAAACATTGTAATAAAAAGAAGCGACGCTGCAAATAGTCTTTTTTCCAAAATGATTCGTCATAACATCGGAGTTAAATGCATTCGATAAAAGTATTTCAATCTTAAAAGCAATTAAAAGATAAAAATAAAACGTTAGTGTGTTTGGAGAGTAGTATATAATTGCAACAATGAACAATTATATTCAAAAAGTACAATCCATAGCCTTTTTAAAACTTTTAAAATGATTAGGCGAATAATAACGCAGGCCTGCGATGAAAAAAATACTGAGGAATTGATAGCTGATCTTTATGTATTTTTTGGTGCTAATTTAAAAACAAATAATGAAAAAATTCTATCATGTCACGTTTTCTTGAAAAATTCAATTTTATTTGGATTTTTATGAACATTCCATCGTCCATAAGCCCCGTTCCTCATAAACCTTATGTGCCAGTGCCTTTGCCTGCAATTGAATCCCAAAGTCATCTTTTCAGGGTCTTCAGACTCGGAACATCCAGAGGTTCAAGCCTCCGATAATGAACATAAGCCCCCTGGAAGCGATTAACCTCAGTCTACCTCTCAGTTTGAACTTAGTGATCTGACTAGATCTGACTAGGCCTTTCGAAAGAGACAGCAGAATTGTTGGGCTCCCGATGAAAGAAAAGAAACTTATTGGCCAAAGGAACCGCTTTTTATTAGTACATAAATCAAGAAAAGGAATTTGTTGAGTAGTACTTTGAGGAGGAGGAGAACTATTGTTCTGATGTTCCCGGAGTGATGAGCAATTTTAATATCACCTACGGTAAAGATGAATGGAGGCTATTTATACATTCATCGAAAAGGAGCTTTAAAGCTGTCCTTTTTCATCACGGAAGCCAGTATGCATCTGTACCAGTTGGATACTCGGCGGATTTAAAAGAACGCTATTAAAACCTGGCTTACGTCCTCAACAAATTAAATATGCTGACCTCGGTTGGACCGTTTGTGGTGGTTTGAAAGTTACCTCCAGTTTTCTTGGTCAGCAAGGCGGATACACAAAGTATCTATGTTTCATTTGTGAGTGGGACAGCCGTGATAAGACTCAACATTGGGTGAAAAAAGAATGGCCGAAAAGACAATATCTTAAACCAGGCACTATAAGAATGCGATTCGAAACAGCTTAGTCGACCCAAAAATTGTAGTGTTTCAAATGATTGCGATTTTTTCAAATGATTGCGATTGTTTCAAATTCCTGTGCAAAAAGTTTCAGGTTTATCCGAAGCCAAGTTGAAAGAGGAAATCTTTGTTGATCCAAATACCCGCAAGCTTATGAAGGATAAAGAATTTGAGACTAGTATGACAATAAAGGAAAAAGAAGCTTGGGCTGCAGTCAAAGATTCTGTAAATTTCTGTGTAATTACAAGAATCCTGACTATAAACCAATTATCTTGAATATGATGGACAAGTTCCTAGCGTGGGTCGCTCAATAAATGTCAAAATACATTTCCTTCACTCACATGTGCACTTTTTCACCCGCAAATTTATGATCAGTCAGCGAACAACAAGGTGAAAGGCTTCCTCAAGACATCAAAGATATCGAGCGCTCAAAAGAAAGATAGAATAAGATCATGCTCGTCGACTACTGTTGGATGATAACACGAGTACGAGATAGGCCTGAAATTGAACGCAAAAGAAGAACATCAAAAAGAAGTTTCATAAAAAAAGAGTACGTACTTAAATAGAAACTTTTTTGTTTTGTTTTGTTTTTTGCTCAGTTTAAAATTTGTTTTAAACGTTCATCTACACATACATAATATTTGCTCCTCTTGGTCAGTTGTCTATTTTATGTACGTCGCCTTAATAAAAACAAATTAAAATAGTATGTAGATGATATTTTTCTAGAAACTGCACCATAATTTGATGTAAAATGTTTAAGCTCGAGGGAAATTTTTGTTTTATCCTCGACCAGAGGCGGCTCGTGCTATGTGGCAACAGTTGTTATCATCCACTTAAACCTATTAAAAAGTAATCGATTGCTGAAAAATCAATTAGCTTCACCGAGAATCGATTATCTTACATACATTTACATGAATAAAAACCACTATTGCCAGATAGTAGATGCAAAATTGTTCGAGAAAATTCCTTTTCAAATAGGATTGTAGCAAAAATATCGATATCGATTTACAAAAAATCCTGATGTGATGGGACAAAATGGCGGTCATTTTCGAAATCAGCACACCAAATAACATAAGAATCCGCGAAAACTTCTCTTGTATTTTTCAAAGACTTCAATTTCGCAGGCCTGTGTAATTAGTGTTGCCAAAGTTCTTTTTAATTCCAGGAATTGAAAACATTAAAACATATTGTTTATTCGATTTTTTAAAGCTGTTTTCATCTAATAGATGTCGCCATTGCATACGCCATTGTTAATTTGTTTAAACATTCATTCTGTTTTCGTCCGATAAATGATGTCATTGCATATTCTACTGTTATGATTGGTTGAAGCGATTATCGTTTGGGAACCTAACGAATTTTTCAAATTCAAGACGGTTTGAGTTTGTTCTTTAAAAGCAATGTAACAACTCTTTCTTTAAGAGGTTACAGATGATGTCCGAAACGTCGATTGTTATAATTTTATTTTGATGTTTGTTTAGTTTTTAACTTTACCAAATTTTGTATACCCATTTAGTGATACTTTCACTTTAATATGGAACATTTGAGGTTTAAATGTCCAGCTATTTTATTATTAAAATTATCTTTTAGTTGTCAAAACTAATAAACTTTTGTGTTTCTCAAAAAAAAAAAAAAAAAAAAAAAAAAAGATCCTTGCTGAACAACGCGAAACTTTATCAAACATTTTCCGACATAAGAACATGATAGTTACAAGCAGGATTATATAAATGATATATGTAATCAAAAATGCCTTTTTTTCATTTTCCGATTAATGAAATACTTGTTTGAGTTATAAGCGATTATTTGCTCAGGACAGCAGTTTTTGTTTCCTTTTCTGCTCTGTCGCGTTCGGAAATTCTAAGAAAACATTTCTTTTAATAAATTTCAAAACTTTATTGAATACATAATTGCAAATTTTTCATTTAAAAATGATATTTGATGTTGTTAGTGGAGCAATCTAAGAAAATATATTAAATGTAGAAAATCTATTAGACTTATCAATATTAAAACAATAAAGGAAAATAATGCGACAAGCATATATTATGAAAGACGTTCCAACACTTCCAGAATTCTTTACCAAAACTTCGCTTTTTAAATAAGGCAAAAATATCTAAGTAAACATTTTAGAAAACTCATAACACATTCGAAAACTAGATTTCAACAATTACCGTCTATAGCCGGAAAGAAGTCCAATTATTTTGTGCAGTCCTGTATTTAATCTACAATTTATAGATATTCTACATAATATGCTAAACTTAGTTTGAAGCTTAGTTAAACTTAGTTAAGTGTAGTTAGTTTAAACTTAGTTTAAAAAAAAACGCATAACAGGAGAAAAATTCACTTTCACAAAAATCTATCAATATACGAGTACATACTTAAATTCTTTTGTACAGTCTTGTATATTTTCAATAGATTTTTATATGCGCCACATATTAAGCGAAAAATTAATTCAAGCTAAAACATGATTAACTACTCAAATCACACTTCTAAAAATTATTATTCTGAAGGTCATGCATCCAGTGATTTGCGTAGCCCTGTATATGATTTTACTAATACAAACATTTCTTAGTATACTAAATATAATTCAACTTGAAAGTGCATATTTCAATTAAAAGCCGCTTTTAACCATTATAATCAAGCTGATAATACGCAATACTTACCAATTCTTTTGTGAAGCCCTGTATATGATCTATAGCATTTATACACATCATACATTATGGTCGAATAGGCCGATTATCAAATAGATAACAAATATTCAGTGCATCCCTAATCACAAACCACTTATTTAGTAACAAATACAGGGTGTTTCAGCCTAACTGCACTCAGGTTAACGGTAATAATTTTGAGAAAATAAAAAATATTGCAATGAAAATATATTGATATGTACAGTCGTGGAAAAAAAAAAAAGTAAACACCCCCTACTAACTCCTCAACAAATTATCGTAAACAAAAGTTACTGGTACCGAACGATTGGAAATGAAGTCTACTTTTAAATTATGTATATAAAATTTGCTTAGAGGGCCATCTACATATTAAAATGAATCCAAACTTCATTTTTTTCAATGGCAATACCCAATTTTAACGAGATATTTCAAATCTTTGGTTCAAACTATGCCTAGACACCAAATTTCAAGTCGTTTGAATGATAAGTTTTTGAATTATAAACATTCAAAATTCGGTGTTTCTAATGTTGAATTACATTTTCATATTTTTATTTATATCTCCTGAAATTATGCTCCTAATGTGCTAATTTTTTGTGTAGCAATAATTCTAATATACCCAATCATAAATATGCTGAATTTGCAATTTTTTATAATTTTATGATGTGAATTATGAACTATGAAATTAATATTTGAAAAAATTATGAATTGCAACCTACAATTTTTTTGATGGATTTAGATTTATTAAGTCCTGCTTTATGGAAATCCAAAATTTCACATTTTTGTTCCAAGTAGTTTTCAAATTATGCTTAAAGAACGGCAAAATGATGGTTTAAGGGGCCGTCTATGATACAAGTGACTAGATGTTTTGAAATTTCTTCTGCTGTCCTGTAATCTAATAGGCTTCATTGACTGCTTGAGTGGTGCTTAAGGTGCCTTGATCAAAAAGAGGGCTCTCTCGGTTAACAATCGAGTACCGAACTTCAATTTGAATACAGCCCTTAAAATACGCTCGTTTTAAAATAATTAATTTCTCGGAAACTTATCGTATGAATTGCATAGAAATTTGTTTTTAGGCTAATTGAAGGGTGTAGAGTTCATTGATGCTGTCAGAATTGTGTATTGCTATTGAAAAAAATGAAGTTTGGGTTCTTGTAATATGTAGATGGCCCCCTAAGTACATTTTATATACATCATTTAAAAGTAGACTTTATTTCCAATCGTTCGGTACCAGTAACTTTCTTCTACGATAATTTGTTGAGGAGTTAGTAGGGGGTGTTTACTTTTTTTTTTCCACGACTGTACCTTGTTTTGTATGAAATGGATAACACGACGAAAAGTTCTGGAAAAACAGGGCTTTCACAGATTGGATAATACCGTATAAACTGGTAATCGCAGTCCAAAACGTGGACCGTCAAATGCATACTGCTGCTACTTATAAAGAAAACTTCTACCACTTTATTTGACGTATCACATTTAAAACAAAAGTGTGAATGTCTATTTAAAGTTTCATTATAATATACACCAGTTTTCTGAAAGTTATCACCGTCAACCCATGTCGAGTTATTGTAGAACACCTTGTTTTTTCGATTGAATAGGTGGATTGCGGTCCCATGTTCTATAACAATTTTTCATTCTCTTGATACCTGTTATCAACCTTCTAAATTTATCAGTTGAATTTGACAACACCCTGTAGAATAAAATAATGAAATAAAACTCAATTTAAACTGCAGGCGTTTAGTCGTAAATGTCTTATAGCATTGCACCTTTCATTTTTCAATTCGTACTATTAGTTCACACTCTCCCTATATATATCTTGTTCAAATTTTCAGTCGTTAATAAAATACATATTATTCATCCACTTAAGTTCAAATACATTTTTTTTAAACTTGTAGTGGCTGACACTTGATGTTAATACAGTTTTTTCAAATATTAATTCATTAATTAAATTAAATTAATTAATTTTAGTTTTATATGAAAGAGAAAATGGCAACCATTGGTTATTGAACAGCATTTAATGCATCTGCATATCTATAAGGGGGGTTATCATTGGGGGGGACCTTGTTCTGTCGCCAAATACCGCCAAGTTTATCGCCAACTTGGCGTTCTATCGCCAAATTTGGTGACCAAAATGAGTCGCCAAAAGTGACGCCAACTTGGCGATATCTCTAATATTTCGCCAAATTCCCATAGACTTCCATTGTAAACCAATAGGGTTTACTTGCTTACAGAAAATCAACAAACTGAGATATTTTAACGCAACAAAAACTAATATTAGCTTAAGGGATTATATTAAATTTTTCTTTAATGACCAAAATAGAAATAGACTTTTTTTTATATTACTTGTTTTTAATGAAGACGTTCATGATTGAATATATATAATTAGAAAGTCCTGAAACAATTTTATTTCAGCTTCCTCATCTTCAGGAAACTACCAAAAGATAAAATACATCTCAACGCCAGTAATAAATGAATGTTATAACTTAATAAAAATATTTTCTATTCGGAAGTAGCAAATTGAGATGTTTTTCTGGGTTAGAGCACGGGCAAACGGTTTGACAAACCCAATTCATATAAGCACTTTTCAGCTACGTATTGGAAAGTGTTAAAAATGAGATTGTTAAGTGATTAACATTATTTCAAATTTTATTGTTCATTTTAAATATACCATTATGTATTGTCATTTGTAAGTACTGTTTTTATTTACTGCATTTCCTAAAATATGCTTTATTCTTTTGAGATATTTAAATGAAAGATAAACTCAATTGTTTTCTAAAAAATGGTATTTAATTATAACTGCAGATAATGTTTCCACATACTGAATTAATGGTCTCTTATTTTTTATCTTAAAATACTTGAACATTTAATCATGAAATCGAAGTCATTTATACTTATTATTAATAGTAAGTGAAAAGTAATGCTAAACAATTCCGAATTCATAATAAATACTTCTATTGTACCTTAGAACAATATGAGAACCATTTTGAATTGTTTTCACATATAAAAGAAAATCGAGATCACATATAATCACATATAAAAGAAAAGTAAAATCGTCTGCATTTTACGGAAATGAGAAACTTTGAATAATTTAAGATAAAATGAATGAATGTCGTGTTTACAAAATGAAAGTTAATAACGCTATAAAAATTCTTTGCCAAAATTACTTTTTTTAATGTAATGGGATCATTGTACTTGAAAAAAAAATCCGCTCTTGAAAGCGATTGAATGAATATTTAGAGCACCCTGAAAATGGTAATTTCAGTAACGAATGATGTTTTCAGACACGGAATTAATGGTCGTTTTTATTTCTTTTAAAGTACTTGAACAAAATGAAATCAAGGTAAATTGCTTATTATTATAAGTGAAAAGTAATACTAAAATATTCCGAATTCATAATATTGTACCTTAGAACAATATGAAAACCATTTTGAATTGTTTTCACAACTGAAAGGAAAGTAAAATCGTCTGCATTTTGCGGAAATGAGAAATTTTGAATAATTTAAGATAAAATGAATGAATGTTGTGTTTAAAATAAAGTGAAAGAGTATAACGCTATAACAATTCTTTGCCAAAATGATTTTTTTAATGTCATGGGTTCATTGTGCTTGAAAAAATCCGCTCTTGAAAGCAATTAAAAGAATGCTTAGAGCACTTTGAAAATGCACTTAATTTCAGTAAGGAAGGATGTTTTCAGACTCAGAATTAATGATCGTTTCTTTTTCCTTTTAAAATAATATTTTTTCCCTTAAAATAATTGAACATTTAATCATAAAATCAAGCTCACTTAATTATTATTAATAGCACGTGAAAAGTAATGTTAAACAATGCTGAATTCATAATTACTGCATCTGTTGCTCCTTAGGACAATGTGAAAACCATTTTGAATTGTTTTCAGAAATCAAAGAAAAGTAAAATCGTCTACATTTTATGGAAATGAGAAACTTTGAATAATTTAAGATAAAATGAATGAACGTTGTGTTTACAATAAAGTGAAAGAGAATAACGCTAGAAAAATTCTTTGCTAAAATTACTTTTTTTAATGTAATGGGTTCATTGTACACTGGTTATCAAAAATTAAGGAAAAGTCACAAAAGCCAATTTTTAAATACGGGAATACTCAAAAGGAAGTAATATAATTCGAATAATTACTATTCCTGCAGAACAGCTAGTCCATATAACATCTCATTCAGGTCACACATGGTCACAAGAGTCACAGTCACTACGGCGAAACAAAAAATAGGAAATTCCATACGTCTCCTTTATGAGTCTCAAATGACTACTATATGTGACTCCACTGACAGGTCACTGTGACTGCTGCTTTGTGGCGAGTCACCAGGTGACTTTACAATGTCATTACATTGAGACTCTCGTGTCACTCTCATCTGGAGACTCAATTTCAAAGTCATTGTGAACGTTGCATTATGATAAATCACCAAATAATGTCAAATTAAAGTCACATGGTGACTTTTCACCACTTTTCACAGTGGTGACTTTACAGTAGGATCTCTGTTACCATTTGACAAAGTCATGTGGCAGAAAGTCACCATGTGACTTTAATGTGACATTATTTGGTGATTTATCATAGTGCAACGTGCACAATGACTTTGAAATTGAATCTCCAGATGAGAGTCACACGAGAGTCTCAATGAAACGACATTGCAAAGTCACCTGGTGACTCGTTACAAAGCAGCAGTCACAGTGACCTGTCAGTGGAGTCATATATAGTAGTCATTTGAGACTCATAAAAGAGACGTGTGGAATTTCCTATTTTTTGTTTCGCCGTAGTGACTGTGACTCCCCATATAGCACGAAAGCTCCCGAAAACTTCCCCAGGATCTCCAAGTCATCCCGAATTCCTCCTGATACTAAAATGACAAAATGGGGATGTCCTGAGGAATAGACGTTTAAGATCTCCTCAGGAGTGAGCTCCCAGTGACGTCCTATGGAGTAACGTCCAAGGACGTCAGTCCTGGGGAGATACCTGGGAAGCTATTCCTGGGGAAGTACCTGGGAAGCCATGCCTGGGGAGGTACCTAGGCAGTCGTTCTTGGGGAAGTACCTTTGAAATCATTCCTGGGGAAGTATTTAGGAAGTTTCAGTGCTGGCGCCATCTCATGAGTGATTCTGGAGTACAATACTCAATTGCTTTTTATTAAAATAAAGTGAATTCAGTTTAATCGGGATCGATTTTTAATGAGTTTGTTTCATATTGTTAATTATTCGATTTATTATTTTTTAACAAATTAGATAATTGTCAATAAATTGTAATTATTTTTAATTATTGCAATAGTTTTTAATCATTTTAGTTAAATTAAAATGTTTAATTCAATATTTCAGTTAATTCATATTTTAAATAATAATTACTATATGTCTTTTAAAGCACATTTTGTCCATTTATCGTTATTTTATTAATTTTCAATAAATAACATGACACATTTTTCTTTTTTATTATTATTAATTTTTTATTAATTAAGGAATTAATTTAATTTATTTAAATTAACCAAATATTAAGTTTCTAAATCAATACACTAAAACCTCTAAATGAAAGACAGTTCTGGACCATATATTTTTCCGGTATTTAGAGGTAAAGATATCTATACAAAGAAAATAATATGTCCTTACCGTGTGTTTGTTTGTAAGCAGCCGTCTAAAATTTTTTTGTGAAAATAGTCTAAATCGAGTCCTGCTGCACCTGAGGCTAAGATTTTTCAGATTTTGTAAATTAGCTAACATACTTATAAAACGCCGCATTTAAACAAAAAATAGACAAAACTGTCGCGATGAGAAAAGGGCATTTTTATTTCAACATATAACACCAACTTAAAGTGAATACAATTCACGTTAAAATGGCACATTTCATTTAAAAAAATATAAATATTGAGCCGCAACCCCCCCCCCCCCCCCCCGATACGAGATTTTTTTGCAAAGGTTTTTTGTTATAAAAAATACATTCTTACAAAATCGGTTAAAAGATATAATTTCATGCAAAATTAAGGTTTAATTGAGATTATTATCCCAGGCCTGGGAAGTACTGCTAAGCTAAGCTCATCTGGTATACTTTATACAGGTGTTGGAAATGAGAAAATGTTAAATAAATAGAAGTGTCAGTTCTAGAGGTTTAACGATATTTTGTTTTATTTTATCTTTAATTTATTTTTTAAATATAAGTTTGACATATTAATTAATCATTTTTCTATTATCTTTTTAAAATTACCATACATAATGTTATTTTTCCCCTCAATAATAAAAGTGAAGTCTCCATTTAAAGAACTTCAGAAATATAAATAACATTATTAGATTCAGAAAATATAGATAAATATTCACCTGTTCTTCCTAAATAACAAATATTTCTGCAGAATTTTAAACTGAGAGGTATTTTGCGTTATATATAGAGAGAGTTAAAACTTCTATTTAAGAAACATATTTCCTATTTAGCAAATTTTTAGTTTCGGATATCTATGAAACATTAATTTTGACGGAACTTCTTTTCTCTTTTAGCCATGGAACTAACTCCATTCTTTTAGCATGCATATGCCCAACAGACTTCTCATATCTCTTCAAGTAGCTTTTCTCTGAGATAATCCATAGCTAAGGGTCAGGGAGAATATTATAACTGGATTACCAGTTGACTCTGAATAGAGCGGATCCGCCCCCAATCACTTTTGTCAGCTGAAAATGTGCGTGCATGCTTGCTGCAAGTACATAATACCTGTGAAAGAAAGTTTTTGAAAGGAGAAAAAAAAAGTGTTATTCCAAGAATTTGAACAAAACCCATTTCTGAAATAACTAAGCGAAGGCGTTTGTCCATATTTGTGAAAATTGTTTAATTCAAAGGTTTCTAAAAAAAGAAAAAAAATATTTATTTAGTTTGGGATTTATACAAACTAATTTGCTTATAAAATAAAGATCTGATATTTTAAATCAAAGCATTCGTACTTTTGGGCATTTTAAGCCTGAATGTAACTTTTATTAACTAAAATTAAATTACATTTCAAGAAATCACTAAAAATATTTTACATCGTTAATTAAATGAAAAATGGTTCATAATGAATGTCTTATGCACAGAAAGCTTTCACACGATTTTAAAGGTCGTTAAATAGAGATTTAACTGCAAATTAGTTTTCTTTATTACAGTAAGAAAATAAAATAGTTTTGTAACAGGCATAAATTTCATTAATAGTTTCTATTTTTATGTAACATTTTTTGTAACTATTTATGTAACTATTTTTATGTAACCTGTTTGTTCATTGTAATGATGGAATATTGCAATCTATTTTCATCCCAGATCCTGATATGATACAATTTTACAAGTTTGCACGAAAAAATGTGTTTTTGATGACAATATAGCATTTAAAATTTTTTATAACATTATTATAAAATAATAAATTGATTTTAAAGCATTTTTCAATTCGCCCGCGACAGGTGGTAAATCACCAAACATCTGCAACTCCTACAATCGTATGGGAGTTCGAAAAACAATGAAATTAATGATGCGTCAATAAATGCTCACAAAAATATGCCAAATCGCAATGAAATATTTTAAAGAATAAAAAGTAGAAAAAAGATTATAAATAGAAAAAGGAATTCTAAAATATAATTTTTAAAATACGCCCTTAATAGTTAATAATTTCTTATTAATTGATTTGTGATTATGCATTCAGAAATCAGTGTAGAAATTCCAAAAACATGGTTTAAATAATGTTTAATCCCCCCCCCCCCCATCTTAAAAAAGAAAGAGAAAAAAGTAATGTTTTTTTTCATAAATTTACTTAATAAGTGCGCTTTTTACCAAGCGTAAAGCAAACTTTACCTCTAAAAAAAAAAAAAAAAAAAAAAAAAAAAGAGGGAGAAATAAAAAAGTATTTGCTTTGAACGGATTCTTTGAATTGGAATAACTAAAATTAAATTATATCGCAAGATACTCAGAAACGTTTAGCATCATTAATTGTATGAAAAATAGTACAGAATGAATTTTCTAAGTATAGAATGATTTCAATGGATTTTAAATAAGAAAAGCTAAGACAATATTATTGTCATTTAAAAATATAATTTCACGTAGGAATTTGAAAATTCAAAGATCTTTATGTTATCTTAAAGAATTATTGATAAGCCCCTTTTTTTACTTATGAATTTAAATTTATATTGAATATATACAAAAGCATACGCATTTAAATTTGCAATAAAAGTTAGATAATTCCGGCTTATATGAAGCACATAAAATATGGATATTTTCTAATTTTGAGTTTCAAAAGAGGGGGAAAATACATGAATACCTTAGAACTTTTCTTATTCAACGGCCCTGTAGCATAATGGATAGAGCGCGCGTCTCGTGTTCGTAAGTACCCTAGATCAAACCCGGAAGGTAGAATGAAGGTAAGAAATTTGTTCCCAACAGTCTTTCATATAATTTCATGTACGTGCTTGGTAATTGTAATGTCTGTTACATATGAAACTGTCTGATAATTAGCTAAAAAAATAATTAAATTGTTTTACATTAATTACTTTAATCTATAGCTTCAAAAATTTTTGTGGCATATTAAGTGACCTTGAAGTTTCCCAAAGTCCTCCACTATCACTTCCTAATATCTTCCCCAGAACCTCCCAGGGATGATCCTAAAGGAGGTCCTAGGGAGCTCTCCAGGATGCTGCAGGGCGGACATTTTCTGTTCCTGAGGACCTCCTGGTGACAAATTTCTGCATCCTCAGGGATGCCCGTGGGATGATGGTGTTTTATTGTAAATCTTCCTGGGGATGTCCTGGGGAGGCAAATGTGCTATATGGGTCTTGTGACCATGTGTGACCTGCAGGTCACACTTCTGCAGAGATAGTAATTATTCAAATTATATTACTTCCTTTTGAGAATTCGCGTATTTATAAATTAGCATTTTGTGACTTTTCCTCAATTTTTGATAACCAGTGTATTAAAAAAAAAAAAAAAAAAAAAAAAAAAAATCCGCTCTTGAAAGCGATTAAATGAATGCCTAGAGCCCTCTGAAAATGGTACTTAATTTGAGTAACGAAGGATGTTTTCAGACACAGCATTAATGGCCGTTTATTTTTTCTTTTAAAATACTTGAACATTAAAGTGTGACATCTTGCTGAACAGATAATAATAAGGAAAACTAATAACGTTAAGTTTACTTGTTATTAATGGTAAATGAAAAGTAATGGCAAACAATGACAGACATATAAATAAATGCATTTAATTTACACAAGAACAACTCATAAATTGCTTTGGAAAACAAAAACAAAAGGGAAGTAAAATCGTTTGCATAGATTAAGAAGATGAGAGCCTTTGAATCACTTAAGGTAAAACGAATGGCTATTCAATTTAAAATAAGTCGGAAAAATAATATTTTAACAGTCAAAATAAATAGCGCTATAAATAGTGTTTAGGCAAAAGGATTTCTCAAAAGTAATGTGTTCACTGTGCTTTCGAAAATCTATTTTAGTTCATGGAAGCTATTAAATGAAAGATAAAAAATAAACAGCTATCTGAAATTAGATAAAAAGAAAAGTGCCCAGTTAAGCTGATGACATTGAGCTCACAGGCGGGTGGAGTGTATCGTTCTAAGCTAGATCCTCGTGATCTGACGGACTTGCTCCACTTAGGCATTCAGGCTATTCACACTAATTGTATATTATACTCTTATTTTAAAAAAAATAATGCCTCTTAAAAAATAAATGAAGGGGGATTAGTCCCCGTTGCCCCCCTTTATACTTAACCAATGAATATCAAAATCTAATCAAGGAAACTCCTTAACATAATTAACCGGTATACCAAATTTGAAGCAAATCAGATAATTCTGCATGAAAAAAACATTTTCACTAAATTAAGGGGAAGGGGTCTAACCTCCTCACCCCTTTATACTTATCTAATGAACCTCCAAATCTAACCAGGAAAGCACTTTTTCAGAATGAACATAAAAAAATAAAGTAAATTGGATAATTCGGCATGAAAATTCATTTATCTAAATTATGGAGAGTGGACTTGCCCCCTTTTCCGTCTTTTATACTTCACCAATGAACCTCCAAATCTGATGAAGGAAGTGCCATATCGGAATAAACTGGTATATCAAATTTGAAGCAAATCGAATAATTCTGCACGAACAACCCATTTATCTGAATTAGGGAGGAACTAGCCCCTGCCCCCCCCCCCTTTATACTTAACCAATAAGCCTCCAAATTTAATCAAGGCAGCTCCTTAACATAATAAACCGGTATACCAAATTTGGAGCAAATCGAATAACTCTGCATGAAAACCCTATCTAAATTAATCTAAAACTAACTTATCTAAATTAAGGGCGTTCTAGCCCTCATTTCCCCTATATACTTAACCAATGAACTCCCAAAACTAATCAGGGAAGCGCCTTATCAGAATGAACCTAGAAAAAAAATTGAAGCAAATCGGATGTTTCTATCAAGAGCTATCGCTTTACGTACATACGTACGTACAGTCGTGGAAAAAAAAGTAAACACCCCCTACTAACTCCTCAACAAATTATCGTAGAAGAAAGTTATTGGTACCGAACGATTGGAAATAAAGTCTACTTTTAAATTATGTATATAAAATTTGCTTAGGGGGCCATCTATATATTAAAACGAACCCAAACTTCATTTTTTTCAATGGCAATGCCCAATTTTTACATGATATTTCCAATCTTCGGTTCAAACTATTCCTAGACACCAAATTTCAAGTCATTTGAATGTCGTTTTTGAAAGTTTTTTCTGGGAGCACAGCAGTGCGTTCGCCAAGTTCGCACAAACCTTAAGCTACCTTTACCTGAACCATTTCGACATACTTTTCACCCTCTCATAACTTCGTTTTAGGGAGATATATAGAAATTTTTCTGTTATACACATGTTCGTATGATCAAACTGAACTAGTTTCCATGATTTCATGTTTCTGTATTTAGTAGTTTTCGAAATATTAAATTCCGAAAAAGCTCCTTTTTTGTCACTGACATCATCAAATAACTAAGGTACATCTAGAAGTCGTAGAATCATGAAATTTCGCAAGTAAGTCGGGTTTGTAGCACAATTAACCAGAAAAATCTGAAAACGCAGAATTTCCACTTCTAAATCCTTCAAACAGGGGGTGTTGATTTGGCGGTATACAGTTCCCCAACACATTAAATTGGGCCAATGTTGATCGCCAAAACTCGATTACAGAGTTTTGAAGGGGTCGCGTAGTTTCAAGAAGAATAAAATTTTATGTAGTATATGCTTTTCAAAGATGTTTGTTAAATAGAAAAAAATAATATACCTAAAATTTTTAATTAGTATAGGTTATGATATATTCACGATATTAAAACAATAAAACATTTAACAAAATATAATCGCAGTTCGGTACTTTTCCGATATAGTAGCCTTGGCGAAATAGAGAAAATTGCCTTGAAAGAAAAAGAAATTTGGTAATAACGTATTTTCTGGCAACCTATTTACTGTTGCATATACACAAGCAATTTTTTCCATATGTATACAATTTATTCAATGTAACTAACCCGTTTATTTATTTTCATTTACAAACAGAAATAATTTGTATATAAAAAACGATATTTTATACCTGTATAAATAAAATGTTTATATGTATATAAATTCATATATAAACAACATAAAAGTTCATCAGGTTTGCTTTCATAGTCGTTTATAACATTTGGAAAGATATCTCACTTTCTGAAGTTCGAAATGCGCTAAGCTTTTCAAAAAATACCAAAGCCCTTATAGTGGAAAAATATCCAAATTCTCATATGAAAATTTAAAAAATCTCCTTTTAATTAAATGAAATGTGTAACTAATAAAGCTGTCTTTAATGATGTGCGACAGATGCGGCGTACGAAGACCGCTGCTAATGTTATTATATTGTATTACTAGCAAACACCGCGGCTTTGCTCGCGTGATATTTGAAATATGCCAAGTGATATTTATATGTCTAATTTTTATTAGAAGGTACTAACTAAATTTTTATTTTATTAAAAGGTAGTATTTTATTTTATTAAAAGGTTTTTTTTATTAAAAGGTACTTATTACTTTTAGGAATAATTCGAAAATTACTATTTAAAACACAGTTTGATTAAACATCATTATTACACTGCATTAGACAGAAATCAGACTTAAGATAATAAAACGAAATAAAACTATATAAATGATAATTTAGAAAATATATTAAAACTTTTATGCTCAATTAATACGCTGATTTCAGTATTCATTTGAAGTTTTGAATTTTTTAGAAACCATCTTCTTACATCTTAAAATTAACCATTATGTCAAATTCCAAGTCCTACCACCTCTCTCAGCATAAAGCGCTATGTAGAAATAGGAATTGTCATCATTAATTTGTCAACATTAATTTCGAAATCGGTTTGTTATTTCCTAATATTCCACAGAAACGTATTTTAGAAAACTCATAAGGCCTTTTTTAGAACGTTTGTTGTTCCTGTGAACCCCAGGTGGTAGAATCATCGGCATGAAATATAGCCTGTGTAGGATCAGAAACTGTTACCATTGATTCGCAAGTATTACTTTTATAATCGGTTTATATTCCCTGAAATTGCATAGAAATCGTAATTTAGGACTTTTTTAGAATGCTTTTCGCACCTCCCCTTCGCTTGATCCCTTTTTAATTCGAATTTATTTTCGACAGTCCTCGAGGGCATTTATATTTTATAAGTAACTACCATGCCATATTTAAAGTTTCTAGACTTTTCGGTACCACAGAAGTCGCAATTTAGAAAGTTTTTAGTTCCAGAAACCCTCTAGTGGTAGTGTCACAAACAAATATAGGTTATGTTTGAGCATATAAAGTATATTGTGTTTGGGCATAATATATAGCTTATGTTTGAGCAGGTTCTATCACCAACAATTTGTCATCATTATTTTTTTAATAGGTTTGGTATTTTATAAGTTTGCTTAAAAATTGTAATTTATAACGCTTTTCGCTTTCTTCATCTTTTTAAATTTGGAATTTTCTTTCGACTGTTCTTAGAAAGCAGTTTTATCTTGTAACTAAATACCATGCCATACTTCAAAGTGTTAGACACCTCAGTTGTGCAAAAAACGCAAATTAGAACATGTTTTGCTTTTGCAACCCTCAGATGGTAGTGACAGCAACATAAAATATAACCTATGTTATAGCAGGGACTGTCACCATTAATTTGCAACCATTACTTTTGAAATAATTTTGGTATTTCCTGAGATTGAGTAGAAATCGCAATTTAGAACGTTTTTAGAACGCTTTTCGCGCATTTCACCCTTTTTTAAATTTTCAATTTTTTCGAAACTGTTCTTAAAGATCATTTATATATAATAAATATGTACCTAGCCTAATTTTAAGTAGCTAGTACCTACCGATCACAAAAATCGAAATTTAGAACGCTTTTTTGCTCCTAAGACGTCTAGGCGATAGTGATACCGACATAAAATAGCATATATGTTAGAGCAGAGGCTATCAGCATCAATTTCCTACCGTTAAGTTTGAAATCAGTTTGATTCTTCCTGAGATATTGCTGACAACTCAGCACTTAGAACGTTTTCAGAACGCTTTTCGCGCATTTTACTCCTGCATCTCCTCTGGGGTAGTGGAAACAGATATAAAATATAGCCTATCTTGGAGCAAAATCTGTCACCATCATTTTTTACACTATTATATTTGAAATCGGTACAGCGCTTCCTGAGATTGCATAGAAATCGCTATTTAGAACGCTTTTTACAACGCTTTTCGCGCATTTTGACCTCCTTTTAAATTTCGAAGTTTTTAGGAAATGTCCTTAGAGATCATTTATTTCATATAACTAACTACCATTCCAAATTTCACGATTCTAGGCCCTTCCGTAACGCAAAAACCGCAATTTAGAACGTTTTTCTCTGCATCCCCTTTGGGGTAGTGGCACCGGCATAAAAGATAGCCTATCTTAGAGCAAGCGTTATCACCATCAGTTTGACACAAATATTTTTTTTAATCGGTTTGGTATTTCCTGAGATTGTGTAGAAACTACCATTTACAACGTTTTTTAGAACGCTTTTTGTGCATTTTTACCCCTTTTAAATTTCGAATTGTCGAAGAACTGTTCTTAGACTTCATTTATATCTTACAAGTAACTAATATTCAAAATTTCATATTTCTAGGCCCTTCAGTAACGCTAAAATCGCATTTTTAGAACGTTTTTTGCTCCTACACCCCTTTCGGGTAGTGGCACCGACATAAAGCATAGCCTATCTTGGAGCAAGCGTTGTCACCATCATTTTGACACCAATATTTTTTAAATCGGTTTGGTATTTCCTGAGATTGTGTAGAAACTACCATTTAGAATGTTTTTAAGAACGCTTTTTGTGCATTTTCACCCCTTTTAAATTTCGAATTGTTTAAGAACTGTTCTTTAGACATCATTTATATCTTATAAGTAACTAATATTCAAAATTTCATATTTCTAGGCCCTCCAGTAACGCTAAAATCGCATTTTTAGAACGTTTTTTGCTCCTACACCCCTTTCGGGTAGTGGCACCGACATAAAGCATAGCCTATCTTGGAGCAAGCGTTGTCACCATCATTTTGACACCAATATTTTTTAAATCGGTTTGGTATTTCCTGAGATTGTGTAGAAACTACCATTTAGAATGTTTTTAAGAACGCTTTTTGTGCATTTTCACCCCTTTTAAATTTCGAATTGTTTAAGAACTGTTCTTTAGACATCATTTATATCTTATAAGTAACTAATATTCAAAATTTCATATTTCTAGGCCCTTCAGTAACGCTAAAATCGCATTTTTAGAACGTTTTTTGCTCCTACACCCCTTTCGGGTAGTGGCACCGACATAAAGCATAGCCTATCTTGGAGCAAGCGTTGTCACCATCATTTTGACACCAATATTTTTTAAATCGGTTTGGTATTTCCTGAGATTGTGTAGAAACTACCATTTAGAATGTTTTTAAGAACGCTTTTTGTGCATTTTCACCCCTTTTAAATTTCGAATTGTTTAAGAACTGTTCTTTAGACATCATTTATATCTTATAAGTAACTAATATTCAAAATTTCATATTTCTAGGCCCTTCAGTAACGCTAAAATCGCATTTTTAGAACGTTTTTTGCTCCTACACCCCTTTCGGGTAGTGGCACCGACATAAAGCATAGCCTATCTTGGAGCAAGCGTTGTCACCATCATTTTGACACCAATATTTTTTAAATCGGTTTGGTATTTCCTGAGATTGTGTAGAAACTACCATTTAGAATGTTTTTAAGAACGCTTTTTGTGCATTTTCACCCCTTTTAAATTTCGAATTGTTTAAGAACTGTTCTTTAGACATCATTTATATCTTATAAGTAACTAATATTCAAAATTTCATATTTCTAGGCCCTTCAGTAACGCTAAAATCGCATTTTTAGAACGTTTTTTGCTCCTACACCCCTTTAGGGTAGTGGCACCGACATAAAGCATAGCCTATCTTGGAGCAAGCGTTGTCACCATCATTTTGACACCAATATTTTTTAAATCGGTTTGGTATTTCCTGAGATTGTGTAGAAACTACCATTTAGAATGTTTTTAAGAACGCTTTTTGTGCATTTTCACCCCTTTTAAATTTCGAATTGTTTAAGAACTGTTCTTTAGACATCATTTATATCTTATAAGTAACTAATATTCAAAATTTCATATTTCTAGGCCCTTCAGTAACGCTAAAATCGCATTTTTAGAACGTTTTTTGCTCCTACACCCCTTTCGGGTAGTGGCACCGACATAAAGCATAGCCTATCTTGGAGCAAGCGTTGTCACCATCATTTTGACACCAATATTTTTTAAATCGGTTTAGTGTTTCCTGAGATTGTGTAGAAACTACCATTTAGAATGTTTTTAAGAACGCTTTTTGTGCATTTTCACCCCTTTTAAATTTCGAATTGTTTAAGAACTGTTCTTTAGACATCATTTATATCTTATAAGTAACTAATATTCAAAATTTCATATTTCTAGGCCCTTCAGTAACGCTAAAATCTCATTTTTAGAACGTTTTTTGCTCCTACACCCCTTTCGGGTAGTGGCACCGACATAAAGCATAGCCTATCTTGGAGCAAGCGTTGTCACCATCATTTTGACACCAATATTTTTTAAATCGGTTTGGTATTTCCTGAGATTGTGTAGAAACTACCATTTAGAATGTTTTTAAGAACGCTTTTTGTGCATTTTCACCCCTTTTAAATTTCGAATTGTTTAAGAACTGTTCTTTAGACATCATTTATATCTTATAAGTAACTAATATTCAAAATTTCATATTTCTAGGCCCTTCAGTAACGCTAAAATCTCATTTTTAGAACGTTTTTTGCTCCTACACCCCTTTCGGGTAGTGGCACCGACATAAAGCATAGCCTATCTTGGAGCAAGCGTTGTCACCATCATTTTGACACCAATATTTTTTAAATCGGTTTGGTATTTCCTGAGATTGTGTAGAAACTACCATTTAGAATGTTTTTAAGAACGCTTTTTGTGCATTTTCACCCCTTTTAAATTTCGAATTGTTTAAGAACTGTTCTTTAGACATCATTTATATCTTATAAGTAACTAATATTCAAAATTTCATATTTCTAGGCCCTTCAGTAACGCTAAAATCGCATTTTTAGAACGTTTTTTGCTCCTACACCCCTTTCGGGTAGTGGCACCGACATAAAGCATAGCCTATCTTGGAGCAAGCGTTGTCACCATCATTTTGACACCAATATTTTTTAAATCGGTTTGGTATTTCCTGAGATTGTGTAGAAACTACCATTTAGAATGTTTTTAAGAACGCTTTTTGTGCATTTTCACCCCTTTTAAATTTCGAATTGTTTAAGAACTGTTCTTTAGACATCATTTATATCTTATAAGTAACTAATATTCAAAATTTCATATTTCTAGGCCCTTCAGTAACGCTAAAATCGCATTTTTAGAACGTTTTTTGCTCCTACACCCCTTTCGGGTAGTGGCACCGACATAAAGCATAGCCTATCTTGGAGCAAGCGTTGTCACCATCATTTTGACACCAATATTTTTTAAATCGGTTTGGTATTTCCTGAGATTGTGTAGAAACTACCATTTAGAATGTTTTTAAGAACGCTTTTTGTGCATTTTCACCCCTTTTAAATTTCGAATTGTTTAAGAACTGTTCTTTAGACATCATTTATATCTTATAAGTAACTAATATTCAAAATTTCATATTTCTAGGCCCTTCAGTAACGCTAAAATCGCATTTTTAGAACGTTTTTTGCTCCTACACCCCTTTCGGGTAGTGGCACCGACATAAAGCATAGCCTATCTTGGAGCAAGCGTTGTCACCATCATTTTGACACCAATATTTTTTAAATCGGTTTGGTATTTCCTGAGATTGTGTAGAAACTACCATTTAGAATGTTTTTAAGAACGCTTTTTGTGCATTTTCACCCCTTTTAAATTTCGAATTGTTTAAGAACTGTTCTTTAGACATCATTTATATCTTATAAGTAACTAATATTCAAAATTTCATATTTCTAGGCCCTTCAGTAACGCTAAAATCGCATTTTTAGAACGTTTTTTGCTCCTACACCCCTTTCGGGTAGTGGCACCGACATAAAGCATAGCCTATCTTGGAGCAAGCGTTGTCACCATCATTTTGACACCAATATTTTTTAAATCGGTTTGGTATTTCCTGAGATTGTGTAGAAACTACCATTTAGAATGTTTTTAAGAACGCTTTTTGTGCATTTTCACCCCTTTTAAATTTCGAATTGTTTAAGAACTGTTCTTTAGACATCATTTATATCTTATAAGTAACTAATATTCAAAATTTCATATTTCTAGGCCCTTCAGTAACGCTAAAATCGCATTTTTAGAACGTTTTTTGCTCCTACACCCCTTTAGGGTAGTGGCACCGACATAAAGCATAGCCTATCTTGGAGCAAGCGTTGTCACCATCATTTTGACACCAATATTTTTTAAATCGGTTTGGTATTTCCTGAGATTGTGTAGAAACTACCATTTAGAATGTTTTTAAGAACGCTTTTTGTGCATTTTCACCCCTTTTAAATTTCGAATTGTTTAAGAACTGTTCTTTAGACATCATTTATATCTTATAAGTAACTAATATTCAAAATTTCATATTTCTAGGCCCTTCAGTAACGCTAAAATCGCATTTTTAGAACGTTTTTTGCTCCTACACCCCCTTTGGGGTAGTGGCACCGACATAAGATATAGCCTATGTTCTAAGTTGGGCTAACACCATCATTTTGATACCATTACTTTTGGAATCGGTTCGGTAGTTCGAGAGCTTACTTCCGACAAATAAACAATTTTTTCCTCTTTATAATAGGAGTATAGATTAGCCTACTTACTGATAATTTATTGTTAATTTTAAGTCTGTAAAAGAAAGATTATAGTTATAGACTAGAAAACAGGAATTTTGCTTTTTCAGAATTTAGTGTCGCCCCCGATGGAAAAAAAAAAATATATATATATGTATATATAAATACTTACAAAACATATTTCAATTTTAAGAATTAAAGCACACGATTTTATTTTATGTAAAATGACGTCATTCGCATCCGCTTAAGAATTCCACATTTACGATCAACTCTTAAAATCTACAATAAAGCAAGTATAGGACATCACTTTCGCAAATTAATACACAAATGCAGCAAAGAGATGCCGTCATTAAAGAAACTCGACAGAAAAAGGCTATCTAATGATTCATAGGCCTTCATTTGTTTGTAACATTAATACAGATACTTAAAATTAAATATAGTTTATAATAGCTCCCTGTTTTAAGAGAAATCATTCGTTTATATTTTTTCAAAATAGCACGTATCTTAATTATATTTTCCTTCAGTTGTTATGAGAAAATGGCAACAAAAATATAAAATTACTATTTGAGAACTATTTTTCCTTTACTTTCTACAGAAATGGAGTATTTCTAAATAGTTCTAAAAAAAAAAAAAAAAAAAAAAAAAAAAAAAAAAAAAAAAAAAAAAAAAAACTACAAAAAAATTAATATTTCAAAAATAAATGGAGATACAGTTTTCAAACAAATTGCCTTTAAAAGTACTTTTGTTTCCAATACGACGGTATAAAAATTGAGAATGTGCGATGTTTAGAAGTTTAAAAAATTGCTATAGAGTACTTAATCGTGCAATGATGCATCTGCTTTGTTTATTGCTGGCTTCTCTAAGATAACGTTATTTTTTGGAGACGACACAAAATAAGCTGGGAGAAAGAAATATCATACCGGGGGCTAATAAGATATATTGGTCACCAAAATCCGTTTACAGAAAATTAGCCTGCGTTATAAAGGTGTTACAATGAATGAATTTTTATATTCTTTTACAAAAATCTTGATAAAGCAAATCTTTCAGTTCATCTGCCCATCGTCCTATCTTTTACTTCCTTAAAACAAATTTTATTAAAGACCGGGAGGCATCTGCAAAGACCATCATCTCATCGAGTTGACGGCTGAAATTTTAGGATCAGTTAAAAATAGATTAGCGTATTAAAATGTAACTGGTCTGCCAAGTCATATCTTTGTGGAAACCACCTACAGACCCGATTTTAGTGGTTATTGGTGGATTTTCCATTGGGTGTTTTCCTACAACCATTCCTCCATGTTTCCATTCTTTTGGATGGAATAAAACACAATAGTAAACCTGTCACTAAAATTAGGTCTTCAGGTAGTTTCCACCAAGCTATGACTTGGAATACCAATTGCATTTTAATATGCTAATCTAATTTTGACTAATCCTAAAATTTCCACTGTAAACTTGACGAGGTGATGGTGTGTGCAGACACCTACCGGTCTGTTATAAATATCGTAATTCTAATCTCAAAATCACTCTCGTCAATCTGGCAAATATCCCCTACTATTTATGGAACACTATTCCTTTAAGTGCGTTTTAATGATGTTAATGAACTTTATGCATTATACATATGCATATAAGACGTAATACATTTGCATCATACATATTATAGTTATTTGTATAACACATAATACGAGTGCATATGCATCATTATGACGTCAGAATAAACAAAACATTTTTCATCGCCAAATTTGAGAATTGACATGGTATATTACCAAATTTGGCGACACTTCGCTAAATGTCGCCAAACATGACGAGAATTTGGCGCTAGGGCTATTTTTCAATGAGTTAATTATTAATGCGAGCTATCTATTTATATTTTTCCGCATATCATCTGTATAGTTAAATGGTATAACGTAACAATATTTCCAAAGTGCCAATAGTTTCGTCACTGCACAAAACCTCTGCTATTGTTATTATATTGTACTGTTTTTATACTTACTGTGACTATGTTATTATTCTTTACTCTGCTAAAACTTCTGTATTATATAAAGAGAATTTACGGAAACTATTAAAGCACCAAAACTGCCTGTTCTCCTTATGATTTTTATAATTCTATAATATGTAACCTGTTAATCGATATGTACGTTAGACTGAATCCTCTATACACCGGTTCCTCCATTTTAGTTTTCAGGTTTCGAATAAAATTAGCTAAACTATTAAAACCACGGCACATTGGCTAATTCTTCAACAAGATTAGATGAGAAGAATGATAGATTTTCAAATGGATCATGGCAGGAAGCCCGTAGACCTTTTGTTCTTCCGTAATCGAATCTACTGAAAAGGTTAGCGGGAAATAAAAAGATAGTAGCACCAATATGGTTTAATGTAAATGCAGATATTGTCAAAGGATTTCATAAGAACCATTTCACTTGTACCCAATCGTATCAGTTAAAATACAACAATTGGCAGTGAGCCTAATTAGAAAAGATTACTTAATAGGATTAAAAACTTCCGCATTAGAGAACGAATTGTAACTGATAAGGAAGCATGCATAATGAGTTAAGAGATATTTGTCACGAAAGATGAAATACATAACAACATGAGCGTTACAAATTTATGCTTTATTTCTTTTTATATTAAAGTAGTAGCCGCCTCTAGCAAGCAGTATTGACTCTATTAATTGCATGTTAAACTTTCCATCATGCTACTGTTATTCATAATTTAATTTACTTGCCCATTCTTTCGCAAAGTCGGAAGCTTTTGATAGAGAAATATAGAACTCTTTACGATCATGGAAGCACATCATATATTTTAATAAAATAAATTAATGTATTTTTATGTTAGCCAGGCGCAAGTGGCAAATCGCAAATAGTGTTCCCAACTCCATTGTTCACATTGCATTAATTTCATTTAAAAATATAAACTTTTCAGTCACCTCATTTAAAATAGATGCATTTTCCACATTTTATTTAATAGAATATTTAAGATAGAAATAAGTAAATAAATAAATAAGAAATAATAACATAAACCAAAATATTTTATTTGAAAATCAAAGCATTGTTCCTAATTTACACATGTGAAAAATGAAAACTGCTATTGGCGAAAAAACAAAATGCTAATGAGGAGATTTGCTCCCGGCAAACATAAAAGTACCGAAATTTAATTAAAAATATATATATATTAATATGATTTAGAAAAACAAAATTGAAAAAACATACAAAAAGTAGTGATATCCCAACAAAAAGTTTTCGGTAAAAAAAAAAAAGCGCCAAGTTCTCCTTAATGTTTCGGCTAGAAAAAGTAGTGATATCTGAAGTTCGCACAAGTTAAAAGCCAAACATCCAAAATCTTTCATTGAAAATCGCTTCCTGCGACTTGGCCATTAATGCCTGCGTGAGGGTTTTTCAAATTCTAAAGCTTGTACAAATGAGCTACATGCCAACTAAATTTTCAGGATTTTTTTGGCATTTTGTGGCACAAAGTACAGAAATAAAATACACATTTAAATAAAAAAGAAAAGTGCCCACCTAAACTGATGGCATTGAGCTCACAGGCTATTCGCACTAATTGTATATTATACTTTTATTTGAAAGAATAATGCCCCTCGAAAAATAAATTAAGGGGATTAGCTGCCCTCTCGCTCCACTCTTTATACTTAACCAATGACCCTCCAAATCTCATCAAGAAGCGCCTTAACATAATAAACCGGTATACCGAATTGGAGCAAATCGAATAATTCTGTGTGAAAAACTCATTTATCTAAATTAAGGGGGGTTGACTAGCCTTTTCCCCCTTTATCCTTAACCAATGAACCCCCAAAACTAATCAGGGAAGCTGCTTAACATAATAAACCGGTATACCAAATATGGAGCAAATCGAATAATCCTGCATGAAAAACCCATTTATCTAAATTAAGGAGGGGTGAACTAGCCCCCCTTTTCCCTCTTTATCCTTAACCAATGAACCCCCAAAACTAATCAAGGAAGTTTCTTAACATAATAAACCGGTATACCAAATTCGGAAATCGAATAATTCTGCATGAAAAACCCATTTATCTGAATTAAAGGGGGTGGACTAACCCCCGTTTTCCCCCCTTTATCCTTAACCAATGAACCCTCAAAACTAATCAAGGAAGCTCCTTAACATAATAAACCAGTATACCAAATTTGGAGCAAATCGAATAATTCTGCCTGAAAAACCCATTTATCTAAATTAAGGTGGGTGGACTATCCCCCCTTCCCCCCCCCTTTATCCTTAAACAATGAACTCCCAAAACTAATCAGGGAAGTTCCTTAACATAATAAACCGGTATACCAACTTCTGGGCAAATTCAATAATTCTGCGTGAAAAACCCATTTATCTGAATTAAGGGGGGGGGGGCGTGAACTAACCCCCTTTTCCCCCTTCATCCTTAACCAATGAACCCCCAAAACTAATCAGAGAAGTTTCTTAACATAATGAACCGGTAAAACAACTTCGGAACAAATCGAATAATTCTGCATGAAAAACCCATTTATCTGAATTAAGGAGGGGTGGACTAACCCCCCCCCCTTTCCCCTTTTTATCCTTAACTAATGAACCCCCAAAACTAATCAGAGAAGTTCCTTAACATAATAAACCATTATACCAACTTCGGACAAATCGAATAATTCTGCATGAAAAACCCATTTATCTGAATTAAGGGGTTGGGTGGACTAACCCCCCTTTTCCCACTTTATCCTTAACCAATGAACCCCCAAAACTAATCAGAAAAGTGCCTTATCAGAACGAAACTAGAAAAAAAATTGAAGCAAATAGGATGTTTCTATCAAGAGTTATCGCGTTACGTACGTACACACGTACGTACATACATACATACGTACGTACATAGAGAACCGGCGGGCACATAAGCTCTCAGGCTTTGATAGCCTGTGAGCTAAAAAGCATTTAAACCACTTCAGTCTATTCAAATGTTTAAAAGTTAAAAATAACAAAATACTTGTATTC
Organism: Maratus speciosus; assembly: GCA_963932465.1. Classification (NCBI taxonomy): domain Eukaryota; kingdom Metazoa; phylum Arthropoda; class Arachnida; order Araneae; family Salticidae; genus Maratus; species Maratus speciosus. The sequence continues at coordinate 96,848,278 of OZ010799.1, forward strand.
AGAAGATTATATCCCTAATTCATAGCTGCCAGCATCTTACGCTTTTTTTGTACCACAAAAATTTTATAGTAAATTTTACTTTTTTAAATCGCCGTAAACAGCCTATTAAATAAGGCAAAAATTTCTATTAAATTTTTGTGATACAAAAAAGCGGAAGAGTTGGCAGCTATGCCTAATTACTAAAACATAATTAGTATCAGCTTTTAACAATTTAAATCGAATACATCTTAATGTGTATGCAAACAAACTACTATAATAAATGTTCAAATGAAAAAAATCTACTTCGTCAATGCACAAGATTTCAATATTATACATTAAAATATAATGTCACATATTGTGAGATTTAAAGTAAGTAAATTTTGTTTTATTTCTTGGGTTTTATGTTAATGACTTTAGCTTTAGACCGTACAAAATGGCAATTAAATCCCAAGTGGACTAAATGATCTCTATTGTTTGTTGAAACTGAATGGTATTTATCAGAAATCTTTTACTTATGTCTTCATGTGAATTTGTCTCTTTGCATTCTAATATTACTTTTAATATTTAAATAATTCATAAATGCGTAATTTTCAATCATTAATTTGTAAATGCTGTGTAAATCGTTAACGGCCAAGTCGCAGGAAGCTATTTTTAATGAAAGATTTGGGGTGTTTGGTTTTTAACTTGTGTGAACTTCAGATATCACCACTTTTTCTGGCCAAAACATTAAGGAGAACTTGGAGCTTTTTTTTTAACCGAAAACTTTTTGTTGGGAGGATTTTTTTTCCTCCAGCGTTCAAATACTGAATAGCTATACAAAGAGTTTTAGGTTTCCAAAACAATTAAACCACTAATTGCTAACATAATCTATGTTTTCACACTTTAATTAATAAAATTATAATTATTAGTTAGTAATTACAGAAATTATAAAACCTACAAATTAGTAGTTTCATTACTCAGTATCAGACAATAATGCTATATACATTTAAGTAATGTAATAATTATTTAAAACTTTATAAATCTAATGATATTTAACATTTATTAAAATTATTAATTGCATTTTATATTAAATAGTTAACACTACTTCAAATTAATAATTATTAAACAATTAACTCTCTAATTAGGAACATATACATTTTTAAGCCTTAATTATTAAAATGATAATAATGTAGTGTTCATTTTAGAAAGAAAAAGGGACAGGATGCTAGTTCCATAAAAGAGCACTATTTCATGAAGAAATATATTAGTAATGTGTTTAGTAATTATATAAGAAAAAAAAAAGAATTTTTAGTATGATAAATAAAGTATCCTTAATTTTTAATAATTTTATGAATAACAGATTGAAAAATACAATTAAAATACATATTTTAATAATATACTGTTTTTTGAAAAGAAATAAAATTCTATATTTACTATCTAAATTCTATATTCTATATTGTAAGATCTTGGCCACATAAATTTAGAAATACTGTTGAATAGGGAAGTTTTTTACAAGAAATCTGTGACTACAACTACAGATGAATTTCAACGATTTTTTTTTTTTTAAGGCAGGGCCAATTTTAAAAGGGCATGGTGCGGCACCATTAAAAAAAATGGCCTAGAAGAAACAGTATGAGTAATTACAGAATTAAAAACTGCAGATAAGTAATTTCATTAGTTAGTAGCATAAATAACAAAACTAACAAATAATTTTTGGATTTTAGTTTTTCATTTATATTTAGGAAAATTACTGTAAACCACCAAAATCTAAACTTACACAGATGTATGTGTATGCTAACCAAACAAAATTATGAAAATGAGTTAAACCCATTCATATAGAATAAATATAAGTTAGCCCAAAAATCTGAAATCCTCAAAATATTTAAGTAACAGCATTATTACCTCTCGGTGTTGATTATTAGCTTTCAATGGTTCAGTTTTTTTTTTCTTTTTAAGAAAAGTTTTGCTGCCTTTTCAATCCCAATTTTTTTTTTTTTTTTTTTTTTTTTTTTTTTTTTGTATGTATGAGTTATAAGGTAAAAAAATACAAAATAAAAATAAAAATAAAAAAATTATGCAACCTATACCGAAGGAGCTCTCGCTGTGCTTAGCATTTTTATACCAATTATTTCTTTTTCCCTTATGCATTCATTTACAATTTAACTGTTGAGCAGATGTCATTCTTTCATTCTTATTTAACTTAAGATTGCTGTTAATTACTATTTATTCTTTTACTTGTAGAAATGTATTACACTGGCTATGTGTATTTTATATAAAATAATGCATAAATTGATTAACTAAAGGAAATTATGACATTGCAAATTATATTAGCTTTAGATATAATTTTTAAATGAAACTGTTTTAATTTGGATAAAAACTTAAAAACAATGCTTTTTACAAACTCAACTGTTTTTATTTTTTTTACAATACTAATGAATTAAGCTTAGAAACAATTATTCAAAGATCTTTTTTTGTTTATTCATAAGTCAAAATACCTGTAGAAACTTTCAAATTCTCTTCATGTTAGATGTTAATACTTTTCTGACATTTTAAACATTTAGAAAAATTTTGATTTAAATCAATGCTTTTTTAAAAAAAAATTGGTTCATTTAAATCATGATTTAATCGCTGGCTTAAATCAACTGATTAAAATCGTTGACACCCTAATTTTGATACATCTCATGTTATCAAACACAAAACGAGACGATAATTTTGTACTTTATAGTGGTTTATTTCATTCATGGCGGTGGCTGTTCTCAAATCTGAAAGGGTAACTTTATGATATAAGTTTTAATTTATTTTTGCTCGCAAATGCATAAAACTAGCAGGTGTTGTTGTTCAGAAACTATGTAATCGAACTGTTTTTTTCGTTTTTTTTTGCAAACGCAATAGATTTTTCAGAAAGTGGGCGTTTTGAACCGAATTTCCGCGCGAAAGAAGAATAACCACTCAAGGAAAGCTGGAAAACGTCTTTGCCACGTGATAAAAATCGCTTATAACTCAATGGGTAATTTATTGATATAAAAAATGGAAAACACAGTCCGATTCCAAATCGCTTCCATAGTCAGGTCTTCCTATTTTATATCTTTCCGTTAAAAAACGAATTCGTAAATGTGTCAAAACGCTTTGCGCTTGTTGAGCAAAGCAGTTGAGAACAGCCTTAAAAGATGTTCTTTAATAGTAAAACAATGTAGTATACATCAAAATCAGAGGTACATAATATTACATTTTTATTCTTAGGAAGGAACTATATCCTGTGTCTCCTTTATAATGCGCAAGGTTACTTTATGTTGTTATTTCTCAGTGCTTCGTATATTCAGTCTGGTCTGTGTGTTAAGTCAGGTGGATTTGTTCATGAAAACAAAAATTAAAAGAATGAGATTTTCAATGTTTCGCCGACAACTTTGAAAGTAAATACTCTCTGTGAAATATTCGATACATTTTTAGCTCACAAGCTATCAAAGCCTGAGAGCTAATGTGCCCGCAGGTTCTGTATGTACGTAACGCGATAACTCTTTATAGAAATATCCGAATTGCTTCAAATTTTGGATATAGGTTCATTCTGATAAGGCGCTTCCCTGATTAGTTTTGGGAGTTCATTGATTAAGTATAAAGGGGGTGAACGGCGGCTAATCTCCCCTTAATTTTGATAAATGGGTTTTTCATGCAGAATTATACTATTTGGTATATCGGTTTATTCTGAAAAGGCGCTTCCCTGATTAGATTTTCAGGTTCATTGGTTAAGTATAAAGGGGGTAAACGGTGAGACTAATCCCTCTCAATTTAGCTAAATGGGTATTTTATGCAGAATTATCCGATTTGCTTCAAATTTGGTATACATGTTTATTCTGATAAAGCGCTTCCCTGATTAGTTTTGGAGCTTCTTTTTTCTAATTTGAACTATATTGGTTTTTATTGAACAACAACAACAAAAATAAAACACCCTGCTTTTTTATGTTTTTATTTTTTATCGTTTTGCTCAAAAGAGTGAGTTCTATTTTATGAATAACTGACTTGCATAAGAGTATAATATACAATCAGTGTGAATAGCCTGTAAGCTCATGCCATCAGTTTAACTGTGCACTTTTCTTTTTTTTTTTTTTTTTTGTTTAATGTAATCAGCTGTACCTTCTGTAAATATTAAATTATGCACAGTATTTTAAAACGATTTAAAACTGCTTGGAAACGATGCTCTTGTCATAAATATAATTGATTAGCGTATCTTGATAATAATTTTGCTATAGTAAATAATTAATTGAATGTTTCTTGTTAACAATTAACAATTTTAAGCGAGAAATAAATGTCAGAACATTTTTACCTTAACATGTAGTAAAGTGTCTCGAAGGTGGGGGGGGGGGGGAGAGGCCCCTTTGACAAGAATTTTTTATATTTTTTTATTTAACTTCTTTGAGTTTGGAAAGTTCTTTATTAAATGTGTGTCTTTTTGACCAGTACCTTATTTTCGTTTCGGACCTGTTACTAATCGACCATCTTGTTTTACTTCATATATTTATAAACAAGAACAAAACAGGAAAAAGTTTCAGATAGGTATCTGAAACACAAAAAAAACATAATAGAAAAGCTTTATGAAAGGGCATGCATGGTATAGTAGATTTATTTTAAAAACTTATGCATATAAGTTTAAACAAATGACGACCTCCGCTCCGGTGGAAAAATATTCAACTTATTTCTTAAATGCTGAATGAAAAGAATAAAATAACATCTTAGCATAATAAATAATATCTTGAATATATAAATATCAATTATTCCTTTCTTGGGTATTTTAAAAAGGCAATTTAACTTCACTGAGTTTGAATAGAAAACTTATTTTTACATAATACTAAATCTTTAGAAAAATTTCAATAGAGGTTTTAAAAATACTTCTTTTCTAAGTGATGTAATGAAATTTTTATCTAAGCTTATAATTTAAGTTTAGGAAAAGAACACATATTATTAAAAGCAAATATTTATCTTTCATTTAAAGTTAGAAGCATATTAAAGGATTTTTTAAGAAATCATCCTAAATCCACGAAGGCAAAATGAACTCCTTCATTTATGAGAAAATATTAAACATTTTGTAAACATCAGAATTAAGTAGGAAAGAGAAAATTCTATTTTTTGCTACTTCCAAAGAAAATTTTACAGAACTGTTAGAAATATTATTTTAATTGTGGGAATGAATGAAATAGTGTTCAATTAACACTTGACATAAAACATTTTCGAATTCTGAAATAAATTTTCGAAGAAATATACAGGCATCCCTCGACTTACGTAAATTCGCAGTTGCATAATGAATCTCGAAAATTACAAATGCGAACATACTAGCGCGTTTGATACGCAGTTGCATACATTTGATATTTATTTTCTAAATAAAAAATATATACATGGATATAAACGACAACCGTAATATAGTTTATATATTAGAGTTATATTTTTATTGCTATATAGTATAGGGGAGACTAGGGATGGTTGACCATATGGGAGGATTGACCCACCCATCAATTTTCATATTTAAAAGAATTTCAGAGTTTTATCAATAGGTGTCAACCAAAGCTACAACCAAATAGAAATGCTCAAACAACAGTCTTCGTTTCATAGAGATAATCGAAATAGGTGTGGAAAAAATCAGTTGTGAGACGTTTTCAACCTAAAAGTTGTGTTTTTTAGAAATATTTTGTAAGCTTTTTTCAAATAAATCATATCAGAGAAATTTAAGTAAATAGGTTTAAAGTAATGCAGAAATATCGAGCTTTCATTCCAGGCATAAAGACAGTACGGTAAGTTAGGCTTAACATAACAATGTGGTATTCTTGAGAACAGGTCGATGTAGGAAGGCTTCACCCAGTCAATGTGAGGGAGGATTGATCAGATGCTCAAGGCTCCCTTAATTAAGTAGTTTGGAAATCTTTTTATTATACAATGTGTATAGTGAAAAATTAATGGTATATACATAAAAGAATGTAAATTTATTCTGTAAAGCTTCAATAAAATGGTGTGATGGAAAAGAAAATGTTTAAAACTGACTATAGAAAAATGTGAAAAATTGCTAGAAAATGGGAAAGTTGATAGGAACTTTTTACCATTTAAATATTGCTTAAAATAGGTAAATAGAAACAGTGGGAAACACTAGAAGGACTAGAAAGGATGAAAGCAGCAGTCTTAACCCTTTGAGGAGCAGTGGTATGTTTATAAAACTACTTTATTTTATCTCGAAACATCACAATGGCACCAGAATTTTGCTAATCTTTTCCATTAAATATGCACGTAAAATATTACCTTTTCCTTATTTCGAAATAAATTTATTCCTAAATTCCGGTGCCAGTCATTTATTTCAACATTTTAGTACCGGAAGTACTTTGGTCCTTAAAGGTTTAAATCATGTTAATGATAAATCAAGTGCTCGTGCGGTTGCAAAAGAACATAGCATCGATGGATAAACTTTAGGAAGGTATGTAGAAATATTTCACCAGGGTGAATACAGTGAGATGAAGCCAAACTATGTGACAACTAGAGTTGTCAGATCGAATCTCACAAAAAATGAAACAAGGAGATAAAAAAAAGCGGGACAGTGGCTCCTAAATCCGAACATAATAACATGAAACACTATGAAAACGGAACCTGTCTCTAACAGAATACTGCCTTAAATGTTAAAATTTCATTTTCAATGCTGTACTATTATGCCAGTTCAGACAAAATCCTGTTTAAAACAAAATTTTTCTCCTCTGACTTGCGATTGCGTCTTAACAGGTTTATTTAAGCCACATATTTAAAAAACATATATATTTTTTTATAATAACTAGAGCATGTAGAATAAAGTTATTTTGCTTTTTTTAAAACTGATTTTATTTCTCTTCACAAATTGTGCAATATTAAACAAAATGGGTCAACCCTACCATATTTGGAGAGTCTTGACCAATTATTTTTTCATGATTAAAATCAACCATTTTTCAAATTCCTTATATGTTACACTTATATAGCAATTTTATTTTGATAACTGATTGTATAACGAATAAAATGATGTATAAAACTTTACTCTACGTCCAATATTTAAACTAGTACATTGTGGCCATCACAAAACTTTCTTCTATATAAGTCATGTCAATTAAATCATTTAAATAGTACAAGAAATTAGATCAATTTATCACCAATTCATATCAAAGTATATCTAAATTTGATGAAAATTCGTGCATTAGTTCTTGAGATAGAGCTATAGCGGAAATTCTGAAAAAATGTAGCATAACAGCGCCACCTGTTGTACGATTTACACCAAAACATAAACAGCACTAATTTATATCAAGGTATACGTGAATCTGAAGTTTGCTGAAAATCCAAGCAATAGTTCTTGAGATAGAGCTATTACGGAAATCGCAAAAATGCAGCATAGCAGATCCAACTATTGAGCGATTTACACCAAAATGTTTAAAACGTCAATTCATGTCAAGCACTAACTGAATCTTAAGTTTGATGAAAATCCGTGCATTATTTCTTGAGATAGAGCTATTGTGGAATTCGTGAAAAATGCAGCATAGCAGCGCCACCTGTTGAGCGATTTACACCAAAACATAAACAGCACTAATTCATACCCAAGTATATCTGAATCTGAAGTTTGTTAAAAACCCAAGCATTAGGTCTTGAGATAGATCTTGAGATAGATTTCGGAAATCGCAAAAAATGCGACATAGCAGCGCCACCTGTTGATCGATTTACATGAAAATGAACAAAACGCCAATTCATGTCAAGGACTAACTGAATCTGAAGTTTGATGAAAATCCGTGTATTATTTCTTAAGATAGAGCTATTGCGAAAATCGTGTAAAACCTGCAAAATGCAGCACAGCAGCGCCATCTGTTGGGCAATTTGGACTAAAACGTTACCAGCACCAATTCATATCAAGGAATAATCAAATCTGGAGTTTGATGAAAATCCGTGCATTAGTTCTTGAGATAGAGCTATTGCAGAAATCGCTAAAAATGCAGCATAGCAGCGCCACCTGTTTGGCGATTTAAAACAAAATCTAATCAACACCAATTTATATTAGGGCCTAGTGGAATATAAATTTTTATTAAATTCCGTGCATTAGTTCTTGAGATAGAGTGCCCACAAAATCTGTGTCACATACAGACAGACAGACTCACAGAACCACAGACTCACAGACAGACATTTTGTAAAAACATGTTTTTAGGAATCTCTAAACCCTAAAACGTGTAAATTCGTCGAAAACCAGAAGTCAAAAATTTTCATGAATCCAATACTTTCTTCTTGTAAAGATAGAAGAAAGTAAAAACTAGTCGGATGTATCAATCCCAAACCTTTTTTCTATCTCATACATGTCAATATCTCAAAATTCGTTATCACTGTGCTAAAATTGAATGGCAATCTAGGATCACCATGAGGATTGTAAAACGATGAAATTCGGTGCATTATTTCTTGAGATACGACTATCGCTGAAATCGTGTAAATCCAGCATAGCAACGCCACCTATAGGGTGATTTACACCATGATTTAACTGAATATGAAGTTTGGGAAAAATTCGCGCATCAGTTCTTGTGATAGAGCTATTGCTCAAATCATGACAATTGCAGCATAGCAGCGCCACCTGTTGAGTGATTTACACCAAAACATAATCAGCAGAAATATTAATCAAAGTACACTTGAATCTCAAGTTTGATGAAAATTCGTGCAATAGTTCTTGGGATAGAGCTATTAAGGAAATCGTGCAAAATGAGCACAGCAGCGCCACCTATTGGTCGATTTACACCAACACGTAATCAGCATCATTTCATATCAAGGACTAACTGAATCTGAAGTTTGATGAAAATGTGTGCATGAGTTCTTGAGATAGAGCTACTGCAGAAATCGTGTAAATCCTGCAAAATGTAGCATAGCAGCACCACCTATTGAGCGATTTACACAAAAACGTAAACAACACCAACTCATATAAAGGACTAACTGAATCTGAAGATTTATAAAAACCCGTGCATTAGTTCTTGAGATAGAGCTGTTATGGAAATCCTGCAAAATGCAGCATGACAGCGCCACCTGTTAGGCGAGTTACACCAAAACGTAAACAACACAAACTGATATAAAGGACTAACTGAATCTGAAGAGTTATAAAAATCCGTGCATTAGTTCTTGAGATAGAGCTGTTATGGAAATCCTGCAAAATGCAGCATGACAGAGCCACCTGTTAGGCGATTTACACCAAAACGTAAACAACACAAACTGATATAAAGGACTAACTGAATCTGAAGAGTTATAAAAATCCGTGCATTAGTTCTTGAGATAGAGCTATTACGGAAATCCTGCAAAATGCAGCATGGCAGCGCCATCTGTTGGGCGATTTACACCAAAAACCAATCAGCACCAATTTATATCAGGGACTATTTTAATATAAACTTTTATTAAATTCCGTGCATTAGTTCTTGAGATAGAGCGTCCACAAAATTTGTGTCACATACAGACAGACATACATTTTGTAAAAACATGTTTTTTGGAATCTCTGACCCTTATAACGTGTAAATCTGTCGAAAACCGGAAGTCGAAAATTTTCACGAATCCAATACTTTCTTCTTGTAAAGATAGGAGAAAGTAAAAATAAAAAATCATTTTGTAAAAAGTGGGTCAACACTCCCTAGTCTCCCCTATATAATTAAATCTATAACAAATTTACTTTATCTTTATTGTTAGTTATTCATAGCAATCAACTAATTTATAATAAATACAGTTTGTGCTTATCAAGGGTTATTTTATTTTGCGAGTGCTATTCAATCGTCTTGCCATCAGAAATTCATGGAGAATAGGTTAAGTTAGTCCTCTTTAATTATTTCTTATTTTTACAATCGTTTGATGTAAATTCAAAATTGTTATAAATCAATTCATCAATGGTTGATTTATAAATCTCCTATTCCACAAGATATTTAATATATATATATATATATATATATATATATATATAGTATGTGTTTATATACATATATTATATATATATAATAAATATTGCAGTTTCTTACAGAATTTTTCTTATAAATTCGGTTTACGTAAAATTCAAGTTATGTAAAACTTTACGGAACGCATTACTTACGTAAGTCGGGGGATGTCTTTATTCTTATTTTCTACTATATATGAGGACGTGAGTTTCAAAACTCGCCTTATCCAGAAAATTTTGGGAAAAACTTCTAATTGCGTCCATTGATTTTCATTGTAAACCAAGATTTTACAATGCCAAAAATACACGATAAAACTAGTTTTTGTTTGCCGATTGTAGTGTTTTTTCGACGCAGGTTTACCAATAGAATAGATTGATAAGAAAGCTCATTTTTTAAAAAAATTTTGAATTCTTGAAGATGAGTTTTGAAACTCACGGGCTCATATATTTAAAATGTAAGTGGGAATTTCGTTCCGGCTGCTTATAACTTGAGTTCTATTGAATGGCTTTTTATGGGACTTGCACTGTTAGTAAGATAATTTTTCAGGGAGGTTTTAGTATCCTTCTACATATAAAAAAAAGTAACGCTTTGGAAATGGACCAATGAAAATCTGCGTAGATACCACGAAATGCATCTGATTGGTCAGAGCTTTCTTACGCTATAAGGGGGTTACCAAGAGGGGGGGGGGGGCGGTTCTGTCCCCAAACGTCGCCAAGTTTTTCACCAACTTGGCACTATATCGCCAAATTTGGCGACTAAAATTAGTTGCCAAAAGTGAAGACTCCCATTGAAATCCTATAGGGTTTACTTCCTTGCAGAAAATCAACAAATTGAGACATTTCAATGCAATAAAAACTAATATTAGCTTATGAATAAAGCTTCATTGAACATTTACATTATTTTTAAGCACAAACACTAACTATTTACATTATTCGTAACACTACATATATAATTTTGTATTTAATAATTTTTATAATAATGAAACTCTGTAAGCTCTAATAATTATATGCTTGGAGATAAGAAATAAAATTGTTAGGAGTTGGGAAGAGCACGTTTTTACCAAGTGGAATATAAAAATTGAATGCATAGAAAATAAGGGATCGCGAAGCGATCCAGAATGAAAACACGAAACACTTACGTCTGTGGTTGGCTAGAAAATAGTGATTGCTTCGCGATACAGAATGGAATCGTGAAGCGGGGGTTCGTGAGCGTAGCGAGCAGGGGGGAAGAGCCCTCCTAGTATAATATATTATTCTACGTTGCTTAGTTATAGAGTTATGAGGAAAAGTTCTATAATCAGATGAACCCAATTATGAATAATTAGCGTTATTACAAAGATTCTGCAGGTTGGATTTCAATGGTTCTTGCACTGTTAGTTATACAATTCTTCAGTATGAAACGTAACGTTCTATGTTGCTTAGTTAAATAATTATGGGCTAAAGTTTTATAATCAGGTGAATCCGATTATGAAAGTCTAGCCTTTTTTTTAAAAGGCTTTCTATCTAGATGAGACATGTATTGTCAGTTATATACTTTTCAGGGATGGTTTTAATATGTATGAGGACGTGAGTTTCAAAACTTGTCTTATCCAGAAAATCAGATGGTGAAAAATCGCGAAAACCTGTGATTGCGTCCATTAGTTTTCTTTGTAAACCAAGATTTTACAATGCCAGAAATACACGATAAAACAATTGTTTTTGCAGATTGTAATGTTTTTTGATGTAGGTTCACCAATAGAATAGATTGACAGAGAAAACTCGAGTTTTGAAGGCGAGTTTTGAAAATCAAGTCCTCATATAATCTAACGTGTTACATTGCTTAGTATTAGAATTACAGTGAAATACGTTTAACAAGAAAACTCTCAACATGAAAAATCGATTAACACGAAATGACATAGCGGTCCGGACAGCATACTATGCAATTTAATACATTTTTTTTTCTTTTAACACGAAACAAAAATAGTTTAACACGAAAAAAATTCGCTTTCTATCTAGTTAGTTTGAGTTGAAACTGGTGAATTTTGTGTTAAAACCACTGGATTTTGGATGAAAATCAGTGAATTTCATTTTTTTTTCTGTAGATTAGCGTATGTTTTATGAGCACAATGGTTGAGAAATCGGTCCGAAAACAAACTGCTATTTCGCTTCAAATGCAGATGAAGTTTCTTAAAGTAGTTGATGAAAAAGAAGTACGAAAACAGAAATCTGCAAAGAGTTTGGCATTGCGAATTCTACATTATCAACGATAATAAAAAACAGTTATCCCATTACGTTAATGTTTGAGCGCAGTACGTTTAAGCCAGACAGAAAACGTATGAGAACCGCTAAGCACGAAGATTTAGAGACAGCTTTGCTTATTTGAAACAAGCTAGATCTCAGAATGCTGAAAAAGACACTTAAAAAATATATATCTGATTTTTTCTCCAAAAAACAATATATTTTTTACATGCCTTTTATCCTAATGGATGCAACCTATTAGTAGTTTAACAGGAAATTGAAAAAAAATTTGACGACGTGGAAAGTATTAGTAAGTTTTGTTCTTTTTTTTTACGAATCTTTTAACGCGAAATTCTTTTAACACGAAAAAAAAATTTCGGTCCCCCAAATTTTGTGTTAAACGTATTTCACTGTATACGGGAAATTCAATAATCAGTGACGATGATTATGAAATATTAGTGTGTTTAAAAAGTTCTACTGGCCAGATTTTGACGAGACTTACATTGTTATTTAGATACTTTTTCACGAATAGTTTTATGATATTGCATACCGTTCTATCGTTCTTTAATACTAAATCCAACTGAAAATGATCAACTAAAAGAGTTGGTATTTAACAGCCTAAATTTTGTTAGACACATTATAAATATAATAGCGCAATAGCATTTGTATTGTTTTCAGGAATGCAGAAAGACATTATAGATAAAGGTCCATATTGCTTTAAAACATACGGCCAAAATTTCGCTTGATTCAAGGTTAGTTTGGAGAAATTACCCAACGAAAAGAGCGAAGACTGCTAATTATTGAATAATAGAACAAAAATTTTATCATTTTTTTATATTGTATCTGAAAATTTAAACATCAGTGCAATGTCGAACAAGTATTTGCTTTTAATAATACGTGTATTCTGTTCATAAGAATATTTTCTTAGCTTAAATAGAAATTTTATTAGAAAAGAAATACTTTTAATTAGCTTTAATAACACTTGTTTAAGGATGTAATATTATGCTAAGCTTTCTTTTTAAAACATTCTAGAAACGAAATAATTAATATTTCAGTATTCAAAATATTATTTGTTATGCTACGATTATATTAACTATACGTCCAAAATTTGAAAAACACCATATTTGATTTTATTCCATTATAGATCTTCATTTGTAGAAAGGTCATGTGCATAAGTTTTAAAAACAAATCTACTATATCTTGCATATTCTTTAATGAAGTTGTTTTCTAATATGTTCTTCAATTCAAACATTTATTTGAATATTCCCCTCTTTTTTAGGGTTTCGTTCATCTGACGAAACCCTATTCGTCTCGCTCCTCTGTCTGTCTGTCCCTCACAGAGCCCGTTCTCAGAAACTATACATGTCGGAGACTTGAAATTTTGCATACTTATAGCTGAACATCTCACATCAAACGAAAAATAATAAAATTTTGAAAAAGTTGTAAATTTAACCCTTTGGGGTCTCACATGTATATTTTAAACAATCCTTTCTAAGTGAGCCCCTAATTAGGTTGGAGGCGTGAAATTTTGCATACTTATAGCTGAACACCTCACACCAAACGACAAATCATAAAATTTTGAAAAAGTCGTACATTTAACCTTTTGGGCTCCCACATGCATATTTTAAACAATTCTTTCTAAGTGAGACACTATTTAGGTTGGAGGCGTGAAATTTTGCATGCTTATAGCTGAACACCATCATGCGACAAATCATAAAATTTTGAAAAAGTCGTGCATTTAACCCTTTGGTCTCCCACATTTCCATTTTAAACAATTCTTTCAAAGTGAGCCCCTAATTTGGTTGGAGGCGTGACATTTTGCATACTTAGAGCTGAACACCTCACATCAAACGACAAATAATAAAATTTTCAAAAAGTCGTACATTTCACCCTTTGGGCTCCCACATGTGTATTTTAAACAATTCTTTCAAAGTGAGCCCGTAATTAGGTTGGAGGCGTGACATTTTGCATACTTATAGCCGAATACCTCACATCAAACGACAAATAATAAAATTTTGAAAAAGTCGTACATTTAACCCTTTGGGATCCCACATGTGTATTTTAAACAATTCTTTCTAAGTGAGCCCCTATTTAGGTTGGAGGCGTGAAATTTTGCATGCTTATAGCTGAACACCATCATGCGACAAATCATAAAATTTTGAAAAAGTCGTGCATTTAACCCTTTGGTCTCCCACATTTCCATTTTAAACAATTCTTTCAAAGTGAGCCCCTAATTTGGTTGGAGGCGTGACATTTTGCATACTTAGAGCTGAACACCTCACATCAAACGACAAATAATAAAATTTTCAAAAAGTCGTACATTTCACCCTTTGGGCTCCCACATGTGTATTTTAAACAATTCTTTCAAAGTGAGCCCGTAATTAGATTGGAGGCGTGACATTTTGCATACTTATAGCCGAATACCTCACATCAAACGACAAATAATAAAATTTTGAAAAAGTCGTACATTTAACCCTTTGGGATCCCACATGTGTATTTTAAACAATTCTTTCTAAGTGAGCCCCTATTTAGGTTGGAGGCGTGAAATTTTGCATGCTTTTAGCTGAGCACCTCACATCAAATAACAAACCATAAAATTTCGAAAAAGTCGTACATTTAACCCTTTGGGTTTCTATACGTGTATTTAAAAAAATTCTTTCTAAGTGAGCCCCTAATTAGGTTGGAGGCGTGAAATTTTGCATACTTATAGCTCAACACCTCACATCAAACGACAAATCATAAAATTTTGAAAAAGTTGTACATTTAACCTTTTGGGCTCCCACATGTGTATTTTAAACAATTATTTCTAAGTGAGACACTATTTAGGTTGGAGGCGTGAAATTTTGCATACTTATAGCTGAACACCATCATGCGACAAATCATAAAATTTTGTAAAAGTCATACATTAACCCTTTGGTCTCCCACATTTCCATTTTAAACAATTCTTTCTAAGTGAGTCCCTAATTAGGTTGAAGGCGTGAAATTTTGCATACTTATAGCTGAACATCTCACATCAAACGAAAAACAATAAAATTTTGAAAAAGTTGTAAATTTAACACTTTGGGCTCCCACATGTGTATTTTAAACAATTCTTTCTACGCGAGCCTCTAATTAGGTTGAAGGCGTGAAATTTTGCATACTTATAGCTGAACATCTCACATCAAACGTAAAACAATAAAATTTTGAAAAAGTTGTAAGTTTAACCCATTGGGGTCTCACATGTGTATTTTAAACAATCCTTTCTAAGTGAGCCCCTAATTAGGTTGGAGGTGTGAAATGTTGCATGCTTATAGCTGAACACCTCATATTAAACGATAAACTATAAAATTTTGAAAAAGTCGTACATTTAACCCTTTGGGCTCCCACATTTGTAATTTATACAATTCTTTCTAAGTGAGCCCTAATTAGGTTGGAGACGTGAAATTTTGCATACTTATAGCTGAACACCTCACATCAAACGACAAACCATAAAATTTTGAAAAAGTCGTGCATTTAACCCTTTGGGCTCCCCCATGTGTATTTTGAACAATTCTTTCAAAGTGAGCCCCTAATTAGGTTGGAGGCGTAAAATTTTGCATACTTATAGCTGAACACTTCACATCAAACGACAAATCATAAAATTTTCAAAAAGTCGTACATTTAACCCTTTTGGGCTCTTACGTGCGTATTTTAAGCAATTCTTTCTAACTGAGCCCCTTGTTAAATTGGAGTTTTGAAATTTTGCTTACTTATAGCAGACCGAGGCCAGGCGAGAAATCATAAAATTTTGAAAAAGTCTTATGTTTAACCCTTTTAGCTACCACAATGTATTTTAAGCAATTCTTTCTAAGAGAGCCCCTAATTAAGTTGGAGACATGAATTTTTGCATACGTATAGCTGAATACTTCAGACTACACGACAAATCATAAAATTTTCAAAAAGTCTTATATTATTTACTCCTCCGGGCTCTAACTTGTGTATTTTAAGCAATCTTTCTAACCTCCGCCCTTTTCACCCGAGGTGCACTTTTACAACTTTTGCCGACACCACTTTGACCATTCTTTCATATTATGCACCATAGCCTTGCATATTTTAGTTCCATTTTTTTTACCGCCAGGGGCACCTACTTATCTCGGTGCTTTCGGCCCAATCCCTTCGACTAATTTATCTACGGATAGTATGTAAAACGGAGTTTTGTTCGGATAGAGGTTTGTTTAGAATAGAGTGCGGCCCTGGTTGCGAAATATAGAACTAACAGATAAGGACAAAAGGATAAAGTGTCTTGAAAGGAATATTAAACGAAACACTCTGTGCGATCTGTGATCACACTTACCCACTTGTTTGTGAATAGCTATTACTTTCATCTTATTTGTAAACATAATCTTTCAACCATAACTTACATTAGATATGTAAAACAAGAATATTAAAAGTTTTTTTTTTTTTTTTTTATTTTTTTTTTTTAAAGAAAATAAAAGCAGGGATAAGAAAATCCAAATGAATATGTCAACTAAATAAAATCGTAGGAAATAGTTTCATTAGAATTAGTTATAAAGGCAAAGATGCTAATGGTGGACAATGTACCAGTAGGGCATTTTTTGATTTCAACTAAAAATTAGACTTTAAACGTAGCGCAGAGGTTTGCGCTTCCCGTGGTGTTGCTGTACGTACTCGTACATGTACAACCATCTAGTGTTAACGCCTCTAACTATGGGCATTTCAGGCTCTCAGTTTTGGAGAGAGGTGATTTCCATTTAAACAATACGACCTTTTAGTCGTCTTATTATGATATCTTGTAGCGTGAAATAAGCTAATCCATTATTTTTTAAGCCCCGGTACGGTATGCTATTTCTTTCTCCCAGCTTATTTTGTAACATCTCGAAAAAATAACGTTACCTTACAGAAGCCAGCCGTAAAACAAAGCAGTACGATTAAATACTCAATTGCAATTTTTTTAATTTCTAAGCATCACACATTTTCAATTTTTATACCGTCGTATAGGAGGAAAAAAGTACTTTTAAATGCTATTTGTTTGAAAACTTTATCTTCATTTATTTTTGAAATATTATTTTTTTGTAGTTTTTGGAGCCATTTGCTTAATATTGGCAACGGAAGTACTCCATTTCTGTAGAAAGTAAAGGAAAAATAGTTGTAAAATAGTAATAATATAAACTTAAACTTACACTATGTGCAAAACTATACTTAAAAGATGACAGAATACTAAAAAGATGTTAAATTATTTTAATACCTTAGTACTTTCAACTATAAAAAACATAGTCTTCATCTGAGGAATATAAGAAATCACAAATATTCGTGAATATTCCACTTCCCTATATCCATGTTTTATTTATTTATTAATGTTTTCCGGATCTAAAAATTAACTTCAACTTTCAATCCTTTCGTTATCATCTACGTGAATTTTGAAAATTAGACGCCAACAGCAATTGTATTTCTTATATTCCTCAGATGAAGACTATATTTTTTATAGTTGAAAGTACTAAGGTATTAAAATAATTTAACATCTTTTAAGTAGTTTTGCACATAGTGTAAGTTTAAGTTTAACTTTTTAAAGATGAATTAAGCATTTCTATGTGTTTATTTACTGAAGTAATAATATATTTTTGTTGCCATTTTTCATAACAACCGAAAGAAAATGTAATTAAAATACGAGCTATTTTGAAAAAATATAAAGGAATGATTTCTGTTAAAACATGGAGCCATTATAAACTATATTTAATTTTAAGTGTCTATATTAATGTTATAAACAAATGAAAGCCTATAAATCATTAGACAGCCTTTTTTTTATTTTTTTGTCGAGTTCCTTCAATGACGGCATCTTTTTGCTGCATATGTGTATTATTTCGCGATAGAGATGTCCTATGCATACTTTACTGTAGATGTTTAAGAGTGGATCGTATGTGGAATTCTTAAGCGGATGCGAATGACGTCATTTTATATAAAATAAAAGCGTGTGTTGTAAGTCTTAAAATTGAAATATGTTTTGTACTATTTATATATACATATATTTTTTTATCATCGGGGGCGACACTAAATTCTGAAAAAGCAGAATTTCTGTTTTCTAGTTTTTTTTTTTTTTTTTTTTTGGCTACACTGTTTAAAATTCTGTAGTAGGTTGAATCAACTTCTGGTGCAGCATTGGCTGCAACCATCACATGGTAAAATCTCGCTGCAACCATCACATGGTAAAATCTCACTCCAAGATTTGGAGCTCCAATAGAACCTTAGCTCCAAATGTTGGATCAAGATTTCACCATGTTATTATTTTACCTAGTGCAGCACCAAAAATTGGTTCAACCTATCACAAAATTTTTAACAGTGTACGCTTAAGAAATGTTTTGTCTGTAAAATTGATTTATTGTAAAAAAAAAAAAAAAAAAAAAAAAAAAGAGCTGGACATTTACACCATGAAAAGTTCAATATTAAATTGATAATAAAAAATTACATGTTTACTAAATGGTGTATACAAAATGTTGTAAAATGGAAAACATAAGAACGAGTTTAGAAAAGTTTTTGGTATATTAGTTCGTGTTGTTTTTAAAGATTGAGAACGCTTTTCGGAACCGTGCGTAACACAGAAAAGGTTATTGTATACTTTTGTTCGAGGTGATAGTATATTTTCGAAGATTTGTCTTATTTTACGGTGTACCTTTGAAATTTACAGCGTATTTTTTATTCTCTCTGGTTCGTTTCTTTCTTTGGTTATACTAAAACGCAAACTGATATTCTTAACCCTTTAATGCAGGATTTAATATTTTGAACGGAAAACATTGTATTTGAAACTATTTTTGTTAATTAGCCATTTGAAAAAAAGTGAAAAAAAAATTATTTATGTTTCTGTTGGACATAATCCCATCAAATCACTCCTGAGTTACATAACAAAAATGGCTCAAAAAATGATAATTTTAAATTATATACTTACTTTAAAGTGTTTACACTGCACAATAACAACTATTGAACGATATAATATTTTTATAATGCTATTAATAGTTTGCAGAATTAACACTGACTACCTTATAAAGATAGAGAAAAAACGCCAGTCGAGCACATTCCAAGCAGTATCAACAAAAGATGTTATAACCTCCCCGCGATAACAAATCAGAACAAAAACAGACTTCACGACCTGAAATGAATATTATCACACTTGTAGTGTGCCCATAAAAGAATTTTCCAGTTTCAATGGTATATTATAACAGTTTAATTTAGACCATTTACAACAAATCATATATCAAATTGAAGGTAAACTTACTTACAAGGAAGGTCTCCTTACATGGGCATACTCAGAATATGTTGAAAAAAAAATGCTAGTTGGTTGGTTGGTTGGTTGTATGGGGTTTTATGGCGCAAAATCCCTTAAGGGGCATGCTGCGCCAAAAAAGTAAACTAAAGCATCAAAAAAGTGAGAGATAGAAAAAAGACAAAATAAAGGAACAATAGGAAGAGCAATCTGGATGGGGTATCCCATCCAGATGTAGTCAAACAAGTGTAGAAAAAAACTAACTTTCAAATACTAAAAACCAGTAGAGTAAAAACATAAGAGTAAGTCAATAAAAAGTGCAGTCTGGAAGGGGTTCCCTTCCAGATATCACAAAGGTGTAAACAGAAAACTTAATCGTTAAACCAAAGATATAAAAATTAAATTTCAAAGTAAAATCCAGCATGTTTTAAAAAAGTAAATAGTGCCCTATGAGGTGTATCCCCAATAAGGTTTGTCAAGAGTGGTGATGATGACTTAAAATAAATTCTATATAAGTGCCGGAGACCCGGACAATCAGTTAAAACATGATGAATGGTCAGGTAATCAAAATGACAATGTGGACACATGGGAGCATCCTCCCGAAGTAAA
This sequence comes from Maratus speciosus, assembly GCA_963932465.1. Classification (NCBI taxonomy): domain Eukaryota; kingdom Metazoa; phylum Arthropoda; class Arachnida; order Araneae; family Salticidae; genus Maratus; species Maratus speciosus. Next base: position 96,868,218 of record OZ010799.1, read on the forward strand.
AGATGTTTATGAGTGATCCTTGAATGTCCAATTCTCAGACGAGTAAGTAGAACATCTGTTTTTCTTGGATAAGTCGGAGGCCAGGTCATTATTATAGGTTTGATATGGTGCAGTTTGTTATTGTTTTCTAAATCCCAACTTTCTTGCCATTTATTCTGAATAAAAATATTTATAAGTAGTTTAACGTCTGAGAAAGGAACATTATGGTGTAACGGATTAAGAGCACGTTTTGCCGCCTGCTTTCTCATTGCCAGGAATACCCATGTGTCCAGGTACCCAGCAGAATAAAATGCTATGACCACGTCTTGTCAATTTGTTATAAAAATCTAGGATGGATGAGACAAGAGGATGCTTGTTAAAAGATTTAATTGCGTCAATAGAACTATTTGAGTCTGTATATATAATGAAGGATGAGCTATGATGAGGAGATATGTGCACCATGGCTCTCTCTATTGCAATCAGTTCAGATGTAAAGACAGAGATAGAAGGATGAAGACGATAGCTTAATGAAGTGTTGTCACAAAATACACCACAACCAACAGTATTACCACTCTTAGATCCATCTGTATAAATGTCAGTATAGCCATTAAAGTGCGCTCGATGTGCGGCAAATAACTGTTGAAAAACTGCAGGGGCCAAATTGTTTTTATCATATCCTTTAAAGGGATGGAGCGATGTAATATCAGGAGGATTCCAAGGAGGGAGTACATGCAATGGACATGGACTTACCCTGATATTACTCAGTGGGCTATTATCAGTAATTTTCCTAATTCTGACACCAAAAGATGGGATGCAAGATGGTCGATGCTGATAAAGAATATCATTGTCTGTGTTTAAAATGTATGTATGAATAGGATGGCCAGGAAGTGAAAGGAGACGGTAATACAGTTCTAAAGAAAGCTTTTCACGAATGTGGTGTAATGCTGGTTCATTGCAGTCAACATAAAGACTTAAAACTGGAGAGGTACGAAATGCACCAGAGCAAACACGGAGTGCGCTATGGTGCACTGTGTCAAGTTTTTTAAGAACAGAATTGCGTGCGGAACCATAGACCTGGCAGGCATAATCAATTTTGAAACGGATTATAGAGCGATAAATTTTCAAGAGAGAACCACGGTCTGCTCCCCAAGAAGTGTTTGAAAGCACCTTAATTAAATTAAGTGATTGCTCGCACTTTTTACGTAACTGCAAAACATGTGGCAAGAAAGTGAGTTTTTTATCAAAATATAAACCGAGAAAGCGAACGCAGTCAGTAACAGCAATTTGAGATGCTCCAATATAAATTTCAGGATCTGGATGCAGATCCCTACGTCTACAGAAATGCACACAAGAAGTTTTGTCTTGGGAAATAATAAAACCATGTTTATTTGTCCATTGAATAATACGATTGATAGCAATTTGTAATTGTCTCTCAATAAAACGCATATCTTGTCCTTTACATAAAATTTTAAAATCGTCAACATATAGTGTACCCTGCACACAAGGTGGTAATTGTTGCAGTATATCATTTATCTTGATTGCAAAGAGGGTGACACTCAGAACACTGCCCTGCGGTACACCCTCTTCTTGTACATAAAAACTGGAGAGAATCCCCCCAATTCGAACTTGAAAAATTCGAATGGCGAGAAAGTTCTTAATAAAAATCGGGAGGTTCCCACGAAAGTCCAGGTTAAAAAGGTCGCGAAGGATACCATACCTCCATGTCTTGTCATAGGCTTTCATCATGTCGAAAAAAACAGTGACCAGATGGTTGCGTTTTAAAAAAGCAGTCCATATATGGGTTTCTAAAAGAATGAGGTTATCGATAGTGGACCTACCACGCCGAAAACCGCTTTGAAAGGCTGCAAGGCAATTATTTGATTCAAGAACATGCACCAGGCGGCAATTGACCATTTTTTCTAAAAGTTTGCAGAGGCTGCTAGAGAGTGCGATAGGCCTGTAATTGTTTGGGTCACTGGAGTCTTTCCCTGGCTTAGGAAAAGGAAGGATAATTGCTTTAGACCAGGCATTAGGGAAAGTTTGTTCAATCCAGATTCTATTGAAAAAAATAAGTAAGTTATTGAGAGAGGTGGAAGAAAGATGTTTTAGCATGGTATATGTGATGCCATCGTGTCCTGGGGCAGATAACCGGCTCTTTTGCAAGCAGCTTAAGAGTTCTGGAATAGTAAATGGGAGATTGTAATCATGAGAATGGCGAGAGTTAAAATTGATGCTGGTATTTTCAGTTTGTCTTTTGTATGATAAAAAAGGTTCTGGGTAAGAGTCAGAGCTAGAATTGGAAGCAAGGGTACTAGCTATTGTCTCAGCTATATTTTTGGGAGACGCTATTGTTTGGCCGTTGTGTTTTAAGATTGAGATATGATTTTCAGAATATAATCCCATACAATTTTTTACTTTTTCCCAAAGAACTTTACTTGAGGTGTTACTGTTTATATTGGAGACGTATTGCATCCAGGATTCACGTTGGCTTTTACGCCGCACTCTTCTAGCATCAGCCTTTGCTTTTTTGTACATAATATAATTAGTATTATTGGGATACCTCCGGAAGATACCCCAAGCCTTCTGTTGATTTTTTTTTGCCTTTTTGCAGTCATCATTCCACCATGGTTTCCTGTGCTTTGGGGTAGAAAGTGATTTTGGAATGCTAATATCTGCAGCATTGATAATACATTGGGCGATATTATCAAGCGCATCGTCGATATCACCTTCTATCATTTCACTTGTAATTTTTGCAAGGTCTCTGAAAGTTCGCCAATTGGCTCTGTCATAGATGTAGCGTTTAAAGCAATTATTAGAGTCCGTGTGAGGAGTTGTCTGTGAGATAAAAGTTGGAAAGTGGTCACTGCCGTACAGGTCATTAGAGACCCAGAAGGTCCAATACGGATATATAGATGGGGAGCAGATAGTGAGATCTATGGCATGAAAGGTGCGAGTCGGTTCATGAAAATATGTGTGATCACCATTATTGAGTAGGCATAAGCCATTGTCGGAAATTAATTTTTCTATTATGTCACCACGTTGATTAGAGTCAGAATTCCCCCAAAGTTGACTATGAGCATTAAAATCCCCAATGATGATGAAAGGAGTGGGGAGTTGGAGAACTAGATCCTGAAGTAGTGCTGACTGAATAATTTGATGGGGTGGTAAATAAATAGAACAGATTGTAATGAGACGTTTTACATGAGCACGGACTGCAACAGCTTGTAAGTTTGTGTTTAGTAAAACATGAGAATGAGGTAAACTGCGAGAGATGAAAAGAGCCACTCCACCAGTAGCTCTTTCATTGCCTGTAAAATCTTTTCTGTAGGTAGCATAGTTGCGTAATTTCGCTTTGTCGGTAGGTTTTAGATGGGTTTCCTGCAGAGCTAAACATAAAGGTTGATGGTCGGATAGAATATTACGGATTTCGTCAAGTTTATTGTGATAACCACGGCAGTTCCAAGAGATAATATTAGACATGAATTTTATTTATTTATAAAGTTATTTGCGATATTTTATTCGGAGGTAATGGACATACTATCTCCATCATTGAATTCTTCATCCGGTTCTGGGTGAAGAGCTAAAGCATCATCTTCCTCCATTTTATTTTTCTGTTTTGATTGGGTTATACTTTTAGATATTTTATTCTTTTTCTTTTTGGCTGTATTATCATTTGATACTTTCATTGTTGGTAGGTTAAACCTTCCTGCATCAGATTTACGGTTTGGTTTTACAGATGGTGTTTTAGTTGAATTTTGAGAACCTCTATTATGGAGTGGGTGTTTTGAGCTAAAAGATTGTGATGATATTGAATAAGCATTTGTTGAGGATGTAGGAGGAGCAGATTTCGGTGACTTAGGAGAAACAGATTGTGATGACCTAGGAGGAACAGATTGCGTTGAATTATTTGTCTTACCAGAATTATTTGACATATTTTCTTTTTGATTAGGCTGACAATTAGTTTTAGCGGGGAATTCGGTTTGAGTTGCAATAGTTTGATAAGTTTTTTGGACAGTTTTAGATACCGCAGCAGCATATGATACACCAACTTTGGGAGTTCTGGATTCAACTATTTTTCTGGCTTCAGGGTATGATATATTTTGTCTTGTGCGAATTGTCTGTATTTCTTTTTCTATTTTCCACTGTTCACACGATTTAGCATAGGATGGATGATCTTTTTTGCAGTTGACACAACAAGGTGGAGCATTGCATTGCCCACTTTCGTGGCCAACTGCACTGCACCGACCACAGGTTTCCTTACCTCGGCATGATGTCTTTGAATGCCCAAAGCGTTGACAGTTAAAGCAACGCAGTGGGTTTGGGATGTACGGTCTGACAGAACATGATAAATATCCAGCTTTTATATAGTTGGGTAGGTTAGGTGTGTTAAAAGTCAGTATAATATGCTTAGTAGGTATTTGTACTTGGTTCGCTGGTATTTGTTCATCTTTACGGGTGATTTTTATACGTCTAGCTCCTATGACATTTTGTTCCCTTAAGTTTTCCACTATTTCATCTTCAGTTACATGCAAGAGGTCAGATTCTGAGATCACTCCGCGAGATGAGTTTAAGGTTCTATGTGGCGATATGGTGACGGCAATGTTTGCAAAGTCAGTACATTTTTTTAAGTTCAGTGCTTGTTGGTTATTCATTACTTCAATTAGCAGTTCACCTGTACGGAGTTTTTTTATAGTTTTGGGTTCGCCAACCAGTCCTTGGATAGATTTATTAATCAGAAAGGGGGATGTTTTATCAAAACTCCCTTCTTGACGTTTGACGACGAAAAATCTTTCTTCAGTTTTACTTTCATCAGATTTGGGATTTTTAGGTTCCGTATTGGAAACAGAAGCCTCTACTCTCTCACCCCATGATTCTTTTTTGCCCTGATTAACAGTAGCGTTTGAGGCAGAGCTCAATGCATTATTATTGTCATTATTAGCTTGTGGGGCTTCCACATCGCAGATTTGATTTCCTGATATTGTATCCATATTAAAGATAGAATTGAAAAAACGCCAGGCATCGGGCCTGGTCACCGACCCTTCTTCTTACCGTTACTTTAGGCGCAGGTCTCAAAAGGGTGAAAACTATCAACAAACTTCCACGTTTTTCGAACATTGAATTAAACTCGATAACATTTCTTAATCTCTAGTTCTTTCACTTTGGAATCAGGAAGCCAGTAGGTAAGCCTTTACAGCTCTGTCCAACCTACAGCCCCTTTCGCCGAAAGGCACCAGTCTCCCGGTGTTGGTCCTAACAGCCACCATACAAGTATGGCGTCCTCCGATCACGGAACCGAATTTCGGAAATGCCCTGCATTCTGGGACTCGAGATCAGCCTAAAAAGGTAGAAACGAGGCGATGAGATTAAAAAACCTCAACACCCAGAGTATCTCACGTGAAAAAAAAAAAAAAAAAAAACCACTATTGTAGAAAAAAAAAGAAAAAGTAATGTGAGAGAAAACTTAGAAACAAGGTGTATTTTTTGTCTTTTTTAAAACCTTTATAATTTTTTTTCCAAAAGAACAAGAACAACGTTAGTAGAACAAAGAACAGTTTCAAGAAAACAGTAACAAAATCGAACAAGAACAAAGAGGGATAACAAACTGAAAAGAGAAGACTAAAAAGTGTGAAACAAAGAAAAAAAGATAGACAACCAAAAAGAGAAGAAGACAGGAAAGGAGAAAGATCGCTCGGGAACCCGGGGTCGCGAAACCCGTAAATACCTAAAGAAGGTATTCCCCTGGGAAAAAAAAAATGCTAGTGAAACTACTCATGTATGTAATAAGTGAACAGTTAAATTAAACGGCAGAATTTCAGTAGAAAGTCTGTAAAAAAAAAAAAAAAATATTTTCGAATATTTGGCGCGAAAATACGAAAGTGACACGCGATTTGGCGATCAGGATTTTTCCTCGCCAAAAGCAAACGATTTTAATGCATCTGAAAAATTGTTTATTAATTCTTTTTAGAATGCACGGTATTTAATGAATTTAAACTGAATCAATGAAGGAAGTTATTATCTATTTTTTATGTTACATAAATATGTTGCTTGTTGCTGTAATTATTTAATTTTATCACTGTAAAAATATTTTCTATGCTTTGAAGTAACAATTATCTATTTTAAGTTATAGCCAGTTGACATTTTATTGTCATAATACACTTTCATATCGAAGACGAAGTCGTTTCTATAGCAACAAAATCAAATCGACAGTGTTCTATCTGCCTTATTTTTGAGAAACAATTTAAATCAATTTAAATTTTGTTTTAAATCATAAAATATGACATTTAAATTTTATTATAAATACATATAAATATGTATGACAAGCTATAGTTAAAACAAACTAAGAATGACAAAACCATTGTTAAAACAAAGTAACAATGACAAAACTAAAGTTATTTAAATTAAACTTATATAAACAAATTCAACATAAAAAGTTTTTTCCTACATAAAAGCGTATTTTTTTTTCATCGCCAACCAGTGATAAATGGCCAAATAAACGAAAATTTCATTATTTTTTTACGAACGCTGTATCGGGGTTCCGCCAAAAATTTTTCTATAAACATATATATTCATATGAGAAGAACATTCTGTAATTTTTTCAAATTTTTGTTAGTATACCCGTATGGAGACCTTCCTTGTTAGTTTGTTTTACGAATATTCAATATGCGCACCTTAGTTATATGGCATGCATCTAACTTAAAGTTCAATTCTTCACACACTTCGTTTAAAAAGCCCGGAATAATGGAAGCAATGGCCTCTTCAATTCTGTGTCTCAACTCTGACAAATCATTAGGTAGCGGTGAAGCGTAGACGCGGTATTTTATAAATCACCAAAGGAAAAAAAATCGCACGGCTCCAACGACTTTTAAATCTTCAGCCCAGCAATAATGCTTTACGCTCAGGAGTCACCATTTTGCATATGTGACTTTGCAAGCGAGTCAATAACAAAGCATTACTCTCGCATGCGCTTATTAGGATAAGCTAAGTTAATCCTCAACTAGGCTACACAAATTACATTTTGTCGTACACTTTACAGAAAAACTATTCAGTATTTTGACTTGTAATTAAACATAAAATAAATTATGATCTGTAGATTTGCAAATTATTATTATTTTTTTTTTTTTTTACAGAATAATCGTAAAAAATTATTATTTTAATTAATTTATTTTACACGTTTTCCATTACGGACGCATTTTTGAAAATAAAAAATGAAACACGTATATTTTCAGAAGAAAAAATAAATCATGGAGTTAGTAATTATAGATAGAATCTCTTTATTCTATCTATAATTACCTTATTTATAATTACCTTATTATTTATTTAATTATCTATAATTAAATAAATTAAATATATTTTCATTATTCCGCCAAAATATCTCAAAAACTGTTTTTAAAATTTAATCAAGGAAACAAATATTTTTGGATTTGATAGAAATATAATATGATCCGTAGATTCTGACAATATTATTTTCTTATCGAATGATTTAACAAAAAACACTTTTTATTATTTTGTTGAATATATTTATTTACATTCAATTATAAAAGTACTTTTCAGTGTTGAGAATTCAAATACACAGTTTATTCTTATTATGTGAAATCATTTACGCAGATGATATTTACGCATTTTGAAATAATTATATTATGATTTCTTTTTTTGTAAAGTGTAAAGTGGCAACAAAAGAATTGTAAACAAATTAATTGTTAAATTCGTTATATAAAGTGCTATTCGAATTTGAAGGTTGAGTATTAACAATAATATTATAAGTTAATAATTCTTAGTATCAACGAAAGCAGATTTCAAATGTTTTTCCAGAAAATAGAATTTTGAAGAAGTAACTTTCTTCAAGCTCTCTTCGAATATATTATTCTGTGATTGCTATCAAAGATTATTTGATGTGAATTACAAATATTGGAAATATACCTATTTAAAAACATTTGAGAAAACACCATAGGCTATTGGAAAATGTAAAAACATCAAAGAGCTTTTAGTTGAAAATTTAAAAATATTTTGTAAAATATTGCTTCGAAAATATTTTTGTTTATACCAGTCTTATATCATAAATAAAAAATTCCGAGGAAATTCTTAGTTATTTGGCTGAATTTACATTTCTAAAATAAAAATGCGCCAAAACATAAAATAACGTTTTTGCTTAATAAAGATGCAAAAATAATATAAAAAAGTATTGTTGCTTTCAAGTATTTATATTATTAAGTAATGCTTCGCGAATACAAATAAAGCATGGCTTTTCTAATCTAAAACTGTTTGAGTTACTCTTTATGTGTGATCTTGAAGCACACTCTACAATGATTACAGTTGATACTATAAAATAAATAACTGGGACATTCATTTTTGGACACCTTGTAGACACCACTGCCGGCTGTCAGCCCAGTTAGCTTAAACGGTAGAGCATTGGCCCTGTAAGCCAAGGATCTGGGTTCGATTCCAGGCCTGGGCCTTTTTTCGTTCAGTTGGAAATATTTAATTCGCATGATAACCCTGTAGTTCACGAAAAGATCAACAGAAAGCGTCAAATCGCAAAAACAGGTCATGTAACTCGTGAGTTACACTATGCGTTTAAGGGTTAAGCAGCCCAACAAGGATGCAATTACGATAACCCTGTTTAACTTCTTTCCCTAATTAACTTCTATTTTCTTGTCTTAGACTTCTCAACATGAATAAGTAATCTTTTAACGCTATTATTAACCTTTAAATGCCGGGTGTTGCTTTTCGGCAACATACAGAATTTAGGCTCTAAAATACTATTAGAATAATATTGAAGCTATAATGCCTAATGTTGCCAGTAAAATACATTCTGAAAATGTTATTAAATCGATTTTCAACATGTAGATTTCAACACGTGTGCTGTTTAAGAATAAAGATAGATTTATTTTTTCAATTGTTGCTACGTGTCCTGTTTGTTTTGTTTGGATGCTTGCGAAATACCCTATTTTGTTCTGCTGTGAGCAAGTAAAATTTATTTCTTATTATAGTTCCTAAAATTCTTGTTTGTTTAATATTATAGAATTTTACCAAGGAAAATTATTTTTTCAACTAAAGACCAGTATTGTCGATTAGTAACAAACTGTTTTTTAGCCGTAAACCATGCTTAAAACAAAATATGATTTTTTAAAGTATTTTTCCCATATTTATTTAAAAAATCAAAGCCGAAAAACATTATTACAATGATTTTTGAAAAGTCAGGCATTTAAGGGTTAAGTCACATGTTAATCATTTATCGTGAACTCAATCTTTATTTATAAGTGAGAGTTTTTTTTTGCTCTTTTTTAACAATAATCTTTTATATTAAAACTTTTTTTTATATTAAAACCCAGTAACGTATTTTAATGAATTTGAAAATCCTCTCTGGTTTAAAATCGTCTTTATTTATATGCAAACATAATCAAGAGCATTCCAAAGTATAAAAAAAAATACCTCTTTTACTAATGATGTTATGCAAGAGAGATAAATAATGTATAAGGTAAACAGAGATAATAAGAAAAAATGTGATTTGTTAAAAAACCTTCTCGCGATTCTTATAAATTGTTTTTTATTCAAATTTATTTATCTAAAAGGTTCAATAGAAAAACTTACATACAGCATGAAAAAAATTGAAGGATTACTATAAGACTTTAATTCTAATTGAAACAGAATAGAAAAGTAAAGCAAGGTTTTGATTTAAGAATTTTTTTAAACTGAAAGTATATGATTTATTTTGACAAAAAAGGGTCTTTTACATATTAAAATTAATCTAATCTTTAAAATTCAACAAAAACATTATGATATATTACCATATTTAAATTTAAAGTATCACAGAACGTGAAAATACGTATTTTCAACAATTTTAAATTATTATTTAAAGTGGAGAAAGATATTGCGTGTGTTCATATTTGAAGACCTGAATGGAAGAAGATGTTATGCAACAAAAATTAGAATTCGAGAAAATTGAAGTGAAAGTTTTTTTTTGTTGTGATTTAGTTATTTATTTAATTTCTTCTCAGTAGCATATGTTTGAATGTTAATAGGTGATACTAAACTCTCCTAGAGAAGAATGTTAATATTTGTTAAATATTAGAAATTATTTTCCCCATTTAAATTGTTAAATATAAAAATATTAAATATTAATAGCTACTATCTCATATCTTCAATACTAAGTAGAATTTTAGTATTTTAGTTTTACCATACGAACTTTCATCTATAAAATGAAACAATTTTTGTGAAAATGTATCATGACATGTTCTTCCACTAAGCTCTTCAGTTAATTAAAAAGAAATACAAAAATACCAACAATTTAATTAAACAGTTTAAAGCGCATAAAAATCGTTAAAAATTAACATTAAACGTTTCGAAAGTGTTTAAAGATTCACATCAGTATTATAAACGAACACGAATTCACGAGAGATGACATAAATTACGATTAAACACGAAGGTGGGTACTTGAGTCAGATTAAAATGGCATATTCAGCTGGAATTGAAGAGCCGTATTTTCCTGGAAACATGGTTTACTAGATCGCCGAAATTTCCTCACGATGCGGCTAGTTCAATTCCAGCTGAATATGCCATTATAATGTGATTACAAATCTGTATTATATTTTCAGCGATAGCGTCGAAAATGCAAAAATATGTCCCCTGCCCTATTTCCGAATCTACTGAAACTAAAATTATGATAAAATTAGAGATATTAAGAGTTTATTTAAACCTGGCTGGAAACTATAGAGATTATCCTAGGTCACATAGTTTTTGAGAAAATCGCATTTTCCCATTGTACACAAACTTTACTCTGCGGGCGCTCAGCGGGAGAGTTCAAGGGTGCTCAACCTACTTATCGACGTAGAATAATCCAAGTATTGTTGATAATGATTTTCAAAAAAAGTTATCGATAATTAGCCGAGATATTAATTAAAAACCTATCTATAAACAACGGCATGGGCCAACAGGTCCCGACTTATGCAGGGGCATGCGGGGCAGCTGCCCCGGGCCTCCCTTTTGGGGGCCCTCCCATGATAGAAATCAAGATCTTCATTAAAAGGTGCCAAATGATTAAAATTAGCCAAAAGTGACCAAAATTCATATTTTCAAACATTTAGGAAGAGAGTGTGCTCCCCCTTTCCCCTTTCTGCTTCCAGAACCCCCTCCACCCATGCAAAAAAAAAAAAAAAAAAAAAAAAAAAAACTATATCATTAGAAAACTAAAGATTAAAATTTTATTATAACAACTTGGTTTTCTTTATTAACGTTTTCCTCGTTATGTGCAAATTAAAAACATTAATTATGACCAATTTGGGTCATTTTCTTTTAGACATCTTATAACGTACGTAGATAAGCAAAGTAAAAGTTTGCAAAGAAACACTCGTGTCAATCAATCTATCATTTTCTTTTCTACTATTTTACCCTACAAGTGTTTTTTCTTAAAGTTGTACCCAAGATATTTTGTATATAGATGTGAGCAGTACCAGATAAAAAAAAAAATAAATAAAAAAAAATAAAAAAAAAATAAAAAACTTTCTTTGATCAAATGTTCTCTAGAAGGAATCATCCCTTGGTCTTTTCATTAAAGTATAAATGATAAATTTAACATCCTTTCATATTAATAATAAAAATAATAGTAAACTCACTAGTTAAAATATAATAAATAAAATAAATATATTAAATTTAAAAAATCAAAGAACCCGACTGCGTAAAAAGCGAACTAATTAATTATTTCTCATCAATATGAAACTATTTTTTATATTACTTACCTTTTTTTTATTTACTCGTATTGATGACATTTAAGTTGTGTTTAATTATTAGTTCCTATCTACAAACACTGTTTTGATGAGCCCTATAGATGTCTATTATGAAGGTTAGAGTTACAGTAAAGGTAGAGATCCAAAGTGCACAACTTCCAGGTTGTGTAATATTTAAACGGAGCTTTTGACTGCAAAATGGTCAATGAAACATTGTCTTCATTTTGAAAGACCTATCCGATTATATGCAACTCAATAGGGTACGTAATTTTTTTTGCCTCTACCGCCATTTTGAATTTATAAAAACAAAACCTATCCTATAACCATTGGACGGTTAAGACGAATCGATAGAGACCTCATTCATTAAAATCCATCCAGCCGTTAGTATGTTTCGAAGGTATAAAGAAATCCACTTACACAGATACGCGTGAAAAACATAACTCTTCTTTTCAGTCGGGTAAATAGAGAAAAATCACATTTCGCGCATTTAGCAGCGCATTTATCATCTTTTCAATACTATGTACATGTTTCATTATTTAACTGCATGCACTTGACATTGGAATTACAAAAGTTGTAACGAGTTTCTGTAGTTCATATGGAGTTCAGTAAATGGACATTAATTGATTTCCAGAACGATTACAGGGCTATTGAACATGGCTACCATCTACAGTGGTGGCGAAAATTGTGGACATTTTTTAAAATTTTCATGTTTTATAACTTTGTGTGCTTGAAGAATATAATTAAGCGTTAATACAAATGTTTGTATATCAAATTCAAGGAAATATTTTAAATATTTAATAAAAAAAAACAATTAAAATGTCTGCATTACAAAAAACGTTACGCTTACATAAAATAAAATCGATCTTAGATTTCATTGTATTTTAAAGTTACAATTACACATTCAATATTTAGTAGGATAACCCTTGTTTTTCATTACAGCTTCACAGCGTCTTTTCATTGAGAGGACTAGTTTTTGGAGTTCATCTTTTTTAATCACATGATGCCAAGAATCCATTATAGCTTCAATAACTTGTGTTTTATTAGATATGCACTTTTTTTGTACAAGGATTTTCAAAAGTCGTTACAAATTTCCTGAAGGATTCAGATCAGGGCTATTTTCTGATTAATAAACCTGATTTAAACCATTCTTTGCACAAATTTGCCGTATGGCACGAAGCTGAATCCTGCTGATAGATAAATGGTGCTTTATTGGAGAAGGATCCCTGATGGAAGGTATCAATTTTGGTTCCAGGACAGTTTCGATGTATTTTTTTGCATTCAGAATGCTATCAATCACTTGAATGCGGCCCACATCATCTGCAGACATACAGGCCCAAATCATGACGTTTGTTGAGTTTTTTTAGGTGCTTCAATCTTGAATGAAGCTTTCCCCTACTCTACGTCTCATATATTTTTGCCCATCACTACCGAAGAGCGATATTTTACTCTCATCGCTCCAGATTATTTGCTTTCACTGATTTTCTGACCAATAAATGTGTTCATTTGCCCACTGAACTCGTTTCTTGAGTTGCTGAAGATTTAAAAATGGTTTTCCTCGGAATTCTACCTTTCAGTCCAAAACCTGCTAAGCTTCTCCTTATTGTTCTTCAAATAACTGAAATACCCACTGCATTCATTTCGCATCTAACAGTTTCTGGTGAAGTTCTTCTATCGTTGAGGCATTTTTTTTTTTTATCGTTCTGTCGTCAGAAGCATTTTTGCATTTTTTTAGGCCTGATCTTGCCTTATTTATCACTGATTTAGTTTCTTCATAACGTAAGCGCAACTTTCGTACGCCAGATAAAGTGACTGATTCACCAACCTGTCCTGCAATTTCAGCATAACTGAGACCATTTTCTCTCAATATGACAATTCTGCTTCTTTTTGAAGGTATACAATCAGTTTTTGTTGTTGATGACATTGTTTTAAAATACCATTAAGAGAAAAATAGAAATATTAAAAAAAAAAAAAAAACGTTATTCTGTTTAGTTGCACTAGTATTCATCCTTCTGCAAAATTCATTCCAGCAAAACACTACTTTTACAAATCGAAACGTACTACAGTTCTGTTACTGACATTTGATTGGTTCTCAGAATAATTATTGTGATTAGCTAGTGAGCTTTTATTACAATGCACTTCAGCATTCATGACTAATTGACCTTGTAAATGACCTTGTTAATCACAGATTTTGATTATTTTAATATATGTTGTAGGGTAGAGACCCCTTAGTGTCAGGTTCAACGGATTTTATCCAACTCTCCTTAGTTCTTGAGAAATCGGGGAGTCTAATAATAGTACACAACTTAAATACTTACATTGCAGACGCAATGATAGGTTGGTCGTCGCTCAGTTGGTACGGCGTTCGCTGGCTGATATGCGGGCCCGGGTTCGGTACCCGAACGGGGTACGTTTGTTTTTCTCATTTTTTGTTTTATAAATATACTTGTAATTATACTTTAATAATTTCAATTACAAATTTTAATATCATACATTAATTATAATGTTAACAAACTTAAATTTATCATTTTTTATTTTTAAACTATTATTTCTCATCATTTAAAGAGGTTTAAAAAGAAATTGGATCTATTATTGAATGATAAAAATTCCAAAATCATGACAAAATCCGTTATGGTGCCATCTAGTTATGACAAAATAAAAGAATATTCAAATAAAATAAAAATTAAAAAAAGCAGAAAGAAGATAAAGGTGAAAGCAAAATAATTGAAAGCGCAAGCATACGTATTACAAATTTAAAAATCTTTAATATGCAAGAAATCGATTGTAATTTAATTCTGATGCTAATTTTTAATACAATTATGTTTGTTACTTTAAAAACAGAATAATAGTATTATCGCATTGATTTCTTTTGTTAAAGCAATGCGTAAATGATGTTTCTTTAAAATCACGAATTGACACGATTGCTCAATATTATTGCATCGATAAAGAATATATGAAATACCTTTTAAAAAGGATTTTTAAAAAATTAACAGTTTTATGATGTTTTATACAACTATTTAGTTAAAAGTAAAAAATTAAATAGGTTAAAATTATAATTGATATACAATATTATAAATTTTAATTGACAATGAGATTATTAATTATACTTACAAGTATATTTATAAAACCAAAAATGAGGTAAACAAATGCAGCGCATCTAGGTACCGAACCCCGGCCCGTGGATCAGCCGGCAAACGCCATACCAACTGAGCTACGACCAACCTATCATTGCAGTTGCAAAGTAAGTATTTAAGTTGTGTACTATTAAGTTGTGTACTATTAGACCGCCCGGTTTCTCAAGAACTAAGGAGCGTTGGATAAAATCCGTTGAACCTGACACTAAGGAGTCTCTACCCTACAACATATATTAAAATAATCAAAATCTGTGATTAACAAGGTTGGCCCTCTCCTTGTTAGAATAAAGTAAGTGTAACGTTTTTTGTAATGCAGATATTTTAATTCTGTTTTTTTTTTTTTTTTTTTTTTTTTTTTTTTTTTTTTTTTTTTTTATAAATTCTACATTAAATTTCCTTGAATTTGATCCATAAAAATTTGCATTTAAGTGAAAATTAATATATTCTATATGCACGCAACATTATGAAATATGAAAATTTCAAAAAATGTCAACGATTTTGGGATCCACTGTATTCGGATTTCAATTCCAGAGACGTCCATTTTTGAGTAATATATATAAAAAAAAGCTGCCCAGTAAAGTCAGATAAAGTACAGCAGATACAAGAGGCTATTATAGCTTTTGTTGGTTTTTGTTTTCGTCTTAATAGAAGGAAGAGAGACGAGATTAAAAGAGGATTTGTATCGTGATATTGTTCTAAACAGAAGATTAATTTTCATACCTTTAGGCAGATCCCACACCGAACAGACAAGCGTGCGACATGCGACAAGTTGTAGCGTTCAAATTGGTTTTAACAAAGAAGTAACCGGTTTGAACGCTACAACTTGTCGCATGTCGCACGCTTCTCTGTTCGGTGTGGGATCTGCCTTATACAAAGATAACTTATTTTAAATTTACATATATTAAGACAGTCTTGAACACAATTAATACAATAACCCAATAGGAGTGAAAAATTAGCCGGGGCCTGGATTCAAACCCGAGTCCACAGTGTACGGGGCTATGCATATATAATGTTATCATTTTAGGGGGGAGGGAGGGGGATTGGCGCATGATATCGTAAGATATATCTCTCTCTGTGTGTGTGTGTGAGGGGGGGGGGGTTGCTTTTTGATATAATTATCCTTTTTGATGTAACCAAACTTTTCTTTTTTTAGTAACTTTTTTTTTACATCCAAATATTCTGTTACCTTTATTATTATTATTATTATTTTATAAGTTTTTATGAAAATACAAAGCTATTATTAAAGCCATGAAATGTTCATAAAATCATTTCATTCCAAAATTTGGAATACCTCAACGTTTGGCATTCCTGTTCTTCTGCCATTTGCGCATATAATTCGCTGTTAGAGAAATCAGGAACACAATATGTAGGAAATTATACTTGAGTTTATCAGTAAAGAAAGATAAAGAATGTTGTCCACTGTTTTGTTGATAAGTTTTGCTTTTGACCTTTCCGGGCAGGGAATGAGTGCAACAACACAGTATTACTTTTGAATGCATTGTGTAACAATAAGCTATGATTAAATACTTTTAAATGGAAATTTTTATATAAATTTATTTCAAGTATTAATATTTTATTGACTTCTTGAATCCGTAAGGTATGCGACTAATAAATGTATAATCATATGTGTATATTACTGCAAATGTATAAAAGAAAGAAAAATAATCTAAAAATCAAAGAATTTTTAGACATTGGTAACGATATCAGCCGCGGGGGGAGAGGGTCAAGGGTGGAGGGGGTCCAAAATGAGCAAAATGTTGATAACGTTATATAAGTATAGCCCTACCGTGGTATTGCTTTAACCGCTAAGTTACCCTGGCCGACGTCCTGCATGGTTTATAAGTGAGAAATTGCTGGGCTAGGACGTACGTGGTAACTTAGTAGTTAAAGCAATTGCACGTTACGCTGTGGACCCAGGTTCCAGTCCTGGCCCCGGTTAATATTTCACTCCTGTTGGGTTATTGTATTAATTGTGTCCAAGTCTGTCTTAATATATGTACTTTTATAAAAAGGAGTTCAGACGTTAATTTATGTGTGGCTTAATATATATTGTGGATCGATGGGATATTAATTTATTCATCATATTTCTCGTCATCCGCTGCTGTCGGATTGCTGGCCGCTTACATTCTACAACATGGTTTATTAGTGGGAAATTGCCGGACTAGGAGGTCGGCTAGGGTGGCTTAGTGGTTAAAGCAACAGCACGGTACGCTGTGGACCGAGGGTCATGTCCTGGCCCCGGCTAATTTTTTACTCCTGTTGGGTTATTGCATTAATTGTGTTCATGTCTGTCTTAATATATGCACCTTCAATGAAAGCGAAATCAGGCGTTAGTTTAAGTGCGCTTTAGTAACTTATTTTATTTTGCATGTTTCCTTGCTCTGATAATCGAGGACATTATGAAATAATTTAAAAACAACGTGTATGGCATATTTTGCCTAATAAATAAATTAGAAGATATTCATACGTTACCCTGTATTTAACGATCTATTTCATAAAAAATCTTAAAATTTCCTTTAAAAACATGCTTATAAATATGAAAGAATAATTTTAGCCATTTTACTCGCACACAATCTTGCATTTCATCAACATTTTCATAAAGTTTTAAAGATATTTAAATGATTAACAATCGTGGTTATTCATGCATCATGTAATTAGGTAAGTTATAGATAAGTTAACAGCCTACGATTGACTGTATTTTTGTTTGCAAATCATTACTATTTTTTGGGGAATTCTTCGTGCTGAATTATCAAAAAAGTTAAAATTCAGTAAATGATTCTAATGAGTCTGAAATTTTTTTTGAAAAAAAAAAAAAAAAAAAAGACATTAAAATTCGTTTTACCCTTAGAAAATATTCATTACGTGGATTGATAAAAGCAAAAGTAAATGCTTCCATCAATAATGTTGTTAATAAAAATAGAAATATTATATACACCAAGTAAAAAAAGAAAAAAATAGAGTCATTTAATTAAAAATACTAATTAAGACTTTTTAAATCCAAGCAGGAAAAAGAAAACTTGCTTTAAAAAAAATAAAAACGCAATGATGTAATAAAATCGTCCTTAATTAGGTAGGGATCTCCAAGGACTTTTTTAAATGTGTTACTTGTTCGTTAGGGCTTATTTTGTTACCAAACCATTTTTTTTTAAGTATAATTTTATTTATACGCGTAATGTTAATAGTTTTTTTCCTCAAATAATCAGCCGAGCTCATAATTTACAGACATAAGGATAATGTTACAAAACGTAAAAAATCCCTGCCGGCTCGGCGTTCAGGCGGAGGTAGATTTCGAAGTTAAGTACTAATTTCACCAACAAAAACTAAATCAAGATTAGAGAAAAACATAGTTTAACAATTTTATCTGGCCATTTTTGACGAGTTTCTAATTTCCTTTTTCTGTAAGAGCTGGTTTTACCAGAATCATGTTAAGGCGGTATTCAAAATTAAAACCTCAAAATGTTGAAATATGCTAATATTTCCATAGTCGGGTTTTTATCATGTTTAAATACGTTTTTTCAAACTCACATGACGTTACATATTTACCTGCTGACGGCCATTATATTTCCAATATGACTATGAATATTCACTTTCTTTTAATTCGCCAAACTATTTATTTCATTTTCGTTTTTCACGTAGAAATCTTGCAATAGAAAGTAATTGTTGTGGTAAGAACTTTATTGTTTTTTTTTTTTTTTAATTGTTGACAACTGGCTATAACGAAAAATGTTTAAATTCCCTTGTCATTTTTCTGTAAAAGCTGGTTTTATCAGAATCATGTTAAGGCGGTATTCAAAAATTTTAACCCTCCCACATTTCCACCCCCTCCGGCTGATTTTGCTCATTCGCAATCCCCGCCGAGATATTTATTAGCCATCTCAATGTATTTGGCGAGTTTGAAGATGATCCGTGCGCAATGGCGACTTTTATCGTGCGGGCAAAATTTAGTACATATATATATATATATATGTATGATACTTTTCACTAGTAAGATATAAACATGTCGGTCTTAAGTACCAGCATACACTCGTTATGTAACTCAATGAAGGAATCAAAGTTTTTGCAGTCGTAAATAATGATTAAGAGTGGAAGGTCAGGCCTCGAACCATTGGAAGGTTTTCCGAAAAATAATAATCGAAGACGTTAGATTCATCAAACATTTATTTGATGATCATAAAGTGCACCAAACTCCACTAGCCATATGTTATCCATGTTCGGGCAGTTTCTACGTCGTAAAAGGTAAACCACTAGATGTTACGTATTAGGACAGCATGACGAAGATTCAGAAAAAAAGTTATTACAAATTATTACAAAGCGCTGGTTACTTGATATAATAATTTATTAACATAGAAGCAGCGCACCGCCGCTTTCTCCGACACTCACATCTCAACACAATACTCAAAGCTTAGTTCACTTCACTTCAGATTATAGTCACTGTAATTTTAATTATAGGTGGCGCGGCATGTCTCGCTACATGGAACATAACGGCCCCCATTGACATGTTTATAACATTCAATAACAATTTTTACCAAGTACTCAATAATTACACAAATTAATACAAAAATTCACTATATACGTTAATTTAAATATAATCCTTTGAAAAAATATCAATACAACACACATATATACACAATTACTTTTTTTTTTTTTTTTAACTGTCAGGGGCATCAGGCATGGGTAAAATACATAATTTACTTATCGACCTTTTAAAGGTTCCATTTTGAGTGTTTACTTTAACTACTCGAATTTTGTAATCGTTACCGTAATACACCTCAATAATTCTGCCTAATGGCCACTTATTTGTCGGTAAATATTCCTCTACTAACACCACTAAATCTCCGATTTTTACATTATCTTTTTCAAATCTCCATTTACCTCTTTGTTGTAATTCACTTAAATAATTATGATGCCATTTACCCCCAAAAAGTTGTAGAATTTTAGTTATTCGTTGCCATTTTTTGAGGCGATTTTCTCTAATTGGTTAAATCAGGCTCAATAATGGAATTTAACGGCCTGTTTAACAGAAAATGAGACGGAGTTAAGACTCCAAAATCATGCTCATCATCTGATAATGGACTCAAAGGCCTGGAATTTAGAATTCCCTCAGTTTGTATGACTACAGTAAGAAGTTCCTCATAAGTGAGATTAGCACCTCCCACAACTCTCTTAAAGTGATACTTAAATGATTTTATAGCGGCCTCCTAAAGACACCCGAAATTGGGTGCCCTGGGAAGGATAAATTTCCACTCAATACCTTCCGTGGATAAATATGCTGCTAATTTCTCATCAGGTTTTTTTACTAACTCATAAAAAGCCTTAAGAATCTTATTTTCTCCAATAAAATTTTTCGCATTATCCAAATACAATTTGGCACATTTACCTCTGCGTGCAATGAATCTTTTCAATGCAGCAATAAATGATACGGAGGTTAAGTCTGAAACAATTTCTATATGTACAGCTTTAAATACAAAACAAACAAAAATACAGATATAAATTTTTTGCAAGATAGTTCTACGTGCATACCCCACATTGACCATAAATGGGCCACACAGACCTACTCCCGAAATATTAAAGCAGTAGTCCAATTGGACTCTATCCCTGGGAAAATCGCCCATCAATTGATTTGCAATAACTGGTTTAGCTTTAAAACATGGGATGCACTGATGAATTACCTTTCGACATGTTGCACGACCATTTATTGGCCAAAATTTTTCTCTTACCAAAGAAAGTAATGTTGAAGCACCGACATGAAGGTATTTTTTATGATAATAATTTATAACAATTACAGTAAAATTATTAGACGTAGGCAAAATCGCTGGGTGCTTTCTCGCAAAATTTAAATCACTGTTATCTAACCGGCCTCCAACCTTTAAAATTCCAAATTCATCTAAGTATGGGTTGAGGCTTTTTAGCTTACTACTTGGACTTACCGAACCTTTGGTCTGCAGACTACGTATGTCTGCATTGAATTCTGCCCTTTGGACAGATTTAATTAAATAAATCTCTGCATGCTCCAAGTCTGAAGTTGACAAAGGCCCACCACACTTATAAAGTGGGTTTCTTGCATTCATGACAAACCTGGAAATATAACTAAGAATACGTAAAATAGTTATATAATTATTACTAAGATTAATTACGTCATTAACAAAACAGTTATCTGTAACATTACAGTTCATTACACTAACTTCATTAAAAGGATTTGAATTTGTTTTGAACTCTTTTTTGAACTCTTCATTAGCTTCTGGTATTATTACTGAATTTTGGTGATAGTCAGTGTTATTAAGAAAAATGGGTCCACGCCACCACAAGTCACAATCAATGAGTTTATCTGGATCCATACCTCGTGAAAGTTTATCAACCGGATTATGTTCAGAGCAGATATGACACCACTGTTCAGGACTAGAGTTTTCTTGAATTTTAGCCACCCTGTACTGCACAAATTGTTTGAGATCAATAGGTTCCTTTTGAATCCACGCTAACACAATCGTTGAATCGGACCACAGGAAAACATTAGTAACTATCACTTTCATGGATAATAAGACTCTTTTTACCAGCTTGGTTAGCAAAACTGCGGCGCATAGTTCAAGTCTGGGAATAGTTAGACTCTTTACTGGTGTAACACGTGATTTGCTAGCTATTAAATT
Organism: Maratus speciosus; assembly: GCA_963932465.1. Lineage (NCBI taxonomy): Eukaryota > Metazoa > Arthropoda > Arachnida > Araneae > Salticidae > Maratus > Maratus speciosus. The sequence continues at coordinate 96,889,689 of OZ010799.1, forward strand.
CATCATCATATTTCCTAGAGAGTCACATGATTTGCAATAAACCGCTGCTCCATAACAACGTTCTGAGGCATCTGCGAAGCCATGTATTTCAACAATTTCCGGGTTTTCAATTATAATGCGTCGACTTATTTGTATATTATTAACACTTTTAAGCAATATAAGAAATTGATGCCACTCGTGATATTCTGACTCAGGAAGCTCGTCATTCCAGTCAATATTAATTCTCCACAATCTCTGCATAAGTATTTTGGCTTTTGCTATAACTGGGCCAAGAAGTCCTAGCGGATCAAAAATTCTGGCAATTGTCGACAATACTTGTCGCTTGGTATAGCAATCACGCAATTCTACTTTAACTCTAAATAGGAAACAGTCATCCCTCGGGTTCCACGAAGCCCCTAACGTTTTAGTCTCAATTTTGTTTTCAAAATTATACCCTTCTCCAGATGACAGCGAAGGATTTTTATCACTTGTGCACCATTTATGAAGTTGCATACCTGCCTTATGCATAATCGCTATGAGTTGCCGCTGCAACTCTTTGGCTTCCTCAAACGTAGGTGCACCACACAAAATGTCATCCATATACATATTTTCACGATGAACTGGTGCTGCCATTAGAAAATTATTTCCTTCATCAATTGACAATTGACTGAGCGTTTTCATTGCTAAATAGAGCGCGCTGACCGTACCGTAAGTCACTGTTTGTAATTCGAAAATTTTTGGTTCTTCCTCAACATTATCGTTCCATAAAATTCTCTGCAATGAGTGCTGACTAGGGTCAATATTAATCATTCTATACATCATCATGACATCTGCAGTTAAAGCATAAACATGTTCTCGGAAGCTAATCATGATCGTGAATAAGTCGTTTTGGATGACTCCGCCATTATATTGTAATGAATTTAGAGATGTCCCATTTGTTGTCGCGGCAGAACAATTAAAAACAACTCTTAGTTTGGTAGTCGATTTTTCTGGACGAAATATACCATGATGCGGAGCATAGTACGCAATATCAGGTTCTTTTGCTTCTTTCACCTGTTTCATATGCCCTAAATCTTCGTATTCCTTTAAGAATTCTTTATACAGCTTAAAATATTGCTCATCCCTTGATAAGTGAGTCCACAGCGATCTGAGTTTTTTGAGAGCAAGATCCCTAGATCGGCCTAAACACGAAGGATTTTCCTTTAAAGGCATTTTCACTACGTATCTAGCTTCTGCATTTCTCGAATGCGTACGCGCAAAATGTTTCTCGCATATCTCAAATTCCTTACTTTTCGGTAACTCTACCTCAATGTTTTCGACTTCCCAAAACTTATAAAATGTTTTGTTTAAATCCTCCTCCTGAATTAGCCCACAATGAACTTTAACCTCATCTTCCTGTTCTATTCTTCCACTAGCCACGTATCCAAATACAGTATTTTGAAAAAGTAATTTCGAACTCTGAGAATATATTTGTCCTGGTCTTAATAATTCATAAAATATTTCCGCACCTATCAACAAATCAATTTTATCAGGACAGTTAAATCGGTAGTCTGCTAACATATTTAAATCTGGGACACTTACATTAATCACTCTTTGCGGAATTAAATCTGTAATTTTCTTTACTACTGACATAGTCAATTCCCTTTCAAAACTTTTATCTCTTTTCCCGATTTTTGTCTTTACGCAACCCCTTACTGTGATAGAAGAATCATCTAAACACGAAATTAAAGTGTTTGTTTTATTAATTTTAAGTTGCAGTCGATTAGCACACTGAGAAGTTATCAAACACGATTGCGAGCCGACATCCAATAAAAATCTAACTTCCTGCCATTCCGAAAATTTATCTTTAATGAAAATGCGAGCCGTACTCAATAACACAGTTTTTGTTTTATTTTTTTTTTCGAAACTTGTGGCGAGAGTCTGACTCGAAGGGAAAGAAAAATCGCTTGTTGAACTTTTTATTTCTGCACCTGCTTGAAACACATGACCTCGAAATTTATTTTGATTATTACTCAAATCATTTTCTTCCCTCGGAAAATGAATCAGTTTGTTATGGGGTAGTCCACAATCACAGTTTTTATAATTACATTTCGGTACGCAACAATTATAATTTAAACATTTGAAACATGCTTTATTTAATTTCACAACTTCAACTCTTTCTTTTATCGAAAGTTTTTTGAATTGCGGACAAGAATGTAATGCATGATACGCAATAGGTTTACACAAAATACATTTATTATTTTTTGTTTCCGAAAGGAAAACATTTGAGACCCCCCTTTCAGGGCGTGCATTTCGCAATTTACTTCGCGCTGTTTATTTTCACTTGCGAAATTTCTGGAATACGCATTTGATTCATTTCTGTTTTTATTTTTAACCGATAAGAAAATATCACATTTCTTGCCAAGCTGCTGTGATTTAAAATATGATTCTGCTTGCTTAATTGCAATATGACTCATTAATTCGCAATCTAACGAATTGAAAATTCTGTCCAAAACAATCAGATCGCATAATGATTTAAAATCATTTACTTCACGAAGACTACAGTAATATAGAAAAATTGATTTCAACCTGGATGGAAATTGAACGTAATTTTCTGACGGTAATTTTTGCGTTTTCCGGAAATTATTTAAACACTCTTGCGCTGTAGGTTGAAATTCCTTTAAGACTATAGTTTTCAATTTATCATAACTAATCAACTCCTCTTCTGACAAATAAATCATTAAATTACTCGCTTTTTCCCCGAGAATGTTTAGAAGAATTTATGCCTTAAACTCTTCGGGTACATTTTTTGTTTTGGACGCCTTTTCGAGTGTTTGAAAGAAAAGATTAAATGACTCAGTTCTCGTTGGTACACGGATAGTTAACGTTTTAACACTTTTAATAAAACTTTCTAGGTTATTGCTCACTATTTCCGTTTCCGATTTTTCTGTTAAGGACGAGAGATTTTCGCGGGAATCTCTACGCCCTTTGGCCAATTCTAATTCTTTCTCTAAAGCCGCTATCAGATTCACCGACTTTTCGAGCAACCAACTTACAGCCGATTTTAACCCCAACTTTTTCCAGTTGAAAGGGAGAAAAAGGTTACAATTGTCTTTGCTAAAGTTGGAGGAAAAACCGGGAAAACCAGTACTACTAGTACCAGCCTTCAATATTTATCGCCTTTTCGTATCAATCGCTTATCTCTGATTCGCTGAAATGTTGAAAGGTGGGAGGAAAAGTTGTGGCTAGGACAGACTTTTTTGAGATGCAGATAAAAAGTTGGGGATATTGCTGTTTGCTATCACACTGGGTGTCGAGACAACATTTCGCAAAAAGTTGGAGGAAATCAAGAGTTGGCACAAAAATTGCTCGAAAAGTTGGTGAATCTGATAGTGGCTTAACTGAGCTAATTTAATTTTTTCAAATTCAGAATTTTGGGATGGTTCTTTGCGAATATTTACTATTTCTAACTCTTTTTCTAATTGCGCTAATTTAATTTTTTCTAATTCTAGTTTAGATTTCTCAGTTTCTTTTCGCGACTTATACTCCTCAACAATCGAATTGACTACGTCTTTCATTAATTGCTCATTTGAGTAGTGCTCACTTTTCTCTATAATATCTCTCAACTCTATAATTTTACTGCTTTCTGGAGCAGTTAAACCTAATTCCTCAACAACAAGTTTAAGCTCATCTTTATTTAAATTATAAATAATAGACATAATTTAACTAAATCAAAACTATGAAAATTGCTCTTATCTCAGTCGCTGCTGCAATCACGAAGTTGATTTAGCTGTATAATTCCACGGGCACATTTATAAAAAATAATATCTCTGCACTGAATTCTTCTTAGTCACAAACTTATCTTATTAGGCACAAATTATCACGATACTCTCACAAAAAAGGTGAACTAAACACTTTACACACAAATCAAAACTACCTCACATATAGTTCGAATTTGTTCTTATTATCGAAAGCACACTATTATTTAAATTATAGTCCTCCGTTGGGTCGACGGACCATGTTGAATAACTCACACTATAACTCAAATTATTACAAAGCGCTGGTTACTTGATATAATAATTTATTAACACAGAAGCAGCGCACCGCCGCTTTCTCCGACACTCACATCTCAACACAATATTCAAAGCTTAGTTCACTTCACTTCAGATTATAGTCACTGTAATTTTAATTATAGGTGGCGCGCCATGTCTCGCTACATGGAACACCCACCTCTCTGCTCCCATTGGTTTTTTCCCTTTCTGTATCCATCCGCGCACTGTTTTTCGGAGTACATACCGAGTTGCATGGGCTAGGAGAGACAGAACTTGACGATATTTGAGTTGCCTAATAAATCCACGCCACGTGGAGTGTGTGTTTTTTCCTGAATCTTCATCATTTGTTCTATTCGTAACATCTAGTGGTACATTTTATTACGTAGCGACTGCTCGCACATGGATCACCTATAACTTGTGGAATTGGCGCATTATATGATCGATTAATAAACATTTTGATGCATCTATCGGCTTCGATTATTTATTCTTCGGGAAACATTCCAGTGGACGATAGCCTGACTTTCCACTCTTCTATCACTATTGTTCGACTGCATAAAACCATGATTTCTTCATTTGTGTGAATAATGTGGGTATACTGGTGCTTAAGATCTACATATTTATATGATACGAGTGAAATCGTATCATATATATATATGTATAAACTTTTTGTGTGGGGGTGGTTTTGGGTTTCTGAAGTCATATAATGAAAAGTCATGAAGGAATTTTTCAAAAGTCGCACCATGATAACGACTGCAATAGGCAGTATTTCTTATGAAATCTACCTAAACATATCTTACCAGAGCCGGTATTGTCATTGTTGCAAATTTACATTCCCATGTATTTTTGAATAGTTAAAAATAATATAATGACCGGGAGAAAGTTCTTCGGATCTGGCAAATTAGCTATACAGGCGGAAAGATTTGGAGCTAAACTTATTTCGGAAAATTTCGAAAAATCAAAGCAGGATACAAACAGAATTCATCGGCTATCAGTGATTTACTTTTTTGGCAAGTGATATGTAATTAACAATGCAATATGAGATTGCATTTGTAATTTGAGGAATACATTGTACAGGATGTTCATAAAAGAATGTCCCAGTTATAATGTTTTAATAGCATGAACTGTAAGCGTTGTAAGGTGTTGGTTCAAGGTCACAAATAAAGAGTAGCTCAACACTGTAAAAAAAAGGACTAAAATACGGAAATACTACAGGCAATCGAGACGCCAGTACTATTTCCGTATGTTAACGGAAGTTTACCCCCGTAAATGCTAAAAAAACGGAAATTTTTCTGTAATTTACCAGGAAAAATTCCGTTAAAATACGGAAATAGTACTGGCGTCTCGATTGCCAGTAGTATTCCCGTATTTTAGTCCTTTTTTTTACAGTGAAACAGTTTTAGAAAAACACAGACTGAAAAAATGAAGTACTCAAAAATGAGTAAATCGATGTGCTCATATCGAATTGAGTATGTTTGGATAAAAAATGAACATATGCTTTCTCAATTTTGAAAATCGCATGTTATCAAACCCAAACAAAACGATAATTTTGTACCCTGTAATGATTTATTTCATTTATAGTGGCATTGAAAATGTTCATGATGATTCAAATTTTAAATTATGTACATTATTTTAAAATAATTTAAAAGTGCTTACAAATAAAGCTCTTGTTATAAAAATATTAAATTTGGGTATCTTGGGCATAATTTTGCTATTTTTCTTAATAAGTAATCAATTAAAACGTTTCTTGTTAATAATTTTGAACGGAAAATAAATGTTAGTGCATTTTTACTTTAATTTATAGGTTCAGGTGGGCAGTACATAACATCATATTTGAACACAACCATGGGATCAAAAATGAGTACATGTGTTTTTCAATTTTGAGTACATTTGGATCGGAGCTATTTTGAGTATGTCACGTATTTAAATTTGAGTATTTTTTACTCAATTTTAAGTACCCATTTTTTTTCAGTGTGCGCCAGTATTGCTTTGTTATTGACTCGCTTGCAGTGCCATATACGCAAAATGGAGACTCTTGAACGGGTTATTGCTGGGCTGAAGATTTAAAAGCCACTGGAGCCATGCGATTTTTTTACTTTGGCAGTGGTGGAAAATTGGCGCAGAGGAGGAGCCTATTGACACCACAAACATTTTATAGTATTCTGCAGCTTAATAAAAACGCAGAAATTATGTCATTAGATAAGCCGAAAAATACTTCTAAAATTTAGTGGTGTCAATAGGCTCCTCCTCTGCGCCAATTTTCCACCGCTGCTTTGGGGCTTTATAAAAGATTGTGTCTACGTTCCGCCGCTACCTAATAATTTGCCAGAGTTGAGACACAGAATTGAAGAGGCTGTTGTTTCCATGAATCCGGACTTGTTAATCGAAATGTGGGAAGAAGTGGGCTTTATATTGATTGTGATAACTAAAGGTACATTTCTTGAACATTTGTAAGAAAAACTAAGTTAGTTTACCTTCCATTTGATGTATGATTTGTTGTATATAGTCTAAATTAAATGGCTTTAATATACCATTGAAACTGGGGCATTCTTTTATAAACACTTTGTATTCCAACACTTTTTATGAGTAATATATTTTCCCAAGTATGTTATTGAATAATTTTCTTCTTAGCCATATCAAGACAGGCATCAAGGGTTTGACTTTAAAATCATGAAACAAAGTTATTTTAAAGCTTTCATATTCATAAGTTCATGTTGTGAGAACTGTATAACTGTAAGAGGGGAACATACCCCCTATTAACCACCCCCTTTTTTTCGTTCAATATTGTAAGCTCTGTTTTATACCTCCCGATGCTGATGAGTCTTACGCACGATCATGCGTGCGCATTATAACTGTTGAATTTTATTTCTTGCATTATATCAATCTATATACATACCTAATTTCCTTAAATTATGTCCAGTAGTTCTGGAAATAATCGACCAAATCTGAAAATACTCTTAATTTTGAACATGAGTGTAGGGGAGACCGGGGGAATGGCGACATCTTAAGGGAATTAAAATTTTTTCACCTCAAAAAAGTGTTTATTTTTAATAGTAAAAATTCAAAAGCTGAATCATGATCTTAAGTATCTCTATAAATTTAACCGTAATCATAACTGTAAAGTAAGCACACACAAAAAAAATTTCTTTCAACCTCTGTATAGTGGCGAGATTACATGACCTAGTAAATACATAAAATGGATACTAGGAAACACATGACCTACTGAAAATATTTAGAAAGCAATGTAATTTATCAGAATAATGAATAATTACAATGTTCCTTAAGCTAGATTTATTAATGTGCTAAGCTTACAATTTAACTCAAATTGCAAAAGTCACCCTTTGCCATGGTGGCGGCATTACCTCGAGAGGACAATATAGCGGAAATCCCCCAGCAAAGCCAAAAGAAGAACCGCACTTGTTCAACAAATTGCATCAAAGATTACGGATAATATTATCTTAAGTACCTAATGTTACAAAAAAAGGTGTTTACCTCTACTCATTTGAAGCTCCAAAATAAGAAGCAACTAGATGAAAACTAAATTTTTCACTAGAACAAACGAACGACGTACAACGAAATCACTCTCACTCTAGGCACTGTTTCTATTGTTGGCCCCTATAGTGCAGGCGCATTCACTATCTCAAACTGCCGTTAGTATTTAAACTAGGCGGGGTGGCGGCATAATCTCGAGTGACGCCATTCCACCGGTCTCTACTACATATCAAAATGTAGTGTGAAGTAGCTCATGCTAATTACAGCAGCTGTCGAGGAAAAAGCTCCTCTTGAAACTCTTTACTGATCTGGAACTTTAGTAAGAAACTGTTTTAGTTTAAAGATATTGATAAAAAACTGTCTACTAAAATGAAAGGTGAAGTTTTTGCAACAATGCTTTAAAGCCATTGTAAAAATTAGATGTAAAAAACTTCCTTGTAAAGTTTTCGAACACCTCCACTTAGAAAGACTTCCTCAAATGCATTTTCACAATGATAATATGGCATGAAGATACCCTTGACTTTACAACAGTTTAGGTTGACATTTTATGAAACTTTCAACTGATGTCATTAAAATCCATTTGTAACCTCTAACCTATAATCTGAAGTTCAATATTTACACTTTATCTTTCATTTTTAGTTTTTATCATTACCGAATAGCAACTACGTTAAAATTGTTGTGAAAAGTTATGTAAAACTTTTAATATCGAAGAGGAAGTGTGTGTGCCGTTTGAAAAATATCGTTAACACAGTGTTATGGTGAATAAAATTTAATAGAAATATCCAGAAAATCTTTTATTCATGAGTTCTTTAGTTTAGAAGCATAAATTATTTAATTTTACGCTACTAGAAGTATAAAATTTGCATGTAAAGTTTACATAAAACATGAATCTTCACCACAAACTAAGATAATAACGATATTTTTAAACGGAACACAATTTCGCATTGAGATTAATAATTTTACGCAACTTTTTATAACAACTGGCAATAAGTCGGAAATTGTACGCCAAATGTGGCAAATGAGATTCGTTCGTACTATAACTAGTTTTATAAATATTCAGATCTTGGTGCAATAGCTGTTGTACTTTTATGCAAAAATGCATGAATACAAAATTCATTACGATAATATATATTAAATTCAGTAAAATGGAAATAATATGACTCTATCTTAGGAGGTAATCACCATGGCAACTTAGAATCATTACCTAGCATGGTATATCATTGAATTAGTTACGTATGATAGGATTTAATGGAATGAAGAAAACTTTTATTAATATCTTTTCAAGTTTTGATTTGATTTTCATAAAATTTGAAATGACTTGACAAAATTCGATTGGGTAGTTTTTGCGCTGTTATATGCGGACAGTTGGACAGATAGACAGACGGATGGATCAGACGACCACTATAGGTGCTACGTATTTATACAATTACGAACACACCAAAAAAGTAAAAGAAAAGCAAGATGAAAGAATCATGCGTAGAATATAGATTATGTAACACTTTCCGAAATTACGAGAATTTTGTTAGAAATGTTCTTATTTCGCTATAGTAGCACAAAATCTATAAATGAGTAATTTGCTTCAGGTGTAAGAATACTACGTATTTAGAGAACATTAGTATTCGCAATTCACTTATATCCATTTATATGACAAAATTATATGTAAGAATGCTCCGTATTTAGAGAATATTAGTATTCGCAATTCACTGATCTCGATTTGTAAGACAAAATTAATGAATATAAATAAAGTTGCAATAAACAGCGTATTTTAAAAAACATAAGTCGAAACAAGTTGGAAATTGCACATCAAATGTGGGAAATGAGGTGCGTTCGTACTATAACTTGTTTTATAAATATATTTTGCACGCATATTGTACAGAATGTATATTTTAATGCACTTCATAAGTGCATATCAATTTCATTCTGTTCGAAAGGCTGTAACATCATTAAAATGCACTTGAAATAATTTCTTCTCATTGGCCGTAATATAACGGAGAAATTTTAACTTTCACTGTAATTAAACTATACATCCAATTTTCATAAAATTTGAAATGACTTGACAAAATTTTGCAACAATTATATATTTAAAATTTCAGACCATTTGGATGGGTAGTTTTTGCTCTGTTATATGCGGACGGACCGAACGACGACTATAGGTGCTACGTATTTATATAATTACGAAAGCACCAAAAAAATTATCAAAGAACCATAAAAACTTGCTACATACACTATTTTCCCATGGAAATGCTGTAGTGAGCCTCAATAATAGGTATCAGTTTACAGAAATTAGTTTTAATTTTATTTGGAAACATACAGAGCGTGTACAGACTGACAGACAATTTTTGGCACGAACCACCAAAGTCATATGCACTTTTGAGGTGTAAAACCACCAAAAAATAAAAATACATATTCTTAGAATAAAAAAAGTCTTCGTTTCTTTCCGCTTTCGACACCATCTTTCTAAACGACCAAAAAAAAAAAAAAAAAAAAAAAAAAAGAAAAAAAAAAGAAAAAGAAAAGAAAAGAAAAAAAATTAGAAAAAAACTGCGTTATATTTCTAACAAACACATCATCAAAAGCATTTAAATGCGTTTTTTTTGAACTGGTGAGCATTAATGGAAAACTAGTAATAAAATCACCGATTTTAGTTTAAGAGAGAAGATTCATGAGATATCTACTACTTATCTGGTGATTTCCCTTTTTTAGAACATTAAGATTTTCAATTCAAAGTGAATATATTTACACATTTTAAATTTTGTCTTCATTTATCAATTTACAGAAATACAATTCCTTAATCATTTGTTTAGAGTTAACATATTATATTCTTCTAATATTATTATTAAAAGTATTAATCGAATTATTTATGATGGTTATCGTTAAAAATTCATATATTTCCTAATATACAATTAGTACGTCGATGATCTTTAAGTATAAATGATGACTGTATGAGTAGACGTTAGAGTATAGACGCAGTGGTTCCCAACGTGGGGCTTACGCCCCACAGGGGGACAATATTACTTTTCAGGAGGGCATTTTCAGATTTCTTATTAACAAATTTTTTGTAATTTTTTTTTTCCGATTGAAAGTAGTGTCGCAGTCTAAAAATAGAACTAATAAAATGAAAAAAAAAAAAAAACTGAATAAAAATTAAATTCCGAAGTGTTCCCATTTAAAAGTTCAAAATGCACTGAAACTGGAATAATTGTGTGAATTTGTATATCATATATAAATTTTGATACCTATTATATACTAAAAAATCATTTTAATTTTTCTGGTTTTAGTATTCTTTTAGTAAAACACACCTCTTTTTTTTTTATTTTTATTTTTTTTTTTTCACTATTTATTTTTTAAAAAATCTTGTACATCCCATGAAGGAACTTTTACAAATGAAATTTTGTAGGGTGTTTCTGAAATTGATTCTTTGGACATGTTTAATCTAAAAAATGTTTTAAATTATTTTACTTTTATGAAATTAATAAATCCCCGTGTACATCACGGAAGGAAATGGGTAGAAAGTAAACTTCTTACGGCTCTTCTGCAGACCACTTACACAATATATGAACGTACTTCAGGACATAGGCATTTTAAAATTTAAAATTGGAGAAAACATATTGGCCAAATAATAATAATGCGGAAAAGAAAGCCCGCTATCAAAGAAATATGTTATATGGGGGAAGAAAATTAGTTACATAAAATGGATCAAAAAACACGAATCCGGAAATTTTACTTGTGAATTATGTTATCCACAGTCCCGGTGATAAACAAATATCACTTGCTCTTAATGAAGTGCTAAAATCAACTATAAAATGTAGCAATTCTATCAGATGTAATACAAAATGTGAGAAAGATTTCAAAAAAATTTACGAAGATAAAAATTTAGCCTATTGATCCCTTTTAAATTTGGTGTAAGTTGCCAAAATAAATAAATAAATAAAACTTTTCTGGATGTAAATGTGAATATCCATGACCTCATTGCATTCATAAAGTCATGTTAAAAGCATTCTTATAATAATAATAAAAAATTATTTTCATAAATTAAAGAATGTAAAATCAATTATCAGAATTAATGCTATTTTCGGGTCCTTCCGGGAAAAGAGAAGTTTATTTTTTATGCAATAAGATTTATATGATATAGAATGGAAGGGGGGACATCATGAGTTTAAAGATGCTTGTGTGGGGCCGACCAAAAAAAGGTTGGGAACCTCTGGATAGAGGGATGTTTGTGTTGTTTGGACAAAATTACCTCATTACATAATTTTATATCATTCTTATATCTTTTTTAAAAAAGCCAAAAATTCTACAAAAATACATAAAAAATAGGTTGAAAAGGTAAATCATAGAATATGGATTCGAGATGCTGTTGTATGCAAATTTAATGCGCAATAAAAAAGAGACCATGCATCAATTCATAATTTCTTTAAAATCTGTAGTGTATTCCGCACACTTCATTCCGGTCCAACAATAAGGTTTCATATCATATATTACTGTTTTAATTTCATTTATTAATGTTTAATTAACTTCTTAGTATAATGTGGGACAATGTCATACATACATACATCAAAGTATTTTGTCTTAATTATTAAATAATTATTAAGATGCTATTTGGCGCAGAATGATATAAATTTAAAAGCAACGTTAAAACCCCAGAATAAGCAAACATCTTTGCTTATTCAATATTGCTTATTGCTAAACAATTTTGTCTTATTTAACTGTTTAACTTTTTTTTTATATAATCATCTCTTTTTTACTTAATTTTCAAGTTTTATACTTATACTTTTGTAGTTTTATGGAAATTTTACTTAACCCTTTAACACGTTCACGCCGGCGCGGTGGGTCACACTCGACTATCTCAGAGTTGTCAAGTCTCCGGCTTTTTGCACACCACTGTTATTTTAGAGAAAATGTTGTTCCTTTAAATCGCCCACTTGCTCTAATTAAATAAAACATCATTTTCTGTATTAAAAGACTGGTATCCAAAAGGCCGGAGACTTGCCAGCTCTGAGATAGTCGAGTGTGAACCACCGTGCCGGCGTGAACGTATTAATGCCCAGGGTAGAATGCCAGGGTAGTTGCGCAATTCAGAGAATCGGAATTTATACCAGAAAATCTAAATAGTAAATATCGGTTTATTTAATAACAAACTGTCTGTTATTAAATGAAGTGAAAATTTCTCTTTTGAATTTCTGGTAGCAATACGGAATATGTGAATAAAAAAATTCACTGGATCGGGAACACTGACGGTATCATAAATAATACCATGGCATTAAAGGATTAAACATATTTTTAATATTAATTTATGCTTACTGATTTACTTTTTACTTTCTTATGACTGTTTTACTTTCATTCTTTAATTTTTAATTAGCTTAGTGTGGGACAATGTCATGCATACATACATCAATATATTTTACCTGATTTAAGTGTTTAACATTTTTCTTTTTATAATCATCTCTCTCTTACTTAGTTACTTACTAGTTCGAACTTACTAGTTTTATATTTACTCGTTTGTAGTTTTATAGAAATTGTACTTAAAGATCTTTTTAATATTAATTTATAATGTATTTATTACGGTATTCTACCTCTAATCTATTTTAATTTTAATTTTCTTAATTTATTTTAAACTAAATTACTTTATGTAACTTGTAAGTTTTATCCAACTCTGTTATTAATTGCAAAGTTTATTTTGAATAAATCCCAGTTATATTCATTTATATTTGTAATTTCTTTTACTATAGATGGCCTCACTGTAGTTTATCTTATTCAATTATTTCTGGCTTTATCCTTAACTTATACACTCTTTCAGTGTGACTTCTTGGTTGAAATGCAATCATTTTGAGTCGTTCCTCGGTCATCATTTTATACTTATCCTGAATTAATAAAAATGTTGTGACAACAATGTGCAGTTTTGCTGATCATGCAAGTCTACCTGGAGTTATGTATGTGGATACGATTTATATTCCAGCTATACTTACTCACTGTACATGTTTCATTTTATGAATACACATTTTTATATTTTTCAATGTACCATTGTCCAAATCTTGTACATTTTGTACAATTTTAGCGTATTATAGCTCGTGCAAAGATGAAATCATACATGTTTTATGGAATGTATGGTAATTTGAACCTGGTGATTCTGACATGGTTCCACAAATAATTCATTTTATTTCAATTTTACTTTCATGGATATTTTTTGGCACACACTGTAAAAAAACCACTGTAAATTTGCCAGAACAAGCTCGATCACAGTGAATGTGCTATATCTTTCTTTGGTTTCCTAACTATATAAACATAGAAAATACAGTAGTTAGGTAAAATTAACAGCACAATGTGCTGGCAATTTTACGCAACTACTGTATTTTTCACGTTTATATAGTCAGGAAACCAAAGAAAGATACAGCACATTGACTGTGATCGAGTTTGTGCGCTAGATGAACAGTACTTTGTACTGTAAAAATGCCGTTTTTTTTTTTTTTTTTTTTTTTTTTTTTTTTTTTTTTTTTTTTTTTTTTTTTTACAGTGTAGCCAAAAAAAAATCCAAAAAAGATATAAATTTTATCTTTCATATTTTAACTACCCCCCCCCCCCCCATTTCTCCCTATTAATTCAGACATAAAATTATCTGAGTGAATTGTGAAGGCCGGTTGTAATTCCAGGTATTTCAATCAGAAGAACATTGGCAGGGTTCAACTTCCGTCTTGGATAACTTTTCACTCAATTGGGAAAAAAATTCAGATTTTAAGATATCTTTTATAAACAGTACGATTGTGTTAAAATAATAAAGTTTCTGCTTATTTGAGAAACACAATTCATAGAATTAGCTGTCAGTACCTACCAATCAGAAAGATCAATGGTCAATTGTGGATCATTATGGATCCATATAGAAGGATCATAATCTTAGATTAATCCTTTATGTACTGAATTATGAATTCATGAAAATTTTATCTTCTAAAGTATTTTTCGTGAATTGTCTAAACTACATTAGAAGATTTATATAATCATTTATTTAATAAATTTTACAAGGATTTTAGAAGCATTTAAAAATTTAGAAGGATTAATTAAATTTAAATTTATAGTTATTTTGTGCAATATTTATAACTGCACTCAAATCTTTTATTTTAAATGTTTTTCTTAGCATTTTGTAGAATTAGGAAATGTGTAAATATAATGTTCTTAGAATAGAAATATAGAAATATTTCCGAATTGAAAAAGCCCCCCCCCCCCCCGCCCTCCAATACTAAGAAAGCTGAAAAGATGCAAAGGCAAAAGAAATCGTCCTTTTAAAAATATTTTTGTTTTGTGTAAGCAATAATGCTTTTGGAACAAGATAAAGTAATGTATTTATAACTCATTCTAAACTGTTTACAACTAATCGATGTATTAAATGAATTTTATAACCAGTCATTTTAATGATATTTATAAGTACCGTCAGTAGATAAAGGGTTAAAGCCAAGATATCCCTGGTTGGAATCCTGGTTTGTTCATTTTTTACCCAGTTGGAAATTTACATCGCATATGATCTATTTACCAATTAGAGTAATTGTGTTAAAAATTAATCTAGTGTCATTACGTGTCCAGCGTTTACTGGAGTTCCATTACCTACGATTTATTCTGTTGAGCAGATTCAGATATCAAACCAGATGGTGTAATCAACAAGGTTAGCTCGGTGAATTGGATCCACCAGATTCGTCCGGGGTAGTCAAGGGCGGATCCAGCTCATCATTTCGACGGGGGTCATGGATTTCCTTTTTTTAGGTGGGGTTGAGTTGAGTTGATTTTTGATGGCCGATTATCTACTCGAGATATATAGGCCGTAGGGGGAGTGCCCTCCGTGGGGGTCTTTCTAAGGGAACCTAACCCGTATTTACGCATGGAAATCCAAGGTTTCGAAGAAAACCACGAAAACTCCAAAACGGTTAGGACGACGGGCGCGATTGGGTTTGAACTCAGCACCTTCCGTCTACCAGCTTCGAGAGCAGAACCTCTCAGCCACTGGTGGGGCTTTTTTAGGTGGGAGGGGATCACATCTCTTTATGAGAATTTTTTATATTGAAAGCTATTCCCAAATCCAAACTAACTACTTTTCTGATACCTTCGCGAAGTCATTTTCATTCGTAAATCAAAATATTTGCATTAATATTTGTAAAAATATAAAATTTACCAATTTTGTCAGATACCAAGAAATTAAGGAGTTTCTCATTTTCTTTATAAAGGCAAAGATTCATTCAGAAAATGTTATCAAAGTTAGCATTTTTAGCCAATTTTAAAGAGTTGATAGCCACAGAAATGTCGTCACAGTGGAACAATTGGCTGTCACTTCCGGAAATTCAGTTTAAAAAGTCTAATAATTGTCAACGATTAAATAGGGCAAAAATGTTTATTCAATTTTAGAGGTAACAAAACCGTCCATAGAGGGGCCTCGGTGGCCGAGCGGTTAGGACACCGCACTGCCAGCCGCCAAGCATTGAGAGCGGCAGAGGTCTGCGAGTTCGACTCTCGCTGGCCCCAGTGCACACTCCCTGTGGAGACCCCGGATGTAATTTCCCTGTGTTGTAAATTTCATTGTGCTATCCCGTCCCTGTATATTGACGATGACTTATAAGCGGACCTAGATGTCAAGCACACAAGTCAGATGTATGTGTTAATAACAATAAAGCAATAAACCGTACACAGCTATGTGATTCTATTAGTGTCATGAAAATTGCGGGTGTACACTCTCAAAAATAATTTACTTAAAAATGAGAAATTCCATGTACTCGTATTTTTTTTAAGTACAGTTGTTTCAAAAAGAAGTACATTGTTAAAAATAATCTACTTAAAAATGAGCATTTCTATGTACTCATATTTTTTAAGTATATTGCTTCAAAAAGGAGCATTAATCTACTTAAAAATGAAAATTTCTTTGTACTCGATTTTTTTAAGTACAATTAATTCAGGAACGAGTACATGGTATTTTGAAGTTGTGTATACTTATACTTCATTTATAAATGTATGCAGAAATGAATACATATATTTTGTATTCCAAAGTCTTAATATTCATGTTTAAATCCTATGTGCTCAAAAATATGAGTTTTCTGATAAACCCTTTTCTTATACCAAATTGACAGTAGGGATTTCCAAGCTTTCATTTAAAGATATGTCTATCTTTGTTATAATTTTTAATTTATAATACACACTTTTCAAATTTATTTACAATTTCATTAGAAACGTTAAAGAAGAAAATTTAGTTTCAAAAATTGTTTTATTAGAAATTAGAATATTTAAGAAAGGGGAAATTCATCTCTGCTGTTAGCGATCTTCCGTCGCTTATTGATAAAAGGTGTCATTTGGGAGCAGCTGGTAACTGCTCTTATAGCACGGTCCGTACAATACTGATCTCCCACCTAGAGGACTCGGGTTCAAATCACGGGGCGGCTCATACACAAAATTTCACGAATTAAAATAGTACGTTCGTTATTCTTTACTCCAAAAATTGTATTTCTTCGCAATTAAAAATGGCGATTTGTCGGTTCTCTGTAATTTCGCTTTTTTTTTCTTATAGTGTATGTGTGTTTCTATACATACTCAATTTCGAGTCCCTGTATGCAGTGGTGGGATTCAAATAATTTAACAACCAGTTCGCTGCCTGAATGAATTTTTATGTATGAACATGAAAGGAAAATGAAGCATCCGCATAGATTATTAAACACTTTCCAATATTATAAGAACATTGTTAAAAAACTTTGATACTTTGGTATAGAAAAAAAAAAATTCCTGAAACATGTTTCCAAGTGAAAGAACGTAATCTATTTAATAAACTAGCTGACCCGCCTGGAGTTGCCCGAGCCCGTGATAATAACTTTAAATGACTTGCCAAATTTTTATGATTTTATATCTTTAACTCCATTTTGTCTGAAGTTATACTTTTAAATAAAAAAAAAAAACCGCAAAAACATATTGAATTGAAAGTATTTGCTATTTGGTATTTTATTTTCTGCCTAATTTGATTTCTGGAGTTCACGACAGAAAGCGAGCGAAACCGCGACGAAACACTCAGATTTTTACTTATTTCTTCGAAATGTTCACACATTTTATTTTGTAAAAAATATTTTTACCCGTTCGAACGTTTAAAATTTTAATTGATGATGTGAATCTCGTCTATTGATACGCTCTAAAAAGATTGTGTTAAAATACGGATGTTTAGTTACTTTCAGCGTAGAAAAAAATATCGTCTCCGTGAGGCGCGAAGTGACATGCGTTTGACAGTATATTTGAAAGGGTTGAAAATCACATTTTTAAAAACCGATTACACCATATATTAGAAGAAGGTTTCTGCTTTAAGAGCATATTTTTGATTTGTCGGTACCAATAAAATTGCGTCCTTTAGAGACGTTATTATAAGGGGGGGGGGGGGGACGACTTTTTTTGAACTTTTTTCAAAGAGTTAACAGCGATATTTTTTTAATTGATTGCAGCCTTTGAGACGTAAGAGTGTGATCTTTTAGAATATGTTTTCCATTTTAAACTTTGCCAAGTGGTTTGGCCGATGGAAGTTAATAATAATGACAAAATATCACCCAAAATTCCTTTTTGCCTCCCAATACGTGAATAGGGCATCTGCGCACGTGCGAGCGCTTTTTCTCTCTCAGAAGAACAGAGATGAGTTTTTTGTAATTTTTAATTTAATAACTCCGCTAATTATTAGAAATTTATAATTTTGAGCCTCAAGTGCACCAAGAGAGGTCTTGGACTAACCTCTCACAAATTTTCGGCCTCGTACGTGCCGTAGATTTTGCTAATCATCGCAGACACACGCACATAGAGAGAGATAGAGAGAAACTTTTATCAGTATAGATATTTCCCAATCATGAAACACTGATTAAAATTTCTATCAGAAAATGCATAAAAACAGTATAATACAATACAGATAATACAAAAATAGCAGAAATTTAAGCTTAAGAACTCACTTACGTTCATGATCTAAAGATGCAATCAGCTAGATATTTAAACAACTATAACTATAATTATAACTATAATTATCTTTAGCATGGTTAATGAAGTTAATTATATTAATGAAGTTTCTAACCTCGTGAGAATACTAACTCACTGAATGTTATAACCATTCATTTTTACATCCTTGTGTTGGTGATAAATGCTTGTAATTTCTTCAACGTTAATCGCTATAAATCCGCTCTTGTGAGTGGTAAGTGGTTGATTTCTGGGATGTTTTTTAATGTGAAATATGAAATTTGAAATGTTAGTTACTTATTAGATATAAAGGATTTCTGAGAAAAGTTCTTAAAAAAATCGAAGTTTAAAAGGGGTAAAAATGCACAAAAAGCGTTCTAAAAAACGTTCTAAATGGTGGTTTCTGCACAATCTCAGGAAATACCAAACTTATTTATAAAATAATGGTGTTAAAATGATGTTGACTACCCTTGCTCCAAGATACGCTAGATTTCATATCGGTGCCACTACCCCAAAGGGTGTGCAAGGACAAAAAACGTTGTAAAAATGCAATTTTTGCGTGTGAAATTTGAAATATTAGTTACTTATTTGATATAAAGGATTTCCAAGAACTGTTCTTAAAAAACTCGAAATTTAAAAGGAATGATAATGCGTGAAGAGGGTTCTAAAAAATATTCTAAATGGTGATTTCTACTCATTTTTGGGAAGTATCAAATCGATTTCAAAAGTAATGGTTGTAAATTGATGGTGACAGACCTTGCTCTAACATGGCTCTATTTTATGTTTGTATCAATACCACCTTGGGATTACAGGAGGAAAAAAAACGTTCTAAATTGCGGTTTTGTGTTATGGAAGGGCCTAGAATCATGAAATTTGGAATGGTAGTTACTTATAAGATATCAATGATCTCTAAGGACATTTCCTAAAAAAAATTAATTCGAAATTTATAAAGGGTGAAAATGCACGAAAAGCGTCGAAAAACATTCTAAATTGCGATTTCTATGCAACCTCAGGAAGTAGTGAACCGATTTCAAATATAACGGTGTAAAATGATTGTGACACCTCTTGCTCCAAGATAGGCTATATTTTATGTCTGTTTCCACTACCCCAGAGGAGATGCAGGAACTAAAAACGTTCTAAAAATGCGATTTTTGAATTATGGAAGGACCCAGATTCATGAAATTTTGCATGGTATATATTTATTACATATAAATGATCTATCGTATAAAAAAGCGTTCTAAAAATGTTCTAAATGCCGATTTGTGAGCAATGTCAGGAAGAATCAAACTGATTTCAAAAGTAATGGCAGGAAATTGATACTGACAGCCTTTCTTCTAACATAGACGCTATTTCATGTTGGTGTCACTATCACCTGGAGGTTGCAGGAGCAAAAATCGTTCTAAATTTCGATTTTTGTGATCGGTAGGGGCTAGCAACTTGAAATTAGGCAAGATACATATTTATTAGATGTAAATGATCTTTAAGAACAGTTTTGAAAAAATTTGAAACTTTTTTTTATAAAAAAGGTGTGAAAATGCGTGAAAAGCGTTCTAAAAACGTTGTAAAAGCCGTTCTAAATTGCGATTTCTACTCAATCTCAGGACCAAACCTATTTCAAAAGCAACGGTTGCAAATTGATGGTGACAGTCCCTGCTCCAACATAGGCTATATTTTATGTTGCTGTCACCACTATCTGGGGCTGCAAGAGCAAAAAATTTTCTAATTTGCATTTTTTTTGCAGAACTGAGAGGTCTAACATTTTGAAATATGGCATGGTATTTACTTACAAGATGCAGCTGCTTTCTACGAACAGTCGAAAGAAAATTCCAAATTTAAAAGGATGAAGTGAGCAAAAAACGTTCTTAAAACGTTCTAAATTACAATTTTTATACAATCTTATCGAATACCAAACCGATTTAAAAAAATAATGGTGTCAAATTGTTGGTGATAGAACCTGCTCAAACATAAGCTATATTTTATGTATGTGCCACTACCAACAGAGGGTTGCAGGAGCAAAAAAATGCAATTTAACAAATTACAACGACCATTTGGAAAATGATTTTTTTCAAAGACTAAAATTTAAGACATAAAAAATAGCACGGAGTTGATCATACATTACGTACGCCAAGAATTAAACATTAATAGTGTTATTACACGTAAAAATTGCAAGCGACGGAAATCGCCTGCGACTCGTACGTATTATCCACCTGAAACTTATGTATTATCCAAGCATTTCATTGGCTGTTCGGGAAAAGGCTTTTCCATCGTCAGATTTCCAAGAAATCTGACAGCCCATTTTAAATGAAATTTCATTTTTAAACTTCTAAACATCCCACAATATTACTTTTTACACCGTCGTATAGAGAAAAAATGTACTTTTAAATGCATTTTGTTTGAAGCTGTATCTATATTTGTTTCTGAGTTATTAATTTTTTGTTGTTGTTTTTATGACTTTTTGTCATAGTGGCAACATATCTCTGTTGAAAGTAAAGGGAAATACATATTACTGTATAGACCAATCAGAAAACGAATAAAATGCGAATTAAACCAATAAAAACCTTCAGATATGCTTTTGATTTCCCATCCTGACGAGAACAATAAATATTTTTCCAAATGGTTAAAAACTTTCTAAATTGCGATTTCTGTGATACTGAAGAGCCTAGAAACTTTAAATATGGCATGGTAGTTACTTATAAAATACAAATGCCCTCGAAGGACTGTCGAAAATAAATTCGAATTAAAAGAGGTGAAGCGAAGGATAGGTTCCAAAAACGTTCTAAAAAAGACCTAAATTACGATTTCTATGCAATCTCAGGGACTATAAACCAATTATAAAAGTAATAATTGCGAATCAATGAATCAATGGTAACAGTCTCCGATCCTACACAGGCTATATTTTATGCGGATGATTCTACCACCTGAGATTCACAGGAACAACAAACGTTCTAAAAAAGGCCTTTAAAAGCTTTCTAAATTACGTTTCTGTGGAATATTAGGAAATGACAAATCGATTTAAAAATTAATGTTGGCAAATTAATGGTGACAGTTCCTATTTCAACATAGCCCTTTATGTTGAGAGAGGTGGTAAGACTTGGCATTTGACATGTTGGTTAATTTTAAGACGTAAGAAGATGGTTTCTAAAAACTTCAAAACTTCAAATGAATAGTGAAATAAGCGTATCAAAGCGTAAATTAAGCATAAAAGTTTCAAAATATTTTCTAAATTACCATTTATTTAGTTTTATTTCTTTTTATTAATTTAAATCTAATTTTTGCCTAATGCAGTGTAATAACGAAGTTTAGTCAAACTATGTTTTAAATAGTAATTTTTGAATTATTCCTAAAAGTATAATTTCTTTTAATAAAAATTAGACATATAAATATCACTTGGCATATTTCAAATATTACGCGAGCAAACCCGCGGGGTTTGCTAGTAACTTATAAGACTTAAGGATCCTATTAAAATTTGCTACATTTACGAAAATAACTACTTTGATTTAAATAACTTCTAACATATGAAGAACAATATTTAAAAAAAAAATGCATTTGAAAGTATACCACTAAATCTAACGATTTAACTATTTACTATTAATCAGGAATAACAGGGAACGTTCCGTATGTTTCCAAAAGAAACAGCCAAAGCAAAGTATCTTTTATTCGAATGTAAGTAGTTATTGAAAAGTTGAATAAGTATGCCATTTAACTGGAATTAGCCTGGGCTGCCAATTTGGATCCCAATTTGGCAACTTGGATCCCAAAATTCTACAAATCTTCAAAATTTCTTTTTTTTAAAGCTAAATTTGCTTCTTAGAGGTCTGATGAAGAAAAAATATATATACTGTTTGTGAATGAAACAAATCAGAACATGTCACAGTTTTATGTTTAGAAAACTCTGTTGTGCAGATAAGCATTTAAAGAAAGTAAGTAAACGCGATTTTCGCATTTAAAGTATAATTTTAATAACCGGTTCGCCGAACTCAGCCCGAGTTAACAACCGGTTCTACCGAACCGGTGCGAACCGGCTGAATCCCACCACTGCCTGTATGTACTAAAAAAAAAATGAGTACAATGAATTTTTAAGAATAGTGTTTTAACAGTGTAGCCTTTTCTTTCTGCTCAAAGTATTAAATAGTTTTTTCAATCGAACTTATACCTTTGGAATGTATCATTTGCTTCTGATGGACTGATGGCTTCCATTATTATGAAACAGACATTAGGGGCCGTTCAAATATTACGTAAGCACCTAGGGGGGGGGGGGGAAGGGTGTTAGCGATTTGCTTATTTTTGCTGACAAGGGGGTCGGGGGTGTTTGAATGATGCTTACGTAAGACATTTCCAAAATCTCTTAACTTGTTAAAAAAAAAAAAAAAAACTATTAAAAATTTTAAATTGAAAAAAAGAAATAGCAAAAGAATGACTTGACAACTTAACAACTTGAAGTTCTCATGTCAGCTATTTTGACCGCACAAGGAAAACATAAACGATCTCTTTTATCTAGAGGATACAGTTCATGTTTGATGCATGAGGGCTTATTATTTCTGAGAACTTACTACTATTTCCAATTATGAGAATAGAATAGAATAGAATTGAATACCGATGCGATAAGTTGTATTGTGACAATACGAGTTTTCCGGGAAAGTTTACAAAACGTAAGTAAAATTCCATTTTCTTTGTTTCCACCCCTCCTCTGTCAAGTGGTTGAACCCCATAACCATAGTGACCGACTGCCCTACTGTCTGGTGTCTCGTGAGTTTTGAAAACCTCTCAGTACTGTAGTGTAGTGGTGTTTAAAATAAATGAAATCGGAAATATGTCTTCTTTTCGAGAAATCTTGTATAAAAAACTTTCTGAAAGTTTCAAAAAGTCTGCATCAGATAAACCTTTGAAGGTTATCCAATGTAAAAGTAATGATGTGTGGCGGCAGTACAAAAAGTCTTCTAAAACTGACAAAGAGTTAGAGGTATCGGTGCTAAAAAGAACTGAGGACTAGCTGCGTAAGGCAACCAAAAAGAAATCAGTCTTTCTTGATTATTTTATAAAGGTAATTATAATCAATTTATTCTTAAAATTTTAAATATATTTTATCATAACTTTAAGTTTACATAATTACTTGTAAAAATTGGAAAAAGATAGATAAGATAAAATGACCGTGTAGCCTTGGCGAAACATGCTCAGTATGGCAATAAATAAAGACCAAGGAAATGTCAAAAAATGAGTTATTACTTTTTAAATATGGCGTAGCCAAGCTAAACCTTATTTTTTCTTTTTCTGTATTTTTTTTATTCTTTCTTCTTAATCAGTTTCTAAAATTGAAAGGCTAATTAGCCTTTCAAGGAATTTCTGTATTGTTGAAATTCAAATAGCTCTTTTTTTTCACTCCTTAAGTCATTGCGCGCATATTATCTTGAGAACATGTGTATGGATTGTTATGAAATTTGGCGTAGAAACTAAGCAAATATGTGTGTTTAAAATGATCTACTCTTAGGTCAAAATTATTTCATTAACTATGCAAAAAAAAAAAAAAAAAAAAAAAAAATCAAAAATTTACATTTTTTAATGAATAAAAATAATCATAACTAAAAATATTACAACTGTAATTACTTGAAAGTAGATCATTTTAAACACACATATTTGCTTAGTATCTACACCAAATTTCATAACAATCCATGTTCTCAAGATATCATGCGCGCAATGACTTACGGAGTGAAAAAAACAGCTGTTTTAATTTCAACAATACACAAATTCTGTAAAAGACTAGTCAGTTTCTAGTGGTATTATATTAAAAAGCATAATCTGTTTAATAAAATGTCAAAATTTCATGCTTACACATAAAATGTTAATGAAGATACACTAATTTAAACTTTCAATGTTTTTGTTGATTTTCGATGAGTTTAAAAGGCACAAGACCCTTATCTTAAATTAACTGGAGTGTAACACCGCTCCCTCCCACCCCCAATCACAGTCCATTTAAAAGTGGCGCAATTTTCGAGAACCTATGTCAATGCATTTGATTTTCAAACAGTTTGGAGTAATTCTTTTAATATATTTTTAAAAATGCGCAAATGAATAAGCAATTATCCAAATAGCACGTTTAGATACAATGTGAGATGTTTAGAATAGAGTTCATTATTATTTATCAATTCAACATTTTTGTAAATAATCGTTTCTTAACTGATTATAAATTAAAATTCGGCAAAGCATACTACTGAATTTATATATGTACACTAGTTTGAAAAGAAACATTTAAATTCGCTTTCTAGATGATTATATATTCTCAGTGTATTTTTCTCAGTATATTTCTCAGTGTATTATGCTTCTAAAAATAGACATTTCAATCAAACAGATTTTTATGAAAAGAGGAATATACACTGAACAGCAATTATATATATAATAGCGCTAAGTGTATAACAGTTCCGGAGTGAACTCATCCGGACCCCGATAACTGCGCTCATACTCGGAAAAAACATATCGCGGCCATAGTAATCCACGTTGTATCACCTCTATTCTTCTTCATTTTCTCTAAAAGCTTCAAAAACTATATAATTATAATGATTTAAGTCCTAATTTAAAAATATCCAGCTACCAACAACAGATTATTGATATAAACAAACGAATACTGTTGCCATTAATAAGCATAAATTCCAAATCTAGAAACAAATGAAAGACTCTTTGATCGTTTCATTTAAAAAATACTGTTTAACATCCGATTCTGCTCTTAAAATATTTGTAAAAGCATATTAAAGCCTTTAAACATTTTGAAATGCGTTTGCCACTTTTACATACCGACTTATGTTTTGTGGAAAAACGGAGTTAATTACTTTATATAAACAAGACATCGGTTCCATTCATAAACTACGCTTTATTTCAACTCGTTATAATTTTCGTTTGTTATGGTTGTTTTGACGCCATCTCTCGGCAATCAATATAAATGATGGAACGTTTGACTGAAATTATGGTTTTTTATTTAAAAAAAAATACAGGGCGTTATGATGTAATTCGAGATCACTTTTTAAATTTTTTCGTTATGTAATTTTAAAAAATTCGTTCAATATAAATAAAATGAAATTTTTTTTGTTATGATTTCTTTGATAGAATTTAAATTTTGTTTTGTTAATTTTTTAAGAAGTTAACATTTATTCGCTTTTTTAAGAATTTTGTTTGCATTATGAATAAAATAAGTTTTTTTTTCTTTTTTCTCAGGTGTTATGAAACATAGGATGTTATCATGATTGAATTAGTATGAGAAAATTATTTTTTTCACATTCTCTTACTAAATTACAATTTTGTTTTCACTCCAAGGTTATGTTCAAATTTCACAGTGTTAAAAATCAAAATTTTATCTGCATTAATGTAATTAATATATGTAGTACATAGCATTGTATATTCCTTACATATTAATTGCATTTGATAAGAAATACAAATATTATTTTCAATGCAAGCAGATTTCAAGTGGATATAAGTTAAGCTCTTAAAAATTGATAAAATTATATTAAAATTTTACGAAAGAAATGATAATAATAATTTGATTTTGTCATTTTCTACAATACCAACCCTTTAATAATAAAACCTTCATTCTGTTTGTTTGCATGAAATCTTATGAAAATGAAACGCAGTTCAACATTCCGTCATTTTTGACGGGGTTTTATACTAGTAATTTAAAGATTGTTGTTTATTTTATGACTTATTATAGTTGTGATGCTAGTGACTTCTTTTCATTAAAATTCCTTTGAAGAAATGCCTGTGCACTTTTAGAAAATGTCAGTTTAATTAAAGCTTCTAAGAGTTTTATTTTTCTTAACTACAGGCGGATGAAATAATGCGTGCGCAATACAGTATCAGAAATGCTTATGATGTATAAACGCAGGTTTAAGTTAAACAATTTATACCAAAAAAATTTAAATGCATTAGTTTTTTATTGAAGTTCACTTTAATGTTACAAATTTTGAAAAGAAAACCTTTAAATTGGCTTTATGTATGCAAATATATTCGCAATGTAATTCAAAAGCTTCTAAAACAAACATTTCAACCAAAACTGATATTTATAAAAGGAGGACTATACACACAACAAAAACAATTTAAAGATTGTTGTTTATTTTATAACAGATGATGTGATGCTAGTGAAATGTTTTCATTAAAATTCTTTTTAAGAAACGCCTCTGTGCTTTTAGTAAAGTCATTTTAAATAAAGATTCTAATGTTTTAAGTTTTTTTAAAAGCTTTATTATTAAAAAAGCAAACTAAAAACAGGTGTAAAATGGTGCGAAAATTATTTTATTTTAACCCTTTATGTACCGAATTATGAATTCATGAAAATTACATCTTCTAAAGCATTTTTCGTGAATTGTTTAAACTACATTAGAAGATTTACATAATCATTTAATCAATTTTAGAAGGATTTTAGAAGTATTGAAGGATTTAGGAGAATTAATTAAATTTGAATTTAGGGATTTTGTGTAATATTTTTAACCCCACTCAAATCTTTTATTTTAAATATTTTTCTTAGTATTTTGTAGAATTAGGAAACGTACAAATACAATATTCTTGCAATAGAAATATATAAATATTTCCGAATTGAAAAATTTCCCCCACACCCCACCAACGCCAAGAAAGCTTAAAATATGCAAAGGCAAAAGAAATCATTCTTTAAAAAATATTTTTGTTTTGTATACCCATAATGCTTTTGGAAAACGATAAAGTAATGTATCTATAACCCATTCTAAACAGCATTAAGGTTAGTTGGGGCATCATATGTTCATTTGAATTAAAGTCAGAACTTCTGTAAATCTGTTCAGTTAGGTTCCTTCTATCAGACAGAAATGCTCAAAATTACATTTTAATATTTAAAAAAATAAAAATATGCATATTTCATCTTTCTTTCCTCATGGGTCCAGTTGCCCCCAAAAATGTGGTAACTGGACCAGGGGGTCTATGTTCCACACGCGTTCATATTTTTTCATATCGGATATCAGGTCCTGTTTGAAAAAGTGTAAACAACTTTAAAAAAATTAAACCAGGCAGATCATGTAAATTATATGCCAATAAACAGCGTTGTAAGGGAAACCTTTGCTGTCAATGTATCTAATAAAAGCACTAAAAGTGAAAAAATTAGATTTATTTATACCAAAAACATAAAACTTAAGGAAGTACTTATGTACTTTAGTATAGATAATAAGTATAAAAGCCACATGGGTATTTTAAGGAAAAAAATAGCAAGGTAAATCTATGAACAAACGGCTACGTAAGTACTTAAGTACTTTATCCAGGGGTCGCATTATATAGGGAAAATTTTATTGTTCCTACCAGAACCCTTACAGAAAGGTGCGATGAAGATATTATTTTCAAAATAGGGGTAGGAAAGATAAAAGTTTCCCAATAGAATGCGGCCCCTGTGTATAGTACAATTTCAAGGTCTGGCTATCTCGCTTTCAGGGGCAAGGTACTTGCATTCGTAAAATTTTGAAATAATTTAATGACACCAATATTTACAAGAGAATCTATCTGAAAACAAGTAAAAGTATATTTTCGGGTACTTAATAAAGGTGAAATTTTCATTATAAAACTCATGTGCTAATGTGGCAATTAAGAATTAAAATTAAGTGATGCCATAACGGCATCACCGCCTCTCAAGGGGCCAAGAAATTTGTTTTGATACCTCTCAATATGCTTTTTTTAAAATTTCATTACAATAATTTTAATAAGGTATTCTATCATTTTCTTTATTGTGAGCAAAAAACAATGGAGAAATTTACTTCCTGTAGTAAGAAAAACACCAAAAAATTATTTATAACTATTGAGGTAACTGGTTCCAGCATGGTCCAGTTACCCCGGATACATGCCCCAGTTACCCCATTCTTGAAAATTTTATGGGGTAACTGGGACACCGGGCTTACATTTGAAACATGATGTAAATATGCATAGATACCTAATAATATTAATGTTGTTATATGTCTAATCTTTAAAAAAAATGATTGTTTAATAAAAGTACTTACAGTATTTTAATAATCAGCCGAGGAAGTTCAACCATATAGACGTTGTTTTTAAAAAAAGAAACGTAAATTTTTGACAACCTATCACAGCAAAGTGAGAGTTATGATTGAGTTGATAGGGGAGAGGGGGGCACCTTTGAACATTTTTTAAAGAAATCCACATATTTCTTACTTGAATTATATTTATTGAATTTTAAATATTTCGTGAGAGAAAGAATGTAATTCTGCATCATATGCAATAAAAATTACAGTTTTGCAGATAAATTAAATATGTTGTGAGACTTTAAAAAGCTGAAAGTTTTCTGTTCAAACCTGCGTTTCATAATCAAACCCTTTATATCAACTATTTTCATGTAATTTTTTAAATGCTGAAATGAATAAGCAATTATTCAAACAACACAAATTTTTGTAAATAATCGTCTCTTTTTAACTGATTATAAATTAAAATTCTGCAAAGCATTCTACTGAATTTAGATTATATTCACTATTTCCAAAAGAAAACATTTAAATTCGCTTTCTGCATGCAAATATATTCGCAGTGCATTCGCTTTATGCATGCAAATATATTCAAAAGCTTCTAAAATAGATATTCCAATCAAACCGATATTTATAAAAAGAGGAATATACAAGAAACGGAAACAATGTAAAGATTTTTGTTTATTATTTTGTAACGAATGATGTTATGCTAATGATTTGTTTTCATTAAAATTCTTTTGAAAAAAAACGCTTGTGTATTTTTATAAAATGTCACCTTAACCACTTGACGCTCTTGACCACATGTGTGGACGTTTAGTTTTTAGCTCACAGGCTATCAAAGCCTGAGAGCTAATGTGCCCGCAGGTTCTGTATGTAGGTATGTATGTACGTAACGTGATAACTCTTGATGAGAAAAATCCGATTTGCTTCAAACTTTGTATATAGGTTCATTCTGCTTAGGCGTTTCTCTGATTAGTTTTGGGAGTTCATTAGTTAAGTACAAAGGGGGTGGGAACAGAAGCTAATCCCCCCTTAATTTAGATAAATGGGTTTTTCATTCAAAATTATCCGATTTGCTTCAAATGTTGTAAATAGATTCATTCTGATAAGGCGCTTCCATGATTAATTTTGGGAGTTCATTGATCAACTATAAATGGGGGATCGGGGGGCTAATCCCCCAATTAATTTAGATAAATGGGCTTTTCATGGAGAATTATCCGATTTGTTTCAAATTTTGTAAATAGGCTAATTCTGAAAAGGGTCTTCCCTGATTAGTTTTGAGGGTTGATTGTTTAAGTATAAAGGGGGCTAACCCCGCATTAATTTAGATAAATGGATTTTTCATGCAGAATTATCCTGTTTACTTCAAATTTTGTAAATAGGTTCATTCTGATAAGGCGCTTCCCTGATTAGATTTGGAGGTTCGTTGGTTAAATGTAAGGAAGGAGAACGGAAGGGCTAATCCCCTCGTTAATTTATAAAAATGGATTTTCCAAGCAGATTTATCCGATTGCTTCAAATTTGATATATCGGTTTATTCTGATAAGACGTTTCCCTGATTTGGTTTAGAGGTTCATTGTTTCTCTAAATCTAATCAGGGTTAAGTATAAAGAATCTTCATTGGTTAAGTAGGGAGAGTTCAGGGGGCTAATTCCATTCTTAGTTCAGATAAACGTTTTTTTCATTCATGCAGAATTATCCGATTTGCTTCAATTTGGTGTACCGGTTTATTTTTATAAGACGCTTTCCTGATTATTTACCGTTTTGCTCAAAAAGTGTGAGCTCTACTTTATGAATAATAGACACAAATAAGACTATATTATATAATTAGTGTGAATAACTTGTGAGCTGAATGACATCAGTTTAACTGGGCACTTTTCTCTTTATTTGTAATTATAATTACTGTCAACAATAAAAAGAACAAAAATTTTATAATAACTTATTCACTACATCCCTCAACAAGAGAAGTAAAAATGTTATGGTTTGGCTGCACTGATAATGTTATTTCCGATGTAAAAAAGCGTAAAGTAATTTTTCATCAGCAAGTGTGTGTTGTATTATTTGAGCAAATCGTTAATATCTCTCTATTCTAAAAAAAAGTAACTTACGCTGTCACCGGCACTGCCGCCGCCGGTTTTGAATTTTTCGTGACCGGAGGTCTTTCTCCGTTAATAGTAAGAAAAATATTGCATACAAAAATATGAAAATCGGCGGTATTATAGAAAAATGTTTGATAAACACGCTGATGCAGACAGTTTTCAACTCGAAGAATTATTTTAAGATATATTTAATGCTAAAGTTGGACAAAGTCGTTCCATTAAAAAAGTTTTATAGGAGCAAAAGCTATACATCGGAATTTCATCATTTTTAGATCATTTTATGCCTCAGAATTTCCCCGTGTGCAGAATGCATTATTTTTTAAATTTGACTCATTTTTTGAGCTTTTATTTATATTTTAAATTCAAATTTTCAGCATTTCGAGAGATATTTTTTACTTATTTTAGAAAATTGTACTAATTTAACCTGTTGTCAACTGCATAATCAGCGCAAACAATAATGTTTGCTTCAAATTAAAAAATTATTTACACGTGACTATTATAAACAGAAAAAAAACTTTCAAATTAGAATTAAATAATTACATATAAAAAGCAGGAACTTATTGTAAATTACTTCATAAAAAATATACTTACACGCGAATTTTAACAGAGAAAGGATATTGTAAAATAATAAATTCATTAACATGCGTTAGAAGTCTTAAATAGGAGAAATTACGTCACCTTTACGTCACATTACACTTATTACGTAAAATGAACAAAAAATAAAATTGCAAAACAGTTTAAATTTAAAAATTGCGCGAGACATTTATTTGATATTTCGAGATGAACTTTCAACTATTTTTGTTGGGACAGCGCAAATAGTATTTCATTTCTAACAAAAGTATTTTCACGTGAATATAAAAAAGAGAAATAAAAGTTTGAAGAAAATTGCGTGAGATTAAAAGAGATACATTTAAAATGTCTTTCATTTATTTATTTATTTATTGAACAACAAACATACGACTTGTGTGCTTGACATGAGAGCCCGCTTAAAATGTCTTATTTAAAAGAACTTTCCTTTCGCTTTGTTAAAAAATACCGGGAGACAAAGACTCTGTTTACTTAATTCATTTTATATTAGCTTATTTTGAAATGTTCAACTGGTTTTATTTAATCAAAGAGAAAAACAGTCATAGTATCTTTTAACAGCAGCTGATTTTTCCTTAAAATTCCCCAATCAAAGAGAAATGAATAGAAACCCGTTTATAGGGAGATCGCCACTGTTTTTTAAATTATAATTCAGTCTTTCAAAATCTTTTTAAAACCGATCAAATTAGCGTGGTTTTAGAAACTGCGGTGTCTGAACGGGGGTTGGCAAGCGTAGCTCGTAGGGGGCCGAGCCCCCTAGTTTGATAAAAAATAATATCAGATATATTAAATATATTAAGTTTTAAGAATTTGTAGAAATGTAAGACAGAAATTTACTGTTAGTTTTTTATTTTATAAGAAATCTTTTCACTCTTAAATTGCCATTAACGCTCATCGGCTACAAATATGGACGTTATTTTTTTTGTGAATTTTTATTGTTTTTCCCATTTTTTGTTCTTTTCGAATTCCTGTTACTATAAAATAAATAAATAGAAAAAAATTGTCTTTTTTTCGCCATAAAAAATTTTTCCCTGAAGGGGTTAATTAAAGATTCTAAGGTTTTTCCTTCTTTTAAACTTTATATTTATTTTTTTAATTAAAGACGGGTGAAAGAATGCATGTGAAATAAAGGAGGGATATCCTGATGAATACAAGTTTAAATTTAATAAGTGATACCAAACGTTTCAAATGCATCAAATGTTTATTGAAGTTAACTTTAATGATACAAATTTTGAAAAATAAAATTAATTTCACTTCATTTACTTGAATCAATTTTTCCTTAAAATAACATGCCTGACACATTATTTAGCTTGATCTTTTTCCAAGTTCATATAGATATATATTTAGGAGAGGACAAATGGAGGAAGTGTTGCGACAAGGGAAAAACAAATTTAAATCGCTAATTGCGGAAAAACAAAACAGAAAGCATAGTTAGAATTGGTATGAAAAGCTAATACTTTTCATATCAAACTTCACGGCACTTGGCTAAAAAATAAGTGGGAAAAGTTAAAGTATTTTAGAACAATAGGACTTTGCAATGTAGCGATAATTTACTGAATACTGTAAAAAGATAAGAATTTATATTTAAAACAAAAATTTAAATGAAATCACACTTTGTTAATCATATAAACATCCGTCTATTAAATATTTATTAATAAAACTTCAAAAGTAGCTAAAGTAAAGTAAACAATAACGTTTGATTAGATTTAAATTCATTAGCAATGAATAATCCTATCTAAAGATTTAAAATTTGAATTACACATGAAAAAAAAGAATATAATTAACATATATAGTGGGAATTATTAAAAAACTAAATACAACTTAATGGGTATCTGAAAAGAAAGAAATATTATTAACTGTTTAAGATTTTGATTAATTACTTACCTTTATGGGCATTTTAAATTTATCATATATTTATTGGACATGCAATGAAAGCAAATACAACAGAGAATAAAATATTATAGTTTATAGTTTATTTCTGTCATTAATCTAATTGAATTCATTTGTAACCTTAATTGATTTTTTTCTTAAAAGTTATCTTATGTTATAAACTATAAATTAAATAAATCTTACCAATTAAATATTTTATTCTAATCTGTACCACGCTTGGGTCCATTTTCATTGCATGCTCTAAAATATATTCTTTTAAAATGCCCATAAAAGCAAAATAAAAAGTAATTCACTTTATAAAAAGTTAACAGTCCCATGAAAGATTGGCTTTCTCTCTTGTCAGGAGTGAAATAACACACTCCTTTTGCAAGAGTGAATAGTCACCCCTTTTGTAAGGACTCCTATGAAAGAAGGACTATTCACTTCGATCAGTAGTGAATAAACGCACTCCTTTTACAAAAATGAATAGTCACTTAACTGAAACATTGATTATTCACCCCTGTTTGGAGATTCACTTCCCAGGAGTGAGTATTCATTCTTTCGAGAGTTAACAATTCCATTTTTGCTAAGAGTGAAAAGTCACTCTAAAGAGTTTGGGCATATTTTGACTCTGAGATAGAGTGAATAGTCACTCTTTTTTATTTAGAGTGTATATATGTGGGATTATAAATATTCTCAGCAATACAACTTGACAGACTCAACGGTTTAATTAATCGATGTACAATATTATATGAAATAATAAAAAGCACAGCAGGAGGAGCGTGAAAAAAAAAAAAGCGCAAGATATGGGGCAACTGCTCGTGTGGAAAAGATTGAAAAATAAAAAAATACAAAAAGAGATGGTGAGAATTCCACAATTTTTATATCAACAAAAAGTTGAAAAGCTGTCAATGGCCGAATAGAAGGCTTGAATAAGAAGTCTTGGTGATTTCTCGTATTTATATTTACGAATGTGCAAATTGTGTACTATATCATGAATGTTACTGAATTGCCATGATCTATATTGGTTCGTGTGAGTAGTAAATGTTGTATATAATTGAAAAGCTGATAGGTGAATTAGTTTGTAACTATAAGCAAAGTTTATATTTAAGTAGGTAAAATAATAAACCCTACACATATACAGTCGAACCTCGTTAAGACGAAAACGCTTAACACGAAATTTCGCTTAAGACGAAGAAAAATAGTTTCCCCATCACGTTATCTTGGAAAACAATAATAATTCGATCGTTTAATACGAACACGAAGACAAACCCCTCCCGTTTAAGACGAAGTAATTTTTGAACCTAATAAATAAAAAAATTTCCTCGTTGCGACCTTTGCGGCGACCTTCCACTTTGAAACCTATATCTAGCAAACCTATTCTCTTTTCCTGAACTGGACGAGGGAGGATATGCGTTTGTTCTTGGAACTGAGGTTGGTGAAGAGAGGTGGGTGTAGTAATGACTGTGGTGAGATCATGGGGGGGGGGGGGGAAAGAGTTGCATTCTTTCTCTCTTGATGTTCAAATTCTTTTGCGAGCTATTCATTTCGTTACTTGCACGCGGTTGATCACTTGATGTGAATAAAGTTCTTTGGTAGAAATATTTTATTTTTTTAAATTCTAGTTGTATTGGAGCTCTAATTGTGAAAATGAGTGGGAAAAAAGGCTCTTAGCTTGTAAAATAAGCAGAAGATTTTATAAGATATGTCAGTGATGGGAATTAAAAAAATCAGAGATTGCAGCAAAGTACGGAATACCTGCTAGTACTCTTTCGACAGTTATTAGGACTCGAGAACGTAAGACTCGTAGAGAAGAACGTAAGACTCGAGAACAAACTGAAACGGCTTGTGCTAGGAATCAGTTCGAGCCTGTACGAAAACGAATGAGAATGCTAAGAATGAATAAATTCAAGTTGCTTTATTAAGATGGCTAAGAGAACCTAGGAACCAGAATATTTTTTAACTGTTGCTGTTTTAAAAGAAAAGTCATTTGCAGGAGCTCTTGGTGTCGATGATGTCGTTTTGTGTTTGTATGGTGATGCTAGAAATATACCTTTTTGCACAAAAATACTGATTAACATAAAAATGACTATAAAATATTTCTTTGCTGATATCATTTACATTCTTTGATAGCTTTTGTTTTAGTGATTTCTTTTTAAAATCATCCTAAATGCCTTTTGCTGTTTTATCGGTTAATACGAATTTCGGTTAATACGAAAAGATTTTTCGTTCCCTTCGACTTCGTCTTAACGAGGTTCGACTGTATATATGCCTATTTATCTACTACACGTTTAATTATTTAACTGTCGATCTCAAAAGCTTCCCGAAATTCTTCAAAACTAGCAAACAGACGGCATCAATAGTTAATTTTTTAAATTTTGGATACTCTTGGAAAATATTTTGTTATCTATAAATAGCCAGTATAAATTCTTCTAATAAATTTTCCACTATTGTTAATTCATCTTTTTAAATGATATTAAAAAAGAGAAAAGAATTTTTGAAACAATAGCAATAATTGTGATTTAGTAGTTTTTGTAAAATACTAGCAGCATTAACATATGATTAAAAAAAAAAAAAAAACATATACACGTGTTAAGTTATGACTGTATTTACTATTATTTGTGTCTTTTTGTCCTATTTTTAAGAAACGTCTGTACTGAATTTATGATAAATTAAAATTCAGTGTAATATTATAAAAATACATAAACTCAGTGACAGCTCCATTTAAAAAAGAAAACATTAACATAAAAAAAAATATGCAAATACTTTCACGCTACACTGCAAAATAATAAAAACTGCTTCAGTAAGTAAGTGATTATTTTAAGGAACAAAAATAATAAAATATACATGAACACGACACGTATAGAATAATTATTTAATTAAAGTTATTGACGCAATGCTAATGACTTGTTTTCATTACACTTTATTTAAAGGAAGAGCTCATTAGATGGCTCATATGAAAAAAAAAATACTTTTATGAAAGACGTTTAAAAAGTTTCCGGTTTCTAAAGGAAATTTTTGTAAAAATGTGACAATGCTGATGATGTAACAATGTAACTTTTAATAGAACTCCCACATTTTTTTTTAAAGGTTAGGTTTATATTTTAACAACGTCATTTAAAAAATACATTTCATTTATTTTACGCATTCGCATTTTTGCACTAATATTTTTCATGCGTTAAAAGAAATCAAATTAATTTTTTATATATCTGGACTAAGTTCTTCAAAAAAAAAAAAAAAAAAAAAAAAAAAAAAGGAGTAAGTAAAAAAAGATAATTAATACAGTAATATAACATAAGTAGTATAACAAAGTTAATATTATCAGTAGTATTGAACGTTTGTCGCAGAAGAAATGTGTAACCAAAAAAAAAAAAATTTAATAGCGCTTTTTCCAAAGAATAAACTTCGTGGTACATTTTTATTGCGAATGTTGTAGAAATACGGCGCGAAATTTGTTGTTTGGAATTAATCACGAACAAAAATTTTGGTGACAATTTTTTCTGCGACAAACGTCGGCCCTATAAAACAATATGAGCTATATAATAAATATAAAACGTAATAATATAACAATAATTTCCAAGTTCTAAAGAAAAAAGTTCCATATATTTTCTCGAATAAATCAGTTTTTTGTTCAATGCAAAAACGCTTTTCAACTGTAGAAATATATTGTGCAAATTTAAATAATTTGAAATAATGTTTGATTAGTGTTGAAGATGAAAAAAGTATACAATACTGTAGCGCAAAAGGACTATAGGAAAAAAGGACTTTTGAACAAAGTTGTGAAACAATTACAAAAAACAGGACAGATTTTGTTTACCCGTGAAAACATGTAAAACAACAGTGAAGGTCTTAAATACTTTTATGCACATCTCAATTAATTTTGTAAATTTGGATCAATGATTATCTTGGAATAAGGAAGATACTGGGGTTGTGTTTATGATGACCAGTTATCAACACGAGGGATAGTGGCCCTAAGAGAGGAGAGTGCCCCCCGTGGTGTCTTTCTAAGGGAACCCAACCCTTAGATTCCCTTAGAAAGACCCCACGGAGTATTATATTGAATAAGAGTTATTGTTGAATTGGAGTTATTGAATAAGAGCGCCTGCGATTTTTATGCGTTTACGAATTAAAATGAAATCAAGAATGTGTCAATAAATATCCAGTTTGAATTTGAGAACAATCTCAACATACGAGAATTAAAAAAAGCAAAGATCCCCTTGAATATAAAAATTTAATATATTAATTATTTTTTTATGAAGATTTTTGTAAATCTTTTCTCGGGATACAAAGTTTATAAAACAGTAATTATAATAAATTATTGTTTCCTATTTGAATTAGTTATCACATGTTTTTTAACTTTGAAAATAGCTCTTATATATATATATATATATATATATATATATATATATATATATATATATATATATATATATATATATATATATATGTATGTATATATATATGTATATATATATGTATATATATATGTATATATGTATATATATATATGTATATATATACATTTAAATTATGAATGGTTATGTTATAGATAACAATTATTTTAAATTATTTTTGGAAACCAAATTTTTCCTCTGTTAGACTTAGGCTGCGTATAGACGTTTGTTTTGCCATCCTTCTCCAGTTTTCATGGAAATCTTTTGTTCTGGACCCTTCTGCGGTTTATTCACAAAAGATGAGGGAAATCAACAATGGGTCAGGAAATAAGGAGCTCAACCCTTCTTGAGGAAAAGGTTTCTCTTTTGCAGGACATCAGTCTCTTTCCTTTTAAAGTCATTAAAGATCAAAAACACCGCGTGGCCACAAGGACAAACGCCGATACAGATAACAGTTAGAAGGATGGTCTGTGTGAAGAATTGCAAAAAATATCATTTTATAGAATGTCAAAAGCAATTTCCTCACCAACAAACAATGCAAAAGTTTTGAAATGCAAATGCCTAAAGTGTACTTATCCGCACCCACGCCCCTAGGACAAAAGTACAAAGCCATCAATCAGACAAATGTGGGGAGAGCTTGAAGTTTTTAAAAGCTGCTGACCGGATGAAAAAACTGCCAAATTTTCGCCAATCGCTCTGTGTTAATGGTATCCCATTCCCAGAATTCCTTGCTGAAATGAGAACAAAACTAATTTCTCGTTATCCATCTATATATCCTTCCTATATCTATGATGATTATGTGTCTCTGGCCGTGCCTAAAAGGTCGCCGGGCCGCAGGTTGAGTATGGCTGCCGTAGACTATTCAATTCCAAAATTTTAAGTCGATCTGACAGAAAGAACTTCATTCTTCCACCTACCGAAGCAAACGCTGCCCCGTGTAAAGATTTCCCTCCTCCGAAAAAGATCTGGTAGCGCAGAAGACAGGAAATCAATCTAGGTTAACCTTCGAATAATTTTATTCAGGGTTTTTTCAGGATTATACATATATTAATCAGGGTCCGTCTCAAGTATGAACATGAAGGGACATTTGCCACAAAGTCTAGCATAAACACAGAATGTCTTGTTACACTGGAGACTGCTCTGTCTCTGGAAGAATGTCTTATTATAGAATGTCTTAGTACACTAGAGACGGTTGTCTCTGAAAGAAATCTCGCCGGCCGGTGCGTCTGCGAGTATTTAAGAACGTGCTCACAAAACTGCCTGGACGCTAATTTCTAGCGGTTCAAAGTCTCTAGGAGCTAGGGATTTCGCTGGCCGATGCCGTCTGCGAAAAATCCAAGAGTCCTCTCTCTCCACTCAAAAACTCTCCTCATCTCCATCCTCTGTTTCCTCCCCCAAACCGATATTTCCCCCCTCCAATCGGCCAAGTCCCCGCGTTCTCATTGGA
Source organism: Maratus speciosus (assembly GCA_963932465.1). Classification (NCBI taxonomy): domain Eukaryota; kingdom Metazoa; phylum Arthropoda; class Arachnida; order Araneae; family Salticidae; genus Maratus; species Maratus speciosus. The sequence continues at coordinate 96,928,482 of OZ010799.1, forward strand.
GCCTCTTTGTTCTCAGCTGGCACCCTGTTGCCATTCCGAGTCTGGGAGATGCTGAAACTCTCTGCGCGGAGAGGTCGGCTGAAGGAGCAACCGATCCATAAGGGACAGGTCGTGACGAAAGGCTAACACCACGAGACATTGGAATTAGAATATCTCGAGAGATTTTCCTATTGCCCATTAAAGATGAATGGTTTCTAGCCCGTGGGAACGCAGTCCGCTTGTGAAGTCTTGGTACAGGCATAGCTCTGTTAATTAATTATTTAATTACGCCAAGACTTTACACCCGCGTTGCGCGGCGACAGTAGTCGGAGCGCCAGCTGCTCCTTCTAGTAACTATCCTTTTTTACTTGAGCAAGCTAGCTGGAATGTTTAAAATGTGTTGTGTTGTAATGTTTTTAACACGTGTTGTATAACGTCGATTTTTATGAATTTTATATGCATTTTATTTCATTCCAAAACTTTATAGTCTTTTTCTCGAAACGATATTTTTTAAATCGGTGGACATGATTACAAAATTCTTAACGGATTTCAATGAAACTCAATGAAATTGGAACAATTAGAATTATCTTACCCTTGAATGAAAGAATTTAACTTCAGGTCAAAATTAATATTTTTTAGGTACGTAGAATAGACAAATTTTAGGCCGAAAAATAGCTTTCTCTTACAAACTTTAATTTGTTTACAATGACCACAAATTAATTTCATTTGTTCAAGAGCAAAATTTTTAATGTATTATTAAAATCAATTGGTTTCGTTTGTCTCAGATAAGCGGGTTCTGTGTTATCCTGCCCACCGCACACCATTTCCGCTGAGAGGTGCCCCCCGAAGCCGGGCCATAACTTCAACGCCAGCAAATTTGATTATTTTTGCACACAAAAATTGGAGAATAAAGTTTAAAACTGAAATATTCGAACTAGCCCAGTGGTAGGGGAGCAAAAAAGGGCCGAATTCGGAATTAATTAGGGGAAAGCTGGAAATTGTTTTAATCCTTTCTGTTTAGGTCTAGAATGAATGTGCTAAGTTTTCCCCCTCGTACTAGGTGAGCGTTAGGAAATATGTATAGAATTATAGTCAAAAAACACGTTTTTTTGCATACCATAACAATATCTCAAAACAACTAACTCTGTCAAAAACATTGTCAATACAAATGTTGTAGAGCTTAAAATTCTGAGTAAAATGAGTACCTACATTCAATACTTATGTTGAATATTAAGGTCACAATTCTACTTCAAAGTTTTAGACCCATCATCAGGGGATGACCTCAGAATTAATTAGGAGAAAACTGGAAATTGTTTTAATCCCTTCAGTTTTGGTCTAAAATGAACGTATTATGTTTTCTTCCTCGTACTTGGGTGAATGTTAGAAAATGTGTACATATTTATTTTCGAAAAACACGGTTTTTTTTAGTTTCCTTAACAATATCTGAAAACAGCTCACTCTATAACAAAACATTGTCAATACAAATGTTACAGAGCTTAAAATTCTGAATAAAATGAGTACCATCATTAATATTTTTGATCAACATTAAGGTCGCAATTCTATTTCAAAATTTTGCCTTAATCGATAATCAATAGCTTGAAGCCAGGAGAGACCAAGTTAACTTAACAATATCTGAAAACAGCTAACTCAATCAAAAACGTTGTTAGTACAAAAGTTATAGAGCCTAAAATTCTGAGTAAAATGAGTACCTACACTTAATATTTTTGTTCAATATTAAGGCCGTAATTTGAGATATTGTTAAGTTAACTTGGTCTCTGCTGGCTTCAAGCTCTTGATTTGAAAAATTTTGAAATATAATTGCGACCTTAATGATGAACAAAAATATTTATGATGGTACTCATTTTATTCAGAATTTTAAGCTCTACAACATTTGCATTGACAATGTTTTTTATAGAGTTAGCTGTTTTGAGATATTGTTAAGTAAACTTAAAAAAAGTGTTTTTCGAAAATAAATATGTACACATTTTCTAACATTCACCCAAGTACGAGGAAGAGAACATAGTACGTTCATTTTAGATTTAAACTGAAGGGATTAAAACAATATCCAGTTTTCTCGTAATTAATTCTGATGTCATCCCCCTGATGATGGGTCTAAAAGTTTAAAGTAGAATTGTGACTTTAATATTCAACATAAGTATTGAGTGTAGGTACTCATTTTACTCAGAAATTTAAGCTCTACAGCATTTGTATTGACAATGTTTTCGACAGAGTTAGCTGTTTTGAGATATTGTTATGGTATGCAAAAAAAAAAGTGTTTTTTTACTATAATTCTATACATATTTTCTAACGCTCACCTAGTACGAGGGGGAAAACATAGCATATTCATTCTAGACCTAAACAGAAGGGATTAAAACAATTTCCAGCTTTCCCCTAATTAATTCCGAATTCAACCCCCTAACCACTGGGCTAAACGTACTAATTGTTATTTTTATCTATCATATTCCTTCGGAGGGAAAAAAAATGTCAAAAACGACCTCCTATCGCAAGTTTTGACCTAAGGCTCCTGTCCCTGTCAGGCGAAGACATTCGCGAGCTAATGTTAAGCCTATGGGGAGGTTATTTTCTAATACCTCGTTTGGATTTCGATATTTTTAAGTAATGTCTTTTGCATTGGATTGCTGAGGTCCATTTCTACATCGCCTTTTTTTTTTTTTTTTTTTTTTTTTTACTTTTTCGAATTTGGTTGTAGATATTTTTTATAATGACACTTTTCATTTTTTAAACAATTTTGAAAGTAAAAGTAACTTTATAAAAAATATCTGAAACCAAAATCGTAAAAGTAAAAAAGGGCGATGTAGAGATGGAACTCAACTATCAAATGAAAAAAAAAAAAAAAAAAAAAAAAAAAAAAAAAAAAAAACATTAAAAATGTTGAAATACAAACGGGATATTAGCAAATAATCTCCCCATAGGTTTAGAATTAGCTTGCGAATTTCTTCGCCTGACGGGACAGGAACCTTAAGGTAACCTCATGGAGCTATGAATAGAAATTTATCTTCATACCTCTTTGGGTAACCCCTTAATTCATATCACGCGAAAGTAAGAATAACTCCCATTGTTGCACTTTCTACGAATACTCCTTGTAAATGGAGTCCTACAATAAAACAAATGAATACTCCGCTTCCGAACGTGGTTTTATGTATCAACCGCTTTGGCATGCTTCCAGTTTGGAGTCAGGCACATTAGGGGGTCATATATGATATATATATATATATATATAACGTTATCACTTTAGGGTGAGAGGGGTGTCTAACAATTGATATTGTAAGATATCTCTTGGGGTCGGAGGAGCTTGTCTTTTGATATCGTTAACATTTTTGATCCAACTAACATTTTCTGTTTTTGGTATTTCTTTCCCTTTTTTTCACATCAATATAATCTATTACCGGTTTTTTTTTCAGTATATAACCTATTTTTGTGAAAATACAAAGATATTAATAAAATCATTAAATGATTATAAAATCATCTCATTTTAACATATGGAATATCCCAACGTTCGCCATTCCTATTCTTCTGTCAGTATATAATTCATTGTTACAGATAACCGGTTGGAAATTATACTTATTTTGTTTACTAGTAAAACCTAAGAAGTTGGGTAAAACATGGGCAAGAACATCGTCCCCTGTTTTGGTTATAAGAAGTTATTGCTTACAACCGTGCAAGGGCAAGTGCAAGAAGACAATATCACTGTTGAATGCATAAGAAAAAGCTATTATTAAATACGTTTAAATAGTAAGTATTTTTTAGTGTTATTTGATATAAATTATTTCAAACATATTAGGGATATGTTATTAACCACTTTTCTTCATTTAAACAACAACAACAACAAAAAATGAGTATAATAAATGTGTAACCATACCTGCATAGTGTATACCATTGCAAACGTATATATATATAAAAAAACCAAGAAAAAAATCTAAAAATTAAAAGAACGTTTAGACATTGAAAACGGTATCATTGAGGGGAGAGAGAGTTCATAGAATGGCAACGTAGAACATTGTAAGGGGGAGAGGGGTCAAAAATCGGCAGAAAGTTGATAAGATTATATATGTATGTACAGCCCCTTAATAGCAAAATTCCGATAGATTTTCATTCCTCTTACTTATAAAATCTCATCTTCATTATTTATTTTATTAAATTAAATAAAAATTAGGCAACTGATATTTTGTCAATTTTTTTTCTTTGTACAGTAGGGTGGAGCGAAAAAAAAAAAAAACGGGTAGGTGCCAAAAGTTGCCTTTATATTAGTACATCAACTACGTGTAATTTTACAGCAGAAAAAAAAATGGCTTGAGTCTGCGCTTTTGGCCCAAAAGTCGAAATTTTGGGTAAAATTTAACATTTTTTCAAAAAAATTAAAAATTCCTTTAGAGATGGTTATTATTTAAATGTGTTATTTAAATCTTTATTATTAATGACTTAACATATTTAAACGATAAAACGATATTTTTATTCTGTATAACTGGAGCAAAACTGACAACTTTTAGTAAAAAAAGGCGTTGCCACTCTGTTGGGTCACACAACTAATTGTTGTTTGGAATATAGCTCTTACCTAGTTGCTTTCAAAACTAGGATGTGCAACGTGGGGGTGGCTGCATTTCATGTCACAACAGTGCATAGCTCGACCACCCTACCATCTGAGAACAATGTTTTATTTATACATTGAATTGCGATTTTTTTATCAAAGACTGGCATAAGTTTTCTATGTATCAACCTAGCCCATCACTTCTATGTAGCCACAGGCGTTGGATGTTGTGCTGTGACACTCCTTCACGTATATTTCTACTGCTTGTATATGATAAGGCAAGCAGAGTAATGCAGTGGAATTAATGGAATCTATTCAGCCGTCTATTATCTTTACCAAAATTGCATTCAGTTAATGCCTAGTGATTAGGAGTTCTGTTATTACAACATTCTACAACATTTAGGTATTTCATCTTTGAATATGCCATCATTTACTCTACCTCTTGCATTTTTTCTATGTTGAGAAGTTTGCTCTTTAATTTTATGGCAATAGTCAGAGAGCATTGCAATACGAATTTTCTCTCGATGTGCAAAGCAACCATTGTCCTAAATATTTTTTTTAGTATTTGTTTTATGCCGTTTTTAGTAGCTGTGTAATTTCCCGTAAGTTTTTATATCTATTTTTTAGATGTGAATTACATTTGTAAAACCATCCTGCGGCATAAATTTGGATTACATACTTTGTGAGTGAACCTGCAGAGTTTGACGGTCAATCAGCGCTTATATAAAGGCGAAAGTTTTTATTCGCCTTCGTTAGCCATCTTGCGTAGGACAAGTTTCTGGAGTTCCTATTCGCTAGTTCTTCTGAGCAATATCTTGATGAAATAACTTTGCATGTATTTCTGGTCTGAGCTGAGTATCCTTTTCTCGATTTCATAAAATAATGTTTCAAAATTACTCTCTATGGCTTCAAAAATTGAAATAAGAAGGGAATGGCATATGGAGAAAGATTTTCCTATTGGTCCGGCGAATCCCTGTGGGTTAGAATCTAATTTTTGCGAACGATCTTGTCTAATAAATGATACAGAGGAAATTCACTGAACTTGAAGGAGGTATATGATCCAATGTAATGGTTCATTCTAAACATGTCCCACGCAGAATGGATGGCAACGACGAACAAAATTCTCCGCCTTTAAATGAGCTCTCACTGCCCATCACAGTTTCTACGTTCAGTCAAAAAATACTATGTAATCCAAATTTAGCCCCTGGATGGTTTACCATCAAATGTAATCCACATGTAAAAAAGGGATCTATAAATTCATGGGAAATTACTCGGCTACTAAACAACAGACAAAACGGAATAAAACAAATAGTAAAGTTATTTTGGACAATGATTGCTTTGCATACATAGAGGAAATCCTGATTTCAATGCTCTCTGACAATGCTCGCCGTCACATTAAACAGCTAGCTGCTCAGCACATAATAGTTGAAAGATGAGAGTAAATGATGGTATACGCAAATCTGAAATATCAAAAATCCACTTTGAAGCTGATACTTCTATATATCTAATTGATTGGAAAATTGTTGTGGTAACAGAACCCCTAATAAATGCATTTATCGGGTGCAATTTTGGTGAAGATAATAGACGGCTGAATAGATTACATGAATATAATCCCAACTGCATTACATTGCTTGCCTTCCCTTACACAAGCAGTAGAAAAATACGTGAAGGAGATCACAGCAGCAGCATCCAAAGTCTGTGGATACAAAGAAGAGATGGACTAAGTTGATACATAGAAAACTTATGCCAATCTTTGATAAAAAATCACAATTCAAAGTATAAATAAAACATTGTGTTCGGATGGTAGCGTGTTTAAGCTAGATGTCCTGAGTAATTTTGAAAGAAACTAGGTAAGAGCTGTATTCTAAACAACAATTCATAAAATGACACAAGAGGGTGGCAACGCCCTTTTTTACCGAAAGTTGTCAGTTTTGCTTCAGTTACACAGAATAAAGATATTGTTTTATCGTTTAAATATGTTAAGTCATTAACAATAAAGGCTTAAATAATACTTTTAAATAATAACATCTCTATAAGATTTTTTTATTTTTTTTGAAAAAATATCAAATTTTACCCAAAATTTCGACTTTTGGATCAAAAGCGCAGACTCAAGCCATTTTTTTTTTTCAGCAGTAAAATTTCACGCAGTTGATGTACGAGTATAAAGGCAATTTTTGGCATCTATCCGTTTTTGATAAAATATATATATATATATATATATTTTTTTTTTTTTCGCTCCACCCTTCTGTACAGGAATATAAAATTTTTGGTTAAGAGATTTAAAAAGATTTGATGCCGAAATTGTTTAATAAAAAACGAAGCCTCATTTTTGAGGAAATAGAGGCTTTTAAAACAAGTTGACGAAATAGTTGTCGATGACAAATTAAACTATTCAGGCATAAAAATTCTGATTTTTAAAAAACCCAGTACTTGTGCATTTCTATGAAAATTCTGACGTACTTATCGAATTATTAAATTTGAACTTTTTTGGTTATTTTTTAATTACTCGGTATCTCTTTCTGGCAATTATTAATGTTAAAATTTAAAAATAAATGTTATTTTGAAAGACTTTAAAACCTCTTGACTGCCCAGCAAATAGGTCAAAATTACAATGTTGTTTTCCCTGTATTTTATTAAAAATGCTAAAAAAAGATGTTTCTTTCCAATGTTATATAAAAAACTTAATTACGTATCTGAATGTAATCCTTGAATCCTTAATCATTACTCAGTCTTTAAACTCCGTTATATCTGTAGAACTATATTAATTTAACCCTTTATGTACTGAATTAAGATTTTATGAAAATTTTATTTTCTAAAGCATTTTTCGAGAATTTTACGAACTGTATTAGAAGATTTACATAATCATTTAATAAATTTTAGAAGGATTTTAGAAGGATTGAAAGATTTAGAAGGATGAATTAAATTTGAATTTATAGGGATTCTGTGCATTATTTATAACACCACTCAAATCTTTTATTTTAAATATTTTTCTTAGTATTTTGTAGAATTAGAAAATGTAAAAATATAATGTTCTTATAATAGAAATAGTGAAATATTTCATAATTGAAAAATCCCCCCCCCCCCCCCCAACGCCAAGAAAGCTGAAAAGATGCAAAGGCGAAATAAATCATTCTTTTAAAAATATTTTCGTTTTGTGTAACCAATAATGCTTTTGGAACAAGATAAAGTAATGCATCTATAACTCATTTTAAACTGTATTACTACTAATCGATGTATTAAATGAATTTTATAACATGTTATTTTAATGGTACGTATAAGTACCGTCAATAGATAAAAGGTTAAATAATGCTTCTATGGCAACGAATCCTACAGCTTAGTGGACGTACAGGTTGTCTATAATTAAACGACCCTACTTTAAAGTTGTCTACAGACGAAACCATTGTTCATCAAGTTGTGAAATTTTAAGAAAGCCATGATCGGGAATTTGCTTAAGGGGAAAAATAGTTCAAAATTTCGCCACCTGAGGGCGTTCTTTAAATGAATTAAACATTTAGCATACATTTACGATAGTTTAAAAATTTTATTCATTAACTTTACCTGATCTTAAAGAGAGCATTTCACGATAGGTTCTTAGCATTTCCTAGAACACTCTGCCATCAATTGTGGAACATACTATCTTGTGAATGATGACCGTCATATGGAACATGTCTGGCTGTAATAAAAATTTAAACTATCGTAAATGCATGCTAAATGTGTAAAACGTTACAAAACGTCCTCTGGTGGCGAAATTTTGAAATATTTTTTTTTCGTTCAAACAAATTACCATACCTTTATTATGTTATAAACAAAATTTTACAACAGTCTGAACAATAGTTTCGTCTGTATAGACAACTTTAAAATAGGGTCGTTTAATTATGGACACACTGTATAGATCACTTAATGGCGCCGAGGAGGTAAATGAGACCATAAAAATGAGAATACTTTTGGCGCCACACCTGGATCATTTTCTGCATCGCAATTTCGCAATATACAGCTGAGAATCACTCTTACCTATACTATAAATTAATTATGTACACAAAAAAGCAAAGAAAAAACAAACTCTAATCTGTACTGTTGCTAATAAACGAAAAAAATTACGCAAACGAATAAAAAGAATAGGTAATAACGATTTAATTAAAAACAGTAGGAGCGACGCTAACGGCTTGTTTCCATTAAATTTTATCTGAAAAAGAAGGCTTATTAAGAAGGCTTGTTTATGTACCTATAAAATTTTTCTTTAATTAAAGAATATAGCTTTAAAATACTGCAACGAAAAATAAAATTTATGATATAAAATATGACAGCTATAATGATTAACAGTGTAGCTTTATTTTATATATACCGTTGAAGATTTAAAAAATATTTCCCTCATTTGTTTGTATTCATTCTCTAAAGATACCCTGTGAATAGATAACTTTGTTTTATTTTATACACTATATAGCCACAAATCACCGGACACTTTCAATTTTAGACATTTTATCGAATATATGAAAATATACTTCCCGGATTCTTCTGGAACTACAGAATTATAAAGAATATGTTTGACTTTATATTTATCAAGGTCGATTTCATAAGGTGGAAGATTAGGGAGCCAACAAAAAATCAAAGAAAAATAATAATATATGCGACCAACCTGTAAATTAAAATACACGAAATGATCTATCGCTGCAGAATACAAATATGTGGATACTGTACAATATGTTTACTGATTTGTGTAAGAATAGCACGTATGTTCATGGTGATATAGCGATGTTTTTAAAAAGGTAAAAAAAATGCTAGTATGTTTTTAACTTCTGTCATGCAGGATTTCTAACCAAATTTAACGCCAGTTACAGAAAAATTTGCAAAATGTAGGAGAAACAATATAGTGCAATTGAAATATAAATATATTAAGTATTTTATGAAATGTGAGCAGTTGTGTGAAATAATTGTTATCTGTGCATACGCGAACAATAACAAAGATTTTTTTACATAATTTAATAGTCAACTCTATAGAGCAACTGATAAAAATTCTCTAAAAGCATCTGAATGATAAGGGATTTCTCGCAAATTTTCAATTTTAATTTAATTTTTCTTTTAATTTTCATATTTTACTGACGCTTTAGTTCTTCTTGGATAATCACCAGAAGGAGCCTATTCAATGATAAAAAGAAAAATCAATATTGAAGCATTTGTTCAAAATCTGCTCGTTGATAATTACTAAAATACTAACTTTTTCAGGAAGTCAGTTAATAAAAAACGACAATTTGGGGAAAAACCCCTATCATTCAGCTGCTTTTAGAGAGCAACTAAAATCATCTCACTTTATCGCCGATATATTTCTAAATTTTCACGATATTTGACTGGATTTGTCAGACGAGTTGCTCCATAGAATTGACTATTAAATTACATAAAAAAGAATCTTTGTTATCGCTCGCGCATGCGCAGATTAAAATTATTTCATACAACTCCTCATAGTTCATAAAATATTTAATATATTTATATTCCAATTACATTATATTGTTTCTACTACATTTTGCAAATTTTCTGAAACTGGCGTTACATTTGGTTGAAAATCCTGCGTGATAACATAAAAAACATGAAAACTTTTTTTGAACTTTATACAGAATTGCTATATATCCATGAATATACGTGCTATTCTTACACGAATCAGTAAACATGTTCAACAATATCCATATACTTGTATTCTGCAGCGGAAGATTTTAATTTACAGGGCCCAAATATTATTATTTTTCTTTGATTTTTTATTGGCCCCCTAATTGTCCTCCTTATCAAAGCAACGTTGATAAATATGAAATCAAACATATTCTTTATAACCCTGAAGTTCCAGAAGAATCCGACAAGTATATTTTTGAGTATTCGACGAAATGTTTAAAATTGGAAATGTCCGGTGATTAATGGCTATAGTATAGTGTACACTTTTATGGAAAGTTTTTCTATACTCACACAGCCTCCTATGAGAGATGCTAATACGTATGTGGGAAAAGTGAAAAGTTTTGTGCATTACAAGAAAAAAGAGCAGCGAGAGATTTTTAAATTTTGTTTGATTATAGTTTTATGACACATTGTATCAAATTTTATGAAAATAACGTTATTTCTTTCATCTTTTGTCATCGTGCAAGGCAAGGCACCCCCATGTTGTGCAACGGTTTCACAACCACTTCCGTCTGTTGTGAATGAATAGAGAAATTAGGCTACTAGCATATTCATATCTTTCTTATTCGCCATATCAGGCTACATCGTACATTCATAATTTCTCTCCATTTGTAAATTCACATTTTATAAAAATAACGTTATTCTTTCCAAGTTTTACTCATAATTCAAGGCGATACACCTCCTTATCGTGTTACAAACACAAGTATATTTTTCGGTTGTGAATGAATACAGAAGTCAACTAATCCTTTTATTAGTCAGATTTGGCCACTTCGGAAATTCGCATTTTATGAAAATAATGTTATTTCTTCATGACTCAAGGGAACCTCAGTATCTTAGCACCTCAGTATCACACTACAACTGCGCAAGCACTTTCGTCGGTTATGAATAATTAAAGAAGTTATGCTAAAAGCACATCTCTATCCAACTTATTCATCAGATCTGGCCCCCATCGGGCTTTCATATTTTTAGGCTATTAAAAGTATGTTCGTAATATATCATTTCGTAGATTCACTTCACCTCGGATGATAGAGGAAGTGACAAATGCGTAACTGTTCGTTTGAAAGAAGGGTGATTCGTGTTAGTTCTGGGGTTCTAAACATTAGATCTAGGAATTGACTAGAATTCAGGCTGGACGAGAAGAATTGTTGATCGGCAATGTTGCCAAGATAGCACGTCGTTTTTGTTTTTCAAAATGTATACCAGAACTTTCCAAGAGTATCGTTCGATTTACATAATGACAGGCATTCCGTGATTAATGGAAGGATTACTACGGAAATTTTTTATAGGTTATTTTGAATAAAAAAACCACCCTAAATTGAGGACGAGTATACTCGTTAGGTTACTCTCAGAGCATTGTTAGTAAAAGACAACATCACACTTCAAATTAATTGGATTGTATCTTTTAAAAATATTTTTGTAATAGTAAATACTTTTTTATAAAGATATTTGAACATGGTTATGTGGCCTTATAATTCGCTTTTAACTTATCAATAGATTTAATTTACCTAGAGCAATGGTTCCCAACCTTTATTCCTCACGCCCCCCCAAAGCAGCAATAAAATCCCGATACCCCCCCCCCCCCCCCGCCCTCAATCTGTAAATTATGTCTCTTATTATTTAAAAAGTGAACTTGATTCACACGGTGGAAGCGTAATAGAGCTTTAACTATTCATTTCACATTTTTTTTACTTATGAAAGAGGTGAATATCCTGTAGCAAATGCGTTTTTAACGTAAATCTATAAATAATCTATAAATGTCTTTGTGAGAAAAAACAGTTTTGTTTTAATTTTCCAATTTTCCTCAATGTATTAAAGAAAAAGTTATTTTTATCAACACAAAATATTTTGAAGAGAGGTTTGCGTTTAGCATTATAATTGCATTATAATTTAGCATTCACATATTTTATAATTCATTTTTTTAACGTATTATGCGTTGGTGCGAAAGCTTTTGACATACGGATAACACAAGACACAGGAAGCATTTTAGTGTTCTCATCATTATCAATTTTGTAGCACTTATTCCCCACCAGAACACATTTTCTCTGTTTTCCCTTTCCCGATATGGTTAATTTCTGCACGTTGAGGAAGCAGAGAGGACTATCCATAATTTTGTGAAAAATTATTTTGAAGTATCAAAGCATTGTTTGCTATGACATCTATTCGCTAAATACAGTGTCTGATTTATGGCAGGGCGAAGGTTTTTGAATTAATGTCTAAGATCTGCTGTATAGTCTTAACATCTAATGGAATTCTACATTTCATTCTACAATGTTCATATTGTATTTTTATAACATCGCATATTTTTACTGAAACATCCATATGTAATTACTTAATTATAGTGAATATTTCCTTTTATCACTTTAAATAATATATTGTATTTTTAATTCTTATTTAATCCTGTTCCCGTTTTCGTCAGATTCTTTGGAGGTTGGTGAGCGTATCTTGTAGGTGTCCGAGCCCCTTAGTGTTTTGAATAATTGTAGATTGGTATTGTGGAAAAGTTATTAATAGTTGTTGCATTCTTTATCATTCCATATACATAGAATTGCATAGGAAGATATAATCAGTACCGCACAATTTATTATAAAACGTCCACTCATTTAAATATCTTGTTTGTGAAATATTTACTTAAAAGTAAATTAATGATTATCAAATTTAATTTTTTAATGGATATTTTAAAATAATTGTTAAAGTCAATAGTGGTTAACTTAGTAAGTACTTTTTTCAATATTTTTTTACTCAATTCCCCTGTAAGCATAAGTGCAAGGGGTCCCCCGTAAGCATCTGTGCCCGGGGCTCCCAAATTTGTAAATCGGTCCCTGGTAAATAATCAAATTTTAATAAAAAGGAAAACTTGGACTTACGCTGTCAAATTTAATAATTAAAAACTCTTATGATACTCATCAGCATACACATAAATGAAAACTATATTAAAAACACATTAAAAATTAATCCCAACGTTTCATGCTCTTTCTAATGAGCCATCATCAGGGGTTCTTGACCTCCACGAAGCAAAGTTACAAACAGCACAGTTACATTCAGTTTGGTGTTGTGAATGTGACTGTGCTGTTTGTAACTTTGCTTCGTGGAGATCAAGAAACCTCTCCCCTGATAATGGCTCATTAGAAAGAGCATGAAACGTTGGGATTAATTTTTAATGTGTTTTAATATAGTTTTTATTTATCTGTACGCTGAGGAGTATCATAAGAGTGTTTAATTATCAATTTTAATAATTTTGAAAGTATTCAACTGATATAACCAGTTTAATAGATTGTCCAAATTATCTTATATGTCAAGCTGCCAGTACAAAAGAGATTCAAGTGACTTAGTGGCTCTGGCTCTTCCAACTTAATTACCATATGCTGCCTGAAGAAGTCTTGTTTCCTCTGGCCACTTTAAAAACTGGCTTAAAAGCGTTTGACAAACATTTGTTCAAATTTTCGAAAGCATTTTTCTCGAAATCACAGCTGGTAATGTTGGCCCATTCTGGTTCGCAACGCCTCACTTGTCCTCCATGAATATATAAAATTTTAAAATGTATATTAACCTCTTCAGTTCCGAAACTAAAATAATAATACAAATGCTTATTCATTGGTTTTTTTCAAATAAAATGACATCGTAAATGACAGAAAAAGTAGCTTTTCTGAAATGGATCCTTTAGGCGCTTAGTAATTTAAGTTCAAATATATGGATCTAAAACTACAAAACCCCTTAAAAACATCAATTTAATAACCATTAACCTAAATCAACGCAATCTAAAATTTAAGAGTTTTAAACAAGTAAATAATCTACAAATCCTCAAAATTTTTTATCGAAAAAGATTTAACTTAAATATGAAATTTTCTCACTTTCTTGGTCATACTGTCTTTTGGGCACTTTTAGGCATTTTGCAAGCTCAGATGAAAATAACATTTATTTTATGTGGGAATCAGCTTAGATGCTGCCATTTATTCGTTTGCTTTGAACGCAAAAAATATTCAGCTATTAAGAAGTGATGTGAAAATGTAAAAAATCGACCATTTTAGTTTTTATAAGGAAAAGAACAGAGTTCCCGGTATGGGGACCCAGGGAACGAAGAGGTTAATATATTTTTAGGTTAAATATGTTCAAAACAGTCAGATTTATATATTCTTTTAAGTAGTTTTACAAGTAAAAGATTCTTCATGTGACATATAGCTAAGCGAATGGAATTAGACAGCTCATTTAAAAAATAAATGAAAGTGCTTCGAAATGTTATAAAATGCAATATTAACCAGAAAAATTATAAAGGTTTTTAATACTACAAAACATATGTGATAAAACATTATTCGTATAATTATTCTGGCGCGTCAAAAAGAAAAAAGAAAAGAAAAGAAAATGGGAGAAGGGAGTACAAAAAATAAAACCGTTGGGTTCAAAACAGAGGTGAACATGACAGTGAAACGGGCCGCGAGAAAACAAATTTGGAAAAAGCTGTTCTAAAGTCAAAGGTAAGTGATTCCGCACAAAGAACTGTCGTTTAATTCATCCAACCATACCAGATATTCCATAAAGAAAAAGAAAGGGGATTTGTACTGATCTCTGTTTCAATTAAATAACTTTTCTTGTGCGGGACAAGCGGATTTGGTTTCAAGCGGAGATAGATAAGTTCTTAATTGGTAGGGATCCTTTTTGTATAAAGGGATTTCGATTCTTATTTAACACGATTTATCTACGTTTAGGATGAATAAATAGGGTTTTATTTTAAAAGGATTATCTTAGTAAGTTGGCCGAGCGTTGGTCCGCTGAACTAAAGGCCCAGGTTCGAAACTTGGCCTGGGTAGTTTTCACTCTGTTTGTTTTACGCCTCATTAACAATGTGAATAAAAATTCACATGATTTAAACACATAAATATAAATATTTATAACAAAAACTAAATTTGAAAAATCAAAAAAATCCGACTGCGTAAAAAGGGAACTAATTAATTATTTATTATCAATGTGAAACTATTTTTTATATTACTTACCTTTTTTTTATTATTATTTACTTGTATTGATGACTTTTAAGTTGTGTTTAATTGTTAGTTTCTATCTATAAACACTGTTTTGATGGGGCCTAAATGAAGGTTAAAGTTGCAGTAAAGCTAGAGACCTTACTTACACAACTTCCAGGTTGAGTAACATTTAAACGGAGCTTCTGACAGTAAAATAGTCAATGAAACATCGTCTTCATTTTGAAAGACATATCCAATGATATGCCAGTCAACAGGGTGCGTAAAATTTGTTTTTTCACCTCTAATACCATTTTGTATTTTACGGCCGCCATTTTGAATTTATAAAAACTAAACTTAGCCTATAACTATCGGACGGTTAAGACGAATCGATAGAGACCTCGGGCCCATATCCCTCGTGTTGATAATTGGCCGTCATAACACAACCAACCAACCAACCGATAGAGATCTTATTCATTAAAATCCATCCAGCTGTTGGGATGTTTCGAGGGTATAAAGAAATCCACATACCCAGATACGCGTGAAACACATAACCCTTCATGGCAGTCGGGTAAAAACAACTCCAGAATCACAAAGTTTACCCTCCTTTTTTTTCTAAAACAGTAAGGCTTTGTATTGAAATTATAATCGAAATTGACGTTTTAAAGGCAAACAGAATATCTTAATGATGTGTAAATTGAAATTCAACAAAGGGTTGTATTAAATTTCAAATTCTTCCCCGTGTAAAAAGATAACTAATGTTTATTTTCTCTATGCAAATTTATTGACGATGCGCCAGAAAACAAGCAAAAATAAATTCTTCAGTCAATAATGCTGTTAATAAAAATTCACTCCAAAAAGAACAGTAAAAAATAACCATACAATTAAAAAATGTTGATGCGACGCTAACGACTTGCTTTCATTAAAATTTATTTCAAGAAGAAGGCTCGTTAAGAAAGTTTGTGTACACTCATAAAATTTCATTTTAATTAAACATTCTGAGGAATTTTTATGTACAGAAGAGAGAAAAAGTTGCCGTTTAATAAAAACTATCAGCGTTGACTATGTAACAAAATAAATTAATAAAGGTTTTTTGAAATTTTGAAAAATATTTTTTTATAATTTTAAAGATATATTTTGTAACAATCATCTTTTAAGAAAAGACACAATAAGCAAAATAGTTTTACATAAAACAGTTTTAAAAATTTCAGCATAACTATATGACAATAAACTTAACAACATTTTTTTATACTGTAAACTTTACTTAACTTCGTACACTTGTATTAATATTTTGTAAGTATATGTATACAGGATGTTCGAAAAAGACTAAAACCGTTTTAGTTTTTTACCTGACTGCCAAGAAGAGTTATGTGTTTCACGCGTATCTGGGTATGTGGATTTCTTTATACCCTCGAAACATCCCAACGGCTGGATGGATTTTGATGAATGAGGTTTCTATCGATTCGTCTTAACCGACCGATGGTTATAGGCAAGGTTTTGTTGTTATAACTTCAAAATGGCGGCAAAATACAAAAGGGCGGTAGAAAAAAAAATTTACGCACCCTATTGAGTGGCATATCATTGGATAGGTCTTTCAAAATGAAGAAGATGTTTTATTGACTATTTTACAGTCAGAAGCTCCGTTTAAATATTACACAGCCTGGAAGTTGTGTAGGTAGGATCTTTAGCTTTACTGCAACTCTAACCTTCATAGACATCGATAGGCCTCATCAAAACTGTGTTTATAGATAGGAACTAACAATTAAACACAACTTAAAAGTCATCAATATATGTAAATAGAAAAAATAGGCAAGTAATATAAAAAATAGTTTCACATTGATGAGAAATAATTAATTAGTTCGCTTTTTACGCAGTGGAGTTTTTTGATTTTTTAAATTTATTTTTTATTACCTGTTCTAAATATGTAGGCAATGTAAATTGCAAAATTTTCAAAAATGGTTGAATTTAAGATTATGTTGATGAAATAATTCTTCTATTAATTTTCAAAAAGTTATAGTTTTCGAATTTATATACGTTCCCTGAGTACCGTAAGTTACATTTAGAAAACTTTTCTTCATGCTTTGACAAGCAAAACATTTTTACACTCATGAGAAAAATGACATATATAACGATACAGCATCATTCCACTTACTAAAACTGCGGTTCAAGGTACTCAAGAATTTAGAAAATAGGAATAAACATCCAAGTAAAATAAAAATAAAAATCACTTCTTCTTCGACCAAAATTCACCGAGTTATGGTACATTATTTCTTATTGCTAAAAAGGTGTTAGGTTAAAACTTTAAAAACAGTAAGATAATTTTATTTGACTGTTGACATGTTTCAACTCATCCAGAGCAGACGGATCAAAGAATTACTATATTGGAATGACTAGCAGGAAATTTAAATACAGAAAAAAGGAGCCTGTAGCTGATATTAAATATAATAGAAAAACCATAGTTAGGGCTGTGCAAAGCGGGGGGCGAAGGCGGCGGTCGCCTCGGGCACGGAAATTGCGGGGGCGCCAAATGTATACTACAAACCTTTTATTTCTTCTTTTTTCTTTGTAAAAAAAATTATATATTTTCATATTGGTAATTTTTTTCCCAATAAAGTAAGATAATTTTTCGTTCCAAAGTTATCGCATTGTTCCTGAGTTTTGTGCTTCCCAAATATAAATTTATTAATAAGGACTTCTTTCTTTTCAGAACTTGTTTTATGTCTTTGTCTTAGTCTCTGTGGTTAACCCTCTCTTTTCTGAGTCTGTAATTTTCTTTCTCTGATTGTGACAAAAATATATACTCTCAAAATAGCATGTGGTTTCCTTCTGAGAATACAAAAGGGTTGAAATCTTTTATACTGTACTATTGGATACATTTTTGCTACATCCATTTCCCATGTCAAAATATAAGTGCAATTTTCTCTTACGTTATTTAGTTATTTGGACTTTCTCAATTAAAATGAAACATGAAGTTCCAAAATAAAGGCGAAATATGTATTCAATAGAATTTATTTCTGTTTCTTCACTGTTCAATTTTGTGGCACGTGTTACAAAGAAAAAAAGAGGGGGGGGGGGGCGCCAAATTGAAACTTTGCCTTGTGCGCAGTTTCCTCTTCGCACGGGGATGACCATAGTCTTGGCAATATTACAACAAGAAGAAATCATTCATATAAATTTCAACGTAAGTAAAATAATTTTCCCTCCAGCCAATATCATTCATCCATTATAAGAGAAACAATAGAGATTCTAACACGTAAAAATAACATATATAACGATACAGCATCATTCAACTTACCAAAACTGTGGCTCGATGTAATCAAGAGTTTAGAAAATAGAAATAGACATGCAAGTAAAGTAAAAAAAAAAAGTAACGTGCGTTAAATGAAAAACTGAATGATGGCGTTTCAGTTCATTACATCATAGACCCTGCAATTTCAGAATATTTTTAACCATTTGGAAAAATGGTTATTGTCCTCGGTCAGGGTAGGAAATCAATAACATATCTGAAGCGTTTTATTAGTTGAATCCCGCATTTTATTCGTTTTCCGATGGGTCTATACAGTAATCTGTATTTTCCCTTTGCTTTCAACAGAGATGGATACTTCTGTTACCACTATGACAAAAAAGTTATAAAAAACTACAAAAATAATTAATAACTCAGAAATAAATTGAGATACAGCTTTCAAACAAATTGCAATTAAAAATACATTTTTTTTTTCTCTATACGACGGTGTAAAAAGTAATATTGTGTTATGTTTAGAAGTATAAAAATGAAATTTCATTTAAAATTGGTTGTCAGATTTCTGTTATTAAATTGCTTTTTTTTTATTATCATTTATTTGTTTTGAAAAAGACTCTGGGTGAGTTGAAACATATCAACAGTCTAATAAAATTATTTTACTGTTTTTAATGTTTTAATCTTACACCTTTTTAGCAATTAGAAATGATATATTATTGCAAGGTGTTAAATTGTTATAGAGTTATGATACATTGAATTATGATGGAGTATTTGGTTCGTATTTTTTTTGCTACAGAAGCCATGTTAGTATAGAATTTGTACTTATTTAAAATACACATTGCGCTTATAAGGTTATGTGGCAATACCTCACCGTTAATTTCCTGAGCATAGAGACGACTACAGGTAGATTTTAAAAATTTTCAGAGACAGTGAAAGTAATACAAAGAGTCATTTACTATTTTTGATAATATTTCACAGGATCGGAAAACATGAAATAAATCTAAGGAGGTAAATCCTCTCTGACATTTTCCTTTTCAGTATCTCTTAGCAGGAGCGTTACAATCCATGTGCGTGTGTATCACACTTTTATTTTTAATGTCAAATTTTATGTAATCGAACCATGGTGAGTTGAAAACTCGTAAAATCGTCAAAAACAAAATACGTTGCGTTCAAGTTAATGGGATAGTTTGAATTCGTAGACAAACCATTCACGCTTTTAATCACTATAGCCAACCTATCGAAAATTATGGAGTATTTGGTTCGTATTTTTTTTGCTACAGAAGCCATGTTAGTATAGAATTTGTACTTATTTAAAATACACATTGCGCTTATAAGGTTATGTGGCAATACCTCACCGTTAATTTCCTGAGCATAGAGACGACTACAGGTAGATTTTAAAAATTTTCAGAGACAGTGAAAGTAATCCAAAGAGTCATTTACTATTTTTGATAATATTTCACAGGATCGGAAAACATGAAATAAATCTAAGGAGGTAAATCCTCTCTGACATTTTCCTTTTCAGTATCTCTTAGCAGGAGCGTTACAATCCATGTGCGTGTGTATCACACTTTTATTTTTAATGTCAAATTTTATGTAATCGAACCATGGTGAGTTGAAAACTCGTAAAATCGTCAAAAACAAAATACGTTGCGTTCAAGTTAATGGGATAGTTTGAATTCGTAGACAAACCATTCACGCTTTTAATCACTATAGCCAACCTATCGAAAATTTATTAACGAAACGGGATCAGACAGAAAACGATTAATAAATGATTTATATATCTAATGATATATCTAATGACCGAAAATGATTTAAATTGAATGCGTTATGAGTTTTTTGATTATACCTAAATCTATGAAACTGTTTAATACAAATTTATTTAAAGTTAATGATTGCGTAATATGTGCAAAAGAAAAAGACCGTTATTTATAGACAGATGGAATTGAAATGAATATCAAAGTCATTTAGGATGAATTATAGAGACATGAACCTTTGTTTTAAAATGTATCCCTAACATCAAATAATCTTTGGCCGAATTTTCACCGAAAGTCCTAACTCGACTACTTTTCGTCCTGACGATCTCATTCTCCGGGGTCGGGAGGTAAGACTCCTTGTCCATCCAACAGATAGCCTTTCGAGCATCACATCCTGACGACAAATGAATCAATTTTGAAGCCTTTGCATATTAGTTTTCGATAATTAGATCACTTGGTAATTTTTTACCAAGTACGTTGCAATATCAAATGATCTTTTGCCTATTAGCTAATGATATCGAAGAGAAGAATTTGCATGATTCAAAAATTGTTTTTAAAACGTAAAAAAGTTCGTTTTAATTCAAAAAATAAATATTGTTAATTTGGAATATTTTCCACTGAAAGATGCAGAAATATTTTCATATCGAGGATGTAACTAATTGAAATGTAAGAAATTTTGTTTTGTTTAAAGTCAAAGTATTGCTGTTAAATAATTTTGCAATGAAAATTACAATTTAAATTACAATTAATTTTCTATCGTAAAATGCAAATAAAATTACATTTAATTTAAAAATTATATTCTTGCTTATAAATAACTCATACTGTTGATATACAAATATTATTGCATCTTACATAGAATAATTAATAGTAATTTTCATAACAAGATCATTTAACAACAATATTTAAAATTTAAATTAAACAAAATGTCTTACCTTTTAATTAATTACGCCCTCGATATGAAACCATTTTTGGATTTTATAGCGGAAAATATTTCCGCTTAACAATATTTACTATTTGAATTAGAACGAACTTTCATACACTTTAATTAGATAATTTTTGCATCTTACAATGTAAAATATTCCCATTTAACATTGCGTCCTAGTTGTGAAAATTCTGTCATTTAAAGCGTTTCATTATATTTTGGTTATGTATGAAAAAAATATCTTTTTTTTTTTCATTTTTATATTATCTAAATAATTATTTTAATTAAAAAAAATTCTTTTTTTTTTTTTTTTAAAGCCATGAAATTAAATTTATCACTATCTGGGAAAAAAGATGATCAACTTCTTTATACTTCCATTATATTTATTTCATGATTTTATACAAACATTTCATAGATTTCTGTCTGCATGTTTAGAGGCTACGGTATGATAATTTGGCGATGGTAAACCTTTCCCTCTTTCTCGCCAGCAATTTAAAATATCCCCATTGGTTTTCATGCAACAGTTTAGTTGGATTCTCTTTCTCTCTGCATAAGTATCGCCAAATCTGAAAGTATACGAAGTGTATTGGCGAAACCATGCCAAGGATGGTGTAACATCTACATTGATTTGTAATTCAGTTTTGATTCAGACGATTTCTGTACGAACCTGACAAAAAATTTAATATCCATATAAAAACTGTGTTCTAGGGATCACTTCCTGGGAATACACTCTGTTTCCTGCATTAGACAACTTAAAATATAGTTCTGGAGTGTTGTATTACTTCTGTGTGCCTGATTATTGTTACAACGCATTGAATTATCACTAACGAAAAGGTTTTCCTTTCATAAAACGAGTGTACTTTTACGGCCTTATAACGAACAATGAAAAACTCCTTTATATATGTATGTAATTATAACGTATATTCAGCATAAAGTTAATTGAAAAATTAAAAGGCATTTATTAATCTTAATTGTTCTGAAGCATCAATAAAATCTCCCAAAAAGCCAGTCTCTTTTGTTTATTTATTATATTATACTATAAATTTTTACAAATTATTTTAATTTGTTATGCATATTAAACATACTTCTACGGAATATAATTATTTAAAAATCTTTGCAAAGATAAATACAGACAAATTAATCAACATGATAAAAAAAAATATTTTTGTTAAAAAACCTCGACCTCTAATAGATTACAAAATATCTGTTTTCGTTATCGAAGACATGATTTATGAGTTGAAAGGTCTGTTGGGATAATTTGTGCATCTTCTTTGAAATTTATTTTAATTAAAGTATTAGGAGCTTTTTTAAAATTTATGATCCTGAACAACAACAATAACAAATGATAAATAAATAATAAAATAAATAAAAAATAAAAAAAAATATCGATGCTGAAGAAAATCCTAATTAAATGTTCGTGAATGTTTTCTAGAAAAAGTGGCTATATAATTATGCACTGTATCTATAAATCAACGTCAGATGATATAATGTATCATGAACTATATAGTTATAGAGCGACAGAGTTGCTCATTGCTTTCAATCTCAGAAAAAACGTCACGTCATTAGTGATGCACGTACTGTGACCGCTGTTCTGTGACAAAAGTCAGTTATAAGTTCTTTTTTGTATACTCCCCCAATAAATTTAAATGCTGCCGATTTCTTTATCACCTGATTTTTAATATCTAGATATAAAGTGAAGGAATTACTTATTGCTCTGAATCTCAGGATGAACATCGTGTCATTTATGATAAAAATGCTATAACCGTTGTCGTTCTGAGAACGAAAATATGTTATTGGTTCCTTTTTGTATGCATTTAAAATGAATTTAAATAATACCATTTTCTGTATCATCTGATTATTAATATCTAGCTATAAAGGATCATACCTGCTTAGTGCTTTCAATCTCAGGAAGAACGTCGTGTCAATAATAAAAGTACTATAACGGCTGTTGTTCTGTGAACGGTATTCTGTTATTGATTCATTTTTGTGTGCTGGTCACATCAAATAAATTTTTATGCTACCAATTTCTAAATTAATCTGTAGAGTATTAATCTGTCGAGTATTAATCTGAGAAATTAATCTGTCTATCTGTAATTATTTGTAGAGTTTCATTTGAATCGTGATTAGAAAGGATTCCTCATTTCCGTTATTACTTGAATATGTTATATGAAAAAAGGACTGCAATTTATTTATTCTACGCATCGAAAGACTTTATAAGCAAGTATGCATTAGAGATGAGATAGATTCAACCGGAGTCCCTGACCCCGAACCCCACCAGTGGCTGAGAGGTTCTGCTCTCGAAGCTGGTAGACAGGAGGTGCTGGGTTCGAACCCAATCGCGCCCGTCGGCCTAACCGTTTCGGAGTTTCCGTGGTTTTCTTCGAAACCTTGGATTTCCATGCGTAAATACGGTTTAGGTTCCCTTAGAAAGACCACCACGGAGGGCACTCCCACTAGGGCCTATATCCCAAGAGTAGATAATCGTCCATCAAAAATCAACCCAACCCAACCCTGACCCCGAACCCGAGTTCGACATCAAATGAAAAATTTTATTCACAAATTGAAAAAAGGAAAATAACTTGTTATTTGAAAAACAAGAATGTAGTACAAGTTTCTTAAAGTTGTATTTTACAATCCTTTAAAAATCAATTTGAAGGGGAAATGAATTGTTATTGCTGGGATACACTTTATGGCCAAAGGTGACCGGCCACTTGCGATTTTAGACGTTTTGTTAAATATCTAGAAAATTATATGAGGAATTATCCTGAAACTCCAGGTGTGTAAACAGAATTGTACAGGTCATACATTTTCGTGAGGATTTTTTCCCGAAACCCCATAGGGGCCCGTCAACAAATTAAAAAAGAACGAATATCTTTTGGGCAACCCTGTAAAAACTAATGTAGCAAAAGCGTTCAAACTGTAGATTATGGTTAAGTGCCTTATTGTAATAAATTATGTTCATTTTTATGAGGATAGCATATATACTCGTAGAGAAATTAAATTTTTTATAAAAAAAGTCCCAAATTTTGCCAAGTTTTTTGCTTATAATTTGTAGAGTTCTTAATATAAAAAAAAAGTTATTTTCAGAAAACATAACAAACAACATTGTTCACAATACCCTGCAATCAGAATTAAAGAATAATAAAAATTGCATGAAAAATGAGCACGTTTACTAAATAAGGATTCACTGCGCATGCCCGAATGTAATCAAAATATAATATGCATTGCATAATGTATAGAGCAACTTTTGTGAAAGTCTCAAAAACATAGTTTGAAAAGTCTGAAAATTATCGTTGATAGAATAAGCTCAATATCCGTTGTTCTCAAAATGCAGCTAAATAAAAAAAAAAAAAAAAAGAGGGGCTGTATCCATACATCCATTGATTAGTGCCAATACAGCATACACAATATTGCACGTTCTATTGTATTTGGATACAACCCCTCATCTTTTTGCTTCCTTTGGCAATTTTTCATCCTTTTGATGCCTATTATCACCGCTCTGAATTTTACGGTCAAATTCGGCAACACCCTGAATAATTTGAATGTAAGTATATAAGTGGATGTGTAAGTTTATAAAATATATGTGTGTAAGCATGCACTGTATAAATAAGACAATTTTTTTAAAATCTGCTAATATATAATATAACCCCCCCCCCCCCCCAAAAAAAAAAAAAAAATATACAATAGCTCCTTCCAAGTTACCCATAATTTCGAAGAGTGTTCTTTATATTTAAAAGCATCAGGAACCAAAATTTCCCAAAATAAATAATCTCCCTATATAAGAGGCAAAGTACCGCTCACTGACCCCTCATCGCCCAACCCAAAACACTGAACCTAGAAGCATGAAAATTGGGGCAAACATACTTCTTATGACATAAGTGAGCAGTATTTAGAGCATTAAGTCACTAAGTAAGCACTAGGAAGTACGAGGAAGTGCACTAGTGTAGAGCACTAGGAGGAATTTTTGAAAATCCCCCCCCCCCTAAGGGGTTTTAAAGAGGGGTCGGAAAATTTAGAGCATGTGGCCAAATCTCAGCAGCCGTTTTAGGTAGGAGCGTGAAATTCCAGAAAATAAATCTACCAAAAAAAATAATTGAACAGATGTTTCAGCGAGTTTAGAAATCCACCCCTAAAGGGGGTTAAAGGGGGATCGAAAATTTTAGAATATTTGGCCATATCTCGGCAATTTTCAAACTTTTTCAGAAACACTCATGTGATATATCATCGGCAAATCCTCGGACCACTCTTTCATATTATGAAACTTTCTTACCCCGCTCACCGCAATTTCCTCTCTCCAAGGGATCTAGCTCAGCTCCTAATTAAGCTACAGCGAGATTCGACCTCATTTAAAGGCTTGACCGAAGGCGAAACTCCACACAGACATTCAATTGGTGGGGTCTATTTTGACCTCAGACAGTTAGGGGTTAATCCCCCTACCCCATAAGGGAGGTGGAAATGAATTTTTTTATGTGACATACCGTTTGAAAGCTAGATTACCAAGCAGCCGCTAGTGCCCCCTCCCCCCATCTTAACTCATTTCTTCATCACTAGCCATTTAAGCGTCCTGCAGAATTTTTCTTGTATGTTTAATGTTTCATAAATGAATAGCTATAAAAAGTATTTTCATGAGGATTTATTTATGATTTCCTTATATATTTATTTATCTTATGCACTGAAAAAAAAAACAAAAACAAAAAAAAAAAAACCTTAATATCAATTTTGTGTTAAATCAGGCCTTGAATTCAAAGATTATGTGACAGAAAAACACGGTTAGAACGCTTAAAGGGCTAGAGGGCCGTTTAAAATTTTAATTTGGTCATTACTACCCCACACAATTTCCCGAAAATTATTTAAAATAAATTACATATCAAATCTCAACAATTAACAGCTTCCCCCCCATTTTGACACAGTGATAGGGTACGTATTTCAGACAAAATTGAGTTAAAGATATAAAATCATACAAACTTAAGGTTCATTTAAGAATATTATCACGGGCCCTGTCAACGTTGGGCGGGTCAGCTAGTCATTTATAAAAACAAAGTTCCTTTTGCTGACATTTATTTTTGGAAACTTTTCAGAGTAGTTTTTACAATATATTAATTTTTTTCAAATCGGAATATTGGTTTTTACGATGCTCTATATTCTCAATAAAATATTTTCAGTTGCGTAATTGAATTTTTACATGAAGAATAACAAAATATTGATAATTTTAATTTTAAAATTAATGCTGCTGACTTAGCGGGTTTGTCTGTAAAATATGTTTGTTGAAATTAAAAATATTTACTTGAGAATGGATAGCACCCGAAAAAGCTATTCCGAGTAGAGAAAGCTGAGAAATACACTATGAAAATTACTCGGAAACGTTTCTGAAAATCAGTGGCAGCAAAATAAACCTCCTTTTAAATGATTCTTTAAATCCTCAAAATATATCAATTCCCGAGGTTTCTAAAGATAAACAAGTCGTAAATTGCACGTCAAACGTGGAAAATGAGGTACGTTCGTACTATAACTAGTTTTATCAATATTCAGATCTTGGTGCAATAGCTGTTGCACTCCTATGCAAAAATGCATGAATACAAAATCTATTACGATTATATATATTAAATTCAGTGATACGGAAATAATAGGACTCCATCTTGAATAGGACGCCATCACCATGGAACCTAGAATCGTGACTTATCATAGGATATCATTGAATGAATTACGTATGATAGGATTTAATAGAATGAAGAAAACTTTTATTAATATCTTTTTCATTTTTGATTCGGTTTTCATAAAATTTGAAATGAGTCGATAAAATTCTGCAAAGTTTCTATATATTAAAGTTCAAACCATTCGATTGGGTAGTTTTTGCGGTGTTATATGCGGACAGACGGACAGACCAGACGACGACTATAGGCGCTATATATTTATATAAATAAGAACGCACATAAAAACGCTTTTCAAAATCCTGGGTAACTTGGATGAGGTAATTGTATATTTTCATCCGTGGTTATCATTATATGTTCCTAGATTGAAACACATCCATCTTATTTTACAATGTGTAATAATGTGTTAAGCATAGAATATTATTGATCATGAACGTAACTAAAAAAATTAAAAAGTATTTATTAATCTTAAGTTACCTTTTTAGTTAACCACACATTTAACCACTTTGGGGAGTAAATAAAATTGGCCTATGTTCAGTTTTTTTTCTTTTGATTTTTTCTTTATCTATACTAATATTATAAAGAAGTAAAGTTAGTTAGTTTGTAAGGAGGTAATCACTGGAAATAAACAAACTGATTTCGAAAGAAATGGTATGAAAATGAGTGTGTTAGTCCCTGTTTGAACATAGGCAATATGTTATGTCCAGTCCATGCCACTAACCCAAAGGCGGTGCAGGAGCAAAAAACGTTCTAAAAATGCGATTTTTGTGTTATTGAAGGGCCTTAGAAACAGGACATTTTGCATGGAATGTATACACTTATAAGATATAAATGGCCCCTAAAAACATTTCTTAAAACATTCGAAATTTTAAAGGGGTGATAATCCCCGAAAAGCGTTCTAAGAAACGTTCTAAATGACAATTTCTGAGCTATCTCAGGAAGTATCAAACCGATTTCAAAAGTAATGGTTGGAAATTGATGGTAGCAGCCATTGCTCTAACATAGACTCTATTTTATGTCGGTGTCGCTACCATCTGGGGGCTGCAGGAGCAAAAAACGTTCTAAATTGCGATTTCTGTGATACTGTCAGTGGCTAGCAACATGAAATTAGGTGTGGTACTTACTTATAAGATGTAAATGCTCTCTAACAGCAGTTTCTTAAGAACTCAACATTTAAAAGGAGTGAAGATGCGCGAAAAACGTTCTAAAAACGTTTTAAATTGCGATTTCTACGCTATCTTAGGAAATGTCAAACCGATTTTTCAAAAAAATAGTTGCAAATTAATGCATTAATGCTGACAGTACCTGCTCCAACATAGCCTATATTTTATGTTATTGTCACTACCATTTGGGGGTTGCATAAGCAAAAAATGTTCTAAATTGTGTTTTTGTGATATTGAGGGTCTAACATTTTGAAATTTGGCATGGTAATTACTTAAAGATGGTATCTTAAAAGATGGGCCTTTCTACGAACCGTAGGAAGACAATTCCAAATATAAAAGGATGGAGTGAGCGTAAAGCATTCTAAAAGCGCTCTAAGTTACGATTTTTATGCAATCTTATGAAATACCAAACAGATTTAAAAAATAATGGGTGCAAATTGTTCGTGATAGAACTTGCTCAAACATAAGCTACATTTTATGTCGGTGCCGCTACACCAGAGGCTTGCAGGAGCAAAAAACGTTCTAAATTGCGATTTCTGTGATACTGAAGAGGCTAGAAACTTTAAATATGGCATGTTAGATATAAAATTTAGATGCCCTCTATGAACAGTCGAAAATAAATTCGAAATGTAAAAGGGGTGAAGCGAAGGCAAGGAGCGAAAAGCGTTCTAAAAAAGTCCCAAATTACGATTTCTATGCAATCTCAATGAAATAATAAACCGATTACAAAAGTAATTGTTGCGAATCAATGGTGACAGTCTCTGATCCTACACAGGCAATAGTTTATGCCAGTGCCACAACCACCTGGGGTAGGCAGAAACAACAAACGTTCTAAAAAAACCTTTAAAATTTTTCTAAATTACGTTTTCTACGGAATATTAGGAAGTACCAAACCGATTTCAAAATTAATTTTGGCTAATTAATGATATCAGTCTCTGTTTTAGCATGGACATTTTATGTTAGCGCCACTACAACCAGATAGGTGATAGACCGTTAGACAAGAAGCTTGGAATTTGACAGGATGGTTAATTTTGAGATGTAAATGCGTACTAAGAACGGTTTCTAAAGAATTCAAAACTTCAAATGGATACTGAAATGAACGAATGCAATGAGCATAAAAGCTTCAAAATACTTTCCAAACTATCATTTATTTAGAATTAGTTTTAGTTGCTTTTATTAATTTAAGTCTCATTTCTGCCTAATGTAATGTAACAATGGAGTTTAGTCAAACTGTGTCTTTATTAGTGTCTTTGAATTATACCTAAAAGTATAATATCTTCTAATAAAAATCAGACATACAAATAGCATATTTCAATTATTACGCGAGCAAAGCCGCGGGTTTTGCTTGTTATCATATAAAGCATGTAAAATTTATTTTAATTATTTACATACATTAATGAATTTTGCACAAAATATAATAATTAAAATTTATTTACATAGAAAGATACAGGAAAATTAATTAACATAAAAAATATTATTTCAATAAAAATTACTCTGACTTCTGACAGATGCAAAGTGCTTATTTTAATTATCCAAGACATGATTTATGCGGTTAAAAGGCCTGTTGGGATAATTCTTGTATTTTCGCTGAAATTTATTTTAATTAAAGTCTTAAACCTTTTTTTTAATTTATGAGCTAGAACGAAAAAAATAGGATCTGGAAAAGAATCTAATTATGTATTTCTAGACATTTTCTGAAAAGTGCGCGGATATTTAGATAATGTTTTTTTATTGTTCTATTTTTTTTTTCATTTTATTTCCATTAGTATATGTCATCTCGGTCAAAAGGGATGGAATGTTGATCCATGCGTTTCATTTTCATAAAACTTCATAGAAACAAACAGCATGAAGATATTATTATTAAACAGGGCCGAAACTAGCCGTTTTTGCGCCCGGCACGAACATGGATTTTAACACCCTCGTCCTCTTGCACAATAAAAGTTAGCAACCTCAGGTACCATATGCAAAAAAAGAGAAAAACTCCCTAAATAATAAAAATCATTTAATAATAATCAAAATGCTAGCAAGAAATATGTAAACAACGCTTCCATAGGATTAACATTAGCTTGAGCGTTAAGGCTCCTGTCCCTGCCAGCGAAGATATTCACGAGCTAATGCTAATCCTATGGGGAAGGATTTTTCTAATATCTCGTTTGCATTTTGACATTTTAAAATAATTTATTTTGCATTGGATAGCCGAGATCCGTCTCTGCATCGCACCTTTTTTACTTTTTCGATTTTGGCTACAGATATTTTTTAGAATGACACTTACATTTTCAGAACAGGTTTTGAAAGTGAAAGTAACTTTATAAAAATTATCTGCAACCAAAATCAAAAAAGTAAAAAAAGGTGCGATGTAGAGACGGACCTCGGCTATCCAATGCAAAAAAAAAAAAAAAAAAAAAAAAAAAAAAAAAAAAAAAAAAATTAAAAATGTCGAAATGCAAACGAGATATTAGAAAAATCCCTCCCCATAGGATTAGCATTAGCTCGTGAGTGCCTTCACCGGCAGTTGACAGGAGCCTTAAGAACCTACACTATAATCGCGCGAAGAAACTGGATAGCTAATGTTAAACCTATGGGAGCGTTCTTTTTAAAATTTCTCACTTGCATATTGATAGTTTAAAATGGTATTTTCTTGTTTAGAATAGCTGAGATTGATTTCTAACCGGGTTAGTGTTTATTTGTTCAATTTTGGGTGCAGTTTTTTATTTTTATTTTTTATAAAGTTACTTTCACTTTCACAAATTTAAAAAGGAGGCTCCCATAGGTTTAACATTAGCTTGCGAGTTTCTTTGTATTTCACATATACATACATTTTTGTATGAAACGACAAACAAAATCTTCATTAGGTGCCCTCCTTCGCCTTTTGTTCTGGCGCCATGGGCAATGTCCCCTCTGCATCCCCCTAGTTTCGGCCCTGTTATTAAAAGGTTTGTATTGTAGAAAAGCACATTTTAAAAATCACATATTATTTCTACAAATACAAATGATGGGGATATTTTTTTTACTCAATTTCTGGAATAGTTCAACGATCAATAAAGGCCCCGATTCTAATCTTCAGAGTTAAGAATTGACAAATCAGTGAAACTTACGTCATGTTGGCACAAACATGTCAATTTCTCTAATTAGTTTTATTAATGTAAAAATGCATTTCAAGCTAAGCATAACGTCACTGGCGCAAACTTTTTAAACGTACTTTATATACGTCCTTTTCTGCTTAACCGCAGTATATTCAAATGATATATTTTTTTCTATTTAATTGTAATGAAAAAAACTAATAAATTCATAACGCATAAACATAAAATAAACCCAAAAGAAAATATCGCAATAAATATGAATTTTTATTCGATTTTAAAAATAAAGTACTATTGCATAATTTTTTTACCGAAAGTAACTTGCAAATATAAAAATACGTCCAAAAAGCCACGTGTCTGAATATTTTTCATTATTTCTCTTTTATCTGAAACAATGGAAGTAATCCGATTGCTCCCATTTTGGAAGAAATTTTATAAAAAACTTTTAAAATGAAAATGTAAAAATGAGATTATTTTTAAAACAGGCTACTGCGGATACATCTACAAATGAACAGCTTTCATCGAAAAAAGTAATTAGCAAAATAGGTTCAGTAAAAATCTCAGGGCAGTTGACTAAAAACACAATCTTGCGTTTTAAATACATATAGAACGGTTCGCCCCGGAATGGTTTCCTACATTTTCCTACAATTAGATTTTATATAAAGAGATTGCCATATTTTTACATCGGTAACTAAAATAAAAGCATCAAAAACTTTATACAATAATAATAAAAAAATATGAAATCTTCAAGGTTTATTTATTTTACTTAATCAGAATCATTTATAAAACATCAGTTACATACATCAACTATTAAATTTCCATGAAATGAGTTGTGAGACATTTAGAAACAATGCAGAGAATTTAAATTTATTTAACCCTTTCAGGGACAAAGGTCTACTTTTGTTCGTAAAATGCTGAAATGATTGAATGACACCAGAATTTACATTCAAATTTATTTGAAAATAGGTTGAAAAGCTTTAGTTAACGTACTTAATTAGGAAAACATTTTCCTTTCGACTAGAAATATTAAAGAACATCATAACTGGATTTTAAACCTACCGTCCCGTGTTTTTCCAGGAGTTGATTTAGTTTTGTTAAATCGTGGATTGAACTTTGCTGTTGGTAGAAGTAAAATAAGCATTCTTAATTTATTGACTTCAATTGAAGTAGTATTGTTTGTACAAAATAGTATCTTTAAACATTTTATACCATCTGAATTATCTAAATTAATGTCGCAGATGTCTTAAACCAAACAACTATTTCAATGATATGCATATCCTGAAATCTTTGTCTATGGTTTATTCGATTGCAATTACCAGAGCAGATAAAGACTATCTGCTCGCTATTTTAGATAAATCTGATTATATAAATAAAACTTTTGATTTGTTAGAGGATACCTCTACTTATGAAGTTTTGATGAAAGATATTACACCTACTATACAAAGAATACTTAATAAACCTGTGAAACGCTCACAGCCCAAAGCTTGTCATCCCGCGCATCATACATGTGTACGACATCACCACTCAGGACGAGGCTAACGAAAAAGACAGGCTACCGCGGTGGGTCCGATTCTTCTTTTTTTACAGACCGCTTTAGTCACGTGATGCTCGAATACACCAATGAAGGTGTGCGAAAAGAGCATCACATGACTCCAGCAGTCTGTAAAAAAAAAAGAAGAATCGGACCCACCGCGGTAGCCTGTCTTTCTCGTTAGCCTCACACTCAGAATTCCATATCGCTCGTCAGACGTCAACAAGATGTCTTCCTCACTGGTGATGGCGTGTGTAACGATCTCATCTCACTTGATAGTATAAAGCGAGTTACTAGCATAGAGTTAACTGGATTGGTCTTTTGCTCGACGCTAACGTTATCGCTTACTGGCCACTAGATTCCTGGTTCAAATCCCGGGGGAACCAACCCACACTCTCACTTCAAGGGGTTTGTATAAAGCTTGGAACATTACCGTAATCAATTTATTGTGTGATATTATTCTTGTTTTTTAGTTTATTAAATGTCTGATTGTAAAAGGTTTTTTTTTTTTAAATTTTAAATACAAACGCATTAAAAAAAAAATCGTTGTAAATGGCCCGGAAAAGCCTCGGGATTATTTAATCCTTAGAGGTATATTTCTCCCTTCCTAGCGCATGAAGAAAAGACATTCCTTCACCCACTCCTTCTCGACCTTGGCCTTAAAAGGTACAAGGTAGGTCAGATGAGAAGCAACCTCAAAAAAATTATCCTTTTTTTTTTCGAGGAAAAAATTTGATCGGGGTGAGATTTATCCCAGTGCGTGTTCTTAAGGGCTAATAATGTAAAAGCTTGTTTTAGCAGAGTCATTATAATGAGAAATATAAGTCCATTTCATACGTTTGTTCCTTCCGGAAATGTCGCTGTTTAATTTCTATAATAAATCGAATAGCATGATTGATAAGTTCTCTGCTAACATCCTCATTAAACTACCGCATTATTTAGGACCAATAAAAATCGCGAACTCTCCTAGCGTATCTCCTAAAACCTGAACTAAATCTGCGGCGCTAGAATCCATTTAGAATTCTGGTCTACGTGCCCAGCCCTTTTTCTTAACCATGAGCCCTCAGTTGCAGCATATGTCCCAGTTAGGTGGTTAGCCTAACGCGGGACCCTCAGTGTTTAGTTTCCAAGTAGGTTTGGTACTTAATTTATTAACCCTGAAGGGATGAAAGGTATAGCGAATATTGCACAGACCGCAGCCCGGCATCGAACTGGGGACCTGTAGTCAGGGCTTAATTTCTAACAAAAAAAGTACCGGAGCCCTAATATTCTGCGATACCGGTACAACAAACAGTGCCGTTCATCCCTCCCCCCTGTCATTCCAATCTGCATATTTATATTTAGTACATTATTTGCAAAATTTAAAGCATTTTTTTTTCTTTAGCAAAATAAAAATTTTAAATATATCTATCATATATTTAGCTGTCAACTATTCCACTTTTTAGTTATCACTCCTTCTGAATAGTAAACTTTAACTAATTTTAATGTTAATTAATTTCAGAATTCTTCGATTAAATATGGTAAGGATTATGATTAGAAATAGTGGAAAAAAGGGATAGCATTTTTAAGAAAAAATGAATGAAATTTACAGAAATTAATATTTATATGCTGAAGAATGGAATAATGTTTTGCTATTTCCTATAAAAGGTGCATATCTTAAACTATAATCGAGTCCTTGGGCATAACAATCTTTGTGGTGAGCCCCCGAAAATCAAATTAAATTAAAAATTTGACACCGTTATCGGAAAGAATCGATGCTTTTATAGAAAAAGGGAAAACTGCTCTATTGCTTTCTATCAGAATAATAATACACGGCAGTTACAAATGAACGGCTACTTACAAATAAAAGTATTTCGTAAATGTGCAGAGCAGAGCCTTAGCATGGGTACCGGTCATGATACAAAATAAATAGAAAAATCACTATTGTGATTTTTATAGTCGTACGCAATAGAAGACAAAAAAAAAAAAAAAAAAAAAAAAAAAAAAAAACCTCAAGCTGATGCTTGTTGGCTAAAATAGAAAATATTCTTTTCAGGTTAGATATCTAAATAAAATAAAAAACAACCAGCCTATAGAAAGTTATCCTATACTGTCACAAAGTAAACTCGAACTGAACGCAAATTTATTATTCAGTATTGCTATATCAACATGTCACGTCACCGACATAAATTTGAAATAGAACAACACGATTTCTGTTTACCCTTCAGTCTGATCAAAATAGCATTAAAATGATTTGAAATAGATTATAATACGTAATTTTAAAGGAGGAAAAGGTTTTTTTTTTTCTATACATGAATAAATATAATTTTAAATGTAATACAGATTGAGCTCTAGTCAGTCCAAGCCCAAAAACTAATATAAAAATTGAGTCCGTTTTATCTCCATCTCTTACGTGTGCGACACATTACGTCACATAAAGTGTTTTGGTAAAAAATAATGCAAAAGTTTGGAGAGGGGAAGAAAAGGAAAAGGTAATTTAAGCTTCGGTTTTCCGGAAGCACTATTCCACTGGGCTCCAGAGCCCTGTATTTATGAGCTCCGGTGAATTCCGATCAATATTTAAATATTTACTAAAAACAGAGAAATACCGGAGCCACGCTCCAGTGGGCTCCAATGCAAATTAAGCCCAGCCTGTAGTGCAATAGACAGCCGTGGTGACTACTACACTACTTTGCTTTGGCGCATCTCCTGTTTTATAAATATTAGTTAGTATAATATAATCTAACTGTAATCTATCATCAGAATTTTATACAAAATTATCTACTGAAGTAAAATTTTATATAATTTTGTTTATTTTATTTGCTATTTTATATTCATTTATTTTATTTACTATTTTTAAAGTAAAATTATTTAAAATCCTTTTCAGAGAAACGTCAAAATTTCGTCATTGTTTCAACAATGTCACAGATATGTTTATAGTAAGGATTTTCATACATAGTATGAAATATAATTAACAAAGTAAACAATAAGACGGTAAAATAATATTTGAAAAATATATCACATTTTTCAAAACAGTTGAGGAAAAATTCTCGTTAAGCATGAGTAATGATTCCTGTTTCGACAGTTTCTGCAGCCTGAAATTTTCCTTTAATTAAAGACTTGAAATTCTTTTTTACTGCCGTGGGAAAGATAATTTAGAAGGAGAGTCTAATTAAGATTTCATACACTGATATTGTTTCGGAAAAAAATATTATCATTTATATTATGTAAATTAATAAGAATATTTAAGCAATGCAAAGTAAATTGATCGCAAATCGTCTGAAACTATTATGTCTTATTATAATTTGATAATGTATAGCTCGTATAGTTTAAATATACATAATTTTCGACTTAGAAAGTTTTTACTATATTCCTGTTTTTAAATAGTTATAGCAAGAAAGAAAAATCATGCATCAAGACTTATGAAACACTTTCCAACACTTCCATAATTTTTTTAATGAAACTTTGCTGTATAATAAGGTAAAACAAAATATATTTGAGTAAAAATTTTAGAAAAGGCATAACACATTTAAAACCAAATTTCAACAATTACCGACCATAGCAAGGAAAGTAGTCCAATTCTTTTGTGCAGCCCTATATTTAATCAGTAGTATGCTAAAACTAGTTTAGTATGAAAATGCTTAATATTTGAAAATTTGAAAATTCATCTTCAGCATTTTCTACCAATATAAGGAAGCATAATTTAATTATTTAGTATTACCAACATTTTCTTTTATATGCGTCACATTATAAGCTAAAATTTAATTCAGACTAAAACATGTTTAAAACTACTGAAAACTGAAATCACATTTACAGACATTATCATCCCAAGGAGGCTATGTATCCAATTGCTCTGTAAATGATTTTACATATATTATACAAACATTTCATAGCATACTAACTATAGTTCAACTTGAAAGCGCACAACTCAGTTAAAAACCGGCTTTGATACTCCACTGTGCGTACAAATATTTTTGTGTAACCCTATATATGATCTGTAGAATTTATTAAGCAAAAATTTAGCTAAACATGCATGTCATAAATGAAATCACACTTTCAGCAATTATCTCTAGTAGACCAGTACTTCAAAGAAAGTACTGTATCCGAATCTTTTGTATGTCCCTGTAAATGAATGATAAATGCTATGCACATCGTATTATATAGCACGTATTTTGTAGTAAGCCTCAGTAAAGTAATATCAAATTCATTACATTTGAAATAGTGTAACAGAACTAAAATACGCTATAAACTGTTTTTCCCCAAAGGCCATTAAGCAACAGAATTCTTTTGTGTGGCCCTGTAAATGAATAATAACTCACGGGACTCTTGAAATATTCGTTCTGATAAAAGGTATATAAAATTTTTCGAAATTGTTTATTTTAAGGTGTGAATATAAAAAACAATAAAAAATACATAAATTTTGCATAAAGAATGAAGCCGATCGGATAATTAGTTGCCGGGATATTTGTAATCATATTTTTCATACTCTTCGATTTTCTATGACCCTGCATTTAATTCAAATTTCAATTCAAAGATATATTTTAATTGGAAATGAGACGCTTAATCCGGAACTGTAAACTGTTAGTTAATATTATTATTATTTTTGGAGTTATAAGGATGTTTCTTTTACGCGATTCAGTAATAGGACATTTAAAGTTTATGACGTCATCAAGCCACGATTTAAACCCATTTATGCCTAGCGTCCCATTTTTGGGACGTTTCGAAATTTAGTAAACTGTCATAATTTTCTTCTTCTTTATAACATGAAAATTGGATGAAGTAACTGTCCATAAATGTCTTTATCTATTACCGAGAGATGACTGCATAAGATTGATACTTATTTGATGAAATAAAGGCTTTTTTTGTCGTGTTTATAGATTTTTCATTTTTCAAGATAGCAAAATGTAAAAAGTAAGTTTATTTGTATTTTTTGTATCAAGGATACAAATAAATAAGTCATAATCTTAGCTTGTAGACTTCTTTGAAATAAGTATTTCTTTTATATTTCGAAATTAGATGTCCATGCCCATTTTTTATACATGTTTGTAATGTACAAAATATAGGGCGCTAGGCGCAAATCGGTACATATTTCTATTAGCCATTAAAGGGGCAGTTATTTATGTAAAGTTCTTTTAAAGATGATTTTGAAATAAATTGTTTTCTAGCCTCAAATACGATTGTTCTTCATTTATTATTAAGTCTCTGTAAATAAATAAACATGTTATTTTAATAGTTCATAAAAATATTAATTATAGTGTATAATATACAATTTAAAAGCTTAATTTACATATATTTAGACAAAGCATATAATTATGCACCTTTCCACATATGAAATTCCCATATTTAGTAAGTTTTCATTTTATCAACTAAATACAAAAATATTTTAGCGTAAATTTTTTTAGTAATTTTCCAGTTCATTTTGCAACATTTTAAAGTGATTGTACCAACAAATTTGTGAAAATAAAAATTCAGGCATAAATGGTTTAAACACTGTATCTACCGAACAAATTGAGATAGAGGCTTGAAATTTGGTACGTACTTAGAACGTAATAGTGCGACAAAGTCTATTAAATTTCAGTAACCTTAGTTATCCCTGGATATGCATTTTATAAATAGTTTACATGTGTTTCATTGTCATGTTTTTTATTATGCATAATCATGATGGGTAAGTATTACGCTGGCCCGCAACGACTAGTTTATTTATGTGAACGGAATAATTTAGAAAGAGAGGCTAATTAAAAAATTATAAACACGAACGAGTTTCAGAAAAATGGTTTGAAATACATATTACATAAAATGGCGAAAAAAAAGCTTCAGTATAATTAATGGAAAATCGTTATTTCAAAGGAAATGCCAAAGCAACGACACACATATTTCAAAACAGATAACCTGTAATGAAATTAATGTTTAGCAAGCTTAATGAGTTAGGAAATACATGTTATGATAATTTCTGATGCTGACGTTTCATTTTACTTAGAATTAAATCTTTTTTTATCTATGATGAAAAGTTTATTTAGAGGGGGAACTTAATTAAATCCTCTTAAAACATGAAATTGCTGAAAAATATTTTTACATTTTTATTACGTAAAATATTATAAAAATATGTAAATATCTCGTGGAAAGTCAAGAGAGAAATAATGCAAAATATTTTCTTTTTATAAAAATTTCATATTGTACAACTTGTATAATATAATGGGATATATATATATATATATTTAATTGCTCTTGAATACAGAGCCAGAATAGGCAGAGTAGAGTGTTCAACCTATGAAATTTCTAGCTTCTGTGCGTACCAGCATTTATTACTTTCTTATATCTTTACAAGAAGAAAGTATTGCAATCATAAAAAATTTCGACTTTCGGTTTACGTTTTAGAAAGTCCTGAATACAATTTGACTGTTTTTAGAAAATGTCCGCCCGTAAGTCTATGTGTCCGTCTGGATGTGGCACACATGTTTTGGGCTCTCTGTCTCAAAAACTAATGTACGAAATTTAATCAAACTTCAGCTAGATATTCATATTCAGCTAGATCTTGACATAAATTAGTGCTGATTATTTTTTGGTTTAAATCTCTCAACAAGTGGCGCTACTATGTAGAATTTTCCACGATTTCTCCTATGAGCTATATCTCAAGAACTAATGCATGGAATTTCTTCAAACTTCATATTCTGTTAGACTTTGACATAAATATACCCTCACTATTTTTGGGTGTAAATTGACCAACACTTAGTGCTTCTATCTTGTGTTTATCCCAAGTTCCGTAATAGGTATATTTCAAGAACTTATAGATTGTCATTTAATTTTGATTACAGACGATTGGATTTATAAGGAAAAAAGTTTTGTGTTGGCCACAAGATACTAATTTTTTTTTCGAAAATTATTAAGAAAAATTCTTCTATAAACATACCGACATTAAAGTCATCAAAATTTTAGAGAATGTACAGGCGATGTAGATATAATTAACCTATAGACCTGTAAGCGAATAAAAATTCTACAATGAGCATGCCGATATTCAAGTCATCAAAAATTTAGAGAACGTACAAATGATGTAAACATAATTAACCTATAGACCTATAAGCCAACAAAAATTGTACAGTGAAAGTTCCGACATTCAAGTCATCAAAATTTTAGAGAATGTACAGGCGATGTAGGTATAATTAACCTATAGACCTATAAGCGAATAAAAATTCTACAATGAACATGTCGACATTCAAGTCATCAAAAATTTAGAGAATGTACAAACGATGTAGGTATAATTAACCTATACACCTATAAACCAACAAAAATTCTATAATGAACATGCCGACATTCAAGTCATCAAAAATATAGAAAATATACAGACGATGTAGTTATAACTAAGATAGAGACCTATAAGCCAACAAAAATTCTACAATGAACATGCCGATATTCAAGTTATCAAAAATATAGAGAATGTACAGGCGATGTAGATATAGTATTAGTTCAAAAAGATTAATCTCCAGTCTCTGGAAGGATTGAAACATTACTGTTGGAAATGAGGAAACATTATGAAAATTATGGTGGCTATTTTCCATTATTTGGATAAATTAATTATTTTATATCTAGATAATTTACGTTTAATATATATGGGAAGTGGTGTGATATTCTCTGGTCTGATGTCTTCTTTATATGAAACTAGCAAGTAAAACAACGTAGTAAGATATCCCGCTACGCTGGTCGAGGTCTCCAAACAAATATTGAGTATAACACAAGATATATCAGGAAATTTAACCATTTGTTATAATAGCAATATATACCTTTACCTAGAATGTACTTCCGTATTCCTGACTACGAT
This sequence comes from Maratus speciosus, assembly GCA_963932465.1. Classification (NCBI taxonomy): domain Eukaryota; kingdom Metazoa; phylum Arthropoda; class Arachnida; order Araneae; family Salticidae; genus Maratus; species Maratus speciosus. The sequence goes on from OZ010799.1 coordinate 96,968,736, forward strand.
ATGAACGCCATTCCACGATTGTATTGTCTAATGGGCAGGAAAATTTGAGTTGTTCAGAATAAACTCTTTTAGTTGATTATTTATAGTAGGATTCAGTAAGAACGTAATGCAATAGTTTACTAAAACCCTCCCAGAAAAAAATTCTAATTAAAATTGCAAACAAACTAACAAAATCCGTCCCGTAGAATTTTTTAAGAAGTCTAATCTTTCATAATAGTGTTTACCTGATTATGAAATTTTCTCCATAATTCTATAAGTAAGCAATTTGAAACGATACGTAATATACTAAAACCATTACTATAAGTTAACCAACTAACAATGCAAGTCTCATCAAAATAACTTGCTGTAACCCGTGACTTCGTTCATTTAACATTTAAAGAAGAATAACTTCATTATATAAGCGAAAAAATTCTAAGAAGTAACTTGCTGTTACCCGTGACTTCGTTCATTTAACATTTAAAGAAGAATAACTTCATTATATAAGCAAAAAAATTCGATAATTAATTGTATATGCAATTAACCTTTTATCATCTTTTATAGTAGAGACAATTCTAATGACCCCAATTTGCTTACTTTTGTTTATATATATAGGATCATTTAAATTTCTTTCGTGAGCTTGAAATTTCATACTCGTTTTCTAAGATTAAATGAAGAATAAATTTACATCTCTGTTATTTTATTTTATTATTTATATTTATTTTATTTTATACTTATTCCGTTCATGGATATTGATTTATGTTTTTGTGACAAAGAATACTATTTAAAGAGATATATTAGTAAATAGTGATTATTAACAGATCACTTCAGACGTTTCTTTGAACTGATTAGAATAATCGAAAAATCAACATACACCATTATGTTTCTATTCCATAAAATCACATCTTGTTAAAGAAAAAAAAATAAATGGTATTAAAAAAATAAGACGTGGTGAAGCATCAAAAGTAAAAAATAAATAATAAAAGTATGAGAAATATCTTTAACTTTCAAATATTTATTAAATTTTTATTTCATCATACCACATTTTTAATAGCTGTAGATCTACCAATAATATCAAAATGTTTACCACTCTCCGAAGACTCTCGAAGCCTAAATGCTTATTATTTAAGCTATAGAGTTGCTTATTTCATTCAGTTGCGGAAGAAATCTATTTATGGAAAAAGTAGTCCAGTTACAGCTAAATATTTTCATATCGATTGTTGTGTTGCAATTTTGGATTATGGAAGCTTGGCTACTTGTAGGAATATGCTCCAATGAGGAACAAAGATTGTGTTTAAGAGATTTTTAACAATAGATTTAGATATTTTAAAATCGAAAAAAAAATTTCCCTTCTCTTTCGCTTTTCGATAATCATGGCGCCTTTAAAAATGTGAGGTTAAAGGCAAATTTATTGCTTAGTTAGTGATTTTACCTCTTCCTTACATGCAAACGATGACATATGTGGATCCTAATCTCTAATTAAAATTACTTGCTAAACTTTCTTACATCGAATTTCTGGGAGATTTTAAGGTAAAAGGATGTTAAACTTGAATTTGCGAAGGATAAATTCTGTGGAAATCAAACTGCACTGCTCAAAACAATTAGGGGAGCACATGGTTTTAACAAAATTACGCAAATATTTACACCGATAAGTAATGTAAAATAAAACATCCATAATTTAAAGCGTAGTAGAAAATAGATAAAAAAAACTTCACATGCAAATTAAAGTTTATGACGTCAAAAAGGAGATAAGTGTAGAAATCGGGATTTTGCAGAAACGCCTGTTTCACTGTCTCAGTTTTAAAATTCAATTGCTCAGTTTGTGTTTTGAGAAAAGGTGTCTTGAAAATGTCACAACAATGTGATTTAATGAAATTCATGGCTTGGTGTGTTGTCAGAACAGTTAAATCTGGGGAATCACAACGAAGTGTAGCGGACGCTGTTGGAGTCGCAAGAAATGTCAATGCAAGGCTGTGGAATCGATTCCAAGACACATGGAATGGTAGACATTGACAAGGGCAAGGTCGGCCGTGTGCTATCACAGAAACTGATGATCAATATATCCTGTTAGCAGCTCGTCGAAACGGAACGAACAATGCTACTCTGCTGCAAACACAGTTGGTCTTGGCCACAGGACGAAGGGTGTCAAGCCAAGCAGTCCGAAATAAGCTTCATCAGGGTGGTCTCTATGCATGTAAGCCAATGGTCTGTATTCTGTTGATCTCGAGCAACTGTGCGGCCCAAAGAAGGTGGGCAACTGAAAATCGAGTTTGGAGACAACGTTGTTGGAGTCAAATTCTGTTTGCAGACGAGTCCCGATAAAGTCTGGATGTGACATGTGTTTTGGCATGGAGAGAAAGAGGCACTCAAAATAATACCACATTCGTTCGTGAAAGATCACATTACAGATGAGGTGGGTTGATGCTATGGGCTGGAATCATTATAGGTGGACGTACACTGTAAAAAAAAATCTGTAAAGTTACTAAAATATTTCTAGGAAACTGGGATTCCAGGAACTTTTTATGTAACGGCAACAGCAAAAATTTCTGTAACAGCATCTGTTACAGGAATTTTTCTTGTTGCCGTTACATAAAAAGTTCCTGGAATCCCAGTTTCCTAGAAAAATTTTAGTAACTTTACAATTTTTTTTTACAGTGTACGAGCCTGCATATCATTCGGAATGGCACTTTGACGGTCCGAAGTTATACAGACGAGATACTGGGACCTCATGTCGTATTTTATTTTGCAGCAATTAGTGTTTTCTTTTTTTTTACATGCATGATAATGCCAGACCTCATACAGTTCGTCTTGTGGAAAACAGGCTTGAAGCTAAAACAATACAGCATATGGAATTACCAGCATGCTCTCCTGACCTAATTCCGATCGAGCATGTTTGCGACATGCTCAGACGATGCATTGCTGCGAGACCAAGGCCTCCTTTTACTGTCCGGGACTTGGAGATTTCAATTCTTGGGCAGTAGAACAGTATTCCCCAAATTCTTATCGATAACCTGATCGCATCCGTGGAACACAGGTGTGCAACAGTCTTAGCTGTTCGAGGAGACCGCACATCATATTAAAAATCTTGCATCATTTATAAACAATAATTTTTTTATCATTTACATGAAACCAAATTGTTGCCCTAAGTCATCTTTTCATATTCTTTCCATCTTTCCAAAGAGTAAAAGCTGCCTTAAAAACTTTATTGCGTCTTTTTTTTCTGTATTGCGCATTGATACACGTGTAACTATTTATTTTCTGTCCATACATGGCTGTCTTGCACTGTTCTCTTCACTTTTTTGCTTGCTCCCCTAATTATTTTGAGCAGTGTATTTTGTTTAAGTGCTATAAAATGCTTATATTTTCTGAATGAAAACTGGTTAATGATTTAAAATTGACAATGTCACCTGGTTAGTTCTTAGTACGGAATAATACTTGTCGAGATAAATATATATATATATATATATACATATATATATATGCAGGTTGATTCATAAATATCAAAACAATAGGCTATTTCCTTAAATATTGACTATAGACCCATACTTCCAATTGCAAAGTTTCATAAAAAAGGTGCAAAATTTAATGACATAATTTGCAACCTATTTGAAAAAATATGAAAATTAAATTTTTATATGACTCCCGTAGTGTAAAAATTCTAATCAGGGAAACTTTTTTTTATATATTCTTGAATTAAGCACACAAAATTGCATCTTCATATCTGAAAAACTCGCTGAGTTATGGCCGTTTAAATAATTCATCAGGTTTTAAGGGATTAGACGCAAGTTGAAATGCGTGCAATCCAAGAAACAATGTTACTTTAAGAGTTCTAGGAAACATGCAAAAAATATATTTGTTGAGTTAGAAATTTGATTTTTTTTTTTTTTTTTTTTTTTTTTTTTTTTTTTGTGATGATTAACCATATAATTTGCAAACAAAATCATATCCTATTATTTCTCATAAAGTTTTTAAAAAATTTAAATGATTAGTATTTTTTTAAGCGGATTTAATTTAAAATCTTTATAACTCGAAACATTATTCATCGGATTTCAAATTTTTTTTCATTTAATTAAAGAGGAAAGTATAATTTTAGTTTTGTTTCGGGATTTTTTTAAATATTAATTTTAAAAATATTAATTAAAAAAATTATGTAACTTATTTAAAAAAAAAAAAAATCATATTTTCAAAAGTAATTTTTTTTTCAAATTTGCCCAAACAAAATTAATGTAAAATAATAAAAAAAAAAACATGTTCCAAGTTTGCACCTTTTTTATTTACGAGTCTTGACTTATAATGATTTAAAGACGAGAAATGGTAAAAAGAAAAAAAAAACATCATGCATAAAAACGCATTTAAAGTTTTAAAAATTGATTGGCTCCTAATTAATGTTTAAATGCTCTTTAAAAAATTGCACGTGAAAAAGTAACTTCTTTCTGCAGCTTAAACTTCCGATTCAGTTTAACTTTTGCCGTTTCCAACTCCATTTTGTACTATTTGAATGTCCATAAATAAATGTTAAATGTGTAATTTGAAACAATGCTTTTTCTATCATGCCGATTAAAAAGTTTTCATAATTTTAGCCCTCACAAATTCAGGCCTTTTATCATCCCGGCGAAGCCGTTATAAAAGTTTGTATTCTGAGGCCGGGCCAGACCCGGGATTGGCGACTTTTTTCTGAAGACTCGGCCAGGCCGGGCCTAACGTATTTTTTTATACTGAACCGAGTGTTGGTGTGATTTATGACGAGCAATTGTCTACACGAGGGATATGGGCCCGAAGGGGGAGGAGTGCCTTCCGTGGAGGTCTTTCTAAGGGAACCTAACCCGTATTTACGCAAGAATATTCAAGGTTCGAAGAAAACCACTGAAAACTCCGAACGATTGGGCCGAAGAGCGCGACTGGGTTCGAACCCAGCACCTCCGTTCTACCATCTTTGAGTTGGGTTGGGTTGATTTTTGACGGCCGATTATTAACTCCAGGGATATAGGCCCTAGGGGGAGTGCCCTCCGTGGGGGTCTTCCTAAGGGAACCTAACCCGTATTTACGCATGGAAATCCAAGGTTTCGAAGAAAACCACGAAAATTCCGAAACGGTTAGGCCGACGGGCGCGATTGGGTTCGAACCCAGCACCTCCCGTCTACCAGCTTTGAGAGCAGAACCTCTCAGCCACTGGTGGGGTCTACCAGCTTTGAGAGCAGAACCTCTCGACCACTGGTTATACTGAACCGGGACTGTCCTCCTTATTCCTACACTGTAAAAAAAAATTTGTAAAGTTACTAAAATTTTTCTAGGAAACTGGGATTCCAGGAACTTTTTATGTAACGGCAACAAGAAAAATTCCTGTAACAGATGCTGTTACAGAAATTTTTGCTGTTGCCGTTACATAAAAAGTTCCTGGAATCCCAGTTTCCTAGAAATATTTTAGTAACTTTACAGATTTTTTTTTACAGTGTAGGTCTCCCCTGGGCGAAATTTTCAGTCCCGGTCTCGAGACAACTCGTACTAAAATCATTATCTCTGACTGACCTAATCCGTGCAAAAATAACTAAAATTTGGCTCAGCCCAAAAACTTTTACAACAAATGCATATATTTTTTAATGACCATTATTTTTACAATAAAACTTTAAAATTCATATTTTTAAAGGATAGTAGATTTTAAGGCAAAAAAATTTAAATACAGTAAAACTAGTGAAAAAATCTGCCTATGGCGGAATCCTTTCTTAAACAGAAAAATCTGTTGATCCATGTAAAATGAATATAATAATACCTGAGAAAAAATAAACTACATTTACAACTCCTAAGAAGGGAACTTGTCTATAACACCTTTTTTTTCTTGCCTATGTGATTCCATCTTAAAAGATTTTACTTTATAGCATTTTTCCATTGTCTCCAACACATGGAATATGGATCGATATTAAAGGAGAAGTGAATCATTTACATATAAATAGAGATTCATTAATAAAACTAATAATCACAGCTTTTGGCGCTTAGTTAAAAATAATAATTATAAACATGAAAAAAAAAATATATACTAATATGCATTTTTGGTCAGAATTCCTCCATACGAAACAACTTTTAACCATATCGATGTAAAAAACTACGTAGAAATTCATTCAGGTCGGGCCAGGCTACGATTTGAACTTTTTTCCAGGCAGGGCCGAACTTTTTTTTCCAATGGGTCGGTTCGAGACCGGACCTAGCTATTTCGACCCGTGCAGACCTTTAGTGCAGACCACCAGCATACTTTGAAAGCAGGTTTACCGTAAAATCTATACGCTGCTTATTTTATGTCCAAAGGAGAGGCACTGTCTTATATCGACTTTTAATAATGTACAATTTGTGGATGGTCCCAATCTTACATTCAAAATGAGTCAAAAACTCGTCACTCAGAGGCATGGATAAATGCTGTAAGTCACGAATTTTGGATTTTGATATCTCTGCGAATTTTGAAGATATCGCGATGAATTTTTTTGTGTTTAATTCAGGAATGGATCAAGAAAATTTTACTAATTGGGAATTTTTCTCTACGGGGGCCGTATAAAAATTTAATTTTTGTATTTTCTCATGTATACCCCCCATGGAGTTGAAACTTATCTCATCAAATTTTTCACCTTTTTTTATGAACTTTTGCAATTGGAAGTGTGAGCCTAGTGGCAATATTTAAGGAGATAGCCTATTGTATCGATATTTATGAATCGCCCTGTATATATATATTCTTTCACTTCATGAGTCATGTAAAACTATCATGCATTTTAACTTAATTAAAACATGAAATCGCTTAATGAAGTCCTATATTATTGTACATCTACATTTAAAAAAAATATTTAAATTAATTTTTATTAAATGCTAAATTTCAAGTAAGAAAATATATTTAAAATGTAAGCTAAAGTTACATTTTGAAATAATGCGACTTTTGATGCAAAGCATTATTTCTGAAATATATATTTTTATTTTAAGATTTAATTTTTAATTTCGAGGCTTGTGAAATGAATATGATACCATTTTGACGAAATTAAAATGATTATATATTAATGTTTTCTAATTAAAATGAATGCTTTACATGAAAAAAAATATTACATCATTTTTACCCGATAAAACCTTTTACTAAAAAAGCCTTTGTTATATTTTTTAACTGCCATCTGTTAAAAATAATTAATTAAAATAGTATATGATTTTTTTGAATTCCATTCGTAGGGGCAATAACTTTCCACTTAAATGTACGGAAGTTTAATTTACATCCTTGTTGTAAATGTCACTATATTGACAGACGATTTTTGCTTCTGCGGAATAAATTCGTTCATAAAGCTTCAATGTGTGAAAATATGTTTTTAGTTTTAGGAAAATTTACTTTAATCATGTTTTTGTACCCTCTATCTAAACAAATTGAAATTAAATTCGTTTTAATTTTAAAGAGAAAATAGTTTCAAAAAATATATTAATCAGTTTTATTTCCCCCTTTTTCCCACAAAAAATGTCTTCTACTGATAATCATTACGTGAATTTTGAATGCAAACTCTCATTTGTATGTAACTTATATTCAAACTTATTAATCAATATTAGTACACAAAATTTCATTCGTTTTAAATATGACGTCATTTTTTATCTATTTTATTTAGTTACTGATATTCATGCTCCTTGTATTTTTAACGAATACTTGAAAATACCTGTTTTATTTCAAGTATGACGTCATATTGTTCCAAATGAAGCATTTTATTAATAATATAATTCTTGTTCATTCGTTTTCCTTCTAATTATATCGCCATTTTTGACAGAAAACCCCTTATTAACGTAACCGATATTCATGTTTTATATATGATAAAAAATACTTCATTTTTTTCCGTTTCAAATATGACGTCATATTTATTTTTCTTAATTCTCAGTTTTCATGTAGAAATTGTTCAATTAAAAATTAATATCCGAGGTGAGGTTATTATTCCAGATTTTGATTTACTTGGTAACGGGAAAGAAAAATGATCAAATTTTATCGGAAAAATGTCAATTGATTCTGTACGAAAAAGTAAGATATTTTTAATTATTTAGAGAAATATTTGGATAAAATAAATAAAACATAGCCTATGTTCTTTTCCGTTTCATAATCCATCTATATGCAAAGATACAAAAGCATTAATTCATTCGTTTTGATATTGACTTCATTCAAACTTTCGGACACACATTGACCTATATTAATTGAATAATGATTGTACAATATTATAAGGATGTTGAACGATATATTATGTACTACAACTTTCCTGGAGGTAGAGGTAAGAGAGAAATTTAATAAGTAATTTTATAGAATTTGACATTCGCCCACATTCACAAAATGGAGATAAGATTCTATTAAATTTTAAAGAGTTGAAAATCTTTTAATACAAGTAAATCATGTGTGTGTGTCTGTGTTTGTAATTTTTATCTTAAAAATGCCTTTAATGATTTGGACTAAATTATGTATCCTATGGTTTTCGGGCACGAGAAGACCATTGGGTGATGTTACATGTACGAAAAAATTCGATTAGTGGGTCATTTTGAGTCATTATGGGTCAGGGTCGAGCTAATTAAATCTAAAACAAGGTTCAGACAATTTTTGCTAAATTTTGTATTCTACCATTTTTGGTTACAGGAAGACCAATGGGCTAGGTCATATGTTCCAGAAATTTTGTTTAGTGGATTATTTTGGGGTCATTGCGGGTCAACTAAATTTTATTTTAAAAAAGCTCTAACGATTTTGACTAAATTTTGTATCCTTCCGTTTTGAATTACGAGAAGACCATTAGGCTAGATCAGATGTTCGAGAAAGTTCGATTAGTGGGTCATTTTGAGGTCACTACGGGTCAAACTAAATTTATCTAAAAGACGGCTCTAACATGTTTGACTAAATTTTGTATTCTACCGATTCGGATTACTGGAAGACTAGTGAGCTACGTCACATGTTCGAGAAATTTCGATTAGTGGATCATTTTTGGGTTACTACGGGTCAAACTAATTTTATCTAAAAAAGGATCTAACGATTTTGTCTAAATTTTGTATCTTTATGTTTTAGATTACGAGAAGACCATTGTGCTAGGTCACATGTTCGATAAAATTTTATAAGTGGGTCATTTTAGGTCACTACGGATAAAATTCAAGCTAATTTTAATTAAAAAAGGGCCCTAACGTTTTCGACTAAATTTTATATTTTACCATTTTGGATTTCGAGAAGACCATTGGGCTAAGTAACGTGTTCGAGAAAATTCAAGTGGGTTATTTTTAGCTCACAGGCTATCAAAGCCTGACAGCTAATGTGCCCGCCGGTTCTATATGTACGTATGAATGTATGTACGTACGTAACGCGATAACTCTTGATAGAAACATCCGATTTGCTACAAATTTTTTTCTAGGTCATTCTGATAAGGCGCTTCTCTGATTAGTTTTGGGCTCATTGGTTAAGGATAAAGGAGGAAAGGGGGGGGGGGGGTAGTCATCCCCCCTTAATTTAGATAAATGGATTTTTCATGCATAATTAATCGATTTACTCCAAATTTGGTACACCGGTTTATTATGTTAAGGAGCTTCCCTGATTAAATTTTGGGGTTCATTGGTTAAGGATAAAGGGGGGACAGTCCACGCCCCTTAATTTAGATAAATGGGTTTTTTATGCAGAATTATTCGATTTGCTCCAAATTTGGTATACCGTTTTATTATGTTAAGGAGCTTCCCTAATTAGATTTGGGGGTTCATTGGTTACGGATGAAGGGAGAAAAGTGGACTAGTCCACCCCCCTTAATTTAGATAAATGGGTTTTCCATTCAGAATTATTCGATTTGTTCAAAATTTAGTATACCGGTTTATTATGTTAAGGAGCTTCCCTGATTAAATTTGGAGGTTCATTAGTTAAGTATAAAGAGGGAAAAAGGGGGGCTATCCCCCCTTAATTTAGATAAATGGATATTTCAAGCAGGATTATTCGATTTTCTCCAAATTTGGTATACAAGTTTATTATGTTAAGGAGCTTCCCTGATTAGATTTGGAGGTTCATTGGTTGAGCATAAAGGGGGAAATGGGGGAGCTAATACCCCCTTAATTTAGCGAAATGGTTTTTTCATGCTGAATTTTCTGATTTGCTTCAAATTTGGTATACCAGTTTATTATTTTAAGGAGCTTCCCTGATTAGATTTGGAGGTTCATTGGTTAAGGAAAAAGGGGGAAATCCCCCTTCTTTTATTTTTTGAGGGTATTATTCTTTGAAATAAGAGAATAATATACAATTAGTGTGAATAACCTGTGAGCTCAATGCCATCAGTTTAACTGGGTACTTTTCTATTTATTGAGTCACTACAGGTCAAGCTAATTTTATCTAAAAACGGTTCTAATTATTTTGGCTAAATTTTGTGTCCCACCGTTTTGGATTATGAGAAGACCGTTCGGCTAAATCCCATGTTAGAGAAAATTCGATCAGTGGGCCATTTCGGGTTCACTAAGGGTCAATGTATTTCAATGGGAAAAAAAGTTGAAACAGTCATTAAATTTTTAAACCGTGGGCATTAAACGAAAGCTTGAAGTTGACAACATTTTGCCGAATTTGGTGATATTTGACAAAATGTTGGTGACATCGGCGAGATTTGGGTGGAAAAATCGACTTTCTACCAATGTCAAAATACATGCTTAGTACCAAAAGAAAGTCGCCAAATTTGCAAGTTTTTGCTAAATTTTGACGACATTTGGCGATTAGTTAGGTTTCAGAATCTGAAGGAATTTTCCCGAAATTCTCAGTAGGAGCGGATATACATGATTCAACCAATCAGAGTTCATAGAACGCTCTTGAAGGACAGTGACGTTGTTCCGTACAACACGTATCTGCTGAAGAAGTACAACTGTCACAACAATGTCTGTTTTTTATCGGGTTGAACACAAAGCAATTTTTAACCGAGCTTTGCTCGGTCTTCCCCGCTAGTGGTCTGTATTTGATTACAAAAAATATATAAATTTCTGTGGTAGGCGGTCCTCAGAAATTTTGGTAATAAACTGTAAGTGCATCCCTCCATATCACTAACATTCAATTCATGTTTTAATTTTTATAGAATTTATTGTTTCTGATTTCTTTTTTTTTATGATGGTATGCTTGAATTCATCTAAAAGAAAGCATCCGTTGGTTTTGGGGACTTTTTAATAGGTGAAAATAGTACAAAACCCTTTCTAGAAAACATCCCTACTTCGCCATAGATTCAATAATTGAAAAAATATGCTTACGAAAACAATTTTAATACTTAGTATGCAGTATAATTAACAAAGTAAACAATAATGGCGTAAAATAAAATGCCAAAAAAAACATGCCACATATTTCAAAATAGCTAAGCTGAATTAAAATTTTCGTTAAGCAAGATTAATGAGTTAGAAAACCCTGTTATGATAATTTATGCGCTCTGAAACTTTATTTTAATTAAAGAGATATGAATATTCCTTTTTATTTTTGTGGGAAGGATAATTTAGAAGGAGATATTAATTATAAATTAATCAATATGATATTTAATACCTGAAAAAGAGCACATTTATTCATTTTTTAATGTTTTTTCCTTTCTTCCATATATATGAGAAAAACGTATTGGAATGGTGAAGATTCTCGATTTCGCCTTTTCCTTCTTTTTAATACTTTCCAACATATTTGAGAAGTGTTTATGATTTCGGTTTGTCTGTCTTTTTGCCCGTATGGCCATCTGTCCGAGCTCTAACTCTCGTAAATGTACTCGGATTGCCCTGATTTTGTTGTATGTTGTTGGTGTTTACTATATCGTTATTGAAAATGAAGTGTGCAGCAATTTTAGCTCATTTACAGGGACTCTCAAAAAATCTTTTCAAGTTCATTTTGATGACGTTAGGCAATCTCAAACATAATGAAATCGATAAGCACTTATGCAGTATACTGAATAATGCGTTTTGAAGATTATGGGTGGTAAAGAATTTACTATTCATTAACAGGGCCACACAAAAGAATTCTGTTATATAATGTTCTGCGGTGAAGTGCTTGCATCGTATTTTAGTTCTGTTACACAATTTCAAATAGAATGAAAATCTTGCACATTGCTGACGCTTACTGCAAGATGCTTGTTGTATATGATGATCTGCATAGCATTTATAGTTCATTTTCAGGGACACGCAAAAGATTCGAATAGAGTACTGAAGCTGATATATACAATATTTAGATGTTCTTCTGTTGGTTGTCGTTGTGTATAGGTGATGTCTGCTGTTAAAATATGTATTGTTTTCTCCGATGTATAAATATTCTTCTTAAGCAGTTAATATAAATATTATGTAAAATGTGAAGCTGGAGTGTGAAGCTTTAGTGGCCGAGAATTTTCCTACTATAAGCTAGCCTGAGTTACCAAGAAAAGTAATAAACAAGTAAGAAAAATCATGCGTACAGCATAGATTATGAAACACTTTCCAACATTCCCTGAAAGCTTTAATGAAGCTTCGTTACTTAGGGAAATGAGGTAAATGAGGTAAATAAGATAACTAAGTAAACATTTAAAGATCTGATTTCAGTAGTTGCCACCCAGAGCCAAATATGTATTCCAATTCTTTTGAACAGCCCTGTATTCCATCTGTATGTTGATATATATACTATATAATGGGAAAATTTAGTTTAGCAAGAAAACACATAACAGGTTGAAATTCATCTTTCAGCAATTTATACTAATAGATGGAAACATACTTGAACACTTTTGTACAGCCCTGTAGTTTACCTAGTACATTTATTACATGTCACTATTTAGCTAAAATTTAATTCAAACTAAAACACGCTTAAAACTACTGAAATTACATTTCCAGAAGTTATCACCCATAGACGGCCATGTATTCAACACTTTGCGTGGCCCTGTATATCATTTTATCTATATTCTACAAATATTTCTTAGTACACTAAATTCAGTTCAGCGTAAAAATGCATAACTCCTTTAAAACCCACCTTTAAGCAATTTATGCTCATACTCAGTAACCTTTACGAATTCATTTCTGACGCTCTGTATATAAACTATAGTATTTATACGCACTTTATAGTATGCATAAATATAGTGAACAAGTAGGTAAGTGTGATCACAGATCGCACAGAGAGTTTCGTTTAATATTCCTTTCAAAACACTTTATCCTTTTGAAAAATCTTTTAGTTCCACATTTCGCAACCAGGGGTGCACTATATTCTAAACAAACCTCTATCCGAACGAAACTCCGTTTTATATACTATCCGTAGATATATTAGTCAAGGGATTGGACCAATAGCACCCGAGATAAGTAGGCGCCCGTGGCGGTAAATAGTGGAACTAAAATATTTAAGGCTATGGTGCATAATATGAAAGAATTGGTCAAAGGAGTGTAGGCAAAAGTTGGAAAAGTGCTCCCGGGTTAAAAGGGCGGAGGTTACGAAAATTGCTTAAAATACACAAGTTAGAGCCCGGAGGAGTAAATAATATGACTTTTTGAAAATTTTATGATTTGCCATGTGGTCTGAGGTATTCAGCTATACGTATGCAAAAATTCATGTCTCAAACTTAATTAGGAACTCTCTTATAAAGAATTGCTTAAAATACATATGTGGTAGCTCAAAGGGTTAAACGTAAGACTTTTTCAAGATTTTATGATTTGTCGCCTGGCCTCAGGTGTTCTGCTATAAGTATGCAAAATTTCAAATCTCCAATTTAATAAGGGGCTCGGTTAGAAAGAATTGCTTAAAATGCGCATGTGGGAGCCCAAAAGGTTAAATGTACGATTTTTCAAAGTTTTATGGTTTATCCGTTGATGCGAGGTGTTCAGCTATAAGTATGCAAAATTTCACGCCTCCAACCTAAATAGGGGCTCACTTTGAAAGAATTGTTTAAAATACACATGTGGGAGCTCAAAGGGTTAAATGTACGGGTTTTTTTTTTTCAAAATTTTATGATTTTACATTTGATGCGAGGTGTTCAGCTATAAGTATGCCAAATTTCACGCCTCCAACCTAATTAGGGACTCACTTAGAAAGAATTGTTTAAAATACACATGTGGGAGCCCAAAGGGTTAAGTGTACGACTTTTTCAAAATTTTATGATTTGTCGTATGATGTGTGGTGTTCAAGTCTAAGTATGCAAAATTTCAAGTCTCCAACATCTATAGTTTCTGAGAACGGGCTCTGTGACAGACGGACAGGCGGACAGACAGAGGAGCGAGACGAATAGGGTTTCGTCAGATGAACGAAACCCTAAAAAAGAGCATATCATAATTAAAAACTCATTTCGAGCAATCATTACTAATATATAGTAATTCGGATACAATATAGTATCTGAAATATTTTCAAATGCACCGCAAACAATTTCCCCTACACCATTATGAAGTTTTGTGTGGCCCTGTAAATGAACAATAACTATTCTTTGCACCGCATATTCAACAGAATGCATATTTTAGTGGACTTCATAAATGAATATCAATTTTACTATCTTTGAAAGAGTGTAACACCATTAAAAATCATTTGAAACGATTTTTTCCTACTAGCCGTAATGTAACGGAAAACTTTTGGCTATCCCTGTAAATGAACTAAATATGCTACAAACTTCATTTGCAATAGGGAACGAGCTATGGTAGAGATCACTAACATCCAAAAATTTTAGAACGATCAGAGCATATTTACGGGAGTTAGGGCGTGGACAGACGGCCATACGGACGGACGGCCAGACAAACCGAATGCATAAACACTTTTCAACTTTGTTGGAAAGTGTTAATAAAATCTCCGTTTAATCAAACAAGTATAAGGTAAGCGTAACCTATTTCATTACTGTTTATAATGAACGAAATATTACTAATTACTTACAGATCACGAGACTGCAGCCCTTACATGTTATGAATACTGATTGAAATTTTTTTAAATGAAATAAAATTTTAAACATTTATTAGCTATAGAAAAAAAGAAAAATCGGATGAAATTTTATTAATTGTAAATAAAATGGCATCTTTGAAAGATAATAATATTACGAAACTGAGTGCGGATTATCCATCAATATAATATTCCATCTGGAAATTTAAAATACAAATGATTCTTATAAAAGAGGATTTATTTGATATAATTGAGGATGAATCTCCAGGAAATCTGGACGATAAATGTTTAAAATGAGACAGACAAGCAAGAGTGTTAATTAATTTATGCGTAGAAGATTACTAAATTATTCACGTGAATTATGAAACCACTAAACCAAATACGGAACTAGTGAAAATTATTATTGCAGATAGGAAAAGTTTATTTTCGCAAGGTATCGGTAACGTTCACATTTCAAAAAAATTATCTGAGGGAACTTGTCATGAAGTTAATCTAATGAATGCATATTTCTTGCCGAAGGCAATTCTAACGAAGCAAATGCTTCGTTACAAAGAATGACATTACGTCCTTAGAAGCAGTTTCATATAATAATAGTCTTTTTAAGGTAACACAAAATAAATATACAGGGAAAAGCAAAAAAGCAAAAATTCGTTTTTAATTGCAGAAAAGTAAACTGCATTAACTTATGGCACAAACGTCTTGGGCACCGAAATTCAGATGCTATTTAGTAACTTTTGAGAGAAAATATTGCTGTTGGCATCGAAATTGTTAACTGCGATAAAATTAATGATTACGAAAATTGTATTAAAAATAAATTTTCAGAATTTTCCTATCCGAATGAATCAAAGATTAAAGCAAAGTGTTCGCTTGAGCTTGTCCATTAGTGACCTATGTGGGGCCAAGCAAACCACCACTGTTAGTGGGAAGTGTTACTTCCTTAGTTCTGTTGACGACTTCTCAAGTATCACCATGATTTATCTAATAACAAACAAAAATTAAGTTTATTCTGAACTAAAAGAATACGCCGCAGTGGCTAAGAATAAAATTGATAAGATGCTAAAAATAATCAGAAGCAATAACGGAGAGGAATATATAAACAATGAAATGGAAGGTTTCACGAAAAATCATGGAATTGTACACCAGTTCACAGTGCCACATTCACCACAAAAGAATGGAGTTGCGGAAAGGCAGATTAGAAGTTTAATGGAGATGAAAAGATGCCTCCTGCCTGAAGCCAACCTGCCACATATATATTGGGCAGAAGCCATAATGGAAGAAAATTATTTGCAGAATAGATTTTCCACTAAAGTCAAAAATAAAACACCGTATGAGTTGCACACCGATGCATAAATATTCCTGTTAAGTAGTTAATATAAATATTATGTAAAATGTGAAGCTGGGCTATTTGTTCAGTAGTCAAGTATTTATCTACTACAAGGTAGCCTGAGCTACCGAGGAAAGTAAGAAATAAGATCTCCATTTATTAAAACATGTAGAATGTAAGATAAGCCTAATCTATTTCATTACTGTTTATAATGAGCGAAAGATTATTGATTACTTAAAATAATTTCATATATTATAACTGGTATAATTAAATGATAGAATAATTGGTTTATCTATTAAACAATTTCTTATTACAATTATCCATTATATATAACTACTAGCTGCAATACCCGGTGTTACCCGGGTCTGAATACATCGCACATTTAATGGCATGAGGACCAGTCTCCCTATTTCAGATATTAGATCAGATCAATTTTGGCATACATATCAACGATAAATTGCTGGAATAATTGCAGGCAATTCAGAATGTAATTATATTCACCATTTCTAATTCCGAAGTACTTGCATCCATTTTTCGGATGACGATATTTAGATGTTCATCGTACTTTTTCATGGCATTATAATGGAACACCTCAAGTTCTAAATTGTAGTTTCTACGTACTGTCAATAGTTGATGTTCACGTAAATTGGCCATTCTCTCTCTATTTGGTTTCTTTCGTATTTGACATTGATGAGCTGATTCACGGCTTCTAATTAAATTTACTTTAATTCGCGTCTGTGTTAATGCTTGCTGTTTGTTCTTCCCTTTGACTTTCTCTTATTTTTTGCATTCCTTCTCGAATTTTCGTAAGTAGTCTTTCTCTTTCTTCTGTTTCGTTTCTACGTGCTGCTTTTCTTCTTTTCGATTTTACATAAGTTTGTGTAAACGTTTTCTTACGCTTTGGCATTTTATCTATGCTGGACAGATAATTACACTTGTTTATTTCCTATTTAATTTACATCCAAAATTGTTAATTGGTCCAAATCATCCAAGCAACCTCATAGTAAATCGGTATATAATTTTATATACCTTAGATAAATTCAAATAACATAAGTGATCGTAATTACGTAATTCTAGTAGAAGAGCAACGCGAATAATTAATAAAAATTAAATTATAATCCGCGTGAAACTGTAATTAATAAATTTAATTAATTACGAATAAAATTAAGAGTTTGCGTTGTGAATTATTTAGACGAACTCTTCCACTTATGAATTAAACTAAAATTTAAGCTGTAAAAATAAGTTGACACACCTTAAACATTATCAATTAAATAACTACAGAAACTTTTAAAAACTTGATTAAATATTTTATTTACATTGAACACAACTATATACAGAAACACATAATATTAATTCAAAAAAAAAGAAAGCAACACTTTTGTTTGCTGCTCATTATTTCATGTATATTTAATCTTTAAAAAAAAAGACAATGTTTTCATTTACTCTTATTATTATATATTTTTCTTTTTGCAAAAATAAATAATTCTCTTTCATTTTTAAATTACCTTAATTATATTTAATTATTGGTTTTGTTGGATC
This sequence comes from Maratus speciosus, assembly GCA_963932465.1. NCBI lineage: Eukaryota > Metazoa > Arthropoda > Arachnida > Araneae > Salticidae > Maratus > Maratus speciosus. The sequence continues at coordinate 96,986,387 of OZ010799.1, forward strand.
TCAGATTGCTCTCTACCATAAAATATCATAAAAGGATATTTATAATTTCTCATATAATTTAAAGTGGTAAAAGAAAAAGATTAAGGTAATACCTTATATCATATACGGGATGGTGGCCTTTATTCATCAAATTCAGAGTTGTCGCGTTGCTAAGGATCATATCCATATGTCATCTGGAATCAGCTTCTTATCAGAGCGGCGATATCGGGATGGCAGGATGCATAGCTACGGACCGCAGTAGAACAATCAATTTTATTTCAACATCAGGAAGACATCCTCAATTAGGCTTGCTTAGGCTCACTCCGATATGTCCATCTCGCCTGGGCATTACTAGGGCTTTCTGGATTCATTGCATGGGCTTTCAGGAGAGCTCCTGCGTCTTCGACATCTTTTTTTTAGACTATCTTTTTCAAACCTTTTCCTTCTGGCACACCAACTCTTGCAGTGGGTGGAACTATTTGTCTGGTCCTTCCTTATTGGATGTGAGAAGATTTTGCATTATCCTTCGATAAACCTATTAGCTAACAGTCTGCAAATGGCCCCTTACATATACTTTAATATTATTATATGCCTTAAAGTTTGGGTGGTCTGAAAAGCCATAAATTTATCCCAACACTTTTATTAAGGCCATAAATTTATTCCAACATTTTTATTATTTTACGATTTCTAATTATACACCACTTTCCATTGGCTTGTCATAAAACGACACCATGGCGTCTGGCTATTATTGTTATCTGAGATCCGAACTATATTTAACATTATACATTCATTTTACAATACAACAATTTTTTTTAAATATATATTTAATATTTAAAATCAACTTAATAATTTTTGTATGAACTTACACTCTTATTTTACTTAAATATATAAACATTATAATTTTACACTCATAATTATATTTTATAAAAAAAATATTTATACAAACAGAAATAACAAATTACGCAATTTTACTTTGATTTCACCAACATGGTGCGGGAACATATTGTTATATGTTGCCCAGCATCTCTCCCGGTGGTCAGAAAAAAAAAAAAAAACCGATTGCTGTTTTTTTTTTTTTTTTTTGTAAAGCATAAAAGAATGTACGTGTCCATATGACTGTGTATCTACACAGTTTTTGAGCTAAGTCTGTAATGTTCAATTATCAATGGTTCTGGTATATTTTATAAGAAGTTCTTCTATTTTTCATAACAGAAAGTTCAACACATGATAGCATAGTTGTCTGTTGACATTCACATTTATAGAAGACATCTGTACTGAAAATCTGACATCTTCCTCGAAGCCTTTTTTCTTTACCACACACATGTTTAATAACTTTGTAACTTTGCAGTTTAAGTGCCCAAAATACATTCAAAGCTATAATTTTGTATGAAACTAATATGCCGAAATAATCCTAAATACAGGAAAAATAATGGCATACACATTTGACATATCATTTTATCACATATAACCTTATGACACAGTGTTTCATTTAAAACACATTTTATACTGAATAAAAGTAAATACAATGCTTGTAGTATGACATGTTATATTTTCACATAATTAATCTGATGTATTCAAATCATAATCAGAAAAATATTGTATACAAACTGGTTACCTTATTTTATTTATTTATTTGTTACTTCTAACTTGTATGATACGTCAAAATATACAAGCTATTTCATCTCCTTTAATATATCATTACGTAATGCTCTCCATCTTCACCCGAGACGAAAATCAAAACAGGGTAGAAAAAAGAGAGGGAAAAGAGAAGAAACCAGTTTTTTTACCTTCCCCCCATCCTCCTACAACGAGGGGTCGGTCAAGCTACTAATCACTTTTTGCTGAGGTGATTTGGGCTGTGACAAAATTTACGACTTCCAAAAGTATGTATTTAAAACCATTTCATGCTTGTAATTACCTTATTAATTAGTATAATTTCTTGATATACTTTCTTCTTAACTAACTGTGCATGCCTGTATGTAATTTTTAACATAATCTATGTATAAACAGTGTATGTATTTGTATCATATCTAATGTAAACCTTCTGCTTTTTTTTTTATTATTTTGCAGGGGAAAATGGCGATTCTAGCATTTGAATTCTCCTGCCTCGTACTGCAACTGAAGCGAGAGTGCCTTTTATGCTGTCAGGTTCAGATCTAAACAAAATTGCCTTTCAGGATTTAAGAAAAAATGCATATAATTTTCTTTAACTGATTACATTGTATATTTTTTAGACCTTTCTAACAAACACAAATTTTGATTCATGATATTGTTTACTATTAAAATGTAAACAACACGGAAATATGACTTCTACGGCCTCTCAAAATGCAAAATATGCATTACGCTGACCTTAAAAATGCACCTTCATTTAATACTATTAAATTGTGTTGTCAGAAAATGCAATTGGCGAGGGAGAACAATTTTTGTCTTTAATAATTATTTATTTAGCCAACAATCTATCTTAAAAGATTGTTAAATCTTCATATTTATTTTATTTTTTTTTTTTTTACTGAATGAAATAAAAATTTATTTATTCAAAAGTTTATTTATCATTAACATTCCGTATGTGAATTCTACTGTCTAAAATTTAATGATATGTTTAAAAATAAAAGATAATAAATTATTATTATTAATCAAACATTAATAATTATTATTTAATTATAAAAAAAATGTTATTAATACACTTGTATAATTTTAAAAATATAAAAGCAAATGATAATTACTACGTAAAATCGTATGCAGCCATCTATGAGTACCCGGCCGGACCAAAGAACTTCTGCCAGCAGAAAAAAATCTTTGTATACTCACAAACAACCACATCCAATTTTTTTTTTTTTTTTTTTTTTTTTATAGATCAAGTATTTAAAATAATTACTGTACGTACTATAAAAAAATTAAGTAAATAAATTTATTAAGCCATACTACATATTTTAATAAAAAAAAAAGGTCAATATATATAAATATATTTATTTATTTCTTTTGTTTCCTTATGTTAAATTGGCCAAATTATATATAAAAAAAAATTTTATGAACTCACACACTCAAATTTATCAATCCTATGTATATTTATATATGTTAAATTTAGAATTGCATTTAATTCTAAGGGAAAGTAAAGAAAAAAAAATGCTTAAATTCTAAAATAACATAAATTTATAAAATATTTTATTTAAAAAAAAAATCTAATTTCTAGCTGATTTCAGCAAGATGTCATTTAATATTTATATTAAATAATTTTGCTAATACATTTTATTAATTATTAAATTCGCATATTTTTATATATACAATAAAAATATAATAGTCTTACATAAAATTTTACACTACAACAATGTTATTAATTAATTTAACTTGGATTTAAGCCTACTTTAATTCTAATTGAATACCGTTAATAAAAGTAAATTAGCTTATCAAGTTAAATATAATATAAACTATGTTTGTCTAATGTTAATTTTGCTGAAAATTCCATAAATTTTAACTGTAAATGCTAATTGCTATACCTTTTGTTATTTATTTTGAAAACAACACCAACTTATATTTTTATTTATTATTTTATTTTATTAAATCTAGGAACTATACACTGAGCTAGACACTCCATAAATGTGTAAAACCTAAAAATCAAAAGTTTTCCTAAATAAAACTCAAAATGCTGCTTTTTACAATATAATATTACTAATTTTATTGTTTCTGAGCATAACATCTAGTAATTATACCATACTTAATTTTTTCTTCGACTCCTTTTTTAGCCAAGAATCCTGAAGTTAAGGACTAAGTGATTACTATATACCTTGATGTACCTGTGAATAACTTTTCTACAAATATTTTGTTGGTGTTGGTGCATACCCAGCCGTAGGCCAAAATTGCACCCTATACAGAAAGCCTTTGGTGAGAAAATTTTAATTTTGCTTCAGTTAATTATTTGTGCAATCATATTGAAATAACTTGCCTTGTCCATTGTCATATATATATATGTTTTTTAAAAACCAATGTGCTACACCAAAATCCTTTTTTTTTTTTTTTTTATAACACTTTTGTTCATAACACTTATCCCTGCTGTCTAAATTCTAGACTTTAGCATATAAGTTGTAATTGAACTACCGGAATAAATCTTAGCACTTTTTGTATATTTTATTATATTTAGGCTTATAGCTGACCGCTATCCTAATATAGAGTGCACTAATAATTTATTCCTTGTCAACCATATATTTATATAAGAAAAAATATATGTATATGAGTATGCTATAAAGTTGTTCTAACTACCCTGAACCTAATAGCTTACACCTACTCATTTTAAAGAGTAATTCTGAAATTCTGTCATCTAAATTGTAAGGTTATTAGCAAAGGCTACCCTTATAGAAGACAGAAAAAATTATCTTCTTTTTTTTTTTTTTTTTTTTGAAAATTACTCCAACATTATTCACTATTAAATTAATTAAGTTTTAATGTTATTTGGCTTCGTTAAGATTTTATATTTTCTAATTCATATTCGAAAAAAAAATATAACTTTTGCCTGGAGAGAAATATTTCACTGCTCCAGTGAAGTTTTGTGAAGCACATTTCATAATTTTATAAGTATGTTTTCGGGTGCGCCCTGCACATTTGCTCAATATTGTAACCCTGAGACAAATTGGCGTTCTTTTCTTATTATTATTTTGAATTTTAAAAAGGCAAGTTATTAATTTTGTTTCAACCCTTTTACCTAAAAGAGAAAAATTCATTTTTAAATTTTGAAAAATTTTTAAATTTTTAAATTCGATTCCTTATTAATTTTATTTTATTTATTTCTCTCGACATGAAAATAATTTTAATATATTTTTAATGGTGACTAGATCATAATTTTATATTGTGAATCCAATTTACACGTCCATCACCTGTCTATCCTCACCCCTTACTTGTCCCTTTTATCATCAGTTTTACCCTTTTTTTATACTTTTTTGGATACTTTTGAGCATTCTCTTTTAAATTCTCATTTTTATCCTCATTTGGATAATAACTGGCCTGACTCTGAGGTTGAGTATTCCTATATGGCACATGCTGAGGGAAGTAATTTGGTGGGGGTGGGGGATATGGAGAATATCCATAGTAACCACCTGTGGGTGCATAAGATTGAAAAAGCAATTGCTGGTTTGGGTTAACAAATCTAGGATTAAAATTCGCTCTCGGTTGATACTGTCCATTATAAGAGTACCTTTTATTAAAATGCCGACCTGCGAAATCTCTGCTACCCTTATATGTATTTTTATTATCATTTTTGTACCAGCACGTTTCTAAAGTATGCGATTTTTTTTTACATAATTCGCACCATCTGCTTGATGCAGTATCTTTCGTTTTAACTTTCAAATTGTTTATTTCGGAAGTCAAAATTTTAATTTGCTCCGCGCTTTCCATATTTAATTTTAACAATTTGTCCAAATTTTCCACAGTGGAGGTTTTTGTAATCGAATTAATTTCCTTTGATGCAACTTGATTGTATGCATCTTCCATTTGTTTCGCAAATTTACATGCGTCGTTGAAATTTTTCGGCGCCATTCTTCGAATGTCCAAACTTAAATCTGCCCTAACTGATTCTAAAAATCTTGTGAATTTTATCATTTCAAATAAACTACCATTACCGTTGTCAATATTTTGGCCACTTTTAGCTAGGTAAAGTTTTGCAGCCGCATTGAATTCACTGATAAAATCAGCGATAGCCTGCGCAGGTTTTTGCCTAAGAGAAAAAAAATTGCTTTGAGCCGCAGAAAAACTTGTTTTAGTAGAAAAAGTATCGATTAATTTTTCTTTAAATTTACCATAGTCTTTTTCTGTATTAAGATTTTCTTCATTAGCTAATTTATCTCTAGCACTACCGACTAATTTTGTTTTTAAGAGCGCCAGTTTCGAAACATTCTCTAATTCCGTTTGTTTAATTAGATTATCGAATTCGTTCACAAAAAATTTAATATTAGACCCTTTCTTTCCATCAAAGACGGGGATACAATTCAACAGCGTATCAACACTAGGTTGAGTCATTGTATTCTTTTTAGTTTTTTGTAGCGAATAATTTAGAGAAATAATTTTATTTTTCTGTCCTCTGGTTTTAACTCCAGAGGTATTTAAATCTACACTTCTCCTTTTAAATTTTCGCTTATTGTTGGGCATAACCTTTTAACAGAATATTTCTGTTTATCATACTTTTTTCTCTATATTACAACATGAAAATATACTAAATTGCATAAATACATAAAAACAACAGCACTAAAATTAAAAAAAAAATATTTCTTAGCAGATGAAGTTGTTTTGTAGATTATTCTTTTACACACATAAATACCCCTAAAATGTTTATAATACACGTATATATAAAAAACAACATAATTTCATTTAACAGAAAAATATCTGTCTTTTTCTACAGAAACAACAATCTTATTTTTTTTATATATATATAAATATTGTACCACTACTTCGTAGTACGACTCATAAATTTTCTTTTGTATCACCTTGATACAATTTCAAAAATCATGATCTATTGACATTTCAATCATTTTTTTATACCAGACATATTATAAAATTTTACTCATTATTCTTATTATTATTATTTATACAGTATATTAAAAAAAATTATTTTTACAAATGTGTCATCCGTGATGTGAATGCCATTATTTCTCAATGGTAACTGAGATCCAACCAAAAGAGACAAGAGAGAAAAAAAATTGTAATTCCTAAATTTACCTATTATAAATCCCAGAATTATTTTTTTCATTTCTCTTTTTTTTATTGCTAACATATATTATTCATTTTATTTATTTAAATTATTATATGTGTGTCATTATTGTTACAAAAATAAAATTAATTTTAATAAAATTTTAATCAATTAAACTTACATACCTACAATATCTTTAAAATTGTGACATTAAAATAATACTTAAATTTATTTTCCTTTATTATTATTATTATTATTATTATTATTATTATTTCTAATGAACTCAGATGAACGTTCCTGGTCACGGCACCATTTTACTTTAATGAGGGGGGATGCTGGACAGATAATTACACTTGTTTATTTCCTATTTAATTTACATCCAAAATTGTTAATTGGTCCAAATCATACAAGCAACCTCATAGTAAATCGGTATATAATTTTATATACCTTAGATAAATTCAAATAACATAAGTGATCGTAATTACGTAATTCTAGTAGAAGAGCAACGCGAATAATTAATAAAAATTAAATTATAATCCGCGTGAAACTGTAATTAATAAATTTAATTAATTACGAATAAAATTAAGAGTTTGCGTTGTGAATTATTTAGACGAACTCTTCCACTTATGAATTAAACTAAAATTTAAGTTGTAAAAATAAGTTGACACACCTTAAACATTATCAATTAAATAATTACAGAAACTTTTAAAAACTTGATTAAATATTTTATTTACATTGAACACAACTATATACATAAAACACATAATATTAATTCAAAAAAAAAGAAAGCAACACTTTTGTTTGCTGCTCATTATTTCATGTATATTTAATCTTTAAAAAAAAGACAATGTTTTCATTTACTCTTATTATTATATATTTTTCTTTTTGCAAAAATAAATAATTCTCTTTCATTTTTAAATTACCTTAATTATATTTAATTATTGGTTTTGTTGGATCTCCGATTGCTCTCTACCATAAAATATCATAAAAGGATATTTATAATTTCTCATATAATTTAAAGTGGTAAAAGAAAAAGATTAAGGTAATACCTTATATCATATACGGGATGGTGGCCTTTATTCATCAAATTCAGAGTTGTCGCGTTGCTAAGGATCATATCCATATGTCATCTGGAATCAGCTTCTTATCAGAGCGGCGATATCGGGATGGCAGGATGCATAGCTACGGACCGCAGTAGAACAATCAATTTTATTTCAACATCAGGAAGACATCCTCAATTAGGCTTGCTTAGGCTCACTCCGATATGTCCATCTCGCCTGGGCATTACTAGGGCTTTCTGGATTCATTGCATGGGCTTTCAGGAGAGCTCCTGCGTCTTCGACATCTTTTTTTAGACTCTCTTTTTCAAACCTTTTCCTTCTGGCACACCAACTCTTGCAGTGGGTGGAACTATTTGTCTGGTCCTCCCTTATTGGATGTGAGAAGATTTTGCATTATCCTTCGATAGACCTATTAGCTAACAGTCTGCAAATGGCCCCTTACATATACTTTAATATTATTATATGCCTTAAAGTTTGGGTGGTCTGAAAAGCCATAAATTTATCCCAACACTTTTATTAAGGCCATAAATTTATTCCAACATTTTTATTATTTTACGATTTCTAATTATACACCACTTTCCACTGGCTTGTCATAAAACGACACCATGGCGTCTGGCTATTGTTGTTATCTGAGATCCGAACTATATTTAACATTATACATTCATTTTACAATACAACAATTTTTTTAAAAATATATATATATATTTAATATTTAAAATCAACTTAATAATTTTTGTATGAATTTACACTCCTATTTTACTTAAATATATAAACATTATAATTTTACACTCATAATTATATTTTATAAAAAAATATTTATACAAACAGAAATAACAAATTACGCAATTTTACTTTGATTTAACCAACATGGTGCGGGAACATATTGTTATATGTTGCCCAGCAATCTATAACAAAAATTTCAAAAAACAAATCAATGAATAAAAGTAAATCATTAGCAGATAAATATAATAAATAATAATATAATAATAATATAATAATAATAATAATATAATATAATAATAATATAATAATAATAATAATATAATATAATAATAATATAATAATAATAAATAATAATATAATAATAATATAATAATATAATAAAAGTAAAAAAAGTTACTTGGATAAAATTGTTGGAAAAAAAAATTTTTTTTTTCGAAATCACTTGAATTTATCGTTTCAGTATTCACTTTTGACTTTTGGATATTTTGGTATTTACTAAAATGTTACTAACGAAAACGCGCTGAGCTTCGACTCTTATACCATTGACTTTTCGCACGTTCCGGACATTCTACATTATTCTAGATCACTTTAGAATATTTAAGATTATTTTCGAACATTCTACGAGTGTGAATCAAATATTAAACGGAATTTCTGCTGGGAGGCCTAAAGGTCATAGCGAGGGTGCTCAAACCTCTGCGCGTGGGAGATGGGGATGTCATATGACTACCTATGCGCTGGTATGTGCTATTCTCTCCGTTCCTCTGTCGGCATCACGATGAGTGAGCGACAGGTTTAGGAACAGATGCTGTTTATTCCCTCGGCCGCCATCTCTGATTTTTTGTTGGCGTGAAACCACTTTCCGCAATGTAGTAAATGTCGCCAAGCAGCGATTTATGCGCATGTTAGGCTTAACGGGGTTTCCAGAACCGGGGTTGCCTTATCGATAAACGACGCCAACAAAAAATCGCCAAGAAATCCAAGATGGCGATCGAGAGAATATACAGCATCTTAGCGGAGGTTTATTCCAACGTTGCGCAACGTATTATCGTTAAATGTCTCACAAATGAAGTCGTAAGACCGGCTGAAACGTTACGTAGACTTCAAGCACAGTTTGGGGATACATGATACACGAACTGTGGGAGGGCGAGCAGAAGTCGAAAGCAACCCCCTTCCCCCCCCCACCACCACCACGCCTCGAACAAGTTTGACGGGGGAGAATATTGGTGCCGTTCGCGACACTTTGGACGAAACAAAATGTGCATATCAGCGGAAAAGACGCGAATTTCCGATCAAAGAAGTGATTTTGCTTCATGACGATGCCCATCCCCCTACAGCCAACCTGACTCGCGAAAAGTTGGAGAAAATACATTGGACAACAATGGAACACCCTCCCTATAGTCCTGACTTATCCCCATTTGGTTATCAGATATCTGGGCCTTTGAAAAATGCATTAGGAAGTGAACAATTCGGCGATGACACTGCTGTTGAAGCCTTCGTGCGCAATTGGTTGGAGACGCTCTTCTCTTCTGTCTATGATGACGACATGAAAAAACTTCCAATCCATTGGGGAAAATGTGTTTTGAAATCAGGAGATTATATAGAAAAATAATATGTAACTTACTGTTTTGTATCTTGTACCGATAAATTAGAAAATAAAAATTCCGGTTTATATTTGATTCACCCTCGTAAATTACTCTTGATTATTGTAGAATGGTTTATATTATTCTGGAACATTATATATCGTTCTAGATCCTTTTAGAACATTTTAGATTATTATCGAACATCCTAGAACGTTCTAGATTGTTTTAGAGCACTTTAGATTGTTCTGGAACATTTTTGCTTAAAATATATTAGATTATTCTTTACCATTCTAGAACATTTTGAAACTTTTTGGAAAACTGTCGCTCATTCTAGAAAATTCTAGAACATTTTCAAACTTTCTGGGAAAATCTGGATTATTCTAGAAAATTTTGAGACTTTCCAGAAATATCCGAATACATCTCTGTCCCTCACTGACACACGAAACGTCACACAAATCATTTTAAACTCCATTCATAAACATAATGTGTGAGAAAAAGCGAGATATATCTCATTTCATATTTTTTCCACCCACTTCTACCCGCCGCGACCAAACCCCCTTACTAACAGCAGGAGATCAGGAGCTATCTATAACTACAACGGCGAGTGGGTGGCAGTGGGTGGTCATGCAAAAAAGGTGTCTTTACAAACACACACTTGTCTTTTATACAGGGTGCAATATGTTATCTATCGCCGACCTTTAATTTCTCAACCGTTGGTCGTAGACCTATAGTTCCAATTACAAAAACGTTTCAAATGAGGTAAATATTCATGCTGTGGCATTATTTAACCCTTAAATGCCGGGTGTTGCTTTTCGGCAACATACCCAAATTAGGCTCTAAAATACTATTAGAATAATATTGAAGCTATAATGCTTAATGTTGCCAATAAAATGCATTCTGAAAATATTATTAAATCGATTTTCAACATGTAGATGGTAACACTTGTGTTGTTTAAGAATAAAGATAGATTTATTTTTTTAATTGTTGCTACTTGCTCTTTTTGTTTTGTCTGGAAGCTTGCGAAATACCCCATTTTGTTCTGCAATGAGTAAGTAAAATTTATTTCTTATTCCTAAAATTCTTGTGTGTTTAATGTTATAGAATTTTATCAAGGAAAATTATTTTTTCAATTAAACAACAGTATTGCCGATTAGTAACAAACAGTTTTTTAGCCGTAAACCATATTTAAAACAAAATATGATTTTTTAAAGCATTTTTCCCATGATTTATTTAAAAAATGAAAGCCGAAAAACATTATTACAATGATTTTTGAAAAATCAGGCATTTAAGGGTTAAAGTAAAAAATCAAATTTATAAAAATTACGAAATCTAACTTTTTATACGGTCCCCCAGTCCCTAAAGTTACATTTAGTAAAAGTTTGCACATATCATAACACATATAACACAAAACGTTTGACATCTGTACTACAAAAATTGACAGAGTTATTAAATTTTAAATTTTGAGATTTTTGCACACGATTTTGTCTTTTATTGAGGGATCAGTTAAAAGATGAATTAAAGTAATTCGAGATCAAAATCAGGGTGCAATGTCTTGCTTTTTACGCCGAAACCAGCTTTAGCCGGTATCGCCAAATCGGGGTTTCACAAAGAGGGTTATTTCATCTAAAAAGTTTAGCTGATTTTTAGGGGTCGTATACAAAGCTAAGAATGAAGTATTGAAATTAAACAGAAAAATAAATATCAATTTATTATAATATCAGAAAACGGTCTAGTACAAAAGATGAATACATAAAACGCTGCAATCTACTAGAGATACTGCTCAAAGTGTTCTACATTGGTGTCAATGCACAATTGAGAGCGTGACAGTACTGCGTTCTGGGCACATTAGAGCATAGCAGGCGTGCAAACTGTGCGATAATCAAAAGGATGATGCGACCTGGAAACCTCCACATCGCCCGGACATTACGACACGTGTGGTGCGGTATATGGGGAACCTGGATTGTTGGGCCCATCTTCTAAGATGGGACCTTAACGGGCGATCGTTGTCTGCATCTGCTACAAAACACGGCACGTGACTGTTATGAAAAGTGTTGCTCTCCGACATGCCTGCCGGGTGTGGTTTCAACATGATGGGGCCCATAAAACATCAAACGTCCGGACGTGTCTGGCCACCGAATTCGATCAACAGATCCTTGGAGATGGTGGTCCGGTAGAGTGGCCACCGTGCCCACCGGACTTGACTTCCATGGACTTCTACCTCTGGGATTACATCAAGGCATATAAGTCTATGTAACTGAGACTACTTCTATGGTTTATCTGAAGCAACGCATTATCCTTGATTGTCGCACAGTTTGTACACCTGCTATGCTCTAACGTGTCCAGGACTCAGTATTGTCACAGTATCTCTAGTAGTTTCCAGCGTTTTATTAGTTCATTTTTTATAGTAGACCATTTTCGATATTATAATAAATTGATATTTATTTTTCTGTTTAATTTCAATATTTCATTCTTCGCTTTGTATACGACCTCTAAAAGTCAGCTCAAATTTTTAGATGAAATAACCCTCGTTGTGAAACCCCGATTTGGGGATACCGACTAAAGGTGGTTTCGCCGTAAAAAGGACATAGCACCCTGACTTTGATCTCGAATTACTTTAATTCATCTTTTAACTGATCCTGCAATGAAAGGTAAAATCATGTGCAAAAATCTCAAATTTTAAAATTAAATAACTGTGTCAATTTTTGTAGTACAGATGTCAAACTTTTTGTGTTATGTGTGTTATGATATGTGCAAACTTTTACTAAATGTAACTTTAGGGACTGGGGGACCGTATAAAAAGTTAGATTACGTAATTTTTATAAAATTGATTTTTTACTTTAAATAATGCCACAGCATGAATATTTACCTTATTTGAAACGTTTTTGTAATTGGAACTATATGTCTACGACCAACGGTTGAGAAATTAAATTTCGGCGATAGATAACATATTGCACCCTGTATATAGATATTGATTACTTCATTACTTCAGTTAAAAGAGCTCATCATCGTGTAGCTGTCATGATGTAGTATAGATTGCAATGTTTCCTAGACAAACATGTAAATTTTGTCATTTATTTAACATCGTCAAAGACGTATTTTCTAAAACGATTTTAAGACCCATTCTATAAAAATAATATGAAATATAATTACCGAAGTAAACAATGAGAATATAAGAAATGAGAATATGCTACCTGTTTAAAAACAACTGAGATGAAGAGAAATTATATTTAACCTTTTGAAAGGCAATGGTACATTAATTAATTCAACATAATTTTAATTCCAAACTGCCGAATGGCACTGAAAAGTTTTGAATAAAATTCTGCTTTTATAATATAATGCATGTAAAAAAGAATTTTGTTCTCAAATCAATTTGCAAATTTTGGCGAAATTAATAATTTCAAGATTTTAGCAACATAATTTATTTGCCTTCAAAAGAGTTTTGCAAGATTAAATTAGAAAACATTGCTAAGATGATTTCTGCATCTTGAAATCTCATTATAATTTAAGAGCTGAAATATCTTTTTTAATTTCTGCGGAAAAATTAATTTAGAAGGAGAGATTAGTTAAATTTTTATGTACAATGATACTGTTTCTGAAAAATATTTTTCAATTTATATTAAGTAAAATAATGTACACCATTTTCGCAACTCTTGTAAAATTGATTTCGAAAGAGTCTGAAATATTTGCGTTTGATGATAATTTAATATAGTACATCTCCTATAGTTTAGAGGTTGATTAATTTATCTATCTATTAAATAGTTCATAATTAAAACTGTAAAAGTCTCGCATTTTTAATCAACGATGTGAAAATATTTTTATTAAAATGATTTACATGCATAACTTTAAATATAATTAACAAAAAGTAAACAATAAGATTATAAAATGATAAGATAAAATATGCCACATATATTAAAACAAGTGAGTAGAGGAGAAATTCTCGTTAAGAAAGATTAATGATTCAGAAAGCCTTCTTATGATAAGTTCAGCACTCCGAAAACACATTTTAATTAAAGATAAGACAATTTTTATTTGAGTCCTAAGGGATAATTTAGAAGAAAACGTAATTAAATATTCATGGAGGGTGAAGTTATTTTTGAAAAGTGTTTTGAAACTTGTATTAGATAAAATAACGCAAAAACATTTATGTAACAAGAGAAAAAAAAAGGTTAAAAATAGTAAATTATCTAAAACATTGACTATTTTCGATAATTTCATATATAGCATTTGCTTATGACGTGCACTTTTTTTCTCTAACATTTTAGACCTAAAACTGTAGTATTGTGATACATTGAAATATTTTACAGACTTTTCTGCACTTTCTGTAGTAATTTTTAAGCACAGATGCTGTGAAATGAAATTCAAGCAATAAGTGAAGTCAAGATCGAATTCTTTCTATCACGTGTGCCACGCAGAAAATAACAACGTGACTTTACCCTGAATTCAGAAATTTTACAGCACTCTTTTCAAGGCCGCAGCTTGTAAATTTTACAGCAACTGTGATGCAGTCCCTTTTGTTGGCAAATACAGAATTTTTTTTTCAGAGTGTGGAGTGCGCAAATTGCATGGAATGTTTTGGGCAACAGTATGAAACCATAGATTGTAAAAGAAGAAAAAAGATATACCCAGATAGCATGAACATTAGCAGCAAGTTTGATTTTTTCTGCTATTATCTTGCCGTGACAAATTTGAATTGAGAAACTCGCAGCAAATCTCCCTCAAGGTATACCATCACCCACTCTCATGAGTAGTTTGTTGTGAAACTGATGGCAAGACTGTTTTTAATTCACGAAAGTGACGAAAGTAAAAAATCCCTCTGTTGAGAGAATAGACAATCTGAAGATACGCAGAAATTGCAGAAATTTTATTCGGTTGGCACCGCTTTTTTTAAACGCTATACTTATCAAATACAAAAAAAAAAAAGGCTCGAATTGAAAGGGACAAATATTACCCTAACTTATTTATGGTGGTAAAAACGAATCATGCACAACGATGCATGCACATTAACGGAGCGTATGCATCAATAGACCTGATCAGGTCTATGGACCCCTTCGAAGGGGTTAAACTTATAGTGTAACAGTTGTAAACACTTAATGTGGCATAAAAGGATTACAACTTTGCAGTAAGTTTGCAGTATTTTTGATTACTTGTTTGCCGTTAATTCGCAATTAATTTGATACAGCAGGAATTTAACTTGCACGACAAGTTTGCTGCAAGTTCAAAGTGTGGTGACTTCGGCGTTTGCGTTCTCTTGCTGCAGTCTTGCTATAAACTTTCAGTCTTGTCATGCTGAACTTGCTACAACTTTACAGGTTTTCAAAGCAAGACTTCTGCAAATTTTCTTCAAACTAAAAATGTTATATGGGAAAATTTCTTTAGCTGCCACTGATTTTCGGAAACGTTTCCGAGTGTATTAAACAGTTTCTTGAAACAGAATTTCAGTTTTTAGAGTGCTATACATTGTCAACTAACTTTTTCAGCTGCGTAACTGATTTTATACTTGCAAGAGTAACAAAATAATATTAATTTTAATGTAAATATTACTGCAGCTGTTAATTTATCATGTTTGTAAAACATGTTTGTAGAAATGAGAAAGGATGAGGATATGAGAATGAGAAAGGATGATATCCTTGTGAAAGGATAGCATACGAAAAACTCATATTCTGGTTTTAAAAAATGAATAATATACTATGTAAACTATTCAAAAATCTTTCCGAAAATCAATAACGGCTATTTTTTTTTTTTTTTTTTTTTTTTTTTTTTAAGGGGGCTCAGGACTTGATCGATACCGAAAAACATGTAAACAGAGCTCTCACTTCGAGTCCATATAAAAGCAGAAGTATTCAATGTAACTAATTTAAACTTTCTGATGTTGTTAAGGTATGTTTGTAGTCTTATAAAACTATAAAATGAAGTACTTTAATGTAATAAAATAAAAAATATAGAAAAATTTATATAACCAAATTTTTAAAAAATAATTTAGGTGTCATATCACCATCCTTAAGATATCTTAACGTTGAACTGATATAAGAACCTAATTTTTGCTTTAAAATGATCAGTAAACTTTACTCTATAGAATGAATTAAGGATATACTATCACTCAAAGGAAACCTTGTTAAAAAATCCCTCTCAAATTTGAAAATTTAAAAAACCCTAAAAAATACAATTTTTTTTTCATTTAAAATGCTCAAAATATTAAACTATCTAAAATATATTAATTCATTCTATAGATAATGATGTTATATGCATGCAAAAAAAAAATAAAAAAATTTAAGCCATTCCATCAAATAGTTTTTCTTTTTAGGGTTTCGTTCATCTGACGAAACCCTATTCGTCTCGCTCCTCTGTCTGTCTGTCTGTCCGTCTGTCTGTCAGTCACAGAGCCCGTTCTCAGAAACTATACATGCTGGAGACATCAAATTTGGGGTACTTATAGCTGAACACCTCAAATCATACGACAAATCATAAAATTTTGAAAAAGTCGTACGTTTAACCCTTTGGGCTCCCGCATGTGTATTTTAAACAATTCGTTGTAAGTGAGCTCCTAATTATGTTGTAGACATGAAATTTTGGGTACTTATAACTGAACACCTCACATCATACTACAAATGATAAAATTTTGAAAAAGTCGTACATTTAACCCTTTGAGCTCCCGTATGTGTATTTTAAACAATTCTTTCTAAGTGAGCTCCTAATTAATTTGGAGACGTGAAATTTTGCATACTTATAGCTGAACACCTCACATCAAATGACAAATCATAACATTTTGAAAATGTCGTACGTTTAACCCTTTGGGGTCCCACATGTGTATATTAAACAATTCTTTCTAAGTGAGCCCCTAATTAGGTTGGAGGCGTGAAATTTTGCATACTTATAGCTGAACACCACACATCCAACGACAAATCATAAAATTTTGAAAAAGTCGTGTATTTAACCTTTTGGGGTCCCACACGTGTATTTTAAACAATTCTTTCTAAGTGAGCCCCTAATTATGTTGGAGACATGAAATTTTGGGTACTTATAGCTGAACACCTCACATCATACGACAAATGATAAAATTTTGGAAAAGTCGTACGTTAAACCCTTTAGGGTCCCGCATGTGTATTTTAAACAATCCTTTCTAAGTGAGCTCCCAATTAGTTTGGAGACGTGCAATTTTGCATACTTATAGCTGAACACCTCACATCAAACGACAAATCATAAAATTTTGAAAATGTCGTACATTTAACCCTTTGTGCTCCCACATGTGCATTTTAAACAATTCTTTCTAAGTGAGCCCCTATTTAGGTTGGAGGCGTGAAATTTTGCATACTTATAGCTCGACACCTCTGATCTCACGTCAAATAATAAATTTTGAAAAAGTTTTATGTTTAATCCTTTCAACTCCAGCTTGCGTATTTTAAGCCATTCTTTCTAACTGAGCCCCTAATTAAATTGGAGATTTGGAATTTTGCATACTTATTGCAGAACACCTGAGGCCAGGCGACAAATCATAAAATCTTGAAAAAGTCTTACGTTTAACACTTTGAGCTACCACATATGTATTTGAAGCAATTCTTTCTAAGAGATAATTCTTTCCTAATTAAGTTGGTGACATGAAATTTTCCATATGTATTGCTGAATGCCTCAGACCACACGACAAATCATAAAATTTTCAAAAAGTCTTTTATTATTTACCCCTCTGGGCTCTATCTTGTGTATTTTAAGCAATTTTTCTAACCTCCGCCCTTTTAACCCGGGAAGAAATTTTCCAACTTTTGCCGACACTCCTTTGACCATTCTTTCATATTATGCACCATAGCCTTATATATTTTAGTTCCATTTTTTTCCGCCAGGTGCGCCTACTTATCTCGGGTGCTATGGGCCCAATCCCCTCGATTAATATATCTACGGATAGTATGTAAAACGGATTTTCGTTCCGATACAGGTTTGTTTAGAATCAAGTGCGCCCCCTAGTTGTGAAATGTGGAACTAACAGATATTTCAAAAGGATAAAGTGTTTTGAAAGGAATATTAAACGAAACCCTCTGTGCGATCTGTGATCACACTTGCCCACTTGTTTAAATCTTACGGATAGTCGTCAAAAATAAAGTTTTTTGAGAACACGCGACTTAAAGTTGCAATTAAATGGGTGCGGCTGTGAAAGTGATTATTACATAAATGCCTATAACTCCGTTAAAAACACAAATATTTTTATGCAGTTTTTTGCTCTGTGTTCAGAATGAATTGAATAATCAAAATAGATACTAAAAAAATCGATTTTTTGAAAGTTTTCATGCCCTGAGTCCCCCTAATGCTTCTTTAAATCTCGAAAATACGCATATAACTTTCTGCGATTTTTGAAGATAGAGAACGAATTTCGTATATTGGGTTAGTCATAAGAGGTTTTTGCTGGGGTTAGATTATATTTTCTTAGATTAAACTATATTTGTCTTTTTTTTTTTCAATGCATACTTTCACTAGGTTGCTGAATTTTGCAGAATAGAAACTCGTAATTGAAGTAAGCGAAATGATTGCGCTCAGTTTATTTTTTTTAATCAATTTTTCACATTGTCAGCGGCCATGAATTTTTTGTAACATATCTAAATCTTGAAGCATTTGGACAATTGTAAGTTGTGAATTTTATTATACTTTTGTGAAAAATAACTTTTTGGAGCGAAAGGGGAAATCCTGTTACTCATATGAAAAAAATCTTATTACGAGCGTTTTTACCTCTAAAAATGAATAGTTTTTCGCTATTTTTTCATTTAAAATATAAATAAAGCTAAAAAATGCTGTAATAGTGATAAAATGCCTTTATTTAGATTAACGCTCTTTTCATCGTACAAACAGCGACATTTTCAAAATCCTTCATGACAGAAATATTTTCGCAAATAAATTTTTAAAACAATAACTTGCTAAATAATGTCAGGAGACTTCATGCATAATGAAAATCTGTGCAGACATAAAATAAAATGAAATTGGATATTTGTGAGCGTGGATTAATTTTTACTATTGTTACTAAAACTGAAAATTTTAGGTAACTCAAGGGACACTGAATCATTGCAAATATTCACGTTGCGTAAAATATCTCTATTGATTCCCGGATAATGAATGATAAATAAAATCTTGAAGGATAAATTATTCTGCTATTTTTAAAATCGACCTGTAAAGGTTCTTTGCTGCATAATCTTGCCAAAATTGTGGTTCTCCTGCTGTATTTGATGCCTTCTATATACTATGTACTATATACTGTAAGCTTATATAAAATGTTTTATAAAAATATAAACTTAGACAAAATCGAATTAAAGATATAAAACCATACAAATTTAAGATTATTATCACGAGGCCGGCAACGCCGGGCGCATCAGCTAGTGTTTAATAAAAGTATGTACACTCTCAGAAAAAAAATTGCACGACTCACTATTTTCATTTATACACCTTTATGCTTTTATCTAGTTGTACCGATGCTGTTTGAAAACCGAATACATTAACAACTAGTCCGATGTGCCAATCGGATGTGCTATAACTTCCGTAACTGATGCAAGAAATAACTAGTCGAAATGTGCTAATCCCAAAACGTTCATTTATCTCATACATATTTTCAAAATTCGTTATCATAGTGCCAAAATTAAATGACAATCTATGGTCATCATGAGTTTTCTAAAGGTATAGGTTCTAAAAATATATATGCTAATCACTTATAATGAAACAAAGCTGAAAAATGCTATAAAAGTGATAGATCTTTACTTACATTTACGTTCGTTTAATCGCACAAACGGCGACATTTTCAAAATCATTCATGATACTGTTCGTTTTCGAAAGGCGCGCCTACCACTCTGGGCGATTCTGCTATCCAAAGTGGTGTTACGTTGAGCTGAGTATTTTCCTTAAGTTCTTCATTTGTTGTTTTTCACTAAGATTGGCACTCAGCAAAACGCAGCTGAACGAACACCGTTCACCCTATTTTGATAAAATCTAAGGAGACCTGACGCATCCGCAAAAGCACGGAAGGTTTTGCTAACCGAAAACAAACAGTAGAAATATATTTGCAAACAAATTTTGAAAACAATAACTTTGTAAAAAATGTCACGAGACTTTTATTTTATGTTTGCACGGATTTTCATTATTCAGAGAATTTATTGTTTATTAAAATAAAGTTTATTAAAAAGTTATTGTTTTTAAAATTTGTTTGCAAATATATTTCTATCATGAATGATTTTGAAAATGTCGCCTTATGTACGATGGAACGAGCGTTAAAATAAATAAAGACATTATATCACTTTTATACGTATAGGTTCGTTGAATTGTGTACATTTAAAAAGGAGATATAAGCATAGCATCTTTTTAAAAAATCAAGGAATTTTGGCACCCACCCTCTTCAATGTTTGCAACCAAAATTCCCAACCCAAAGAGCGTAAAAGCGGCAACTGTGGCGCAGTATACACCGAAGCCTAATAAGGATCTTTTTATGTGAAAGTATAATAGAATATGAAGTTCGATTAAATTCCGTGCATTAGTTTTTGAGATGTATAGCTATCGAATCATGGAAAATGCAGCATAGTTATATGATTTACACGAAAACCTAATCAGCATCACTTTATGTCGTGATCTAACGGAATATAAAGTTTGGTGAAATTCCGTGCATTAGTTCTTGAGCTATGACTATCGGTAAAATTGTGTAAATCCGTAAAAAATGCAGCATAGAAGCGTGACCTGCTGGGGGATTGACACTAAAACCTAATCAGCAGCAACTTATGTCAACGTCTAACTGAATCTGAAGTTTGATAACAATCCGTACATTAGTTCTTGAGACATTATAAGCAAAATATGATGCCCATTTCTGATCATCATAAAGATAGCGGCAATAAAGTTTAGAATACGAAACAACTACTCATTGCACAAAGCTTGATTTTATGGGATTTTAATAAGCAAGAGAAATAGTCATGAATGAATACGATAATTTATCTTCGAGAGAAAAAAATAATTTGTAATTCTACAAAGTATTTCCGATATTTTGGAGTGCTATATTATCTAAGGATCGATCGAAAAAGAAGTCTGAAACCGAAACAAAAACTTAATTTCTGTAATATTTCTTTTAAAGCCGAAAACAAAAACGAAACCGAAAATGTCAGAATTTTTTTTAAATAAGTAATTAATACATGCATAAATATACACAATTATTAATTAATTATACATGCTTATTAAATATACATAATTATTAATTAATTATACTAGTGGTCCAAGTTGGCCCCCTTACCAAAACTTTTTATTTTCATATAAAATCATATAATAAAATTAAATTAATTCATCGACGACTCAGAATGATATTCTAATTATACGAATTTCATTTATTAAAAAATGTTTTAGGTAAACATACCTCGATTTATCTTTTATAATGGTTTTTGTAAATGATCATCTCTTATATTAAAACTTCTTCAAAAAATATTCGAAACGCTTCTGCGATTTGAAACTAAAAGTTTTCTATTACTGTTAAGCCTGCAGCTTTTAATGAGCACGCGAAAAGCGTCTACAAAGCCGAAAACGAAAACGAAACCGAATTTTCGGTCGATCTCTAATACTATGATGCCGGATCTGGTCTCATATCATAGAAAATAATTTAATGAGAAATTAATTTTATTTTCGAAAAAATAAAAGTAGTTATAAAAATGAGAAAACTTAAATTTTACTGAAATTTAACGAATATGTGTATAATGTTACATATCACTTATACGTAAATCTACTAAAGAAGAATTTTTAAAAATGCTTGTAAAACATAGTATTTCAACAGGATTAAACGGAAATAAGGGCTTTGCAGCATTTTTTTAACATAAATTTTTAGTACGAACAAGTAGTTCTGTTTTAAATTTACAGAGCAAAACACGGGTTTGAAATAATTGAATTGAAAAAGTGTAAAAAGATTTAAACAAACTTTTTAGCCACCGATATTCTATTTCTTTCTCCCAGCAATTAAGGTGTCGTCAACAAAAAATAACCTTCCGTTGTATAAGCCAGCCGTAAAGCAAAGCTGTATCACTGTACTGTTAAATACTCTACTGCAATTTTTTAAACTTCTAAGTATCACACATTTTTAATTTTTATACCGTCGTATTGGAAAAAAAAAAGTACTTTTTAATGCAATTTGTTTGAAAACTGCATCTTAATTTATTTTTGATATATTAATTTTGTTGTAATTTTTAGCGCCATTTGTTTAATTCAAGTACTCCATTTCTGTAGAAAGTAAAGGAAAAATAGTTTGAAAATAGTAATTATATCTTTTTGTTGCCATTTTCCCATAACTACCGAAAAAAAATGTAATTGAAATATGTGCTAGTTTGAAAAAATACAAATGAATGATTTCTGATAAAACATGGAGTTATTATAAATTATATTTAATTTAATTATCTATATTACAAACAAATGAAGGCATACGAATCATCAGATAGTCTATTTTGTTTTCGGGTCTTTTGAGTGTCATCCGTTTTATTGGATCTATGTATTATTCAACAACTAACTAACTTGCCCGGCGTTGCCCAGGTACATAAAAAAACTGCACGAATCGCGAAAAACCTCTGAAAATCACAATAAGATATTGCGAAAAAATTTTAAATTGCTGCACAAATTTCGAAAAGAGAAAGAAAAATTATATATTGTGCTCGAAGATTGAAAGTTGGCACAGATGTCATATTCGCCCCATATTGGCGCGATTTTTTTCTGTCGCCAATATCATATAGGCAACAGATACTTAACTGGCGCCAAAGTGTCGTTATTTTGCTTGATGTGGTAACCCGGATTATGTTGTTTATGCTGTTGATGATTTCGCCAAATTGGCAACCGAAAAAAATCGCGCCAATATGGGGCGAATATGACATATGTACCTGAAAGATGATTCAACTTCTATCAACGTCTTTCACTAATGTGGAAAATTGGTAGAAAATCGCTAAAATACTCTAAAAATCACATATAAAATACCCGAAAAATTCGAAAATTGTTATACGAAATCCGAATAAACTTTATTGAAATGAAGGTAGAAATTACTTTAGTATTATAGGTCAAAAATGGAATGTCAAAAAATTGCAGCAGATCGCGAAGAAACGTAAATATCGAATTAAAAATCACCTGATGACGTAACAAACATGTGTAAAGTGTTTAATGTCAAGTAAATTTGACATTTACGATCACCCATTATTAGCATTTAATCTTATAGTTTGGTGATATTTTTTTTTGGTCTACGGTATAATCAGGTAGAACCACAAATTATTTCTGTTCGTATTTAAAGGTAGATAAATAGCTCTTCTTTATATAAATAAATAAAATAAATATTGAAAAAAAATGCTTATATGTATATGAAAAATAAATAGTTTGCCAGTAAATGTACGTAAAATTCACTTCACTCACCAAGGCCATTTTCTCTAACTCACCAAAGCCCATACATCAAAAATATACCAAATACTCTTCAATCTGTTGCCTGATACTAAGTAATAACAATAATGTAAATAACTATTAGGCATAGATACGTACCGGGTTTGGCGCGATTTTTTTTTTCACGCCAATTTGGTGAAAACATCGTTTTTGAATACCAGTTATATATATTTAAATTATTTTCTATTATTTTAAAAGGAAATAGCAATAAATAATAAAAAGTTTAATTAATGTCTATAGAACAAAACAGTTTATATAACTGTAAAAAAGAAAAGAAAAAAGTAAATAAACAACTTATTAATAAATAAACAACAATAGCCGAGTTACCATGTCAGGCAAAATAACGCCATTTTGGAGCCCATTTTGTACCATGGAGCGTATATGACACCCGTGCCAACAAAACATTCAATAATATAGTAAATATGTCATTTGGTGGTGGCTTGATTATCGAAGATTATAAAATATGTGTGTATATGGCACATTTTTACATTAAAATTTAAATACTTGACTATATAGTTATAATTTTAACTCCTTTTTATATAATTTACATTTGAATATAAAGATTTATTCCGAAATGTTCTCCTATACTTAAAAAAAAAATTATTGCGACCTTCGCCTGGCTTATTTCACGCTTCTGCCTTTGTGGTTTAAAATTGCAATGTTTGGCGACCAAGGTAATAATTAATTAGCATGTAACTCACAAATAAAGCCTTTCTCCTGTAAGACATACGATGGGGAAATTACATAAAAATGATAATTAAATTGAATAAAAAAATAAAGAAGGACTAAAAGACTGTTACTTAAATTTTATTTCTTCAAGTTTTTTCAGGCACATTTTTATTAACCTGGCGAAGCGAAAAATCGCCAAATAATGTATCAATTGCTTCTTTCATACTAATTTATTTTTTAAGTTTTATAAACATTCCTTTCATATTTAAATTAAATATTTTCATTTTATAAATTTTATCTCGCATTAAAAAGGTTTTTGATTTTTTTTTAATTAAACAAATAACAGTTATTTTCTTTTAATTTGCGAGTTGTTTACATTATTTTCTAACGGATATAGCCATTTCAATTCATTTATCAACTATAATTTTCACCAAAATGACCACTGGCAACCCTTTAGTCGAAAATATCAATAAAATACAATAATCTAAGCATTGTATCATGTTACTTTTATTCACAATTTAATTTACTTGGATTCCCTTAAATATAATTAATATAATCCCTTAAGTTAATATTAGTTTTTGTTGCATTAAAATATTTCAATTTGTTCATTTTCTGTAAGCAAGTAATCCATATTGGTTTACAATGGAAGTCTATGGGAATTTGGCGAAATATTAGAGATATCGCCAAGTTGGCGTCACTTTTGGCGACTCATTTTGGTCGTCAAATTTGGCGATATACCGCCAAGTTGGCGATAAACTTGGTGGCGTTTGGCGACAGAACTGTGTCCCTCTACGGTAACTTCCTTATTAAATGCATTAAATGCTGTTCAATAATTGCATAAAAAATTCGCTAAAAATTCAAAAATCGCTGCACGAATTCCGAATAAACTTTTTTGAAAAGATAACAAAATTTACTACATTGGGTTAAAAGAAAGAAACCATTTTCTTCTCACTTATATGGTAAAATCGCCTCGAACCATAAAAAAACGCTAAAAATCGCATAAAAAATTAAATTAAAAAAAAACTAATCAAAAAATCGAAAATCGTGCTTCGAGGTGCAAAACTTCATATATAGACGTACCTTTTCCCCAAATTTTGTAGCTCTACGTGCAGTGGTCTCTTCAGAACATCGTCGACACACTCACTCACTCACACACAAACTTCTTTTTTTATTATTATAGATATTGACGTCATATGAATTCTTTGCTGTAGATGTTGTTTAAGACTGGATCGTAAATGAGGAATACTTCAGAGGATGCGAATGACGTCATTTTATATAAAATAAAAGCGTGTGTTTTAAGTCTTAAAACTGAAATGCGTTTTGCATTATCTATATTTATATACATACATATATATATATATATATATATATTTTTTTTTTTTTTTTTTTTTTTTTTTTTTTTTATCGGGGGCGACACTAAATTCTGGAAAAGTAGAATTCCCGTTTTCTAGCTCTAGTTTATTTTAATAATTAAATGTCGAAGCATAAATGATGCGATGACAGTAAATGTATCGACGATAAATATTATCTTTACTACATACAGATAAAAAATTATAATCAATGTCTTATTTTTAGGACGACAGATTCGAACGGGTTACTATTGTTTCTCTTTTCATTACTTCTTATAGCATTAAAAATAAAGTTTTTATATATTTAATGCTAAACGCTTGGACTGCATCTTAGAAACCTAGTTTTTCAGGGCCTCTTCTCCTGCCAGTATACTTAAAACATTATTGGAAATGTTTATGGTTTCTCTCGGGGAAAAAAGTTATAAATCGAAATCCCTCATTTTTTTTTTTTTTTACGCTAACAAGAATCCCTATGAATTTCATTTGTCAAACATAAAATTTTTGTATTATACGTCCTACAGGGATAGCTGATTACATTAAAACATTACATTCGTGAAGCTTAGATTTCTAACGTATATATTTTTTTCTTTTTTTTTTTACAAACTGTTCACGTGCAATCCCAATGCTAAAGTTTCTGGTTCAGGAAACTATATAAAATAACTAGTAAATCTGCAGATCAGGAGCCTCAACGTCCGCTTTGCAAGTCATTGTTTTTTAACACTCATTGCATAATATTCAACTTCCTACAAATCGCTTTTTAAAGTTTTCAAATTACATAAATATTTATGAGCATACAAGATACTTCGTAAAGTTTCAGAAATTAAAAGTGTTAAACAAGTGGTTATACATTGATGTTCTGAAATTCTGATGAGCTACTTATTCTGGTAACTTTTTAAATCAAAAATTGCATTTCTTCAGGGGGGCTCTGCCCCCCTGAACCCCCCGTAGTCTATTTAAATTTACATTCGTAATTTTTTATTGATTGTGCGGATGGTTATACTATATCTTAGATTTTTTTTACGCTGTGATTTATAAGGATAAGCATAAGTTTTTTTTTTTATAAATTAATAAAATTTAAATTTAAAATAAAATATTCATCTTAACCGTACACAGACAATAAATCTTGAAGTGACGCCAAAAATGTAACACTAAAATTCGCTACATTCGGCACAGCACAACGACGTGCTTAAAAAAAGGAAAACCGGATGAAGTCAAAGAATTTGGTCCCTGTTCCACGTGCTTGTTTTGTTTGGGCCGAATGAGGGCATTTAAATCTGAGCGATAACGCACATCGTATTGCAAACTGTTTTTACGGCATACTGCACCTCCATCTATCTCTTTCCTCCGTGAATAATAGTTAAGTTTATTTTACCCAAGATCTTTTTATTCCAGCATCTTTGTTTTTGATAAGTGACGTCTAACTCCCCTGCTATGCGTACTTACTCAAAACTTTTCATCTTGTTATATTAAGAAATACTCGAGAGTTTTCTTTTTATTTCCAATATGCCGCCATATTAATTTTTCTATTCTTCATTTTATTTTTCATTTTCCTGTTTCACGACAAAACATTTCAATTGAAAATTGTTTAAAAGAAAATATTATTCCGGGTTTTGATATTATTGGCAACAATTAAAGAAATATTGGTAAATGTTATGGAAAAATGTTACGTTATTCTCTATGAAAATAATGAACTTTTGTATTTTTAAGCAAAATATTTCAATAAAATAAATAAAATAAATGAAATATTGCCTATTTTTATTTCTGGGCTAAAATCCATCTATATGCAAAGATACAAATGCATTAATTCATCCGTTTTGACGTTGGCTTTACTCAAGCATTATGCACGCAATTATACTAATATTATTAGGACCTAATACGTTGCTAGACAACAGAGAATGAAAAGAAAAAAAATGAAAAATGCATTATGTCAATTTGATAAAACAAAATCCTTTATATTATTGGAAAACATGCATAAAATTCCCCCCAATATTATAAACCTAATTAAAAAAATCTCGCAAATATTGGCATAATTTATTGGAATAATTTAATAATGTTATTTAAAAATTTCAGCATCAAAAATTTATCATTTAAATCCATTTTTCATATGAGCCATTTCTTTCAACAAATGAAAATCTGAAAATCGTCTGACTTGCCATTGAAAAGCATTATAGAGCAAAATAAAATGTTCCATATTTCCCGAACGAACGAACCAAATTTAACCAAAAACTATACAGCTAAGTCCGGGTACCTCATCAACATGCCCAGTGAATTTCAAGCCGATCGGATGCTTTTTGCGGCAGTTATCGCGGAACAGACAGACAGACTAACGGAAACCAAAACTTTTCGTGTCTCCACAGTAAGCCTTCACTGACGTTTCGGCAATAAATGATCTTAAAATTATTAAACTCAGAGAATAATACTATACTTTTTCTGTGAAGCTGTACTTTCTGTTAAACTCAGAGAATAATACTATACTTTTTCTGTTGGTAAATATACTTGATTTCGTGATTATGTGATGGAATTCATTTAGTATTATATTTTTAAATGTATGAAAATAAAGATTTATAAATATTCTTAAAATTGGTTCTCTTTTTCATACTATTTGTAACATAGAAAATGAAAGTTTTGATGTATTTAGTAGAAGCTTATCCTTAATCTAGGAACCTATCTTTTCAGTGCCTCTCCCTCTCATGGCACCAATAAAATGTTATTTGGAATTTTTATGGTCTTTTTTGGGGTGAAAAATTCATAGAAGAAAATTTCCCTCTCTTCTGCTAAACTAACGTGAGTCTCTGTGAATTTCATACATGTACAATGTCAAACGAAAAACATTTGTCATATTTGCTAGAGGAAAAATTGAATACAATAAAAGATTGTATTCGGTAAAGTTGACTCCTAAACTTAGGTTTCCAACAAACGATTCACGTGCAATCACAATTGGTGTTGTCAGGTCCAATGTCGAATTACAAACAATAAAGAAAAATCATGCGTTAACATAGATTATGAAACAATTACCAACATTTCCTGAATGCTTTAACAAAACTTCGTTATTTAGGGAAATAAGGTAAATAAGATAACCAAGTAAATATTTTAGAAAACGCATAAAACATTTTAAAAAGTGATTTCAGCAGTTACCGTCCACAGCCAATAGTACCTTTATTACACGCCATTATTTAGCTGAAATTTAATTTAAACTAAAACACTCCTAAAACTACTGAAATCACATTTCTAGATATTATCATATCATCATAGACGGTTATGTATCCAATTCTTTGCGTGACCCTGTATATCATTTTAACTATATTCTACAAACATTTCTTAGCAAACTAAATGCAGTTCAGCGTAAAAATGCATAATTTCTTTGAAAACCACCTTTAAACAATTTACGCTCATACTCAGTAACCTTTACGAAATCTTTTGTGTAGCCCTGTATATAAACTACAGCATTTATAATTAAAAAGAAATTCATTATTAAAATAAAAAGAAAAGTGTCCAGTTAAACTGATGGCATTGAGCTCAATGGCTTATTCACAATTATTGCATATTATACTCTTATTTCAAAGAATAATGCCCCTCGAAAATAAATTAAGGGGGGGGGGGATTGCCCCCTCTTCATACTTAACCATGAGCCACCAAATGTCATCCGGGAAGCACCTTGTCAAAATAAACCGGTATACCAAATGTGAAGCAAATCGGATTGAAAAACCCATTTATCTAAATTAAGGGGGGGGGGGGGTATTAGACCCCCTTTAGACTTAAACAATGACCCTTCAAATCTAATCAAGGAAGCGTCTTATCAGAATTAACTGGTATGCCAAATTTGATGAAAATCTGATAATTTTGAATAAAAAATGCATTTATCTAAGTTAAGGGGGGGGGGGGGTTAGCCACGTTCCCCCTTTATACTTAACCAATGAACCCCCAAAACTAATCAGGGAAGCGCTTTATCAGAATAAACCTAGAAAAAAAATTGAAGCAAATCGGATATTTCTATCAAGAGTTATCGCGTCACGTACATACATACATACAGAACCGGCGGGCACATTAGCTCTCAGGCCTTGATAGCCTGTGAGCTAAAAAGCGGGACAATGGCTTTTACATCAGCACATAAAATACAATAAGTCCAGTCGTGACCGAAACAAAATTCCGTATTAGAGATGTTTTCGATTGAACAACTATAATTGTATAGTATTCTTTCCTTGAGGACGATGATTGTTTTATGCATAAGACGGTACCTGTTATAGGTTCCGTATTACAGAATTTACTGAACTTATTATAGTATAAACTGTAGAAACAGAATAGTCAGTTACCAGAAGAAATATTCTGTTTTAGATAGATTTCCTCTGAGCCCGTAGATTCCTTTCAGTGAAACCGTAAAAAGTTATAGACAGGGTGTGTTTCAACGATTTACTGCATAAAGTTCTACTTGATGCAGACATGTGGAACAAAGTGCAGATTCCGCAAATCCTGTGAATACGGAACTTGTCTATAACGGCATCTTGTCTTAAACGTAAAAAAAATCCATGGTCCCGATGTAAAGATTTCCATAAAAATCTACCTGCTAAGACAAAAAAGTTGTCTAAAACGAAATCTTTCTCTGGTCTTCTGAGATTCCATCTTACTAGGTTTTATCGAATTAAATAAACAGATCTTGGAGAGTAAAATCTGTGAAACTAGAATCGCTAGTAAACGAAACAAAATTTCGTATTAGAGAGGTTTTCGATTGAGCAATTATAATTGTATGGCATTCTTTCCTTAAGGACCATGGTTGTTTTATAAGGGCTGCCACTGGCGATTTTTAATTCTATCTCGCACCACTTTTTTAAAACAAAAATCTTTCACGAACACTTTGACAACATGTGTAAAAGAAATATAATA
Source organism: Maratus speciosus (assembly GCA_963932465.1). Classification (NCBI taxonomy): domain Eukaryota; kingdom Metazoa; phylum Arthropoda; class Arachnida; order Araneae; family Salticidae; genus Maratus; species Maratus speciosus. The sequence continues at coordinate 97,016,694 of OZ010799.1, forward strand.
TAAAATTAATTTTTTTATATATATTGGTGCGAATAGAATACAAAAACAGTTGCCGGTGGCAGACCAGTTTTATGCATAAGACGGGGTTTGTTACAGGCAGGTTCCATTATTACAGGATTTACTGAACTTATTATAGTATAAACTGTAGAAATAGAATAGTCAGGTACAAGAAGAAATATTCTGCTGTAGATAGGTTTCCTCTAAGCACGCAGATTCCTTTCAGTGAGACCGTAAACAATTATAGACAGGTTGTGTTTTTAACGGATTTACTGCGTAAAGTTCCACTCCATGAAGATAAATGGATAGAATAATAGTAAAAGAAATGCAAAGGAATTTTTATATGATCAGAAATCGAGAGTTTTGGAGTCCCACGCACTAGTTACCTGGGACGGCTCTTAAAAACCTCGAAAATTGGGACACCCCGTGTTAATTCGACACCTCGCAACACTAATCCCAATGCTAAAGCTTGTGGCTTAGGTAATTATATCTCTCTATTCTAAAAAAAAAGTAACTACCGCTGTCACCGCCGCCGCCGCCGCCGGTTTTGAATTTTTTGTGACCGGAGGTCTTTCTTCGTTAATATTAAGAAAACTAATGCATACAAAAATATGAAAATCGGTAGTATTATACAGAAATGTTTATAAATACGCTGATGAAGACAGTTTTCAAATCGAAGAATTACTTTAAGAGATATTTAATGCTAAAGTTGGACAAAATTGTTCCACTAAAAAAGTTTCATAGGAGCAAAAACTATTCATGGGAATTTAATCATTTTTATATCATTTTATACGTTTGAAGTTCCCAGTGTGCAGACTGTATTTCTTTTTTTAATTTGACTCATTTTTTGAGGTTTTATTTCTATTTTAAATTCGAATTTTCAGCATTTCTAGAGATATTTTTTACAGATTTTAGAAAGTGATATTAATTTAAACTGTTGCCAACTCTATAAACAGCGGAAACAATAATGTTTTCTTCAATATATATATATATATATATTTATACGTGTAAATAATTTAAAAATTTATTTACACGTGACTATTATAAACAGAAAAAAACATTTGAAATTAGAATTAAATAATTATGTACAAAAAGCAAGAACTTATTAAAAATTACGTCATAAAAACTATAATTACACGTGAATTTTAAAAGAGAAAGGAATTTGTAAAATAATAAATTTATTAACATGCGTTAGAAGTCTTAAATAGGAGAAATTACGTCATATTTACGTCACATTACAGTTATTACATAAAATGAACGCAAAATAATATTGCAAAACAGTTTAAATTTAGAAATTGCGCTAGACATTTATTCGATATTTTGAGAGGATACTTTTCAACTATTTTTGTTAGGAAAGCGCAAATAATATTTCATTTCTAACACAAGTATTTTCACGTAAATATTAAAAAGAGAAAGAATAGTTTGGTCAAAATTACGCCAGATTAAAAACGATTAATTTAAAATGTCTTATTTAGAAGAACTTTCTTTTCGCTTTGTTAAAAGACAAAGATTCTGTTTACTTAATTCCTTTTATATTAGCTTATTTTGAAATGTTTAACTTATTTTACTTATTCAAAGACGAAAACAGCGATTGACATATGTATTTTTGGTACTACTTAGTTATCACGTCGACCAAAAATTTATCATTCGCCGAACTATAAGATTAAATGCCAATAATGGTTGATCGTAAATGTCACACTAACTTGACTTTAAGCAAGTTACACGTGTCTACGTCATCAAGTTATTTTTATTTCGACGTTTTATTTGTATTTTTATTAATGTTGCACTAATTTATTTGTTCTTTCGTTATTTAAAATAAAAATGATGTCAATTTGTATAATTTGGCGAGTGCTTTGGCGATTTATATAATTTGGCGAAATTGGTCGACGGGTTAATCAAGTAGTACCGCAGCGGATTTGGCCTTAAAATTCTCCAGTCAAGGAGAAATCAATAGAAATCCGTTTATAGGGAGATCGGCACTGTTTTTTAAATTATAATTCAATCTTCCGAAATCTTTTTAAAGCCAGTCAAATTAGCGTACTTTTAGAGTCTGCAGTGTCTGAACGGGGGTTGACGAGCGTAGCTCGTAGGGGCAGAGCCCCCTAGTGAAATAAAAATAAATTTTTGTAAAGTTATTATACTCAGACTATGGATTTTCTGTTTCTATAAATATTTTTTTTCGGTTCATTTTTCATGAAACTTATTTAACACTATATTTTCAATTGTAAAAAAATAAAGACTTATAAATAGACTAAAAATTTTCCTTCTTTTCCTTACTCTTTGTAGCAAGGCTGTCCCCGTGGGCTCCATGGCGCGCTTTGGAGGTTTTCATGGCGCCCTTTTGTATGTTACTAAGTTTTTGTAAAGATAACAAATTTTAAATTTCACGTCAAACGTGGCAAATGAGCGTTCGTAGTAAAACTAGTTTTATAAATATTTTTTTGCACCGCATATTGTACTAAATGTATGTTTTGAAATGTTTAACTTCTTTTACTTAATCAAAGACGAAAACAGCGATTGACATATGTATTTTTGGTACTACTTAGTTATCACGTCGAGCGTTTTAGTAACACTTCATAAGTGCATATCCATTTCATTCTGTTCGGAAGGCTGTAACCTCATTAAAATGCACTTGTAACAATTTTTTCCCATTGCCCGTCATGTAACGGAAAACTTTTGACTGTCACTGTAATTAAACTATAAATCCGATTTTCATAAAATTTGAAATGACTCGACAAAATTTTGCAACAATTATATTTAAAATTTGAGCTCAAAGGCTTATTCACAATTATTGCATATTATACTCTTATTTCAAAGAATAATGCCCCTCGAAAATAAATTAAGGGGGGGGGGGGATTGCCCCCTCTTCATACTTAACCATGAGCCACCAAATGTCATCCGGGAAGCACCTTGTCAAAATAAACCGGTATACCAAATGTGAAGCAAATCGGATTGAAAAACCCATTTATCTAAATTAAGGGGGGGGGGGGTATTAGACCCCCTTTAGACTTAAACAATGACCCTTCAAATCTAATCAAGGAAGCGTCTTATCAGAATTAACTGGTATGCCAAATTTGATGAAAATCTGATAATTTTGAATAAAAAATGCATTTATCTAAGTTAAGGGGGGGGGGGTTAGCCACGTTCCCCCTTTATACTTAACCAATGAACCCCCAAAACTAATCAGGGAAGCGCTTTATCAGAATAAACCTAGAAAAAAAATTGAAGCAAATCGGATATTTCTATCAAGAGTTATCGCGTCACGTACATACATACATACAGAACCGGCGGGCACATTAGCTCTCAGGCCTTGATAGCCTGTGAGCTAAAAAGCGGGACAATGGCTTTTACATCAGCACATAAAATACAATAAGTCCAGTCGTGACCGAAACAAAATTCCGTATTAGAGATGTTTTCGATTGAACAACTATAATTGTATAGTATTCTTTCCTTGAGGACGATGATTGTTTTATGCATAAGACGGTACCTGTTATAGGTTCCGTATTACAGAATTTACTGAACTTATTATAGTATAAACTGTAGAAACAGAATAGTCAGTTACCAGAAGAAATATTCTGTTTTAGATAGATTTCCTCTGAGCCCGTAGATTCCTTTCAGTGAAACCGTAAAAAGTTATAGACAGGGTGTGTTTCAACGATTTACTGCATAAAGTTCTACTTGATGCAGACATGTGGAACAAAGTGCAGATTCCGCAAATCCTGTGAATACGGAACTTGTCTATAACGGCATCTTGTCTTAAACGTAAAAAAAATCCATGGTCCCGATGTAAAGATTTCCATAAAAATCTACCTGCTAAGACAAAAAAGTTGTCTAAAACGAAATCTTTCTCTGGTCTTCTGAGATTCCATCTTACTAGGTTTTATCGAATTAAATAAACAGGTCTTGGAGAGTAAAATCTGTGAAACTAGAATCGCTAGTAAACGAAACAAAATTTCGTATTAGAGAGGTTTTCGATTGAGCAATTATAATTGTATGGCATTCTTTCCTTAAGGACCATGGTTGTTTTATAAGGGCTGCCACTGGCGATTTTTAATTCTATCTCGCACCACTTTTTTAAAACAAAAATCTTTCACGAACACTTTGACAACATGTGTAAAAGAAATATAATATAAAATTAATTTTTTTATATATATTGGTGCGAATAGAATACAAAAACAGTTGCCGGTGGCAGACCAGTTTTATGCATAAGACGGGGTTTGTTACAGGCAGGTTCCATTATTACAGGATTTACTGAACTTATTATAGTATAAACTGTAGAAATAGAATAGTCAGGTACAAGAAGAAATATTCTGCTGTAGATAGGTTTCCTCTAAGCACGCAGATTCCTTTCAGTGAGACCGTAAACAATTATAGACAGGTTGTGTTTTTAACGGATTTACTGCGTAAAGTTCCACTCCATGAAGATAAATGGATAGAATAATAGTAAAAGAAATGCAAAGGAATTTTTATATGATCAGAAATCGAGAGTTTTGGAGTCCCACGCACTAGTTACCTGGGACGGCTCTTAAAAACCTCGAAAATTGGGACACCCCGTGTTAATTCGACACCTCGCAACACTAATCCCAATGCTAAAGCTTGTGGCTTAGGTAATTATATCTCTCTATTCTAAAAAAAAAGTAACTACCGCTGTCACCGCCGCCGCCGCCGCCGGTTTTGAATTTTTTGTGACCGGAGGTCTTTCTTCGTTAATATTAAGAAAACTAATGCATACAAAAATATGAAAATCGGTAGTATTATACAGAAATGTTTATAAATACGCTGATGAAGACAGTTTTCAAATCGAAGAATTACTTTAAGAGATATTTAATGCTAAAGTTGGACAAAATTGTTCCACTAAAAAAGTTTCATAGGAGCAAAAACTATTCATGGGAATTTAATCATTTTTATATCATTTTATACGTTTGAAGTTCCCAGTGTGCAGACTGTATTTCTTTTTTTAATTTGACTCATTTTTTGAGGTTTTATTTCTATTTTAAATTCGAATTTTCAGCATTTCTAGAGATATTTTTTACAGATTTTAGAAAGTGATATTAATTTAAACTGTTGCCAACTCTATAAACAGCGGAAACAATAATGTTTTCTTCAATATATATATATATATATATATTTATACGTGTAAATAATTTAAAAATTTATTTACACGTGACTATTATAAACAGAAAAAAACATTTGAAATTAGAATTAAATAATTATGTACAAAAAGCAAGAACTTATTAAAAATTACGTCATAAAAACTATAATTACACGTGAATTTTAAAAGAGAAAGGAATTTGTAAAATAATAAATTTATTAACATGCGTTAGAAGTCTTAAATAGGAGAAATTACGTCATATTTACGTCACATTACAGTTATTACATAAAATGAACGCAAAATAATATTGCAAAACAGTTTAAATTTAGAAATTGCGCTAGACATTTATTCGATATTTTGAGAGGATACTTTTCAACTATTTTTGTTAGGAAAGCGCAAATAATATTTCATTTCTAACACAAGTATTTTCACGTAAATATTAAAAAGAGAAAGAATAGTTTGGTCAAAATTACGCCAGATTAAAAACGATTAATTTAAAATGTCTTATTTAGAAGAACTTTCTTTTCGCTTTGTTAAAAGACAAAGATTCTGTTTACTTAATTCCTTTTATATTAGCTTATTTTGAAATGTTTAACTTATTTTACTTATTCAAAGACGAAAACAGCGATTGACATATGTATTTTTGGTACTACTTAGTTATCACGTCGACCAAAAATTTATCATTCGCCGAACTATAAGATTAAATGCCAATAATGGTTGATCGTAAATGTCACACTAACTTGACTTTAAGCAAGTTACACGTGTCTACGTCATCAAGTTATTTTTATTTCGACGTTTTATTTGTATTTTTATTAATGTTGCACTAATTTATTTGTTCTTTCGTTATTTAAAATAAAAATGATGTCAATTTGTATAATTTGGCGAGTGCTTTGGCGATTTATATAATTTGGCGAAATTGGTCGACGGGTTAATCAAGTAGTACCGCAGCGGATTTGGCCTTAAAATTCTCCAGTCAAGGAGAAATCAATAGAAATCCGTTTATAGGGAGATCGGCACTGTTTTTTAAATTATAATTCAATCTTCCGAAATCTTTTTAAAGCCAGTCAAATTAGCGTACTTTTAGAGTCTGCAGTGTCTGAACGGGGGTTGACGAGCGTAGCTCGTAGGGGCAGAGCGCCCTAGTGAAATAAAAATAAATTTTTGTAAAGTTATTATACTCAGACTATGGATTTTCTGTTTCTATAAATATTTTTTTTCGGTTCATTTTTCATGAAACTTATTTAACACTATATTTTCAATTGTAAAAAAATAAAGACTTATAAATAGACTAAAAATTTTCCTTCTTTTCCTTACTCTTTGTAGCAAGGCTGTCCCCGTGGGCTCCATGGCGCGCTTTGGAGGTTTTCATGGCGCCCTTTTGTATGTTACTAAGTTTTTGTAAAGATAACAAATTTTAAATTTCACGTCAAACGTGGCAAATGAGCGTTCGTAGTAAAACTAGTTTTATAAATATTTTTTTGCACCGCATATTGTACTAAATGTATGTTTTGAAATGTTTAACTTCTTTTACTTAATCAAAGACGAAAACAGCGATTGACATATGTATTTTTGGTACTACTTAGTTATCACGTCGAGCGTTTTAGTAACACTTCATAAGTGCATATCCATTTCATTCTGTTCGGAAGGCTGTAACCTCATTAAAATGCACTTGTAACAATTTTTTCCCATTGCCCGTCATGTAACGGAAAACTTTTGACTGTCACTGTAATTAAACTATAAATCCGATTTTCATAAAATTTGAAATGACTCGACAAAATTTTGCAACAATTATATTTAAAATTTCAGACCATTCGGTTGGGTAGTATTTGCTAATGTTTTATGCAGACGGACGGACAGATAGACAGACAGACGGACAGGCAGACAGATAGACAGACAGACCAAACGACGACTATAGGTGCTACATATTTGTATAATTACGAACGCATCTAAATATCCAACTTAAAGGTTCTTTTTAAAATAAATAATATTTGCATACTTTTATTAAATTTTTATTAAAGAAAAGAAATTAAGCTGTCTGGCTTCTTTCCCTACAAAACCTTTTATATTGCACACGCCTCCCCCTCCCTCGCTCTTAAAAAAATGCTAGTTTAAATTTATTGCAATTTATATTATCTTTTCAAATTATTTTTACATACAACTGTTGAATCGTTAAGACCGTATGCCTACCACTATGTGCATCGTGTAAGACTGTCACTAATCAGGTCTTGATTGTCACAGGGGCAAATATTCGCCAATATTTCCGAATAGAAAATTTTCATCCTTTTTATGACAGAAATTCTGCATTGAGATAAGGCAACAATGACCATTCAAAAATGCTGGTGGAAGTTAGTGTTGGACATTTGTGGCGTGTTGAGCCAAAAACACTCGATAGCAAAACGCTCTCTTTCATGAAAAAACGTAAACAAAAAAGTACCTACAAAGTAGCTTTATACTGCTCGTACAAAATAGAGGTAAGCAAAAGTCGCTTACCTTTTATACATCTTATTTCGGTTTTGTTTGGGATTCGTCAACGTCTGCATGGCCAGGGATCGGTCACAGTCGCTCTTACATTCGTTTATTTTTCTTTCTTATGGGAACGATATTTATTATTTATATGCTTCTCTTAAAATCATTTTGTAAATCTGGTTTATCCGTGTTCTTCAGAAAGGTAATACAGGATTACTTTGTGTATTTAGACGAAGAGAAAGACTTCCATTTTGGTTAAATATAGATACAGTACAAAGTCTAAAGTTCGTAATCCTCGGGACTTTACCAAGCCCGACCTTTCGATTTTTCCGAATTTTGAGTCATCAAAAATATTGGAATAAAAAGAAAATTAAATTTCACTACTTAAAAATTCAAAATATGACGTTCGTATATTAAAAATTGCATATAACTGCTATTAACACTAAATTAAACAACCTTTTTCATTAAATAAATCATAACAAAATAAAAAGTAAAACAAAAACATTTATTTAGGGGAACATATATTTTAAGAACAAATTGTAACTTAAGTATTAAACACTTCAGTTAATGTGTGCTGCTTTATTAACTTTTGTTTCTGATTAAGAAGTTTTCTTTTATTCCCTGTAGAGACATGAGTTCTGATTCGGTAATAAAACTTCTTTTGCTCCAAACCTTTAATGGCATTATACAGGGAGTTTATGATTTCATCGATTGGCACATTTTCTTCATTTTGCACATTGTCACAATCACTTTCTTCTGCTTGTTGGTTTAAAACCATCTCGCGAATTTCACCGTCACTTAATGTGTTAATAACAGGCGCGTCCTTATCAAGATCCATAACTTCAAGGACATAACTTTCCTCTAAAGGCGTTGCTGATAATTTAGCATACATTAGAGCTTCAGCAATGTAACATTTCTCTCTCCGCAAACGAGAACCCTTCCAGTCTGGTTCCCGATCGTCAGCGTCGAAAAAAAATAATGAAGGCCATAAGTTATGCCAAGTATTTTTCAAAGTGTCTTCAGAAATATTGCCCCATGCACGACCGATACTTCACAAAGCGTCCTTTACGTCAAATTGTTTCAAAAAGTCACGTATATTTTCTACTCTGTTAATGAAGCATAGCATACGACTCAGGAAATCATTTTTATAACGGCATTTTAAAACGCGCAAAATACCCATATCCATAGGCTGTATTACCGATGTGCAATTTGGAGGCAAAAATAAAACTTTCACATTTTCTTCAACAACAATTTCATCCTCTGATAAGCTGAACAATTATCTAAAATCAAAATAATACTTGCCTCATTTGGAAAACCGATAGCTTTGCAGTGAGCTTTAGCTTCGGGTACAAAATTTTTATGGACCATTCTGTCATTATTCCCCTTGTTACCCACGCTTTTTTACTTGCTTTATAGTGTACTGGGGGCAAGGTTTTGGCTCCTTTAACGGAACAAAGATTAGCATTTTTACCAATAACTGGAAGTTTGAACTTATGAATGCATGAGTCTTTTGCGCATGGTAAAATGTTGAGCCTTTCTTTCACATCCTTACTGCCTGTGTATGAGGTTCCATCTACCTTTGCCAGTGTTTTCTGTGGTAGGTAGGGCCAAAACAAACCGGTTTCATCAGCGTTATATATCTGGTTTGGTGTTATTATTCCTCAAATATTAATTTGTCAAATTTAACAACATAGTGCCCTGCTGCATCACGATCTATTGAATATTTAGCACCGAATATTTTCAGTTGGCGTATTCCGTGCCATCTTTTGAACTTGGTAAGCCACCTAATAAAATATCCAGAAGTGGAGGATATATTCATATCCTTGTGAAACATTCTGGCTTGTTCCATAATCATCGGTCCTGTTAAGGGAGCGTATTCAGACCTTTGTTGCCGGACCCATTCGATCATTACTTTATCTATGTTTTCATTATCAGACAAATGCATAGTTTTTCGTTCTTGCATTGCTAAGGGTACATCAGTGTCTGAAAAAAAATGCTAGATTTGTTTAAATCTGAAATCTTTCAACCAATTCCTTAGAAGGTAATGGGGAGATAGAGCGAGAAAAGAACACACGTCCATCGGTGACTTTGCGGAAAATCCGGCTAAAATGCGATTTCTTCCCCGATCACTACATTTCTATTTTTAGACTGCAGATTGATGGACGAATTAAGCTAGAGATAGACGTATCATTCTATATTCGAGCTCTTTATGTTCTGGTCAGACGCCGTTTTTCATATTTAATGACTTTTAAAGGAAACTGCCAGACATCATGCAAGAGGACGATCTTTCCTTCAAGTCGAGATCTAATCTTGTTATCTTCTAGCATTGTAACTCCCCGTCTTATTGTGGAAAAATCGCAGAAGGGTAGAAAACAATGGGTTTCCTGGAAAAGCGTTGAATGATGGCAAAACAAGCTTTTGAAAGGAGCCTTAGCGTAGTGAGTACAGGTCTTTACTGCGCCCTCTCTCTTCAGCTTAAGGGGACTCCAGGCGAATGAAAAGAAGAAACTGAATGCTTGATATAAGTTTTAGGGGAAGCATCGATACCTGCGGAAAAAAATAAAACAGAAAGCAATATACAATGTAATGTTCAAATTTTTTTTATTGTTATTTTCTTTTCTTTTTGAATATTGCCGCTGGAAAGTCCGAACTTTGGGTGCCCGAACTTTAGACTTTGTAACTGTATATTAAAAGACTAGTTATAGAGCAGTTAAAAAGCTCCATGTTGTTAAAACAATTACATTTTAGATACTGAGCGATCATCTAAGAGGGCGAAAAAACATTTGCCACGAAATGAAAATAAAAAACTGTAAAAAGAGTCTGTTAAACGTCAAGTACATACATCTGCTTCGCAAATTACTTCTGAGTGGTGCAATAGCCGTCATCAACACATGGAAGGAAGATTAACTTAAAAAAAAATTCGTTAAAAAGTTTTGAGATCACTAATTGGGTTCTTTTTTCATTTAATTGGATTTTGTTGCCATACCAGGTGATTAATTTCAAGAGTTAGCCCTTGCGGTTATCAACGTCTGCAACTACATCAGAGAGAAAATATTGTTACATAAATTTAATTCGTGAGAATAATGGCGCCCTTTATTGTTTGTGACCGGGTGAAGGGCGCCCCTGTTTACTCAAAGGATGGACTGTCCTGCGTTATAGAACCGAGTAGGAAAGTTTTGGTGCATTTAGTAGACGCTTAGACGTCATCTATGGACCTATCTTTTCTGGGCCTCTCCCTTTGCTCTCATGAATAAAATATTATTAGGGATTTTTATCAACTCTAATAATTTTTATGATTTTAGTAGGAAAAACACGTCGAAGGAAATCCCCCATTCTTCTACTCTAACGTGAAACCCCATGAATTTCAGGTATGTAAATGTCAAACATAAAAATTTTGGATAACATTTGCGAAAAGTTAGAGAAAACATTAGAGAAAAGTTTAATACCTAAAAATATTACATTCGGTAAACTTAGGTTTCTAAACACAAAACTTAGGTTTCCAACAAACGGTTCACTTTCATTCCCAATACTAAAGTTTGTGGATTAAGTAATTATATGACAAAAAATATTTTATCGTAAAACTATTAAACTTTCAGAAACTCTCAGACAAAAATTCTAAGGTTTTTTTTTTATTGTTATAGAAATTTGATTTCACGATTATGTCATGAAATTTATTTAACGCTGTGTTTTTGAGTGTAAAAAAAAAAAAATAAATAAAGACTTATGAATGGTTTTAAAATTGCACCTCTTTTCCTTTCGCTTTATAGCACCGAATATGTAAATTCTGATGCATTTAGTAGACGCTTACATGTTATCCAGAGACCTATATTTTCAGAGCCTGTACTTTTGCCCTCATCAATAAAATATTAGAGATTTTTATGATCTCCAATAATTTTTATGATTTTGGTAGGAAAAACTCCACGAAGGAAATCCCTCATTCTTCTACTGTAACATGAATCCCTAAGAATTTCATGTATGTAATTGTCAAACATAAAAATTTTGGTATAACATTTGCTAGAGAAAAGTTGAATAATTAAAAATATTACATTCGGTAAACTGAGATTTCTAAACTCAAAACTTAGGTTTCCAACAAACGGTTCACGTTCATTTCCAATACTAAAGTTTGTCAATTAAGTAATTATATGACAAAAAATATTTTATCGTAAAACTATTAAACTTTCCGAAACTGAGACAAAAATACTGTTATAGAAATTCGATTTCGCGATTATGTTATGAAATTTATTTAACAATATATTTCTGAGTGTAAAAAAATAAAGACTTATAAATATAGCCTTAAAACTGTTCCACTTTTCTTTAGTATTTATAACACAGAGTAGGAAAGTTTTGATGCATTTAGTAGACGCTTAGACGTTATCTACGGACCTATCTTTTCTGGCCCTCTCATTTTGTCCTCATCAATAAAATAATATTAGGAATTTTTATGATCTCTAATAATTTTTATGATTTTGGTAGAGAAAACTCGTCCAAGGAAATCCCTCATTCTTCTACTCTAACGTGAAATCCTATGAATTTCATGTCTGTAAATGTCAAACATAAAAAAAAAATTTGTATAACTTTTGCTAGAGAAAAGATGAATACCTAAACCCAAAACTTAAGTTTCCAACAAACGGTTCACGTTCATTCCCAATATGTTTGTGGATTAAGTAATTATATGACAAAAAATATTTTATCGTAAAACTATTAAACTTTCCGAAACTGAGACAAAAATACGGTTATAGAAATTCGATTTCGCGATTATGTTATGAAATTTATTTAACAATATATTTCTGAGTGTAAAAAAATAAAGACTTATAAATATAGCCTTAAAACTGTTCCACTTTTCTTTAGTATTTATAACACAGAGTAGGAAAGTTTTGATGCATTTAGTAGACGCTTAGACGTTATCTACGGACCTATCTTTTCTGGCCCTCTCATTTTGTCCTCATCAATAAAATAATATTAGGAATTTTTATGATCTCTAATAATTTTTATGATTTTGGTAGAGAAAACTCGTCCAAGGAAATCCCTCATTCTTCTACTCTAACGTGAAATCCTATGAATTTCATGTCTGTAAATGTCAAACATAAAAAAAATTTTGTATAACTATTGCTAGAGAAAAGATGAATACCTAAACCCAAAACTTAAGTTTCCAATAAACGGTTCACGTTCATTCCCAATATGTTTGTGGATTAAGTAATTATATGACAAAAAATATTTTATCGTAAAACTATTAAACTTTCAGAAACTCGGACTAAAATACTAGGGTTTTTCTACAGTTATAGAAATTTGATTTCGCGATTATGTCATGAAATATATTTAACACTATACTTCTGAGTGTAAAAAAATAAAGACTTATGAATGGTCTTAAAATTGCACCTCTTTTACTTTCACGTTATAGCACCGATTATGAAATTTTTGATGCATTTAGTAGACGCTTAGATGTCATCCAGCGACCAATCTTTTCTGGGCTTCTTCTTTTGCCGGCATCAATAAAATATTATTGGGGATTTTTATGGTCTCCTGTGATTTTAATAGTTTTGGTAGTAAAAACTCGTTGAAGGAAATTCCTCATTCTTCTATTTTAAAGTGCATCCCTATGATTTTGATGTATATAACTGTCAAACATAAGATTTTTGAATAACATTTGCTTGAGGAAAGTTGAATATATTAAAAGATCGGTAAACTTAATGTTTCTAAACACAAAACTTAGGTTTCTAAACCTAAAATTTAGGTTTTCAACAAACGGTTTACGTTTAATCCCAATTCTAAAGTTTGTGGATTAGGTAATTATTCCAATATGTATATATATATATATTATCTTAAAACTATTAGGGGTCTCGGGACTCTTAAAGATTCAAAAATTTTGAAAATTTTATTTTATTAGATGTTAAACTCCTATCCGTTCTGAAAATTTTGATATGTTTTCTTCCTTGAAATTCCTATTAGAACAGAAGTTATGGCTTTTAGAATCTTACCCGCTCAATAGCTGAAGCGGAGTTTCCGAAACTTTGAAGTCCAAATGACGTTTCTGGGCATAACGCGCACGATATCTGAAAAACTTTTGACTATTTTTTCATGAAATTTTCAAAACGCATGTTTCATGTTAGTCTGTATAAACTGAACCTAAAATTTCCTTTTTATTGTTCAAGAAATATTTTTTTAGGTGATTATACTGTTGAAAATTTCTAAATTTTGCATTAGCTAAGTGCAACTTTGTATTAAAAATATAAAAAAATGCCTTAAATACAAATTTATTTAGCTTCAGGATAATTTTTACAATCTGAAGTATAACTAGGCACCAACATTTTCATTCGAGTTGCAAAATTCATTTTGTAATCCTGCGCGTAATCTGTTATGACGTTTTTCAGTTCGTCAAATGCCTGACAGTTTGGAGCCCATGTAAATACGAATTCTGCATCTTGCAATTTTTTAAATACATGAAATGAAAGAACATACTCATATCTTTCATCCCAATTAAAATTGTGTCTTAAAATCAAATACACTTTAAGATATTAAATGTCGAAAATAGTCTATTTTTTTTTTCACTTTTTCCAACTTTAAGAGTCCTGAGGCCCCTTAACGCTATGTTTCTTTTTGTAAAAAAATAAAGACTTATGAATAGTCTTAAAATTGTTCCTTTTCTCTTTACTATTTATAGCACCGAGTATGAAAGTTTTGATGCATTTAGTAGACGCTTAGATGTCATCTAGGGACCTATCTTTTCTGGACCTCTCCCTTTGCCGGTATCAATAAAATATTATGGGGGATTTTTATGGTCTCTGTCGGGAGGAAAAAATTCGTCGAAGGAAATCCCTCATTCTTCTACGCTAACATGAATCCCTATGAATTTCATGTATGTATAATGTCAGACATAAAATTTTTGTATCACATTTGTTAAAGGAAAAGTTGAATACATTAAAAGATTAACAATTAATAGGTTTCTCAGAAGCGGTTCACGTGCGGAATAGTATATAATAAAATATACATGTTTATAATGGCACTAGCTTTTGCGTTTCATAAAAATATTTTTAAAAATCTTCAAGAAGCTTCACGCAATATTAAAAATTTATTTTTAAAGGAAATCTTTGACTTATAAGGAAACTAATTTTGGCACTGCTCGCACCTAGCATTGAGACCTGGTGCATTTTAAAGCCCTATATTACAAAGTTTGAGAATCGATAAAAAATTTCTGTTAAAATCATATTTTTGTATTTTACAGCAACATAACTTTCTGAAAATGCAATTTTCGAGGCCACTTTCTATTAACATCCTATTAACATAGAATTTTTTTTAAAGAAAAGCATTTAAAAATACAAATTAGTCAGTAATAAGTATAAAATATTGAAAAAAGTTTAAAAATTCCTCCAAGAAATTACGAATTTGATTTTGAAAAATTACAACATTATATTCACATTTTTGGCGGGAGCAAAGTTGTCGGTTTTTTTTAAAAAGTAGAGTTTTCCGGTAACCCTAGCCGAATGTCTCAATGCTGCTTGTCGTATGTAAGCAGTGGTTTGGACCAGTAGAAATTATAACGTCCGATCTAATTAAACACACTAAATTTTCTAAATTGTTGAAAAATAGTAATTTATTTTGTGATTACTTTTACCAAAAGACACAACATTTAAAACAACTTTTCGTTTTAAACATTCGAAACTTTATTCCATCCGACTTCAAAAGAAAATAATTTGGTTATTTTGTATTTCACTTAAAAAAAATTGTTTTCAATTATCTTGAAATTTTTAACAGAAATATATTTACTATTTTTATGCCTTTATCGTCTGCATAGAAAAGAAACCCATAATTCTTGTTTCCTATGCTATCAATTATCCAACAAATCGCATCTGATTTAATTTTAATATGTACCGTACATATATAATTGATAACTCATACTCTCGGTACATACTCTCGGGATAAGGCGGGCGAAAATTTTCAAGCACCATATTTCGCAATTTAAATCACTTTTAACTTGCAATAAACAACAACAACAACAAAAAAAAAAAAAAAAAAAAAAAAAAAAGGAAAAGAAAAAAAAAAGAAAAAGGAAAAGAAAAAAGAAAAACAAGAAAAAAAAAAGAAAAAGAAGAAAAAAAATAATTTAACAAATTACAACGACCATTTGGAAAATGATTTTTTCAAAGACTAAAATTTAAGACATAAAAAATCGCACGGAGTTGATCATACATTACGTACGCCATGGATTAAACATTAACATAACTGGACCCATCATGAACAAATTTTAAAAGAAATTTCAGTTTTACAATTTTCGGTACTGTAAATTTTTAAACTTCTACAGAGCTGGTCATACATTACGTACGCCATGGATTAAATATTAATATTCCTGGACCCATTTTAAATGAAATTTCATTTTTTAACTTCTAAACATCCCACAATATTACTTTTTATATCGTCGTATAGAGAAAAAAATGTATTTTTAATTGCAATTTGTTTGAAAGCTGTATCTCAATTTGTGTCTGAGTTTTTTTTTTATTTTTTTATTTTTTATTGCTTTTTTGTCATAGTGGCAACAGAATGCCATCTTTGTTGAAAGTAAAGGGAAAATACAGATTACTGTATAGATCAATCAGAAAACGAATAAAATGCGGGATTCAACTAATAAAACGCTTGAGATATGTTTTTGATTTCCTACCCTGACGAGGACAATAAACATTTTTCCAAATGGTTAAAAAATATATAAAATATGATTTTAACAGAGAAATTTTATTGGTCCACTAACTTTTATGCATAGGGCTACAAAATGCACCAGACCTCGATGCTAGGTGCGAGCAGCAGCAAAAATGGTTTCCTTGTTAGATAATTTTTATTATAATCTTGTTACAATAATTATAAATAATAATTGGGTACGGTTCGAAATTTGAAATATATAATGATATCTGAACATGTATAAGTAAATAAATAAATAAATCTTTCAGAAAATTAAATAAAATATTGTTGGGTTTAATATAGTCTTGTGTAACATGAACAAGTCGGAAACTGTACGTCAAACAAGGCAAATGAGATGCGTTCGTACTATAACTAGTTTTATAAATATTCAGATCTTGATGCAATAGCTGTTACACTCTTATGTAAAAATACGTGAATACAAAATTGATTACGATTATATATATTAAATTCAGTCATACGGAAATAATAGGATTTCATCTTAAATAGGACGTCATTACCATGGCAACCTAGAATCATGACCTATCATGATATATCATTGAATTAAATATGTATAGTAGGATTTAATAGATTTAAGGAAACTTTATTAATATCTTTTTAAGTTTTGAGTCGATTTTCATAAAATTTGAAATGACTCGACATAATTCTGCAACGACTGTATATATTGAATTTCAAACCATTCGGTGTGGTAGTTTTTGTGCCGTTATATGCGGACAGACGGACGCACCAGGCGACGACTATAAGTGCTTTTTTTAAGATATGAGTTTTTTTTATTGTTCTTTCCTATTGTTCCGAATTTTATACATCCTGTTCATATTTATGTTGATTCTTTTAAAGTTACTTCCAGAAATGTATAATGTGCCATATTTTACAAATCATGTGGTCGCCAATGCTCCTTTGAAGAAAAAAGTTTCTGTTCGGTATGTTAGTAAAAAAATACTAGAATTTAGAGTTCAGCAAAACATCATTGAAAAAAAGGCATGTTCACAAGCAAATGCTTCCGTCAACCAGTCTACCTAGTATAGCGATCCTTAGCGATCATTCCAAGAATCACCATGGCGGCGTAGATCAATCGTATCGCAGCCGTGTCAATCGTAGACCAATCAGATCCTAGAGGACTTTTTCGTAAGCTAATCCGGTTTCCCAAATTTTTCAGTACTACCGACAGTAAAAAGACAAACAGTTCGCTAGCCGTCAATTTTACAGTTGTGATGTCAGCTACCGTTTTATTATGCCGAAATCGTTCTTGTTTATTGGATTGTAATTTTGAAATCCAAACTTTGTAAGGAATGAACAAATTTTTTTTTAAATAAATAGTTTTTACTTTTCCTTTTTTTGACTGAGATAGAATAAAATAGATAGGAGTTATGATAGGAGTTAGATGATTACACTAAAATAATAATTGTCAGTTAACTAATTATAAAAATTTTAGAACTGTCAATCAACATTAACATCAGTGTAGGAGAAAATGTAATTGCAGCAGTTAAATTACTTTTGGGAGTACATATATTATAAATTTAAGAACAAAATTCATTAAATATCAGCATAATAGTAAGCAAACAGAGGGGCTTTTGAAATTAATTTTTCATATGTCAAAAGTATCATTCGCCAACGTTAATTTTTCTTTGCCTATTTTACGATTACTCATATTTCGCTCGTTGGGGACTCTGCACGATTCCTATGTACTGACGTCATAACATTTATAATATTTAGTGGTAATAGTGTTTGACTAGACATTATTTTATTTTAGTGTGTATTTTATAGTTCATTTTACTCCAATTCTAGATTATGTAATAGTAAGATACTGTTGCATTCTTTCGTAGTCTACACGCTGATGAATTCTCCTAGACCCCCGAACTCCACTCGCACAGACTTCGAAAAAATGTTCTTTTATTTTGATATGCTGCCATCACCGATAAATATACGTGATATCGGGCACGTTGTGAGAAGGATTATAAAAGAATGCCAAACTTATTGAATTAAAATTAACCAACAATTTATTTACAAATTATTTACATATTAAACAAAAACATAATTTGAAGAACAAATTAAGAAAAAGAAAATTTATTTCCTACATTGTTTAAGCCCGAGAAGGGACAGATATTAAGATATTTCATTCAATTAGTTCTACATTTAATGTTACATTTTTGTAACAAATAAGTTAAGCCAATTGAAGATTAAAAAATAAAAATAAAATTCATACAATATGATACTTAAAACACCATAAAAAATTAGATTCAGTTCAAATGAAATCGAAATAAATCTTAGACTTCTTCCATTTTTAATTGAAAATATTTGTGTTGCCAATTTTGTATTATGTTTATGACAATTGTACATAAAATGACAAGACGCATGCAAAATACAAAACTTAGAACAAAGTCTTTTATTAATATTTCTATTTGCCGAAATCTGGTAATAAATGAAGCAAATATTTCTATTAAATTTTAGTGGTAACAAAAAATGTAAATTTGGGAGCTATATGAATAATTAGTTAAGCACAGAATATTTATACAATTCCTAAAAATGTGTACAACGGTAACGATATAAAACGGTTAAAATCTACATGACACTTAAAATATGCATGGCGTTTAAACACTAAATCGGTGTTAAAAACTTCCTAACGGTTTCAACCAAAACACTTGGCCTTTCTCAAGAATACTAAGAATGCACTGACGCAGGCTCACTTTCCAACACGATGTCCGTGCATCCACAGTATTCTTGGGAAAGGCCAAGTGTTTCGGTTGAAACCGTTGGGAAGTTTTTAACATCGATTTAGTATTTAAACGTCATGCATATTTTAAATGTCATGTAGATTTTAAACGGTTCATATTGTTCCCATTATACACTGTTTTAGCAATTGTATAAATATTCTGAGCTTAGCTCATTATTAGAATTCGCTTCGCTCATTCTCAACACGGCTACACAAATTACATTTTGTCGTACACTTTACAAAAAAACCATTCAGTATTTTGACTTGAAATTAAACATAAAAAAAAAAAATTTGATATGTAGATTTGCACAAAATTATTTTTTTACAAAATAACCTTAAAAAATTTATAATTTTAATTAATTTATTTTACACGTTTTTCCATTACGGACGCATTTTTGGAAATAAAAAATGAAACACATACATTTTCAGAAAAAAA
The DNA here is from genome assembly GCA_963932465.1 of Maratus speciosus. NCBI lineage: Eukaryota > Metazoa > Arthropoda > Arachnida > Araneae > Salticidae > Maratus > Maratus speciosus. Next base: position 97,036,077 of record OZ010799.1, read on the forward strand.
AATAAATCATGGAGTTAGTCATTATAGATAGAATCATGATTAATTAAAAAGTTTCACGATTTCTTCTATGAAATTTTTAAAATACCCTTTTTAATGAAAATTATAGCATATTTTTAATGAATTAAAATTTCTGAAAATTGAATTATTTACATTCAGCTATAAAAGTATTTTTCAGTGTTAAGAATTCCAATACACATTTTATTCTTATTATGTGAAATCATTTACGCAGAAGATACATAGGCATTTTAAAAGAATTATATTATGATTTTTTTTTTGTAAAGTGGAAACAAAAGAATTGTAAACAAATAAAATTAATTGATAAATTCGTTATATCATAAATAAAAAATTCCGAGGAAGTTATTTGGCTGAATTTTACATTTCTAAAATTAAAATGCACCAAAACATAAAATAACGTTTGTGATTAATAAAAATGCAAAAATATTATAAAAAATATTGCTACTTTCAAATATTTATTTGTCTTATTAAATAATGCTTCGCGAATCCAAGCAAAGCATGGCTATTGCGAGTTCATATAGTAATAACAGTGTAAAGTCCAATCTTAAATATTCGGAGCTATGATTAATAATTTTTTTTTTCTGTCAATTTTTTGTTTGATTTGGCGAATTTATCACTATATACCTAAAACGCTACATCTGAAACAATGTTATTAATTTCATCGAAACACAGAAGAAAAACTTTATTTCATTTATAGAAGTCAGCAAAAATAAAAGCTCTGATAAAAATAACACAAATGCTTTTACTGTCCATATCCAGGATTGCATTTAGGATGAACTCTTGATATGTTTAATAGGAACTTTGTCCGGTCGATCTCGTTCCCATGGCATTCCTCCACTTCCTGGTGACTTCAGATGCGTATAAAAAGGGCGAATAAAGAAGAATTATTTTTTCGCGTGACTGAAACCTCAAGAAAGTAAAATTCATATGTAATACATGGGTTTCAGCGCACGTTCCAATCTTGCACATATATGATATTGAAGTTAATCTTAACCCTTAAATGCGCAATTTTTTATTTTCTTTCGAAAAAAATTATATATGATTCTCTGAAAGGTTTATTACACAGGAAGAATAATGAAAAAAAAATCAGAAATACATCTTTTCATATAATACATCAATCTTTTTTTTCTCTTGCACATTTGAAATACAAGTAAAAACTACTGTCGTGTGGCTGTTTTACGCTAAAATATTTCAAATTAGTAAGTATTTTAATAAGTATGTCTTCAAATACCTTAATTTATACAAATATTTATTTTATAAAACTAACCTTTAACCCTTTAATTCCCATGATAGAATACATTCTAGAAATTACGTAATTCACAGAATCTGACATTGCGTCAGAAAGTATCAATGATTAGTTTCGCTTTATTTAAATACGGAATGTCTGTTATTAGTTAAAGCAAATATTGCTATTTTAATATTCCGATTTGAATTAGGTATATACGAATAAAAAAAAAAATCTATTACATTCAGAACACTGTTTTTTGCATATATGCAAAGTTGCGCCTAAAGGGTTAAATAATAATAATAGTAATCATAATAATAAAACATTATTTAAGGAAGGGGCGTGGGGAGGGGTATTATTTCGATGTAGCATCTTTAAGCCATTTTCGGAATTTTTATTTTTATTTCTGTTTAAATAATGTAGATATAAAGAAAATGGAGTTGATTTTATTTTACTTTTTGCTTAAGCGTTTAAATAAAATATATATATATATAAAATCCTAATGAAACGAATTTATGAAACGACAGATTAAACAACTGATTATGTTTCTCGGCTATTCCTCCTAAAATATGGAACGTTTTTCCATGAATTTAACACTTATTATCGTATTGATCGGCGAACGTCAGAAGTGGTATTAGAATTTTGAAAATTGAACTGGTTTTCGAGATATTAATTTTTTTTTTCAATTTTAATGATATTTCTGTAATGATGACAACTAAATTTCTCCATTTTTGTGAAAAAAGGGAAGAAAAGAGAAAACAATAGGGATTATTATACTTCTTATTTTTATCACTTTCAAATTGAAATTGAAATTAACTTTTATTTCAATCGATAGTGAAGACAATATTTTGATTAAATTATGTTTTTCGGGAAAATTTTCAAAAATACAAACTGTTTTTCACATTTCGATCATCAGGATTCAGTTTATTTTAGAAACCAAAAATCGTCTATCACCTTCAAATTCCATAGACATAAAAAAGGATGACACAAATAATGCGAAAATGACATAATTTACCCTTTTCTTGTCTCTCATCTACATCAATAAACAAAATTGTTGCCGCTATACAGAAACGTAATTAAAATTTAAAACAAATAAATATTACTTTTTTAGTATTTTACATTCAGAAAATTTAAGAGTTATTGCAAGACCTTTGGAACTATTCGGACATCTGAAACGAATGTATGAAATAATGATTACCCAGCTGAATGCAAAGAGAATACAATTTTAGCCTTGGTTTTCTTTTCAGTTTTAATGAGAAAAATGACATGAATAATTCGAAAATGACATCATTTACTCTTTCCTCTCTTTCATTCGCATCAAGAAAAAAAATGTTGCGCTATTAGAGAAATGCTATTAAAATTTAAAACAACTTAATATTTGAATAACATTACTTTTTAAATATCTCAAATTTTAAGATTTATTATGAGACTTTTGGAACTTTGTGAATAAGTCATCATAGACGTCACAGTAGGCATAGAACTAGAGATCACCTGAAACTGAAATAAAAAATAAATTTACACTTGATTATAAAAAAAAAAGAAACTTTAAAATAATATTTAAATGATCACGTGTTAAAAGCAGGAAATAGGAAAAATTACGTCATAAAACTTAAATTTGCGCGTGCATATTAAAAAAATGTAAGAAAATTTAATATAATTAAATTATTACACACGAAAGACATTTAATTGCAACAAATGAGTCAGATGTAAAATGGCCAAATATTTAATATCGTCATATGTAAAATGCCTAAAATAATTAAATTGTTACGCATGAAAAACTTTTAATGATGAAAATTAGGTAATATTTAAAAAGCTGAAATAATAATATTTCCATGAACTTTTAAATTGAATAATATATTCACACGTGAATTTTAAAAGAGAAAAAATATTTTAAAATAATTAAATTATTACACGCGAAACACATTTAAGATGAAAATTACGTCATATATTAAAACTACATTTAAAACAATTTTCTTCTGGGTAATATTCATGTGGCATCACATTGGAAATTACATGGTGTAAAAGTAACGCAGCTGGCAATTTATTTATGTACTAGCAAACCCCGCGGCTTTGCTCGCGTAATATTTGAAATATGCCAAGTGATATCTGTATGACTATTTTTTCTTAGAAGAACACTTTTAGGAATAATTTAAAAATTACAAATGAAGCCACAGTTTGACTAAAGTTCATTATAAAAGTGCAATAGACAGATATGAGATTTTAATTAATAAGAAGAACTAAAACTAATTCCAAATAAATAGTAATTTTGAAAGTATTTTGAGACTTTTATGCTCATTTCAGTATTCATTTGAAGTTTTGAATTTTTTAGAAACCATCTTAACACATTTACATCTTAAAATTAACCATTATGTCAAATCCGAAGCTACTTGTCTAACAGCCTACCACTTCTCTGGTGTTAGTGGCACCAACATAAAATGCCGAAACATAGTTGAAGTAGAATGTCTCGAAAAATGTTGAAACAGAAACTTTCACTATTAATTTGCCAAAATTAACCTTGAAATCGGTTGGTAATTCCTAATATTCTATAGAAAACGGTATTTAGATGTTTTTAAAGGCTTTCTTTTTGTTCCTGCCAAACAGGTGGTAGTGACACCGGCATAAATATATAGCCCGTATAGGATCGGGGACTACCACTCTTGATTCGCAACCAGTAACTTCTGTAATCGGTTTATTATTTTCTGAGATTCCATAGAAATCGTAATTTTGGACACTTTTAGAATGCTTTTCGCTCCTTCCCTTCGCTTCACCTCTTTTTAATTTCGAATTTATTTTCGAATGTTCTTACAGGACATTTATATTTTATAAGCAACTACCGTGCTATATTTAAAATTTCTAGCCTCTTCAATACCGCAGAAATCGCAATTTAGGAAGTTTTTTTCTCCTGCAACCCTCTAAGGGTTGTTGCGCCGACATAAAATATAGCTTATGTTTGAGCAGGTTCTATCATCATCAATTTGCAACCATTATGTTTGAAATCGGTTTTGTATTTCATACGATTGCATAAAAATCGTAATTTAAAACGCTTATAGAATACTTTTCCCTCACTTCATCCTTTTAAATTTGGAATTTTCTTCCGACAAATCTTAGAAAGCATTTGCATCTTTGAAGTTTACCATTCCAAATTTAAAATGTTAGACCCCTCTTTAACACAAAAAACGAAATTTAGAAAATTTTTTGCTCATGTAACCCCCAGTTGTTAGTGACAACAACGTAAAATATAGGTTATGTTGGAGCGGGGACTGTCACAATCAATTTGAAATCATTACTTCTGAAATCGGTTTATATTTCCTGAGATTGCGTAGAAATCGCTATTTAGAACGTTTTTAGACCGCTTTTCTTTTATTTTCACTCCATTTAAATTTCAAAATTTTAAGGAACTGTTTTCACAGAACATTTACCAAATTCATGCCAAATTTCATGCCAAATTTCAATTATCATGCCAAATTTCAAGTTGCTAGCCCCTCCAGTATCACAAAAATCATAATTTAGAACGTTTTTTAAAGTGCCACCGCAAGGTGGCAGTAACGCCGACATAAAGTAAATCCTATATTGGAGCAAGGGCTGCCATAGTGACATCATCAATTTCCAACCATTACTTTTGCAATCGTTTGGGTACTTTCTGAAATTGCATGGAATGCGCCATTTTGAACTTTTTTTAGAACTCTTTTCAGGCATTCCCCCCCCCCCCCCTTTTAAATTTAGAATTTTTTAAGAAATATTCTTAGAGATCCTTTATATCTTATAAGTAACTACCATTCCAAATTTCATGTTTCTAGGCTTTTCATTGACACAAAAATCGTATTTTCAGAACGTTTTTTGCGCTTGTACACTTTTTGGGGTAGTGACACCGACATAAAACATAGCTTATGTTGGAACAAGGGCTGTCACCATCATTTTGACACCATTATTTATTAAATCGGTTCGTTAATTCCTCAGATTGCGTAGAAATCGCCTTTTAGAACGTTGTTTAGAACGCTTTTTACGCATTTTCACCCCCTTTAAATTTAGAATGTTTTAAGAAATGTTCTTAGAGATCATTTATATCTAATAAGTAACTACCATGCCATATTCCATGGGTCTGGGCACTTCAGTATCACAAAAATAGCAATTTCGAATGTTTTTTTTTATCCAACAGCCCCTTTAGGGGTAGTGGCACCGATATAAAATGTAACCTATGTTGGAACAAGGGTTATTGCCATCATTTTGACACCATTATTTTTGAAATCGGTTTGGTACTTCTTGAGATTGCGTAAAAATCGCCATTTAGAACGTTTTTTTAGAACGCCCTTTTGCGCATTTTCAGCCCTTTGAAATTTCAAATTTTTTAAGAAATATTCTTAGAGAACATTTGTATCTAATAAGTAACTGCCATGACAAATTCCATGTATCTGGGCCCTTCAGTAACACACAATTCGCAATTTCGAACGTTTTTTTTGCTCCAGCACCCCCTTTAGGGGTAGTGGCACCGACATAAAATGTAGCTTATGTTGAAGCAACGGTTGTCACCATCATTTTGACATCATTATTTTTTTAATTAGTTTGGTGCTTCCTGAAATTGCGTAAAAATCGCCATTTAGAACGTTTTTAGAAAGCTTTTCGCGCATTTTCACCCCTTTAATATTTACATTTTTTTAAAGAAATGTCCTTAGAGATCATTAGTATCTTATAAGTAACTATCATTGCAAATTTCATGTTTCTAGGCTCTTCAGTAACACAGAAATCACATTTTTAGAACGTTTTTTGCTCCTGCATCCCCTTTTGGCCAGAGGTACAGACATAAAATGTAGCCTATGTTGGAGCAAGGGTTGTCACCATCATTTTGACACCATTATTTTTTTAATTAGTTTGGTACTTCCTGAAATTGCGTAAAAATCGCCATTTAGAACGTTTTTAGAACGCTTTTCGCGCATTTTCACACCTTTAATATTCTAACATTTTTAAAGAAATGTCCTTAGAGATCATTAGTATCTTATAATTAACTACCATTCCAAACTTCATGTTTCTAGGCCCTTCAGTAACACAAAAATCGCATTTTTAGAACGCTTTTTGCTCCTGCATCCCCTTTTGGCAAGTGGTACAGACATAAAATGTAGCCTATGTTCGAGCAAGGGTTGTCACTATCATTTTGACACCATTATTTTTTTAATTAGTTTGGTACTTCCTGAAATTGCGTAAAAATCGCCATTTAGAACGTTTTTAGAACGCTTTTCGCGCATTTTCACACCTTTAATATTCTAACATTTTTAAAGAAATGTCCTTAGAGATCATTAGTATCTTATAATTAACTACCATTCCAAATTTCATGTTTCTAGGCCCTTCATTGACACAAATATCGTATTTTCAGAACCTTTTTTGCGCTTGCACACTTTTTGGGGTAGTGACACCGACATAAAACATAGCTTATGTTAGAACAAGGGCTGTCACCATCATTTTGACACCATTATTTATTAAATCGGTTCGTTAATTCCTCAGATTGCGTAGAAATCGTCTTTTAGAACGTTGTTTAGAACGCGTTTTACGCAGTTTCACCCCCTTTAAATTTAGAATGTTTTAAGAAATGTTCTTAGAGATCATTTATATCTAGTAAGTAACTACCATGATATATTCCATGGGTCTGGGCCCTTCAGTATCACAAAAATAGCAATTTCGAATGTTTTTTTTGATCCAACAGCCCTTTTAGGGGTAGTGGCACCGATATAAAATGTAACCTATGCTGGAACAAGGGTTATTGCCATCATTTTGACACCATTATTTTTGAAATCGGTTTGGTACTTCTTGAGATTGCGTAAAAATCGCCATTTAGAACGTTTTTTTAGAACGCCCTTTTGCGCATTTTCAGCCCTTTGAAATTTCAAATTTTTTAAGAAATATTCTTAGAGAACATTTGTATCTAATAAGTAACTGCCATGCCAAATTCCATGTATCTGGGCCCTTCAGCAACACAAAATTCGCAATTTCGAACTTTTTTTTGCTCCAGCACCCCCCTTAGAGGTAGTGGCACCGACATAAAATGTAGCTTATGTTGAAGCAACGGTTGTCACCATCATTTTGACATTATTATTTTTTTAATTAGTTTGGTGCTTCCTGAAATTGCGTAAAAATCGCCATTTAGAACGTTTTTAGAACGCTTTTCGCGCATTTTCACCCCTTTAATATTTCAATTTTTTTAAAGAAATGTCCTTAGAGATCATTAGTATCTTATAAGTAACTATCATTGCAAATTTCATGTTTCTAGGCCCTTCAGTAACACAAAAATCGCATTTTTAGAACGCTTTTTGCTCCTGCATCCCCTTTTGGCCAGTGGTACAGACATAAAATGTAGCCTATGTTGGAGCAAGGGTTGTCACTATCATTTTGACACCATTATTTTTTAATTAGTTTGGTACTTCCTGAAATTGCGTAAAAATCGCCATTTAGAACGTTTTTAGAACGCTTTTCGCGCATTTTCACACCTTTAATATTCTAACATTTTTAAAGAAATGTCCTTAGAGATCATTAGTATCTTATAATTAACTACCATTCCAAACTTCATGTTTCTAGGCCCTTCAGTAACACAAAAATCGCATTTTTAGAACGCTTTTTGCTCCTGCATCCCCTTTTGGCCAGTGGTATACAGACATAAAATGTAGCCTATTTTCGAGCAAGGGTTGTCACTATCATTTTGACACCATTATTTTTTTAATTAGTTTGGTACTTCCTGAAATTGCGTAAAAATCGCCATTTAGAACGTTTTTAGAACGCTTTTCGCGCATTTTCACACCTTTAATATTCTAACATTTTTAAAGAAATGTCCTTAGAGATCATTAGTATCTTATAATTAACTACCATTCCAAATTTCATGTTTCTAGGCCCTTCATTGACACAAAAATCGTATTTTCAGAACGTTTTTTGCGCTTGCACACTTTTTGGGGTAGTGATACCGACATAAAACATAGCTTATGTTGGAACAAGGGCTGTCACCATCATTTTGACACCATTATTTATTAAATCGGTTCGTTAATTCCTCAGATTGCGTAGAAATCGCCTTTTAGAACGTTGTTTAGAACGCTTTTTACGCATTTTCACCCCCTTTAAATTTAGAATGTTTTAAGAAATGTTCTTAGAGATCATTTATATCTAATAAGTAACTACCATGCCATATTCCATGGGTCTGGGCACTTCAGTATCACAAAAATAGCAATTTCGAATGTTTTTTTTTATCCAACAGCCCCTTTAGGGGTAGTGGCACCGATATAAAATGTAACCTATGTTGGAACAAGGGTTATTGCCATCATTTTGACACCATTATTTTTGAAATCGGTTTGGTACTTCTTGAGATTGCGTAAAAATCGCCATTTAGAACGTTTTTTTAGAACGCCCTTTTGCGCATTTTCAGCCTTTTGAAATTTCAAATTTTTTAAGAAATATTCTTAGAGAACATTTGTATCTAATAAGTAACTGCCATGCCAAATTCCATGTATCTGGGCCCTTCAGTAACACACAATTCGCAATTTCGAACGTTTTTTTTGCTCCAGCACCCCCTTTAGGGATAGTGGCACCGACATAAAATGTAGCTTATGTTGAAGCAACGGTTGTCACCATCATTTTGACATCATTATTTTTTTAATTAGTTTGGTGCTTCCTGAAATTGCGTAAAAATCGCCATTTAGAACGTTTTTAGAAAGCTTTTCGCGCATTTTCACCCCTTTAATATTTACATTTTTTTAAAGAAATGTCCTTAGAGATCATTAGTATCTTATAAGTAACTATCATTGCAAATTTCATGTTTCTAGGCTCTTCAGTAACACAGAAATCACATTTTTAGAACGTTTTTTGCTCCTGCATCCCCTTTTGGCCAGAGGTACAGACATAAAATGTAGCCTATGTTGGAGCAAGGGTTGTCACCATCATTTTGACACAATTATTTTTTTAATTAGTTTGGTACTTCCTGAAATTGCGTAAAAATCGCCATTTAGAACGTTTTTAGAACGCTTTTCGCGCATTTTCACACCTTTAATATTCTAACATTTTTAAAGAAATGTCCTTAGAGATCATTAGTATCTTATAATTAACTACCATTGCAAATTTCATGTTTCTAGGCCCTTCAGTAACACAAAAATCGCATTTTTAGAACGCTTTTTGCTCCTGCATCCCCTTTTGGCCAGTGGTACAGACATAAAATGTAGCCTATGTTGGAGCAAGGGTTGTCACTATCATTTTGACACCATTATTTTTTTAATTAGTTTGGTACTTCCTGAAATTGCGTAAAAATCGCCATTTAGAACGTTTTTAGAACGCTTTTCGCGCATTTTCACACCTTTAATATTCTAACATTTTTAAAGAAATGTCCTTAGAGATCATTAGTATCTTATAATTAACTACCATTCCAAACTTCATGTTTCTAGGCCCTTCAGTAACACAAAAATCGCATTTTTAGAACGCTTTTTGCTCCTGCATCCCCTTTTGGCCAGTGGTATACAGACATAAAATGTAGCCTATGTTCGAGCAAGGGTTGTCACTATCATTTTGACACCATTATTTTTTTAATTAGTTTGGTACTTCCTGAAATTGCGTAAAAATCGCCATTTAGAACGTTTTTAGAACGCTTTTCGCGCATTTTCACACCTTTAATATTCTAACATTTTTAAAGAAATGTCCTTAGAGATCATTAGTATCTTATAATTAACTACCATTCCAAATTTCATGTTTCTAGGCCCTTCATTGACACAAAAATCGTATTTTCAGAACCTTTTTTGCGCTTGCACACTTTTTGGGGTAGTGACACCGACATAAAACATAGCTTATGTTAGAACAAGGGCTGTCACCATCATTTTGACACCATTATTTATTAAATCGGTTCGTTAATTCCTCAGATTGCGTAGAAATCGTCTTTTAGAACGTTGTTTAGAACGCGTTTTACGCAGTTTCACCCCCTTTAAATTTAGAATGTTTTAAGAAATGTTCTTAGAGATCATTTATATCTAGTAAGTAACTACCGTGATATATTCCATGGGTCTGGGCCCTTCAGTATCACAAAAATAGCAATTTCGAATGTTTTTTTTTATCCAACAGCCCTTTTAGGGGTAGTGGCACCGATATAAAATGTAACCTATGCTGGAACAAGGGTTATTGCCATCATTTTGACACCATTAGTTTTGAAATCGGTTTGGTACTTCTTGAGATTGCGTAAAAATCGCCATTTAGAACGTTTTTTTAGAACGCCCTTTTGCGCATTTTCCGCCCTTTGAAATTTCAAAATTTTTAAGAAATATTCTTAGAGAACATTTGTATCTAATAAGTAACTGCCATGCCAAATTCCATGTATCTGGGCCCTTCAGTAACACAAAATTCGCAATTTCGAACGTTTTTTTTTGCTCCAGCACCCCCTTTAGACCTAGTGGCACCGACATAAAATGTAGCTTATGTTGAAGCAACGGTTGTCACCATCATTTTGACATTATTATTTTTTTAATTAGTTTGGTGCTTCCTGAAATTGCGTAAAAATCGCCATTTAGAACGTTTTTAGAACGCTTTTCGCGCATTTTCACCCCTTTAATATTTCAATTTTTTTAAAGAAATGTCCTTAGAGATCATTAGTATCTTATAAGTAACTATCATTGCAAATTTCATGTTTCTAGGCCCTTCAGTTACACAGAAATCACATTTTTAGAACGTTTTTTGCTCCTGCGTCCCCTTTTGGCCAGTGGTACAGACATAAAATGTAGCCTATGTTGTAGCAAGGGTTGTCACCATCATTTTGACACCATTATTTTTTTAATTAGTTTGGTACTTCCTGAAATTGCGTAAAAATCGCCATTTAGAACGTTTTTAGAACGCTTTTCGCGCATTTTCACACCTTTAATATTCTAACATTTTTAAAGAAATGTCCTTAGAGATCATTAGTATCTTATAATTAACTACCATTGCAAATTTCATGTTTCTAGTCCCTTCAGTAACACAAAAATCGCATTTTTAGAACGCTTTTTGCTCCTGCATCCCCTTTTGGCCAGTGGTACAGACATAAAATGTAGCTTATGTTGGAGCAAGGGTTGTCACTATCATTTTGACACCATTATTTTTTTAATTAGTTTGGTACTTCCTGAAATTGCGTAAAAATCGCCATTTAGAACGTTTTTAGAACGCTTTTCGCGCATTTTCACACCTTTAATATTCTAACATTTTTAAAGAAATGTCCTTAGAGATCATTAGTATCTTATAATTAACTACCATTCCAAATTTCATGTTTCTAGGCCCTTCATTGACACAAAAATCGTATTTTCAGAACGTTTTTTGCGCTTGCACACTTTTTGGGGTAGTGACACCGACATAAAACATAGCTTATGTTGGAACAAGGGCTGTCACCATCATTTTGACACCATTATTTATTAAATCGGTTTGTTAATTCCTCAGATTGCGTAGAAATCGCCTTTTTTTTGATCCAACAGCCCTTTTAGGGGTAGTGGCACCGATATAAAATGTAACCTATGCTGGAACAAGGGTTATTGCCATCATTTTGACACCATTATTTTTGAAATCGGTTTGGTACTTCTTGAGATTGCGTAAAAATCGCCATTTAGAACGTTTTTTTAGAACGCCCTTTTGCGCATTTTCAGCCCTTTGAAATTTCAAATTTTTTAAGAAATATTCTTAGAGAACATTTGTATCTAATAAGTAACTGCCATGCCAAATTCCATGTATCTGGGCCCTTCAGTAACACAAAATTCGCAATTTCGAACGTTGTTTTTGCTCCAGCACCCCCTTTAGGGGTAGTGGCACCGACATAAAATGTAGCTTACGTTGAAGCAACGGTTGTCACCATCATTTTGACACCATTATTTTTTTAATTAGTTTGGTACTTCCTGAAATTGCGTAAAAATCGCCATTTAGAACATTTTTAGAACGCTTTTCGCGCATTTTCACACCTTTAATATTCTAACATTTTTAAAGAAATGTCCTTAGAGATCATTAGTATCTTATAATTAACTACCATTGCAAATTTCATGTTTCTAGGCCCTTCAGTAACACAAAAATCGCATTTTTAGAACGTTTTTTGCTCCTGCACCCCATTTTGGCCAGTGGTACAGACATAAGATACAGCCTATGTTCTAAGTTGGAATAACACCATCATTTTGATACCATTACTTTTGGAATCGGTTCGGTAGTTCCAGAGCTTACCTCCTACAAATAAACAATTTTTACATCTTTATAATATTAGTATAGATATAGATTATATCACTTTATGCAGCATAAATACAGATAAATGCATGCAAAAAATACTTTCGATTTATTTTGCATGCATTCGATAAATAAATATTCGAAAATTCTTTTATCCATATTAATTAAAACAAAAAATTACATTATAAAAATAGCCTGAAAATATGCATCAGGCTGCATTAAAATAGATAAGAGAATTCATGCTTAAGCTATACCTTTTCCTGAAACTATCTAAAACTGGTTCAAAACACAAAATGTAAATGTAAAATTTCAAAACAAAGTGCTTTTCAATACCATGGTTCTGAATGTTACCCCCAAGAAAAAGGAGTATTTTAACTTAGACCTCAATGGAAGAATATTATCCATAACTTCGTTTTAAAAGCGTTTTAAAAGGGCAGCGAAATTTTTAACCTAACCATTTTATAGAAGCTTATTTTCATAAGTGTAATTCATCTTAATTATCAATCACAAAAACAGCCGTCAGCAATTGCGATAGTGGTTGATGAGGCCATGGTGACCAAAAAATGCCCCCATGAAACGAAAAGCATGGCAAGCCGATCACAAAAGATAGTCGCCGTCCTTTCGTGATAACAGCATTCAATTTTCCGTAACCGAGTATTCTTTTTAAAACAGGATACATTACCATGTTTTTAGAGGCTGAGTCCCCTAATTTGCATATAAAAAGTGTTGATATTTTAATTGATCTAAGCACATCTAAAGTTTACTATACATGGCGTGCAGGGTAAAATTGCTCTTTTAATTACAATCTGTACCAAAAAAGTCTTATGGATTTGTAAAATGTATTAGATTAGTTGGAATTCAAACCTAAAATTCCTAATTGAAGTTTCACAAAAGAGTTGTGTTTACCAGTTTGAGGTTAATTTACAGATCCAATTTTTTATTTTAAAAAATCTCTCTATTCTAAAAAAAAGTAACTTACGCTGTCACCGCCGCCGCCGGTTTTGAATTTTTTCTGACCGGAGGTCTTTCTCCGTTAATATTGAGAAAAACATTGCATACAAAAATATGAAAATTGGCGGTGTTATAGAGAAATGTTTGATAAACACGCTGATGCAGACAGTTTTCAAATCGAAGAATTATTTTAAGAGATATTTAATGCTAAAGTTGGACAAAGTCGTTCCATTAAAAAAGTTTTATAGGAGCAAAAACTATACATCGGAATTTAATCATTTTTAGATCATTTTATACATTATAATTTCCCGGTTTGCAGAATGCAGTTATTTTGTAAATTTGACTCATTTTTTGAACTTTTATTTCTATTTTAAATTCAAATTTTCAGCATTTCGAGAGATATTTTTACTTATTTTAGAAAATTGTACTAATTTAACTTGTTGACAACTGTATAAACAGCGATTTACACGTGACTATTATTAACAGAAAAAAAGAAACTTTCAAATTAGAATTAAATAGTTACGTATAAAAAGCAGGAACTTATCGAAAATTACTTCATAAAAACTATATTTACATGTGAATTTTAACAGAGAAAGGATATTGTAAAATAACAAATTCATTAACATGCGTTAGAAGTCTTAAATAGGAGAAATTACGTCACATTACACTTATTACGTAAAATGAACAAAAAATAATATTGCAAAGTTTAAATAATAATAATAATATTGCACAGTTTAAATTTAAAAATTGCGCGAGACATCTACGTGATATTTCGAGATGAATTTTTCAACTATTTTTGTTGGGACAGCACAAATAATATTTCATTTCTAACAAAAGTATTTTCACGTGAATATTAAAAAGAGAAATAAAAGTTTGGTGAAAATTGCGTGAGATTAAAAACAATACATTTAAAATATATTTCATTTATTTATTTATTTATTGAACAACAAACATACGACTTGTGTGCTTGACATGAGAGCCCGCTTAAAATGTCTTATTTAAAAGAACTTTCTTTTCGCTTTGTTAAAAAATACCGGGAGACAAAGACTCTGTTTACTTAATTGATTTTATATTAGCTTATTTTGAAATGTTTAACTGGTTTTATTTAATCAAAGAGGAAAACAGCCATAGTATCTTTTAACAACAGCTGATTTTTCCTTAAAATTCCCCAATCAAAGAGAAACGAATAGAAACCCGTTTATAGGGAGATCTGTTTGTAAAATTATAATTCAATTTTTCACGATCTTTTTAAAGCCGATCAAATTAGCGTGCTTTTAGAAACTGCGGTGTCTGAACGGGGCTTGGCGAGCGTAGCTCGTAGGGGGCCGAGCCCCCTAGTGAGTAAAAAAGAAAGAAAAATGCCCAGTTAAACTGATGGCATTGAGCTCACAGGTTATTCACACTAATTGTATATTATACTCTTATTTCAAAAAATAATGTCTCTCAAAAAATAAATTAAAGCGGGAGTAGCCCCATCCCTTTGTTTCCCATCTTATACTTAACTAATGAGCCTAAAAATTTCACCAGGGAAGCGCTTTATCAGAATAAACCGGTATACCGAATTTGAAGCAAATCGGATAAAAAAAAAACCTTTATCTAAATTAAGAGGGGTATTACCCCCCCGTTCCCACTTTTATACATAACCAATGAACTTCCAAATCTTATCAGGGAAGCGCTTTATCTGAATAAACAAGTATACTACATTTGAAGCAAATCAGATAGAAAAACCCACTTATCTAAATTAAGGGAGGTATTAGCCACACGTTCTCCCTTTTATACTTAAACAATGAATCGCCAAATCTATTCAGGGAAGCGCCTTATCAGAATTAACCATTATACCAAATTTGAAGCAAATTCTGCATGAAAAACCCATTTATCTAAGTTAAGGAGGGGACTAAGTCCCCTTTCTCTCCCTTATACTTAACTAATGAAGTCCCGAAACTAATCAGAGAAGCGCCTTGTTAGAATGAACCTAGAAAAAAAATTGAAGCAAATCGAATATTTCTATCAAGAGTTATTGTGTTACGTACATACATACTTACATACAGAACCTCCGGGCACATCAGCTGTCAGGCTTTGATAGCCTGTGAGCTAAATCAGGAATTATTACAAATTTTAATTTATTAAAGGTTTGTCCACCAGTTTATAAAGTCTATTTTAATTTACAAACAACAAAATTTCGATAGATTGAACGGTGTAAGGGTGAAATCCTACACCGATTCAAAATCGCTTACTTCAAGAAAAAACCAGTTTAAAGTTTTTGATCAGCCCTTTTGTCAGGCGTTTTTATTTATAATTTTTTTTTTCATTTTTAACACTTTCCAACAAAGTTGAAAAGTGTTTATACATTGGTTTTGTCTGTCCGTCTGCCCACGCTCTAACTCTCGTAAATGTACTCGGATTCTTATGCAATTGTTAATCCATATTTAGGGTCACCTACTAATGTTTAATATTGCATATGAAGTATGTGGGATTCATATTTCATTTACAGGGCTACCCAAAAGTGTTCCATTACGTTATGGTATATGAGGTGAAATTGGGTTTTCAAATGTGTTATGAGTTTGCGTATGGTTGAATTAGACATAATATTTTAACTTATTAAAGTATATGGTTTTGTTACATTATTCTGAATGTGTTGGGAAGTCTTTCATAATCTATGCTTGACGCATGATTTGTCTTTCTTGTTTTTTCAAAACTTCACAAGCGGAATGGGTAATAGAACAAATAAACGGACCCAGCCCGAGCCCGAAACGACCCCTCGATTACTATATCAGTCCTCAGGCTTAAGCGGGCTCGGTGTTAAAATGAAATTTTTATTTATTCATCAATTGGATAAATGAAAATAAAACTTGCTAATTGAAAAACAATAACGTAGTCCAGTTTTTTATAGTATTTTATAATCTTTTGAAAATCAATTTGAATTGAATTGTTATTGATGGAATTTTAGGGAAAATATTCTATCGGATTCTGAAGTTTTTGTACGGTCAATGTTAATATCATAAAGAACTCATGGTATATACAGGGTGTTTCCGAATTCGACCGACAAATTCAAAGGCGTGATAGTAGGCATCAAGAGGTTTGAAAATTACCATAGAACGATTCGCAAACCACTTATTTAGTCACAAATACAGCGTGTTTCATCCTAACCGAACTCGGGTTGGGTGTAATAATTTTAAGAAAACTAAAAATACTGCAATGAAAACGTAACGATATGTACCTCGTTTTGTATAATATGTGATAACACCATGAAAAGTTCTGGAAAAACAGGTTGCTCACGCAATCGATGATACTGTATGAACTGGTAACCGCAGTCTAAAATATAAGGACTATCTCATTTTTTTTTTTCCAAAGTGGACTTGGTCTACTACGGTTGTGAGCCCCTCATTTAGCATTAATATATATTTCTATGTAAGAAGAGGTTTAAAAATGAAAAAAATGAATCCTGAAACAATTTAAAAATATTAGTAATATTGTTTTACTACGTGCTTTCAGTATCCTGCTCAGGCGGACTCGCGGTTTGATGATACAAAATGTTTCGGGATCGGGTGAACTCCCATTTCCAATATAGACGCACAGCGCGTCAAAAGCGTATTTTTTAATAGCTGACTAACTGGTGCATTAAACTATGTCTATTTCAGAAGCATGAGTCATATATGGAGGCTCATAGCCTTGAAGAGGAGCTTTTCTTTACTTGAAGACCTGCTTTATTGATACGTTTCAACTTTGCTATATTATGCAATTTAATTAATTTTTCAACTACTTTTCAGCAGTGAAATTACGCTTGAAGTTGTTGAATATTAAAGACGTGAATTATCACTTTGCTAACTAAGCGTAAACCAACGGAGTGAAAAATGTCCAAGCCGGGAATCGAACCTGGGCACCTGGAACAGCGCTCCAGTGCTCTGCCACTAAGACAAGACGACGATGCCCAGCTTGGCATCACTCACTCTCGTAAGTCAGTAAGACTGCTACCGCAGCTATTACATGGAAAAGTCTTCATGAGCACACAATCTTGCAGCGTAACATGAGATGCTCATGAAGACTTTTCCATGTAATAGCTGCTGTGGCAGTCTTACCGACTTACGTGAGCGAGAGATGCCAAGCTGGGCATCGTCCTCGTGTCTTAGTGGTAGAGCACTGGAGGCCCGGGTTCGATTCCCGCCTTGTACATTTTTCGCTTTGTTGGTTTACGCTTGTGTAGCAAAGTGATAATTCACGTCTTTAATATTTGTTATCATATTTGATTATGTTTAAATGTATATTTTTTGTGGCTTCATCAATTTTTGAACCCAATACCTTTATTTTTAATTAAAAAAAAATTGGTTAAAAATGTGTTTTTAAAGTTTTTTTAGTTCTAATTTAGATGTATTAATTTAGATATATTGCATTTAAAAGGTGTGCCGATGCTTGCAAGATGATTTTTTTGAAGTATAGTTATATTGCTTATTGTTTTAAAGGCCATTAAAAAAAATCTTCCGCATAAAGTTGTCATTTGCAAATATCAATTGTTTTCATGCAAATATCAATTGCAAATATCAATTGCAAATGCATATCAATTGTAAATATCAATTGCAAATGCAAATATCAATTGTATCAATCTCTCAACTCTTTAACTGTTTTCCCCGAGTGCTGCTCGGGCACAAAAGCTTGCTACCTTCGATACTAAAAGCTTTTGGATACCACTTAATTTCAACTGTAATCTTTGGTTAATTAAATGGCATACCTTTTTTGATTGTACAGCCGGGTCCTTATTTATAATTTAGTGTGTCAAAAAGAACAAAAAAAAGAAACAGTTAAGTACTTAATAACACTCAAAAATCAGAATTTCTATACTACAACTCAAATTTAGAGGCTCCACTTTGCTTAATACTAAAGGTAAATAATGTATACAGGGTGATTCATAAAAGATGGGCAGAACTTTAAGGGGTTATAGTACACTTAAAGACAAATAATATTAAATAGGAGACTAAGGGTCCCAGACGTATTTCCAAGGAGATAGGGGGCATTAAAGTTTAGGGTCCGAAATTTCAAATGATTATAAAACATGGAAAATTTGGTCGATTCGTTTGCGGTTTTTGCAAAAAATTTTCTTTATGCCAGTATTTTCTTGAAATAAAATTTTAAAGTTCAATTTTTAAAAATGCCGATAGGGGGCGCTTTAGACTTTGGAGTAACAAACAACTATTTTTTAACGTTATTTTTTGTATTTCTTTAAATGATTTCGAAAGCTTAGACTTAAACTTAAATTTTGATCTAAGAATCTGAGTCCTAACGAGTAGTTAAGTAGCATAAACTGAAATTTGAAATTTGAAACCCTTCTCTCCCCAGAACAAAAATCAGTTATTCCCGATCTTTGTGTCGTAGATTAGGCTCTAACTACTGCCGCGTTTTGCTAAAATTATTCTTTATGTCAGTATTTTCTTGAAAATAAATTTTAAAGAAAATTTTCAAAAAATTCCGATAGAGGGCGCTTTAGACTTTGGAGTAACGAACAACTATTTTATACCGTTATTTTTTGTGTCTCATTAAATGCTTTCTAAAGCTTAGACTTAAACTTAAATTTTCAGCTCAAAATCTGAATCGCTGAGCGTGGTTCAGTAGCGAGGGGAGGGGGTTCAAATTTCAACTTCTGAACATAGTTCAGTTTGCACTACTTAACCATGCCCAACGATTCTGTGCTGTGATACGAGGCAAAAATACAACTTTCGTCAAGGACTGCATAGTCGGAATTCACTCATAAAGGCACTGGCACAGTTGGAAACGTCGCTCATGCAAACGTTAAAGCTCCATTCCTGACGCTAGTCACCGGGTGAAGAAGGAAACAGAAAGTATGCAAATGTCAAATGGGGAAGAAGAAGAACACGTATGCAAAATTTCGACACGATTCAGGCATAAAAACCACTGAACGGTGAGTCAAGTGTAAGTCGCTGTAGTAATGAATCGGAAGATGGTGCCCTTCACGAATAAGGAAAAGGCTGAGATGCATTTAATTTACGGAGCGGCAGATGGAAATGGTGCAGAGGCACAACGAATGTACGGAGAGCGATTTCCCAACAGGCGGTTGCCTAACCGCAAAACTTTCGAGCGCTTGCACAGACAGTTGTGTGAGACGGGATCATTTCTCGCTTCCCGGTCGAATGCAGGTCGTGCAAAAAAGGACGAATCAGTAGTTGTTGCAGAAGCCATTCTGGATGTAGTAGCGGCGCAGCCAAGTACAAGTACACGAACAGTGGCTAGGCAGGTGGATACCTCACAGTCCATGACTTGGAGGGTACTGAAGGATGAACATTTGCTCCCGTTTCATGTGCAACGAGTCCAGAAACTGTCTCCAGGGGATTATCCAAATCGTATTGAATTCGCCCGCTGGTTTCTGCAGCAGAACGCGCTAAATCCACATTTTGGACGAACTGTGCTTTTCACCGATGAATGTACCTTCACACGTGAAGGTACATTTAACACACACAATGCACATGTATGGGCGGATGTCAATCCACATGCTACGTATCCACATGCTCATCAGAGACGCTTTTCCATCAATGTTTGGGCAGGAATCCTCGGAGACCACCTAATCGGACCGTACCTTCTTCCTGAACGCCTCAACGGTAAAACATACCTCACATTTCTGCAACATGTGCTGCCAGACCTGTTAAACGTTGTTCCTCCACGCATCCGGCGGGTCATGTGGTTCCAGCACGATGGAGCGCCAGCCCATTACGTACGAGACGTCCGCAACTATCTGGACATCACATTTCCGAACAGATGGATTGGTCGAGGTGGTCCTGTTGCTTGGCCTGCTCGCTCGCCAGATCTTTCACCCCTCGATTTCTTTTTTTGAGGACGATTGAAGGCTCTTATGTATGAGACAGCCATTGAATCCCCCGAGGAACTGGTCGCCAGACTTTCCGCCGCTGTAGGGGAAGTGCTCGAAAAGCCTGATGTTTTCGCGAATGTTCGCCGCTCCATTCTTCGCCGTTGTTCTGCGTGCATAACCTCTGGTGGTCACAATTTTGAACATTTATTGTAATTACATGTTAATAAATATGCTTTGGTAACATAATCCTAATTTGTGTC
The DNA here is from genome assembly GCA_963932465.1 of Maratus speciosus. Lineage (NCBI taxonomy): Eukaryota > Metazoa > Arthropoda > Arachnida > Araneae > Salticidae > Maratus > Maratus speciosus. The sequence continues at coordinate 97,056,514 of OZ010799.1, forward strand.
TTTTTACCTCGTATCACAGCACACAATGTGTGGACATGGTAAACTGAACTGTGCTCAGGAGTAGAAATTTCAAACCCCTCTCCCCAGAAACTTAACCACGTCTAACGATTCAGATTTTGGGCTGAAAATTTAAGTCTAAGCTTTAGAAAGCATTTAATGAGACACAAAAAATAACGGTATAAAATAGTTGTTCGTTACTCCAAAGTCTAAAGCGCCCTCTATCGGAATTTTTTGAAAATTTTCTTTAAAATTTATTTTTAAGAAAATACTGACATAAAGAATAATTTTAGCAAAACGCGGCAGTAGTTAGAGCCTAATCTACGACACAAAGATCGGGAATAACTAATTTTTGTTCTGGGGGGAGAAGGGTTTCAAATTTCAAATTTCAGTTTACGCTACTTAACTACTCGTTAGGACTCAGATTTTTAGATCAAAATTTAAGTTTAAGTCTAAGCTTTCGAAATCATTTAAAGAAATACAAAAAATAACGTTAAAAAATAGTTGTTTGTTACTCCAAAGTCTAAAGCGCCCCCTATCGGCATTTTTTGAAATTGAACTTTAAAATTTTATTTCAAGAAAATACTGGCATAAAGAAAATTTTTTGCAAAAACCGCAAACGAATCGACCAATTTTTCCATGTTTTATAATCATTTGAAATTTCGGACCCTAAACTTTAATGCCCCCTATCTCCTTGGGAATACGTCTGGGACCCTTAGTCTCCTATTTAATATTATTTGTCTTTAAGTGTACTATAACCCCTTAAAGTTCTGCCCATCTTTTATGAATCACCCTGTATATTAATACATTGGTTTATATAAATAATTAAAACTTTAAACAATTAATAATTAAAATTGCGGTTAATAATTAAAACTCAAAGCAATTAACCACATTTAATTAAACATTACTTCTAAGAAAAACAACACTATCAACAATTACTTTCCTTTTATAAACAGTAAAATGTTAAGTGAACTTTGTATTTTATATATATATATATTAATTAAATGCATACTTTTATGTGTTTTTAACATTAATTCACTGTATTTGCAAATAGTACGCCAATGATTTTAACTGCAAAACACAGGAAAAATAATTTTGGCCAGAACTTTGCTTCAAATACTCCACTGTGCGTCTCGCGCTCGGGAAGATTCGGACTCCAATATAAATGAATAATTAAATTAAATTAACATAAAATAAAACAAAAAAACTCATGTCTAGTAGTTAAGCCTTTCCAAATTTCATAAAGAGGTTTTGTTAATCTTTTACTTAATAATGCGCTTCATGGCGATAATAGTATTATTTATACTGCTAGGGGGCTCTGCCCCCTACGAGCTACGCTCGCCATCCCCCGTTCAGACACCGCAAACTCTAAAAGCACGCTAATTTGATCGGCTTTAAAAAGATTTCGGAAAATTGAATTATAATTTAAAAAACAGTGGCGATCTCCCTATACACAGGTTTCTATTCATTTCTCTTTGATTAGAGAATTTTAAGGCCAGATCAGCTGCTGTTAAAAGAAACAATGGCTGTTTTCGTCTTTGATTAAATAAAATCAGTTAAACATTTCAAAATAAGCTAATACTAGTAAATCTGCAGATCAAGAGCCTCAACGTCATCTCTGCAACTTATTGTTTTTAGCAAATTTTGCTTAATATTAATCTTTCTACAAAAACAAAATTTAAACTTTTAAATTACACAAACATTTATAGAAGGATAAAAAAATATTTCGATGGTTTCAGACATTAGAAGCGTTAAATTAAACACGTTGTTATGTAATGATATTCTGAAATTCTCACGAGCTACTTATTCTAGTAATTTTTATATAATAAAGCAAATTTCTTCAGGGGGGTGCCCCCCCCCTGAACCCCCCGTTGTGTAATTTATTTTGCATTTGTAATTTTCTATTGATTGAGTTAATGATTATCCTATATCTTAGATTCATTTTTACACTGCGATTTATAAGGATAAGCAACAATTTGGTCAAGCATTTTACGTTATCCTAATATCCATACAGCAGTATTTACTTGCCTGCTAACCACAAACATCTGTATCTAATGGATAAAGAACTTTTGGAAATGTAAACTGAGACATCTAATTTAGAAATCTAATAATAATTTTGATTACCATTCTGCAATATTTATATCTAAGATCTAATCTAAATATCTAAAAATGTACTCGATAGCATTAACTTACTAAAATCACCCTAAAGTAGGGGGAGTTCTAAACCTAACGGTTAATAATTCATCATCGTGTTCACTTCCAATTGACTAAATAGATAAACGTGATATGGCGCCGTTAAGTATTTTTTGTGATAGCCTTTTAATAGTATCCACATTTAATTTAAAATCGTGATGTTACAAACACCGTTGAAATTTGATGCACACATGTGTTCAGGTCAAATTACGAAAGGTTAACTAACCTTTTATTTCCCTTAGCCGGGCATTTTGTTTCATTTTTCGTAATAGGGATTATTTTAATATTTTATTTTACACTCTACAAGCTGTTACACGGGACGTTGTTCACGTAGCATTAAAATAGAGATAAATGCATTAAATAAAACATTTCACTCACCACCAGACATGGCAAGTCTCAGGCTTTTTGCACAACACTATTACCTTACAGAAAATGTTGTTCTTTTAAATCGCGCAAATGTTTCAATTAAATAAAGTAACATTTTTTGTATTAAAATACTGGTATCCAGAACGCCGGAGGCTTGGCAGCCCTGCTCCTCTTAATAGAAACATATATAGTTAACCAACACTTTATCACATTTTATAGGAAACAATACGGAATTTCTTATTTGTATGGCCTTACATATACCTCAGTCATAAAAATATAAAATTTTGTGCCAATTAATATACGCAATTGCGAAAATGAAATCGCAACCAATGAGAAAAGGAAGGCCAAGTAAAATCGTGTAAATCGAGGAATCTTTCTTCGTAGTGTGGGAAAATACCACTACAAAAATTAATTTAGGTGGTATATTTGGTGTGAACTGTTTATATGTATTTATTCCTGTCCTATTTATCTTTTTTATTATTTGTAATTTGCTGCATTTTCCCTTTGCATGTCAAAATCTAACAAATTAAAATGAACTCTTTGGAAGAAATTGTTATTCCCCCTTTTTTTTTGGCAACAATAAAGTTTATAAAGTTTAATAGAATAATGTCAGTTTATTCTGTATGAAAATAACGAACTTTTTCCTTTATAATCAAAATAGTTGAATACATAAATAAAGATATTATTCTATATAGTATATAAATACTATTTTCATTTCTGCGTTTAAATCAATCTATATGCAAATATCTATACAAAGGCATTCATTAATTCATTCCTTTTACCTTTGATTTGACTTTAAAAACCATACATACTTTCACATTTATGATATTTTTAGATGAGATATAGTTGCTACGCAACGGTTAAAAGAAAAAAAATGAAATATAAGTAAATTCATAAAATAAAATGTTTTATATTATTCGAACACATGTATAAAATTCCATCATAAGTTATACACCTAATTTAAAAGCTCTGACAAATGTTTTGACAAAATTGCAAACTAATAGGAATAATTTACTACTCTTATTTAAAAATTTCAGCATCAAAAATTTACCATTTAAATCCATTTTTTATATGAGCCATATCTTTCAACAAATGAAAATTTGAAAATCGTCTGACTTGCCATTGAAAAGCATTACAGAGCAAAATAAAATGTTCTATATTTCCCGAACGAATGAACCAAATTTAACCAAAAACCATACAGCTAAGTCCGAGTACCTCATCAACATGCCACATTAATTTCAAGCCGATCGGATGCTTTTTGCGGCAGTTATCGCGGAACAGACGGACAGACAGACAGACAGACAGACAGACAGACAAACGGAAATCAAAACTTTTCGTGTCTCCACAGTAAGCCTTCACTGACGTTTCGGCAATAAAATGAATTAAGTAAACAGAGTCTTTGTCTCCCGGTATTTTTTAACAAAGCGAAAAGAAAGTTCTTTTAAATAACACATTTTAAATGTATCGTTTTTAATCTGATGTAATTTTGACCAAACTATTCTTTCTGTTTCTAATATTGACGTGAAAATACTTTTGTTAGAAATGAAATGTTATTTGCGCTGTCCTAAGAAAATAGTTGAAAAGATCATCTCAAAATATCAAATAAATATCAAATAAATCACAGGGTCTCCGTGTCCGAGTGGTCAAAGCACCACGCTGCTAATCGCTTGCAAGCGTAGGAGATTGTGGTTTCGAATCCCGCTGGTTCCATTGCACACACTCTTCGTGCGGAACTCCCAGGATTTATTTCTCTTGTGTTGTAATATTTTCTAGTGCTATCTTGTCTCTGACTTATAAGCGGGCTCTCATGTCAAGCACACAAGTCATATGTTTGTTGTTCAATAAATAAATAAATCAAATAAATGTCTCGCGCAATGTCTAAATTTAAACTGTTTTGCAATATTATTTTTTGTTCATTTTATGTAATAACTGTAATGTGACGTAAATGTGACGTAATTTCTCCTATTTAAGACTTCTAACGCATGTTAATGAATTTATTATTTTACAATATCCTTTCTCTTTTAAAATTCACGCATAAATATAGCTTTTATGACGTAATTTTTAATAAGTTCCTGCTTTTTATACGTAATTATTTAATTCTAATTAGAAAGGTCTTTTTCTGTTTATAATAGTCACGTGTAAATAAATTTTTAATAATAATTCAGCGCAAACATTATTGTTTGCGCTGCTTATACAGTTAGCAACAGTTTAAATTAATACCATTTTCTAAAACATGTAATACACATCCCTCGAAATGCTGAAAATTTGAATTTAAAATAGAAATAAAACCTCAAAAAATGAGTCAAATTAAAAAAATAAATACAGTCTGCACACCCGGAACGTCAAGCGTATAAAATGATCCAAAAATGATTAAATTCACATGTATAGTTTTTGCTCCTATAAAACTTTTTTAATGGAACTATTTTGTCTAACTTTAGCATTAAATATCTCTTAAAATAATTCTTCGATTTGAAAACTGCCTGCATCAGCGTGTTTATCAAACATTTCTCTATTATACCACTGATTTTCATATTTTTGTGTGCGATATTTTGCTTAATATTAACGAAGAAAGACCTCCGGTCACAAAAAATTCAAAACCGGCGGCGGTAACAGTGGTAGTTACTTTTTTTTAGAATAGAGAGATAATGTAAAATTGCGGCCATCTTCAATAATGACCAAAAATGTCGGTGAAACCAAATGTGCTGGGAATCAACAATTTTACGAAAAACCAAGACTTTCAAAGTGAACTTCTGTTTATAAAATACCCCGTATTTTATTATAATGAAATTTACTGATGCATTTGTTACGCAAAACAGCACTATTAATTCTATCGCTAGCCCAAAAGCGTTTTAACGGAATGGGACTAAATAAAAAATAAGGTGAAAATGGCATAAAAGCTTTTACTTCCCATATCCTGGATTGCATCTGGGGAGATCTCCTGATATATTTAATGAGAATTTTGTAGGCCTGCTGCATTCTTTCATTCCTAGCGTCGTACTGATGTCAATAAAAGAATGATAGGTAAGAGTTTTATGACATTCCTTGAGTAGATATTTATTAATTTAGTAGTAAAAGAAAGACATCACTTAATCTGTCAGAATCACAAAATTAAATATATCTTTGTATTTTTGAAGGTATATTTAATATATGATTTGTGTTTGGCTTTCTTTGTTTGTTTCATCTCTGTAACTGAGTGAAGTCCTTAAATCAGTTCTACTGAAGACATTTGTCGTATCTTTTACTTTAGTATACATTAACTAGCCTCCTCCGGCGACCAGTTTGGTCCCTCTTAAATGTGTGCTAAGTATTGCATCATGTTACTTTTATTCTTAATTTAATTTACTTGTTCAATCTTTCCCCAAATTGGAAGATTCTGATAGAGAAATCAAGAACTGATTGCGATCATTTCATACATTTTTTGTTGTGATATATTTCGTCTTCTTCTACAAATACCACTTAATTCGCTTAGGCATTTATGCTTCATTTCCGTTTTCTTTTCAGTTGCAGTACGTTATCTAATGTGGAGATTTTTAAACCTATTAAGTAATCTTCCGTAATTGGGACCACTGCCAAATTGCATATTGCAGCTAGTACAATTATAACAATGTTATAATGGAGTGTTTTCTGAAAACGATTAATGATATCCACATTTACATTCAACCATGTTGTTGCTAATATCTGTTAAAATAATTAATTTGTGATTAATTGAGCCGTTGATTTTGAGAGTGCGGTAACCCATTTTTGAAGAAAATTACTGAAAGCTGAATCTTTACTGCAAATTAACATAAATTTTATGTTTGTAATCATAAATATCTTTTAATATCAGTATAAATGTGTTGCTAATATTATAAAAAAACCTTTCGAATTAGACTTTGTAAAATATCGTATATTTTGTTGCAACGAAATTTACTAGCTGTATCATTATGCTAAAGGACTATTAATCCTATCTCTAGTTCAAAAGCGTTTTATGCAGGACTAGAGTAAATAAAACCTAGAGTAAAAATCATATAAAAGCTTTTATTTCCCATACCCTAGAATACATTTTGGGAAGATCTCCTGATATATTTAATAGGAATTTTGTTGGCATCCGGCAATAATTTATGACGGGCATCTTACCGGCCCCAATAAAACTGTGCAGTCGAAGATTTTTATGACCTCCTTTAACCCTAGAACTACCGGAAATTTTACTCAAGTTTTATAAAAACATTCTACACCAGAATTTTTACTTAAAACTATTTAATTTGTTTATTTAACTTATTATTGTCTGATTTATACATTTAGTTTGTTTTGAAGAAATTTCTGGTTTGAATAAATATTTTGAATGTACATGTCGGGTCCAATGGACCCGTCTGGTAGACGGAAGGTTAAGTGGATATTTATTCATTCAAAGATGGGAAGAATCCATCGCTCAAATTAAACGGTCAGAAGTAGGGCAGATTTAGATACATGAGACTAAAGAAAGAAAATTATTATTTTTAAATCCCACTTAAAATATAAAAGCTTTATCATTAGGTTGAGCAAAAAGTTCTGGAAAATTTTTAATCTAATAGTTACCAGAATTTGTACCGTACTAGTGGTATATCTATAGGAGTTCAGGAATTTCGGCTACAAAATGCTTTCACAAATTTCCCAGAACTTTTTGTTCAACCTAGTAGTTGTACAGTCGTGGGGAAAAAAAGTAATTACCCCTTACTAACTCAGCAAAAAAATACCGTAGACGAAAGTTATTGCTGCCACACGATTGCTAATAAAGTCTACTTTTAAATGATGTATATAAAATTTGCTTAGGGGACCATCTACATATTAAAACAAACCATAACTTTGATTTTTTTTTTTCAATAGCAGTACACAATTCTGACAGCATCAATGCATCTACAACATTCAATTAGCCTAAAAACAAATTTTTATGCAATTCGTACGATAAGTTTCCCAGAAATTAATTATTTTAAAACGAGCGTATTTTAGGAGCAAAATGAAAATGGGAGAAAAATGTAAAATTTTGGATTTCCATAAAGCAGGACTTAATAAACCTAAATCCATCAAAAAATTGTAGGTTGCAATTCATAATTTTTTCGAATATTAATTTCATAATTCATATAATAAAATTATAAAAATTGCAAATTCAACGTATTTATGTTTGGGTATTTTAGTATTATTGCTACACAAATAATTAGCAGCTTTAGGAGCATAATTTCTGGAGGTATTAATAAAAATATGAAAATGTAATTTAACATTGGAAGTACTAAATTTTGAATATTTATAATTCAAAAACATTCAAATGACTTGAAATTTGGTGTCTAGGCATAGTTTGAACCGACAATTTGAAATATTTTGTTAAAATTGGGTATTGCCATTGCAAAAAAATGAAGTTTGTGTTCGTTTTAATATGTAGATGGTCCCCTAAGAAAAATTTTATACAAATCATTTAAAAGTAGACTTTATTTCCAGTCGTTCGGTACCAGTAACTTTCTTCTACAATAAATTGTTGTGGAGTTAGTAGGAGGTGTTTACTTTTTTTTCCACAACTGTACGTCTTAATTCAAATTTCGCAGTTGCATCACCAGTTGATGGCAGCATAGGGGATCTTTTAGTTGAATCTGGATTGAAACAACAACTCCTGCTGTTTAAATTTTATGCGCATAATATTATGCATAATAATTTCAAATCCACCGAATGTAAGGGGATGATGGTCTTTAAAAATGATTTTTCGTTATTTGTGTAACTACATGTTTTAAAAAAAGTATTCTGTGCCAAGAATTCAATAAATATTCGAAAAAAAAAATCAATTTACTGAAAATAAACATTTTTAGAGCCATTAATTAATTGATATTTTTTGTTTTAAAATGCTCCAGGCGTTCAATTTTTCAAGATACTTCCCCATTTGTCTCTATTATTACTTAGACTTTATTTAATAAATTGTGTATTCATTTATTAATCCGATACAGACTGTTATACATATCATATTGTGAGAACATCACTTCTCACGAGAAAAACTCTCGCATAAGCCAAAAAATATATCTCATATAGGAATCCCCATGTATTAGAAACTTAACCTCTTTTTATTTCAAAGCACAGAAATATTTCGGCTGGACTCAAACGAAACGATGTATCAGAATCGATCTTCCGAGTTGAAGTTAAAGTGATAGGGATTTCTAAAGAGAGCGGAAAGAAAGATCCTCCCTGATAATGGATTGTGCTTGTGATATTTTCTGACCAACCTCCCAGGTTGGAAAAGAAAGTAGAAAGTGGATGAGCGCTCATATTCGTGAGAAAATTAAGCAGATCCTATCCGAACAAAGTTTGTTAATGATGCAATCAGCTCAGGATCTCTAAATGGCCAAAAGGACCTTCTTTTGTTCAGGAAGAGGGGGAGGAAGATTTCTGGAAGATACGGAGAGATCAGCATCAGTAGGGTTTTAAATTTCAGAGAAAAGTGTCGGTAAAGACTGATTCTCTCGGTGTAAAAATACTCGGTGACTTCTCACCAAGGAAGCAGGAAAGCGTTAACGAAGTCATGCCCAGACTTCAGTTCTGCTCAACGCAGGGAAAAGAAACATCCTCTGTGATTCCTACTCATTACTCTTAATAGAGAACTTACATGACTAACCGGACTTTGTGATACTTCCAAAATCGATGTCCTAGACTTTCTGCATTCATAAAAACTTTATCTTATCAACAGAGACTATTCTCCTCTAATTTACGAACTCTTTAAAGGTCGCGACGGACCCACTATTTTAAGTGTTGGATTTATGAGAAACTTCATTTCCCTTGTTTATTTAATAAACAACTTTTCTTTATAAATTTTGTGATTTGACCGTAGACACCACTATCCACGCTACCCGTCTCGCTCCAATTTCGAGGTATTGCAATATAAACTGTCCCGAAGCCAAATTTCTCGTTGTAAAATCGCATGTTAATACACTTTAATATGATTTTGAGGCTCTTAATAATTTAAAATTTGAAAACGGATGCACAGATTTTTTTTTTATGTATCGAGGGCGTGACTTAGACATATTCAGAAATTTGAATGAAATTTAAAACGCATGAAGAATTTAAAAAATCTATAGACTTCGAAACATTTGTTTTGAGAAAAATGCATTTGAAATTAATTATGATTTGTTATTTTCATTACTGAAGTCTAAGACATGTTAAAATACATTTTCTGCCAAGTACATGACAATGTATTTGCATTTTTAAAATTTTACAATATTATTAACACAAAAACAAAAAATTGATTTTTCACTGATAAAACTACGCAGTTTGTCCCATGACTAAAATTTGAACCTGATACTTAGATTTATTAAAAAGTTATTAAGATGTCATGAAGAAATGACGTACCAACATTTGTTCCAACCGCAGGCTCTGAGGCATAAACTTCTAAAAATATGTGTTTGGGTTTAATCAAAGATGTTTTGCAAGCGAAATTAAATGTCAAGATTAGAACTGCAAACTAAATTTCATTTTTTTGGAAGTAATGAAATTTAAAATTTCCAAAAGTGAAAGCGTTGCACGAGCAGTTATTTTCTTAAGGGAAATCCTCTTAAGTGGACGATAAAACTTTTAAATGAACAAAAATCGACCTAAAAATACGAATTTTTCTAATACGAATTCGAATTTTTCGAAGTGAAGTCATTTCTCCTCATGTAATTTCAGAAACATCGATGTCAATTTTATATGCTTCAATTTTTTTTTACCCTTCTTTAAAAAGTTTTTCTTGTATTTTACTTAAGTATAGAATAATCTATTTCAGAACGATTTTCTTGGTTTTCTACAGAAGATATTATTTATCTAGTCAAATTTATGCTCTTTTCCAGTGACACCTTTTCTTCTGCCGGTTCCTCGTCCTCGTCCTCTGGACTTCGAGTAGCATTATCTGTGGTTCCATTTAGCAAAGCATCAGTGATATCGCTCTCCGCTAAATGTTCATTGTTTTTAATGCGTAAAAAATTGCTATTTTGCTTTCTGTCGTAAGTTGCAAGTGTAAAAAAAAAAAAAAAAAAAAAAAAAGAAGAGGGAAATGATTTTGATGCCGGATTTTGGAAGTTGTCGGATTTTTGAATGCCGGGTTTTTGAAGTCATACTGTGCATTAATTTAAATGGCATACTGACTCAGAAATGGATATGAATTATAATGCCTTTCTTTGAACTTAGCATAGAATTACAGTGACCAGTGAATAATAACAGAAACAAATCACACTCGTTAAACAGTATCAATTGATTGTGGACAAGCTTACGAGTCCTTCCGCTAGCATAGGATACAAGCGCCACCTATTGATTGATCAAAGTGAAAATTGAATCAGCGCCCATTTATATCAAAATCTAACTGAGTATGGAAGTTGATGAAATTATATGTATTACTTTTTGTGGTATAGTCATCACAGAAATCGTAAAAAATATAGCATAGCAGCGTCTCCTTTTGAGTGATATACAAACAAATCTCATCATATCTTATTCATGTCGCGTTCTAACAGGATATCAAGTTTGATGAAATCTAGTGTATTAGTTTTCGAGATTTAGCTATTTTGTAAATCGTGAAGAATGCAGGGTAGCAGTGCCACCTGTTGGGCGATATACATAAAAACCTAATCAACACCACTTTATGTCAAAGTCTAAATGAATCTGAAGTTTTATAAAATTCCGCGCTGTAGTTTGTGAGTTAGAGCACTCAGGAAATTTGTGTCCTATACAGACAGACACACAGACAGACATTTTTAAAATACAGTCAAACCACGTTCAGGACCTTCTAAAATGTACAAGTCCGCCGAAACCGAAGTCGAAATTTTTCACGAATCTAATAATTTCTCCTTGTGTATAGAGGAAAGTAAAAACGTCGCATTATCCGAAGTAATGGAATATCCTGTTTTTATAAGATTTACATCATCATACACGTACTTTTGTTCGTATTCAATGATAGAAATTGTAGGATAGAGTAAATTTACTCTATCCTACAATTTCTATCATTGAATACGAACAAAAGTACGTGTATGATGATGTAAATCTTATAAAAACAGGATATTCCATTACTTCGGATAAAGTTCTGAAAGAAGATTTTGGTTCTATATGCCAATATTCTTTCCTCCTCTCATTTTTTTTCTTTATCTTTCAGCAAAATCTATAAAAAGCTGACGTCGAAGACATATGAGGTATTTTTGCGGGTGGATATCCTAAATTCTTAGAAAGAAGGAAATTGAATCTGGAATTAAGCTTGGGAGAATCCATAAGATGTTCTTATTACGCATTGCAAAATAAAAGGGGGAAAATGGTGCCGTATAATGCTCCGCAGAAATGAAGAACGCTTATTATTCTGTGATCCTATAAGAGGATTTAGTGCTTCATTACCATATCTGGAGAGAATTATTCAATTAAAAGAAATATATTAAGTTAGCTAATAAATTTGAAGCAAATGAGAACTCACGGTTATTGAAAATTATGATTGATATTATATAAGCAAAAAAAGCAAAGAAATTTTGTTTAAAGCCATACAAAATCAGTAAACAGATATAGTTTTCAATAAATTGCTCTTGAAGTAATTTTTTTTCCTATTTGACACTTTAAAAATTAAAATTGTGCGATGCTTGTAAATTAAAAAAATTGCAGTAAAAGCGAATTTTATTGATTAGATTATCGCCAATATCAATATGACGCCAGCGTTTTCATTTATTAAAAATCATCTTTACTACAATCGGTTTTGTGCACGAATCTATAATACATATTTCATTTACTCGAGAAACAATGTTTGTGAATTACATTGCAACGTGCAACGTTTGTGAAATCGTGCTACAGTATGTGTTTGTGAATGAATGTATGTGACAATAATAACTTTTTCCCAGTGTATCACAAAAGTTCTTCTTTGCTGCGGTAGATGGCAGCATCAAAAACTGTTCCATTTCTCCAATCCTTCAAGACTTGTACGGCACTGACTGGGGTCCTTTAGACATTAAATTTAAAACTTTATTTCATATAATAGATAAATGCTGATCTCATCAAAAGCTTTGTTTTACGGTATAAAATATCCTGATTTCACTTTTGCTGCCCCAAGAACATTCAATCTCTGCCAAATCTCCGTGCCAGCTGGACATGCGTCCGATTTATCTTGCAATTGCAATCCATTGTGTTCTGCTTCTGAAAGATGCTCTTCAGAACTAGGATATTCTCAATTCATGCACCTACCTAAATGCAGTTTAAAAACTGCTACAAATATTACCATGTAAATAATATAAATATTTAACCTTATCTGTTTGTTTTTCCAGTATTAGTCCAGAAATAAAAGTCTTTATTTACAAGTTGAAACATCTCCATATTTCTACAGCACACAGTATGCTACTCCGTGCTTTTCTACACATAAATAAAAATACATTTTCAGGTATTGAATCATCATTTTCTACTCCTACTGAAGACCAATCTCAGGTAGGCCAAATACAAAACGAAACACTGAACAAAAAAAGTCGATATTACTTTGTCCTACAGTTTCTATCATTAAATATGAATAAAAGTACGTGTATAATGATGTAAATCTTATAAAAAGAGGATATCCCATTAATTCCGATAAAGTTCTGAAAGAAGATTTTAGTTTTATATACCAATATTCTTTCCCATTTTTTGCTTCCACAAAACATCCATAAAAAGCTGACGTCGAAAACTTTGGAGGCATTTTTGTGTGTGGATATCTCTAAATTCCTAGAAAGTAGGAAATTGAATCGGGAATTATGCTTGGGAGAATCCATAGGTTGTTCTTATGACGAATTGCAAAATAAATGAAGGGGGGGGGGGGGGGGGGGGCGAAACTAGCCTTTTTTGCGCCCGGGGCAAAACATGAATTTCGGCGCCCTCCCCCCCTTTCTTCCTCAAAGTATATTTACAAAGAGAATATTACTAATTTTCTAATGGCCGACTTATTTTAAAATTTAAAATATGTAATCATAAAATAGGTAATATTGAACTACAAAAATTGAATGTGACGTTTGTTGCAATTATAGTTCGTTCACATAAAAGTATTCGCATGTATTACCGGCTATTTACAGTGTTTGCTTATACAGTAGAGTTCCGGTTATCCTAGTCCCGCTTAACCGAGTTTCCTTTTTAACCGAGTTATTTTCTTCTGATGGACTGATGGCTTTCATTATTATGAAACAGCCGTTATAAATGGAGTGTTAGGTGAAGACGAAAGAGCAGTCGTAAAAAGTTTGAACTCTGATTTTCTGGTCAGAATGGGAAAAAAAATGGTCATAATTTTAATTGTTTCATAGTAATGAAAGCCATCATTCCATCAGAAGAAAATGATCGATTCCAAAGATATAATATTTCATTTGGCGCCCCTTGCCTCTGGCGCCCGGGGCACATGCCCCCTCTGCCCCCCCCCCTTAGTTTCGGCCGTGAGGGGAGGGGGGGGGGGAATGGTGCCATATAATACTCCACAAAAATGAGGAGCGCTTGTTATTCTGTGGTCCTAAAAGTGGATGTAGTGTCCTTCATTACCATATCTGGAGAAAATTATTCAATGAAAGTAAATATTAAGCCAAGAAATAAATTTGAAGCAAATTAAAACTTACTGTTATTGAATATTGTCATTGAAACACGTAAGCAAAAAAACTAAACAAAGGAAAATATTTTTTAAATCATAAAAAGTCAGTAATTTGAGATACAGTTTTCAATAAATTGTATTTGAAAGTGCATTTTTTTTCTGTCCGGTACTGTAAAAATTTAAATTGTGCGATGTTTAGAAGTTAAAAAAAATTGCAATAAAAGCAAATTTTATTGATTAGATCGTTACCACCGGCAATATAATGTCAACTTTACTCACAGACATGCTTTTACTTTATAATATAGACTTATTAATATAAGTTCATAAATGCATTAATTTCTTTAATCGAATTTTGACTTTATTTCTTATATCTTGCTAATCTTTGTGGATAGTATACTTGACATAAAAAATCTTTAGTTTTCAGAAATGTCTAACAGAAATCTCTATATACTTTATTTTTTTCCGTCGTGTAAACAGAACGATAACTTTATATTCTTATACTTAAAATTTCACGAAAATACCGCTGACATCTTTTGTAAAAAACCAAAGAAATAACAAAACGAAACACTGAACAAAAAAAGCCGACATTACTTTGTCCTGTAGTTTCTATCATTGAATACGAACAAAAGTACGTGTATGATGATTTAAATCTTATAAAAACAGGATATTCCGTTACTTCGGATAAAGTTCTGAAAGAAGATTTTGGTTTTATATACCAATATCCTTTCCCCTTTTTTGCTTCCACCCAACATCCATATAAAGCTGACGTCGAAGACTTATGAGGCATTTTTGCGGGTGGAGATCCCTAAATTCCTAGAAAGTAGGAAATTGAATCGGGAATTATGCTTGGGAGAATCCATAGGACGTTCTTATGATCCATTGCAAAATAAGAGGATTTAGTGCTTCGTTACCATATCTGGAGAGAATTATTCAATGAAAAGAAATATTAAATCACATAATATACTTGAAGTAAATTAGAATTCACGTTTACTGAATATTGTGATTGATATCAGGGAATATATCGAAAAGTCGCACAGTCCTTGAAAAATATTTTGTTTACTAAAATACAAACATGATTCAAATTACAAACATAAATTAAATTGAAAGAGTAGCAATACTGAGAGATATAACTGAGGGAAAATTAACATTGTTACAGAAGATCTTGAAAATGTGGTTCTTTTTCTGGACACAAAGACGTATGCGTTTTTTTTTTTTTTTTTTTTTTTTTTTTTCAAAATTGAGGCCACTCTTCTCAGCGTTAGAAAACTTATTTTTTGAGACTCATGTTCAATGTTTGTTTTTAGGTCAACGATGGAGTGTGGGTTGTTTGCAAAGACGTGATTTTAGGTGACCCCATAGACATAAATCGGGGGGGGGGGGGGGGGAGAGAAATCAGGGAACCGTGTGGGCCAGAGTAGAAATGATGCGGTCATTAAAAATGTCGGCCACAAATGACTTTGTTTCATTAGAGGTATGGCACGTTGCTCCATTCTGCTGAAACATACAGATTAACATTAACAAAAATGGAAGACGATTAACATTAATGACAGACGTTGTTGCGAAATAATTTTAAACCATAAAAGTTCTTTGTTTCTTTTGAAAATTTTACTTCCAGCATCGTCATCTTTCACGAAACAAATGGCTCTTACAGGTTACAACACCAACTGCAACTGAAATTTCACTGGTAAATGAATTTCAAATGCATAGTGCTGCCATTTATTGAAAAATAATCCGATTATTACTTATTTTGGATTTTGTACAATTTTTGAAAATTTGGGTTGCGCGACTTTTCGATCACCATGTATAAGCAAAAATAAAATAAAATAAAATAAATAAGATAAAGAAGAAAAGTAAAATAAAAATACCGAGTAATATTTTAAAAAACCCTGAAAAAAAGGCTAAATTTCATAAAAGCTTAAGGGGACTGGATCGTCAAATACCTTCAAGAAATCGATTTTTCAAATTGTAGTTTAGAAAATCGAGAAGATTCTGCAGATTAAATATATATATAATTTACGTACCTTTTAATTTTCTAACACTGATTATTACCAGGTTAAAAATATAAACAAACATTTAAATTCCATTTAAAGGGCGAAGTATTTTTTGCATTTTTCGCAAAATGAGATTCCCCCCCCCCCCTCCCCAATGTATTGGTACAGTTTATGCAAAATCTGTTATAAGTGCATTTCTGTAATGCTAATGTACGATAGAGTAAGTATTATTGCATCTTGTGAACCCATTTTTTTTTTTTTTTAACCTTAGGATCTTTTTTTTTTAAATGAGAAATATGTATGACAAAAATATGCAGATTTTTGATTGGTGGAATTTATCATTTTTTTTTTTCATTTTTAGAGAATATGTAATAACAATGAATACAGGTTCAGTATATAAAATCAAGTAATTTTTTATCATCACACAAGATTTTAAGGTAAAATTTTCATTAGTTGTTTTTTTTTTGTGTGCCAAAGTAAATACCTGAAAACTTTCATGAGGAAAAAATATGTTTTCTTACATTGTTATTTTAAATTTTTCTTGAAATCCAAACAGTAATTTTTTATCATACAACATTTATAAAGGTCTTACTAGGATAAAAAAAATCATAACTATGATAAAAAATCTTGTTTACATAACTTTTTAAAAATTTTGGCAATACAAACGTACACACAAATAATAATAATAATAATAATAATAATAATAATAATAATAATAATAATAATAAAATCAACAAAATAAAAGATGTGAATTTAAGTTCACTTTATAGAACCTACCGTACAATATATATCTGAAAATTCCACGAAAAAATATTGAGAAGTTTATAAACTAGCTTGCGCGGAATGTCTCAAATCATATCTCTCTGTTCTAAAAAAAGTAACTAACGCTGTCACCGCCGCCGCCGGTTTTGATGGTTTTGTAACCGGTGGTCTTTCTTCGTTAATATTAAGAGAACTATTGCATAAAAATATATGAAAATCGGTGGTATTATAGAGAAACGTTTGATAAACACGCTGATGCAGGCGGTTTTCAAATCGAAGAATTATTTTAACATAAATTTAATTCTAAAGTTGGACAAAATTATTCCATTAAACAAGTTTTATAGGAGCAAAAACTGTACATGGGAATTTAATCATTTTTAGATCATTTTATTAGTTAGAAGTTCCCGATGTGCAGACTGCATTTATTTTTTTAATTTGACTCATTTTTTGAGGTTTTATTTCTATTTTAAATTCAAATTTTCAGCATTTCGAGAGATATTTTTTACATATTTTAGAAAGTGGTATTAATTTAAACTGTTGCCAAATGTATAAACAGCACAAACAATAATGTTTGCTTCAAATAATAACAAAAAAAATATTTACACGTGACTATTATAAACATAAAAAACCCCCCTTCAAATTAGAATTAAATAATTAGGTATAAAAAGCAGGAACTTATTGAAAATTATGTCATAAAAACTATATTTACACGTGAATTTTAAAAGAGAAAGGATATTGTAAAATAATAAATTCATTAACATGCATTAGAAGTCTTAAATAGGAGAAATTACGTCACATTTACGTCACATTACACTTATTACGTAAAATGAACAAAAAATAATATTGCAAAACTGTTTAAATTTATAAATTGCGCGAGACATTTATTTGATATTTAGAGATGATCTTTTAAACTATTTCAGCGCAAATAATATTTCATTTCTAAAAAAAGCTTTTTCACGTGAATATTAAAAAGAGAAAGAAAAGTTTAGTGAAAATTACGTTAGATTAAAAACGATTCATTTAAAATGTCTTATTTAAAAGAAGTTTCTTTGCGCTTTGTTAAAAAATACCGGAAGACAAAGACTCTGTTTACTTAATTCATTTTATATTAGCTTATTTTGACATGTTTAACTGATTTTATTTAATGAAAGACGAAAACAGCCATTGTATCTTTTAACACTAGCTGATTTGGCCTTAAAATTCCGCAATCAAAGAGAAATGAATAGAAACCCGTTTATAGGTAGATCGCCACTGTTTTTTAAAATATAACTCAATCTTCCGAAATCTATTTAAAGCCGATCAAATTAGCGTGCTTTTAGAGTCTGCGGTCTGAACTTAGAGTCTGCGGTCTGGCTTTTAGTGTCTGAACGGGGGTTGGCGAGCGTAGCTCGTAGGGGGCGGAGCCCCCTAGTTTTAGTAAAAAAAAAAAAAAAAAAAAAAAAGTAAAAATCATGCCTAAATCATAGATTATGAAACACTTTCCAACACATTCAGAATAATGTAACAAAACTTTGCCGCTTGATAAGTTGAAATAGGATGTCTAACTGAACCGTTTGGAGACGCATAACACATTTGAAAAACCAATTTCAGCAGTTCCCATCTACAGTCGGAAAGTTAGCTGAATTTTTTAAGCAACTCTGTTATAGGATATATAGATTCGTACCTATAAACCACAGTCATGCAAAAAATTAGGTCAGTCAGGAAATACATGCCACAATTGAAAATTCCTCTTCAACAATTTCCGCTAATAAGGAGAATGGTACGTGAATTCTTTTTTGCAGCTCTATAGATGAGGTGTAGAATTTGTATACAATGAGCAACATTAAAAAATGAGTTAAATTTAAAAGCGCATACCGAATTTAAAAACGCACGTCTAGAAATTATGGCTGAAAGACACTACCATATTTTGAATGCCCCTATAAATGAACGAAATTTTCTGTGAATGCCGTAATCTACATTAATCATCTTGTAGTAAAATTAAGTGATTTGTATGAATTTCAATACATTTGAAATAGCATAATGCCATTAAAATACACAGCAAACGATTTTTCCCCATTGACCATAATGCGACGGAGTTCTTTTGAGTACCCCTGTAAATGAATTATTAATGCTACACACTTCATATTCAATACCGAACATGCCAGGGTAAACAACATTAACATATATCAATTGCATTAAAATCCGTCTATTTACGCGAGTTAGACCGTGGACAGACAGACGGCCAGACAAACCGAATTCATAACCACTTTTAAACAATGTTGGAAAGTGTTAAAATGCCTTTAAAATTGTCTCTTTGAAAACATTACACATTTAAAGACTATTAAAAGTGCCAGTCAACTTGTTTTAAAGTATTGAGAGATTACTTTTTAATAAATATATATATTTTTTAAATTGAATTGCTTGATGTTTTAAAAGTCCTAAGTCCCCTTAACCCCCTGAGGGGCAAGCAAAAATGTCTCTAAATATTGAATTCTCACCGGAATAATCGAAAAATTTTATTTTTAAATAAAGACAAGCAATTTTTCAACGGTTTTCCTCCAAAGTTATAAATATAAAAGTTAGTTAAAACTTTCTGGTGAGAATCTTGTTTAAATTAGGTGGGGTCCCACCGCCCTTCAAGTGGTTAAAAGAGAACTTATAATGAGCTACAGTAACAATAAAATAATACTAATAATTCTGTTTATAATTTTTTTTTTTTGAGTTACCTGAATTAAAATGTACAGGTAACAAAAAATATGATTGCTTTTTTCCTTCAAGATGACTTACATCATCATGTGTAAGCCGACGATTGTTAATTTTATGTATTAAATTAAAATTATTTCAGTTCAAACTATATATAAAAATCACTTAAAAATATCAAAATACTACAATTTTTGCTATAAGTGATAAACATAATTTTTTAAAAAGGCAAAACACCTTTATTTATTTACATTTCGACATGTTTCATTGCTTCAGACGGCAACATTCTCAACATCCTTGTGTTCGCGGGATTTTTGTTTACTAGTTTTTCGATTTGAATTTTTGCGAAAATATTTTTATCATTTTATTTTCTTGAGAATTTTGCTGTCTGATACAATGAAACATATCGAAATGTAAATAAATAAAGGTGTTTTGCCTTTTTAAAAATTTATGTTTATCACTTATAGCAATAATGGGAGTATTTTGATATTTCAGTTAAAGTGACACATATTTTGTAACGTAAATCTTCTTTTAAAATAGCATTTTGTTCTACAGAGCTGGAAATTTGAAATTATCTTGACATTTAAAAAATAAATGAAAAAACGTTTAAAGCGTAGCAGTAAAACTCTGGTAAAAGAAAAATAAAATAAAATAAAATAAAACAAATAATGATAAATAAATAAATAAATAAATAAAAATAAATAAAAATAAAGATAGTCTTAAGTTGAGATGGTACCCTTAGAAAATATTTTTTATTTGAAAATTCTGTAATATCTTTTTGACATTTTATTAAATGGTTTTATGAGAGAAAGTGATTTAATCAAGAAAAAATGAAATTTCTGTGGTGAAATTTCTGAGAGACTGTTTAGAGAAAGTAATTCAGTTTTCTTCTTGTGTATATTTTCCCCTTTTGCGGCTGTTTTATTATTCATCATAAACGGGTTTTTTTCTTTGTTAATCTTAGTTAATAAGTATATATATATATATATATATATTATAATATGAATTTATTGAATGGTAATTCGTACAAAATAAATCTAAAACACTTTACGCATACTTTTACAACCACATCATACTAACACATACATCACTAGTTTTTATATTGTGTTTTAGATATTTTCAGGAACAAGTATAGGTTATACACGAATCCTTTTCTCTATTTTAATGAAATTCAGTGCATATGTATTTACAACACAACTTGGAAAGTATGCGGTCAACCACTTATATACCACAAAGATTAATTAGTGTTAGTATATAAAATTATTATTTTTAGAAATTGGATGCCAATCAAGTTTTACCAATTTAAATACGTTTAGTAAACGTAATTCAGTTATTTTCTTGTGTATATTTTTCTCTTTTTCTCTTTTTCGAGGCTATTTTATTATTCGTCATATGGAGGTTTTTTTCTTTGTTAATTTTAATTAATAAGTATATACAAACTTTATAATATGTATTTATTCAATGGTAATTCATTCAAAATAAATGTAAAGCATTTTACGCTTGCTTTTACAACCACGGCATACTAGTTTTTACATTGTGCTTTAGACATTTTCAGTAACAGGTATAAGTCATCTTTCTCGCTACTTTAATAAAATTCAGTGCATATTTCAGTATATTCTGTTTAGAAAATAACGTCGGAAAGTACGTGATCGACGGCTATAGCCGTCGAAAAGATTGATTAATATTAGTGTATTTAATTATTATTTGCAGATTAACTAGATACCAATCAAGTTTGTACCAATTGAAATACATGTTTAGCGAATGTAATACAGTTGTTTTCTTATGTATATTTTTCTGTTTTTCGAGGCTAGGCTAGTTTACTATTCGTCAAATGCGTTTTTTTTTTCTTCGTTGATTTTAATTAATAAGTATGTATAAATTTTATAATATGTATTTATTCAATAGTAATTCGTACATAATAAATCAAAAGCATTTTACGCATGCTTTTACGACCGCGGCATACTAATTTTTATATCGTGTTTTAGATATTTTCAGACAGGTATAGGTCATACATGAATTCATTTCTCTATTTTAATGAAATCCAGTGCATATTTATCATTCTGTTTAAAAACAACCTTGAAAAGTATGCGATCAACGGCTAGTATGTCACGAAGACTAATTATGTTAGTGTATCAAATTATTATTTTCATAAATTGGAAGCCAATGAAGTTTGTACCAATTAAAATAGGTTTAAAGAAAGAAAGAAAGTAATTTTCTTGTGTAAATTTTTCTCTTTTTCGAGGTTATTTTATTATTCGTCATATAGGGTTTTTTTTTCTTTGTTAATTTTAATTAATAAGTATATATAAATTTTATAATATGTATTTATTGAAAGGTAATTCGTACAAAATAAATCTAAAGCATTTTACGCATGCTTTTACAACCACAGCATTCTAGTTTTTACATTGTGTTTTAAACATTTTCAGGAACAGGTATAGGTCGCACATGAATCCTTTTCTCTATTTTAATGAAATTCAATGCATATTTATCGTTTTGTTGCAAAACAACCTTGAGAAGTATTCAATCAACGGCTAGTATGCCACAAACACATTAATTATGTTAGTATATCAAATTAATATTTGCAAATTTATTGGAAGTCAGGCAAGATTATACCAATTTAAATATGTTTAAAGAACGCAATAAAGTTATTTCCTTGTGTATATTTTTCCCTTTCTCGAGGATATTTTATTATTCGTCATATACGTTTTATTATTTTTTTTTTTTACTTTGTTAGTTTTAATTAATAAGTATATATAAATTTTATAATATGCATTTATTGAAAGGTAATTCGTACAAAATAAATCTAAAGCATTTTACGCATGCATTTACCTATATTTATGCTGTATTACGTGATGCAATACGTCAGCTTTCTGTCGCTATTTTTATGCTACGTTGCGTGATTTCCACTATGACGTCACAATCCGAATATTGACCATTAAGCTTTCAAGAATCCATATATGATGTCCTTATGCATGCAAAATTAAGCGTATATTAATCCGCTGAAACGAAAAGCACTTATTCTAGGAGAGAATAAGAGGATTTAATATTTCATTAGCATTCCTCGAGTGAATTATTAAATGAAGGAATGTTATGTCGTAATATACATTTTGAGCAAATTGGAGTTTATTATCAATCCTATATAGGGAAGTAAATGTAAGGGACAACGCGCCAAATGATGCTTTTTAAAGCTTTGATTTAGATTTAATTATATTTGTAATTTTTAAAGCTCATAAGTTTCAAAATAAGTCTTTTAATATATTAAAATTGATATGTAATGGTTTTAATCGAAAATTTGCAAATAAAATACCTATAAAGCCGAATATTTTTAAACTGCTAATTGATACCGGTAGAAATAGTATTAAATATTAAACAAGTGGGTAAATGTGATTGAAGGTCACACAGAGGGTTTCATTTAATATTTCTTTTAAAACACTTTATCATTTCTATCTGTCTATTTATCTATCTATCTATCTATCTCTATATAATAAAAGGCAGTGTAACGCATCCGGGGCGAATCCATCAATCTTACCAGTCTCCGAGGAAGAAACTCAAGGGTGAAAGGTTCCATTCTCCCATTGGTTGACAAGAAACAAGAATCCCGCGATTACTTCTCAAGGTTACCAGTCCTGATAATTGAGCAGTGGTACACACGTCTTCCTAACAAATCAGAAGGCACATCGCATTTCACCACCGAAATAAATCGCCAAGTGTCACTTGAGATTATTTCAAGTATTAAGTTGCAATCATATTAAATTTTCTTTGCGACATGTAAGGAATTTTAATTTATTTCTCATGTAAAGTGATTCACGGAAAACAATGGTATGGTATTTTTAAAAAATATCCTTTTTTTCCCTGCAAAAAATTGATAAAACTGACTTTATTTTAAAAAAGTAATCAATTTAAATATTTTAGACTTATTATTTTGTAATTTATTTTTAAATTACACATTACTTATATTTTCCTTTTCTATATACAGGCGTATGTAAATTTAAACTTAAAAACAAAACAACAACAACAACAAAAAAAAAACATATTCCATATTTTAAAAGTAAAAAATTAATATTTATACGAAAAGTAAAATTAATAATTTTTTTATTTATAGTTTTGCATCAGGAGGACAGAAGCTTAGGGGATTAGACGGTTGGGATTCAACCCGAGATACTTATTTATTAATCAAGATACATATAAAAATTAATTTGGAGGGGGAGGAAGGCGGGTAAACAATAAAATAAAATGCAATTTCAAAGTGTTATTAAAAGAAAAAAATAGTATTATTTCAATAGTTGCAGCAGACTGTTTTAATTACGCACTTTTATTGCATATTTATTAAATTTTTGTTTTATTACGAAATCTTAATTTTGTTATAATATATTAGCCGGAAAACCTGGTTTACCCAGAAATATTGTAAATGCTAATTGTGTGTTTATTAGAACATAAACTAGCCGAACTTTGCTCATCTAAACGCTTCCGTATTGTCAATTATTTTTTTTATCAGTTTTTCCAATTTTAAGTGAAAAACACAATTTTTACCCACCGTCCTAGGACGGGCATTTACACTAGTCTATATTATAAAGGACAAACATATCTGTGCGTAACGTCATTTTGCGAATGGCAACACTTTCCGATGAAATTTCGGTTTTGCAGATTTCGCTGCTGCAAATTTTTAAACTTTTAGACACCGCACATTTTTAATCTTTACACCATCTTATAGAAAAAAAAATGTACTTTTAAATGCAATTTGTTCGAAAACTGTATCTCAATTTATTTATGAGTTATTAATTTTTTTGTAGTTTTCAATTCTATTTTTCTAATGGTGGCAACTTGAGTACTCAACTTGGTAATCGTACGTAATCGATTAAAGTTTAATTTCTCAATAATTTAGACAACTGAGTTTTATAGAAATAGTATTTTGTCTATGTTATAAAGGACAAACATATCTGTGCGTAACCCTGAAGTCATTTTGCGAATGGCAACACTTTCCGATAAAATTTCGGTTTTGCAATTTTCGCTGCTACAAATTTTTAAACTTCTAGACACATTTTCAATCTTTACACCATCTTATAGGCGGAAAAATGTACTTTTGAGTACAATTTATTCGAAAACTGTATCTCAATTTATTTTTGAGTTATTAATTTTTTGTAGTTTTTAATTATATTTTTCTAATGGTGGCAACTTGAGTACTCAATTTCTGTGGGAAGTGTGCGAAGTAAAGGGAAAATAGCAGATAACTCTGTGTTTTTGTTGTCATTTTCTCATAGCAACTAAAAAAAATTGTAATTAAAATAGCTGCTAAGTCAAGAATGCCGTGGACTTCATATTAATAACTGTTCTTTATTATATTTAGCTAATTACGTATACGAATAAAGTTTAATGTCTCAATAATTTAGACAACTGAGTTTTATAGAAATAATATTTTGGTAACTTTAGGTTAAAATAATATTTATTTGAAAGTTAAATTAACCAATAAAAGGTTCACTTTTATCTAAATAATTTTGAAAGTTTATTATAAAATCAGTGAAACAGATCCTTCTAAAGCATTTTCTTTCGTCGAAATTCGACGGGTTCCACCTCGTTATTTATAAATCCAAATCGTTAATTTATAATCCTTAAAATTTTTCAATAAAAACATAGATGGCAGCATCATTAAATTTAATTTTAAAATTATTAATATTGGAAATTTTTTTAAATCAAATTAAAAATATGCAAGAACTGCTCTTCAAACAATTGGTAATAGCATATATTTGTATAGTTCAAAGATTTAATTTTAGCTAAAAAATGGAAACCTTAAAATGGCAGGAAAATATTAAAGTTCTGTTAGTTAAATCCAACGGGCAATGAAATATAATAAATTTAAAATTTCACAATTTCTCAAAAAATTATTGATAATATATTTTAGAACAACTTTAGGTCTTAAAATGGCCAAAAAAAAAAAAAAAAAAGAAAGAAAGAAAAAGAAAAAGAACGAAAATTCTGTAATATCGTATCTATCAGATAATGAACTCTTTTTCTGGTTAAAAAATCTCAATCTCCGACGATTGGATTGATCGGGGAATCTTTTGATTAGCATGCAAATGCTTTATCACGGAGTCATTCAAAGTAGCACAAAAGATATTGAGATTAAAGTTCTATTTCAAAAATCTTAATCGGAAAAATTGACGGATACCATTAAATTAATTCATTTAATTAAAATATTATTAACCCTTTTCGAAATTTTGTGATTTGTAGTGTGATAGGAGGTATTCAACTATAAGTATGCAAAATTTCAAGTCTCTAACTTATACACTTTCTGAGAACGAGCTATGTGATGGACAGACATACAGAAGAGTGCGACGAATAGGGCTTCGTCATATGAACGAGACCCTGAAAACAGTGACTTTACGCAAACTTAGTTCGGTTTATTGAATGCGAATAAAACTACTAGTTAAATAATTAAATAAGTTAGTGTGAAACGATAAGATAAAAAGGACTTCTTAAAAACACCATAAAAGTTTTAATAAATGCGCAAGGCTTTTCGAAAGAATTAGTCGTTCTTCATCAGGCGCAGAGAACACGTCCTACTACTCTGTGCCTTAAACTTCTTCACACCTACCATATAATTTTAATATTTTTAAATTACTTAATATTAGTTTTCGTATTAATATATATATATATATTTCTTATATGTTTATTACCATTATGATTTATTTATTTATCTTATTTTCTAATTACTAATTTTTATTTTATTTTATTATGTATTGTTTTATATATTTGTATTTTTGAATTAGTTTTTATTAAATCGCTTCTTTATTCTTCTGCTGGTCTGTGCTCTTCTCTTTGGGCCATGCTCTTGGCTGTTACCTTCCGTTTTCTTATCCCGTCACCTTTTTTCGTATTTCATTAATTTCATTTAAACTGTAATCCTTTCGTTCATTTTTTTTAAATACTTAACTTTAATTTAAAACTGAAATATTTAAAATTCATGGCTTTCACTTCTTTCTTTTTTCAGAAAAAGAAAAGAAAAGAAAAAGAAAGAAAAAATAATAAATAATAGTCATGGCATAAACCATGACATTTAATTTCAACATCAAAGCATTGTTTTAATTTCCACGCAAAAAATAAACAATGCTAACTGGCATGTTTTCTATTGGTGAGATTTGCGCCTAGCTAACATAAAACTATCAAGAGTTCTTTGTGATCATGGCAACTTTTTTGTATTTCTATTCGAAAAAATGATTTCAATTAAAAATGGCCGCCTTGCATATGAAAAGGGAAGTGGTCAGCTCATTAATTGTTTATGACAGTCACATGACCTGGTTGGTTGGTTGTATTGGGTTTTATGGCGCAAAATACCCAAAGGGACATGCTGCGCCAAACAAAGACTAAAATATAAAAAAAGTGAGTAAGGAAATGACATGGAGGGAGGATGGGATACCCATCCAGATATTTACCGTTGTTTTACCTATACCCTGGATGGGATACCGATCCAGGAATACCTTTCCATCCAGATGTCAATAAGAAAGTCCCACGTATGAAGCTTATAAAAAACTATATCTCAAAATAAAATCCAGTGCGTTTTAAAAAAGTAAAGAGTGCTCCATGAGGTGTTTCCCCAATGAGGTTTGTCAAGATTGGTGATGATGTGTTAAAATAAAATCTATATAAATGCCGGAGGCCCGGACAGTCAGTTAAAACATGATGAATGGTCGAGTAGTCAAAATGACAATGTGGACACATGGGTGCATCCTCCCGAAGTAAAAGGTGTTTACGAGTGATTCTTGAATGTCCAATTCTCAGACGAGTCAGAATAACATCAGTTTTTCTTGGATAAATCGGAAGCACATGACCTGGACTATTATGATATAGATGAAATGATGGCTAGGAAATAGTATTTGGCGATTTATAACCTGTGCCCGGATAACATTAAAGTGTTTAAATGACCACCTGGCATATAAAAAGCGAAGCGGTCCGCCCGAAACTTCACGTGACTTAAGCTATTATTATAGAGATTTCCCAGTTAATAGAAGTAATTTCAGTCTTTTGACTCCAGAGTTTTATGAAGTTTAGAGCTTCGCCTAGCAAATATTTCGCACATTGAGGAATAAAAGATAACAGTAACAATTGCATTTATAATACGGAAAAGTAACAGGCAGCACAGTTGCCAAAACACACCTGTGGTTTGACAAAAAGCAACTTGTAATTTTAGGATTTCAGTTAATTTGGTGAATTTTCTGTATTTTTGGGGAGAAATGGACAAATCAAAGTCGAAATTTTTGTATTTTAACAAACAAACAGACCAATAAAAAAAAGAATAGTTCCCAGTTAAACTGATGGCATTGAGCTCACAGGTTATCCACACTAATTGTATATTATTTATGTCTGTTATTCATAGAATAGACCTCATTCTTTTTTGAGCAAAACGGTAAATAATCAACGAAGCGCCTTATCAGGATAAACTGGTATATCAAATTTGAAGAACATCGGATAATTCTGCATAAAAAACCTTTTTATATCAATTAAGGGGGATTAGCCCCCGTTCCCGCCCTTTATACTTAACTAATGAGCCTCCAAATCCAATCAGGGATGCGCCTTACCAGAAAAAACCGGTATACCAAATCTGAAGCAAATATGATTATTCTGCATGAAAAATCCATTTATCTAAATTAAGGAGGATTAGTCGCCGTCCCCCCACCCCTATACACTTAACTAATGAATCTGCAAATCTAGTCAGAGAAGCCCCTTATTAGAATAAACCGGTATACCGAATTTGAAGGAAATCTGATAACTCTACATGAAAAATCCATCTATCTAAATTAAGGGGAGGGGGAGATAGCAACCGACCCGCCTTGTATACTTAATCAATGAATCCCCAAACTAATCAGGGAAGCGCCTTATCAGAATGAACCTATTTACAAAATGAGAAGTAAATCGGATATTTCTATCAAGAGTTATCGCGTAACGTATATACATGCAATACATGCATATATACATACATGCATACGTACATATAGAACCTGCGGACACATTAGCTCTCAGCCTTTAGCTAAAAAGCAATGAAAAAAATCCGTTTAATTCACGGATTTTCTTTTAGAATATTTAATAACTCCAATCACATTATTATTATTTTTTTGAAATGTCATATATTATATTGTATTAGAGGAAGACTATTCTTTGATTATCAAGCTATAACTATTTAAATTAACTGATTAGCATTTTTAAAAATATAGCATAGAGAAGATATTTAATGAAGAAGCTTAAATTAAGATAAAAAGATAATACTTAAAAGACTTTTGTTTCAAATTGGAATAATGCTTGGCAAAGCTAAAGATTTCGCGTTTGAAAATTAGATAAAGCACGGAAAGAATGTGGTCTTATGGCACTGCAAATCAAAAAAACAAGGTAAAAAAAAAAAAAAAAAAAAAAAACACGAATTTACTTAATCCTAATTTCGTTTAATGGATTCGAATAAAATAGCTAGTGTAAGTCTTCTGAACATAGGATATTCCATTATTCTTAATAAAATTTTCAAAGAAGATTTTGGTTTTATTTCGCAATATATTCCTTCCTTTTTAACACTTTCCAACAAAGTTGAAAAGTGATTATGCATTCGGTTTGTCTGGCCGTCTGTCCACCCTCTAACTCCCGTAAATATACTCGGATTTTCATGCAATTTATAATCCACATTTAGGATCACCTAACCATGTTTGGTATTGCATATGAAGTATGTGGGATTAATATTTCATTTACAGGGCTACCCGAAAAAATTCCATTACATTATGGTATATGAAGAAAAATGGTTTGCAGAGTATTTTAATGACATTACGCTGTTTCAAATTCATTTAAACTGATATAAATCACTGAATTTCACCAGAAGATGATTACGACAGAATAGGTTATTCATAACATTTGTCTTTCATTTACAGGGGCACACAAAAGAAATCGGTTAAAATCCTGTCTTTGAGTAAAAACTGCTGAAGTGCGTTCTCAATTTCGGCTTGCGCTTTTCAATTTAACTGTTTAAATCATACATAGTGCTGCTCAAAGTATACAATACACTGCAAATCTCTGAAACACTTTCTACTCACAATACATCACATTTATAAACGTCTTAGGTGTCACGATGTGTTTCCAATCTGTTACATGCATTCCCAGGTGTTTCAGATTGTGTGATAAAATCCGTTTCTCGAACATAGGCTGTAACTTTCGCAAAGAATTAACCGCAAGTACAACGCATGCTTAAAACAGAACGGATTCAAAACGCATCTCGGTAAACGCTATATTCAGAGTTGAATTCAGGCACTTTTCTCCGGAGGGATTTCTGTTGCTGCGGGGTGAGGGGGTGGGGGGTTGCACTTTCAAAAAATGGAAATTTGAAAAATCCAGGAGGGGGAATTGAATCTGAAAGGAGGGGCAAGGGTTCACGAGTCACCCCATTAATTCATCCATGGACACATGTTTTTAAAGCGAAAATCGTTTTTAATGCGAGTTAATAGGGTTACACGTTACGTGCATTGAATGTTCTGTCTAAACAAAGTTCTGCTCCCCGCTCCGTTGTGACGTAGCGTAAGTGGAGCAAAGCGGCATAAAAGCTTCCTTCCAATAGATCTCCGGGAGGGCAGAGACCCTCCGGAGCGAGTCTGCACCCCCCACCCCACCCCGAGAAACACTTTCTGTTCGAGTAACACTACAAGTAATAAACTTCATTCCAGTGGAGCCCGCAAAGAGGAGGGGGGAGGGGGAGGACACTGCCCTTTAGTGGATTTCTAAATTCATTCTAAACTAAATTTAATTAAATTTGCTTTTACCTGAAAATCTAAAAAAAAAAAAAAACAGTAAAATATATATTTTCCCTAGTTTCTCTAAATATTTTAAACACCGAGATAAAAAGAAACTAATTATTTTTCGTTCGGAGAGCACCTCTGAACTGAACTCCCCGTGAAAGATTATTTCTATTTCTGTTTTTCTTTTTTCATTAATATTTTTAAACATATCTTAACTGTGGGTAAAAAATAGTGTAAAGTATATTTATATTATTTGTCAAATTACATCTTTTCCAAAATATTTCCCCTTCCTGGACCTCGTTCAGCCGGCGCCCACGCTACAATTTTTTTAATGATTTATTTACCCCTGCCTTCCCTGAAGAACAACAATCTGAAAGACACAAAATGTTGTTGTTGCATAAAAATTTATAGCATAAGAATCTGTATAATAGCCTCTGAGGAGGCGGATGGGCCCCGTACATTCTGAATTTCAGCGCCCCCGGCCACCTTGCTTGACTTTTCTTTCGAAAAAGAAAATTTCTCGCTTGCAGCTTGCAGCCAGCGATAACTCAGTCAGACATGCGCAGTTGATAGATACAAAATCCGGCGATAAAGACCCTTTCAAATCCGGACATGCGCAGTTCCGATCCTGCGACAATGAACAACGAAGTAATACTGTAAACAATGGACAAAGTTTCGATGAGAGATGGAATATTGGAATGTTAAAAGGTATGTTATTTTATGTTCTACATTGTCTTATAAGTAGAGATTCTTTAGTTTAATGTCGTCGAATGTACTCGCTGTTACATAGGCGTAACCAGCCTTTTGAACGGGGGGGTGCCCAGACTTTTTAACCTGAACATGTTGGATGCAAACAATATCTTACATAGTAAAACCTTCTAAAACGGAAATCCTGGAAATGGGTCGAATTTCCGTTTTAGACAGGTTTTCATCTTAGAAGGTATAATTGTGTGGTATTTCTTTTCAAAAGGGCTCAAACGCGATTTTTGTTTGCGTGAGGAGGAGTGAGGAGTTCAAAACATTAAAACTAGATCTAATGGAAAAAAAAATATGTGTAAACGTTCTTGCAGCAGTGAGATAAGACAGTAACTAAGTGTGGTCACAAGTGTAAAACCTTTTTGCACTACAACTTCTTATAAAGATTAAAAAAGGCCTTTAACCATGCTGGAAACTTCTATAGGCACAGGGAACGCTGCATGAAATTTTGCCGGATGATAAATCTCAGATAATACATGCGGTACACCAGTACATACGCACGACCGTTTTTCAGAATGTGAATCCATCACTTCTTAGGGATCACCGGAGGGACCCAAGGAATTTTGGAGGAAAGCCTATATAAATAATTATTATAATATTATAAATAATTATAATATTCATTAATACCGTAATTTCCGGCTTATAATCCGCGGATCAAACAATCATGTTTCGACCCAGAAATTTTATTTCATTATTGAAGTTAAATATTTATCGCGATTTAACAACTTGCGTTTTATGAAACAAGATTTCTGGGTCCGAACATAATTGTTTGATCCGCGGATTACAGGCCGGAAATTACGATAATTCATATTTTTACTTCAGAATGTGTTGAATATATTAGGTAAAACAGGTCATGATAATATACACTAAATTTTATCAAGATGATGCAAATTACACCGAAGAGCCATTACATTATGACCACCTGTTTAATACGACGTAGGACCACCTTTCGCCCTCAAACCCGCCAACACCCAACCTGGTATCAACTCGACAAAGTTCTTATAGTTAATCTGAGGTATCTGGTACCAAGCGCTCACCAGGTAGTCCTGAAATTATCGCATATTGCGATGTGGTAGCGGGGCAGCATGAATTGGGATTTCCAGGTGGAACTACAAATGTTCTTTTAGATTCATGTCAGTGAATTTGGAGGTCAGTACATGACTTGAAACACACTAGAATGCTCCTCCAACCACTCCCTGACTATTCGACCCGTATGACATGGTGCATTATCCTGTTGGTAAATACAATAGCCCACCGGAAACATTGTTGACATTAATGGGTGTACCTGGTCTGCAACGATGTTCAGGTAGCGTACACACGTCAGGGATTGTTCTATGGGGATTATGGGTCCTAATGTGCTCCATAAAAAATCGCCCACACGATAATATAGCCGCCACAGCCGTGTCCCCGATTAACTGTGCGTTCTGGAGCCAGAGTTACCGTTGGAAACCTGCGTATTTGCACGCGCCCGTCGATGTGATGAAAAAGAAAACTTGATCCTTCGGACCCTGCAACATTATTCCATTATCCCATGGTCTAATTTCGATGTTCATTGGCCAGTTGCAAGTGTTGTTAGCGATAACGTGCTGTCAGCGTAGGAACGTGCTTAGGCGGCCGACTGCGTAGGCCTATATGCAATAGTGCACGCGGCACTGTGTGTTGAGAAACACTGTTTGGGTCGCCACTGTTGTAGCTGCTGGTGATTCTGGCTGTTGCAACTTTTCAGTCACGACGAATAATGCGTAACAATATACGCTCTCCTCTGGAATCAATGCGCCGCGAGCGATACACTGCTTGCCTGAGACTTGTCGTTTCACCATCCATACACAACTTTCGGTACGTGCTCACAATGCAGCCCACCAAACGCGCCGTTTTCGATATCGACGTTTCCAGTCGCCGAGCCATAACGATTTGACTTTTATCAAAGTCTGATAAATCTGCTGCTTTTCCCGTTAAGTCGCTAATCATGATATGTTTTGCAATAAAAGGCATAGCCGCTTAATATAGTCCAATATCAACCACGCACGCGCCGTGAATTTGTTTCCTGTCAAGCTCATTGTTATAGATGGAGGGTGGTCATAATGTAATGGCTCTTTGGTGTATACTATCATGATGCGACTATAATAATAAAGATAGGTACTTGTCTGTCTCCGTGTGTGTGTATACGCGCGCGCGCGCGCTAAACTCTAAAAAAACAATGCAGCCCGTACAGCCGTGAGATTTGACAGGATCTGTACATAATTTTCTTTAAAAAGAAAAGAAAAAAAGAACGAGGGTTTCATTTTTTATCACATTTCGAAACTTAGGGTGTTAGTTTTTTGAACTAAACAAATTTGCTAAACTAATTGAACTCTGCTTTCACTTATTCTTTTTTCTTTTGTAGATTTCGATTTTTTAAAACAACTGTGCTTGAGTCTGCGGAAGCGGGGGGGGGGGGGCACCCAGGGCACACCCCCCTGGTTACGCCTATGTGTTATTCTATATTAAAAATATTAACGATCACGCTCACGCTTGACATTTTGCTTATAAGTTTTTGACCAACATTCAGACAGAAGGCGTATTATCCATTAGGCTCAGTAGGCTGTAGGGACCCGGCGCTGAGAATTTTGTTCTTTTTTTTTTAAATGTATATTATCGAGCTAATATCTTATTCAAAAGAGGAATGATGGGCAATATCCCTTTCTTTATTTACTTATTGAATCCTGTAATTCATTAAGATGTAGATTGTATCCCAAACACTACTTACTTTCTTCTGTATTCATATAAAGAAAATATTGGATTCGGGACATTTTCGGCTTCGACTTTTTGATGGATTTACACATTAGGTTACATAGGGGGAAAGTAGTTTCGTAAGTAGAAATATGAGAGGGGTTTGTTTTTTAAACACAATAAAAAGTTTTGTAAACATTTTTGCGAAGGGTCCTTTAAAACACCTAAAAATTTCTTAAACAGATCCCTGATTTTAAATTAATATTTTTAATAATTTCTATTTTTTTCTATCATTTTCTGTCTCTTCTTACAGCCATATTTATGTAAAACCTCTATCATTAATGTCTATTTTATTTATTTTTTGAGGGAGGGGGTTATTCGTCTCCTCCCGCAATACCCACAACAACTCATTATGCACTTTTTTTTTTTTTTTTTTTTTTTTTTTTTTTAAGAAAACTATGCAATTACTATCAAGTATGTAGTACAAATATATTAACTTATATTAGGTTCATATGTAGTTTATTGAAAAGCTATTTTAGGGAGCAAATGGCATCTACTACTATTTATGAAATTCTTAATTTGTTTTATTATCACAGTACAATTTTAAATAGAATATTTACTGTTTGTTTTTATTTCTTCCCTTATTGGGACTACTTGCGAATACGCCCGGATTGTTTGGCGCTTTTTTTGGCGATTTTTTAGCTTTTTTTGGCGATTTTTTACTGGCGATAATTTTCTCCCGTTGGACTTCCGCCGTTAGCAGTTTCTGGCAACCCTAGAGTTTCTACGTCACTCCCGCGAATATTCTGGTCGCGCCACTTTGATTTTGGAAGCTGGACAGTGAGGACGTGCGTTTTGTTCGGTTGACACGTGGTCAGGTTGTATTTTTCCATTTTGTTTTTTTGCTTTATTTGCTTATTATTTTTATTATTTGATTTTTTGTTATGGCTCCTGTTATTAGTCGTCCTTTGGTTTGCGATGTTGTTCAGAAGTTTCAGGGAATTTTGAAAGCAAAGGGAGGACATTTTGCTATTTCTTATAATCGTCCAATTTTAGGGAAAGACGGTGTAGCCAACCGCTATTTTGTGACGGAGTTGATTAAGGATAAGGATTTATTTTTTGAATTTCTAAGAGAAGTCGGTTTGATTAAGTCTAGGGTTTGTTGTCCTAAATGTGGGGTAGAAATGAGGATTCGGAAAAAAAAGGTTAGTATGGTTTTTCCTGGATTTGTCGAAATATGAAGTTGGAAGAGGATGGCAAGAAGAAAGAGTGCAGTAAAGAGTTGTCAATTAGGCTTGGTACTTGGTTTGAATCAAGTAATTTGACGATCGAGGAGGTTTTTTTGTTGACATTTGAGATTATTATTGGTGAAAAGACGAAGAATATTATGAGGGTTATTCTCTGCAATAGTGCAAAAAGTGCTTCCCTGTCATATAAATGCTCTTAATTTCATTACATTTTTATTTATTTTTATTTTTATTAGAAGATCTAAACATAGTTTATTAGAGACAGAAAGTAAAATTTAAAAATAAATAAATTTAGTATTTAAAAATGTAATATATATCATGCAAACATCATTCCCTCACCTTTCCCCCACCTGTACTACCATACTTTATTGCCTATTTCTTTCCATCCAGAAATAAAAATAATTAAAAATACCCTAAGCAAAATAAAGTTCTTATTTGGTACATTACAAAAAATAATGAAAATATTTTTTTTTACAATTATTATATAGTCTACTTAATCAATTGTATGTTTCCCCATGTTAGACCATCCTTCCCTCACACATTGCTATTATCTCAAATATCTACCACTAAAGAGCAGTAGCAGTCTAGCATCCTTCACAGAGAAGAAGCCATTTTGAGCACTTGTCAGTCCAGCAACATAAATTGGTGGTGTAAAATTTTGTTAATTTTTCAGAATTTTTTTTCAGTCAGTATATCTGGAAGCGTTTTTATTAGCAGTCATTCCCTCACACAGAATACTAATTTTTTTGTAAATATCAAAAATTTTAATTTTATCATACATTATATATTAAGTGTTGCTCTTCAAGGAAACAGTTTGGATTTCTTCATAATTTTGCATTTTTTCCTACAATTAGTAAAAATGTCTTATTTCATCATTCCCTCACTTGTCATTCCCTCACATTTACCATTATGAGGGAATGACAAGATGAGTGAGGGAATGATGTGCTTTCTGTTTAAATGATGGATTTAGTTTTCCTGCTTAAAATTTATATACTAATAGCATGTTCTTTTTTAAATTTATGTGGCTCAAACTAACTAAAACATTTTATTTAAACTGTTCTTGGAGAAATTTATAAATACACCAGAGTAGCTTAGTGAAAAATTATGCATATACGTAGAATAGTGTTGATTAGCATTTTACATTTTTTATGCGATTAAAATATATTGAGTTTAAAAAAATCTTAAGAGAGAAAATGAAAAATAATCCTTTGAACCTTGAAAAAATGAAATATTTAAAAGAGAAAGGCCAAGTTAAAAGTGTAAAGGATGTGAGTTCTAGACAAGAATGTCAAAAAAAGGAAACAGTGGAAGAAAAATTAAAAAAATTATAGAGAAAATATTAAGAAAAATAAGAAGATTGAGCAATTTCTTTCTCCCCAGATTCCATCAAATAGTGGTAACACAGATTCCGCAAGTTTTAGTGGTTCTGAGGCTGAACGTCCTCTTTCAAGGCAGAGTGCTTGGAGAAAAGAATTAGACGTGGCAGATCAAAACTGTTTCGAGAAAATCAGTCATTAAAAGTTCAACTGTAAAGCTGCAAAAGGAGATAATCAAAATACAAAAAGTATTACCAAGCCTTACTTAAAAAAATTTTTTAAACATCTAAAAGTTAACTCCTAAAAGAAAAAATAACTGGAAATAAAGACGTATCATCCAAAATTAGAAAAAGTTTTATTTGGAGACTTTCTTTACACAGCATTGGCATCAACTTTTAGCAATATGGGAAAGAGTCAAAAAGGTAGACAAATGTACTACAGAATTTTAAGGGAAGTATTTTGAAAAAATACAGATTGCTACATATGACAAATATATATATATATATATATATATATATATATATATATATATTCTTAGATATCGAAGCTTGAAGAATATTGCTAGCAAGGAATCTTATCTCTTTACTTATCGTAAGAGAGGCAATTACCTATTTAATAAAGTTAAACAGGATTTAACAGGATTAAGTTTTTGCTAAAAACTTTGTCCAGGAAAAAAAGATTATACCTCAAAAAGCAAAATAAAGAAACAAAAGAAGGCTTTTATGCGAGACACATAAATATTTATACAAGAAGTTTCTCAAAGAAGTTAATTATGTTTTGAGTTATTCATCATTCTGTCGCCCGAAACCACTTTAGGTGAAAAAACCTAATGTTGAAGAAAGAGATACAGCGCTACTTGTGAAGCTCATTCCAACATAAAAACTAGTATGTTGTGGCCATCACAAAACTTTCTTCTATATAAATCACGTCAATTAAATCATTTAAATAGTACAAGAAATAACATGAATTTAGCACCAATTCATATAAAAGTATATCTGAATTTGAAGTTTGATGAAAATTCTTGCATTAGTTCTT
This sequence comes from Maratus speciosus, assembly GCA_963932465.1. Lineage (NCBI taxonomy): Eukaryota > Metazoa > Arthropoda > Arachnida > Araneae > Salticidae > Maratus > Maratus speciosus. The sequence goes on from OZ010799.1 coordinate 97,093,843, forward strand.
GAGATAGAGCTACAGCGGGAATTCTGAAAAATGTAGCATAGCAGCGCCACCTGTTGAGCGATTTACACTAAAAATGAACAGCACAAAATTATATCAAGCTATACCTGAATCTGAAGTTTGTTGAAAATCTAAGCGTTAGTTCTTGAGATAAAGCTATTGCGGAAATCGCAAAACATTCAGCATAGCAGCGCCACCTGTTGAGCGATTTACACCAAAAATTAAACAGCACTAATTTACACGACAATTCATCTCAAGGACTAACTAAATTTGAAGTTTGATGAAAATCCGTGCAATAGTTCTTGAGATACAGCTTTTGCGAAAATCGTGAAAATGCAGCACAGCAGCGCCACCTGTTGGGCGATTTACACCAAAAATTAAACAGCACTAATTTATATCAAGGATTAACGAAATCTGAAGTTTGATGAAAATTCGTGCATGTTTTCTTGAGTTAGAGCTATTGCGATAATTATGAATAATGCAGCATAGCAGCGCCACCTGTTGGCCGATTTTCACAAAAAAGTAATCAGCACCAAACTATATCCTGGACTAACTGAATCTGAAGTTTTATGAAAATCCGTGCAGTAGTTCTTGAGATATAGGTATTGCAGAAATCATGAAAAATGCTGCATAGCAGCGCCACCTGTTGGGCGATTTTCCCCAAAAACTAATCAGGTCCAGTTTATATCAAGGTCTAACTAAATAATAAGTCTTGTAAAATTCCGTGCATTAGTTCTTGAGATAGAGTGCCCACAAAATTTTTGTCACATACAGACTCACAGACAGAGTGACAGAGTGACAGGGTGACAGACAGACTCACAGACAGACATTTTCTAAAAACCATCAAATCGTGTTCTAGGCATTCTAAAACGTGTAAATCCGTCGAAAACCGGAAGTCGAAAATTTTCACGAATCCAATACTTTCTTCTTGTAAAGGTAGAAGAAAGTAATAATTGTATTAAAACTTAATGAAACAGGAATAATAAATTTTAAAACACCTGATGTATTACTAGAATTATGTTGTGAGAAAAACAATATAACCTGCCTTCAAAGGAAGTGTGAGAATTGTAAAAGCAACTTAATTTTATAAACTACTGAGGATGAAACAAGTTTATTAAAGCTGATGAAATGGATCTGGGAAACACAAACTATAATTAACCAAACCAAAACTAGTCAGATGTGGCAATCCCAAAACTCATACATGTTAATACTTCCTGAAAAATGCAGCTTAGCAGCACCATCGGTTAGGTGATTTACATTAAAATCTAATCAGCAACAACTTATGTCAAGTCTATCTTAATCTGAAGTTTGATGAAAATCTGTACATTAGTTTTTGAGATAGAGCTATTCCAGAAATCATAAAAAATTCTGCGTATCAGCGCCACCTGTTGGGAGATTTACGCCAAAAACTAATCAGGACCAATTTATATCAGAGGCTAACTGAATCGTAAGTTTGATAAAAATGCGAGCATTAGTTCTTGTGATATAGTTATTGCAATAATCATGAATAATGTTAGCATATAAGCGCCACCTGTTGGGTGATTTACTCGAAAAAGTATTCAGCACCAAATTATATCAAGTACTAACTGAATCTGAAGTTTTATGAAAATCCAAGCATTAGTTCTAGACATATAGCTATTGTTGAAATCGCGAAAAATGTATGATAGCAGCGCCACCTGTTGGGCAATTTACACCAAAAAGTAATCAGCACCAATTTATATTGGGAACTAACTGAATCTAAAGTCTTATTCAATTCCGTCCATTAGTCCTTGAGATAGAGTGCCCACAAAATTTCTGTCACATACAGACAGACAGAGACTTTGTAAAATAATTTTTTTTTCGGGATCTCTGACCTCTAAAACATGTAAATCCGTCGAAAACCAGAATTCGAAAATTTTCACGAATCCAATAATTTCTTCCTGTAAAGATAGAAGAAAGTAAAAATATGAACATAATTACCACACATCTTATGGGGAAAGAAAGACGGAGTTTCATTCACACAGTTTTCATGTTTTCATCTATTTAATTTAATTTTTATTCTATTTTATTGTATCAATTCATATTAAAAATAATGTGTTAATTAACTTGTTTTGTAAACAATCATTCCCTCATATCTGTTTCATCATTCCCTCACTCATCATTCCCTCACCATCATTCCCTCACTTTAAAAATTTTTATTTTATTTTTTTGTTAAGTCAAATTTTTAAAACGATTTCTGCTGCTATTAAAATCTTCAATAATTGGCTAATTGCTTACCATTTATCTACTTTTTATGAAAATTTACGTATGTATCGTTCAAGTCAGATTGCTTAGTCAAATTTGCAAGTATTGCAGAGAACAACCCATGATTCAGTGGGGTTTTGGAAGTAATACAATGGCAGATTGGAGGCAGTTTATTAATGAGCAGGTATTGGAGTTTATTGAGTCGAAATCGGAGAAAATAGGAGGTGTTAATCAAATAGTTGAAGTTGATGAATCAAAGTTTGGGAAGAGGAAGCATAATAGAGGTCACGAGGTGGAAGGGCAGTGGGTTTTTGGTGGCGTTGAGAGAGGTTCGGGTCGCATGTTTTTGGTTGCTGTCCATGACAGATCTGCCGAAACGTTAAGAGAGTGTATCGAGCAGTGGATTCATAAGGGTACTATGATTTATTCTGATTGCTGGAAAGCTTATGATCGTTTGGGAGAGTACAATTATGGGTTGTTACAGGTGAATCACAGCTTGCATTTTGTGGATCCGGAGACTGGTTGCCACACCAACACAATCGAGAGCATGTGGCGTCATATTAAGGATACATTGCCATCGTACAATCGGAAAACCGATTTTTGCTACTATTTGGCAATGTTTCTTTTTGATAGAGCGTGTTATGATAAAAAAATCCATGTTTTCAATAAATTTGTGGAAATTATAAGGGAAATAAACTGGAAGGATTGTAAAATAGAAAAAAAGCGATGATTATTTTGTGCTCTCGATTGTGTTGTGTAAAGATAAAATTGAATTTATTTTTTGTATAATATTTAAATATTGTGTGGTTTATTGTGCTTTTTATTTAATCTAGAAATTTTTAATCTCATTTTTTCGTATATTTAATGAAGAAAAATTTTATTTACATTTGCATATCATTTTGTCCCATATTTTTGTAATCAAAAAATTTATAATCTCATTTTTTCGTATATTTAATCAAGAAAAAATTATTTTGTGTATAATAAATTTTGATTAATCGCCCGGAGATGGTCCCCTATTTTTATTAGAAATAACGAATCGAGTGCTGTTTTCTGTTAAATTTGCATTGTTTTTTATTTAAAATTGAATATTTGGTTTAATCTACTGCTTTAAAGGGGTAATTTATAGCGATTTTAGGCTTGAAAACCTGAAAATTCAGACATTAAACACTTAAAGAAAAGCAAGAAAAAAAAAATATGAAAATTACTGCTTTGTGTTATAATTTTTTTTTTTTTTTTTTTTTTTTTTTTTGCTTTTCTTTAAGTGTTTAATCTCTGAATTTTTAAAAGTTTTTTAAGCCTAATGTCGCTATAAATTGCTCTTTGACGAAAATTGATTGGCGCGAAAACGGGTTTTTCACGCCAAAAAAAAAAAAAAAAAAAAAAACAAGATGGCGGACTCCGGGCTTATTCGCAAGTAGTTCCAAAAACCCATTTTCATTATTAATATAGAAGTAAAGAGGTAAATACAGGGGCTAAGAATCTTCCATATTTCATCAGATTTCATTGTTTAAAGAAAAACACTACGCCTTGCCGAAGCACAAAATTTTAATTATTTAAAATTTTTTATTTGGTTTATTTTAAAAATAAATAATCAATTAACCTCTCTCAAAACGATGTTTTTTCGCATTTGCCCTCCCCTATCCCCTCTGGTATCAAATATGTATAGTTTAACTTTTATAGCTGTTTAATTTTAAATTTCTTTTCAGATCTATTTAATGCTGTATTGTAAAAGTAAATAAATAATCTGTTACCTAAATTATCCACATTCCTCCCAAAATCTCTGCTTCTCTACCCCTGCTCCCCTTTTTACTCTCATCTCATGAAGATCACATATATGCATCTCATGAAATTTAAAATCTTGAACATTGTTTAATTTTTTTATTATATTTCTGATTATTTGTAACAATATTTAAATAACCATCTAGATTATTTCTATCTCCCCCCCCCCTTCTCTAGTATGAACAGTTTAAAATCTTTGAGAAATTGCTCTTTTTTACCCTAATTTTATAACTGTCTTGTAATAAAAATTTAAAAAACATCTAAATTTGTTCTCCCCCCCCCAAAAAAAAAACTTCTCCTCCCCCCCCCCTCCCTGCAGCAGTCAAACTTCAAAAGTTTTTTATGCTTTTGTAACAATATTCAAATAACTGTCTAAATTATTTCTACGCCCCCTTCCTGATTGAAAAAGTCTTCTCCCCCCCCCCCCCACCTTCCACCAGCATGCATAGTTTGAATTCTTTAAGAAATTGTGTTTTCTGCTCTTTTTATTATAACTTTCTTGTAACAATAATAAAAAAAATCAAATTATTTCTCTCCTACACAAAAAGTTGTCTCCTCTTCCTCCCACCCCCTGCAGCACACAAAATCTTTTTAAAACTCGTAAGATTTTTATGCTCATGTATTGTTGCTTTGTAGTAACAATAAGTAATCATCAATCTTTCCCCTTAAATTTCCATTCCCCATCCTCAGAAAAAAAGCTGAATTTTTAGACATTGGGGAGGGGGAGTTATTTTAGAGAACATATTTATTTTAAAACATAAAATATACATGTGATTCAGGAGTGAGAATAACCAAACTACAAAAAAGAGGAAAGTTAATACAACTGAAAATGTTCTGCTAACAGTAAGAAACTTAATAATAAAATAAACAGCCTGAAATTCAAAAGGAGGGAAAGTGCCGTACTCTGCCCTCCCTAAATAACACCCTTGATATACATGTTTTAATATCTATTGAGTATCAAATTCATTAACTGATGGAAGTTTTTTAAGAGGGTGGGTCACGAATTTGTGAAAAAGATAATCTTTATTTTTTACTAAATATCAAATTTAGTTTAAGCAACTTAATTTTGAGTAATTAATTATTATAGCAAATCAAATATTAAAATCATCCATAAATGATATTGTTCTCTTACCATTTTTAAATTGCAGCTTAGATGTATTATAACAAAAGTATTTCAATTTTAACATTTGAACATGTAAAAAGGTGGTAAAATATGCTCCTATTTAACTGTCATTTTATAACAAATTATTAATATTTTAAAATATAAAACTTCATTGAGATCACTAAACAATGATAAAAAAACACAATACTGCCATTTCTGATCATATAAAATTGATTTAAACCTGATGAAGAATCAGTTTCATATGATCCGAAATGAAGCTTTAGTGTTTATTATATTATTTTTATGGTGGTCAGAAAAAAGTTTTCTAAAAATGTTTAAAATGAAGTATGAAACACACATGGATCAGATGAATTATTATATGAAATCTCAAATTTTGTATGAATTTGCTTCATTATTAACTTTAATGTAGTATAACAAAAGTATTTCAATTTTAACATTTGAACATGTAAAAAGGTGGTAAAATATGCTCCTATTTAACTGTCATTTTATAACAAATTATTAATATTTTAAAATATAAAACTTCATTGAGATCACTAAACAATGATAAAAAACACAATACTGCCATTTCAGATCATATAAAATTGATTTAAACCTGATGAAGAATCAGTTTCATATGATCCGAAATGAAGCTTTAGTGTTTATTATATTATTTTTATGGTGGTCAGAAAAAAGTTTTCTAAAAAAGTTTAAAATGAAGTATGAAACACACATGGATCAGATGAATTATTATATGAAATCTCAAAAGAAAACAAGGATCTATAATTAGACTAATTGAAACAATGAACCTACAATGTGGCCCTGAACATTAAGAATTGTTTTAAAACATAAAATCATTAACACTGATTTTAGATATATTTAAGATTACTAGGGGGAGCTGCCCCCTACGATCTACGCTTGCCAACCCCCGTTTAGACACCGCAGACTTTAAAAGCATGCCAATTTGATCAGCTTTAAAAAGATTTCAGAAGATTGAATTATAAGCTAAAACACAGTGGCGATCTCCCTATAAACGGGCTTCTATTCATTTCTCTTTGATTGGGAATTTTAAGGCCAAATCAGCTGCTGTTAAAAGCAAAGTCAGATAATATAGACGAACACGCAAACGCCGTTCGTAGAAAAATTTCAAAATTTGCAGACAGTTTTGATGTTTTTTTTTTTTTTTAAACAAATTTCTTTATATATATAAAAAAAAAAATATCAAGACCCTGAGCTGAGAATCGGTGTGATGCACGTTGCAAGACTCTTGAGAAGGTTTGCAGACTATTTTTCAACTGGGGCAAAAAAAAAAAAAAGTTTTGAAAATTCTTAAGAAATAGTCACAATATTAAGGAATGGTTTGTCTCAAAAACAGTAGATAAACTGTTGAGTAAGAGTTCATCTCTTCCATTCATGGACTAATAACTTTTTTATTTTAACATTCATTTATTCATATTTCAGTTATTTTATAGAATAAAATGACAATTTTGTTGAGCAATCATAAATTGATATGTTTATATAAGTTAATGATTAAATTATTTCACATTTTAATAAATATATTTTTTTAATTTTTCATTAGTTTTTCTTTCATTCATTAGTTGTCTGTATTAAGCATACCATTCAATACTACATTTCTTGACTGAGTTTTAATAAAGCTTGTAAATTAATATATATTTCTTTAAGTGGTGTTGCTTAGTGGCACTCCACTCGCATATAATTTTACCTTTTTGCTGTTAGCGGCGAATTAGAACTCGGTAGGGGCGCAGTATTTTTTTGCAGAAAATTTTAAAGAAATTATTTGAGTTCACAGGCAGTTTTACATTTTATCTAAGTCTGGTTAAAAGGTACAATGGCTGTTTCCGTCTTTGATTAAATAAAATCAGTTAAACATTTCAAAATAAGCTAATGTAAAATGAATTAAGTAAACAGAGTCTTTGTCTCCTGGTATTTTTTAACAAAGCGAAAAGAAAGTTTTTTTAAATAAGGCACTTTAAATGTATCGTTTTTAATCTGATGTAATTTTCACCAAACTTTTTTTTCTCTTTTTAATATTCACGTGAAATTACTTTTGTTAGAAATGAAATATTATTTGCGCTGTCCTAATAAAAATTGTGGAAAAGATCATCTTAAAATATCAAATAAATGTCTCGTGCAATTTTTAAATTTAAATTGTTTTGCAATATTTTTTTTTTCATTTTACGTAATAGCTGTAATGTGACGTAATTTCTCCTATTTAAGACGCATGTTAATGAATTTATTATTTTGCATATTCTTTCTCTTTTAAAATTCACTTGTAAATATAGTTTTTATGACATAATTTTCAGTGAGTTCTTGCTTTTTATATTTTCTGTTTATAATAGTCACGTGTAAATAAATTTTTAATTTGAAGCAAACATTATTGTTTGCGCTATTTATACAGTTGGCAACAGTTTAAATTAATACCATTTTCTAAAATATGTAAAAAATATCTCTCGAAATGCTGAAAATCTGAATTTAAAATAGAAATAAAACCTCAAAAAATGAGTAAAAAAAAATAAATACAGTCTGCACACCGGGAATTTCTAACGCATAAAATGATCTAAAAATGATTAAATTCCCATGTATAGTTTTTGCTCCTATATAACTTTTTTAATGGAACGATTTTGTCCAACTTTAACATTAAACATATCTTAAAATAATTCTTTGATTTGAAAACTGTCTGCATCAGTGTGTTTATCAAACATTTCTCTATAATACCACCAATTTTCATATTTTTGTATGCAATATTTTGCTTAATATTAATGAAGAAAGACCTCTGGTCACAAAAAATTAAAAAAGGGTGGTGGTGACAGCGTTAGTTACCTTTTTTTTTTTTTTTTTTTTTTTTTTTTTTTTTTTTTAGAATAGAGAGATAACAGGCCTTCGCAACACTCGGCAGTTCAATTAGTTGGAAATAAAGTGCAAAACAGGGCTACACAAAATAATTCTAATACAATATTGCCTATGGGCAGAAATTTTGATTTAGATTCAGCAAAATTTATATAGATTATTGTGACGCATAGCTGCCGTTTCCCAATTAAAAATGTTGTATTTTGTAGCATTTATATTTATTTTACAATGTCATACAAAACAAGTCAGATATATATGGGCAGATTTCTTAAAATGCATTTTAATGATTTTAAAAGATTTAAAAGCTTGTTTTTTTTTATTATTATTATTACACTAGATAGTACCCATCAAGAACTGACGGTAAATAACTTGAATGTTCCATTAGAAAAATTCTTGGATTTTGAATTAGTTGCTTTTAAATTAATTATTGAAATCGTGACAAATTTTTATATTGCATAAATGATTCCTACTTCTTGAAGGCGAGTCAGTCTAACCTATTGAATGAAGTGAAAGAACTTTATAATTTACAACCGAGTAGGGTGTCAATGATTTAAATCATTTGATTTAAGTCAGCAATTTAAATCATGATTTTAATCAAGTGATTTTTAAAAAAAATCTGATTAAAATCAAAAAATTTTTTAATGTTCAAAATGACATAAAAAGTATTCAAATCTAAGATGAACATGATTTGGAAAGTTTTTACAGGTATTGTGACGTATGAATACACAAAACAAAGCTTTAAATAATTGTTTCGAAGCGTAAATCCTGAGTATTGTGAAAAATTTAAGTACAGTAAGTTTGTAAAAAGCATGGTTTTTTATCTAACAAACATAAAAAGCATTTAATTTTAAAATGATATTTAAATCTAATATAACTTACAATGTCATCATTTCCTTTTAATAATCAAGTTATTCATCCTTTTATATACAATAAACACAGCAATAGAGTGTCAATGATTTTAATCAATTGATTTAAATCAGATGATAAAATCACATATTTTCTGATTTTTTAAAATAGTGTGAAAAAGCATTATAATCAGTAATGGAAATTATCACTAAATCACTTGTAAAAAATGTAATATTTGTTATTGTTAATTATAACAATATTAAACTGTGTAAAAACAAGTATTACACATTTAAAAAACATCTAACTGTTAAATAACTTCAAAACATTATTTAATATTTAGTAGCTATTCAAATATTTTAATGTTGTGGGGGAAAAAATCTGATTTAAATTTCAAAAATACAATTTTTGTAATATATTTATAAATTATGTGTGAGTTTGCTGTTTACATTGCTACAATTTTTGATCAATTTGATATGCATAAGCTTTAGAACCTGTGTAAAATTACTGGCTGCTTTATGAATTTATCAAACTATTATTCATCACCTTTTTTCAGCCACTTTTTCAAAACTGTAGATTGTGTTCTTAATTATACAGTTAATTGTTTAATAATTACAAAATTTAATCTGTATCATCAATTTGAAAATAAATGCAATTTATTAATAACTTTAAAATATAAGCAGTATTTAATATTGGTTTACATAATTATTACAAAATATTAATGCACATAATTTTGTATGCTACTAAAGAAATTTTCAATTTGCAGTTTTTTGTAATTTCTATAATTACATAATTAAAATTTTATTAATTAAAGCAAAAAAACATGGATTATGTTAGTAATTGGAGGGTTATTCATTTTTGAAATGCTTAATTCTTGATAGATGTTTAATATTTTAACACAGGGAAAAAAATAAAAAAAATCCGATTTAAATAAATCCCTTTTAAAAAAAACAGATCATCTTCGCTTTTTATATTCCAGGCGGCCATTTTGGTACTTTAATGTTAGCCAGCCACAGGTGTGATAAGTCGCCGAATATTATTCTATCCCCATTATTTTGTTTATATTGTAATAGTCCAAGTCATGTAACTGCCATAAACAACGGGCTGATTCCTTCGCTTTTCATAAGAAAGGTTTCCATTTTGATTAAAGAATCAACATTACTTTTTCTAATAAAACTACATAAAAGTTTCCATGATCACAAAGGATTCCTGGTACTTTTATGTTAGACGGGTGAAAATCTCGCCAATAGCTTTTTTTCAACTCGCCAGTTGGCATTTTTTTATTTTTCGAGTGGTAAATTAAAACTGTGCTACTTGGTTACCCCATCGACCAAAAATCTGTCGCCAAACTATAAGATTAAATGCCAATAATGGTTGATCGTAAATGTCACATTCACTTGACTTTAAGGAAGTTACACATGTTCACGCCATCAAGTGATTTTTATTTCGACGTTTTATTTGTATTTTTATTAGTGTTATACTAATTTATTTGTTCTTTTGTTATTTAAAATAAAAAAATATGTCAATTTGTATAATTTGGCTATTTATATAATTTGGCTCAATTGGTCGACGGGAGAAGTAATAACATTAAAACGTTTCTTTGAAGTGGAAATTAAATCTCATGATTTGTTGCATTGTCACATACGCACTGGGTTTGGCGTGATTTTTTTTACAACAATTTGGCAAAAATCTCGTTTTCAAATACCTGTTACATATGTATTTTTAAATTATTTTCTGTTATTTTTAAAATGAAAGAACAATAAATAAATAAAAAAAATTAATTAATAACTATAGAACAAAACAATTTATAACATTTTTTGTAAATAAAAAGAAAATATATTCAAATAAACATTTATTAATAAATAAGCAACAATAGCCGGGTTACCATGTCAGGCAAAATAACGTCATTTTGGCGCCAATTAGGTACCCCGTTGCGTATATGACATCTGTGTCTAATATTTTTATTTTCGTTTCGTTTAAAAAAAAGAATGAAGTAAAAGCCATTTATTTTAAAGGTTTCAATTTTAAATGAAAGTTTTGTATTAAATAAAATGATAATGAAATACAAATTGAATTTTGAATAAAAGTAACATGATGCATTTCTTAGCATACATTTAAGGGAGGCCAAACTCGTCGCCAAATTAATTTAAAATAACCTTTTCTAAAATATGAAAAAAAAATATCTGTTATGATTAAAATTTGAGTTGCCATCATTAGAAAAAAAGTATTTAAAATTAGAAAACTAATTCTAATTTTAAAATTCTAATACCAGTTTTGAGATCTGTGGATCAATACGGATTTTTGGTGTTAATTTCATCGCAAAGTATTCCATATTTTAGGAGAAATCGCCGTGAAACGTAATCAGTTGTTTAATCAGTCATTTCATAGAATCGTTACATAAATTCGTTTCAATTCGATTCATTAGGATTTTATATATATAGGGTAGATTTATATTTAAATATTTATCCATTGGAAAATTGATAACTGAATATATATATATATACATACATACGAAATTTAACTTGATGAGTTTAACGGTTAAAATGACAATTTTTATTGTTTACGTTCCAGCATTTAATGCGGATTATACATCGGCGGATTTCACAGAGTTGACTGTATATGTATATTACATATACATAATATGGTTACATTTATACATATGCAGGATTCTTGCTGATCCATTTGCGTTAAATTCTTCATTCAGAAAAAAAAAATATCAAAATAGCAAGAGCTTTTTTATTATTATTATTCTGTGTGCATATTGGGAACATTTTCATTCATATTATTGAATGATTAATGTTGCTTATTACATTTAGCTGTACTGTACCATTTACATCACTTTTTTTTCTTTTCTTTTTTTTAAGGTTGAAAATTGCTTGTGATCCAGGAGACTGAATTTCTTCTCTTATTATCAACATGGCCTTATTGTACTCAGAAATCTTACAGTTTTCTGTGATAGCGCAGAAAGAGGTGTGTAGCTTATAGAGGAATAAAAAATATTTATTAGTATAAATAATATTTATTAAAAAACTGTGGAAGGCTGTAGCAGCCATTTTGTATCTTGCACATGAGCTATTGAAATTTTATTAATTTTTTTATTATTGTAAATAAAAACTTATTTTGAGTGGTCAAGCAGTTTTAGGTCTTATTTTAGTTGCTTCAATTCCTAGATATTTGTTTTAAATTTAAAGTAATATAGAAAATAGTTATTGTGAATATTTAGATCCTGTACTTTTATGAATTTATTGAATATATTAATGGGCTACTTCACTAACATAAAAACACCCACTTGCTAATGTTAATTCTATGGACATATTTTTTTTTAATATTTTGTTTGCATGTCGATATTTTTAAAGGATTTTTTTCTTCTTACATTGAATAGCTGAGGTCAATCTCAACGAAAACCCTTTTCGATTTTGGTTGCAGGTTTTTTTCTTTATGAGGATATTTTCTTTTCGGAATCTGTTTTGAAAGTGAAAGTACCCTCATAAAAAAAAAAAAAAAATGCCTGCAACCAAAATCAAAAAAGTAAAAAATGACATTGTCAAAATCGAACTCAGTTATCCAATGCAATCATTTAAAACTATTGAAATACAAATGAGAATTTTTTAAAAATATGTCCCTCTTGCTTTTGTTTTAAAAAGTGAATTTATTGCAGATTTGAAAACTGTAAACAATTTTTATTTTTCTGAATTGCACAATTCTGTTTAAAAGTGCAAGGCAGATTTTAGAGATGGAAAATGAAATTCACATTAAACGGTTTGATAAATTCATTTGTGAAAGCTTTTTGTGTTTTCATCATTGAATGAAGCATATGGTATGTCAATGATTTGTTTAATTCATAACAGTATTAGAATCTCTTTTTAATCCTTTAATAGTTTTTTTTAAATAATTCAACAAAATGCTTATGACGACTTGAGAAAATGAACAGGCATATATGGAATTCATAAATAACACAATTTTGTTATGTGTAAATTTAATTTATTATGCATCATTGTTGATACAACACAAAACTTGTAATTAGCTTATAGTTATAATTAAAAAGTGCATATTACAGACATTAGAATGCATAACATGTCTGAAAGGATTAATTGTAATATTTACTGTGAATTGCCCGGTAGCAGAAAGTTCGAAATGGAAGATGACCGTCGCAGATTTTCTTTCTCTTTTGTAGATTTTTTTTCACCGAATCTTTATTTTGCTTCATATTATGTTTAGCTCTTTATTATTTAATTCAAAAAGTTAAAATTATTATTAATAACAATTTATAAAATGCCTAAAAACGCTACAGGTAAGTGATTGTTTGATTAATTAACTCTTCAGTTGTAAAAATATTTTACCTACAGATTATTTTTTGCCCCTGAAGTATCTGTCGCAGACATTTGGAGAAATTTCTGCTACTGGGGTAGATTGAAAAAAATCAGTCTCACATTTTAGATCAAATAAAAGTTAGATTTGTGAGTGTTTCTATCCTTTCTATTTTGAGAATATATGTAAGAGAATGTAAAATTTTCAATAATATTCCTGGTTTCTTTAAAAGTTTAAGTAGAAATTAAGTAAGGTAAAGTTTTAAAACTTTGTTAAGAGAAGCAAATTTTTGTATGCTTAGTGGGGTTTTATATTACATGTTAGTAGTAATAATTGAGTTTTATTAAACAAAAAAAATATTTTTATCATAATATGGAAAGTATACATTTTATTAATAAAAACTTTCAAAAATGCCTTTAATGGTAGTAAGTGTGAATATTTTCGTATATTCATGTAAAATTTTAAATACACTTAGTGTACAAAAAAATTCAAAGTTTGTGTTTATTACATAATTTTAAGATGATAAAAAGATTTAGATTGTTAATCTGTAGCCAATATTTGTCTAAAACTTCTGCATTTTCAGTCTTCTTTCTCATTTTCTATTCCAAAAATTTTTATAAATTTTTGTTCTTTTATACTTCCAGAAAAAATTATGTAATTATTAAGTTCCTTTGAGAGAATACTAGTTATTTTGATTTGTGAATGTTTTCAAAGACAAAAAATTCTTTAGAGATTTATTGTTTAAGGATATTTTTACAAAAAGAAAAAAAAAAGCTATTTTTAACCAGGTATTTTAATATACAAGAAATAATTTAAATATATATCAATTATTAAATTTTCTGTTAATTGTAGTCAATATGAACTCAGTGTTATTTTGCTATTGCTGCTGTGAAATCATAACATTGCTATTGAGTGGAATGGGGAGCATCAAAATTTGCCAGTTAAGTTTCTTCCGAGTTCAATTAATTCACCTAATAAGAAATGGGAGATTAAAATAAGCTAAGCACAGTTAGTCTGCTGCCAATGAATCAAAATAAAATTATTGGCAAAGGCACTTTACGAAATATATTTTTTCTTTAAATTTGTAATGGAACCAAAATTTTAAATGCTCATTCTCACATATTTAATTTTGTAATACAATACAGTAATGGGTGACCAATAAATAGAAATTACACGCTATTTTTCTACTTACTGTTGCATTATTTTCAAAATAAATATTGCTAATACCAAATTAAGCATTTTATTTAGTTTATAGAAAGTACTGCAGATTTTTGCTATTAGAAGATGTTCATGTTCATTTACAGCTAGATTTTTTTTCTTTAAAGCGGTACTGCTGAAACTTGTCGGATAAGTACTAAAGAAATATGGGAAAGTATATTGATGACATTACACAGCTTCTTTTATAAATCAGTTGTAAACATAGATGATGCAGTGTAGTATTGAGCAATTGATATGTTTTTATCGATTCTCTTGACTGTGCCAAATATTTCTTGATGACTACAGCCTATCAATTGCTATGGTGTCTGATATGATCTCATCAAGAATCATATGCAATGCATGAAACCAAACTATCTATGAACCATCAGAATTAGACACAACCGGTTTATGTCATATTTCCCCATAGACTTTTGTTAACTCCTCCCCCCTCCTTTTCACGTGAGACGCACATAAAGTTGTGTCGAGCAACGATCAAGTACAGCTTCGGCACTCAGTTTTGGTAGTGAGGATGTCAAATTTATTGTGTTTCTAGTTTGTCATAATTTCTTAATGAAGTGCATTGGTTTTTCCAATCTTTTTTGTTGGCAGCTGATTTTGGTTAGGAGATGTTATGGTTTATGTTATTCAGTTCTGTGCGATTTTGGGGTTGTATTTTCTTTTTTATCTCTAGTTGCTTCTGGATTTATCACAAGGTTTACCCACAGTGAATTTATCCTACACTTGCATATTTATCCATTTTCTATAGGGGTATTTTTTAGGTTGCATTTGGAGCATGTATGGGATGCGTATGGATCAGGAGACATATTTTCAGCAGGGATTTCAGCTTACCACATTTCTAATTTAAATCATAATTTCTCGATGAAATATATTGGCTTTTCCAATCTTTTTTGTTAGTAACTAGGTTGGAGGACTGTTAGGAGACATAGTGGTTTATGTTATTCAGTTCTGCGGGATGTTTGGGGTACAGTTCCAGTTTTGGAGTTTTATTTATTTTTTTAATTTCTAGCTGCTTCTGGATTTTTCACAAAGGTCACTGCCCGCAGTGAATTTATCCTACAGTTGCGTATTTATGCATTTTGTATACGGGCCCTTTCCTTTTTATGCAATTATCCCATTTTTCCAAACTCTTTTTCAATTGCCCCCTCCCCTCCTACCCCTATACATTTTCTCTTTTTCAATTCTCATTTCCCCCTGCCCCACTTCCATCTTTTTCATTATCATGACCCCGACAGTTTGTCTCTACTTACGTCCCTCCTGGCCCCTCCTTATCCTTATAAACATTTTAACTCAGTGTTTGCTCTTAATTGCAATTTGCTTATAAGGTCTCTCAAATTAGTACCTTTAGATCGTCATCCTTAAATCAGACTTTTTCTTTTAGATATTTGTCTTTATTTTTGAAATATAAAGGGTTTTTACCCTTCTTTCCATTCTTTATATTGTTTTTCTATTCTAGGTTTTATGTCTTTAGGATACTGGACCTATGACCTATCTTTCCCTAAATTTCTGTTTCATTTGGACATCTTTCCTAAGCTTTAGCAGATTTTTACCCCCACCACCATGTGGCGCTTTTGTTACTATGCGAACAGTATTTCTTGTTTTTCTCACTCTCTAACTATCCGATTTTCATGCGACTTTCACCTTTGTACCTGTTTCCATTTCGTTTTGGTTACCATGTTCTGCATTAGGATCGATCGTTTTTCATCTTGCATCATAATCCTTGTTACCATGTTCTCCGTTAGGTGGCACTCTTTCTTTCTCCTTTTATTATCTATTGTTTTGCATCTTACATCATTAATCTTGTTTTCCCCCACCCTTTCTTTTACTTTTCATCTTCCCCGTTAGAGAATGCTCTTTCTTGCACTTTTTGGGGGGAATTTGTTTTTGACATTTGACATCACAGTTGGTTCTTAGAACATTAAGTAAACATTATTTTAATATTAGATAGTGAATTTTTTAGATAATGTTTACTGTAAGTTCGAATAAACAACTGTGATGTCAAATGCTTATACAAAAATGTGCAGTAAAGAAATAGAGCACCCTCTAGCGGGAAAGATGAACTAAAATAAATGTGTATGGTGAATTATGTAAGATATGCAAGCCAAATACTAGTAAGATAATAAAAAGGGGAAGGAAGAGAGCCCCCTGATGGAGGAGACGGGAACTGAAATGAAGTGAAGAATGAAATGATTACAGGTACAAAGGTGAAAGTTGCATGAAAATCGGATAATTAGAAAGCGAGAAAACTAAGAAATACTGTTCGTCTAGTAACAAAAGCGCCACATGGTGGTGGGGATAAAAGTCTGCTAAAGCTTAGAAAAGTTGTCCAAATAAAACAGAAATTTAGGGAAAGATAGGTCATAGGTCCAGTATCCTTAAAAAGTAAAACCCAGAATAGAAAAAAAACATAAAGGATGGAAAGAAGGGTAAAAACCCTTTATATTTCAAAAATAAAGACAAACATCTAAAAGAAAAAGCCTGATTTAAGGATGACGATCTAAAGGTACTAATTTGAGAGACCTTATAAGCATATTGCAATTAAGAGTAAACATTGTGTTAAAATACATATAAGGGTAGGGAGGGGCCAGGAGGGACATAAATAGAGACAAACTGTCAGGGTCATGATAATGAAAAAGATGGAAGTGGGGAGGGGGGGGGGTGAGAATTGAAAAAGAGAAAACCTATAGTGGTAGGAGGGGAGGGGCAATTGAAAAAGAGCTTGGAGAAATGGAATAATTGTCGGAAAAGGAAATGGCCCCTATAGAAAATGCATAAATACGCAACTGTAGGATAAATCCACTGTGCGCAGTGACCCTTGTGATAAATCCAGAAGTAGCTAGAAATTAAAAAATAAATAAAACTCCAAAACTGGGACTGTACCCCAAACATCCCGTAGAACTGAATAACATTAAACCAATATGTTTCCTAACAAAAATCAGTTACTAAAAATGGATTGAAAGAGCCAATATATTTCATCGAGAAATTATGATTTAAATTAGAAACGTGGTAAGCCTGAAATCCCTGCTTAAAATATGCCTCCCTATTCATATGTATCATGCTTTCTGCTCCAAATGCAACCAAAATGTGTAACGTGATGTTTTAAAGGCGTATATAAATATGTGCTTTGAATGTGTTTCAAAAAGCGATGCGTGTGAAATGCGTTTAAAAAAATGGCACACGAACACATTATTTAGCACCTGCAGCAAAACGCATTTTACTATGCTTGAAGCACTAGGAAACACATTATGAACGTATTTTTAGCATTCAAAAGTAGGACCCTTTTGGTGTTAGTTTTGTGTTCTGTAATGTGTTGTGGGGATTTGCAGTGTAGGGCAATACAATATATACCAGGGTTGATCAAAGAATTCGGATAATTTTCCGATTGTAGATGAGAACATTTGAAATTTGAGTTTTCAAGTGTGTGATGCGTTTCCATATGGTTGAATTAGGCGTAATATTTTAACTTATTAAACTATGAAGTTTTGTTACATTATTCTGAATGTGTTGGGAAGTGTTTCATAATCTATGCTTGACGCATGATTTTTCTTTCTCGTTTTTATTTTTATTTATTTATTATTATTATTATTATTATTATTATTATTATTATTTTTTTTTTTTTGCTTCCGCACAACCTTTATTAACCCTTTCCGGCTCAAAGTACTTCTGTTGCTAAAATTTTGAAATAATTGATTGACACCGGGACTTGCGAACGAATTTGTTTGAAAATAAGTAAAACCTTTTCTTCGCGTACAATCTAAAAAGGGAAAATTCATTTTAAAATACTGGTGCCATTGTGACATTTGCGGATTAAAATTAAGTGGGAACGAATTTAACGCATGCAGAAAAGGGTTAACAAACAAACAACAACAAAAAAAGTCGAAGAATTAGTAACAAATGAGGCACATTCGTATTCCAACTAGTTTTATAAATATTCAGATCATGGTACAATAACTGTTGCACTCTTATGGAAAAATGCACGAATACAAAATTTATTGCGATTATAAATATATATTAAATTCATTAATACTGAAATAATAGGACTCCATCTTAAATAGGATGCCCTCATCATGGTAACCTAGAATCATTACCTACCATGGGTTATCCTTGAATTAATTACTTATGACAGGATTTTAATATAATGAAGAAAAGTTTTAGTAATATCTTTTAAGTCTTGATTCGATTTTTATAAAATTTGAAATGACTAGTCAAAATGCTGCAACGATTATATATATTAAATTCCAAACCATTCGGTTGGGTAGTTTTTGCGCTGTTATATGTGGACAGACGGACGAACCTGAGAACGACTATAGGTGCTACGTATGTACATAATTACGAATGCATTTAAAAATGCATCAGAAATAAAACGCATTGGGAAATTCTTTTATCTTAATTAAAAGAGCATTTTTTGCTCTACAAGTCAGCATAATTTGCTTTTTAATTTTATTGCTTTTTGTGTATTTTTAGATCATTAAAGCAGAATATCATATGGACAAAAACTGACATTTTCGACACCATTTGCTTTTTGCAGTCTCTTCTCTATTACTCTTCAGACTTGGTGTTGTCAGATTTTCATCTGTTTCGTTCGCTTTTGAACGCTTCGCTCGGTACATCGTTCAATAATTGAGGGTTTGGTTGAACGAATTTTTTGACTCATGTAAATTCTATTATACAGGTATCCAAAATTTATTGAGCAATGGGAGGAAGTTGTAAACAATAACGAAGAGTATATTACTAAAAAATTTGCTACAATTCTTTTGTTTAAAAATTTTGAAAAAAAAAAAGTCCAACTTAGTATGAAATATATTCGTGAATTGACCCTTTCCGGCGCGAAGTAAATTTGCTTATAAACTGATGAAATAACGGACTGATACCAGAATTTATAAGCGAATTTATTAGAAAATACGAACCTGCTTATTTTCACATACATTATAAAAGGAAATTTTCATTAAATATTCTTGGTGCCGTTTGTCAGTTTTGGAATTAACCCATTTTAGGCCAAGCATAGAAATTTTATAAAATGTGGTATTATTTTCAATGAAATATGCTTAAATTACATTCATTAAGACCAAAAAAAAAAGTTTCGTGCATGAAAAATAATATTTTATTTGAGAAATAAAATGCATTCGGTCAATGGTGCGCTAACGCAACATTAAATTTAAAATTAATAATTTATTTTTTTTTATGACATTTGTTTTATTATTATTTTATTTACAGAACTTGCAACTTTAATCCATTATAAAAACATGTGATTAATCTCAAGTGGAATAACTACACATTTTCAAAAAGTCGAATTTGTCAGTAACCGTTTCAATTTTAAAAGATTAGCGCATTTTGAAAATTTCTCTACAGAAAGTGGTTACTCCAATCGAATTACTGATATTTTATAGATGTTTCCAGAACCCTTAAAAATAGCAGAAAAATAAAATTTGTGAAAAATATTCGTGACAGTGTTAATAAAAAAATATTTATTGAAATGGTGCGTTTACGCACCTTTGGCCGAAAATGGGTTAAAATTAGCTGCCCTTTTTTAAGGACATCGCCTTTAAAAGGTTTAAACTTGCAAGAATCCATATATGTCATTCTTATGCATACAAAATAAAGCGTATAATAAATACTACGCTGAAACGAAAGACGCTTGTTATTCTACGAAGGGGAATAAGAGGATTTACTACTTCATTACCATATTTGAGATCTGGGGAGAATTATTGAATGAAACAACATTACGCCATCAAATATATTTTGAACAGACAGGAGTTAAGTTAAATAATTCTATAAAAAGTGATAAAATATCTTTATTAAGATCGACGATCGTTTCTTCGCACAAACGGCGACATTTTCAAAATCATTCACGATAGAAAATATTTTCACATAATTTAAAACAATAATATAGTAAACAATGTCACGAGACATGATGCATAATGAAAAACATTGCAAACATAAAAATTAAATTAGCTATTTTCGAGCGTGAATTAATTTCATAATTTAAAAAAACAATGTCATGGTAAACAATGTCACGAGACATCATGCATAATGAAAAACATTGCAAAACATAAAATAAAAATAAATTTAGTTGGCTATTTGCGAGTGCGGATTAATTTTTACTATTGTTACTAAAATTACATAGCATCTCTTTCCAAATTTTAAGTAAATCAAGGGACACTGAATCATTGCAAATATTCTCGTTGCGTAAAAATATCTATCTTGATTCCCG
Source organism: Maratus speciosus (assembly GCA_963932465.1). Classification (NCBI taxonomy): domain Eukaryota; kingdom Metazoa; phylum Arthropoda; class Arachnida; order Araneae; family Salticidae; genus Maratus; species Maratus speciosus. The sequence goes on from OZ010799.1 coordinate 97,114,386, forward strand.
GATTATGGATAGTAAATAAAATCTTGATTGATAAATTAACTTGCTATTTTAAAAATCGATCTGCAAAGGTTCTTCGCTGCATAATCTGGCCAAAGCTGTGGTTCTTTTGTCGTATTTGATGTCTGCTATAAGTTCTTTGATTCTAGTTTTAAATTTTCTGCTTGTCATACCTATATAAAACTGCTTTGTTCCATCTTCTTTGGTGAAAGGTATTTCGTATACTCCTGATAACTGGTTTGACTCAATTGGATCTATTTTCTTGCATGCTATATTTTTTAATTTCACGGAAGGTTTTGCGACTAGGAAGATATTGAATTTATTGAGTTTATATTTCAAACGTTTGAAGAAACCATGAAAATATTGTAAAGTGGATAACATGGAATTTTGTGGATTAAAATTTCTTTTCTTTTTATTCTTCAAACTCTTAATTAATTTTTCTATGGCGCTTTCTTTGTATCCATTGTTTCATGCAATATCATATATTTTATTTATTTCCTTATTTAACTGCTCGGGGGTACAAACTGTGAAAGCTCTATGAATAGAACGTCTAAATGCAGAAACTTTGTATGAAAAAGGTGCGTGAGCATTATGAGGGATAATGGATTGACTGGCTATGGGTTTCATGTAAACCGTACGCTCTATTCCTTGGTGCGTCTTGATTAATAATACATCTAAATAAGATAAAAGATACTTTATTACTTTTTATAGCATTATTTAATTTAATCTGTTTATAAGTGATTATTATGCATGTTTTTATAGACAGGAGTTTATGATTACTGCAGTTTCTGACTGAATTTATATAGTCAAATCAAAGTAAGGAGTAAAAAAAAAAACTTTTATAAATGATTATGCTCTTAAATAAGCAATATTAGAATGTCTTGCCTTTCATAATAGGTTTAAACGCATAAATAAAATTTTATAATAATAATAATATCAATAATTACGAGGTAGAACCTGTCGAATTTCGATGGAAGAAAATGTTTATATTGATTTATAATAAAACTGCAAAATTCTCTACAATAAAAAAATCATCTGACATTGGTTAGTCTAACTATTAAACAAATACACTCATGTCCAAAATTAAGGTCACAAACATAAAATCTGTGAAAACCGATGAACTATTCATTGTGTTGCCACGAAATTTGGCACATAGGTATATTACAATGGGAGAAAGAATATAGCAATACTAGAAAACAGGAATTCTGCTTTTTCAGAATTTAGTGTCGCTTTCGATGAAAAAAAAAAATATATGTATATATAAATAGTGCAAAACATATTTCAATTTTAAGACTTAAAGCACACGCTTTCATTTTATGTAAAATGACGTCATTCGCATCCCGCTTAAGAATTCCACATTTACGATCCACTCTTAAACATCTACAGTAAAGTATGCATAGGACGTCACTATCGCGAAATAATACACAAATGCAGCAAAAAGAGGCCGTCACTAAAGAAACTCGACAAAAAAACGGCTATCTAATTATTCATAGGCCTTCATTTGTTTGAAACATTAATATAGATACTTAAAATTAAATATTGTTTATAATAGCTGCATGTTTTAACAGAAATCATTCTTTTATATATATTGTTTTCAAAATAGCACGTATTTTAATTACATTTCTTTCGGTTGTTATGAGAAAATGGTAACAAAAATACATAATTTCTATTTTACCACTATTTTGCCTTTACTTTCTACAGAAATGGAGTACTTCCGTTGACAATATTAAGCAAATGGCTCTAAGAACTACAAAAAAATTAATATTTCAAAAATAAATTGAGATGCAGTTTTCAAACAAATTGCATTTAAAAATACATTTTTTTTTCCAATACGACGGTATAAAATTAGAAAATGTGCGATGCTTAGAAATTAAAAAAATTGCTATAGAGTACTTAACCGTATAATACGTTTTTTAGTCCGTTTTTTTTTTTTTTTACAGTGCACTGTAAAAAAAAAAAAGAAAAAAAAAACGGACTAAAAAACGGAAATACTACTGGCAATCTAGACGCCAGTACTATTCCCGGTTTTTTACGGGAATTTTTACCCATAACTTACAGAACATTTTCCGTTTTTCTGATTAAAAACGGAAATTTTTCTGTAATTTATGGGTAAAAATTCCCGTAAAAAACCGGAAATAGTGCTGGCGTCTAGATTGCCAGTAGTATTTCCGTTTTTTAGATGCAGTTTTCAAACAAATTGCATTTAAAAATACATTTTTTTCTCAATACGACGGTATAAAATTTGAAAATGTGCGATGCTTAGAAATTAAAAAAATTGCTATAGAGTACTTAACCGTATACTGCTCTGTTTTACGCCTGGCTTCTGTAAGGTAACGTTATTTTTTGGAGACGACACAAAATAAGCTGGGAGAAAGAAATAGCATACCCGGGGGCTAATAACAATATGGAAAAGGTTTTAATTGTGAATTAAGATACAGGGTATATCAGAAAGAGTTAAATCATAAATCAGAGGTACAGCATTTATCTCGGGAAAAGTCTGTCTAATGAGGAGTGTGACCACAGTGCACTGCTATACAAGCCTCTTAACACAACGAGCTGTCATACTGTTTATGGGGGTGTCAATAAATGTTTGTGGCAACAAAGCCTATTCTTCCAAAAGCGCGGCTTTTAGCTCCTGGCGAGTCCTGGGGGGGGGGGGGGGGAGGTACGCTATACAATGGCTCTTCCTAGGCCACCTCAAACATGTTCAATAGGATTTAGGTCTCAAGGGTCATTGCATATGGCGAATATTCTCTTACAAGAAAATCACCAGCAATGTGAACTCTGTCTGGCTTCGCATTATCGCCCATAAACATGAAGTCCGGACCTACAGCACCCCGGAACAACCTCATATAGGCTTCAAGGACCTCATCCCTAACGCCCGACGTCCAGTCGTGTATGTCCCATTCACTGCATCCAACAGGAGACCCGGGTTGTTGTGAACCCGAAGACATCAGTCTTGGACACAACAAGCATGGGAGCGTGTTATTTTCAGTGACGAGTCGAGATTCATCACGCAGAGTGATTCTCGTTGAATCTTCATCTAGGGAGATGGAGCTCACTATCATCCCTCCTACGTGAAAGAAATCGACAAATTTGGTGGCAAAGGAATCCTTGTCTGGGGCGGCATAATGTTGGACATTCGTACACCACTGCATGTCTTCGATGCGGGTACTATCAACGCACATCGCTATAGGGATGAGATCCTTGAAGACTATGTGAGGTTGTTCCGGGTTGATGTAGACCCGGATTTCTTGTTTATGGACGATAATGCAAAGCTAAACGGAGCTTACATTGTTGATGATTTTCTTGAAGAATAGGATATTCTTCGTATGAATTGGCCCTCGAGGCCTCCGGACCTCAATCCTATTGAACATGTTTGGGATGATCTAAGAAGAGCCTTTGCACAGCGTAAGCCCCCTCCTAGGACCCTACAGGAGTTAAAAGCCGCACTTTTGAAAGAATGGACTTTGTTGCCACAAAAGCCATTTTAAACATTTTAAACGTTATTCCATCTCTTTTCAAAAGAACATAGTTTGCTTATTTTGTATTTCACTAAAAAATAGTTCTCAATGATCTTAGAGTTTTAAAAAATATATATTTACTATTTATACATCTATCGTCTGCATAGAAAAAAACCTAATTCTTGTTTCTTATGCTATCAGTTACCAAACAAATCGCAACCTTTTTAATTCTAATATCGTACCGTACAAATACTCCAGGAATAAAGTGGGGGAAAATTTTGTAGCGCCATATTTGGCGACTTAACTTACTTTTGGCGTGAAATAAACAAATAAAAATCCAATAATAATAAAAGTATATAAAAAAAACATATAAAATATGATTTTAACTGAGCAATTTTATCGGTTCTCTAACTTTTATGTATAGGGCTACAAAATGCACCAGGTCTCGATGCTAGGTATGAGCACCAACAAAAGCGGTTCTTTTGTAAGCAATATAACGATGTTAATAATATCAGTACGGTTGAACTTTTGCCACAGAAGAAATGTTACAAAAAACTTTTAAAATTATTACACTGTAAAAAAAAATGACATTTCGACATTTTTACAGTACAAAGTACTGTTCATCTCGCGCACAAACTCGATCACAGTTTAATGTACTGTATCTTTCTTTGGTTTCCTGACTATTTAAACATGAAAAATACAGTAGTTGCGTAAAATTAACAGCTAAATGTACTGGCAATTTGGACGCCAGTAGTTTGTGCTGTGGTTCCAAAATTGCCAGTATATTGTACTGTTAATTTTACGCAACTACTGTATTTTTCATGTTTAAATAGTCAGGAAACCAAAGAAAGATACAGTACATTCAACTGTGATCGAGTTGTGCTGGCAAATTTACAGTGGTTTTTTTTACAGTGTATATAAAAAATATATACTTCGTAGTATATTTCTATTAAAAATCGTGTAGAAATATGCTGCTGAGATAGTTATTCGGGAATAGTGGTGTAAAATTCTTTTGGTGCCAATTTTATCCGCTACAAAATTCAACCTTAATTAGGATTATTAACTGTGTAATATGTATAAAACGCAATAATATATGTAAATACCAGGTGTGGGGAAATACATAATTTTATTCGCCACTGGCGAGTTCCGACAGGGCAAGTTTTTCTGACGAGGTTAGGCAATTATTTGGTAGTTTTCAAAAACTGCAAACTATACGGATATGCCGAAAACTTTTTTTTACTAGTTAGCTATATTTTGCAATTTTCCCAATTACTGCAATGTAAACATCGTATTAAGTTCTATTCTATATTAAACTTTCCTCTCTTATATATATTTCTTAATTTTATAGAAAAATAATTCGTGAAAATGCATTGTAGTAACAGTAATCAACTATTTTTGCAGTTGCGTAAATTATGTCATAACAATTTTCTATTGTATGTTGCATTTTGCAGGCTGGTAAAATAAATCCCTGATTGTTAAGATTTTCTAGAAATTCCCCACCGCTGGCAAAGACTTATTGATGATGAAGGAGTTAAGAAATGTATACACCAGTATAGCAAAATTGAACTACAGGTAAAAAGAACTTTTGACTGACAAAACGGCATTTAGGATATTTTAAGATAATTCAGAATTAATTATAAATAACAGGACAAAATTTATTTTCCCATGAACAAATATAAAGAAACAGTGAAGGCGTTAAATACTTTTTATGCACATCTCAATTTATTTTGTAAATATTAATTAATGATTATGTGCCTCGGGCCGCACGTAAGAGGTCGCCGGGCCACACGTGACCCGCGGTCCGCAGGAATCGTATCTATCTCATCAATGACAATTCAAACTGATTTTGAAAAGATTGCGTAACACTAAAAAACTCAGACAACGTTCTCATTTCTCTCAAACCGGCAGCTCTTTTTATAGGTGCGTTCGTGATTATATAAATATGTAGCCCCTATAGTCGTCGCCTGGTCCGTCCATCTGTCTGTCTGTCTGTCCGTCTATCCGCATATAACAGCGCAAAAATTACCCAACCGGATGGTTTGAAATTTAAAGTATATAATCGTTGCAGAATTTTATCGAGTTATGTCTACTTTTATGAAAATTCAATCAAAATTTAACAAAGATATTAATAAAAGTTTTCTTCATTCTATTAAATCCAATCATACATCATTAATTCAGTGATATCTTATGATATATCATGATTATAGGTTGCCATGAAGATTACGTCCTATTTAAGATGGAGTCCTAAAATTCCGTTTTACCGAATTTGATATATAGAATCGTAATAAATTTCGAATTCATGCATTTTTGTATAAGAGAACAACAGCTATTGCACCAAGATCTGAATATTTATAAAATTAGTTATAGCACGAACGAACCTCATTTGGCACGTTTGTTGTACAATTTCCGATTTGTTGGAATGTATGAATAACTAATATGTTCACTTTGAGACTGAATCCGAAGACTGGTACCCACTGGCATTTTTTTCTGACCGCCAAAAAGTAACCAATAAGTCAACAAGAATTTCCAGCTATCTCCTCAGACATAAATAATAGATGACAAAGAAAACAATTGTAAGCTTAAAATGCAAAGAATCTCAAGAAATAATTCTACGAACAGTTGAGTTAATCCTTGTTTTCTCATATTCAATAGAAATAAAAGTACGCAGGTATAAGTCTTAGAAAAACAGAATATTGCTATTACTCTGGATTGCGTTTATAAAGAAGATTTTAGTTTTATGTATGAATATATTTTTTTCCTCGGTGTCATCCCAAATTCTTTTTATATAATGATCTTATGTAAAATAAATATAAAAAGTAACACCTAATTTTACACAGAAAAGAAAAATGTTTATTATTGCATGATAGAATAAAAGCGTCACATCATTTTGCCCGGATAGAGTTATTGAATGAAGCAATATTATGTGGGTAAATAAATTTGAAAGATATTTGTATTTATGATTGTTTTAGGCATATTTCAGTTGGATATATAGACAAAGAGAAAAAAAATGAAAGCCATGTCCTAATCTATCTACTATCTACAGATGGGTGACAAAATAATATGAAAACTTATGAAATAATAGAAAAGCTTTATTAATAGGGGGTTGGACCACCCTTTGACTTAATTACAGATTGTATACGACGTGGGATGGAATGGATTCATAGAGGTTATGAACAACATTTAAAAGAATATAAAGCATTTTTCCTGGAGAGATGTCTCTAATTCCAAAAGTGTAGATGGTGGAAGAAATCGAGCACGGAGTTTTGACTCCAAATATCCCCACAAATCTTCAATAATGTTCAAGTCAGGAGACTCAGGGGGCCAAGCAAGATGTCCTACTTCCACTTCATGCTCTCCAAACCATTTTTGGATGATTTTAGCAGTGTGGTTAGGAGCATTGTTGTCTTGATGAAGTGGGCTTTCTTTTGGAAATAAAGTCTGGACAAAAGGATGCACCTGATCACCAGAATATCGACATAGTGAGCAGCTGTACATCTCCATGTGGAGTAACAAGCGGCCCAAGGCCATGTCAAGATATCGCACCCCATACCATAAAGGAATCACATTCCATGCTTCAAAGTTGGCAAAAGGCAGTCAGGAGAAAATGCTTCTGCGGTCTTTCTCCACACATAAACGCTTCCAGTTGTCTGAAATATGGTGAAGATTGATTCATCAGACCAAATGACTTGTTGCCACTGTTGAGGAGTCCAGTTTTGTGTGTTTTACACCATTGGCGTGGCTGAAAAGCATGACATGATGTCACCAATGGCTTACGAATTGCAACTTTTCCTTAAATGCTCGAAGCATGAGTTGTCTTTGCAGAGTTCTTTCTGAAATGGGATTCAGGAGATGACTATTTATCTCTGATGTTATCTGGGATAAAGATTGCCTGCACTTTCGGACCGCTATGCGGGTCAACTCTCTTTTATCTCTCTCAGAAAGCTTTCTTTACCATTGGCGTGGCTGAAAAGCATGACATGATGTCACCAATGGCTTACAAATTGCAACTTTTCCTTAAATGTTCGAAGCATGAAGTTTTCTTTGGACAGTTCTTTCTGAAATGGGATTCAGGAGATGACTATTTATCTCTGATGTTATCCACCATTGGCGTGGCTGAAAAGCATGACATGATGTCACCAATGGCTTACGAATTGCAACTTTTCCTTAAATGTTCGAAGCATGAAGTTGTCTTTGGACAGTTCTTTCTGAAATGGGATTCAGGAGATGACTATTTATCTCTGATGTTATCTGGGATAAAGATTGCCTGCGCTTTCGGACTGCTATGCGGGTCAACTCTCTTTTATCTCTCTCAGAAAGCTTTCTTTCCCGCCCACTGTTGTACTTCGCAGACGACACTTTACCGCATTTCGTGTACGCTGTCATAACGGCTGACACAGTACTCCTTGCACGCCACAAATAATTGGCTGTTTCCGTCACGGAGCAACCAGCGCACTGCGTTTCAAAAACCATTTCTTTTTCGAACTTTGATAGGTAAGTCATTATTGAGTTTTCCAAAGCGTATGGTAAGCGCATGGAACACCTATGACTGATGTTGAGCGACTGATATCTTACCTTTCATAACCACTAGGTGGCAGAATTGAGTGAAAAGTGACATGCGCATTCTGCTTCTTTGATATGGATCATGTCTTTTTCATGGGTGTTTGTATTATTTTGTCACCCATCTGTATATTATAAAGGACAAAAGTGTCAGTGCTTAAAGCTGACGTCATTTTGACGATGGCAACAGCAGACGATTAAATTTAACTTTTATTGCAATTTTTTAAACATCTAAAACCTCTAATATACATTTTCAATTTTTATGCCGTCCAAAAGGGGGAAAAAATGTACTTTCAAATGCAATTTATTTGAAAACTATATCGTAACTTATTAGAAAACTGTACCGAGATTTACTCAATTTTTATTGTTTTTAAATTCATTTTCAGGATGAATTTTTTCAAATCCATCTCTTTCGCGTGCAGACGATTATGAAAGACAAATCCGTTTGCACTTACTTATCATCATTTGATTTCATCTTATATTCCATAACGAAATTAAAACATTCATCAACCAATAAAACAATAAATAGAAATAAAACATAAATTTAAGACATGTAATTGAATTTCGCGCCTAAACCACTGAAATGAGCAGAATCAAAAAGGCTGATCGTAAATAGCGATCTTTGGAGATTTCTTCTGTTGTTAATTCCTGACGGGAGGCCAATATGAAAATATCGTTCTTTTATTTATTTATTGAAATGCACACTGCATACGAATCCATTTACAATGCTGCAAGAACATCACATACAACACGAATAGAAACACAACTCAAGAGATTAAAAGTTCAGAACATTATTATCTTTAAAAGCAGTAAAGGACATATCAAAAATATCAGTACCGAATTTCAATTTGGATACAGCCCTTAAAATACACTCGTTTTAAAATAATTAATTTCTCGGAAACTTATGGTACGAATTGCATAGCAATTTGTTATCAATTGTTATTTATAGTTGTTATTTGTTATTTATAGCTGTTAATTACTATTAATTTGTTATTTATTGTTGATATCAAAAATATCAAGATGCACAGAAACCTCATTACATATTTTGTAAAATTTATACAGTGTGTCCACGTATAACCTGACCGACCTGTATTTTCGAAACCGTTGGTCCTAGATGCATACTTCCAATTACAAAAATGGTTTAAATAAGGTAAATAATTATTTTTAAAGCGATTTGGGTCAAGAAAAAAATTTATTAAAAAATTACGAAATTTAAATTTTTATACGGTCCCCCGGTCCTATAAGTGACATTTAGTAAAAATTTACTGTGACACTAACCAGTAAGACAGAAAAAGTCCCATTCATGTAACATCGAAATTGACCGAGTTATGAAACTTTGAAATGCATGACTTATACCACTTTTTTGCATATCAAAACAGATGATTTCGACCATGCTTTCAGAGGTCGTATATAAAGTACTTAAACTTATTTCAAGATATCTGCGGTTTGAAAGATATCGTACAACTATTTCGATTGAATTAACTTGATTAGTTAAGTTTCAGATTTGTTAAAATAATTGTACTTTAACATATGTTGTATTTTGTAAGGATTTGAGGCTATGATTTCTTTTAACAAAAATTATGTTATTTTCATAAGGTTTATTTAACTTGCAACGATCGTCTTTCCAGTTTAAAATTTGTACTCGAACTTTAACTGACTTTCAAATGTCCGATCGAAGTTAAAATTTTACATACTGACTTAAATCCGAATACAATGTAATTTTATTATGATTTTCGACAAATTAGAGAATAACACAAAAAATCTCGGATAGATTACTGTCAACAAGTTTAAGAAATGGTTTTAGATTAGATAACATAAACCAGCGATGGTTGAGTTTTTTAACTTGTATAATTACTTTTATGAATTTTTTAACGCTAAATAAAAAAAAAAATTACCTTCACTTTTAACCATCATGTCAGGATTTTTCGCAAATCGTAAATTTCAAGGTTAAAAAATAGCAAAAAATCTGATACTATAAAATAGATATAAGACTTTTTTATTTAGTTTAATTTTAATTCAATAATTTATTCAATTTTGTGGCTTATACTGGGTTTCTTACAGATAAACAGCTCAGGGGTCCGATGAGGTTGGGAGGGGAGGATGGATCAATTTTAACTTTGAGCTTTTTAACTTTGAAGTTTGCGATTTGAGAAAAATCCTGAAGTGATGGTTTAAAATGAAGGTCATTTTCGGATTCAGCGCTAAAAAATACATGTGAATCAATTTTCCAAAGCTAAAAAACATGACACAACCCAAAATTTGAAAGACGGTGTAATCTAACAGTATTTTAAAATATGTATCATTTTTGTAAAGAATTGAGGCTGTTGTTTTTCATCCTTTTATTTAACAAAAATTCTGTCATTCTTATCCTCTTATATGTTCAGTACAAATTGTATATTTTGCATTAATATGTCAGAATGATCAAAGATTTCAAATTTATATTGCAATGCTAATTTTACCCTCAACCATTTCTTTAATATATCTGACGAAATTATATTTCTACTAATTTTGTGAATGACCCCTAATTTGCAGCAAAAAATATGCTCCAACTTCAAACAGCTATTACTCGGTCAATTTTAATCGTAGAATTACGGGATTTTTTTTGCCTTACTTGTCAGTGTAACAGAAAAATTTTACTAAATATAACTTATAGGACCAGGGTATCGTATAAAAATTTAGATTTTGTAATTCTTCGCTAAATTGTTTTTTCGCTTCAAACTCTTTCTATCTTAACTCTGCACCTAATTTTGACCATTTTTGTAATTGGAAGTATGCATCTAGGACGAACGGTTGCGAAAATAAAGGTCGGTCAGGTTATACGTGGACACACTGTATAAAGAGAAATGACTAACATAATTATAGTTAAGAAATGGTAATATAAAAAATTGAGTACACCTGAAGGATCTGTTCGGTACATTAAAATTAATAGAATTAAGTATATCACTACAATCAATCCTGTTATGTTAACTCTTAATACGTTTCAAAACTTTATTTGAACGCATTATTGCTGTTTTTCATATAAATATGATTTTTGATATTGCTAGTGGACATTGTAAAAAAATATATTAAATGTAAAATATCTATTAGAGTTACCAATTAAAAGACAAAAAGTTTTCCCGTGCGAGGCTTAATTTGCTGACATGTATTTTCATTAATTTTTCATTAACTGCAATTTTTAGCTCACAGGTTATGAAAGCCTGTGTCAAATCAAAGCCAAAGCTAATGTGCCCGCCGGTTCTGTATGTATGTATGTACAGTCGTGGAAAAAAAAGTAAACACCCCCTACTAACCCCTCAACAAATTATCGTAGAAGAAAGTTACTGGTACCGAACGATTGGAAATAATGTCTACTTATAAATGATGTATATACAATTTGTTTAGGAAGCCATCTACATATTAAAACGAACCATAACTTTGTTTTCTTCAATAGCAATACACAATTCTGACAGCATAAATGAACTCTACACCCTTCAATTAGCCCAAAAACAAATTTGTATGCAATTCGTACCATAAGTTTCCGAGAAATTAATTATTTTAAAACGAGCGTATTTTAAGGGCTGTATCCAAATTAAAATTCGGTACTGGATTGTTAACCGAGAGAGCCCCCTTCTTGATCAAGGCCCCTTAAAAGCCACTCAAGTAGTCAATGAAGCCTGTTAGATAACAGGACAGCAGAAGAAATTTCAAAATATCTACCCACTTCTATCATAGACAGCCCCTTAAACCATCATTTTACCGTTTTTTAAACATAATTTGAAAACTATTTGGAAGAAAAATGTGAAATTTTGGATTTTTATACAGCAGGACTTAATAAATCTAAATCCATCAAAAAAATTGTAGGTTGCAATTCATAGTTTTTTCGAATATTAATTTCATAATTCATAATTCATATCATAAAATTATAAAAATTGTAAATTCAGCGTATTTATGTTTGGGCACATTAGTATTATTGCTACACAAAAAATTAGCACATTTGGAGCATAATTTCAGGAGATAAAAATATGAAAATGTAATTTAACATTAGAGGCACTAAATTTTGAATGTTTATAATTCAAAAACTTATCATTCAAATGACTTGAAATTTGGTGTCTGGGCATAGTTTGAACTGACGAATTTAAATATCTGGTTAAAATTGGTATTGCCATTGAAAAAAAAATGAGGTTTGGGTTCGGTTTAACATGTAGATGGCCCCCTAAGCAAATTTTATATACATCATTTAAAAGTAGACTTTATTTCCAATCGTTCGGTACCAGTAACATCCGTCTACGATAATTTGTTGAAGAGTTAGTAGGGGGTGTTTACTTTTTTTCCCCCACGACTGTTCGTATGTACGTAACGCGATAACTCAGGATAAAAATATCCGATTTGCTTCAAATTTTTTTTTCTTGGTTTATTCTAATAAGGCGCTTCGTTGATTAGTTCTGGGAGTTCATTGGTTAACTATAAAGGGGAGGAGGGGCTCCCCCCCTTAATTTAGATAAATGGGTTTTCATACAAAATTATCAGATTTGCTTCAAATTTTGATATAGTGGTTAATTCTGATAACGAGCTTCCCTGATTAGATTTGAAGGTTCGTTGTTTAAGTCTAAAGGGGGGAACGGGGGCTAATACCCCTTTAATTTAGATAAATGTGTTTTTCTATCCAATTTGCTTGAAATTTAGTATATCGGTTTATTCTGATAAGGCGCTTCCCTGAATAGATTTGGAAGTTCATTGGTTAAATATAAATGGGGGACGGGGGCTAATACCCCTTAATTTAGATAAATGTGTTTTTCTATCCGATTTGCTTCAAATTTGGTATACCAGTTTATTTCGATAAGGCGCTTTCCTGATGGCATTTGGAGGCTCATTAGTTAAGTATAAAGAGGTGAAACGGGGGGTGGGTAAACCCCCCTTTATTTATTTTTCAAGGGGCATTATTCTTTGAAGAGTATAATATACAATTAGTGTGAATAGCCTGTAATGCCATCAGTTTAACTGGGCACTTTTCTTTTTTCTTTTTTAATCAAACAACATGCTTTAACGATATATAAGTACACTATGTCCAAAACTGCTTGCAGAACCTTTCGAAAAATACCCCGTTCCTCGTTGTGACTTTAGTATGTGAAGAGAAAAAAGAATGTTAACATCACAAATAATATATATGTTGGTTTTCTTCTATATTCTGTAACCCGGAAGGCCCGGGTTTACCCCCTTGTATATATAAAATGCAAATGGGAATTTCGTTCCAGCTACTTATAACTTGCGTTCTTCTGAATGGATTTTGATGGGACTTGCACTATTGGTAAGATTATTTTTCAGGGAAGGTTTCAGCATATAATATATATTTTTATGTTGCTCAGTTATAGAATTATGAGGAAAAGCTCTATCGAATGAACCCGTTTATGAAAGATGACCTTTTTAGAAAGATTCTGGTAAATGGATTTTGATGGATCTCGCATTATTAGCAAGATAATTTTTCAGGAAATAATTTAGATATAAAATATTACTTAGTTAACCCCGTAAAGCTCACTCCCATGATATTCACGGGCTGTGTCTTTTATTCATTTTATTCCTTTTTGTTTGATTCCTATTAGTTTTATAAAATAGTGTAATTGGCTTTATTATGGTATCATTTTACCTGTCATTAAGTAAGGTGAATATTTCTTTTTCAAAACAGTGGTGCCAATAAGCAATTTTAATTTTTAAACTGTAATTTAATGTGACCGTAAAGGGTTTAAAGAATTGTGGCGTGGGTCTACAATTAGGTGAAACCGATTATGAAAGATTAGTCTTTTAAAAAGTTCTACTCGAAAGATTTTGATGATTCTGAGCATTGTTAGTTATATAATTTTTCAGGGATGGTTTTAGCATATTGAATAATTTTCTTTCTTTACCAAGTCCTACTGTAATTGATCAACTAAAAAAGTTGGTTTTAAATAGACGAAATTTCGTCTACCACATTAGAAAATATGATCTTGTTCGTTTCGGTGGAATGAAAAGCAAAATTCGATTACATGCCTTAAATTTGTGTTTTATTTATATTTTATTTATTGATTGATGAATGTTTTAATTTCGTTATGAAATATAAGCAGAATCGAATGAGGAGCTATTTATATTAAGTGCAAACGAATTTATCTTTCGTAGTTGTCTGCTCGCAATAGAGAGAGATTTGAAAAAATATATATATATTCATGCTTGAAAAATAATTTAAAAACAATAAAATCTGAGTAAATTGTGATGAAATTTTCAAACAAATTAAGACACAGATCAGAAACAAATCGCACTTGAAAGTACATTTTTTCCCTGTATGACGGTGTAAAAATTGAAAATGCGCAATGTTTAGAAGTTTTAGAAATTCCAGTAAAAGCGAAATTTAATCGTCTGCCGTTGGCACCGTCAAAATGACGTCAGCGTTACGCATGGACACGTTTGTCCTTTATAATACAGATTCTTTAAATCTCGAAAATATATTGGTTTCTAAAGGTTTTCAGGGATGGTTTTAGCATATTGAATAATTTTCTTTCTTTACCAAGTCCTACTGTAATTGATCAACTAAAAAAGTTGGTTTTAAATAGACGAAATTTCGTCTACCACATTAGAAAATATGATCTTGTTCGTTTCGGTGGAATGAAAAGCAAAATTCGATTACATGCCTTAAATTTGTGTTTTATTTATATTTTATTTATTGATTGATGAATGTTTTAATTTCGTTATGAAATATAAGCAGAATCGAATGAGGAGCTATTTATATTAAGTGCAAACGAATTTATCTTTCGTAGTTGTCTGCTCGCAATAGAGAGAGATTTGAAAAAATATATATATATTCATGCTTGAAAAATAATTTAAAAACAATAAAATCTGAGTAAATTGTGATGAATTTTTCAAACAAATTAAGACACAGATCAGAAACAAATCGCACTTGAAAGTACATTTTTTCCCTATATGACGGTGTAAAAATTGAAAATGCGCAATGTTTAGAAGTTTTAGAAATTCCAGTAAAAGCGAAATTTAATCGTCTGCCGTTGGCACCGTCAAAATGACGTCAGCGTTACGCATGGACACGTTTGTCCTTTATAATACAGATTCTTTAAATCTCGAAAATATATTGGTTTCTAAAGGTAAAGAACCCTTTTTGGAATCATGGGTAACCCAAAGTAGGTTATTGTATTAAAAAAATTAATAGCGAAATTAACTGTACAAAAGCAGTTGTCATCGATCGTGGATTTAGTTTGAATGTATTTTATCTGAACCTCCGATAATCACCGATTCTGTTCAGCAAATAAAGAGTTTAAAAATGTTATTGTCTTACCCCATTTTCCTAAAATCAGTACACAAATTTCTCGTATTCTCAATAGGTTTAGTTTTAATGTTGTTTTCTCTCCAACCAATAAAATTTCTTTCTCCAATCTTAAAGATCCCATTGACGATCATAATACCTGGGGCATTTACAAAATTTTTTGTGAGTGCGGCCTCTCTTACATTTGGCAGACGAAGCGTGCACTTAGAATTAGGCTGAAAGAACACCAGAATTGCGTTAGAAAGCAGGAATTTGAGAAATCTACAATAGCTAAACGTTGTTGGAATTCCAACCACCAGTTTAATTATGCAGAGGCTAAAATTATTCAAAAATGTAACTCTGTTTTTGATCTAGACTTTTACGAAGCTTACTATATTCATAAACATACTTCCTCCTTAGTGAATGATATGACCAGCACCCCTTTTCTTTCGCCAGTGTGCAGGGATCCTGCGCAGTGACTCCTTTTTTTTTCAGTTGATTCTGGTCCATTACGTCATTCCTTTAAGATATATAAACTCTTATTTTCGCCTTTTCAATCAGTCCATAAACCAGTACTCGGGGCTATAACCGAGGGGTTCTTCGTTTTCTCTCACTGAGGAAGGGGATCCAGGAATCCTCGAAACGATCGTATTGGATTTTTTTGTCGTGTCTGTACGTTATTTGTGCGTAAAATCGTTGTTAAAGATTTTAGCTTTTTTTTTATTAAAATTCACACAAAGTTTGATCTATGATTATAGGTTATTGCATATTGTTGTTTGTAGTTTACAGGGTGTTTCTACGATCATGGGACAAACTGTGAGGAAAGATGAAGTACATATAAAGAATCAATTTTAGTATGGTAATGTGGGGTCGGAAATGAGAAGTTTTGGCGAAAAACAAGAAATGCGCAGGAAATGAAAACGTTAGTTTTATTGACATAACAATTACAGTAAATACTCAAATGTGCCTCTGGCATAGTGTCTAGCCAGCGATTGGCGTACCTTTTCGCAGATTCGAAGTGTTTCACGAACATTTGAAGCAATGACTGAAATTCTTGCAATGAGGCCCTCATCAAAGTCAACTAGTGTCTCATAGATAATAAATTATCATAAGTAAGTTATATCAGATTTATAAAAAACTAAATGAGCTATACAGTTTTATTTAATACAGATTTTGATTTTATTCTTCTGCTTATGTAACTATAATACCCATCGGATCCTGTCTTATCCAAATTCTCCTAATTCTCCTAATAATAATAATAATAATTCCTTGACTTTGAACTGCTACGTAAAACTCAAAGTTGTTTTGTTATTTAAGAATTTGTTCTATATTATGTTAATTTGTAAATTGTTGCATTGTTCTTGTGTGTTAATTGTAATTAATGCAGCTTTTCTTGTGTGTGTGTGTTTTTTTTTTAAACTTACATTTTTCTTATATCTGTCGCCAGTGGCGAGAAAAAGTTTGTTTATTTTACCAGGCTCTGCGAAGCTTAAGGGCAGGTTGCGTTGCTTTTGCAATTCTTTTTTTTTTTTTTTTTTTTTTTTTTTTGTTATTATTATTAATGTCTGTTTTTCAGACACATTTCTGCGGCTGGGGTTTGCTAGATGTAGTTGGAGATCTTACCACCGGAGTATTAATCGATAAACCGAATGGTAGAAGCTGCGGTTGGGTGATGACTGGTGTCTCATAGATGATACCTCTGTAACCTTCGAAAGTGTATGCCAATCACTTGCCAGACGCTGTCAGGTATGTATCGATGTTGGTGGTGGCACATTTGTCCCCTTGCTGTAATTGTTATGTTAGTAAAACGCTTGTTTTCATTTCCCCCTCATTTCTTGTTTTTCGCCAAAACTTTTCATTTCCGACCCCACATTGCTACACCAAAATCGCTTCTTTATGTGTACTTTACCTTCCCTTCAAGTTTGTTCCATGATTGTAGAATCACCCTGTATATTTTAGTCGTAGATAAAGAAACGTTTTTTAAAATACAGTAGAACCCCGCTAATAAATAATTCCGATTAATCCAAACCGATTTCATTTTTGACTTGATTTATTTTGACTGGACTTGAACTATGCCTGATTTCAAAATTTTCCGGATTACAGGACGAATGTCGGGTAAAATGTGTAGATGTTAGAATTAAACAAAAAACGGCAGTAAAACACGTTTTTTATTCTTTAAACAGTTTAAATAGAATTAAAAAAAATATTCAATAATCTAAAAATACAACATATGCACGCGAATATAAAATGAAAACGTGCACTGTAGGCCTACTTGTAGAAGACATTTTTAAAAAATTTCGAGTATCAGTTTGTTTGCCAGTCACTATAAAATTCTTCTCTAAATGTAAAAAGTATTTAATTATTTAATACTTTTTAATTATTTAAAGTATTTAATAATTAATTTATGATGAAAATTTATTTTTCCTTTCGACAGTTTGATTTCGCAAATTATATACAGAAATATTTTTTTTTTCTTCCCCCCTCGTCGACGTGGTGACTGAGCTATTTATAGATACGCGATTGGATTATTATACATCACGAATGATTAAACAAGGAATATTTTTCTTCCGATAGTCGTGCCGGATTATCCAGCATGTCAGAACTTAGGATGCCGGTTTAGAGAATGTTTACTGTACTACACAGTACTTATAACTTACATTTCCCCCCTATTTTTATTGGAATTTCGGGTAATCCGCATTTTTGTAATCCGAACAGGCACCGGTCCCAATTAGGTCGGATTAGCGGGGTTCTACTGTATTCTAAACGCTTTTCAACAACTTTGTAAAGTGTTAAAATAAAATAAGTTAATATTTTTTGGATAACATATTTGTTCTGTCTAAAAATAAGTGCGCTGGGATTACTTTTCAAACACCATGCGGCTTATGAAATGTTGAGTGCAGCTGATCTTTACTGCTTTTCACCTCTAAAAGGAGTTCTATTTTTCCTTCCTCCCGGCAAAGTATTGAGCAATAACTTTCCCAGGACCTGGAAATCTTTTCCCAGAGATGAGCGAAGTGCAGGATCAAGGGATCGATGGAGACGCGGGAAAAATAACACGTGATTTAAGGGAAGAGGATGGAATTGGCGCCTTTTCTGGTTTTATTAAAGGCATCCTTTTCAGACGGGTTTTATCGAGTTTACTTTCAGTGAAGAAACAGTTGGTGTTCAGCAGCTTCTTTCCTTTTCTTTTTCTATTTTTATTTTTCACACTTTTATCTTTTAAAGGCCAGGCAAAGTAATATATTTGAAACTATATTCAGTTATTATTATATATGATGTTAAAATATTTTTTTTTTGTGAATTGTATAAAAAGAGGAGATAAATTAAGCTAACTTGCACATTTATAACTTATTTTCATGTATGTTTAATAGAAGACTGAAATCAATGATTTTCTTTTACTTTTTTAGCTCACAGGCTATCAAAACCTGAGAGCTTATGTGCATGCCGCACAGTGGATCAATCCTTAAGAAAATGCGAACATAGAGTAAAAAAATAATCATTAAATATCTAATTTTTTGCAATGAAATATTTTAAAAGAATATCTACAAAATACGAATATATGTTTATTTTTTTAATCATACAAAATTATATTGTATTTGTATAACTCGGAATATACACCTTTCAGCAGAGGAATTTTTTTGCGAATTTTAGTGACTTTTTGCTGTGCTCCGAAATGGAACCTAAGTAACCTCTACTAATAACTCATTTAAAATATCATTATTCATTTCTTAAAACACATTTTAAACCACTACTGACTACATTTTGATTGAATTTTATGTTTCATTCTATATTATGAACAACACATATAGAATTAACGGTATAATAATCTTCAAAATTACGTAACTTAATTTGTTTAAAGTTGTTTGAAATTTCAAACACATGTTGGTATTCCTGAAAGCCTATAGGGGCATTCCACGTCAAATCAGGCAGTAAAATATCAATATGCAAACCACCATCACAGATTTTAATGAAACTGCGTGTGTTTGTTCTTACTATTAAGATATGATCACCAGTAATTTTTTTTGCTCCTTGGTGAAATAGTTTCTGGGAAAAAAATTGTCAAAATTTTGAAAAACTGCCGTCAGTTGGCATTCTTGATAGCTCGGTTTTCAAATGTAGCATGTCATATATATAATCATATTTCAATATCTACTCTACAAATCATCTTCAAATAATTTATGCACAATATTTAGGGTACGCAGCTTATGAAAAAAATATATTGTTACGCTTATAACATTTTAAGTGTGTCTAAAAAAATATTTAAACTTTGAAGTCGTGAATTTTTTATGAAAAATAATGCATTAACAAAAAAAGCATTATCAACAAAAGGCGGTATTTTTATTAAATTTATTTTTTATGGGAGACATACTTAAAGGTGTCCTTTACCTGATTCTGAAATAAAAATAGTGGGATTTTGGGTGTTTTTGGTAGTATTTCCTATTTAAAAATATTTTGAGGTGCATTTCATATCAAATCAAGCAGAGTCATTCCATGTCAATTCCCCTAAGCCATTTAATCACTGTCACAAATTTCAATGAAATTGGGTTTGTTTATATCTTATTTTAAGACGTAATCACCTTTAATTTTCTTGATCCTAAGTAAAATATTTTTTAAGATAAAAAATATCAAAATTTTGAAAATTTTTTAAAAATTTTTTTAATGACAGTTCGATATTCAAAGACTACATTAAAAAAAAAAAAAGTCATTTCAATATAAAATCTCTAAATAGGTTTCAAATAATGTATATGTGACAAATAATGTAGGCTGATTATTATTTCTTGTTTTTTATCATGTTTAAACACTAAGAGTGTCTTTTATCTTATGAATTTTTAAAATCAAGAATTTTGTCAAAAATAATGTGTTAATCAAAAATTTATTATTAACCGAAGGCAGGGTGTTATTGCTTTTTTTTAATTGTACGTAAAAATATCTTTTAAATGGTTATAAAATAAAAATAGTGAACAGATGAGAAAAAATTATCAAAATTTTGGAAAAATGCCACGAGTTGCCATTAATGATTGTTCACTTTTCAAAGGCCTCATTTTATATATAAAATCATATTTCATTAACTAATAAAGAAATCTTCTTCGAATAATTTAAGCAAGGTAAATAAAGTATGTAGATTATGAAAAAAATATTGCTGTAATGTTAAAAAATATTTAAATGTGTCTAAAAAGTTGTATAATCTTTGAAATCAAAAATATTTTACAAAAAATAATGAAATTATTAAAAAATCTTTATCAATCAGAGGCGGAGTTTCTATGACTAATTTTTTAATTTTAAATTGTACATAATACTACATTATAACTGGATTTGAAATAAAAATAGTGGGATTTTGGTTGGTTTTAGTAGTATTTAAATCATATTTAAAATTATCAATATTTTCAAATGTAAAACCTATCCAATGTATCATCCCTGGAAATATTTTTATTTATACATTTATTTTATTTTTCAAATTATCTTTTATGTTCGTTTTTTAAGGAAAAAAATAAACAATATTGTTTTTTAGTAAAACTTCTAGGGCGAAGAGCAATTATCCCTTTCCAAAAAAGAGAAAAATCACTAGCTCCTCACCGCCCAATAGAAATTTTCAAAATGACAGTCCTAATCTTTAAACTCATATTTGGCTGTTAATATTGAAAATTTAGCATTGAGCTGCTAATATTGAAAAAAAAAACCAAATTTCACTCTGTTGAAGAAAATTTTGACGTATTGTGCTTTAAATATATGCAAAAAATGCATAATCCATTATATTTATATCTTTTAAATAACTATATCTAAAAAAATATTTAAAACTTAATGAGTTGCACTTTTGTAACTTTATTCAGTTTCTAATGATATGTACCGCAATTTCGGGTGTATAGCCCGTAGATCAAACAATTCAGTTTGGACCCAGAAATTTTATTTAGTATTTGAAGACCAATATTTACTGTGATCTAAAAAGTTACATTTTATTTTTAAAAATTTCTGGGTCGAAACACGATTGTATGATCCGCGGGCTATACACCGGAAATTACGGTAATTTGATTTATTTCATCACAATATTGCTGAAAGATGGATTTTCAACATACATATGTGTGAATATATATCCCTGTTCTCAAACAAATTATTTAAAAATTATTCATTTATGTTTAATAAAGCATATATATATTGTTTATACACTTACAGAAAATACATATAGCAAATTTTATGATATTATGTCAATAATGTCTAAAAGTAAAGAACTTATCTAATAGTATGTAACGAAAAATTTAACATCTGGTGTAATGACAACAAAATTTTATAATTGTTTTACTTAATTTGGATGAATGAAAAAAGCTTACATGTTTATATTTTATTGAAGTACAGGTGAAAATGTCACAAAGACATACCTCAACAACCACTGAGTATGTCACATTCACACTACAGATGATTTTTTTTTTCTTTTGATCTTTCGGGTTTGATTTCAGACGGTAATGAATTAATTAGTTTTGTTAGAAGTGTCATTGCAGTCAGCATATTAGGCTCACTATTTTTTTATATAATTTGTTTTGATTGAATCGATGAACAACAATATTTAAAGGGACCATTTCATGACTTTTCAATTAAAAGCTGATTTATAAATTCATCATGTTGTTTAGTTATTATTATCGTCTTAAGATAATAAGTTGATATTAACATTTTTAAATGCAGTTTATTTATTATTTGAACAGTTGAAAGTATTTTTCAATAAGAGTGCGGGCTGTTGATTTTAAGTCGGCTGTTGAGCAATGTAGTGTTGGTAAAGGAACTGGTACTATTTAATTTAATTTTTATTGCTGTAAATAATATTTGTTATTTTATTATTGTATGTATTATATTTAAGCAAGAGTAGAAATACACGATATCGTAGTCATTTTAGTACATCTTAGCATGAAAAGCTTCAATATTTATCATTAAACATTCACATTTTATGAAAATTTTGTTAAAATTGCTCATATTTTCACTATTTTTATTTTATAACTATTGAAAAGATATTTTTACGTACAATTAAAAAAAGTAATAACAGCCTGCCTTCGGTTAGTAATAAATTTTTGATTAACACATTATTTTTCACAAAATTCTTGATTTTAAGAATTCACAAGATTAAACACACTCTTAGCATTTAAACATGACAAACAACAATAAATAATAATCTGCTTACATTATTTGTCACATATACATTATCTGAAACTTATTTAGTGATTTTATATTGAAATGACTTTTTTTATGCAGTCTTTGAATATAGATCTGCCATTAAAAACATTTTTAAAAAAATTTCAAAATTTAGATATTTTTTTTTATCTTAAAAAATATTTTACTTGTAATCACCTTTAATTTCCTTGATCCTGTCTTAAAATGAGCTATAAACATACCCAGTTTCATTGAAATTTGTGACAGTGAATTAAATATCTTAGGCGAACTGACATGGAATGACTCTGCTTGATTTGATTTGAAATACGCCTCAAAATATTTTTAAATATGAAATACTACTAAAAACACCCAAAATCCCACTACTTTTATTTCAGAATCAGGTAAAGGACACCTTTAAGTATATCCCCCACAAAAAATAAATTTAATAAAAATACCGCCTTTTGTTAATAATGCTATTTTAGGTAATGCATTATTTTTCATAAAAAAATCACGACTTCAAAGATTAAACATTTTTTTAGACACACTTAAAATGTTATATAAGCGTAACAGTATTTTTTTCATAAAATACGTACCCTATATATTATGCATAAATTATTTGAAGATGATTTGTGGAATAGATATTGAAATATGATCATATTTATGTCATGCTACATTTGAAAATCGAGCAGTCAAGAATGCCAACTGATGGCAGTTTTCAAAATTTTGACAATTTTTTTCTCAGAAACTATTTGACCAAGGAGTAAAAAAAAATACTGGGAATCATATCTTAATAAAAGGAACAAACACACGCAGTTTCATCAAAATCTGTGATGGTGGGTTACATGCCTGCCTGAACTGACATGGAATGACCCTATACTTTAATGTGGTACAGATGATTTTTTGCGCAAACCTGCGCGTTTTCGAAATAAATGGACTTGAAGCGGCTATTACGTAATTTTCCGTTTTCAGAAAACATGTTAAATTGGCTGTACACAAAAATATTTTTTAAAGAAGATTATGCTGTGAGAAATTTCTAGGATCAAATGATGTAAAAAACTAATTTAGCATTAAACTGCGAAATTAAATTTATATATACTCGTATCTCGGGTTATATAAACGTTTGCATGAAAATGCTGAAAAGCGCAAAGGCTCTCAGAGGGTTAAATGTACTCTAATAAATGGATGCGCTGCTATGTCAGTGATAAAGTGTTATGTTTTAAAGTAAAAGTTCCAATGCTTCTAGAAATTATCTGTTCCTTTGAACGTTTTTTATTTTGTGTCTAATACTGGAAATCAAAGCGTCAGGTGTTATTAGCAAATGGTGCAATAAGTCTTCGTTACATGCTCTTCGCCTTATTTTTCTCTTATGGGGCTCTAGGTAGAGGTCTGCACGGGCCGGAATTTCCAGGTCCGGGCCCGGCCCGGCCCGAAGGATAGCTATTTTGGCCCGGCCCGGTGTAAAAATTGAAAGTTCGGCCCGAGCCCGGCCCGGCCCGTTTACATTTTTACCGTTCTCGGCCCGGCCCGGCCCGTACAAAAATCAGTGAAACCAGGCCCGGCCCGACTAAATGTCCACGAAAAATTCCGTTTTTTCTTCACATACAATTAAGATTCTTTTAATGAATACTACATGCATATTTATGGGAACATTTTACAGTATATTTTAAATTACTATGTGTTCGCAAAATAGAAAACACACAATAGTAAACGTTAACGATTACTTACAGTGTTTTAGTCAACGTCTCTACAGACGTTTCAAAATTTAAATAAGGGTTCATTAAAAGATTATTGTAGTTTAGAATAAAGGGTTAAAAAACATGATAACTTTTGAAGCTTATAATAAAAGGTAGATTTGTGAAAATATTTCTGTAATTTTTAAGGCTTTTCTCAAATCCAAAGGAGCTACATTTTGATACATTTATGAATTCACTTCTTTTCGGAAACGCATGAGATTGGCAGGTATTCTTATTCAGAAACCATGTAAATGCCGTTTTTTTTTTTAGATAAAAGTAATATATCTTTCAGAAAATACTGCCAAAGCTAGCGTTTTGAATCGAATTTCCGGAAGCGATAGCACAAGAAAGGAGAAAACGTACAGTCACGTGACAAGAGTCTCTGTTATCTCTGTACGTAATTTATGAAAAATGGAAACGCTATTTGATCCCAATTGCCTTCAATACTCAGCCTGTCAATTTTATGCCTTTATAGTTAAAAATGAGTCAGAAAATGTGTATGAGAGTTTCGCATTGTTGAGCAGTAAATATGAGAACCACCTTAAGGTATATTTCCAAAGATACTGTTAACAGAAGTTCATTATCGCTATTAATACTTTTACAAAACATAATGCCTGTCCTACACATCCTGAGAACGATTAAGACCAGTTCCGTCCCGGCACAAGTCTGACGAAAAAAATTAAACCCGGGATCAGGCATCATGTAACTGTACGATGCCGATCTCTACGATGGACATGTTACATTTCTGTATTGATGTTGTTAAACTCGCATCGGCTCGTAACGCACATTTATACTTCTCGAAAAAGTCATATTCATTGGAAATGACCTCGTATTTTATCTGCTCCTCTCAAATTCTTATATCGGGCCGATAGGCCCGATTAATTTTTTTTATCGGCCGGGCCCGGCCCTTCAGGCCCGGCCCGTTTATTTTGTCTGTCGGCCCGGCCCGTTGAAAAAATTGTCCTAATTCTGCCGGCCCGGCCCGTTTGAAAATTCTCCTCCATTCCGCCGGCCCGGCCCGCGGGCCGGGCCGGGTACGGGCCTCGGGCCAAGCCCGGGCCCGTGCAGACCTCTAGCTCTAGGTACCTTCGAAACTCTTTATTTCGAGCTTATCTAGCTTCTTCCAATAATTATCCAACTGGAACAGCAAAATTTGTAATCATATCCTCTCCATGAGTTAGTAATTTATGTACAGAAGCTGCCATATAATACCAACTATACTTTGAGGCACATTGTTTAGCCGTTCCCAGTGCGAAATTGCCAAATTTTTCTGCATTAATTACTTCGTCACAGACGATCACTTGCATTATAATTGCAAAACGTTTAATAAGTTCTTTATCCAATCCAGTGATCTCAGCTGTCTTTTCAAACTCAGCAAAAAAATGTTCCTGCAATGTTTCCATCGTGTGTCAAACTACTTCCCTGTTTAACAATTTCTATTAGAAAACCTATTTCTTTTCTGAATTCGAGTTGAATTTTTCTCTTTGATTCTTTTTAATTTAGCTTCTCCAGAATTATTCTCTCTGAAACATTGAGTTAGTCTTCTTTCACGAGTTTCGGTTACGTCTGAAAAAGATTTTCGTGATGTTGATTTCTGAAAATTTTCAACTGCAAATGGTCAAAAGCTCATTACCAACTCTAAAGGAACACTAAAGTGAAGAATAGTTTTTATTATTGAAACGATCTAATTTTCGTTCAGATTTCAGCCAGCTATCTTTTGCATTTACATAAACATACGTAAACACTCCTTAAATTTTCTTCATAAATTTCTGAGGCAATTAGTCCACGCTGTTCACTTATAAAACTAAGCATTGATTTTTTATAACTAAAACCATTATTTAAATTCTTCAGAAAAAGAAACAAATCTATGCTTGTTATGATATTTCAAAAGAATATAAGAAAAAAGACAAAATGAAATATTCTTGTTTGAAATAAAAAATAAATATGCTAAAATTAATATTACTACAAGATAATTTTAAAAAACTCAAACCCAATAATAATAAATATTCACTGAAATAAGTTCTAAAATGTTGCAGTAGAAAATTGCAGTTTTGTAGAACGATTTTAAAGATGTAAATATCGCATATGTTGCTAATTAAAAATCAAACAAATGTTTTAAATATTCTACAAATGTAATTTGGATATAAGTAAAAACTGCATGCTTTGTTTTTCCAGTTTATTTTAGTTATTTATCATCTCCCAAAACTTCTTGTTTGCGACAAAAAAACGCGAAATTGTTCGTAAAAACTATGCAGATACTTTCAGTATCATTTATTTTACTCATTTAAACCTAAATGTAACAAAAAACATCACATATATAGGCTTATACTATCGCTATAGTTCTATGTTCGACATCGCCTATACTTTGATCCTCTGTGCGCCGGTTCTGTATGTATGTACGTACGTACGTATGTACGTAACGCGATAACTCTTGATAGAAACATCCCATTTGCTTCAAATTTTTTTTTCTAGTTTCATTCCGATGAGGCGCTTCCCTGATTAGTTTTGGGGATTCATTGGTTAAGGATAAAGGGGGCTTAGTTCCCCCCCCCCCCCCCCCTTAATTCAGATAAATGGGTTTTTCACGCAAAATTATTCGATTTTCTCCGAATTTGGTATACCACCGGTTTATTATGTTAAGGAGCTTCCCTGATTAATTTTGGCGGTTCATTGGTTAAGGATAAAGGAGGATTAATCCCCCCCCCCTTAATTCAGATACATGGGATTTTCATGCAGAATTATTCGATTTGCTCCGAATTTGGTATACCGGTTTATTATGTTAAGGCACTTCCCTGATTACTTTTGGGGATTCATTGGTTAAGGATAAAGGGGAAAAGGGTAGTTAGTCCATCCCCCCTTAATTCAGATAAATGGGTTTTTCATGCAGAATTATTCGATTTGCTCTAAATTTGGTATACCGGTTTATTATGTTAAGGAGCTTCCATGATTCGTTTTGGGGATTCATTGGTTAAGGATAAAGACGGAAAAAGGGGGCTAGTCCACCCCCCTTAATTTAGATAAATGGGTTTTTTGCAGGATTATTTGATTTGCTCCAAATTTTGTATACCGGTTTATTATGTTAAGGAGCTTCCCTGATGATATTTGGAGGTTCATTTGTTAAGTATAAAGGGGGAAACGGGGGGTAATGCCCCTCCACTTATTTTTTGAGGGACATTATTCTTTAAAATAAGAGTATAACATACAATTAGTGTGAATAGCCTGTGAGCTCAATACCATCAGTTTAGCTGGGCACTTTTCTTTTTCTTTCTATTTTTTTTTCCTTTTAGCGACAGATAGTTATTGTTGTCATTAAGGATTGAACGAAACAGCTTTTTAAGACCGAAACTGAATTTCGGTAATCTTTCTGTCATCGGTCGAAAACGAAAACGAAATTGTGCAAAGTTTTTTAACCTCTTCGGTCCCTGGGTCCCGAAATGGCGACCTCTGTTCTTTTCCTTATAAAAACTAAAATGTCCGATTTTTTTACATTTTCACATCACTTCTTAATAGCTGAATGTTTTTTGCGGTCAAAGCAAATGAATAAATGGCAGCATCTAAGCTGATTCCCACGTAAAATAAATGCTATTTTCATCTCAGTTTGCAAAATGTCTAAAAATGCCCAAAAGAGGGTATGACCAAGAAAGTGAGAAATTTTCATAAGTATTTAACTTAAATTTTTTTCAATAAAAAATTTTGAGGATTTGTAGATTATTTACTTGTTTAAAGCTCTTAAATTTGTGATTGCGTTAATTTAGGTTAATGGTTATCAAAGTGATGTTTTTAAGGGGCTTTGTAGTTTTAGATCCATAATTTTCAGCTTAAATTACTAAGCGCCTAAAGGATCAATTTAAGAAAAGATATTTTTTCAGTCATTTACGATGTCTTTTTGTTTGGAAAAAACCAACGAATAAGCATTTGTATTATTATTTTAGCTTCGGAACTGAAGAGGATATAGTAAGTCATACATATATAAATGTACAGAATTATTCATTATACGCGTAGTTAACTATACGTGTGGCCCAAGTTGGCTCTTTGTGCTTCTGACTAAAACTTTTTATTTTCATATTAAAAAAAATGTTTCATCAAAGACACAGAATGATTTTCTAATTAAGCGAATTTCATGTAATCAAAAAATGTTTTTGGTATACACACCTCGATTTACCTTCTACTTTCTCAAAGAGTATTCGAAACACTTCTGCTGTTTCAAACTAAAAATTTTCTATCACTGCTAAGTCTGCAGCTTTTAATGATCACGTAAAATGCGTCTTTAAAGTTTAGCTCTATATGCATTGCTTGCTTTATAAGTTGCACTCACATCTTGAGCCAGTCATGACTGATAATTATAAACAGTGATGTTCATAATAAAGTTAATAATAATATATCATATTATTATGAATCATCATCAAGTTCATAATAATAATCATAAGTTCATAATGTTCATAATAAATAAAGAGTGTCTCATCTGAGTCGATACAGTTGAAATCAATGAATAATGTGGAGAAATTCAAAAGGAAGAAATGAGATTTTTGGAATACATTAAGTTTCGGCAGATCTCTAGTTGTCAATCACTGGAAGAATAGCGTTAGATTTATAACATGATCAGCCAGATCATTGTAAAAAATCACCAATTTTATTCATTTATTTATTTATTTTGTTTGTTTATTAACAACTAGCTAACTTGCCCGGGTGCGTCAAAAAACAGCACGAATTGCGAAAATGCTCTGAAAATCACAATAAGGTATCGCGAGAAAATTTTAAATCGCTGCACAAATTTCGAAAAGAGAAAAAAAATTATATATTGTGTTCGAAGATTGAAAGTTGATTCCTTTCACTTATGTGGAAAAATGGTAGGAAATAGCTAAAATACACTAAAAATCACATACAAAATTCCCGAAAAAATCGAAAATTGCTGTACGAAATCCGAATAAACTTTATTGAAATAAGGGCAGAAATTATTTTAGGTCAAAAATGGAATGTCAAAAAATTGCAGCAGATCGCGAAGAAACGTAAAAATCAAATTAAAAATCACAAAAAGTTCAAAAATCACGAAAGTCAAAATTTACTATACAGTCGGACCTCTATTTAACGAACCTCTATTTTCCGAATTTCTCTATTTTGCGAACTTTTAACAACCAAGAACATTTTGTGAATTTCTTCGTAAAATAACCTCCAAATAGCGAAGTGTATTCTCTATTTAACGAACTTTTTCTTGGGATCTAATTTGTTCTTCTCCCTATTTCTTAAAATATTACTGGACCTTTCAAACTTATTCTTTCTCTTAACACATTTTATAATGATCAATGACCATGAACAGGTCTTACCAGGCACCTAACTCACCGAGAGCTGTAAAATTGCTGTGATTCTTTGCTTTCCATCCAAGAAGTGCAGACTTTCAATATTCCCTTTTAACCCTCAATGGAGCTGCTCCATGTCCTTAAACTATATTTTCCCGTTTTCTAGATTGTTGATCATGATCAATTGTGTTGATAATTTCGGTTCTTGTAGCTCAGAAATGTCAAGGCGAAAGTGCTTGAGCATCAAACAAAAAAAAAAAATATTCTTGATGAGGTGGATAAGGCATGAAGAAAAAGAATACTGCTTTAAAATTTAGTATTCTTCCAAACAGCTTATCAACCATAATAAAAAAATCGTAATTTTAATGTAAAATTATTTTTTTAACTGAAAATACAATGTATTTCTAGACAATGTTTTGTTTCATTCTTATTTCCCTTGCAGTTTGCTTTTTGATGGGTAAAATAAATAAAACAAATAGAATAAAAAAAGTGTGACTAATTATTTTTTTAATTATATTTAGTGTTTATGGACTTAAATTACGTTTTATGTAATTTAAAGTATTTTAAAAAGTGACTCTCTATTTAACGTATTTTCCATATAACGAACTTTTTTTCGGGATTTAGCTACTTCGTTAAATAGAGGTCCGACTGTAATTGGATAAAAGTTTCAAATCTAATTCCTTTGACCTGCCGGCTTTCTTAAAATTTATGTTTGGGAAAGCGTGCTAAGCATTGTATCATGTTACTTTTATTCATAATTTAATTTACTTGTATTCCCTTAAATATAATTAATATAATCCCTTAAGTTAATATTAGCTTTTGTTGCATTAAAATATCTCAATTTGTTGATTTTCCGTAAGCAAGTAATCCCTATTGGTTTACAATGGAAGGCTATTAGAATTTGGCGAAGTATTAGAGTTATCACCAAGTTGGCGTCACTTTCGGCGAGTAATTTTGGTCGCCAAATTTGGCTATATATCGCCAAGTGGGCTACAAACTTGGCGGCATTTGGCGACAGAACTGTGTCCCCCCTACGGTAACCTCCTTATAGGTATGGAAATGCATTAAATGCTGTTCAATAATCGCATAAAAATATCGCTCTACGAATTCCGAATAAACTTTTTTTAAAGAAAGCAAAATATATTATATTGGGTTAAAAGGAAAGAAACCGTATTCTTTTCACTAATGTGGAAAAATCGCCCCGAAACTTAAAAAAGCGCTAAAAATCGCATAAAAAATTAAATTTAAAAAAATCGAATCAAAAAATCGAAAATCGGGCTTCGAGGTGCAAAACTTCATATATAGACGTACCTTTTCCCCTAAATTTTGTAGCTCTACGTGCAGCGGTCTTTTCAGAACACCGTCGACAGACTCACACACTCACACACAAACTTCTTTCCTTATTATTATAGATAGAGTATGTATTATTTTCGTTGATTAAAAAAGCATTGTTACCCAAAATTACAGGACACTCGAATTGTGAAAGATCATTCGATTAAAAAATACATTTGTTGATAAGGGATTACAAAACTTTCGGATTATCGGTTTAAAGTACTGGCTTCGGTGTAGTCGATAAGCTCTTCCAAAACATAATATCGCTCACCCGCAAGAAAAGCGACACATCTCGAAAAAATTCATTTTTCGTTTTATTCCACTAATAGGTCTGTCATGGGTGCGTCTTGTTACACAAAAAGTTTCATAAGTGTAGTTATATATGCCCATTCGTGACCACAAAACAGTGTTGCCAGATTGGGGAGTTTTTTAATGCAGATTATTTTACTGTCATCGCTTTTTAGGTGCATTCGTAATTATATAAATAATTAACTCGTTAATCTATAATAATAAGGAAAGAAGTTTGTGTGTGAGTGTGTGAGTGTGTCGACGGTGTTCTGAAAAGACCGCTGCACGTAGAGCTACAAAATTATTTATATAATTTATATAATTACGAACGCACCTAAAGTCGTCGTTCAGTCCGTCCGTCTGTCTGTCCGCATATAACAGAGCAAAAACTACCCAACCGAATGGTCTGAAATTTTAAATATAAGATTGTTGCAATATTTTGTCGAGCCATTTCAAATTTTATGAAAATCGGATGTATAGTTTAATTACAGGGACAGTCAAAAGTTTTTCTTTACATTACGGCCAATGGGAAAAATTATTGCAAGTGCATTTTAATGATGTTACAGCCTTCCGAATGGTCTGAAATTTTAAAGATATAATTGTTGCAAAATTTTGTCGAGCCATTTCAAATTTTAGGAAAATCGGATGTAGAGTTTAATTACAGGGACAGTCAAAAGTTTTTCTTTACATTACGGCCAATGGGAAAAATTATTGCAAGGGCATTTTAATGATGTTACAACCTTCCGAATGGTCTGAAATTTTAAAGATATAATTGTTGCAAAATTTTGTCGAGCCATTTCAAATTTTAGGAAAATCGGA
Source organism: Maratus speciosus (assembly GCA_963932465.1). NCBI lineage: Eukaryota > Metazoa > Arthropoda > Arachnida > Araneae > Salticidae > Maratus > Maratus speciosus. The sequence continues at coordinate 97,146,259 of OZ010799.1, forward strand.
TGTATAGTTTAATTACAGGGACAGTCAAAAGTGTTCGGGGAATGGGAAAAAAATTATTGGGAGTGCATTTTAATGATGTTAAAGACTATGTACTTTATGAAGTGCAAAAAATTATACATTCAGTACAATATGGGGTGCAAAAAATAATTATAAAACTTGTTATAGTACGAACGCACCACATTTACCACGTTTGACGAGCAATTTCCAACTTGTTTAAAATAGTATAATTCGCTTATTTTTCAGAATTTTTAATAGGGCAATTTTAAATAGGGCGAATATTTCTATTTAATAAAAGCGGTGACAAAAAAGCCCCCAATCTGGCAACACTGCAACAAAAGGTGGGTAGATACTCAACTTCATCTAAGTCTTAATTATTTCGTTTTTTATGCTTTTATGCACGTTTTTACTACTGCATGCAGAGCTAAGTTCTATAATTTCATGTTACAGTAAAATTATGCAAATAAATTACCTGTCTTGTGAAATTTAGTTTTGTCGAGCTATGTCACTTTTTTTAGGGTGAGCGTTATTAACTACTGCATTTATCTATTGTAAAAATATATTAAAAAAATTACAAATGTGACATTTTTAAAGAAAAGAACCATGAATAAATATTGGTAAGCAAAATCGTGAAATAACCTTTAAACTATATATTGATAGCGATTTGATTGCAAATTAAAAAATTTCGATGTGGATATAGATAATCTAGTTTTTACGAAACCACTTTATAAATTAGATTGATTTTTAAATTTATTTTTTGCATTATAGTTACAATTTTTATTATAAACGACAAACGTCAACGTGCGTAACTTTGGCGTTATTTTGACGGTTTCAACACCAAACGAATAAATTTAGCTTATACTGCAATTTTTTAAAACTCCTAAGCATCGCACATTTTCAAGTTTTACACTATCGAATGGTGGGGGGGGGGGGATGTGCTTTTAAATGAAATTTGATTGAAAACTGTATCGCAATTTATTTGAAAAAATTATCGCTAATTACTAAACTTTTAATGTTTTTTAAATAATTTTCAGGCATGATTTTTTAAAAATCTAGTATGTTTATCTCGCGTAGACGATTACGTAAGAAAAATCCGTTGTACTTAAATTAATATAAATAGCTCAGCATCTGTCTCCAGATATTTTGACATAACGAAATTTAAATATTCATAAAGCTATAAATAAAACTATAAAATATAAATAAATAAAAATTTAAGACATGTGATCAAACTATGCACTTAAACCACTAAAATGATCAGAATAAGAATTGGCTGATTTTAAATAGGGCTCTTGGGTGTTTCCTTGTGCTGTTAGCTCTTGCGCAAGGCCAATACAAAACTATTGCTTTTAATAAATTTCAAAACTTTATACTAATTACTATTTTTCATATAAATATGATTTTTGCTATTGTTAGTGCCTATTCTAAAAACAAGTGGGTAAGTGTGATCACAGATCGCACAGAGGGTTTCGTTTAATATTCCTTTCAAAACACTTTAACCTTTTGCAAAATCTGCTAGCTCCACATTTCGCAACCAAGGGTCTATACAAACTAGAGATCTGCACGGGCCGGGCTCGGGCCTATTTTCATTCATGGCACTCGGGCCGGGCCGGGTCCGGGCCTTACTTTTTTCTGAAGTCTCGGGCCGGGCCTAGTCACTATTCTTTACGGGCCGGGCCGGGCTCGGGCCTTACTTTTTTCCTGAAGGTTCGGGCCGGGCCAAACTTATTTTTTCTGCACATACCCGGGTACTGGTTTCATTCCGAATCTTCATGTCCCAATATTTTCATTCCTAGTTTTCACCCACACCGTAGGAAAATCATTGTCTCGGAATGGCCTGGTCGATTCAAAGGTCAGTAAAATTAGGTTTGGCACAAATTTTTTGTCAAAAAATGCATACATTTTTCAATCGCCATTATTCTACAATTAAACATTCAAATTCATTCTTTTTAAAGAGTAGTAGATTTCTACACTAATATAGTTAAATTGAAAATATAGTTAAATTAAAATGCAGTAAAACGTGTGAAAAGGAACCTGTCTATAATCTTGTTTTAAACTGAAAAACTTGTTGATCCATGCAAAATTAATATACTACTTAATACTACGTAAGAAAATTATAAAAATTAATAACAAACAAAATTAATATACTACGTAAGAAAATAATATATAATACATTTACACTTGCTAAGAAGGGAACTTGTCTATAACGCATTTTGTTTTTCTTTTCTATGCAATTCAGTTTTAGATTTTACTGTATAGCATTTTTCAGATATTTAACGCTTCTATACATGAAATATGGATTAACAATATTAATGATAACTGAAACATTTACACATAGCTGCCAACTCTTCCGCTTTTCCAGACCACAAAAATTCAACAGAAATTTTTGCATTATTTAATCGTCAAATTATAACGATTTAAAAAAATAAAATTTACTATAAAATTTTTGTGGTCTGAAAAAGCGTAAGATGTTGGCAGCTATGTTTACATACAAGAGATAGAGATTCGTTAAAAAAATAAATATCGCACCCTGCGGCACTTCTATAAAAATGAAGATTAAAAACATGAAAAGAAAAGTTAAGATAAATATTTTTGGCTTGATCTCCTCGTACGAGAAAAACTTTTAACCAAATCGACATAAAAATCAATGTTTTGTAGAAATTCACTCGGGCCGGGCCGGGCTCGGGCCGAACTTTTAACTTTTTAACCGGGCCGGGCTCGGGCCGAACATTCAACATTTTTACCGGGCCGGGACGAATTTTTTTTTCTCTGAGACGGGCCGGCCCCGGGCCTGGAAATGTCGGCCCGTGCAGACCTCTAATACAAACCTCTATCTGAACGAAACTCCGTTTTACAAACTATCCGTAGATATATTAGTCGAAGGGATCGGGCCCATGGCACCGGAGATAAGTAGGCGTCCCTGGCGGTAAAAATTGGAACAAAAATATGTACGGTTATGGTGATTAATATGAAAGAGTGGTCAAAGGAGCATCGGCAAAAGTTTAAAAAGTGCACCCCGGGTGAAGAGGGTGGAGGTTAGAAAATTTGCTAAAAATGCAGAAGTTAGAGCCGGGAAGCGTAAGTATTATAAGATTTTTTGAAAATTTTATTATTTTTCGTGTGATCACAAGTGTTCTGTTATAAGTATGCAAAATTTCACATCTCCAACTTAATTAGGGCCTGAGTTTGAAAAATTGCTTAAAATACACAAGTTTGAGTCCAGAGAGGTACATAAGACTTTTTCAAAATTTTATGATTTCTCGTTTCATGTGCTGTGTTCAGCTATAAGAATCTAAAATTTCAAGTCTTCAACTTAATTGGGAGCTCAGTTATAACAAGAAACTTAAAATACACAAGTTAGAGCCCATGGGGGATAAATATAAGACTTTTCAAAATTTTAGGATTTGTCGTTTAATGGGAGGTGTTCAGCTATAAGAATCCAAAATTTCAAGTCTCCAACATATATAGTTTCTGAGAACATGATCTGTGACCGACAGACAGCAGACAGACAGACAGACAGACAAACAGAGGAGCGAGACGAATAGGGTTTTGTCAGATGAACGAAACCCTAAAAAATATATTAAATGTAAAAAATCTTATATAGTTTATATAGTTATAAACATTTATATATTAAATATTGGTTTTCATCTATATTCTGTAACCAGGGAAGCCCGGGTATATCCCCTTCTTATTATAATAACAGATACTTTTTATGCTCAATAGAAGATTTATTAATATACAGTGGACTCTCGTTAATGCGTCTCCACTTAAGACTGATATCCGGTAAAAGAGGACAATTTCGATTATCTCATCATTTCCTATTTGTAATTAATGTTGAAGACATCGCATAATGCGTACTACTGCAGCGAGTAACACTGCCAATTTTTTCGCAAACCGACCAGGTAGAATCAAAATTTGTTTCTGTACATTCTTTTTTTCGAAAGCAACTTCGATGTAAGTGTGGTTATTGAGAGATCAAGAAAATGTCAATGCAATAATGAAAACTTTATACCACCAAAAATGTAAGAGGTTCAAATATTGCTAGTAATGATTTTCAGAAACCTTTCCAAGTAGATTTTATAGCGTCGTACCCAAGTTTCACAAACAGGATATTGATTTTTAGGATGCTATCAATTCTCAAATAAACATTTTCATGTTCAACAAGCATGTTTACAAACAAACATGAAGAATTAAAAACATTATTATTGATATTAAAATTAATATTAGGGGTCATCCATATATGATGTCACACTTTTTTTTTATATTTTTGACCCCCTCCCCCCCCTTTGTCACAAAGTGTCACACTTCACCATACCCTCTCCCCCCTCTTGTCACATGTCACGCTATATTACATAAACATATACTTGCAGTTCAAAATAAAAGTACTATGTTATAGATCATGTTTCAAATTTTATTTTGAAACTTTTAACTATGTGTTTTAACGACATTTGTGAGCATAATAATAAAAATGATTCGTGTACTTATTTTGTATGAAATAAGATTAAGATTTACAACAAAAAAACATAATTAATATACAATAGTAATAAAATATTAATTGAAAGAACAATTAAAAACAGTAGTATTTTGGAATTTGAAATGAAATTTAATATGATTGGCTTTAAATGTTATCTTTACTGTATGAACACAAAATACTTTAATTTCAAAATAACTTTAAAATTTAATCTGCTGATTTTTAATGCTTTTTATTTTAACCAAAATGTGTGATGTCACATTTCTTCTTACCCCCTCCCTCTCCCTTGTCACAAACTGTCACAATTTCATGAACCCCCCTCCAAGCGTGACATCATTTGTGGATGGCCCCTTATTTTGTTACTCTTGCATGTATAAATTCAGTTAGGCTGCTTAATTAAGAAACGATCTCATCCTAAAAACCGCTATTCCGTTCTGATAACACTAATTAATGCGGTTTAAAACCTACTTGGAAACGTTTCTAAAAATCATTTTGAACTAAAGAAAGGTTGTTTTCATAAATGCTTCTTTAAATCTCGAAAATAGAGTGTGTCTATAAAATAATGTCCCATTTATAAATTTTAATAGTATCAGCTGTAAGCGCTGTAGAGTGTTGTTTCAAGGTCACAAATAAAGAGTAATTCAAACCGTTTTAGATAAGCGCATGCGCGAGTACTGCTTTGTTGTTGACTCGCTTGCGGTGTCACACATGCAAAGTGACGACTCCTGAGCGTAAAGCGTTGTTGATGGGCAAAAGATTTAAAGGTGTACACTACCGGCGATTTTTTCCTTTGGGACTTTATAAAAGATCGTGTCTACGTACCGCCTCTACCTAATGATTTGCTAGAGACACAGAATTGAAGAAGCTATTGCTTCAATTATTGCGAGGTTATTGCATATTTTCATACGCGGTTATGTTATACTATCGCAGATTAAGAATTTATTTTATTTTATTTATTTAGTATTTATTATTTTACAATGTACTAGGAGGCTTGGCCCCCTACGAGCTACGCTCGCCAACCTCCGTCCAGATTCCGCAGACTCTAAATGCACGCTAATTTGATCGGCGTTAAAAAGATTTCGAAAGATTGAATTATAATTTAAAAAACAGTGGCGATCTCCCTATAAACGGATTTCTATTCATTTCTCTTTGATTGGGGAATTTAACGCCAAATCCGCTGCGGTACTACTTGATTATCCAGTCAACCAATTTCGCCAAATTATGCAAATTGACATAATTATTATTTTAAATAACAAAAGAACAAATAAATTAGTACAACATTAATAAAAATACAAATAAAACATCGAAATAAAAATAACTTGATGACGTAGACATGTGTAACTTGCTTAAAGTCAAGTTAATGTGACATTTACGATCAACCATTATTGGCATTTAATCTTATAGTTTGGCGAATTATAGATTTTTGGTCGACGTGATAACTAAGTAGAACCAAAGATACAATCGCTGTTTTCGTCTTTGATTAAGTAAAATAAGTTAAACATTTCAAAATAAGCTAATGTAAAAGGAATTAAGTAAACAGAGTCTTTGTCTCCAGGTATTTTTTAACAAAGCGAAAAGAAAGTTCTTTTAAATGAGTTATTTTAAACTAATCGTTTTTAATCTGACGTAATTTTGACCAAGCTATTCTTTCTTTTTTAAATATTCACGTGAAAATACTTTTTTTAGAAATGAAATATTATTTGCGCTTTCCTAACAAAAATAGTTGAAAAGATCCTCTCAAAATATCAAATAAATGTCTAGCGCAATACTTAAATTTAAACTGTTTTGCAATATTATTTTGTGATAATTTTATGTAATAACTGTAATGTGACGTAAATATGACGTAATTTCTCCTATTTAAGCCTTCTAACGCATGTTAATGAATTTATTATTTTACAATATCCTTTCTCTTTTAAAATTCACGTGTATAGTTTTTATGACGTATTTTTTAATAAGTTCCTGCTTTTTGTACATAATTATTTAATTCTAATTCCAAAAGATTTTTTCTGTTTATAATAGTCACGTGTAAATAAATTTTTAGTTTGAAGCAAACATTATTGTTTGCGCTGTTTATACAGTTGGCAACAGTTTAAATTAATACCATTTTCTAAAATAATGTCAAAAATATCTCTAGAAATGCTGAAAATTTGAATTTAAAATAGAAATAAAACCTCAAAAAATGAGTCAAATTACAAATAGAAATACAGTCTGCACACCGGGAACTTCAAACGTATAAAATGATCTAAAAATGATTAAATTCAAATGAATAGTTTTTGCTCCTATAAAACTTTTTAGTGGAACGATTTTGTCCAACTTTAGCATTAAATATCTCTTAAAATAATTCTTCGATTTGAAACTGTCAGCATCAGCGTGCTTATCAAACATTTCTGTATAATACCAGCGATTTTCATTTTTTTTTGTATGCATTATTTTTTTTAATATTAACGAAGAAAGACCTCCGGTCACAAAAAATTCAAAACCGGCGGCGGCGGTGGCAGCGGTAGTTACTTTTTTTTTAGAATAGAGAGATTCTTGCGTTTAAGTCAACCCCAAAACTTCGAGAAAAGTCAAGTTACATGTCAGATCAATTGAACACCAGTATTTTCATACTGTATATTGAAGGCTGTTCCGAATTCTGTGATTAAATAACGCAAAAGAAAACTATTCCAAATGTATTGTTCTTAAAACTGAATGCCACGTTATTTCTCTTAATTTTTAAGGTCAACTTATACTCGATTATATGAAGAATTTGTTAAACTTTCCCACATCCTTCATCATAAATTAAAAACTTAAAAATCTGCTTTTAAATTCTGCTGTTATTTTTATTTTTTTTTTTCAGATTTTTATTGCTTTTGTTTATTTTCCAGGGAAAAGTATGATCATGCATTATTTATCGAAATAAAACTTTTCAACACACAGTTTCTTTTTATGATAAAAAATATAACAACAAAAGCGTCTTGATGCTATACATGTCAGATCAATTGAACACCAGTATTTTCATACTGTATATTGAAGGCTGTTCCGAATTCTGTGATTAAATAACGCAAAAGAAAACTATTCCAAATGTATTGTTCTTAAAACTGAATGCCACGTTATTTCTCTTAATTTTTAATGTTGACTTATACTCGATTATATGAAGAATTTGTTAAACTTTCCCACATCCTTCATCATAAATTAAAAACTTAAAAATCTGCTTTTAAATTCTGCTGTTACTTTTATTTTTTTTTTTTTTTTCAGATTTTTATAGCTTTTGTTTATTTTCCAGGGAAAAGTATGATCATGCATTATTTATCGAAATAAAACTTTTAAACACACAGTTTCTTTTTATGATGAAAAATATAACAACAAAAGCATCTTGTTGCTATACATATCACGTACAGTTGATAATTCTGCTGAAAAATTTTCGTTTCGCTAGTAATATTATTTTCGTATCGAATTTTTTAAAAAAGGTGTAAAATGAAACGACCGCACATTTCTCTTTTATATATTTTCCATTTTCGTTTGAATGTTTGAAGCCTACAATGGCTGGATTTTATAAATTAACGAAAGTTTAATTTAATTACTAATACAGTAGAGTTTCGATTATCCGAATCCCCCTTAAAAGAGTTTCCGCTTTAACCGAGTTTTATTCTTCTGATGGACTGGTGGCTTCCATTATTATGAAACAGCCATTAAAACAATAAAAAAAAAGAATGGCGATAATTTTTAAAAACAACTTTGGCCGTCCCCCCCCCCCATTCTGACCAGAAAATCAGAGTTCTAACTTTTTATGGCTGCTGTTTCATCTTCGCCTAACGCTTCATTTATATTGGCTGTTTCATAATAATGGAAAGCATCAGTCCATCAGAAGAAAATAATTCATTCCAACGGTATAAGTTCGATTGAAAAAAATCTATTTAATATTTTAAGCAGAAAGAAGAGGTTGCACCTGCAATTTTCATGACACTAATAGAATCATATAGCTGCCAATTTGTACGGTTTTGTTACCTCTAAAATTTAATACAAATTTTTGCTCTATTTAATCGTAGGCAATTGTTAGATTTCGGCGATTGAATTAGGCAAAATTTACTGATAAGTTTTAGTGGTAAGGAAAAATCTTAGAAATTAATAGCTATGCAGTAGCGTAATACTACAGAAAAAAAAACTGCTGCAAAATTGACATTCAAGAAACAAAAAACTATCAAGGCTTTTTCAAATAAACAATTTGATTCACCGTTCTTCTTATAGAAGTAACGAAAATATACATCAAAGAAGCGTTGCTAATACCATAAAAATCAATGAATTAAGTGAAAATTTACATTTCATTTCCATAGATGGTGACGATTTTTGTAAATCGGGTTTATTCGAATTTTTTGCTTATCCGAGGTGAACTTGGTCCAAATTAACTCGGGTAATCGGGTCGCAAATGTATTTTTGGAGAGGATGTCCAAAGACGAATCAGAGTCTTCAAGGGAGTAATGGTGTTACAAGCGTGGAAATCCTACATAAGGATTATACAGCATACTCCCGATAATTTAAACTCTGTTAAATTGAATTTTCAGTTAAGGGGACTGGTGACGTTTAAAAAAAATTCTTTTAATTTTCTTAATAGAGATTTGAAATTTTGTGTAAATATACATTTTACCATAAGTATATAGAACCTTAAAAGAAATTTCTAGTCTTATTATTATTTTAAGATCTTTTAAAAAATTTAAAATTTCAAAACGAAACTTTAAAATGCTTCTTGCATCTTAATTTTTTAGACATTTCCTCGATTTTCTATTTCAATCACGTAAAACTCTATTACAAACAAATTTGCTTATCGATTTTTTATTACTTTAAGCAGTTTAAATAGTTAATTATTTAGAGATATTTTTTTAAATTCCATATCTCTTTTCATCAAAATTCTGCCTTATAATAAGTTAAAAATCAAATTTAATTGTCTTAATGAAGTCGAATTTTAAAATGCATATACAGTTTGTTTTTATGCAATATCAGGATTCTTCCTTATGAGTTTCATGAATTTTGATAAAAAATTAAATAGTAAGGAACATTTAAATTTAAAAAAAAGCTGAAACATCAGTATTGAGAAAAAGAGATTTAAAGTTTATTAAAAGACCAAAAACTTATTTGTGAACAAAATTAAAACACTTGTAACTTTGCGTAAAATAATCGCATCTGCATGCGGTTTTCAACGAATGAAGTAGTACAAATTGGAGAATAAAGCAATACACAAAAAGAAATGTCGATTTTGTGATCGATTTTTCCTGAAATAAAGGTCCACGGTTCCCTTAATTAGAACTAATGGGAAAGCCTCGAAATTACTATAAGGAAATAATGTAAAATTACATATGTTTTCGGATAATTCGAATATTTATAGGTTTGTTATTTCCCCATTTTATTTTACTTTCTATCTCATACAGTTATTTTTTATCCCTTGAATTTCAAGTACACAGTTGCCAGTTTCAATGATCTAGTTTCTAAGAATCTATTTGTTTCATTACTTCCAGTAAGTTGCATGGTTAGCAGATATAAGGAACCCGGATCCATTGTCTTAACTTTGCTTTTGGAATTTCGGAAAAGTATTGCAGCCTGTTCTTTAGTAACGTAGACTGAGCATGCAAGGGAGGTAAAGAAGTTTAAAGGTTATAAATAGACGCAACATTCTACTGTTATCGGTATCGGTGTCTTTTTTTTGTGGTTAAGCGGCGTTTTTCCTCTTTTATGGTTTCACAGAGAAAGTGCTGGACGTCGTTCAACATCCTGAAAAAGGGAGAAGTTTGGTCTATTCTCCTTATATCATTTTCATTGTTGAACCCATTGTTGAATTCCCTTTCCTTTTTTCAAAACCACATTTTATTGATTTACCATGACAGGGATCACTTTTTCTTTCTGAATGCAGCCTAAGGCTGCGTTTAAACTCTTGTTTTGCCATCCTTCAGTGTTTTTCCAGAAAAAGTATTCTTTTCTACACTTCTGTGGTTTATTCATAAAAGGATGCACTCTCAGAAATAAAACTCTCAATTTTGACGATTCAGCAATCCTCGAGCTATATTTCGTTGTTTTTGACAATCATTTCGTATCAAAATCACGTGACTTTTAACGACACGTAAACTCCCAAATATTTGACGAAGGTGTTTCTTCACTCACGGCCAGACTCAATGCATTTTAAGGAAACCGTACTTTCTCAAATCCTGCGACTTTAGCAAGCAGATATAATATCTGCTTGCTAAAGTCGCAGGATACAAGCAAATATAAACAAGCAAATATCTGAGATATTTGCTTGTTTATGTTATTCCTGTCATAATTTATTTAAAAAATTGCACTTTTTAGCGCTTTTCAGAAAATGCTGAAATACAGGTAGTTATTGTTTCTGCATTAGTTATTTTTTTAGCTGTTAAAGTTTTTAAGAATGTTTATTATTATTATTATTATTTTACTTTGCTCGCTATGGTTTAATTCGAAAAGAGTAAATTTCCTGTGTTTTATAAAATCGTTTAAAAAGAAAATTTGGTCAATAAAGTTTCAAAATTCCAAGATTTCTTTTTTCATTTAAGAAATATATTCATATAACTATCAAATTAAATATGTATAATTGATCCCTCTCCCTTCTCTTACAGTACATACCGTAACAGTAAAGTGTTAAAATCTCAACCACCTACTCAAATTGATAAATTCTCCCCATATGCACTTTAAAATTCGTTATTTCTGAGCAACAAATTAACCAGACCATATTTTAATCATTCATCGAGCAAAAAAAATTTCCCTGATAAATTATATTAATCAAGCCATATTATAATTATTCATATTAACCATAGGAAATAATAATAATAAATTAGCCTTACTAATTAAAACTTGCAAGAATTATAAGTATAACAGCATCGATAAAATTAGAACCAACCTTATAAAAGTATAAACATACAGTAGAATCCATTACATGCATCTAAAATCATATCCGTTCGAGGACTCAATAGCGTAATAGCTAGAGCGTCCGTCTTCCACACCGGAGGTCGTGAGTTCGAATCACCCCAAAGCTATTATTTTTTCTCCTGTCGATACAAGAGCTTCTGAACTGTTCAATAGTTGGCACCACCAACCTACTGATTGCACTTTTCAAACAAGCACTTTTGACGAAATTGTTATCCTCAAACAAGCGAAGAAAGTAATTTTCTCAATTTGACGAAATATTCGCTCGGAGCATATCCCAGGAAACGGTTTCGTCAAAAACGAAGAAAATTTCGTGAAATCTGAGAATCCATTTCTGAGAGTGTGGAGATATTCAACAATGGCTAAAGAGATAAGAAGATTACATTGATATGAAGGAAAAGTTTTCCTCCTGCAGGATGTCCGACAGTTTCATGCTAAAGCAATTCAAGATGAAAAACACCGCATGGACACAAGAAAGACACCGCGAGTTCAATGATACGTCTATCTAGATCAGTAAGAAGGGCCAGCATATGCACCTTTATGATGTAGATAGCAGTAGCATAATGACTGAAGGGGTGATATTGCATCCTTTTTTTTTTGTTCGGTGTTCAATCAGTTAACAGTAAACAATTTTGTTGCAATGTCCTTTGGCGATGATACCGAAATATTAATCTTTCACTCTGGAAATGAAAGTCAAGATACGCAACACAAAACGAGCAAAAATTTAAAAAAAGTCGTGGCTACATAGTAACCGATTTTAATAAATTTGATACACAGATTCAATTCATATTCAAATAGAGCATTTCAAAATATTATGACAAAAAAATATAAAACATTTTGGAAGTTCTGGACATTTAAAAAACTTGCGACATAATGGCATGTGTGCAGTCGTTCAAAGTTGCAAGTTTGAAGTTCCGTATCTTGAAAACTATTTAACATAAATTAAATATTTTTGTAATATTGTAATCTCTGGAAAATTATCTTCATATTTATTTAGTAATAATAATTTGGTAACATCATGATTAATCTTAAACTTGTTATAAAAATGGAAAATTTGTCAATTTTGAGAAAATTAGAAATCTTATAAAAATCAAAGGAATTCAAAAACATCTGTGAAATGGATGCCTGATGTAGTGTTACATATTAAGATCGAATTGCTAAAGTTTTTAAGTGGCCATGTATTTTTTTCACCGTTAAAAAAAAAATTAGAAACTTAAAAAAAAGTTACAAAATCATAATTTTTCCTCTTATTGATAGGCAAAAAATTAAGGAAGGAAATGTCCGGCAATACAGTTATTGCACAGACATAAAGATAGGTAAGTCCATGATATGCTCAAAAAATTCAAGATTGCCTTTTGATTCCTAACGTAACAAAATTGAGTTAAAAAAGTAATATTTGTTGCATTCCATGGGCTTTTCTCTTTGAATCCTTTTTTTACAATATTGCGCGATTTCAAGAAAAATATGTAGTGCTGCCATCTATGGATTTAGGATTAATATATAATTTTTTGTTCAACTGAATCTTTTTTTTTTTACTGCAGTTTAGAATAAATAAATTTATAGCCAAAAATAAACTGAAAGCAAGAATAAAAGCTTCTATATTTAAAATATACACTTTTATCTATAATATCAAATAATTTAAATACCTTAAAAGAGCTTTCCTTTAGGTACAAACAAGTGATAGAAATATTGCATTTTACCCTCAACATTTTTTACTATTTATTTTTTTCCTCATTAAGGAATAAAAAGGCAAGAATGAAAGTTTCAATATTTAAAATATATACTTCTGTATATAACGTCAAGTAATTTTAAACTTGTCAGATTGAAATCCTTCATGTGCAAACGAGCAATAGCAGTATTGCATTTTTTTCACCCAAAATTTTCAAAAATATTTTTTTCTCACTAAGAAATAAAAATACAGTTAGTAACTTACGCCAATCTGTTACTTATTATTCATTCTTAATTGTAAATATTTTTTAATATAATCTTTTTATTCCTAACGCTAATAATCAAATTTGAAATTTCAAGCGAGTAGACAATACCTCGATTTTGCTTCAACTTTTATTGTAAATATTATTTTTAAATAAACAATCCTGAAATCTATTTTTTCACATTTACTCATAAATAGATATGATCTACTTATATACTGATTTTTATTAAAATCTGTGACATGTCAGCCATAGCTGATTTGCTCATTTTGTATGGAATAATAATAATAATTTTGATTTTGTCATTTTCTACAATACAAATCCTTTAATAACAAAACTTCATTCTGTTTGTTTGTATGAAATCTTATGAAAATGAAACGCAGATCAATATTTCGTAATTTTTTACGGGAGTTGTATACTAGTATTTATATAAATATAGATAATACAAAACATATTTTAGTTTTAAGGTTAGACACATTTTTATTTTATATAAAATGACGTCATTCGCATTCTATGAAGAATTTTTTATTTACGATCCAGTATTAAACAAATCTAAAGTAATGTATGCATATGACGTCACTATCGCTAATTAATACAAAAATGCAAAAATGCAAAAAAAAAAAAAAAAAAAAAAAAAAAAAAGAGAGAGAGAGAGAGAGAGAGAGATGTCGTCATTCAAGAAACTCGACAAAAAAATCGGTTATCTAATGATTCCCATGAATTCATTTATTTGTTATAATAACACAGATACTTAAAGTTAAATATAGTTTATAATAGCTCCATGTTTTATCAGAAATCATCCATTTATATTGTTTCAAAATAGCACGTATTTTAGTTACATTTTTTTTTCAGTTGTTATGGGAAAATGGCAACAAAAAGCTATAATTATTATTTTCCAATCATGTTTTCTTTCTTTTCTACAGAAATGGAGTATTTGAGTTACCAACATTAAATAAATGGCGCTAAAAACTACAAAAAAATTAATATCTCAAAAATAAATTGAGATACAGTTTGCAAACAAATTGCATTTAAAAGTACTTTTTTTTCGCAATACGACGGTATAAAAATTGAAAATGTGTGATACTTAGAAGTCCAAAAATTGCAGTAGAATATTTACCCGTACCATGATACACCTACTTTGTTTTACGGCTGGCTCATACAACGGAACGTTATTTTTTAGAGACGACATTTTAACCGCTGGCCGAAAGAAATAGCATATAGGGGGCTAAAAAAGAAGAATAGAAAGCGGAGAGAGAAACGCAGCGCACGACGACTTATATGAAAAATTATTGTTGTGGCTGAAAGATTCTCGATCAAGAAATTTGCCTATAAGTGGTCCCAGATTGAGTGCCTAAAGCAAGTGAACTATCCAGTGTTTTAAACATTGAGGACTTTAAATACACAGACAGATGGCTATCTCATTTCAGTCCGAAATGACTTAGCCTTTAAAACTGTATGTGGCTAACATGCCGATGTAAATTCAGAAAATTGCAGTAAATATAGCAAAAAAGATACCGGAATTACTTTCTCTTTGTTCGCCAGGCAATATATTCAATGCAGATGAGACGGACAGTAAATGCTGTAAAGCAAACATGATTACCGTAGTAGTCGGGGCCAACATGAATGGGATTGAAAAGCTAAAACTACTTGTTACTGGCAAATTTCGAAATACGAAGTGGTTTTACAGGAATTAAGACATTACTTGTTGAATACGCATCAAGTCTAAAAGCACGGGTGAGACTAGAAATATGCATCAATTGTCTGAAAGGATCGGATAAAAAAATTTCGCTTTAGAAAAGCAAAATTCATCTTTTTCTGGATAACGTGTCTAGTCACTGCAAACTTTCCAAACTAAATCTATTCGAGTAGAAATTTGTCGCCAAACATCACATCTAAATTACTGCCCCATTCTGCAATTGATGACTCTAACAGCATCCCAGGCAGCAGCGTAGAGATAATATAAAGGCATTCAGTACAAATGTAAGTATAAATAACATTAATAAGCCTTCACTACGTCTAGTAATAACCATATCACAATAATAAATGGGAACGTCCATTCGTTACTCTTGTGATAATTAGAGCAAATTTTCATATATAAGTCCAATTATTTTTTACAAACTATAAGTAAGATAAAAATTGATATAACCAGCTAAATACCAAAGTGTTCCACACACAAACATATATTTAATTTATAACAAAAAAAAAAAAATACTTATGTATATATTAAATGACTCTTGTGACACTCTGGTCACAAGAGTAACAAATTTTTGATTGATTATATAGACAAGGGAAATGCTTTTTGTTACAAATTAGATATATATTAAATGAGTGGAGCACAATAGTATTTTACTGGTTATATCACTTTTTATCTTAATTATATTTTATAGTAAAATAATTGCAAGTAATTGCAAAAAACCGCACGAATCGTCACAAGAGTAACAGTGGACGTTCCCATATATTCCAAACGGAAAAGTCAAAAACATATATTAAAATATTTATTTGCTTAAAAGCCGTTATATTACTAAAAACACATTAAAAATATATTAAAAACCTATATTGACATGTTTCAACTACTTCATTGAGTCACCATCAGAATGTATAACAGAAATTACAAACACAATGCATATGAAAACTGGAAAAAATCATCGAATATAAACAAATAAATATATAACGCCCCCTACATTTTCGATATCGCACGTGTCTCTTCAATGTCGTGATCTTTATCTTTTTAACGAGAGTACATTGACTTTAGGTCTAATTTTTATTTACAGTTATTTATAAGAGAGTCCATTGAGATTTATTTAAGAGTTTCAGGGATTTGTAACGATACGTTATCTTTTCGCATTCCGGTTGAGTGGTTGGACAACTTGCGGAATCGCGACATAGAAGGGACATGTGCGATATAGGTAATGTATAGGGAGCGTTATGTGTTTACTTGTTTCGATGATTTTTTCCGGTTTTCATATGTATTGTGTTTGTAATTTCTGTTATACATTCTGATGACGATTCAATGAGTTGAAACGTGTCAATACACTCTCAGAAATAAAACTCTCAATTTTCACGATTCAACAATCCTTGAGCTGTATTTCGTTATTTTTGACAATCATTTCGTATCAAAATCACGTGACTTTTAACGAAAGGTAAACTCTCAAATATTTGATGAAGGTGTTTCTTCACTCACGGCCAGACTCAATGCATTTTAAGGAAACAGTTGCGGTAGCTATTTGAAAAGGGGCGCGCTACTGTACATACTCAAATCCTGCGACTTTAGCAAGCAGATATTTGCTTGTTTATGTTATTCCTGTCATAATTTATTTAAAAAGTTACACTTTTTAGCGCTTTTCAGAAAATGCTGAAACACAGGTAGTTATTTTTTCTGCATTAGTTATTTTTTAAGCTGTAAAAGTTTTTAAGATTGTTTATTATTATTATTTTATTTTGCTCGCTATGATTTAATTCGAAAAGAATAAATTTCCTGTGTTTTACAAATCGTTCAAAAAGAAAATTTGGTCAATAAAATTTCAAAATTCCAAGATCTCTTTTTCATTTAAGAAATATATTCATATAACTATCAAATTAAATATGCATAATTGATCCCTCTCCCTTCTCTTCTGTAAACAGTAAAGTGGTAAAATCTTAACCACCTACTCAAATTGATAAAATCTCCCCCATATGCACTTTAAAATTCGTTATTTCTGAGCAACAAATTAACCAGACCATATTTTAATCATTCATCGAGCAAAGAAAATTTCCGTAATAAATTATATTAATCAAGCCATATTATAATTATTCATAATAACCATAGGAAATGATAATAATAAATTCGCCTTATTAATTAAAACTTGCAAGAATTATAAGTATAACAGCATCGATAAAATTACAAGCAACCTTATAAAAATATAAACATACAGTAGAATCCATTAGATGCATACAAAATCATATCCATTCGAGGGCCCAATAGCGTAATAGCTAGAGGGACCGTCTCCCCCACCGGAGGTCGTGAGTTCGAATCACCCGAAACTATTATTTTTTCTCCTGTAGATAAATACAGGAGCTTCTAAACTGTTCAATAGATGGCACTGCCAGCCCTCTGATTGCACTTTTCAAACAAGCACTTTTGACGAAATTGTTATCCTCAAACAAGCGAAGAAAGTAATTTTCTCAATTTGACGAAATATCCGCTCGGAGCATTTCTTAGGAAATGGTTTCGTCAAAAACGAAGAAAATTTTGTGAAATATGAGTATCCATTTCTGAGAGTGTATAGGTTTTTAATATATTTTTAATATGTGTTATTAAAGTAACGTCCTTTAAGCAAATAAATATTTTAATATATGTTTTTGACTTTTCCGTTTGAATATATATTATTGTAATGCAGTCAGTACAGTTATAACTTTCATTATGATCAATTGCAAATAGCATTTGCTTGTAAAAGTCTTTTACGATAGTGAAATTTTAAATTCTGTAATAAATCCTGACCCATATCAGGAAAAAATATAGAATTTAAAATTTCGTTATCGTAGAAGACTTTTACAGCAAAAGCTATTTGGAATTAATTGTAATGAAATTTATCATATAACTGTACTGACTGTCATAAATTATCTCTACGCTGCTTGAGATGCTGTTAGAGTCAAATATAGCAGAATGTTTTAAACATGCTGGATTTGCACAAAGGTGAATAGAATACTCTTAAAAAGCACGAGAGAATTTTTAATGAGAAGACGCAGATTTTTCATAAATTTGCAAAACGTTTGATTGTAAAAATGTTTGATTTGCCTATTACGTATCTGTTGATAATAACCTAGAGGTTTGTGGAAGCTTTAGCAAGTCTGATATCTCGAAAGCAATTCGTGACACGTGCAACGAAGATTTGGATACCGAAAACACATCGAGCAATGAACGGTTCTCAAGTCCAACAATAACTCAGTCTAAGCAATGTTTACGCAAATTTACAAATGTAACCAACTTTAGAAAATGAACTTCACTGTTTGTTGCAAATATAAAAGATAGTAATTAAGGTTAAAAACAATAATCCAACGCAAACGACCCTAGATAAATACTTTTCATACTGGTACATAACGGTATTTCTTATATTTATTTTGTGTAATTGTTTAAAAAATAACTAAGTTGTTACAGAATTGCTAATTTAATTTCTGTTGTTATTAATAAAAATATTTATTTATTTATTTATTTTGTATAAACAGTAAAAATAAAAGCTTTTATCTGGAAATGAAATCTCACACAATTCTTTCCCCTGTAATTTTGTTTTCTCAAACCACTTTAATTCGAAATTCGGATAATTCGGACTATATTAGAACTATTCGAATAACCGGAAGTCCACTGTACACAGAAGACGTTCGAAATAAAGGCAGTCCCTTTATAGCGCACATTCTTATTCTAAGAACCGATCGAAAGAAAAAAAAACCGTTCATGCAGAATTACTTTTGTATTGAACAGAACAAACATTTAGATCAACCATTCTAATAAAACAGGCCTTTTTAGATGTTCTACCTCAGCTGTTTGAGATTGTGTTTCATAAAATTTAGAGAATGTTTAGAATCTTTCAAAAAGAGAAAAAACCCCGTTTTTTTCCTTATAGGGTAACCCCGCCAGTAGTTGATACCCTTCCAGAAGTTGAACAAATCTTCGAAATATTGCTCTATTTCAGGAGGAAATGAACTTTATACATGGCACTGGACATACTGTTTTTGTTTGAATATTAATGCACCTGTTTTCACATTGTTGTCAGCTATTGTAAAAGAAGCCATTTTCTGATTTTTCTTTTTAAAGTTTCCAACAAAGTTGAAAAGTGTTTATGACTTCGGTTTGTCTGGCCGTCTGTCCGTATGGCCGCCTGTCCGCACTCTAACTCGAGTAAATATACTCGGATTGTCCTGAAATTTTTGGAGGTTATTGATGTTTACCATAGCACGTTCTCTATTTCAAATGAAGTTTGTAGCGTGTTTAGTTCATTTACAGGGACAGTCAAAAGTTTTCCGTTACATTAGGGCCTATGGGAAGAAATCGTTTAAAAGGATTTTTAATGATGTTACACGCATCCAAACATAACAAAATGGATAGGCATTTATGAAGTGCATTAAAACATTCATTCTGTATAATATGCGGTGCAAAGAATAGTTATTATTCTTTTACAGGGCCACATAAAAAGAATTCCGTTGCATAGTGATATAGGGAGGAAGGGGGGAATTGTTTGCGGCGTATTTTAATTATGTTACACTATTTTATATACAATGAAATTGATATACGTCGCTGAGGTTTACTATAAGTTATTTCATGTATACTACGAAGTGCATAGCATTTACAGGGACACACAAAAGTTTTCAGATAGTATATTGTATCAGAAGTACTGTACATTAGCGGTGATTGCTGGAAATGCATTTTTAACTATGATATGCGCTTTTATGTTTCACTATATTTATGCATACTATATGGTACGTATAAATGCTATTATTCATATACAGGGCTACACAAAATAATTCGTAAGGGTTACTGGGTATGAGAGCAAATTGGTTAAATGTGGGTTTTAAATGAGTTATGCATTTTTACGCTGAACGGCATTTCGTTTTAAAAAAAAAAGTTTGTAGAATATAGATAAAATGATACACGTAAAGAATTAGATGCAAATCGTCTATGGATGATAATTTCTGGAAATGTGGCTTCAGTAGTTTTCAGAGTGTTTTAGTGTGAATTAAATTTTAGCTAAATAGTGGCGTGTAATAAAGGGACTAGGTTAATTACAGGGCTGTACAATCGTATTCAAGTATTTTTTCAATTAATTGTATAAATTGCTGAAACAGAAATTTCAACCTGTTATACGTTTTCTTGCTAAACTAAATTTTCTCATTATATGGAATATATATCGACATACAGATCAAATACAGGGCTGTTCAAAAGAATTGAAATACATATTTGGCTATGGGCGGTAACTACTGAAATCAGATTTTTAAATGTTTACTTAGTTATCTTATTCACCTTATTTCCCTAAGTAACGAAGTTTCGTTAAAACTTTCAGGGAGTGTTGGGAAGTGTTTCATAATCTGTGCCGTACGCATGATTTTTCTTACTTGTTTTATTATTAGAATGTGTGAACATTTAGTTTTTGATTAGTTGGAGATAATTATGAAAAGTTAAAACTATCTACTTCCATCTTGCTCATTTCAAATAATAGTTTTATAAGAATTATTGTTAATCACAGCCCAAGAATGATACATTTTAAAGATTAATTTTTAGATTTTCGATTGACTTCTTTCTCTTGATCGACCACTGGGAAAATGGCAATTAAAAAACTGTTTAATTGAAATTTTGTTGCTATTTAATTTCAGCTGATTTCATTTTTGTTCATTATAGGACATTCATTAAGGGTTGTAGTAATCATGTTAGTTTATTTCTAAAACTTAACAGGAAGGAAATAGAATATAAACCCCGTTGCACTGACTTCATCTGATCAACTACTGGACAAGGTCACCCACTTCTTTCTACACTTTTACACTACGTTAATTCCTTATACAATTTTGTGTGAAAAATATTGTAAAGACTTGTTATTGTCGCCTATACCTATTCTGAGGACAATGTAACTCCTGTGTCCAGAATTATCGAAACATGCATTTGAAAAAGAGTTTCTGCATATACAACTTCTTGTTTCTTTGTTTCCAAGGTTAGTTTAGTAAAGAATACTTCAAAAATTATTAAAGAAACATGTAAGCTATGACTGCTATTTTTACGCTCATAAAAGATAATTTCTGGACATCAGACTCATTCAAAATTTCTAATTTTTATTCATTTATAACCAAATATGTTTAAAAAGTGCGTTTTTTTAACCCTCTCGTTACCTTGAGCCTCATAGGAGGCTCCTACTTCGAATTGCAATATTTGAAAGAAAAAACTATTTTTGTTAATTCCAGCACCTAATAGTGATAGCATATGTCGATACATTTGCTATTATGACTTTACTTACGTTTCAGCATGTAATAATAATAATATTAATAAACGTTTTATTAATTATTAGTAAACCGTTGGCGTTTCTTTTAATGTTTCACTCTTTAAACTTAAATTAGGGGCTCATTTTCCGAATTAGTAATTTGTGATAAAAGATAAAAAATACTACTAAATGTTTTATGTTTGTTTAATCTGATTGTAATACGACATTTTGCCAACGTCTAAAAAAATTCTTCCTTAGTCTATTTTTATATGAAAAGCACGCAACATAACTACATTCGTTAGGTTTCTGTAAAGAACACATTCGTTAAATTTCAGTAAACTGTAACTTCTGTGATTTCGATAGCTAATTTTAATTTTGTTAGCGTAAAAGTAATTTTTCCCAAAATTGGAAAAAAAAAAAATCAGTACCGAGAGGGTTAATAAAATTTTAGATCTTTTTGCATTGCATAACTCACAGAAAGGTTTTCTGTGGTGATAATCGTATTTTAGAAGTTTTGTGCACGGGGTATAAGACAAACGGATGTATCCATATTAAACATTTGAGAGGTTAAAAAGTATTAAAATTAACTTAGAATTAATTCAACCTAAAGCCTCTTTATCATCGTCACTCCCTTGGATCCGTCTTTGCACTGTCAGAAAAACTCGTCTCTATACACTAAACCATTCCTCGTTGTTTTAACAAATAGTTTCGTACTCCTAGAAAACATGTTTTATTCGTGAATTCTTCCCGAAAGTCTGAAAAGGAGGGAGAAATTTCGTTCATTTCTAGCACGCATGCGTATTGGCTCTATTAAAACTAAAATTCGAATTCACTTTAAAAAAGAAAAATCAAAAGTTCTATAAATTAAGATTTCTAATTTAATTACAAAAAATAAATTTAAAAAACTAGAACAAGAACAAAGGAAAGAAACGTTTTCAAATATAAAAAATAAATAATAATTAATTTTCTAATCCATTTAAAATTATTCACAATTTATTTTTTAAAGTTATAAAAAATCATTCGAATTGAAAACATATTTTAAGTGAACATATTTAAAATAGATATTTTAATTAAAATATTAAATGGAAAAAAAATGATTTTACTCAAAAAAAAGTTGCTCGTTTAAAAATATAATATTCATATTTTACACCTAGCATTCTACATCAAATTATTTGCAATTCATATTTTTATCCTATTTCAATACTAAAGTTATAATCTGAGGCAAACATATTTACTTCAAACTGTTTCGCTAATGTAGCCAAATGGTTAGAGTACTCGTCTCGTAATACTAAAGTAGCTAGTTCGACTCCAAGGACCGCAATTTTTATTTTATCCCCATTTTCTTCAATTGTCGTATATTTTACCTCCTGTAATGAAAGAAAAGAAACGGAGATTCGTCTATTAACGAAAACATCCTGCTAGCACTGCTTCCAGGAAAATTTCCGTGAATTGAAGAAAGTATTTCTGAGAGTGTGGTGTTACACCTATTCTTAAAGCTCAAGGAAACTATTATTAATACTGTTGTTGCTGCTGTTCTTTCTTCTTACCTATATATATACAGGGTGTTTCACTACCAGACCGACAAACTTTCAGGGGTGATAGTAGACATGAAGACAAACATTATTAAATAGGAAACCATAGGGCGCAAACGTCTTCTGTAGGAGCTAGGGGCCGTTAAAGTTTAAGGTCCAAAACTTCAAACGATGATAAAAAACGAAAAAAAAGGTCGATTCGTTTGCGGTTTTCGCTAAAATCATTCTTTATTTCACGATTTTCTTAAAAACTTTTTTTAAAGGTTACGTTCAAAATTTATCGATAGAGGGCGCTTTAGACTTTAGAGTAACGAGCAACTACTTTTTACCGTTATTTTTTGTATGGGGTTAAAATTATTCTAAAGTTTAGACTTTAACTTAAATTTTAAGCTCAAGATCGATAACATTGGGATCGTGTAACTAGCGAAAATTGAACAGTGAACAGATGGGGAGGATTTTAAACGCTCATAAACATTGAACAAATTAATCGATTTTGTTGCGGTTTGCGTGTAGGTCATTCACTTGGTAATTATTTTATTCAAAATGACGTCAGCTTTGATGTCCTTATTTTTTGATAGAGGGCGCTTCCAACACATCTCCAATATTTCAATGACATTACCCCAGGGTGTTTTACTACCAGACCAACATACGTCCAGAAATTGTTAGGGATGCAATGACGACTCGAAATAACATAGTAATGTAATGTTGGAAATGCCTTTTTTGCGATTTATGGTTAAAAGATGCAGAGAAAAAGGCAACAGAAAGAAGCAGAGAAACAGAAACACGTTAATGTGACAGAAAACAGTTTATTTAAAGGTTTTATTACAAAAGGTCAAATAAAAGTTGTTTATATGAGACTCCCGTACCTTCATTTGAAGATCTCGCGGCTCGTATTTCTGTAGCTGCCAGAAAGCTATCAGAGATGCCAGAAATCTCCCAGAGCGTGAGGAATTCCATGCGACACCGCTGTCAAGCTCGCCGGACTACTTCTGGTCGTAATTACGAACACGTTTTCTAATATAACCTTTAAATAAACTATTTTCTGTCACATTAACGTGTTGTTGTTTCTCTGCTTCTTTCTGTTGCTTTTTTCTCTTCTTCTTTTAACCAAAAAAGGCATTTCCAACGTCACATTCCTATGTGATTCCGAGTCGTCTTTGCATCCCCAACACTTCCTGGAAGTATGTTCGTCTGGTAGTAAAACACCCAGGAGTAATGTCATTGCAATGTCGGAGATGTGTCGGAAGCGCCCTCTATCAAAAAAAGAGGACAGCAAAGCTGTACGTCATTTTGAATAAAATAATTACCAAGGGAATGACCTACATGCAAACTGCAACAAAATCTATTCGTTTGTTCAATGTTTATGTGCATTTAAAATCTTCCCCCTCTGTTCACAGTTCAATTTTCGCTAGTTACCCGATCCCAGTGTTTTCGATTTTGGGCTTTAAATTTAAGTTAAAGTCTAAACTTTAGAATAATTTTAAACCCATACAAAAAATAACGTTAAAAAGTAGTTGTTCGTTACTCTAAAGTCTAAAGCGCCCTCTATCGACAAATTTTGAACGTAACCTTTAAAAAAAAGTTTTTAAGAAAATCGTGATATAAAGGATGATTTTAGCGAAAACCGTAAACGAATCGACCCTTTTTTCCGTTTTTTATCATCGTTTGAAGTTTTGGACCTTAAACTTTAATGGCCCCTAGCTCCTACAGAAGACGATTGCGCCCCATGGTTTCCCATTTAATAATGTTTGTCTTCATGTCTACTATCACCCCTCAAAGTTTGTCGGTGTGGTAGTGAAACACCCTGTATATATATATATATATATTACGCTATTGTATGTGGTACAGAAATCAAGATTATTTGTTAATTGTGAGAACGCATCCGAATGAAACGCATCTTATTTGTTATTGAACAGCATTTATATCGCAACGCCCAAATGAAACGCATCTCATTGGTCATTGAACAGCATTTAATGCATCTCCATACCTATAAGGGGGAGGGACCCTATTCTGTCGCCAAATATTGCCAAGTTTGTCGTCAACTTGGTGATATATCGCCGAATTTGGAGACCAAAATGAGTCACCTAAAGTGACGCCAACTTGGCGATATCTAATATTTCGCCAAATTCCCATAGACTCATTGTAAACCTATAGGGTTTACTTGCTTGCAGAAAATCAACAAACTGAGATATTTTAATGCAACAAAAACTGATATCAGCTTAAGGGGTTATATTAATTATATTTAAGGGAGTCCAAGTAAATTAAATTATGAATAAAAGCAGCATGATACAATGCTTAGCATGCTTTCCCAAACATAAATTTTAAGGGAGATCAAACTAGTCACCAAGGGCGACTAGTTATAATTATGAGTAATGACAATAGGATTTAAACATACCTAAGCAAAGTGATATCTCGGCTAATGAATGACTTGATTAACGAATTTTTCATCCAAAGAAGATTTTTTTTTTCACTATTCTTCGGTCTCAACTAATCAAACATAAATTCAACTAACGAATGTTTATATCCTTTATTATAAATTAAAAACTTGAAAATAAGTGTATAAATTTTATTTTTGCCTCTGTAAATTTTCTTCAGCTTTTGTTTATTTTCCAAGAAGAAAAATCGGAGCATGAATTATTTATGGAAAAAACTTTTCAACTCAGTTTCTTTTCATAATCAAAACCTAAAAATAAGAACGTCTTTTTGCCATACATATCACGTACGGTTGATAATTCTAGCTAGCAAAGTTCTCCTGTTTTTCTAATAACGTTATTTTTTTATGAAAATAAAAAAAGGGTGTAAAATAATATTTTTTTATCTTAAATAAATGTTTGAAGTCTGATATCACTGAATTTTTTAAATGAATGAAACATTAATTTTAACAATAAACAA
Organism: Maratus speciosus; assembly: GCA_963932465.1. Classification (NCBI taxonomy): domain Eukaryota; kingdom Metazoa; phylum Arthropoda; class Arachnida; order Araneae; family Salticidae; genus Maratus; species Maratus speciosus. The sequence goes on from OZ010799.1 coordinate 97,171,919, forward strand.
AGCTTCCCATAGGTCCATTTTTTGAATACCAGAAATTCTAAAGAATAATTTTTGTGGCAAGTTTTTACAACATTTAAAATACAAATAACCTTCTGAGCTGGTTTCTACAAAATATGTGAGATAAATCTAAAAAGCATATCTTTGTTTTAAAATAGTGGTGTTATAAAAACGAACTCAGTGGAATCCCAATAATATTTTCGATTGGGGTGGGGTGGGGGGGGGGTACTTGGTCATAAAGTTCAGAGAAACTACGGGATCTGTCTGATAACTGCAGGACCTTAATTTTTCCGCGCGCAGTAGTGATTTTAAATCGACGCCACAGCGCACATTGGAAGGAGACAGCTTAATGTCAATTGAATTTTTACTAAAATTGAATTTTTTCCTCGCGCTCCAGTGAGCCAGTCGTTACCTGCTGGCAACCTAGTGAGGTGCTGTCATACGTGTTCGCTGGATTTTAATTTCTCTCAAGATGACTGAATGAGTTAAGCAAAGGTACTGCATCAAATTTTGTCAAAGCTTGGTGTTTCTCAAAGTGAAACAATTCGTAAGATTCACCAGGGGTCGTAAGATTCATCAATAGACGGCTTGCACTGACGTCATGTTGCTATTAGCAACGACTGATACTATTGCATCTGCATCACACACGGAACATCAGAACTCCCCGTTTGCCGTTAAAAGCACATGTTATCTTTCTGTTTTAATTAGATCTTTCTTATTTTTATTATTATAGTGCAAATAAGTCTAATAAGTCAAATGGAGAGCACCACATTCGCCTTATACTTGGGTGCCATATAAAGTGATGCCAGACATGTGGTGTCATAAGCAAGACCGCTATACTCCAGCTCATTCATCACACCGGATTCAGACTTTCTTGACGAAACATGGATTTCAGTTTTTCGCCAACCGCTCTATTCTACTGACTTAAGGTTGTTTCCGAAGTGGAAGGCACCATTGAATGTATCCTGTTTCGAGAATAGTGGTAAGATATACAGAACGCGACGGCGGAGTTGAACACCATTCCAAAAGAAGACTTCCAGAAGTGTTTTCGGCACTGGAAGGAATGGGTGAGCTAAGTGTGTGGAGGCGCAAATGACTACTTTGAAGGGGATTAGGGTCTCATTCCCGTCAGATAAATCGAATATATTTTTTTCGGCCAAAGGTCGGATACTTTTCAGACAAGCGTATTAAGACTAGGGAGCTGTTCAGCGTATCAGCGTATTAGGACTAACTATTATTCGAACGTAATTTTTTCGAAGGTTGTTTCCGAGGCCAGAAAGCTCAGAGAAACTACGAGATCTGTTTGATGACTATGTCCGACCTTGATTTTTCCACGCGCAGTAGTTATTCTAAATCAACGTCACTGTGCACTAGGGTGGAGCGAAAAAAATTATTTTTTAAAACTCAAAAATGGGTACGTGCCAAAAGTTGCCTTTATACTAGTACATCAAGTACGTGAAATTTTACCGCTGAAAAAAAATGGCTTGAGTCTGCGCTTTTGGTCCAAAAGTCGAAATGTTGGGTAAAATTTGACATTTTTTCAAAAAAATTAAAAAATTTCTATAGAGATGGTTATTATTTAAAAGTGTTATTTAGACCTATGTTATGAACGACTTAACATATTTAAACGATAAAACGATATCTTTATTCTATATAACTGTAGCAAAATTGACAACTTTCGATAAAAAGGGATGTTGAAACTTTGTTGTGTCATTCAACGAATTGTTGTTCAGAATACAGCTCTTACCTAGTTGCTTTCAAAACTTCCCAGGGCATCTATCTCGACCATGCTACCATCTGAACACAATGTTTTATTTATACTTTGAATTGTGGTTTTTTTTATCAAATATTGGCATAAGTTTTAAATGTATCAACCTAGTCCATCTCTTTTTGTATCCACAGACTTTGGATGCTGCTGCTGTGATATACTTCACGTATTTTTCTACTGCTTGTGTAAGAGAAGGCAAGCAATGTAATGCAGTGGGGATTATATTCATGTAATCTATTCAGCCGTCTATTATCTTTACCAAAATTTCACCCGATAAATGCATATTGATTAGGGGTTCTGTTACCACAACAATTTTCCAATCAATTTGATTTATATAATTATTCGCTTCAAAGTTGATTATCGATATTTCAGATTTGCGTGCGCCATCATTTACTCTCATATTTCAACTACTATGTGCTGAGCAGCTAGTTGTTTAATGTGATGGCGATCGTCAGAAAGCATTGAAATTAGAATTTCCTCTGTGTATGCAAAGCAACCATTGTTCTAAATAACTTATTTTGTATTTGTTTTCTTCCATTTTCTGTGTTTTTTAGTAGCTGAATAATTTACCATGAGTTTTTAGATTCCTTCTTTCGATGTGGATTACATTTGATGGTAAATCATCCTGAGGCCAAACTTGGATTGCATAGTACTTTTTGTGTGAACATAGAGACTCTGATGGGAAGTGAGTGCTCATTTAAAGGCGGAGAATTCTATTCATCGTTGCCATCCATTCTGCGTGGAACATGCTTAGAATGAACCATTACAATGGATCACATGTCACCTCAGAGTCCAGTGAATTTCCCCTGCGTCATTTATTAGACAAGATTATTGACAAAAAATAGATTCTAACCCACAGGGATTCGCCGGGCCAATAAGAAAATCTTTGTCCACCCGCCATTCCCTTCTTATTTCAATTTTTGAAGCCATAGAGAGAAATTTTGAAACATTATTTTCTGAATATCAGCACAGACCAGAAATACCTGCTAGACATTCGCAAAGTTATTTCATCAATATATTGCTCAGAAAAACTAGCGAATAGGAACCCAAGAAACATGTCTTACGCAAGACGGCTCACATAGGCGAATAAAATTTTTCGCCTTTATATAAGCACTGTTTGATCATCAGAGTCTTTGTGAATGTAGGTTCATTCACAAAGTATGTAATCCAAGTTCATGCAGCAGGATGGTTTACACCAAATGTAATCCACATCTAAAAAATGGATCTAAAAACTTATGGAAAATTACTCGGCTACTAAACATCACAGAAAACGAAATAAAACAAATGCTAAAAAAATTATTTAGGAGCAAATTCGTCGAGAGCAAATTCTTTTTGCAATACTCTCTGACGATCGTCATCACTCTAAATATTGTAGAATATTGTAGTAACAGAACTCTCAATCATTATACATTAACTGGATGCAATTTTGGTGAAGATAATAGAGGGCTGAATAGATTTCATTAATTCCACTGCATTACTCTGCTTGCCTTATCATATACGAGCAGTGTAAATATACGTGAAGCAGTGTTACAGCAGCATCATCCAACGACTGTGGATATACATATAGATGGACTAGGTTGATAATTAGAAAACTTACGCCAGTAAAAAAATCCCAATGTAATAATATAATCTCAATATAGTTGATAAAAAATCCCAATTCAATGTATAAATAAAACATCGTGCTCAGATGGTAGGGTGGTCGAGTTATGCACTGCTGTGACATGAAATGCAGCCACCTCCACGTGATAGCTCCTGGGTAGTTTTGAAAGCAACTAGGTAATAGCTGTATTCTAAAGAACAATTAGTTGTATGACACAACAGAGTGGCAATGCCTTTTTTTTACCAAAAGTTGTCAGTTTTGCTCCAGTTATACAGAATAAAGATACCGTTTTATCGTTTAAATATGTTAACTCATTAATAATAAAGGTTTAAATAACACATTTAAATAATAACCTTTTCTATAGGAATTTTTTTATTTTTTTGAAAAAATGTCAAATTTTGCTTAAAATTTTGACTTTTGGACCAAAAGCTCAGACTCAAGCCATTTTTTTTCAGCGGTAAAATTTCACGTATTTGATGTACTAGTATAAAAGCAACTTTTGGCACCTACCCGTTTTTGATTTTTAAAAAATAATTTTTTTCGTTCCACCCTACTGTGCACATTGGAAGGAGACAGCGTAATGCGCATGAATGAATTTTTTTCCCGCTTTCCAATGAGCTAGTCGTTGCCTGCTGGCCACCGTGTGAGGTGCTGTCATACGTATTTGTCGGATTTTGATTTCCTTCAAAAAAGGTTGTTTTAAGGTTGTTCCCGAAGTAGAAGTCACCATTAGAAGTATCCTGCTTTGAGAGTAGCAGTGAGATATACAGAACGCAACGGGGGAGTTGAACACCATTCCAAAAGAAGACTTCCCGAAGTGTTTGCGGCAGTGGAAGGAACGGTGGGCTAAGGGTGTGTAGGCTCAAAGGCTCTACTTTGAAGGGGATTAGGGTCTCATTCCCGTCAGGTAATTGATATATATTTTGTACATATTTTTTTCGGCCAAAGGCCGGATACTTTTCAGACAGACCGCGTATCATGATAAATTATTATTCAAACGGAATTTTTCCGAAGGTTCTTTCCGGGGCCATAAAGCTCAGAGAAACTACAAGGTCTGTCTGATAACTATCTCCGATCTTGATTTTTCCGCACGCAGTAGTAATTCTAAATCGACGCCACTGTACACATTGGAAGGAGACAGCGTAATGCGCATGCTTAAATTTTTTCTCGCGTTCCAGTTAGCCAGTCTTTTCCTGCTGGTCGCCGAGTGAGGTGCTGTCATAAGTGTTCGTCGGATTTTGATTTCTTTCAAAAAAGGTTGTTTTAAGGTTGTTCCCGAATTGGAAGGCACCATTGTATGTATTCGGTTTTGAGAGTAGAGATGAGGTTACAGAACGCGACGGTGGAGTTGAACACCGTTCCAAAAGAAGTGTTCTTCCGGAAGCGTTTTCGGCAATAGAAGGAAAGGTGGGCTGTGGAGGCGCAAAGGGCTTTGTAGGGGATTAGGTTCTCATTCCCGTCAGGTAACTTGTATATATTTTGAATGTATTTTTTCTTTTCGGCCAAAGGTCGGATACTTTTCCGCGTATTAGGACTAATTATTATTCGAACGGAATTTTTCCAACTAAGTGAAAAAATCTCCAGGCCGGAAGTTGAATCCAGCTTTTACTTTAATTGATCGCGCTCTATACCTGTTAAGCTACCTATTTATTAATCGCAAAATTTAAATTTCGAAAGTTGAAACATTTTATGTGTTCTGGGACTTTAAAAAATTTATTGTCTCTTTTATGTACTGCATTCTCTTAAAAATTAAACCTTTGATATTTTGCAAAGGTTTTTTTTTTTTTTTTTTTTTTTTTTTTGCAATTAGGGGTGCTATAAAAACGGATAATATGTTCGTGCGGGAGGTACTTGTAATAAAGCTCAGAGAAACTATGAGGGCTAATTATCATTCGAACGGAATTTTTCCAACTAAATGAAACAAGTCGGAAAATGTACGTCAGATATGGCAATTGAGGTGCGTTCGTAATATAACTAGTTTTATAAATATTCAGATCTTGGTGCAGTAGCCGGTGCACTCACATGCAAAAATGCATGAATGCAAAATTTATTACGATTCTATATATTACATTCAGTAATGCGGAAATAATAGGACTCCATCTTAAATAGGACGTAATCGGCAACCTAGAATCATTACCTATCATGGGATATCATTGAATTAATTACGTATGATAGGATTTAACAGAATGGAGAAAACTTTTATTAATATTTTTTTTCAAGTTTTGATTTGATTTTCACAAAATTCGAAATGACTCGCAAAATTCTGCAACGATTACATATATTAAATTTCAAACCATTCGGTTGGGTACGTTGTGCGCTGTTATATGCGAGCAGACAGACAGACGGATGAAGCATAAGACGACTATAGTTGCTACCTAATTATATAATTACTAACGCACCTAAACCGATTATCCGAGTTAATATGCACAAAAGTCTTCCGATAAACCGGACTTACATAATTCTTCAATGACTAACCAGATGAAATCTGCTCGTGACAGCCAAACTATCGTAAGTTGCATTTCACTTATTGTTCAGGAGAAGTAAAAGAAACATTACTTTGCAAGACAACGCTATTTTCAGAAACTGATATCATATTTATCTTAATGCATTTTATATCATTATATGAACAAGTAAAAATTAAATTAAAAAAATTAAAATACCCGACTGCGTAAAAAGACAACTAATTAATTATTTTTTTACATTTTTATATTTACTTTTTTATATTACTTACCTATTTTTTTATTTACTTGTATTGATGACTTTTAAGATGTGTTTAATTGCTAGTTCCTATCTATAAACACTGTTTTGATGAGGCCTACAGATGTTTATGAAGGTTAGTATTGCAGTGAAGCTAGAGATCCTATCTTTACAACTTCTAGGTTGTGTAATATTTAAACGGAGCTTCTGACTGTAAAATAGTCAATGAAACATCGTCGTCATTTTGAAAGATCTACCCAATGATATGCCACTCAAGAGGGTGCGTAAATTTTTTTCGTCTCTACCGCCATTTTGTATTTTACGGCCGCCATTTTGAAGTTATAAAAACAAAACCTAGCCTATAACCATCGGACGGTTAAGACGAATCGATAGAGACCCCATTCATTAAAATCCATCCAGCCGTTGGGATGTTTCGAGGGTATAAAGAAATCCACATACCCATTTACGCCTGAAACACATAACCCTTCTTGGTAGTCGGGAAAAAAGGGGTAGTTTTGTTCAAAAGAGAACAGTTGTGGCAAAGCAAAAGACAATAAATTTATTTATTCGATCGTTTTCATCAGCAGATGATAATTGAGACGAACTGAAACAACTCTTCCCCGATGTTTTGAGATCGACACGGAAAGTTTGTGTACACTCGAATGTTGTTGGCGCCAAGATGTGCTTGCTACTTTGTAAATAATATAATTTTAAAAGTTTTAATTGAAGTATATTTTTGCATAATAATGTCCAGCGCATACCTTCTTCTGCTACGTTACGCCACACAGTTTCTTTAGTATAAAAATTTGTTAACATTAAATTTGTCATTTTCAGACTTATGTTAGTTTAATTCTCAGGTACATAAATGTAAATTTACACACCATTTATAGTTTTTTGTGGTACTACTTACAGTTCTTATGATTCGTATTTCCAATGTTTTTTATAAAAATGGGAAATTAAATTGTTCGTTTGAAGAAGCATTTGATAATTTTTCGTTTGCTGGATGAAATGTTTCGTTGCTTCATTGTTATGCCATTGTGTAAGTGCTAACAGAGCTGCACTTCTTCCTTCTATGTAAGTTTTTTCGATCGAACTTACAGAATGCGCCATTCTCTTCTGATTTACATCGGTTAAATCATCACAGCTCTTTTGTTCGCGGTTTTCAACCATGTTTGCAATCATCGTCATTTGTAATTTTTTGTTGTTTACCCTTTCAGCAATATATTGTTCGGCTAAAGGCCTTATAATATTACAGAAGTTGAAATCTTCGAACCTAGGTTTGAAAAACTGAAATCGTCAATGAAGCACTATGAACAGCAGTGCCGTCCTTAGGGGTATACGACAGGTGCGAGCTCACAGGGCCTCGCGTTTAGGAGGGCCCCTCACACAGAAACAATATTTAATAAAAAATATATAAATATTTATTATTAATTTTGTTATGAGGTTAATGTAATTTATTTTAACCTTAAAGTCCGAACAGATTTGTTTCTGCTAAGCAATATCTCTCATGTGGTCAGGCACTCTTTTTCATTGGATCAGTTTTCATAAACTTGTCTAGAAATCAGTTGTCTGCAGAGGAGATCCCTGATATGTTTATCACCTCCTCTTTCTTTTGTTGATGACCACAGAAATTTTGGAAAAGAAAGGCCAGGAGAATGATTTACGATTTCTTGTCGGGAATTGTTGAAATCCAGATATAAACGCACCTTAGCCCATTCGCTTCCTTGGTCCCCAAATGGGGACCGCCGTTTTGTGATATTTCATTTAACGGTATTCGAACATAGTTAAAATTTCCATATCAGTATATGTTTTGAAGTCTAAGATTCGATCTAATCCAAATAAAATAAAAATTTTGCTCTGAAGTCAAATGGGAGAAGAAAAAATTTAGTAATAATTAATACTACTGCATTAATACTCAGTAGCGAAGATCTTAATCCTGGGTGCATCTCTGTATATTTCAGGAAAGCTTTTTCAAAATGTGATTGCGTTGAGGGAAGTATTGTTTCTAATTTAGTGGATTTTTTTATTCAAAATATCTACCAGAATATTTGAATAATTACCTTTACTTTACTTAATCGTGGAATGTCTATCATTAAAATGTAGCAAAAATTACTCTCAGAAATTTCTGGAAGGCAAAAAAAAAAAAAAAAAAAAAAAAAATCAGGTAAATGGGCAACATTCGAGGTGGGGGGAGGGATGAAAGGGGATTAACTATATTGAAAATGAAAGGCTTCGCAAAAGTTCTTGCACTTGGCCTCGCTTTCGCTAAGGACGGCTCCGATGTACAGAGGAAAGAAAAGTCGCAAAAATTTAGAGTCCTGAATTTCTGGTCAAAATGGAAGAAATGGCCATATATAATGGATATATAATGGATAGATATGGGGCATTCTCACAATCTTTTGACTTTTAATCCCTGAATAATAATTTTTATTTTAGTACATATGCTTGTGCTCTATTTATTTCATATACTGGGAACATCCCATTGCATGATTGCATAACAGTAATTAACGAGATAAATAAGTTTTGGACGATGTTGGGGGTCCAAATACCAAGAAAACTCCTATACCGTCCCGTGTCCCTGATGCTGATTTTTAAGTTTGGAGCTGTCTGTATAAAATTGTTTCAATAAAAGTAATTCGATATAATTTTTTTTCGAAACTGAGACAATTGTTTTATATAAATACGTAGCAAAAAATTAACTTGCACACATTTTTACGGTTGATATTATTTTTTGAACTCTGTCCCTGGGTTTTAGGTTCCTTACCATCCCTCTTGCTAAACTTATACAGAAAATCACTTCAGATACAGCCACAGAATTTTTTTCAAGTTTTTTCTCATGCAGAAGTATGCTAGAGAAAGACTGTCTAAAATTCTTTGACAGGAAATTTACTGCAGAATTTAAATCAGTATTTAAATATCAGTTTCAAGCATCGTGGCTTTATGGGTAGTCTTACCCTCCTCTTACCGTCCTCATTTCCTGCACTTTTCGAGGTAAATTAATTTTTTTTTTTTTTTTAATCCAGTGTAAATAACTGTTTCTAAAAATCAACGAACATTGTGGCTATCACTTAGTCTTAACATGAATTGCCTAAAAATAGTGGTAATTTTCCTTACCGTCCCATCCTTTTTTTTCCATTACCGTCCTTTTTTCCTATACCATCCCCTTTTTTTTCCTTCCGCCACTTCTTTAACACCCTTTTAAGACAATGTTATACCAAAATTTTGTACTAAAAATACTACATTGTTATCATTTATTATTTGAATTCCCTGTGGGTACTATGCAAATTCATTATAAGTAAAAATTTAGAGGAATAAGAAATTTATAGTGGTAAAATGGTAAGGAAAATTATACTCGCAATTTTAATTTAAACCTGAGTTAAATAAAAAAAATTTCGCTGCTGGCGATTTTTTCTTTATTTTGAATCATTAAGGCATTCGTCTATCAGATTAAAATGTTATTTTAGCAAGTTTAATTTCAAAGATTTTTATTCTCGAAAGTCAAAAGATTGTGAGAATGCCCCATATATATATATATATATATATATCGTCTAAAGCCGAAACTCGGTTAAGCGTTACTCAGATATTCGGAAAACTACTGTATGTACTTGTGATGGAATATTTTTTTGTGTGTGATTAAATAAATTAAAAAATTTCTTTTCGTAGCCTTTTAATCATCATACGTTTAGTGCGTCATGGAAGTTTAATCTTGGATTCGAATGTGCCGTCACATAAAAAAAAGAGAGAGAGAGAGAGAGAGAGAGAGAGAGAGAGAGAGAGAAACGCTACCATAGTACAATATAAAATTCGCTAGAAAAGCACATTTTTTATTATTTTTGTTTAAAAATAAACGCTTTCTTTGCTGAAACAAAAACAATGTTTTTGTCTAAAACATCACAGAAATGGTTAAAAACTACATTTGCATAGTTTATAAAGTTTTAAAATGAGAAAATGAAAATTTTCCCTTTTAACGATCACCATTCTTCTAACACAATTTCTCTTTTTAAAATCCAGAAAATAATAGCACTCAGTCGTTTGTAATTTTTTTGAAGTCCTCTGGAGTTACAAACGGTTTACCTGAAAACATATAAACAAATCTTGTTCCATTGTCGACGTGAAACATAAAATGTCGAAGGGTTTGTTAAAAATGTTTTCAACAAATGTTCGCAAGCACGTTTTACGTAAGTTTCAAATATTTGTTTGTTTACAAGGAATAAAATGTGGGAAAATTTAATATGTTTGTTTGCGTGACTTTCTTTTTGGTCTTTACACCCCTACCCCTTTCCAAAAAGAAAACATAAATAAATAGGCCGCAATAAATATTGTCAGCAAACATTTGCAGATAAGAACTGCTGGGTACATGGGCATGGACTACACATTAATCTGTCTATTCTAAAATAATAATAATAATAATAATAATAATAATAATAATAATAATAATAATAATAATAATAACTAATGCTGCTTGCTCACTGCTTATAAATTCTATACTTCGTATAGAGGGCTGCACAAAAGAATACACGAACTATTCTTCTTATTTGCTGAAATTGCTGAAGGGGAATTCTCAACTGTGGTATGTATTTCCTATCTGAACTAAGTTTTTGTCAGATCTGTATCTCATATACAGGGCTGCTCAAAGAATTCGGATAATTTTGCGACTGTAGAAGGAAATTTCGGAAATTCGTTTTTAAAATGGGTTATACGTTTTCAAATGGTTCAGTTAGACATCCTATTTCAACTTATTAACACTTGAACGACCGGAGTGGTCATTTTGATCGCATATCTCCTTCAAAAGAAATTATTCTTAAAACATTTACATCAGCTCACTCCCCTTTCAAGACTTTTATTATTTTTTTAAGTCTTTTTAATTGTATAACAATGTCTTTTTGCAATGCAATCTAATGTATAAAAATGAAAATTTCCCTGTCTGTCTGTCTCTGTAATGCTATACAAATCCACAGTTTGGAAACCTGAATTGTGAAATATTACGTACATGTGTATTAAAACATGGCCGAGGCAACTAAAGTAATCCGGAATCGGAATAACTTATAGTTAATTCTTAATTAATAAAACACCACAAATTTAACAGCAATTTCCTATCAAATTTAAACATTTTTCGATATAGCTGTTGCCAACTATTAAAAATCCACAATAAAATTCATACCACAACAATTACTTTTCTATTGCAAGATTTCCACGTGAAAAAATAAAATAAAGGGTTTGACGAATTTAAAAAAGGGAATATTACATCATTACTTTTCTATTGCAAGATTTCCACGTGAAAAAATAAAATAAATGGTTTGACGAATTTAAAAAAGGGAATATTACATCATAACTTTACTACTGCAAGATTTTCACGTGAAAAATGAACATAAAATAAATAGAGTTTGACGAATTGAAAACAAAAGTGAATGTTACATCATAATTTTTCTGTTTTATGATTTCCATGTAAAAAATTATAATTATGTAATTAATTTGACGAATAAAAAAAAAGGGTCATATTGGAAATACACTGCTCAAAAAAATTAGGGGAGCAAGAAAAAAAGTGAAGAGAACAGTGCAAGACAGCCATGTATGGGCATAAAATGGATAGCTCACGCGTATCAATGCGCAATACAGAAAAAAAGACGCAATAAAGTTTTTATGGGAGCTTTTACTCTTTGAAAAGATGGAAAGAACATGAAAAGATGGTTTAGGGCAATAATTTGGTTTCATGTAGATGATAAAAAAAAGTATTGTTTATAAATGATGCAAGATTTTTAATATAGCGTGTGATCTCCTCGAACAGCTAAGACTGCTTCACACTTGTCTTCCATGGATGTGATGAGGTTATCGATAAGAATTTGGGGAACACTGTTCCACTGCTCAAGAATTGCAATCTCCAAGTCCCGGACAGTAAAAGTAGGACTTGGTCTCGCAGCAATGCATCGTCTGAGTATGTCGCAAACATGCTCGATCGGATTTAGGTCACGAGAGCGTGCTGGTCATTCCATACGCTGTATTGTTTTAGCTTCAAGCCTGTTTTCCACAAGACGAACTGTATGAGGTCTGGCATTATCATGCATGGAAGAAAAGAAATCACTAATTGCTACAAAATAAAATACGACATGAGGTCTCAGTATCTCGTCTGTATAACTCCAGACCGTCAAAGTGCCATTCCGAATGATATGCGCAGGCCAATACGTCCACCTATGCTGATTCCAGCCCATAGCATCAACCCACCTCGTCTGTAATGTGATCTTTCACGAACGAATATGAGATTATTTTTAGTGCCTCTTTCTCTCCATGCCAAAACACATCATATGTCACATCCAGACTGAATCGGAACTCGTCTGTAAACAGAATTTGATTCCAACAGTGTTGCTTTCAAACTCGATGTTCAGTTGACCACCTTCTTTGGGCCGCACAGTTGCTCGAGATCAACAGAATACAGACCATTGGCTTACGTGCATAGAGACCACCCTGATGAAACCTATTTCGGACTGTTTGGCTGGACACCCTTCGTCCTGTGGCCAAGAACAACTGTGTTTGCAGCAGAGTAGCATTGTCCGTTCCGTCTCGATGACCTGCTAACAGGATATATTGATCATCAGGTTCTGTGATAGCACACGGCTGACCTTGCCCTTGTCGATGTCTACCATTCCATGTGTCATGGAATCGATTTCACAGCCTTGCATTGACATTTCTTGCGATTCAAACAGCGTCCGCTACACTTCGTTGTGTTTCCTCAGATTTAACTGCACCGGCAACACGCCAAGCCATGGGTTTCGTTAAATCACATTGTTCTGACATTTTCAAGTCACCTTTTCTCAAAACACAAGCTGAGCAACTGAATTTTAAAACTGAGACAGTGAAACATACGTTTCTGCAAAATCCCGATTTCTGCACTTATCTCCTTTTTCTAGTTTTTGACGTCATAAACTTTAATTTACATGTGAAGTTTTCTTTATCTGTTTTCTACAACACTTTAAATTATGGATGTTTTATTTTACGTGACTTATGGGTGTAAATATTTGCATAATTTCGTTAAAACCATGTGCTCCCCTAATTGTTTTGAGCAGTGTATAAAGGACTTGTTGAATATAGAACGTCATATAAGTGTGAAAAAATGTATTCAAGCATGTTAAAAACTCGATTATGGAAATATTGGCGTATTTTAACATTATTGCTCCATTGATGGATGGAAATAACTTCATTTATAGCTGTATTATTTTGCGTCTGTTATACAAATGTATACATTTTTTTATTGGTTTTTCATTTGATTCATGTGTACAACACTTCCACTTAAAAAAAAAAAAAAAAAAAAAATATGTTGTATGTTAATTTTTCAAATTGGTTTTTCAAAACAAACATACTTAAAATTCCGGGCAACGCCGGGAACTTTAGCTAGTATTTTATAACGAGTGTATAAATTATTGTACTACATAGTACGACCTGAAATGGTGACAATGATCGCTGTAGGGATTTGAGTGATCTGCTGTAAAATAGCACTGAATTATTGTGAAATAGTAAAATTATTGTGAAACTGTAAAATTAAATAATAGTATTATAGTAAAAATAATTGCTGAAATTCGTTTTTCAAATGGGTTATGAGTTTCCAAATGTTCCGTTAGACATCCTATTTAAACTTATTAACACTTGAATGACCGAAACGGTCATTTTGACCGCATAACTCCTTTCAGAAGGATTTATTGTTAAAACATTTACGTCAGCTTACTCACCTTTCGCGACTTTTATCATTTTTCTTTTGAGGTTATTGAATATATAACATTGTTTTTTGTAATATTTTATAAGAGCGTATAAATTAATGTTCTACCTAGAACGACCAGGAGTGTTCACAAAGACCGCTATACAGATTGGAGTGATCTGTTGTGAAATAGCACTGAATTAGTTTGAAATTGTAAAATTATATAATAGTACTATAATGAAAATAGTATTAATAAAAATAATAGTATTACATAATATTATAGTAATAATATAGTAATGATAGTAATAGTATTAATGATAATATAGTAAAAAAAAATATAATATAATAGTATTATTAATAATAATAGTATTATATAATAGTATTATATCTACCTTATGTTTGTAAAAAATCCTAATGAAACGAATTTATGAAACGATTTTATGAAACGACTGAATAAACTACTGGTTATGTTTCGCGGCGATTTCTCCTAAAATATGGAATATTTTGTGATGTAATTAACACCAAAAATCCGTATTGATCCGCAGATCTCAAAACTGGTATTATAATTTTTAAATTCGAATTTGTTTTCGAAATATTGATTTTTTTCTAATTTTAAATACTTTTTCTAATGATGGCAACTCAAATTTTAATCATAGCAGATATTTTTTTTTATATTTTAAAAAAAGTTTATTATTTTAAACTAATTAGGCGAGCAGTTTGGCCTCCCATAAATGTATACTATGAAATGTATCGTGTTACTTCACTCATAATTCAATTTGTCGCTTTTTTTTTTTTTTTTTTTGTATTTAATTATCATTTTATTTAACACAAAATTTTCATTTAAAACAGAAACATTTAAAATTAATGGCTTTCACTTGTTTCTTTTTTTTTAACCACAACAAAAAGAAAAAATATTAGCACAGATGTCATATACGCACTGGTGTACCTAATTGGGGCCAAAATGGCGTTATTTTGTCTGACATGGTAACCCGGCTGTTGTTGCTTATTTATTAATAAATGTTTATTTACATTTATTTTCTTTTTATTAAAATTGTTATAAATTGTTTTGTTCTATAGTTATTAATTAAACTTTTTTTATTATTTATTGCTACTTCATTTAAAAAATAATAGAGAATAATTTATAAATACATATGTAACTGGTATTCGAAAACGAGGTTTTCGCCAAATTGTCGTAAAAAAAAAAAAAAAAAAATCACGCCGAACCACACAAATCATGACATTTAATTTGAACTTCAAAGCAATGTTTTAATGGTACTACTTAGTTATCCAGTCGACCAATTTTGCCAAATTATATAAATAGTCAAATTATACAAACTGTCATAATTTTTATTTTAAATAACGAAAAAACAAATAAATTAGTATAACATTAATAAAAATACAAATAAAACGTCGAAATAAAAATCACTTGATAGCGTAAACACGTGTAAGTTCCTTAAAGTCAAGTGAATGTGACATTTACGATCAACCATTATTGGCATTTAATCTTATAGTTTGGCGATAGACTTTTGGTCGATGGCATAACCAAGTAGTACCGTTTTAATTTACCACTCGAAAAATAAAAAAATGCTAACTGGCGACTTAAAAAAAGTTAATGGCGAGATTTGCACCCGGCTAACATAAAAGTACCAAGAATTCTTTGCGATCATGGCAACTTTTATATAGTTTTATTCGAAAAAATAATTTTGATTCTTTAATCAAAATGTAAAATCTTTCTTATGAAAAGCGAAGGGATCAGCACGTAATTGTTTATGGCAGTTACATGAGTTGGACTATTATAATATGGGTGAAATGATGGCGATAAAATAATATTTGGCGACTTATCACCTGGGCTGGCTAATATTAAAGTACCAAAATGGCCACCTGGAATATAAAAAAAGAAGGGACTGTTGATGATAGTCACATAACTCAGGCTATTATTATTGCGGTTGTTTTCAATTCTAAAAACATCGCAAAGAATAATATTTTCTTAAAATTAAAAATTTATTTACACGTAACTATAAAAAAACAGAAAAAAAACTTTAAAATTACTATTAAATGAGTAAGTATTAAAAGCAGGAAAATATTGAAAATTATGTCTTGCAAATTGTATTTACACGTGAATATTAAAAGAGAAATGAAACTTTAAAATAATAAATACATTAATATGCGTTTAACGCTTTCAGGACCAAGGTACGTCTATTCGTAAAATGTTGAAATCAGTGAATGGAACCAGAATTCACAAACAAATTTTGAAATACGAAAATGCTTTTGTTCCCTTACTTAATAAAAGGAAAATTTTCATTCTAATATTCTGGTGCCAATGTGGCATTTAAGAATTAAAATTCAGTGGTCCAAAAGTGAACCACTGCCCTTGAAGGGGTTAAAGAAGTAAATTGTATTATGTCAATCGTTTTATAAGGCTGTTAAAAAAAAATACCGGGAAGCAAAGACTTTGTTTTCTTAATTCATTTTATTTTAGCTGCTTTTCAAATGTTTAACTGATTTTCTTTAATCAAACACGAAAACAACCATTGGATGTCTTAACAGCAACTGATTTGGTCTTAAATTTTTGCAATCAAAGGGGATTGAATGGAAATTCGTTTCACGGAGATCGCTACAGGTTTTTCCATTATAATTCAATCTTCTCTAATCTTTTAAAAACCGATCAGATTAGATTGCTTTTAGATTCTGCGGTGTCTTAACGGGGGTTGGCGAGTGTAGCTTGCAGGGTGCAGAGGCCCCTAGTTAGTATTATAAAATTATATAATAGTAAAATTATAAAATATCAAATATTGTGAAATAGCATTATTGCAAATCATGAGTTAATGTCTAAAATGATACATAACTGTTTTATGATAATACTACTTTTTTTTTTTTCCTGAAAATAAAGGTATGTGTTCTTATATAATAAAAAAAATTATTATTTAAAACAATGCACGCATTTTACAATTGCTCAAATAACTTATTTGAAGTTTTTATAATGATATTTGCATAAAAAATCAAATATTTATTCTCGGTTTCTTATTGCGGTCAAAATGACCCCAATGGTCGTGTCTAGTTAGGTAAAAATGTCGATCGCTCTAGTGTTAAACCGTTAGTGTCTAGTTTTGTCACATTATTCTGAATGTTATGGAAAGTGTTTGATAATACTGGGGAACAATTTTTAACTGAATTTCTGTTGACTTCGATTTTTCAGCTGTTTTTAAGTCAAAAAAGCGTGCTGATTTCAAAACTGCAATTAGTTTTCTTCTATCACATCAAGTTTTTTCTCTACAGCTTACATTAATGTGACCACTCTACGCTGAATCGGGCGTGAGTCATTGGAAGAAAAAAGCTTCAGAACCCTTAGCATCAAGACTGCAGGAGAAAAAATTTCTTGAAAAGGGAGGTAATGTATCCTACTTTCGATCCAAAGAAAGTGAATTTCTTCGATACTTTCGAAGTAACGGTGGATTTGTTTTTTGCATAATGTGCATGGTTTAATGGAGGAGTTGGGAATTCCATCCTATACTGCAACTGAATGGCGACTGTTCATCGATAGCTCGAAGAGGAGCTTGAATTGCAATCTCCTTCACAATTTAAATTTATTTGAAGCAGTCCCAATAAGCCATTCAGTTTATTTGCACGAAGAATATGAGAACATAAAGAAAGCCGTTGATTTATTGTAATATCATATTTACGAATCGATCATCTGTGTTGACCTTAAAATAGTGTATTTCCTTCTTGGCCAGCAACGTGGATGTACCAAGTATCCCTGTTTTTGTGTATATGGGACAACAGAGCTCGTGAGAAGCATTGGTTTCAGTCGAATTGGCTTCCAAGATCTGACCTCAAACCTGGTGATCCAAACATTTTGCATCAGCGACTTGCCAACTGAAAGAACATAATATTTCCAACTCTGCATATAAAACTGAATCGATTAAAGAAGTTCGTGAAAGTTTTGTCAATTGAAGAAGATTTCTCACTTTGAAATTTCCAAACCTGTCTTTAAAATAAATAAAGGCAGGTGTATTTGACGGTCCACAGATTCGGCAGCTCATTAGAGATGAACATTTGATTGGAACAATGACAGAACTCCAAAAAAAGGGTTAGTTGGCATTCAAAAACCTTGTCAAAGACTTTCTTGGAAATATGCGAGTAGAAAATTACACCGAAATTGTCCATCAACTTTTAGAGAGCTTCAAAAGGCTTGGTTGCAACGTGAGCATCTAACTTCAGTTTCTGCATAGCAATCTTGATGACTTCCCAAAAAATCTTAATGCAGTCAGTGATGAGCAGAATGAACGATTCCACCAAGATTCTGATGAATGATTCTCATGGAAGAACGATATCAAAGTAGATGGGGTGAACATACGATGGCTGACTATTGTTGGAGCATCAGTCGAGATTGTCCACAAATGGAACACTCCAGGAAAAGCTACAAGCGAAAATTTTTACCTTAATATATACTTTTTTCGTCTTGTAAAAGATTTTATTACTTGTCTGAACACAATGTAATGTATATTAAGTATATACAGCCATTATATGAATAATATATTTGCTATTTTTTTTCTTTATTTTCCTTTGTATCCCCATTAAGTATGGTTTTTGGGGCATCCTGTAGCTTAAAAAGTTGACGTGGTAAAAAAAAAAAAAAAAAAAAAAAAAAAAAAAACTGAGGATATTTTTGGATTTAGATGCCAATAATCCAAAAACAGGTACCAGATCTAAGTCAACAAAATGTGTGTTCCCCATTGTAATCTATGTTGACTATGTTTTTTCTTAATATATAAATAGATAAATAGTTTCTCTCTATTCTAAGAAAAGTAACTAATGTTGTCACCAACGTAAATGAAATTTTTGTGACTAGAGATCTTTCTTCGTATCTCTTAATATCAAGAAAACTATTGTATACAAAAATATGAAAATTGGAGCTTTATAGAGAAATGTTTGATAAAGATGTTGAAGCAGATAGTTTTTAAACTAAGAATAATTTTAAGAGATATTTTATGTTGATGTCTGTCAAAATAGTTCCGTTATTTTTTTTATACAAATAGAAACTATCCATAGGAATTTAATCATCTTTTCTAGGGACATACTTCACAAGCTTACGGTGTGCAGGCTGTACTTATATTTTTAATTTGACAAATGTTTGTTGGTTCGTTTTCCAATTTTGTATATAAATTTTCATTATTTCAAGCGGTATATTTTTCAAATTTAGAATTTAATTAATTAATACAAAGGTCTTTAAATTAAAATAATAAAACTTTGTAAAAACAACCTTTGTTCGCTACAAAGGTCTTTATTTTATATTTATGCTAAGTTGTGAAAACAGCGCAAAGAATATTTCTTTTCAGTTAAAAAAATGTATTTACACGTGACTATTCAAAACAGAAGGAAAATGTTAAAATAATAATTAAATCGTCACGTGGGCGGTTTTCAAAAGATGGGCTTTGGACACACGTATTAACTTTAAGCCTTTAAAAAATAACTTTAATTATCATTGACTTTATTTTTTTATTACTATTTTTTTTTTTTAACACTGAGTTTTTAATTCTATTCAGAGACAGAAAATGACATAATTTATTGTAAAAGCTTTGTATAAATATCTTAAAATTTTATTATTTTACGCTAAAGAGGCCAATTTTGGACATTCATGATGTAATGTACCACCAAGAAAAGGAGTTTTAACTTGCTTCCAGGTGGTTCTAATGGTAAACAACGAATACATAAATGAAACGAATGATTTTTTGATAATTTCGTTAAGAGATGGCAGGCTGATTTATTGCTTTTTTGAAGATAGAAGGACATTTCTATAAAGAATTTTTCTGTATTTTGTTATGTCCGAAATAACGAACGCCACAAAGCTATCATTTCCACGAAAAATACATCAAGTAAGTACTTTAAACACTTTTATCTAACTTTAAAATCATTTAAAAAAAATTTTAAAGTATTTGTATTTGTTTTTGTAAGATTTTTTTGCAATAAATACACTTTTCTCAAATAAAACAGTGGAATGTCCAAATCGCGTAACGATGGAAGCGCCGATTTTATTTTCAGTAAATTTATTTTTAAAGATGATTTGGTGTCCTGAAACGTATAAAAAGATATATATTATAATGTTTTATCGTAAATAATTACCGTGTTTTGCATAAATAAAGTGTATTTAGTACGTGTAATAATATAACTTGACTTGAAGCATGCTCAACTGATGTGTGTAACGATCGACACAAAATGACGACCGCTGCGACCATTACGAAATTTCGGACATGCTTATTTAAAAGTATGATTTAAAATTAATAGTAAAACTTCTTTTTTTATTTCAAAAGTAATTCTTCAGTGATCTTACTTGTTTTTATGTATTTTGCAAAGTTTTCTTTGTAGCAAATGTACCCCAAAAGATTATTTAATAACAATGTCCAAATCGTGGAACGATCTAAACATTAATAATTTTAGTTTTCTAAATGCATAAATAAATATATTATAACAGAGTCCATTGTTCTAACATACATCTTAAAAAATAAAATAAATACTTTTTTGTTAAATTATTGTACTTGAGTTCTTTTTTTTTTTTAATTCAACGTTTAAGAATCCCCCTCCTTAAAATTCCATTCTTCCTCTTTGCTTCCCCACCAAAATGCAAGGCAACTAAAAAGTTTAAGCTTCTGTAACTTTGGTTAAAAAAAAAAAAAAAAAAAAAAAAAAAAAAAAAAAAAAAACAGAATTTGACAGTACTCAAAGTATAGAAGACAGCCAGCGAAAATTATTAAAGGTACTCAAAAGATTTACTCCGTACAAACGACAAACAAATTTGGTACTATTCAAATAAAAAGTAGATCTGATTTTTGCAATATCTGTAAAAAAGAATCAAGAATGCATAACCAGTGAAGCTGGTGAAAAAAATATTGTTTCTACAATGGACTCTATTCAGGTGACGTCAGACGCCAGAGCTGGCGGTATGATGATCTGTTATTCTAGTTACTGCACCGGCAGAATACCAGTGTGCGCAGGCGCAAACACCGCTAGCAGACGACTTTAGCCTTGACCCAGGCTGAATTCATAAGTTTTAACTGAAGATTTGCAAACTTAGGGAATTTTCTCGCATAAAGAACAACATTTTGAATTTAGATTACAATATATTAAGTATATGCTGCTGCAACAAAGAATTCTTTTGCGGTATTTTTAACAAACAAGCATTAATAACTCACACTCCATAGACTGCTATGCTAAACACCGCCAGTAAATACCGCCAGCAGACCAATTTTAGCCTCAACCTCAGGTCGCGTGCATAAGGTCCATTGACTCCTCACGCAGTTGAAAATAGATTGACATTGGTGACTGGTGCTCTGTATTAATTCATGATGAAAACTTATGGCCAGGTATTATTGAAATGATCAGCATTGATAATGGTGAACAAATATTTTCTATAAATTTTTTTGACACTTCAGGCAGACATTGATTTTAACCCCTTGGGGACGAGCGACACGTATACGTGCCGCAAAAAGGCCTAAGGATCCTTGTTTATCCTCACCAGTAAAATTTTACTTTAAAATTTGCCTTATTTAATCTGAGCATTCTCCCGATTTGAAAAGGCACAAACTTCTGTTTTTTAAAACCGGTAGCAAAATAATAAAAATTTCGTAAAAGGCTCCCGTCGCGAAGGGGTTAACCCATTAACCGCTGACGTTGCGTTCACGCAACAGTCAAAATAATTGCTTATGCAATGAATTAATTACATTCGCACCACTATTTTAGAATTTAAAAAAATGTCTTATTTATTGGCGGAAATTTTGCTATTTTAGTAAAGCGAAATTTACCTTACTGAATTTGTGGTGGGAAACTACTTTCAACAAGAAATTTGAATATTTCTATCGTAATAGTTTTGGCGGTTAATGGGTTAACAGGTTTCGTTATCCATCTAAAAATACAGCACAAAATTAAAATATGAAGATATTTTGTTGAAATCACCATATCCACCTCACCCGGTGACAGCAAGAGGACACTTTTCTTATGATAAAGAAATTATAGATATGTGCATTAAAAAATGGCAGTATTTTTTTTTTTTGAGAAAATAAAAAGAATAAATTATATGTTGGATACTTCTAATATTGTATAAAGGTATGTTTTTTGCATAGTGTGTAATTCCTATAAAATTAAGATGTTACTTCTAAAAAAGTAGTAAATATTTTAATATCAAATTTTAACATTTTATTTTATTATTATTATTACTGGATAACAAAAAGTTATATATATATATATATATATAATTATACGTACAATTATAGAATAAATTTATTACATTCATAGTTTTAAGAATTTTTTAAATACTAAGCACAACTTATTTATGGAAATGTCAAAACTGTGTAACCTACATCTCAGCAATGTCCAAAATCTGTAACCTATGCCAGAAATGTCCAAAATTTTTAACGTACATATCTACTAATTAAATGCTTTAATAATTAATTTAACAGAATAGTGGTTGTCTTTTAACATTTGTGTATAATTTTGTAGACTTATATACTATACTATTTTTAAAAATTGGCCATAAATTTGAAAATTTTAAAAATTACATATAGTTAACGTTTAATGATCCCACCTTTTGAGAATCTCCCACGTATTAAAAGCAAGAAATATAAAAAAAATACCCCATAAAAATTGTATTTTCACGTGAATATTAAAAAAGAAAGAAAACACAATAATAATTACATTATTGCTGTTAATGCATTGTAATTACATTATTTTGTGTCAACAGCAGTAAATGAGGAAAATTACCTCATTTTTAAAATTGCCGAATAATAATATTTTCAAACAGTTTCAATTAAAAACTATATTTACACGACAGTTTTATTTCATATTTCGAGATGGTCTTTTTAACTATTATTGCCAATTCTAAGATAGTGGAAATAATAACATTTCCTTCCAAATAAAACAGTATTTTTACTTGAATACTAAAAAGAGAAAGAAAACTTTGATGAAAATTAAGTCAGAACCACACGTTTAAAAATCTTATTTAAAAAACAATTTTCTTATAGCGTTGTTAAAAAAATCTGGGAGGCAACGAAACTTACTTATTTCTCTTTATATAAGCTGATTTTTAAAGGCTTAAGCGATCTTATTTAATCAATCACAATATCAGCCATTAGACGTCTCAATAACGATTGATTCGGTCTAAAAATCCCTCAGTCAAAGAGATATTAATGGAAACCCGATTACAGGGAAAACGCCGCTACTTCTATAATTATAATTCAATTTTTTAGAGCAGGTAAAATTAGCGTGTTTTTACAGTCACCGGTGTCTTGCGGTTGGCCGGCGTAGCTCGTAGGGATCAGAGCCCAATGCAAAAAGTCCAAAGGTAATACCTCTTTTCTTTGTAAATGAAAAAAGAAAAATCGTAAAATCACATAAATTTTAAGACAAAGAGGTAGAATCTCTCCTTAAGAGGCTACTTCACTCCGGCGAAAACACTTGCTCACTAATGTTATTCCTATGGAAATATTTCGTTTGCACTTCAATATTTTTAAATGATTTTTTTTTGGATCGGATAGCAGATGCTCGATCACTGCGAAGACCCTTTATTACTTTATATATATTTTTTTTTGTGGGATTTTTACTGACAATACTTTCACTTTCGAAACCGGTTCCGAAAGTCATAGTCTATCTATACTAATAAAAGAACAGATCGCTCTGTGCGTGTGTGTCTGTCGGCGATGGCTAGCAAAATCTACGGCACGTACGAGACTCAAAAATTTTGTGAGAATAGCCCAAAGTCTCTGTTGATGTACCTGGTTCTGAGAATTTCAAAATTCTAATTAACAGCTGAGTTATTTTTTAACAAGCGTCACTCACTTTCATTAAAAATCCATCTCGGTCTTAGGAGACGGGAAAATCTCTGACTCATGCGCTGAAGCCGCTGATACGCAAATGAGGAACGGAAAAAAATATTTCGGGGATATATTTGCATTATTTATTAACTAACATCGTCCAAACCGCTTAGAAAAGTTAAAAATAGAAGACTTGTTTTGAAAGATTGTACTCTTACGTCTCAAATGCTGCAATCAATTAAACAAGTTGGAAATTGCTCTTCAAACATGGCAAATGAGGTGCGTTCGTACTATAACTAGTTTTATAAATATATTTGGCACCGCATATTGTATTTAATGTATATTTTAGTGCACTTCATAAGTCCATATCAATTTCATGCTTTTGAAGGTCTATAACATCATTAAAATGCACTTGAAATAATTTTTTCCCATTGGCCGTAATGTAACAGAAAATTTTTGACTGTTCCTGTAATTAAACTATACATCCAATTTTTATAAAATTGGAAATGAGTCGACAAAATTTTGCAACAATTATATATTTAAAATTTCAGACCATTCGGAAAGCTGTAACATCATTAAAATACACTTACAATAATTTTTTCACATTGGCCGTAATGTAACGGAAAAGTTTTGACTGTCCCTGAAATTAAACTATACATCCGATTTTCATAAAATTTGGAATGGCTGAACAAAATTTTGCAACAATTATATATTTAAAATTTCAGACCATTCGGTTGGGTAGTTTTTGCTCTGTTATATGCGGACAGACGGACAGGCAGACGGACCGAACGACGACTATAGGTGCTACGTATTTATATAATTACGAACGCACCTAAAAATATATCGCAATTAACCTATTGAAAAAAAAAATTCAAAAAGATCGTTTTTCCGAAAAACGTTTTTCTCCCTTATTACAACATCTCCCCAAGATGCAATTTTAAAGGTACTGATAAACCAAAAATATGATTATAAAGCTGAAACCTTCTTCAAATCGATGGTGCATCGGTTTTTAAAAATATGAATTTTAACCCTTTCAAATACACCGTCAAATGCAGGTCACTTTACGCCTCATAAAGAGGATTTACATTTCGGTTAAACATTTACCCTCTAAAATATGCATATTTTTTCTTGAAAATTTAAAAAGGGCTTGGTTTTAGTTATATTTACGATCCATTAAAATATTAGAGAATTCAGACAATAATCATCTATTTTTTTATGCTAATGAAACCGACGCGAAGGAAACAGGAAATGGAGAAAACATTTCCGCTCCGATACGGAACCTCAATTGACTAAGCATTTTGTACAGTAGTCGCTTAACGCCTTTGTTTACTGTACGAACGTACAGTGGTTCGGAACTCGATAGGACTAAGTTGAAATTTTAATTATTTCATTTTTGCTATTTTAAGGATTTTATTCTTCTTTTAAAGGATTTAAAGTAAAAAAAAAAAGTTTCGCATTTGTAAATAAATACATACAACAAATATTGTTAACGTTAAAACAATTGAATTATTAAAAGAAAATAAAATTACACATAAGTGAATCGAATTATGAAAAAAAAAATACTACATTTAATAAATCTCAGTGTTCAACGTAATTAAAAGAAATTTTGTATTTTGTATTTTGTATTTTTTTTATACAATTTTAAGGGTTTCTAATTATTTTTAATTTTAAATCAATTGAATTATTTGAGAAAAATAATTACACATAAATTAATCGAATAATAATAATAAAAACTACATTTTACATTGATCAATCGATTTAATTAATTTTTTTTTCAATTTTAAGAGTTTTTTTTTTTTATCTATACAAATAAAAACATTACTTTGACATATACAAACTCTCTCTAGATAACGGCAAAAAAAAAAAAAAAAAAAAAAAAAAAGCCGTTCTAAAGATATAAAATGATATAAACTTGGCCGTGCAAAGATTCTGACCGTTCCGGTAATAATTCCAATACAGGGCCCCCACCAGAAGTAAGATGCAATAGAACCTGCTTAGCCGGAAACACAGCGACCAGTGATACATTCCGTTTTATGCAGGCTCTTTAAATTAATTAAAGCATAATTGCATTTTTTCGGAGGGGGGGAGGGGAGCTAAAACCTGTTTTTTTTTTCACTTTTATTGCATTACTTTATAAACAGGCTTTACTCTATTAGAAAATCAATTTGCTAGATATTACTTTTTTTAAAAACTATATAGTAGTATTTTCTTGCAATTTTATTATTCCGTTTTCAGTACTACAATTTATGATGTATTTGTAATTACATTTCGTCTAAAAGTTGTAAATAAAAATTCAAAATTTCGTTACAAATTTCAGGTTTCTTTAACGCGGCAGTAGTCGCGGGTCGGTCTTTTTGTCGTCCATATGAATTACCTTCTCCTACCACGTATCAACTTACAAATAGAATAGAGAACTACCATGTAGCTGACTTTAAATGTTTCTGAACCACCACAGTGAAGTATCTCTGTTTTTTTGTCCAAGTACACTTTTTACAAGCAAAGTTAAATTTTGTGGAAATGTCAACGCGACGATCCATAATGTCAAATTATTTCTCCTTTTTTCATTATTCCATTCTCTCATGAATAAAATGTATAATTTAAGTAAACTGCAAATTTATAACTTCATTGAAATGTAATATTCGAATATTAATCCAAAAATGTTTCTTGTTTTGCATTTTTTGTATACGGGAACCCAGGGGACCCGGCGGCAGAAAGACCGAGCGCGACTAATAATGTTCAGAAAAAAGACGAGACTACTCTCGGGTTAAAAATATTATTACGAGCCCGGGGCAACGCCGGGCGGGGCAGCTAGTGTTATAATAATAATAAAAAAAAAACTGTAAACAAAATCGAAAAAAGTAAAAAGCGGCATTTGTAGCGATCGACCTCAGCTATCCAATGATGAAAAATATGAAAATGCAAACGATATATCTATAAAAATTTCTCCCATAGCATTAACAGTAGCGAGCGTTGTGTTGTCGCGTGAATGCATAGCCTCTTAACTAGCATTACACCGATCGGCATCCCCCTTTAAATTTTGTAAAATTTTGAAGTTCATATAAATGCTAAATAATCGAGCTAGTCTATTCAAAACTTACGCGAATGCTGTTTAAATAATAACAGAATCGTAAACAATGAACACCACCACAACAATGAAAATATATTTCCTCGTGTAGTATTCAAACAGCCCGTACAATAGACAGTATTGCAAATGCTGCTATTCAAAAAATTTGTTCGAGAACATCAATTAAATGAAAATCCACACGGCAATATCTGAATGGTTCAAATTGTGTGCACACCTGGTCAGCTAGGGAAAGAGGAAATATGATAACTATAATGATATTTACATCGATACGTGACTTTAAAATTCAAGAGATTTTACGGCTGCAGTCGGATCTTCACCTGCTTTGTAAAGATAAGTAAAACCTTTTTATATCATTTCTGAATTTTCAGCATTTAGCCCAGTGGTTAGGGGGTTGAATTCGGAATTAATTAGGGGAATGCTGGAAATTGTTTTAATCCCTTCTGTTTAAGTCTAGAGTGAATATGCTCTGTTTTCCCCCTCGTACTAGGTGAGCGTTAGGAAATATGTATAGAATTATAGTCAAAAAACACGTTTTTTTTGCATACCATAACAATATCTCAAAACAGCCAACTCTGTCAAAAACATTGTCAATACAAATGTTGTAGAGCTTAAAATTCTGAGTAAAATGAGTACCTACACTCAATACTTATGTTGAATATTAAGGTCACAATTCTACTTTAAAGGTTTAGACCCATCATCAGGGGAATGACCTCAGAATTAATTACGAGAAAACTGAAAATTGTTTTAATCCCTTTAGTTTAGGTCTGAAATGAACGTACTATGTTTTCTTCATCGTACTTGGGTGAATGTTAGAAAATATGTACATATTTATTTTCGAAAAACACGCTTTTTTTAGTCTCCTTAACAATATCTCAAAACAGCTAACTCTATAAAAAACATTTTCAATACAAATGTTGTAGAGCTTAAAATTCTGAATAAAATGAGTACCATCATTCATATTTTTGTTCAACATTAAGGTCGCAATTCTATTTCAAAATTTTGCTTTCATCGCTAATCAATAGCTTAAGCCAGGAGAGACCAAGTTAACTTAACAATATCTCAAAATAGCTAACTCTATGAAAAACATTGTTAGTACAAAGGTTATAGAGCCTAAAATTCTGAGTAAAATGAGTACCTACACTTAATATTTTTGTTCAATATTAAGGCCGTAATTTGAGATATTGTTAAGTTAACTTGGTCTCTCCTGGTTTCAAGCTCTTGATTTGAAAATTTTTGAAATAGAATTGCGACCTTAATGTTGAACAAAAATATTAATGATGGTACTCATTTTATTCAAAATTTTAAGCTCTACAACATTTGTATTGACAATTTTTTTTATAGAGTTAGCCGTTTTGAGATATTGTTAAAGAAACTAAAAAAAACGTGTTTTT
Source organism: Maratus speciosus (assembly GCA_963932465.1). Classification (NCBI taxonomy): domain Eukaryota; kingdom Metazoa; phylum Arthropoda; class Arachnida; order Araneae; family Salticidae; genus Maratus; species Maratus speciosus. The sequence continues at coordinate 97,199,941 of OZ010799.1, forward strand.
CGAAAATAAATATGTACATATTTTCTAACATTCATCCAAGTACGAAGAAGAAGACATAGTGCGTTCATTTCAGACCTAAATTGAAGGGATTAAAACAATTTCCAGTTTTCTCCTAATTAATTCTGAGGTCATCCCCCTGATGATGGGTCTAAAACTTTGAAGTAGAATTGTGACCTTAATATTCAACATAAGTATTGAGTGTAGGTACTCATTTTACTCAGAATTTTAATCTCTACAACATTTGCATTTACAATGTTTTTGACAGAGTTGGCTGTTTTGAGATATTTTTATAGTATGCAAAAAAAACGTGTTTTTTTACTATAAATCTGTACATATTTCGTAACGCTCACCTAGTACGAGGGGGAAAACATAGCATATTCATTCTAGATCTAAACAGAAGGGATTAAAACAATTTCCAGCTTTCCCCTAATTAATTCCGAATTCAGCCTTTTTTTGCTCCCCTACCACTGGGCTAGTTGTAAATATAGTAATGCACTGTTATATCGTTCTTTTTTCTTATTTCCCAATCCGCTTTATAAGCATATTTTTAAGAGACTTTATTTGTTGTTAGTTAAATTAAATGTACTTCTTTATCATTAAATCTGCAAATAAAAATAATAAAAATGAAAATAATAAATAATGTAATACTCGTATAAATTAAAACGGTCCTAAAAAAAGAAAAAAAAAAAGAAAAGAAAACTTTTCTTTGCTCTTTAACGCTAAACTTCCTGACACATCTACGCACTCATTTGTAGGGTTCCGTTCATCTGACAAAACCCTATTCGCCTCACTCCTGTGTCTGCCTGTCTGTCACAGAGTTCATTCTCGGAAACTGTATAAGTTAGAGACTTGAAATTTTGCATACTTCCGATCACATGACAAATCATAAAAATTTTAAAAAGTCTTACATTATTTTAATTAAATAAATTAATCTAATGACATGTGACCATTTGTGCAATTTAAATTTTAAAATATAACTTTATAGACCGGGAGGTGACAGCACTGACAATAATCTCACCGAGTTCACGACTGAAATTACGGAATTAGTTAAACCTCGATTTGCACATTAAAACGCAATCGGTCTTCCAAGTCATATCTTGGTGGAAAATACCTGAAAACACGATTTTATTGGCTGTCTCGTAGGTTTACCATTGTGTTTTCCTGCTCCCAATTCTCCACGTTTTCATACCTTTGGGTGCAGGAAAACACAATGAGTCAAACGCTAAAATCGGGTTTTTCGGTATTTTCTTCCAAGATATGAATTGGCAGACACATTGCGTTTTAATATGCGAATCAAGTTTTAACTATTTCTGGAATTTCGGGTCCTGGATTTGATGAGGTGACTGTTTGTGCTATAGCCTTCCTGTCTATTATTTTCAGTTTTTTTTTTTTGCATTGACTAGATGCTTATTGGTAACACAATTGCCTGTTATACAAAAGCATCCTGCTTCGAATTTCTTCGTAAGAGTTTGGCACCCCCCCCCCCCCCAGGAATAGATTTTATTCTAATAATAGATTCAATTTTACAGAATTTTAATGATTTTTTTTTCTATTTGAATACCAAAATTGGTTGAAAAATATTTTAACAATTATTTTTTAAATTAAAAATTCTTTTTTTTGTGAAAAAGCGAAATTTAAAATTTCTTTTGAACCTCTGCAAAATTTATGAAATTTCGCAATTTTAAATTTCGTTTAACTCTTTATCTACTGAATTGTGAATTCATGAAAATTTTATCTTCTACAGTATTTTTCGTGAGTTGTTTAAATACTATATTAGAGGATTTACAGAATCATTTAATAAATTTTAGAAGAATTTTAGAAGGATTGAATGATTTAGGAGGATTCATTAAATTTGAATATATAGGGATTTTGTGCATTATTTATAACTACACTCAAATCTTTTATTTTAAATATTTTTCTTGTACCTTGTAGAATTAGTAAATGTACAAATATAATGTTCTTACAATAGAAATATAGAAATATTTTCGAATTGGAGAATCCACCCCCCTCCCCACCAACTTCAAGAAAACTGAAATGATGCAAAGGCAAAGGAAATTATCCTTTTAAAAATATTTTTGTTTTGTGTAACCAATAATGCTTTTGGAACAAGATACAGTAATGTATCTATAACTCATTCTAAACTGTATTACAACTAATCGGTGTATTAAATGAATTTTAAAACAAGTTACTTTAATGGTACTTATACCGGGTGTCCTAAAAAGGACTGACTGATTTTAAAATTCAATAACTTGTAAATGGTGACAGATATTTAAAAAAATCTTGCAGGAGTGTTATGTATGATGTCAGGAATTTTTTACTGTGATTCTCGAATTTAGTTCGAATTACAAAAAATAGATGGCGTTGCGAGCAATATGCGCTAAATCCAGGCCCGATTTTTGTTACTTCAGGACCCACTCAATACATTTTAATCTCCTTTTTTGGTATGGGAGAAGAGAAAGGCCAAAAAAATCCAGCTTGAATTCAGCGCTTATTGCTAGCAGTGCCATCTATTGTTTGTAATTCGAACTAAATTCGAGAATCACAGTAAAAAATCTCCTGCCATCATATATAACCGTCCTGCAAGAATTTTTTAAATATTTGTAACCGTTTGTGAGTTATTGAATTTTAAAATCAGTCAGGCCTTTTTAGGACAACCGGTATGTACCGTCAGTAGATAAATGTTAAACAACTTGTTTTGCTTTGACACAATTAGAAATTTTAAACTTCGCTTGAACTCCACTAAATTCTTCAGAAATTTCAGCATTTTAAGTTTCGTTCAAACAATATTTTTGTCTTTAAAGTTTTGTTTTTTATTTTAACTCATTATGCACTGACGGTATTTGTAAGTACCACTGAAGAAAATTTAATATAAAATTTATTTACTCTGCCTATTAATAAAAGTGGTTTTCTTTCCACACAAAATACTCAGCTCGATTAAATTTAGAAATCGCAGAGAAACAGCCGAAGCTAAATATTTTCAAAAAGTGGTAATTTTCTTAATCATTTACATAGATATAACTTTTCTAAAAAAAGAAAAAAAAAGTCATTGAAACATTTTCAACTGCAAACGTTTTCCCATTTACTTTTCTATTTACTCATAATACATTTAAATACATTGCTTTTAAAAGAATTGTGATGTTTGCATAACAATATTTTTGGCTAATTAGTCTGATTATTACTTTCTTCTATCTTTACAAGAAGAAAGTATTGGTTTCATGAAAATTTTCGAATTCCAGTTTTCGAGGAATTTACACGTTTTATGGGTCAGAGATTCCAAAAAACATGTTTTTACAAAATGTCTGTCTGTGAGTCTGTCTGTCTGTCTGTATGTGACACAAATTTTGTGGGCGCTCTATCTCAAGAACTAATGCACGTAATTTAATAAAAAATTACATTCAGGTAGTTCCTGATATAGATTGGTGCTGATTAGTTTTTGGTGTAAATCGCCTTGAAGGTGGCATTGCTACGTAGCATTTTGCAGGATTTCCTCAAAAGCCCTATCTCAAGAACTAATGCACGGGGTTTTATAAAACTTCGGATTCCGTTGGTCCTTGACATGAATGGATGCTGTTTACATTTTGGTGTAAGTCGCCCAACAGGTGGCGCTGCTATGCTGCATTTTGCAGGATTTACACTATTTTCGCAGTAGCTCTATCTCAAGAACTAATGCACAAATTTTCATCAAACTTCGGATTTAGTTAGTCCTTCATATGAAATGATGCTGACTACGTGTTGGTGTAAATCGCCCAATAGGTGGCGCTGCTGTGCTGCATTTTGAACTACTTCCTCAATAGCTCTATCTCAAGAACTAATGCACGAATTTTCATCAAACTTCAGATTTAAGTATAACTTGATTAATATTGCTGCTGATATGTGTTGTTGCAAATCGCTCAACAGGTGGCGCTTCTATGCTGCATTTGTCATGATTTGCGCAATACCTCTATCTCAAGAACTAATGCACGAATTTTCCTCAAATTTCATATTCAGTTAGACGTTGACATAAGTTGGTGATAATTAGGTTCTGGTGTAAATAACCCAATAGTTGGCGCTGCTATGCTGCATTTTGCTGGATTTACACGATTTCAGTAACAATCATACCTCGAGAACTAATGCACGGAATTTCATATTTTTAGAATTCTCATGATCAACACAGATTGCCATTTAATTTGGCATTGAGATAGTGAATTTTGAAGTATTGACATGTATGAGATAGAAGAAAGTTTTGTGGTGGCCACAACATACTAGTTTTTATAAGTATTTTACAAAAAAAGTTATAACTATTGATTTATTTAATGAGTTTTATGAAAAAACATATCTAAATTTCACATTATTATTATTTAAAAATTCCAGTATATCTTCAGATATTAAAGAAGTTAATTATTGAGGGGAAGCAATTTCTTGATAAATAATTCCCTAGATAAAGGGTTAATATCAGCTAAATTTTTTTGAAATTTTGAATTTTGTTTAAATAATTTGAGTTGAATATTTTTCAATAAATGAAAATTAAAATTCTAGTACTATATTCACCTTGAGTTAAGTAATTAAAATGCATATAATATTGCACAAATAATTGTACAAAAAATTACTTTCAAGTGCACTGTTCAAAATTTCGGTAAAAACACAGAAAAAAAAGCGAGACTCTCTGTAAATTTACACTAGTTCTCGGTTAAATGCATTTGATCGAGTTTCTCGATCACCATTTTACAGACATTTCCCTTATCTTATATCCAATTCCCTGTAGGGATTTCCATTTCTTTATTTAAAGATATTTTTATCTTTGTAAAAACTTATAATTCAAAATACACACTTTTAAAATTCTTTTCCAGTTTTATTAGCAATTTTAAAGAAGAAAATTTAGTTTAAAAATTGTTTTTTTTTTTTAAACTTAGAGAAATTTAGAAAAGGAAAAATCATCTGCTAGGAGTTAGTGGGGATTTTTATCGACAATCACTTTGCAGTTGTTCCCTTCACCATATATCAGAAGCTTGGCAATATCAAAAGTAAATTGCGTAGTATTATTTAAAGCTGTTATTATTATTACAATGCTATTATTATTACTATTATTATTATTTCATTGGTAAGTGCGTCATAAAAATATATATTAATCTTCTAGAAACATATTACACAAAATGAATAACGTAATGAAAGCGTAAAAAATCACTTTTAAATAATAAATTACATTTATTCTGTTTATTTTTCTCTTATTTCTTACTAAAAAATTCTTTTAAAAAATATTAGTGCATTAAAAAATAAATAGTGTGCGACAATTTCGAAAAATTCTAAAACATTATTGTTGTAAAAATGAAATAGGTTCTATTTTTTTTTTCTTTGGAACAGATGTGTTATTATCCCTCCATCCGCCATCTTGGATTTTTTTTGGGCGCGAATTAAAAACTGTTTTTTAATTAATAGTTATAATTATTATATTCCAGTTTTTTTAATATTATATTAATCTATCAACAATATTTAACCATTGGCGACATTTACTACTTGGCGGAAAAGGAGTTTTCACGCAAGAAAAAAATCCAAGATGGCGGATGGAGGGATAATAACACATCTAAGCCTTTTCTTTTACTTAAACTAGTTAAAAAAATTTAAATTGATTAAAAAAATAATAGGTATTATGTATCGGTCTAAAATAAAGTAAACCGTTTACGAATTTTCTAACGAATATATTTGAAGCAAAATCTTTGAAAAGCACAAGTACAATAGATTTTTCCCCGCTGAATGATAAAAGACATACTTTGTGCTCAATGACAACAGCTTCCTATAGCTCAGTCAGTAAGGTGTTCTACTGTCTGGTGGGCCCGAGTTTAAAAACCAGTCTGGCTATACAAACGAATTGTGTAAATGTTGTAAAGGATACGGTAGTTAAAATTTTCTGGAAAAATTCAACTTCTTTGCAGGTCACTAAAAATGGAGTGATTCGCTGATTTTAAAATCTAAATTAAATTATTATCATTAAAAATAAATTTACCGAGTCTTGCACATTTTTAACTATGTTAAGTTACAGAGTCTACTGTAAATTTACCGTATAACTTCTCTGTTGTTTAACATAATCTCTGTTTTCCTAATCTCTGTAATTCTACTTAAGATAATGGATTACCCATAGATTCTCTGTAATTTCACAGAAAAAAATTTTAACAGTGAATAAATATAATATAAAGCACAAATAATTGTACAAAAAATTACTTTTAAGTTAATAAATATAATATAAAGCACAAATAATTGTACAAAAATTTACTTTCAGGTGCATGCATATTATATAAAGATACTTAAAATACAAATTAAAAATATCTTAAAGTACATCAGAAAAACCCAGAACATTTTCAACCATTATAAGGCCGTCATCAGTAGGAGTTAAATATTGTTATTATTTTCTTTGCGCTTATTCGAGAATTATCCAGAAGAAAAACATTGTAATTTACATTTAAATGTTGTACGTCAGATGAGATGAGAGGTAAAGTTGTACAAATTTTCAACCATACACTCCATGGATATTATATGATAATGCATCGCTACAAGCTGTATCTTTATTAGCAAAATATTTCAATTGATTCTCTTATGATGGCTTCCTGGTAATTATTTGTACGAAAGATAATTTTTATAGGTTGAGCTTGAGCTAATCTGACGTACAACATTTAAATTTAATATGCAATGTTTTTCTTCTGGGCAATTCTCGAATAAGCGCAAAGAAAATAATATCAACATTTAAATCTTACTGATGACGGCCTTGTAAAGCTTGAAAACGTTCTAAGTTTTTCTGATGTATTTTGAGATATTTTAAATTCGTATTTTAAATATCTTTAGTTTATATTTATGCAGCTGAAAGTAATTTTTTGTACAATTAATTGTGCTTTATGTGTATCCTCACATTCTGTTATTTTTTTTTTTTTTTACCCGACTGCCAAGAAGGGTTATGTGTTTCACGCGTATCTGGGTATGCGGATTTCTTTATACCCTCGAAACATCCGAACGGCCGGATGGATTTTCATGAATGGGGTCTCTATCGATCCGTCTTAACCGTCCAATGGTTATAGGCAAGGTTTTGTTTTTATAAATTCAAAATAGCGGCCGTAAAATACAAAATGGCGGTAAAGACTAAAAAAAAATTTAAGCACCATATTGAACGGCATATCATCGGATAGGTCTTTCAAACTGAAGACGATGTTTCATTCACTATTTTAGAGTCAGAAGCTCCGTTTAAATGTTACACAACCTGAAAGTTGTGTAGGTAGGATCTCCAGCTTTACTTTAACTCTAACTTTCATAGACATCTATAGCCCTCATCAAAACTGTGTTCATAGATAGAAACTAACAATTAAACACAACTTAAAAGTCATCAATACAAGTAAATAAAAAAAAATATGTAAGTAATATAAAAAAATAATTTCACATTGATGAGAAATAATTAATTAGTTCGCTTTTTACATCGGGTTTTTTTTTTATTTCTTTTAAATTTAATATTTTTTAAATGTAATTTAATTATTTGAATATTTTTAATTTGATTAAAAAAATAGCTTATTTTGTAATCAAATTAAAATTAAATTTAATGGTGATGTCATCTATATAAGAGCTTAATAATTATAAATTAATGATTTGGATTTATTAATTAAAAGATAAAATGTTTTGAAAGGAATATTAAACAAAACCCTTTGTGCGATCTTGGATCACACTTACTCACTTGTTACAACTTTCCACAACCAAACAACCAATTTCTGTTTTAAAACAGCTTTGAAATAGCCAACGATAGAAAACTTTTTCCATTAACGGTTCTAGCTAATAAATTCCAATATTTTTTGCAGGTTTCGAAGAAAATACATCGATGTCCGGAAGCCTGAGATATGGCAAGATTCTGGCATAGCTGCTGCTAAAAGAGACAGCTACGCCAAATCGAGTCCACATCTCTGGCCTTCTCTTTCGTATTTCGGCTTTGCAACTGCTAAAGAAAAACATATAGGACTTTAATATTTTTATGGATTCGAAAAATCGAGAAAAAAGGTAAGAATGTAAAACGTTTACGCTTCTTTTTTTTTTTTTTTTCGAGTATTATCTCAATAATTTGAATTTAAACAATTGTATTTTTAACAATTTCCAACATAGTTGAAAAGTGTTTATGAATTGGATTTGTTTGTCTGTGTTCTAACTCGCGTAAATATACTCATATTGCTATGAAATTGATATACATTATTGATTTTCACCATGGTATGTTTTGATCATGAAAATGAAGTATGCATCATTGATAGTTTATTTACAGGAGCACTCAAAAGTATTCCATTACAGAATGGTTATTGGGGGAAAATCATTTTCGGTGTATTTTAATCGAAACATAATTAAATTTATATACATTATATAGGTGCACTATAAGATGGTTACTACAGAATATGATACGTATCGCACTTACCGAACACTTACAGGGGAACTGAAAAGTATCCCGTTATATTATGATATATAAGGAAAAATCGTTTACAGCGTATTTTAATGATGTTACACTGTTATAAACATTATGAAATATATAGAAACTTGTTGCCCTTGGCGACCAGTTTGGTCTCCCTTAAAATTTATGTTTAGGAAAGCATGCTAAACATTGTATCATGTTACTTTTACTTATAATTTAATTTATTTGGACTCCCAATAAATATAATTAATATAATCCCTTAAGCTAATATTAGTTTTTGTTGTATTAAAATATCTCAATTTGTTGATTTTCTGTAGCAAGTAAACCCTATTGGTTTGCAATGGAAGTCTATGGAAATTTAGCAAAATATTAGAGATATCGCCAAGCTGACGTCATTCTTGGCGATTAATTTTGGACGCCAAATTTAGTGATAAACTTGGCGGCATTTGGCAACAGAACAGGGTCCCCCCATGGTACCCCCCCGCCTTATAGATATGGAGATGCATTAAATGTTGTTAAATAACCAGTGAGATGCATTTCATTTGGGCATTGCCATTAAACAATTTACAAATTATCGCGATTTCAGTGCCACGTACGATAGCGTAATATATATATACTAGAAGATAGACCGTCAGAATGACGTGTTTGCCTTTTCAAAAGAATGATAAAGCATTACATTATAAAAAGAATTATGGAGTAATAAATTATATCTTATCTGACTAATAGGGTCAGATGGGATAAAATATAAAAACAGTCCTTTTTCTTTCAAATTTAATTTGTAAGAAAAATATTAATTGAATTGGTAAAATAATTCCATAGAATATGCAAATGAATTTCACTCACAAAATTTGAAGAACTATTTCACAAAAAACGTGCAAATTAGTACTAATAAGGCTATTTTAAAACATATAGTCAATTAACTTTCGTCTTCGTTCATTCCATTTAAAAAAATCACTAACCTTCAATTTCTTATAAATCAGAAAAAAAAATAATAAATAAGAGTCATTCACGTCTGTGAAAAAAAAATTAAAACAGCCCGATATAAAAATTCTAACAATATTGCATTTAACACACACTTCGGTTGTCTTAAATTGTCATTTTTGAAAGTTTTTATGCATGGAGTTCGTTCAGATCGCTATATTGCCAAGGAACTCGATGGTCTGTATTTCAATAAATCTCAAAGGAATGAATCGGAAACATTGATAATTAAACATTGTTTTTTAATAGAGCTCTATTGGAAAAATTAAATCTCTGAAAATTAAAATAAAATGACTGATTTTAACGAAAGATCGGGGAGTTCACTTCGGAAGTGTTATACACTTAGCGTTATTATATATATAATATACTAGGGGGCTTCTGCCCCCTGCAAGCTACGCTCGCCAACCCCCGTTCAGACACCGCAGAATCTAAAAACACTGATCGGTTTACAGAATATTATAGAAGATTGAATTATACTGAAAAAAGCTATGCAGATCTCCCTGTAAACGGGTTTCCATTCAATTTCCTCTGATTTCAAAAATTTAAGGCCGAATCAGTTGCTGTTAAGACACCCAATGGTTGTTTTCGTGTTTTATTAAAGAGGATCAGTTAAACGTTTGAAAAGAAGCTAAAAATAAAAGGAATTAAGTGTACAGAGTCTTTGTCTCCCGGTATTTTAAAACAATTTCTATAACAATAGCCTAAGTCATGTGACTATCATCTAGAGTTCCGGGCGAACCACTTCGCTTTTTATATTCCTGGTGCCATTTTGGTACTTTAATATTAGCCAGGTACAGGTGATAAGTCGCCAAATATTATTCTATCGTCATCATTTCATCTATATTATAATAGTCCAAGTCATGTAACTGCCATAAATAAATACGCTCTGATCCCTTCGCTTTTCATATGAAAGTTTGGCCCAGATATCATGTACGGCCCCATATTGGCGCGATTTTTTTCCGACGCTAATTTGGGGAAAAGATCAACAGCATAAACAACAACATCCGGCATATCAAATCAAGCAAAATAACGATACTATGGCGCCAGTTAAGTACCCGTTGCGTATATGACATTGGCGTCAGAAAAAAATAGCGCCAATATGGGACCGAAAGTTTTCCATTTCGATTTTAAAAAATCAATTCTTTTTTTCGAATAATACTACATAAAAGCATTGTCGCAAAGAATTCTTGGTACTGTTACGCTAGCCGGGTGCAAATCTCGCCAATAACTATTTTTCAACTCGCCAGTTAGCATTTCTTTTTATTTTTCGAGTGGTAAATTATAACATTGCTTTGAAGTTGGAATTAAATGTCATCGTTTGTTACATCATTTAACATTTGGCCAGATGTCATATACGCACCCAGTTTGGCGTGATTTTTTTTACGAAAATTTGGCGAAATCCTCATTTTCGAATGCCAGTTACATATGTATTTTTGGTACTACTTAGTTATCCCGTCGACCAAAAATCTATCACCAAACTATAAGATTAAATGCCAATAATGGTTGATAAATGTCGCATTCACTTGACTTTAAGCAAGTTACACGTCTTTACGTCATCAAGTGATTGTTATTTCGACGTTTTATTTGTATATTTATTAATGTTATACAATTTCTTTGTTCTTTCGTTATTTAAAATAAAAATTATGTCAATTTGTATAATTTGGCGAGTGGTTTGGCGATTTATATAATTTGGCGAAATGGGTCGATGGAATAACTAAGTAGTACCGTATTTTTTTAATTATTTTCTATTATTTTTTATTTTTAAAGGAAAATAACAAAAAAAAAATAATAAACTATAGAACAAAACAATTTATGTAATTTAAAAAAAGAAAATAAAATAATAAACACTTATTATTAAATAAACAACAATAGCCGGGTTACCATGTCAACCAAAATAATGCCATTTTGGCACCATGCGTCCAGTTGTCCCATAAAAATGGGTAAGTGGAACAGGGGGGGGGGGGGGGGGAGCGTCTATGTTCCACACGCGTTTATTTATTTATTTTTTTTTTCATGTGGGATATCAGGTCCTGTTTGAAAAAGTGTAAACAGCGTAAAAAAAATTTAAACCAGGCAGATCTTGTAAATTATTTGTCAATAAAGAGCGTTGTAAGAGAAACCTTTGCTGTCAATGTGTCTAAAAAAAGCACTAAAAATGAAAATATTAGATTTATTTAACCCGGGAAAACTCGCTGCGTGAGATTTTCTCTCACAGTCGTACTTTTTTAAGACTCTTATTTAAATCATTTTTCATTTTAATTAAAATTTTAAAATGTTTTTCAATTACTTTACCTATTTTGAGAATAAAAGTACTAAGCCAACCAAAAAAAGTTGATATTATATGAATGTAAAGTAAAAGAAAAGCAATTGGGCATTCTCACTAGCGAGTTCTCCCGGGTTAAACCAAAAACATAAAAATTAAGTAAGTACTTATGTACTCTACTATAGGTAATAAGTATAAAAGTCACATGGGTATTTTAAGGAAAAAAATAGCAAGGTAAATCTATGAACAAACGGCTACGTAAGTACTTAAGTACTTTATCTGTATATCGTACAATTTTAAGGTTTGGCTATCTTGCTTTCAGGGGCAAGGTATTTGCATTCGTAAAATGTTGAAATAATTTAATGACACCAGTATTTACAAGAGAATCTATTTGAAAACAAGTAAAAGAATATTTTCGCGTACTTAATAAAGGTGAAATTTTCATTATAAAATTCCGGTGCAAATGTGGCAATTAGGAATTAAAATTATGTGATGCCAAAACGGCATCGCCGCCTCTCAAGGGGTCAAGAAATTTGGTTTGATATCTCCCAATATGCCTTTTTTAAAAATATATTATTACGTATTTTTCATAAGGTATTCTATAATTTTCTTTAATGTGAGCAATAAACAATGGAGAAATTTACTCCCCGATTTAAGAGAAACTCAAAAAAATTATTAATAACTATTGGGGTAACTGGATCCAGCATGGTCCAGTTACCCCGGATACATGTCCCAGTTACCCCATTCTTGAAATATTTATGTGGTAACTGGGGCACCGGGCTTACATTTGAAACATGAAGTAAATAAGTATAGATACCTAATAATATTGACGTAGTTATATGACTAATCTTTAAAAAAAAAGATTGTTTAATAAAAGTACTTACAGTATTGTAATAAAAAGCCGAGGAAGTTCAACCAAATTGACGTTGTTTTTAAAAAAAGAGACGTAAATTTTCGACAACCTATCACAGCAAAGAGAGAGCTATGATGGAGTGGACACACGTTGTTTTAGAAAGTAGAGGTTAAGTGGCATTGTTCACAAAGCCTAAAACTTAAAATATGTCAACAGTTTTTTATAAAATAGCTATTGCCCAGTTACCTCGTGGGCCCAGTTACCCCAACTAACCTTAATACATATAGTCGTGGAAAAGAAAGCAAACACCCCTACTAACTCTGCAACTAATTATAATAGAAAAAAGTTACTGGTACCACACGATTGGAAGTAAAGTCTACTTTTAAGCAGGGCTGCGGAGTCGGTGGGTAAAGCGGACGACTTCGACTCCGATTCTTTTGCTTAAAAATGGTCTTGACTCCGACTCCAACGCGCATCTCTGCTTGTAAAATGGACGACTCCGACTCCGGAAATTTTAACAAATCCGACTCTGACTCTTTCGCCCAGCAATGGGCCTGGCCGCAGCGCTGCTTTTAAGTGTTGTAATATAAAATTTGCTTAGGGGGTGGTCATCTAAAAATCAAAACCAGGCCAAACTTTATTTTTTATAATGGCAACACTCAATCTGCACGCTATATTTTAAATCTTCGGTTCAAACTATGCCCAGAAACGGAATTTCAAGTTATTTGGATGATAAGTTTTTGAATTATACACATTCAAAATTTAAAGCTTCTAATATTAAATTACATTTTCATATTGTTATTAATATGTCCTGAAATTATAATCCTAATGTGATTTTTTTGTGTTATTATTACTAAACAACCCAAATATAAAAACATCAAATTTGTAATTTTAACAAATTTATAATATGAGTTATGAAATTAATATTTGAAAAAAATATTAATTGCAACCTACAATTTTTTTTTATAGATTTATATTTATTATTTCCTGATTTATGCGAATTCTCAAATTCAATTTTTTCTTCCAAGTAGTTTTTGAATTATGATTAAAAAATTCCAAAATCATTGTTTAATGGTTTAAGGGCCGCCTATGATGTGCAGAAAAGCATAATTTGAAAAAAATATATATCTTTTACTCATTTTATTGAAACATTTGGGATGGCGATAGTCAAAACAGATTAGCGAGTGAAATGGTCCTAGTGGCAAGATATAATACATTAATAGAAGTGACATAGTTATTTTGTAGCATTTCAATAATCGAGTATCTAACTTCAATTTGGATACAGCCTTGAAATAGGCTCATTTTAAAATAATTAATTTCTCTTAAACTAATCGTAAGAATTTCATGAAAATTTGGATTTAGGCTAATTGAAGGGTGTGGAATTCCTTTATGGTGTCAAGCTTGGGTATTGCTATTGAAAAAAAAACAAAGTTTCGGTTCGTTTTGATACGTAGATGGCCCCCTAAACAAATTTTATATACATCATTTAAAAGTAGACTATTTAGTCCAGGCAATAGAGAATTTTACCTAGCAAAATTAATGGTAGTTCTGGAAATCGGCTTACTTTATGTTTTTTGGATCGCTGAATCCGAATTTGTAACTTCCCACCAAAATTTTCCCCAGCAACCCCCCGCCCCCCAAATTTTGGTAAAAAGCCCCCCCCCCCCAAAAAAGGTTTTTATTAAAAAAAATCAATTTTTTTATTGTTTTAGAAGGGGAAGTATCTAGAAATTCAGAAAGTAGACAAAATTTGCAACAAATTAGATATATGAGATTATGACTTAGGATGAAGGAAAAGGGGGGATCTGCCTCGGAACATGCGCGCGGTGCTGCTTGGACTAAGTTGCGCAATTCCACTTAACCACTCACACGTTTACATTCGCCCTCCCATCTCCCTTCCGAACTTTCCTTATAAGGTTTACTTTAAGTTTTTTGGGTCGCTGAATCCGAATTTTAGGTAGATTTCGTATGAAATACTACCTATTGGGATCGTTCCTATGTTGGAATTTCTGAAAAATTTTTGCAGATCTACACCGATCATGACCCCTAGAGCCCAAAACCACCCTCAGTAAAAAACTTTATCTATCTATCTATCTATCTATGTATCTATCTATCTATATATATCACTTTCTTCTGGACACAATAACTTTCACAATTCTGCACCAATCTCTTCCAAACTTATACATAAAATCAAGGGGCATAAAATCTCGGTCCAGTTCGTTAATGGGCAAAATCGGACCAAGGGGATGGAAATAGGGAGGGGTTTTGTGAAAACCGAAAAAACCCAATAACTTCTTTAATTTTGCACATATCGAATCAGTTTAAAGTTTTTATTACTTTTAAAAATAGGGCCAAAAATTTATGTATCACAGATTTTTGATAAAGTTAAAAATGTGCTCAAGGGGTGCAAAAAATAGGGTTTTTTGGAGAAAAAAAATTCATAACATCGTCAATTCTCAAGATATCAAATCCAAATAATTTTATCATGAATCTGCTTAACATTATCTACAACTTTTATATTCACAAGTTTTTGATAGGACCAATTCGTACCGCAAAAAAAAAAAATTAAAAACGAAAACAAAAAGGGCGTTTGAAGTAGAAAAAAATCCATAACTCCGTCAATTCAAAAGATATAAAATCCCCATGAATTTATCATATATCTTCTTAATATTGTCTACAATATATACATGTTTTGGATAGGACCAATTCTTACAGCTAAAACAAATTAAAAATACATAGCGGTTGAAGAAAAAAATCATCTTATTAAGGGTGTATTCAAATCCAAACTGCTTATATTCTGACTCATTTTACAATTCATTTTTGCTCTCAAAGGCTTCCAATTGGTACCTTTTCTTACTCAGAAACTATAATGTACCGTAATGGTCATTTTTTTTTTTTATAGAGGCAGAATATATTTTAAAACATGCTGTCAAAGTGGGCCTTTTGAACCGAATTTCCCGAAGCGGATTGTGTTGGAAAAATCATCGTATTAAGGTAGTATTCAAATCCAAACTGCTTATTTTCTGTCTCATTTTTAAATTCATTTTTGCTCTCAAACGCATCCAATTGGTAGATTCGCTTATTCAGAAACTATATAATGTACCGTAATGATCGATTTTTTGACAGAGGCAGAATATATTTCAAAAAATGATGTCAAAGTGGGCATTTTGAACGGAATTTCCCCGAAGCGATTGTGTTAGGAACAAAAAATATTGTCTTGCTGAGAAAATAATTGTTTATATATCAAGTTTTAATTAATTGAACGAAAATTAAAAACACAGGTCGCTTATAAATCTCTTCAAAAATCACGTCAACAAGTTTCATGTTTTTCCTATTAAAAATGAATCTGGAGTTATGCCAGAAAATTTCGAGTTGTTGAGCATGGAAAAGTATTTTTTTTTAATACCGCCCTAACATGATTCTGATAAAACCAGTTATTATATAAAAATGAAATTAAAACTCGTCAATAGCGGCCAGATAAAATTGTTAAAGCGGGTTTATCTCTAATCATGATGTGGTTTTTGTTTGTGAAATTAGTATACTTAACTTTGAAATCTTCCTCCGCCTGTAGGTCGGGCCGGCAGGGATTTTTTTAACTTACCCTCAAAATCCCCCCCCCCCCGAAAACCCCCCAAAATAGTTGTTATTAACTTAAATTTCTTATTGTTTTAGGGGAAAAACATTACGAAATTCAGAAACTCGACAAAATTTGCAACAAATAGGATATATGACATTATGACGTAGGATAAACGGAGAGAGAGGTGGCTGCCTCGGAACATTCCCCGCGCTTTTCTCAAAAACCAAAATTTTTCAAAAAATCATTTTTTTGGGGGGGGGGGGTGCCGCGTGAAATTTTGGTGGGAAGTTACAAATTCGGCGATCCAAAAAACATATAGTAAGTCTTTTTCCAGAACTACCATGAATTTTGCTAGGTAGAGCCCCTATACGGTCTCTATTGCCTGGACTAATTTCCAATCATTTGATACCAGTAACGTTCGTGTACAATAATTTGTTGCAGAGTTAGCAGGAGGCGATTCCTTTTTTCTTTCTACGACTGTACATATTCAGGGGAAATTTTTACAGTATGTTTGTAGACTTCTATGTATTCGCAAGACAGAAAATGCACAATAGCAATGTTAATGATTACTTAGACGCTTAGGCTTTTCAACGTTCAAATAAAGATTAATTAAAAAATATATTATGTAGTTTAGAATAAAAGAAAAATAAAGTTGAAGTATTATATCTTTTGAAGCTGTATAACAAAGAGATTTTTGAAAATATTTCTCTGTAATTTGTTAAAGATGTTCTCAAATCCAAAGGATCTACTTTCTGACGTATTTCTGAATACATTTTTCTTCAGAAACGCGTAAAATGGGCAGGGGTCTTATTCAGAAACTATGAATTCGAATGACATGAGTCATTTTTTGGTACAGGCAAAATATCTTCCAGAAAAAACTGTCAAAAATGGCCTTATGAATAGAATTTCCGGACGCGACAGCACAGGAAATATGAAAACCTGTCTTCACATGACAAGAATCGAGTATAACTTGTTAAGTAATTTATTTATATAAAAATGGTAAAAGCTATTTGAGTATCGCTTTAATAGTCAGGATTGTCAATTTTATACCTTTACAGTTAAAAAAGAGCTAGAAAATGTGTCAGAAATTCTCATATTTTTGAGCAGGGAATTTGAGAACCACCTTAAGGTATATTTCCAATGATTCCGTTAACAGAAATTTGTTATCGCTATTACTATTTTTACAAAACATATAGCCTGTCAGACATACCCTGGGAACAATTAAATCCAGTTCTGCCTGGTCTGGACTAAGAAGAGAAAAAAATGGAAGGGTGATCTCGGCCCGGCTGGAGTCTGCTGAAAAAATTAAGATCTGTCTGAAACACGATGTAACAGTCTGATGCCGATTCTACGCTGAGCATGATATATAACTGTATTGATGTTCTAAATCCAACATCGGCTCATGCAGCACACTTATACGTGTTCCCGCGAAAGTCACATTCCTTGAAAATGATTCCTATTTTATCGACTTCGTCTGAACTTTTATACCAGGCCGATTGGCCCACTTAATTTTTTATCGAGCTAACGGGCCCATTAATTTTTTTTTTTTTTTTTTTTTTTTTTTTTTTTTTTTTTTTTTTTTTTTTTTTTTTTTGCCGGCCAGGCCTGGCCCGTAAAAAATTGTCCCAATTCTGCCGTCTTGGCCCGACCCATTTGAAAGTTTGCTTTCATGTTCCGGGCCGGGTGCGGGCCTCTGGCCAAGTCCAGGCCCGTGAAGACCTCTATCGTGAAAGGACAGGAACATCGATATTCATATAATTAAAAAAAACTTGATTACACAAGAATCTACTTTATTACATTATAAATAGTCATTAAAATAATAGTGCGCAATTTGTCAAAATCATCAGCAGCACCGACAACTTAACAAGTAGCATTTAGTTCATGCGCCTACCCAGACTGGTGCTGCTGTCTGTGCTAAAGTACAACAATAGCTATAGATTGAATATATAAGGTACAAACAATCTGTACTCCTGTCGAGCGTCCAGAGCTTGCGCACTGAACATTTTATTGACAAAACATTTTACCTTTTATAAATAAACATTTTTTCACATAAATTTTATTGTGAAAATTGTTACGTGTTTGTGTTACTCACAACAAAATGAATAATAAATATTTAAGCTTTTTTTTTTGGTGCGAAGCCTTCCCAGGCGCGAGGCCCTGTGCGGCCGCACCTGTCGCACACTCCTAAGGACGGCTCTGGTGGTTTACACCAAACATAATTCCAGCCAATAATTTCTCCAATGAAGACGAAAGGTCTGGCCAATCAGATTACGAGATGGCAAAACTTGGTTGGAAAAAAAATATGCAGTGGGAATATTCCCTATGCCATCTTCTTTGACACAGACGCAACCGCTGATAAGCTTCTTAGCGTTACCCAATATGCGCCACGTGGAGGCGGGCTAATCATTGCACCCCTTGATCTTACTCCGCTTTCAGGATCGAACCAGGGTCCTTCTGTGTGGAAGGTTCGTGTGCTGACCACTTGACCATAGGTGGCGATGATAA
This sequence comes from Maratus speciosus, assembly GCA_963932465.1. NCBI lineage: Eukaryota > Metazoa > Arthropoda > Arachnida > Araneae > Salticidae > Maratus > Maratus speciosus. The sequence goes on from OZ010799.1 coordinate 97,218,515, forward strand.
ACTCTTTCAAAAAACCTATATATCTATTATACATATAAAGCATCTCCATACCTAGAAGGGGGTTATCATAGGTGGCACCCTGTTCTGTCGCCAAATGCCGCCAAGTTAAGCTCGAACTTGGCGATATCTCTAATATTTCGCAAAATTCCCATAGACTTCCATTGTAAACCAATAGGGTTTACTTGCTTGCAGAAAATCAACAAATTGAGATATTTTAATGCAACAAAAACTAATATTAGCTTAAGGAATTATATTAACTATATTTAAGGGACTCCAAGTAAATTAAATTATGAATAAAAGTAACATGAAGCAATGCTTAACATGCTTACCCAAATATAAATTTTAAGGGAGACCAAACTGGTTGCCAAGGGCATCTAGTAATAAATAATCTTCTATATATATATTCCTCGTGCGTGGCGCTAAAATAGGGCTAAATTTGTAGCTTGCCGTTTGGCAACAACCGCAGTAGCACAATTAATTTGCCTTATTACATTCCACCAATCAGAAGAGTGATTTCACCACTTAAATTCGCGTCATATTTAAAAGAAAAATTTCAATGATTTTCATAAAATGTAAACAAATTAAAACAATTCTTTTTAATTATGCACTAATTGCGTAAGAGCAGAACAGAGATTATTTATTGAGAAATAATATTAAGTAATCTGTGTAAATAAAATGACAGTGAATAATCTTTCATAATAAGCAATATGGAAAACGAAATGTTTCCGATGAAGATAATGATATCATTCGGAAAACAAAAGATGCATTTTCATCCATGAATTAAAATATTTTACTACAACTGTGTCATTGATGACGTCATATTCCTGACCCTTATTCCTACACATACATAGACTGGACCCTTGCTATTTATTTAAAGTTCCTTGGTATACACAAAATAAAATATTTTTGAAAATTACATAATTTCCTATTAATTAAAATGAATATTTAATGAAACTCAGGAATTTTAAAACAATTGCTTAAATGACGCTTTAATCTCGGAAGGGACGAATGGTTCTGGTAGTGAAAATGATGTTATATTTGAAAGAAAGTATTCATTCTCATATGGACTCGAAGAGTATTATGGCACACAGTAGAATTGTTTCAAACAAGCAGCCGATTTCTGGGAAAGTTTTTCATAGTGTGAGTTTCCTACCGGAAGAAAAACGCAGAAAAAACCAGGAAATGCACAGGAATGATTTGTTAGGAACTGCCAATGACGTCATGAGTTTTAGAGTCTATATAAAACTGAAATATTTTAGTACGATTTTTGTCAATATGACGTCATATTCACTGGCCTTTACATCTAATTCAGCAAATTAAAATTCAGAGCAGGATGTCTTTTTAAGCACAGTACCATCTCTTGGCAGATGTAAGAATAGCAATGGCCATTCTTTGTATTTTTACGATCACGTGATGTATTCAGAAAATCAGCTTTTTGAACAAAAGTTTCTTTTAGATTTAGACGCATCAGAAAACGTGTTTTTCTCTCTTCTTTTTTGTAACTTACCAAGTGTCTGAGGGAAATTGTATTTTCTTACGAACTTTAGATAGTGTTTGTTGATTTATATTGAACTATCTTGGTATCAGGTAGTGTTTTTCCAAAAGCTTTTCGAAATAAATTTAAGCCGTTCTGTGCAATATTATGCGCAATAAGTTTAAAATTAATTGTGTTCCAAGGTAATTTTTTTACATTTCAAAATTTGGTAGATTTCATAATGTTTTTTAATTGTGATTTCAGCGCAGTTTTCAATTACTGTTTTTTTTACCTTAAATTTTTTTGAAAATTTCATAAGTTAAAAGGATTTATGATAGTACTCATTATGGTTAGAGTTGCTGCAAAAAGTGTCGAGCAAGCGAAGCGAGCTGGGGACGCGAAGCGGTCCCAATGTGAATTGTGTCACAATTCATGGGGGTTGGCGTTAGTGAACAGGGGGCAGAGCCCCCTAGTATTGATTAATTATTGAAATTATTTTTGTTAATCTAAATATATATAAAAGTCAATTGTCTATGGGTAAAGACAGAAATTTCTCCATGAACACGTACTGCCAACCACGCGCGGTTGTAGTGGTTACATAGCCCTTGGTCTCCTGCTGTTAGTATGGCAGTTTGGTCGCGGTGGGTTGAAGTCGGGGATTACAGAGATACTCAAAAGAATTCCATTACGTTGCGGCCTATGGGGAAAAATCGTTTGAGATTGTTTTTGATCTTTATCTGCATATATAAAAGGCCCAACCCAAACTACTGAATCCAGAAGCATGGAAATTGTGTGTGTTTGTGGGGGGGGGGGGGAAGCTTTTTGAAAATTGACTGATTTTTGAACTTGGGATTTTGGGACTGATTTTTGAAAATCCCCACCCCCCTAAAGCGGTTAAAAGGTGGGGAGGTCGAAAATTTTTAGAGCATGTGGCCATATCTCAGTAGCCGTTTTAGTTAGGAGCGTGAAATTTCAGAAAACAAATCTACTAAAAAAATAATCAGCGTTTTTAGAAATTCACACTTAAGGGCGTTAAAAAGGGGGGTGTTGAAACTTTTAGAACATGCTATAATATAATACACAATATAATACTTTATAGTAATCCAATGACCAGTCATTTTGAAAATTTATATACTCCCAGAGGTGCTGTTGCTATTGTGAACAATGCCCACTTTATTAGCAAACATGCTCGTAATATTTTTAACATGACGTGATTTTCTCCAGCGAAAGCTAAAAACACTTAAGTCTACAGATGTTTAGCTCAGTGGCTTAATTAAATTACGAACCATAGACTCATTTTTTTGGCTAAAAATATCCTTCTCTAAGAAATGTTTCATTTTACTAATTATGTGCATGAATTCATTAATTAACGAGACACGAGAGATTAAATTTTCTAGAATTTCATTTTCTAAAGCGATCATTTCTTGACATTTTAACCATTTTGAAAGAAACTTTGATTTCATCTTCAGGAATTAATTTTGTAACGCATATTTCAAAGTAACGAATTTTTTTCCTTTCACGAAAGGATTGGATTATATGAAAAATGGCTCAAGCAGTTGAAGGTAATTTTATGACTGAAAATCAAGAAACATTTCCTGGATCAAGCTCAGAAGGAGTTACTGAAGTTGTGGTTTCAAATGAAATTGTCGGGAACCTTGTGCCCGATGTACAATCAAAATACAGGAAGAATAAGACCGGAAATGCAAAGTCAAAAATCCTGGATGTTAAGACCAAGGAAATGACAGTTGCATCTGTGCCTGAAAGAAAATGTCTGAAAAGAAAAGCTGCTCATCCTGCAACTTCTGACATGGTGATGGATTCCATTATGAGCCTGAAAAAACGTAATGGTGCGTCATTTGAAGACATAAGAAAGTACATGGAAGAAAAGTATGTGGTCGACATGAAGCGATTAAAGTATCACGTCGACAAGTTCTTGCAGAAAAGTGTTGGTGATGGAGTTATTGAGAAAATTGGCAGAGATGGTGCGGAAGGAAGGTTCAAAATCAAGAAATCGGAAGACATCAAGAAAGGTTCAAAAAATGTGCCTCGAAAAGAAGGGAAACTGAAACCTGTAAAGAAAATGGCTGCAGCAAAAAAGCGAGTTAAAAAGTAACCAAGACTGTTTGATCTCCAAATTATTTTCTGTTTTTGTACTTGGAATAATGGGCATTCAAAATTTTCAAAATTCCTCTTATAATATACAATTTAATCAATAATTTGAAAATAAACAGGTTTTTAATTGCTAAACTGTTTTTTTTCTTTTGTCAGCTTCACGGCTAACTTCTATCTTTTAGACCAGTTTATGTTTTAATAGGATTACACTTTTTGCACATTTCTTAAATGGTAATGTTGATATGATGCATCTTCAATAAAAGGGTACTTCAGTCGCCCGTTTGTATTTTTCAACTTTGGATCATAATTATTTGGCATTTACGTACTAATCGCATGCCGAATAATCGCTAAAGAATGACGCAGATAATTGTAATTATATTAACTTTTAGAAAATGTATGAATATTATGAATGTATGCAGCGTAATATATATAAAGGATGGCTAAAGTTCCATAAGTGGGTTTGTTGCCAAGCTTAGCATCAAAACAAGGCACAGATGTCATAAACGCGATTTTTTTCTGACGCCAATTTGGCGAAAACCTTGTTTTTGAATATCAATTACATATATATTTTTAAAAAGGGAATAACAATAATTAAAAAAAAAAAAAAAAAAAAAAAAAGCAATTTAACAAATTACAACGACCATTTGGAAAATGATTTTTTCAAAGACTAAAATTTAAGACATAAAAAATCGCATGGAGTTGATCATACATTACATACGCCATGAATTAAACATTAATAGTGTTATTGCACGTAAAAATTTCAAGGGACAAAAATCGCCTGCGACTCGTACGTATTATCCACCTGAAACTTACGGATTATCCAAGCATTTCATTGTCTGTTCGGGAAAAGGCTTTTCCATCGTCAGATTTCTAAGAAATCTGACGACACATTTTAAATGAAATTTCATTCTTAAACTTCTAAACATCCGACAATATTACTTTTTACACCGTCGGATAGAGAAGGAAATGCACTTTTAAATGCAATTTGTTTGAAAGCTGTATCTCAATTTGTTTCTGAGTTATTAATTTTTTTGTAGTTTTTATTACATTTCTGTCATAGTGGCAACAGAAGTATCCATCTCTGTTGAAAGTAAAGATTACTGTATAGACCCATCAGAAAACGAATAAAATGCGAATTAAACCAATAAAAACCTTCAGATATGCTTTTGATTTCCTACCCTGACAGAGAACAATAACCATTTTTCCAAATGGTTTTAAAAAAAGTTGGCTTAGATGCTGTATATTCCCGCGGCTGCCATCTTGAATATGCACAGATGTCATATACGCCCCATATTGGCGCGATTTTTTTCTGACGCCAATGTCATATACTCAATGGGTACTTAACTGGCGCCAAAGTGTCGTTATTTTGCTTGATATGGTAACCCGGATGTTGTTGTTTATGCTGGTGATGTTTTCGCCAAATTGGCGTCTGAAAAAAAATAAATACGCGCCAATATGACATCTGTGCCCTTGAATGTTTTGAGATTTCTTGGCGCTGTTTTACATTTTATTTTCGTTAAGCCTAACAAGCGCATAAATCCCTGCTTGGCGACATTTACTACTTGGCGGAAAAGGGGCTTTCACGCCAAGAAAAAAATCTAAGATGGCGGCCGCGGGAATATACAGCATCTGTTCCAAAAAGCTTAATTAATAATTATAGAACAAAACAAGTAATATAATTTTAAAAAATGAAAATAAATGTAAATAAACAATTTATTAATAAATAAATAACAACATCCGGGTTACCACATCAATCCAAATGACGACACTTTGGTGTCAGTAAGTAACCGGTGCGCATATGACATTGGCGTCAGAAAAAAATCGCGCCAATGTGGTGCGTGTGCGTATATGACATCTGTGCCAAAAAGGTGTGCATATCTACTGAAGATTTAGGAAATATGTACCGAAGGGAAGAGTTTCATATCCTGTGCTGGTTTTTTTGGCGAGCTTTTTTTGGCATTAAATGAATCGATGTGGTTGCGATCTTCAGCCTTTGGGATTGCTTTTTTTCTGAGAAATGGACTTTATTCGGTACTACTTAGTTATCCCGTCGACCATATATCTATCGCCAAACTATAAGATTAAATGCCAATAATGGTTGATCGTAAATGTTACATTTACTTGACTTTAAGCAAGTTAGTTTAGAGGGTACTTCTTAGTTATCCTGCCGACCAAATTACTGTCGTCAAATTGTAAGATTAATTGCCAATAATGGTTGCCATTAATTAATTAATTGTAAGATTAAATGCCAATAATGGCCAGTAAAACCATTAATTCGACGTTTTGTTTGTATTTTTATTAATGTTTTACTAATTTATTTGTTCTTTCGTTATTTAAAATGAAAAATTATGTCAATGTGTATAATTTGGCGAGTGGTTTGACAATTTATATAATTTAGCGAAATTGGTCGACGGGATAACTAAGAAGTACCGTTTAGAGTTAGTTTAGTTAGAGATGCAAGTATTTACGTCATCAAGTGATTTTTATTTCGATGTTTAATTTGTATTTTTATTAAAGTAAAACTAAGTTAGTTGTTCTTTCGTTATTTAAAATAAAAACTATGTCATTTTTTTATAATTTGACGATTTATATAATTTCGGGCCGTTCAAATATTACGTAAGCACTTGGGGGGGGGGGGGGGTGTTAGCGATTTGCTTATATTTGCTGACAAGGAGGAGGGGGTGTTTGAATAATGTTTACGTAAGACATTTTCAAAATCTCTGAACTTGTAAAAAAAACTATTAAAAATTTCAAATTGAAAAAAAGAAATATTAAAAGAATATTAAACTTGAAGTTCTGATGTCAGTTATTAAGACCGGACAAGGAAAACATAAACTATCTCTTTTATCTAGAGGTGACTGTTCATGTTTGATGCATGACGGCTTATTATCTCTGAGAACTTAGTACTATTTCCAATGGTAAGGATAGAATAGAACAGAATTGAATGGACCGATGCGATATGTTGTATTGTCACAATACCAGTTTTCCGGGAAAGTTTCCAAAACGTAAGAAAAAATTCCATCTTCTTTGTTTCTACCCCTCCTCTGTCAAGTGGTTGAACCCCATAACCATAGTGACCGACTACTCTACTGTCTGGTGTGTCGTGAGTTTTGAAAACCTTTCAGTACTGTAGTGTCGTGGTGTTTAAAATAAATGAATTCGGAAATATGTTTTCATTTCGAGAAATCTTGTATAAAAAACTTTTTGAAAGTTTCAAAAATTTTGGTTCCCATCTCGATGAGAACGATCGCACTATTGATGAAAAAATGGCGCAAATTAACTTTGCATATGCTGGTAAAACTCTCGCAGAAATCTGGAACTCATTAAACATTGACTGTTATCCTGTTACAACCACATATGTTGATTCAGGCGAACTAGACTCTCTTGGTTATGACTTGGATTCGAAGCACGTACAAGCTAGTATTCGAAGCACGTACAAGAAAGTCAATACCATATACTTCTCATATAACTGGACTCAGAAATAGCAACCCTTTCTTGAAGCCGGGATCACTGCCCAGCATCACGTGATGGTGGGTAGAGAAAACGCGCCAAACCGGTTTTTCTCTTCCGGTTCCCGCTGAAACTTTCTTGCGTCGCGAAATTTGACTTTCCATAAGACTTTTAGCTTTAGTTCGAAATCCGACAATTTCATTGGCTGTCAGTGAACCGAACTTCTTTCCCTGAAAGGAAGAAATCCATCTTACAAGTAACAGCGCTGCTACTCATTTCATCAAATGTATTTCTTGATAGTAATAACTTGATGCATTAAAAAAAAGCTTAAGTATTTCTCATACTGAGCACGGAATCAATTGTTATACAGTTAATAACCTAATATATAATTAATTATTAAATTTGATATAATTTTCTAATAAGAAAATTATTAACAATTCTAAAACAACATTGACTTAGTTAAATTATGATAAAATAATGAGATTGTTATAATAAGTTGCTTATAACTTTTTTATTGTTTACTCAGATGTTTGCAATCAATATTAAAGTTCTAGCAGCTTAACTAAAAATAAGTAATTGAAGCTCCATCTAAATACATAAAAATATTTTTCTATGTCAGTTTAAAAGATACTATTATTACATTTAAATAGATATTTTATTTTAATTATATAACATTAGCTCCTAAGTGGTATTATGTAGTAAAATTTAATCATAATAATATATTTCGAATAAAAATTGTAAAGCTACTGATAATAAATTAAGAAACAAAGATAAAAACAAAAATCTCCATAATGATAATAATAATGGTTATTTTAAATATATATATATATTGCAACTAATAGAAAAATATTTTTCATTGTTCATGTTTGATGCATATTACATTTTTATTGCAACATATATATATATATATATATATATATATAATAAAACTTTTTGCGAATAATTATTAAATCACAGATATATATATGTTTGTTTTTGTTGCATTTTTACCATACATTCAATTATTTAAAGTATAGTAATTTACTGTCTTCAATGGTTAAATTATCATTGAAATATATATTATTAAAGTAATTTATATATAAAGGATAAATAGTTAATTTTAAAAATGAATAATTCAATAATTTAATTCTGTTAATTACTATTTATATGTTACTGGAGTTCTAGCATAAAAGTACTTTTCATGAAAGTTTAGAAGATATTAAAATTAAATTTTAATAAATATTCATTTTAAACATATAGTTTATATATAATAAGAATTTAGTAGTATTGATTATACAATAAAAAAAAAAAAATCCCTGCCGGCCCGGCCTACAGGCAGAGGTAGATTTCGGAGTTAAGTATACTAATTTCACCAACAAAAACAAAATCATTATTAGATATAAATCCACTTTAACAGTATTATCTGTCTGCTTTTGACGAGTTTTTATTTCCTTTTTATAAAATAGCTGGTTTTATCAGATTCATGTTAAGGCGATATTAAAAAAAATATTTTTCCATACTCAACAACTCGAAACTTTCTGGCACATTTTCAGATTCATTTTTAATAAAAAAAATTTGAAACATGCTGACGTGATTTTTGAAAAGATTTATAAGCCACCTGTGTTTTTATTTTTCTTTCAATTAATTAAAACTTGATTAATAAACAATTATTTTCTCAGTAGGGCAATATTTTTCGTTTCTAACAATCGCTTCGGGAAATTCTGTTCAAAATGCCCACTTTGACCTCATTTTTTGAAATATATTCTGCCTCTATCAAAAAATCGATCATTACTGTACATTATATAGTTTCTGAATAAGAGAATCTAGCAATTGGATGCGTTTGAGAGCAAAAATGAATTTAAAAATGAGTAAGAAAATACACAGTTTGGATTTGAATGCACCCTTAATAAGATGATTTTTTTCTTCAATCGCTATGTATTTTTAATTTGCTTTTGCTGTAAGAATTGGCCTTATCAAAAACTTCTCTATATAAATATTGAAGACAATATTAAGAAGATATATGATAAATCCATGGAGATTTTATATCTTGTGAATTGACGGAGTTATTAAAATTTTTCTTCTTCAACCCCCTTTTAGGTAGATTTCGTATGAAATACTACCTATTGGGATCGTTCCTATGTTGGAATTTCTGAAAAATTTTTGCAGATCTACACCGATCATGACCCCTAGAACCCAAAACCACCCTCAGTAAAAAACTTTATCTATATATATATATATATATATATATATCACTTTCTTCTGGACACGATAACTTTCGTAATTCTGCACCAATCTCTTCCAAACTGATACATAAAATCAATGGGCATAAAATCTCGGTCAAGTTCGTTAATGGGCAAAATCGGACCAAGGGGAGGGAAATAGGGAGGGGTTTTGTGAAAACAGAAAACCCCCATAACTTCTTAATTTTTGTACATATCAAATCAGTTTAAAGTTTTTATTACTTCTAAAAATAGGGCCAAAAATTTATGTATCACAGATTTTTGATAAAGTTAAAAATGGGCTCAAGGGGCGCAAAAAATAGGGTTTTTGGGAGAAAAAAATTCATAACTTCGTCAATTCTGAAGATATCAAATTCAATTAATTTTATTATAAATCTTCTTAATATTATCTAAAACTTTTATATTCACAAGTTTTTGATAGGAGCAATTCGTACCGCAAAAAAAAAATTAAAAACGAAAACAAAAAGGGCGTTTGAAGAAGAAAAAATCCATAACTTCGTCAATTCTCAAGATATCAAATCCAATTAATTTTATCATGAATTTCCTTAACATTATCTACAACTTTTATATTCACAAGTTTTTGATAGGACCAATTCGCACCGCAAAAAAAATTAAAAACGAAAACAAAAAGGTGGTTTGAAGAAGAAAAAAATCCATAACTCCGTCAATTCAAAAGATATAAAATCCCCATGAATTTATCATATATCTTCTTAATATTGTCTACAACATCTATACAGACAAGTTTTGGATAGGACAAATTCTTAGAGCAAAAACAAATTAAAAATACATACCGGTTGAAGTAAAAAATGATCGTAGTAAGGGTGTTTTCAAATCCAAACTGCTTATTTTCTGACTCATTTTACAATTCATTTTTGCTGTCAAAGGCTTCCAATTGGTACGTTTTCTTACTCAGAAACTATATAATGTACCGTAATGGTCGATTTTCTGATAGGGGCAGAATATATTTTTTTTAATGCTGTTAAAAAGGGCATTTTGAACCGAATTTACCGAAGCGGATTGTGTTGGAAAAATCATTGTATTAAGGATGCGCTTAAATCCAAACTGCTTATTTTCTGACTGGTTTTTAAATTCATTTTTGCTCTCAAACGCATTTAATTGGTAGATTCGCTTATTCAGAAACTATATAATGTACCGTAATAATCGATTTTTAGATAGAGGCAGAATATATTTCAAAAAATGATGTCAAAGTGGGCATTTTGAACGGAATTTCCCGAAGCGATTGTGTTAGAAACGAAAAATATTGTCCTTCTGAGAAAATAATTGTTTATATATCAAGTTTTAATTAATTGAACAAAAAATTAAAACACAGGTCGCTTATGAAATTCTCTTCAAAAATCACGTCAGCAAGTTTCATATTTTTTTTAAATTAAAAATGAATCTGGAATTATGCCAGAAAAATTCGAGTTGTTGAGCATGGAAAAGTATTTTTTTGAATACCGCCCTAACATGATTCTGATAAAACCAGCTATTATATGAAAATGAAATAAAAACTCGTCAAGAGCGGCCAGATAAAATTGTTAAAGTGGATTTATCTATAATCAGGATTTAGTTTTTGTTTGTGAAATTAGTATATTTGACTTCGAAATCTACCTCTGCCTGTAGGCCGGGCCGGCAGGGATTTTTTTGTTTTAGTTTTTAATTTTTTTTTTTTTTTTTTTTTTTTTTTTTTTGCGGTACGAATTGGTCTTATCAAAAACTTGTGAATATAAAAGTTGTAGATAATATTAACGAGATGTATAATAAAATTATTGGATTTGATATCTTGAGAATTGACGAAGTAAGGAATTTTTTTCTCCCAAAAACCCAACTTTTTGCGCTCCTTGAGCCTATTTTAAATTTTATCAAAAATCTGTGATGCATGAATTTTTGGCGCTATTTTTAAAATTAATAAAAACTTTAAACTGATTTGATATATACAAAAATTAAGAAGTTATGGGGTTTTTTCGGTTTTCACAAAACACCTCCCTATTTCCACCCCCTTTGTCCGCTTTTGCCCATTAACGAACTTGAGCGAGATTTTATGTCCCTTGATTTTATGTATCAGTTTGAAAGAGATTTGTGCAGAATTGCGGAAGTTATGGTGTCCAGAAGAAAGTGATAGCACAATTGCTTCGGGAAATTTCGTTCAAAATGCCCATTTTGACATCATTTTTTGAAATATATCCTGCCTCTATCAAAAAATCGATCATTACTTTACATTATATAGTTTCTGAATAAAAGAATCTAGCAATTGGATGCGTTTGAGAGCAAAAATGAATTTAAAAATGAGTAACAAAATAATCAATTTGGATTTGAGTGCATCCTTAATGCAATGATTTTTCCAACACAATCCGCTTCGGGAAATTCGGTTCAAAATGCCCACTTTAACAGCATTTTTTAAAATATATTCTGTCTCTATAAAAAAAATCGACCATTTCGGTACATTATATTGTTTCTGAGTAAGAAGCCGTAATCATTGGAAGCCTTTGAGAGCAAAAATGAATTGTAAAATGAGTCAGAAAATAAGCAGTTTGGATTTGAATACACCCTTACTTAGAATTTTTTTTTTTTTTTTTTTTTTTGCTGTAAGAATTGGTCCTATACAAAACTTGTCTATACAGATGTTGTAGACAATATTAAGAAGATATATGATAAATTCATGGGGATTTTATATCTTTTGAATTGACGGAGTTATGGATTTTTTACTTCTTCAAACCCCCTTTTTGTTTTCGTTTTTAATTTTTTTTTTTTTTTTTTTTGCGGTACGAATTGGTCCTATCAAAAACTTGTGAATATAAAAGTTGTAGATAATATTAAGGAGATTTATAATAAAATTAATTGGAATTGATATCTTAAGAATTCACGAAGTTATGATTTTTTTTCTCCCCAAAACCCTATTTTTGCGCCCCTTGAGCCCACTTTTAACTTTATCAAAAATCTGTGATACATAAAATTTTGGCCCTATTTTTAGAAGTAATAAAAACTTTAAACTGATTTGATATGTATAAAAATTAAGAAGTTATGAAGGGTTTTCTGTTTTCGCAAAACCCCTCCCTATTTCCATCCCCTTGGTCCGATTTTGCCCATTAACGAACTTGACCGAGATTTTATGCCCTTTGATTTTATGTATCAGTTTGGAAGAGATTGGTGCAGAATTACGAAAGTTATCGTGTCCAGAAGAAAGTGATATATATATATATATATATATATAGATAGATAGATAGATAGATAGATAGATAGATATATAAAGTTTTTTACTGAGGGTGGTTTTGGGTTTTCGGGGTCATGATCGGTGTAGATCTGCAAAAAGTTTTCAGAAATTCCAACATGGGAACGATCCCAATAGGTAGTATTTCATACGAAATCTACCTAATTAGAAAGCAGCTGATAAATTGATAAATATTTTTATATATGAAAGATAATACTTAATTTTGAGAAATGAACACTTTAGTAAATTACTACTGCTAATTATATATATATATATAACTTACTAAAGTTCCAACAAAAAATATTTTTAATGTAAGGTAAGAATATATTATTATTATTAAAAAATAGATTAAATGAATTTTTTAATTTAATTATTTAAATTTATTTAAAAAAAATCTTATTGGCAAATTTATTTTTTCAAAGGAACTGGTGATAAAGATCAACTGATTTTAACTAACTGACTTAAGGGTACTCTCAAATCCAAAAAGGCAACTTTCTGACATAAGTTTTAATTTATTTTTGTTCGAAAATGCATGAAAGTAGCTGGTGTTGTTGTTCAGAAACTATGTAATTGAGCTGTTTTTTTTTTCTTTTTTTTTTTTTTTCTTTTTTTTGCAAACGCAATAGACCTTTCAAAAAATAGTGTCAAAGTGGACGTTTTGAGCCGAATTTCCGAGCGAAGGAAGAAAGAGCACTGAAGAGCGGGCGAAAAACGTGTTTGTCACGCGATCAAAGTCGCTTGTAACTCAATTTGATCAAACAATGGAAAAACAGTTCAATTCCAAATCGCTTCCTTGGCCAGGCTTTCCAATTTTATACTTTTTCGTTAAAAAATGAATTTGTAAATGTGTCAAAACGTTTCGCGCTTATTGAGCAGAGCAGTTAAGAAGAGCTTTAAGAAAATATTATTATTACTCTTTAATTATTAAAGAAATTTTATTCATTAGAAAAATACCGTATAAGTCATATGAACTTTAAAATTTAATTCAATTATCTGTATAACATTTACAATTTTAAAAAAAAATAGTAATCTAAATAACAGATAAATTTAAAATGATCAGAACTTTATAAAAATCTAACATGAAAATACTTTTAATGTAAGCCTAGGAGATTTATTATTGCATTTTAATGAATGTTTACTTTAATTATTAAAAAATAGATTAAATGAATTTTTTAATTTAATTATTTAAATTTATTTTAAAAAATCTAATTGACAAAAAAAAAATTACAACGGAACTCGTAATAAAGATCAACTGATTTTAACTAACTAACTTAAGAAAATATTATTATTACTCTTTAATTATTAAAGAAATTTATTAGAAAAATACCCTATAAGTCATATGAATTTAAAAAATTTAAGTATCGGTATAATATTTACGATAAAAAAAATTTCAAAGCAACCTAAGTAACAGATAAATTTAAAATGATCAGAACTTTATTAAGTTCTAACATGAAAATACTTTTAATGTAAGCCTAGGAGATTTATTATTACATTTTAATAAATGTTTACTTTAATTATCAAAAAATAGATTAAATGAATTTTTTAATTTAATTATTTAAATTTATTTTAAACAATCCAATTGACAAAAAAAAATTACAACATTAACTAGTAATGAAGATCAACTGATTTTAACTAAATGACTTAAGAAAATATTATTTTTACACTTTAATAATTAAAGAATTTCTTTATTAGAAAAATACCCTATAAGTCTTATGAATTTTTAAATTTAATTTAAATTTGTGTAATATTTAAAATAAAAAATTATAACGTAACCTATCATAAATTAAAAAAGATTTTTATGTATCAAGGATAATTTTAAAATAAAAAACCTTTAATATATTAATTCTGATAATTTTGCATTTATCTTTTACTATAGTAACAGACAAATTTAAAATAATCAGAACTTTATAAAGTTCTAACATGAAAATACTTTTAATGTAAGCCTAGGAAATTTGTTATTGCATTTTAATAAATGTTTACTTTAATTATTAAAAAATAGATTAACTGATTTTTTAAATTTTATTATTTAATTTATTTTAAAAAATCCAATTGCTAAAAAAATTTACAAAAGAAATGGTAATAAAGATCGACGGATTTTAACTAACTGACTTAATAAAATCAAAACAAAACTCTAAAAAAGTGAAAACGCCAGCGAAAGGACAGAACACGCAACTTTAGTATTACAAATGCAAAATCTTAACCAGCCCTAGTCTTGACCACTGGGCTAGATCATTCATACATTTGAGATACCAAAATAGCATGTGCCGGCTTTAAACAGTATTTTACTCTTGTACTTGTCCTTTCAGGGCAAGAAGTTCCGTTCAATTTCATTGGCTATCGGTGAAGCGTCTGCCAATGAAATTGCAGGATTTCACACTGATGCTAAAAGTCTTATGGAAAGTCGCCCCACCAGTGGCTGAGAGGTTCTGCTCTCGAATCTGGTAGACGGGAGGTGCTGGGTTCGATCCCAATCGCACCCGTCGGCCTAATCGTTCGGTGTTTTCGTGGTTTTCTTCGAACCTAGGATTTCCAAGCGTTAATACGGGTTAGGTTCCCTTAGAAAGACCCCCACGAAGGGCACTCCCCCCGGGCCCATATCCCTCGTGCAGATAATTGGCCGTCATAAATACAACCAACCAACCAACCTTATGGAAAGTCAAATTTCGCTCTTGCGTCGGCGTTTCTCTCTCATGAATCAAATCCGACAGTTGCCAATAAGGGGATCACCACCAAAAAAGATAACCTTTTGGCGATGAAAGCGGAAACATGTTAGCTTCAAGTTTTGACCAAAAGAACAATGGGATTCGGCCTCTACCTATATATAGTAACCTTGGGCCTCTACTTCTTATGCTCACTCTGAGGTCAATACTTGCTGCAAATTGTAAAATGCGGAGAAAAGAATTGTTTCTCTCCTGAACGTAGTGGATTATTTCGTATACTAGTTGCCCTTGCCAACCAGTTTGGTCTCCCTTAAAGGTATGCTAAGCATTGTATCATTTTACATTTATTCATAATTTAATTTATTTATTCAATCCTTCGCCAAAATGGAAGATTCTGATACAGAAAACATGAACTCGGTATTTTTATGTTAGCCGGGCGCAAGTGATAAATCGCCAAACATTGTTCCCGTCGTATTTTTCGTATTTTATTAATTTCATTTAAAATATAATACTGTCGCATTTCATTTAAAATATAAAAAAAGTTTTGATTTGGAAATGGACCAATGAAAATCTGCGTAGATATTCCCGGCAGATCGGCATCCAATTTGAATGCTTAAGCATGGCCTTTCTTCGTTAATATTAAAAAAAAAACTGTTGCATACAAAAATATGAAAATCGGTAGTATTATAGAGAAATGTATGATAAACACGCTGATGCAGACAGTTTTCAAATCGAAGAATTATTTTAAGAGATATTTAATGCCAAAGTTGGCCAAAATCGTTCCATTAAAAAAGTTTTATAGGAGCAAAAACTGTACATAGGAATTAATCAATTTTAGATCATTTTATGCGTCAGAATTTTCCGGTGTGCAGATTGCTTTTAGTTTTTTAATTTGACTCATTTTTGAGGTTTCATTTCTATTTTAAATTCAAATGTTTAGCATTTCGAGAGATATTTTTTAGATATTTTAGAAAATTGCATTAATTTAAACTGCTGCCAACTGTATAAACAGCGCAAACAATAATGTTTGCTTCAAATTAAAAATTTATTTTACACGTGACTATTATAAACAGAAAATATAAAAAGCAGGAACTCATTGAAAATGACGTCATAAAAACTATAGTTACGCGTAAATTTTAAAAGAGAAAAATAAATTCATTAACATGCGTTAGAAGTCTTAAATAGGAGAATTTACGTCACATTACACTTATTACGTAAAATGAACGAAAAATAATATTGCAAAACAGTTTAAATTTTAAAATTGCGCCAGACATTTATTTGATATTTTAAGATGATCATAATATTTCATTTCTAACAAATGTATTTTTACGTGAATCCTTCTATATATATAAATAAGTTTTGATTTGGAAATGGAGCAATGAAAATCTGCGTAGATATTCCCGGTAGATCGGCATCCAATTTGAATGCTTAAGCATGGCCTTTCTTCCTTAATATTAAAAAAACTCCTGCGTACAAAAATATGAAAATCGGTGGTATTATAGAGAAATGTTTGATAAACACGCTGATGCAGACAGTTTTCAAATCGAAGAATTATTTTAAGAGATATTTAATGCTAAAGTTGGACAAAATCGTTCCATTAAAAAAGTTTTATTGGAGCAAAAACAATGCATGGGAATTTATTTATTTTCAGATCATTTTATACGTTAAAATTTCCCGATGTGCAGACTGCTTTATTTTTTTTATTTGACTCATTTTTTGAGGTTTTATTTCTATTTTAATTTCAAATTTTCAGCATTTCGAGAGATGTTTTTTAGAAAATGTTATTAATTTAAGCAGTTGCCAATTGTATAAATAGCGCAAACAATAATGTTTACTTCAAATAAAAAATTTATTTACACGTGACTATTATAAACAGAAAAAAAAACTTTAAAATTAGAATTAAATAATTACATGTTAAAAGCAGGAAAATTACGTCATAAGAACCATATTTACACTTGAATTTTAAAAGAGAAACAAAATGTTCAAATAAAAAAAATATATTATGCGTTAAAACTTGTACATGGAGGAAATTACGTCATATTTAAAATGCCCAAAAATATGGCAAAACAATTTAAATTAAAAAATATATTTACGCGAGATATTTGAGATAATCTTTTCAACTATTATCGCGAATTCGAAGACAGTGCAAATAAAATTTCCTTCTAACAACAAAAGTATTTTCACCTGAATATTAATAAGAGAAAAAAAAAACTTTTTTGTAAATTACGTCAGATTTAAAACGATACATTTAAAACGAATTATTTAAAAGGACTATCTTATAGCGCTGTTAAAAAATACCGGGAGAGAATGCCACTGTTTAATTAATTCATTTTTCATTAGCTTATTTTCAAATGTTTAACTAATTTTTTAATTAAATACGAAAACAGCCATTGTATTTCTTAACAGCAGCAGATTTGGTCTTAAAAATCCCCAATCCAAGGAAAACGAATGGAAACTCGTTTACAGAGAGATCACTACTTTTTCTTTTTCTTTTTTTTAATTTTAAACTAGGGGGCTCTGCCCCCTACGAGCTACGCTCGTCAACCCCCGTTCAGACACCGCAGACTCTAACAGCACGCTAATCTGATCGGCTTTAAAAAGATTTCGGAAGATTGAATTATAATTTGAATCTGACAATTATAATCGGACGTAATTTGCACCAAACTTTTCTTTCTCTTTTTAATATTCACGTAAAAATACTTTTGTTAGAAAGGAAATATTATGATCATCTTAAAATATCAAATAAATGTCTTGCCAGTTTTGAAATTTAAACTGTTTTACCATACTATGTTCTGTTCATTTTACGTAATAAGTGTAATGTGACGTAAATGTGACGTAAATTCTCCTATTTAAGACTTCTAATGCATGTCAATGAATTTATTATTTTACAATATTCTTTCTCTTTTAAAATTCACGTGTAATTATAGTTTTTATGACGTAATTTTCAATGAGTTCCTGCTTTTTATATTTTCTGTTTATAATAGTCACGTGTAAAATAAATTTTTAATTTGAAGCAGACATTATTGTTTCCGTTGTTTATACAGTTGGCAACAGTTTAAATTAATGCAATTTTCTAAAATATCTAAAAAATATCTCTCAAAATGCTCAAAATTTGAATTTAAAATAGGAATAAAACCTTAAAAAATGAGTCAAATTAAAAAACTAAATACAATCTGCACACCGGGAAATTCTGACGCATAAAATGATCTAAAAATGATTAAATTCCTATGTACAGTTTTTGCTCCTATAAAACTTTTTTAACGGAACCATTTTGTCCAACTTTGGCATTATATATCTCTTAAAATAATTCTTCGATTTGAAAACTGTCTGCATCATCGTGTTTATCAAACATTTCTCTATAATACTATCGATTTTCATATTTTTGTATGCAACAGTTTTTTAATATTAATGAAGAAAGGCTATGCTTAAGCATTCAAATTGGATGCCGATCTGCCGGGAATATCTATGCATATTTTCATTGGTCCATTTCGAAATCAAAACTTTTTTATATACTAGGGGGCTCGGCCCCCTACGAGCTACGGTCGCCAACCCCCGTCCAGACACCGCAGACTCTAAATGCACGCTAATGTGATCGGCTTTAAAAAGATTTCGAAAGATTGAATTATAATTTAAAAAACAGGGGCGATCTCCCTATAAACAGATTTCTATTCATTTCTCTTTGATTCGGGATATTTTAACGCCAAATCCGCTGCGGTACTACTTGATTATCCCGTCGACTAATTTCGCCAAATTATATAAATCGCCAAACCACTCGCCAAATTACACAAATTGACATAATTTTTATTTTAAATAACGAAAGAACAAATAAATTAGTACAACATTAATAAAAGTACAAATAAAACGTCGAAAAAAAAAATAACTTGATGACGTAGACACGTGTAACACCATTTCAAAATAAGCTAGTATAAAAGGAATTAAGTAAACAGAATCTTTGTCTCCCGGTATTTTTTAACAAAGCGAAAAGAAAGTTCTTTTAAATGAGACATTTTAAATTAAATGTTTTTAATCTGACGTAATTTTGACCAAATTATTCTTTCTCTTTTTAATATTCACATGAAAATACTTGTGTTAGAAATGAAATATTATTTGCGACAGGGTTGTAGTGGGTAGCTGCCCGGGTACCCGCCCAGCTGCCCGCCCGGGCTGGGTTTTTTATAAAAAACCCGCTTAAAAAGCCCGGGTTTTTTTAGGAGTATGTCTGAAAAGGAACAAATGATGTATTTGTTGTTTATGGTTATTTTGTTTTATTTATTCACTTCTTTGAATCCTAGAAAATATATTTGTTCTAATTTACTTGCACTTTTAGATTGGTAACCCTATAATTTTAAAACGTTTTAGCTTTTAATTTAAAATGTAAATTTAAGCTTTTCAGTTAGCTTTAAGAGTATTATATTTACTAAACTTATTATATTTATTAAATTATTTTATGTATTTTTTACTGCTGAATCCGAAAATGACCTTCATTTTTAACCATCACGTCAGGAAAAGTAAAGAAAAAAAGTTTTACATCTGTTTTATAGTATCAGATGTTTGCTATATTTTAACTTTGACATTTACGATTTGCAAAAAAATTATAACGTGATGGTTAAAAATGGAGGTCATTTTCAGATTCAGTGCTAAAAAGTACAAAAAAATCAATTATCAAAAGTTAAAAAACTGAGCTGTCTCCTCTATTTTATAGTATTTGATTTTTGTTATTTGTTAACTTTGACTATGATTTGCAAAACATCCTGAGATGATGGTTAAAAATTAAGGTAATTTTCAGATTCAGTGCTAAAAAATACATAAAAGTTAAAAAACACAACCATCGCAGTCTTGTGTTATCTAATCTAAAACTTTTTCTTAAATTTCTTGGCAGTAATCTGTCCGAAATTTTTTGTGTTATCCTGTAAAATAAGTATGAATGGTAACCACCGAAAATCATAATAATATTAGATTATCATCAGATTTACATCAGTATACATGTAAAATTTAATCTCGATCGGATATTTGAAACTTGAAAGTGGGTTAAATTTCGACTACAAATTTTGAACTGGGAAAACATACATACGATCGTTGAAATTAAATAAAATAACATAATACTTGTTAAAAGAAATCATGAAAAGAAATAGTCTCAAATCCTTACAAAATAAAACATATGTTAAAATACAATAATTTTAGCCAATCTGAAACTTGGTAAAAGTTAACTCAATCATAACACTTTACTATTTTTAAGCACAGATACGCATGAAACGTTCTTCGAATACTTTAAGCACTTAGGATATGACCCCTCAAAGCATGGCCAAATTCATTTGTGTTCAGATGCAGAAAAGTGGTATAAGTCATGCATTTTTTAAGTTTCATAACTCAGTCAATTTTAGTGTTATATGTACGGGACTTTTTTTGTCTGTCTTGTCAGTGTAATAGGAAAATTTTACTAAATATAACTTATAGCACCGGGGGTTATATAAACACTTAAATTTCGTAATTTTTTAAGAAATGTTTTTATTGACCCAAATCACTTTTAAAATATTTCTTTGCCTCAAATGAAATTTTTTTTGTAATATTTAAACTATATGTGTATGACTAACGGTTTAGGAATTAGCCATTGGACACCGTTGAGAGCGGACACCCTGTATATATATAAGATAAGAAACATTTTTGTTTTAAAATATTTTTTTATCAACATTTGCTAATCTTATGATAATTTCAAAGGAGCAAGTTTTTTTTAAGTTATATTTATATTTTATAATTAAATAAACACACAAATGATAGCTTTGCAATTTAAAATTTGTTATTTAAATTAAAGGGATCATATAATATATATGTATTTTAAGAACAGAGAAAAATATTGAGATCCTTATTAAGACTATGAAGTCATTCCCATCTATTAGAATACGAAGTGTTTGTTTGCAAAAATTGTATTTGAGATCAGGATTGCCACTTGTTTTGGCAATCAAATTTCTTGCACTTTCCTAAGCAAAAAATAAAATTTTCCCTGAGTAATTCCTCTGAGAATTTTCAAAATTTCAACGGATAAATTTTGCTAAGTACCAAAATTTAGTAGCCAATTTACCCGGGGAAAATTGCCCATTTAACCCGGGTTTTTTAATAAAACCCGCCCGGGCTGGGTTTTTAACAAAAAACCCGGGTTTTTTACAACCCTGATTTGCGATTTCCTAAGAAAAATAGTTGAAAAGTATCCGCTCAAAATATCAAATAAATGTCTAGCGCAATTTCTAAATTTAAACCGTTTTGCAATATTATTTTGTGTTCGTTTTATTTAATAACTGTAATGTGACGTAAATATGACGTAATTTCTCCTATTTAAGACTTCTAATGCATGTTAATAAATTTATTATTTTACAAATTCCTTTCTCTCTTAAAATTCACGTGTAATTATAGTTTTATGACGTAATTTTTAATAAGTTCCTGCTTTTTGTACATAATTATTTAATTCTAATTCCAATGTTTATTTCTGTTATAATAGTCACGTGTAAATAAATTTTTAATTTATTACACGTATAAATATTTTTTTTTTTTTTTTGAAGCAAACATTATTGTTTCCGCTGTTTATACAGTTGGCAACAGTTTAAATTAATATCACTTTCTAAAATCTGTAAAAAATATCTCAAGAAATGCTGAAAATTTGAATTTAAAATAGAAATAAAACCTCAAAAAATGAGTCAAAATAAAAAAATTAATGCAATCTGCACTCCGGCAAATTCTAACGCATAAAATGATCTAAAAAGGATTACACTGCCATGTATAGTTTTTAATGCTATAAAACTTTTTTAGTGAAACGATTTTGTCCAAATTTAGCATTAAATATCTCTTAAAATAATTCTTCGATTTAAAAACTGTCTGCATCAGCGTGTTTATCAAACATTTCTGTATAAAACCACCGATTTTCATATTTTTGTATGCATTATTTTTCTTAATATTAACGAAGAAAGACCTCCGGTCACAAAAAATTCAAAACCGGCGGCGGTGACAGCGGTAGTTACTTTTTTTAGAATAGAGAGATATAGAAGGATTAAATATTTTTAAAGCCGTTGGTATTAGTTCGCTTTTTGGAGTTTGGTGTGCCGGAACGGGGGTTGGCGAGCGTAGCTCGTAGGGGGCAGAGCCCTCTAGTCATTTAAAATTTACCTTTATTTAAAACTGAAAAATTGAAAATGTATGTCTCTCAATTATTTCTTTAAAAAAAAAAATAAAAGAAATAATTAATACCATAAACCATGATATTTAATTTCAACATCAAAGCTTTGTTTTAATTTACCACGCGAAAAATTGTTTTTGACAGTCGCATGAAATGGACTATTATAAGACTGTTGACATGATAGCCATGGAACAATATTTGTCGATTTATCACCTGCGCCCGGCTAACAATTACCAAATTGGCCGCCTTTCATATAAAAAGCGAAGCGGTCAACCCGCTACTGTTGATGACAGTCACATGACTTAGGCTATTATTATAGAGATTAAGAGGACGATTCATTCCTCCTCCAATTAAAATGATACAATCGTCAAATGACATCATTACAAGTGAAAGTGAGGAGGGTGAATTTGTAGATTTAAGTCTCCGTCTGGCCTTAAATCTGAATATTACAGAAGAGGGATTTTTAAAGATGTCGTATGACTATTTTCGTCCTTCCATAAAGTCGCAATTATCCGCAAAAACTTGTGGAAGTTGGAAGTTGTGGCCAATATCATGCATCTCAGAAGTCAGCAAACAGATACAAAAAAAATTCAACACAGTGAAAAAAGCGAGGCTTGCATTATACGACCGTTGAGAATTGCTGCCCGTCCATAGCAAATGAGCTTACGCGCGTCGTAAAATCGTGGAAGATATGGAAGATGTTGAGTGGATCAATGAAGGTGAAGTTGATAAAGATTGCATCCGAAAAGAAAGCGATGAAGATAATCAAGTAAAACTGGAAACCAATATCATAACATATATGGGAAAATGGCTTGAGCAGCCTGGTCAGCATCGGAATAGATATGGGCATGTTCAAATTTAAATTTTACAAATAGCTAACTTCTTCTAGAATTGTGATCTAAGAAATTTTCTTAAATAAAATTGTAAGGAAATAAAACAAGCATTTTTTTATTATTATTTTTAAGTCGAGTAGAGTTTTTTTTTTTTATTTGAATTAAGCCCTAATTTTTTTAATTAAATTATTACTGTTAAAAAAGTAGGGGGGGGGTTGCAATTTGCTTACGTAATTATTAAGGAGGGGAGGGGTTGCAATTTGCTTACGTAATTATTAAGGAGGGGAGGGGTTGCGATTTGCTTACGTAATTATTAAGGAGGGGAGGGGTTGCGATTTGCTTGTTTTTGCTGACAAGGGGGCAGAGGGGGTCAAAAATTGCCAAAAACATGCTTACGTAATATTTGAACAGCCTCTTTGGCGAAATTGGTCGACAGGATAACTAAGTAGTACCTAAATTAATTATAATTATAATAAATTAGTAGTATGTTTTTGTATAAATTTTGTGCCTTTAACATATTTTTTTCGGAAAAATTTAATTTTTGTTTTAATTTGACATATATAATAAATATAATAAATATATAAAATTCTGGTACTTCTTAGTTATCCCGTCGACCAAATTACTGTCGCCAAATTATAAGATTAATTGCCAATAATGGTTGCCATTACTTAATTAATTGTAAGATAAAATACCAATAGTGGCCAATAAAACCATTAATTCGACGTTTTATTTCTATTTTTATCAATGTTTTACTAATTTATTTGTTCTTTCGTTATTTAAAATAAAAAATTATGTCAATGTGTATAATTTGGCGAGTGGTTTGGCGATTTATATAATTTGGCGAAATTGGTCGACGGGATAACTAAGAAGTACTTTTACTTTTATTTTCTATTTTAAAATTACATAAATTGTTTTGTTCTATAGTTTTTAATGATTTTTTTTTTATTTATTGTTATTCCCTTTTTAAAAATATATATGTAACTGGTATTCGAAAAAGAGATTTTCGCCAAATTGGCGTGGAAAAAAATCATGCTAACGTGGTACGTACATGACATCTGTGATTCAAGTAGTACCCTATTATTTAAAAAAGGAAATAACAATAAATGGTTCTTACGTATTATGCGGGCCATGTCATGTACAACTGCGCCAATCATGGTGACAATTATACTAATCACAGTAACCCTTATTTTTTAATAATTTTATAGCATATCATACGTCATACGAATTATAACATAAAATGATAATGCGTAATATAGTTTAACTAGCAAACTACGCGGCTTTGCTCCCATAATTGTTCAAATATGCCAAATGATATTTATATGTCTAATTTTTATTAAAAGATATTATACTTTTAAGAATAATTCAAAATTTACTATTTAGAACACAGTTTGACTAAACTTTATTATTAGGAACAGATGCCATATTCGCCCCATATTGGCACGATTTTTTTCTGTCGCCAATATCATATAGGCAACAGGTACTTAACTTGCGCCAAAGTGCTTGATGTGGTAACCCGGATTATGTTGTTTATGCTGTTGATGTTTTCGCCAAATTGACAACCGAAAAAAATCGCGCCAATATGGGGCGAATATGACATCTGTACCTATTATTACACTGCATTAGACAGAAATGAGACTTAGATTAATGAAAAGAACTAAAACTAAATAAATGATAATTTAAACTTTTACTTTTCCAGATTTTCGCCAAATTGGTGTAAAGAATACGCACCAAATCCGATGCATATATGATATCTGTGCTAAGTACCTAAATGGCAAATCTGATTTCATGAACTGAAATATAGTCCTAAACTTCCGGTACGGAAAGAGTTCCATATCCTGTGCTGGTTGGCGCGATTGGCGAAGGAATCCAAGATGGTGCCAAAAAGCCATTTTAGCATCTTATAAAATTTTTGAAGATGGCGGAAAAACAGGGTCTTTAAATATTTAATAAATGTTATATATGTCACATGTAAAAAAATACGATGCTTATACAGATAGTTTTATTTGGTACTTCTTAGTTATCCCGTCGACCAATTTCGCCAAATGATATAAATCGCCAAACCTCTCGCCAAATTACACACATTGACATAATTTTTATTTTAAATAACGAAAGAACAAATAAATTAGTAAAATATTAATAAAAATACAAATAAAACGTCGAATTAATGTTTTTATTGGCCATTATTGGCATTTAATCTTACAATTAATTAATTTATGGCAACTATTATTGGCATTTAATCTTACAATTAATTAATTTATGGCAACCATTATTGGCATTTAATCTTACAATTAATTAATTTATGGCAACCATTTTTGGCATTTAATCTTACAATTTGGCGACAGTAATTTGGTCGACGGGATAACTAAGAAGTACCAAAGTAAATAAACACTTTATTAATAAATAAACAACAACATCCGGGTTGGCGCCAATTAAGTACCCCGGTGCGTATATGACATTTGCGTCAGAAAAATATCGTGCCAACGTGGTGCGTATATGACATCAGTGCCCTACTGGATTATCCCGCCGACCATTTTTGCCAAAATATGCAAATCGCCAATATATTCGCCAAATTTTACAAATTTACATACTTTCTATTATAAATAACAAAAGAACAAATAAATTACTAAAACGTTAATAAAAACAGTGCGTTACCTAACAAACACGTGTAAAGTGTTTAATATCAGGTGAATGTGACATTTACGATCTTCCATTATTGGCATTTAATCTTATAGTTTGGCGGTAGATTTTTGATCGACGGGATAATCAAGTAGTACCAATAAAAAAAAAATATATATATATATTCGTTTATCTCTTTATTTTATTTTCATACGAAATAAAAAATAGCATACTATTATAGAACGCTATATCTAAATAGTATTCGAAAACGAGGATTTCGCCAAATTGGTGTAAAACAAATCGCGCCAATCCCATTGCGTATATGACATCTGTGCCCAATTTATATAATTTTAAAAGAGAAATAAAAGTAAATAAACAATTTTTTAATAAATAAACAACAAAATCCGGGTTACCCTATCAAGAAAAATAACAACACTTTGGAGACAATCAAGTACCCCGGTGCGTATGTGAAATTGGCGTCAGAAAAATATCGCGCCAACGTAGCGCGTATATGACATGTGTGCCCTACTGGATTATCCCGCCGACCATTTTTTCCAAATTATGCAAATCGCCAATATATTTGCCAAATTATACAAATTTACACACTTTCTATTATAAATAAAAAAAGAACAAATAAATTAGTAAAACATTAATAAAACACTGCGTGACCTAACAAACACGTGTAAAGTGTTTAATATCAGGTGGATGTGACTTTTACGATAGTCGATTATTGGCATTTAATCTTATAATCTGGCGATAGTTTTTTGGTCGACGGAATAATCAAGTAGTACCAATAATAAAAAAATTATTCGTTTATCACTTTATTTTATTTTTATACGAAATAAAAAATGGTACAGATGTCATATTCGCCCCATATTGGCGCGATTTTTTTCGGTTGCCAATTTAGCGAAAACATCAACAGCATAAACATCATAATCCGGGTTACCACATCAAGCAAAATAACGACACTTTGACGCAAGTTAAGTACCTGTTGCCTATATAATATTGGCGACAGAAAAAAATCGCGCCAATATGGGGCGAATATGACATCTGTTCCTAAAACATAACATACTATTATAGCACGCTATATGTAACTAGTATTCAAAACGAGGTTTTCGCCAATTTGGTGCAAAACAAATCGCGCGAAACCCAGTGCGTATATGACATCTGTGCCTTATTTTTCCAACTATTAAAAGTAAAAAAAAAATATCGCAATTATTATTAAATGAGTCATATGATTTGATTTTCTATATTTAGATACTAAATTTATGGAAATTAAACTTTTTTGGCACAGATCTCATATACGCACCACGTTCGCGTGATTTTTTGCTGACGCCAATGCACAGGGGTACATAACTGGCGCCAAAGTGCCGTTATTTTGCTTGATATCGTAACCCGGATGTTGTTGTTTATTTATTAAAAAATTGTTTTGGTACTTCTTAGTTATCCCGTCGACCAATTTCGCCAAATTATACACATTGACATAATTTTTATTTCAAATAACGAAAGAACAAATATATTAGTAAAACCTTAATAAAAATATAAATAAAATGTCGAATTAATGGTTTTATTGGCCATTATTGGCATTTAATCTTACAATTAATTAATTAATGGCAACCATTATTGGCATTTAATTTTACAATTTGGCGACAGTAATTTGGTCGACAGGATAACTAAGAAGTACCATTGTTTATTTACTTTTATTTCCCTTTTTAAAATTATATAAATTGGGCACAGATGACATATACGCACCATATTGGCGCGATTTTTTTTCTGACGCTAATGTCATATATGCAACGGTTACTTAACAAGCGCCAAAGTGTCGTTATTTTGCTTGATATGATAACCGCATATTGTTGTTTATGCTGTTCATGATTTCGCCAAATTGGCGTCAGAAAAAAACCGCGCCAATATAGTGCGATTATGACATATGTGCCATAAATTGTTTTGTTCTATAGTTATTTTAATGAAACATTTTTTGGTACTTTTCGGCTAGCCGAGCGCCAGTGTTATATATACATATTTATATACATACATATATTTAAATATACACATGTATGCATATACACATATTGTATATATACACATATGTATGTATGTAAATGTATATATATATGTATATATACATACATTTATATACACACATATATGTATAAATAACACTAACGCCCGGGTAACCAAAAAGTACACTTTTTTTTTATTTATTGTTATTCCCTTTTAAAAATATATGTGTAACTGTTATTCAAAAACGAAGTTATTGCCAAATTGGCGTCAGAAAAAAATCACGCCAACGTTGTGCGTACATGACATCTGTGCCCTTTTTTTTATTTTTAATATTTCTTTTATTTTCTTTAGTACTTCTTAGTTATCCCGTCGACCAAATTACTGTCGCCAAATTGTACGATTAAATGCCAATAATGGTTGCCATTAATTAATTGTAAGATTAAATGCTAATAATGGCCAATAAAACCATTAATTCGACGTTTTATTTGTATTTTTAGGTACTTCTTAGTTATCCCGTCGACCAATTTCGCCAAATTATATAAATCGCCAAACCACTCACCAAATCATACACATTGACATAATTTTTATTTTAAAAACTAGGGGGCTCGGCCCCCTACGAGCTACGCTCGCCAACCCCCGTCCAGACACCGCAGACTCTAAATGCACGCTAATTTGATCGGTATTTAAAAAAGATTTCGAAAGATTGAATTATAATTTAAAAAACAGTGGCGATCTCCCTATAAACGAATTTCTATTCATTTCTCTTTGATTGGGCAATTTTAACGCAAAATCCGCTGCGGTACTACTTGATTATCCCGTCGACCTATTTCGCCAAATTATATAAATCGCCAAACCACTCGCCAAATTATAGAAATTGACATAATTTTTATGTTAAATAACGAAAGAACAAATAAATAAGTACAACATTAATAAAAATACAAATAAAACGTCGAAATAAAAATAACTTGATGACTTAGACACGTGTAACAACATTTCAAAATTAGCTAATATAAAAGAAATTAAGTAAACATACTCTTTGTCTCCTGGTATTTTTTAACAAAGCGAAAAGAAAAAATTGACATTTTAAATTAATCGTTTTGGTACTTTTCGGTTAGCAGGGCGCCAGTGTTTTATATACATATTTATATACAAACATCTATGTAAATATGCATATATATTTACATATATATATGTGTGAATATATACAATATTTGTATATGTAAATATATTTAAATTTACATATATGTATGTATATAAATATGTATATAAATTACTGGCGCCCGGCTAACCGAAAAGTACCATCGTTTTTAATCTGACGTAATTTTGACCAAACTATTCTTTCTCTTTTTAATATACTTTTGTTAGAAATGAAATATTATTTGCGCTTTCCTAACAAAAATAGTTGAAAAGTATCCTCTCAAAATATCAAATAAATGTTTAGCGCAATTTTTAAATTTAAACCGTTTTGCAATATTATTTTGTGTTCATTTTATGTAATAACTGTAATGTGACGTAAATATGACGTAATTTCTCCTATTTAAGACTTCTAACGCATGTTAATAAATTTATTATTTTACAAATTACTTTCTCTCTTAAAATTCACGTGTAATTATAGTTTTTATGACGTAATTTTTAATAAGTTCCTGCTTTTTGTACATAATTATTTAATTCTAATAACAAATGTTTTTTTTCTGTTTATAATAGTCACGTGTAAATAAATTTTTAATTTATTTACACGTATAAATATTTTTTTTGAAGCAAACATTATTGCTTCCGCTGTTTATACAGTTGGCAACAGTTTAAATTAATATCACTTTCTAAAATCTGTAAAAAATATCTCTAGAAATGCTGAAAATTTGAATTTAAAATAGAAATAAAACCTCAAAAAATGAGTCAAAATAAAAAAATTAATACAATCTGCACTCCGGCAAATTCTAACGCATAAAATGATCTAAAAATGATTACACTGCCATGTATAGTTTTTGCTGCTATAAAACTTTTTTAGTGGAACGATTTTGTCCAACTTTAGCATTAAATATCTCTTAAAATAATTCTTCGATTTAAAAACTGTCTACTTCAGCGTGTTTATCAAACATTTCTGTATAAAACC
Organism: Maratus speciosus; assembly: GCA_963932465.1. Classification (NCBI taxonomy): domain Eukaryota; kingdom Metazoa; phylum Arthropoda; class Arachnida; order Araneae; family Salticidae; genus Maratus; species Maratus speciosus. The sequence continues at coordinate 97,248,363 of OZ010799.1, forward strand.
ACCGATTTTCATATTTTTGTATGCATTATTTTTGTTAATATTAACGAAGAAAGACCTCCAGTCACAAAAAATTCAAAACCGGCGGCGGCGGTGGCGGTGACAGCGGTAGTTACTCTTTTTTACAATAGAGAGAAGAGATAACGAAAGAACAACTAAATTTAGGCACCCCAGCGAGTACATGACATCTGTGCCAACTTTTTTATATTTATATTTATTGTTATTTCCTTTTTAAATTAATAGAACCTAATTAGGTAAATCGTAGATTACTCTCCTTCGCCAAGGCGATTTTTTTTTTTTTTTTTTTGGCGCGATAATGTATTCCTTTAAAAAGAGTATTTAGAAAAATTTGAATTTTTATTTTACGTACTTTTTGTTTATTTTCATTGCCATTATCTTGAAATGCGCGGTTTTGCATAATGTCTCCTGTTTGGCGATTTTTGAAAATCGCGTCAAGAAGGAGATTAAACTGCGATTGAACTAAATAATTTAAAAATATATATGTATCTGGTATTCGAAAACGACATTTTTGCGAAATTGGCGTTAAAATAAAATCGCATCGCACCAAACCCTGTGTATATATTACACCTGTGCCAAAATTATTACTTATCAACAAATAGCATTCATGCAATAAAAAAGCAACCCCAAATACTTAAGATCGCAACAACCACACCGAAATATCTATCACAAAAAAAAAAAAAAAAAAAAAAAAAATTCTACTTTTATACGATTTAAATTGAAATTAAAACATATAAAAAAACAATTTAACAAATTACAACGACCATTTGGAAAATGATTTTTTCAAAGACTAAAATTTAAGACATAAAAAATCGCACGGAGTTGATCATACATTACGTACGCCATGAATTAAACATTAACATTCCTGGACCCATCATGAACAAATTTTAAAAGAAATTTCAGTTTTACTATTTTCGGTATTGTAAATTTTTAAACTTCTATGGAGCTGGTCCTACATTACGTACGCCATGGATTAAACATTAATATTCCTGGACCAATTTTAAATGAAATTTCATTTTTAAACTTCTAAACATCCCACAATATTACTTTTTACACCATCGTATAGAGAAAAAAAATGAACTTTTAAATGCAATTTGTTTGAAAGCTGTATTTCAATTTGTTTCTGAATGTCACATTCACTGGACTTTATACAAGTTTACCTTATCAAGTGATTTTTATTTCGACATTTTATTTGTATTTTTATTAATGCTATACTAATTTATTAGCCTCCACTACGGTATGCTATTTCTTTCTCCCAGCTTAGTTTGTGTCCAAAAAATAACGTTACCTTACAGAAGCTAGCCGTAAAACAAAGCATTACGATTAAATACTCTTTAGCAATTTTTTAAACTTCTAAGCATCGCACATTTTCAATTTATATACCCTCATATTGGAAATAAAAAGATCTTTTTTTTAAATGCATTTTGTTTGAAAACTGTATCTTCATTTATTTTTGAAATATTAATTTTTTGGTAGTTTTTGGAGCCATTTGCTTAATATTGACAACGGAAGTACTCCATTTCTGTAGAAAGTAAAGGAAAAATATAAAATAGTAAATTATATATTTTTGTTGCCATTTTCTCGTAACAACCGAAAGAAAATGTAATTAAATGCGTACTATTTTGAAAAAAATATAAACGAATGATTTCTGTTAAAACAATGGAGCTATTATATACGATATTTAATTGTAAGTATCTATGGATAATTTGATAGCCGTTTTTATTTCGATTTTCTTGAATGACGGAATCTTTTTGCTGCATTTGTGCATTATTTCGCGATTGTGATGTGCTATGCACACTTTACTAGATGTTTAAGAGTAGATCGTAAATGTGGATTTCTTAAGCGGATGCGAATGACGTCATTTTACATAAAATAAAACGTGTGCTTTAAGTCTTAAAATTGAAATATGTTTTGTACTGCAGTAGAGTCCCGCTTAACCGAGTTATTTTCTTCTGGTGGGCTGGTGGCTTCTACTGTTATGAAACAGCCATTATAAATGAAGTGTTAGGTGAAGATGAAAGAGCAGCCGTAAAAAAAAATTATGGCCATTCCCCCCCCCCCCCCATTCTGACCAGAAAATCAGAGTTCTAACTTTTTACAGTTGCTCTTTCATCTTCACCTAACACTTCATTTATAATGGCTGTTTCATAATAATAGAAGCCATCAGTCCATCGGAAGAAAATGAAGTAATGGAAATGCCGGGGTGACACTAAATTCCGAAAAAGCAGAATTCCTGTTCTCTAGTTTGTTCTTTCTTTATTTAAAATAAAAATTATGTCAATTTGTATAATTTGGCGATTTACATAATTTGGCGAAATTGGTTGACGGGATAACTAAGCAGACCTTATACACATCTTACTATACATGTTTTTAAGTAGAATTTATTATTCTATTACATTTTCTATTGACATACATCGTCTATTATTGTATGTATGCCTGTATAATATTTGTATATACCTATAACACATTTGTTCGTACACCAGATTGTTATTATCTTCCGCAGTCATATCTAGCTAACCCTTCATGATCGGCGGTACGTTAAAATACCAAAGTGATCTATCGCAATTAAATACACTCACTTAATGCCTTTGCAATGGTAGTTTTAGGAAACTATAGTCAAAACTTTCCTTCACCATCACTAGACAGCAATAGTAGTTAGAGTAATCTGAAATTTGTTCACGAAGCTATTTTGGCACGTTTGAGTATTTTGCTTCCATTTTTAGGTACGTTAGTAATTATTTAAATACGTAGCATCTATAATCGTCGTCCAGTCCATCTGTCCGTCTGTCTGTCTGTCCTCATATAACAGCGCATAAACTACCCAACCGAATCTTTTGAAATTTAAAATATATAATTATTGTATAATTTTGTCCATCCATTTCAAATTTTATGAAAATCGGATGTATAGTTTAAGAAAGCACAGGACCTTTGAGTTTGTCGAAACGATAAAAAACATCGCCTTCTTCAAAGTACCAAAACACAAACAATGTGCAATTAAGATCTTTTTTTTATACCTGAAAAATAAATGTTTTATATACAAAATTAATATTTAAATTTTAAACTTTAAAATTCATCTCACTAATGCGTGATTAAGTGCAGCGCGCATGATAAAACTCTAAATTATGGCCACGGCTGAAAATTTGGGCATATAGTCTCCAATTACGAAAAACTCACTTACTTGTCATATAACGGAAAAAGTACACTTTAAATTTAAATTTCAGTATTGTTGGAGAGTTTTCAAAATGGCTTAAAAAATAATAATTTATCAAAAAAATTAAAGATGCACTTAGAAACAATTTTGTTAACAATTTTAGAAAATGAAATGCTTTGTAAATTAAAGAAAATTTTACATAAATAGCTATAAGCTACCGTATTATGAATCTGGAAAATGCCGAAATTTAATTAAAAGATACGAAGATATGTAATAAAAGATGATAACTTATTACAATCATACAAGTAAACTAGTCGGATGTACCAATCCCAAAACTTTCTTCTATCTCATACATGTTAATACTTCAAAATTCGCTATCACACTGCCAAAATTAAATGGTAATCTATACATCTCATGAGGATCCTAACGATATGAAATTCGGTGCATTAGTTCTTGAGATGGGACTATCGCTGAAATCGTCTAAATTCAGCAAAATGCTGCCTAGCACCGCCACCTATTGGGTGATTTATACCAAATCCTAATCAGCAACAATTTATGTCAACGTCTGACTGAATCTGAAGTTTGGAAGAAATCCGTGCATTAGTTTTTGAGATAGAGCAATAGCGAAAATCGTGAAAATTTCTGCATAGCATCGCCACCTATTGGGTGATTAACACCAAAACCTAATTAACAACAACTTGTGTCAACATACAACTAAATCTTAAGTTAGATGAAAATTGGTCCATTAGTTCTATTGATAGAGCTATTGAGGCAATCGTGGAAAAGGCAGAAGAGAAGCGCCACCTGTTGGGTGATTTACACCAACACCTAATCAGTAGCAAGTCATATCAAGGACTAACTTAATCTGAAGTTTGATGAAAATCCGTACGTTAGTTCTTAAGATAGAGCTATTAGGGAAATCGTGTAAATCCTGCAAAATTCATCATAACAGCGCCACCTGTTGGGCGATTTACACCAAAACGTAATCATCATCAATTCATATCAAGGACTAACTAAATCTGAAGTTTGATCAAAATCCGTGCATTAGTTCTTGAGATAGAGCTATTGCGAAAATCGTGAAAAATGCAGCGTTGCAGCGCCACCTGTTGAGCGATTTACACCAAAAACTAATCAGCATCAATTTGTATTAGGCACTAACTGAATATCAATTTTTATTAAATTCCGTGCATTAGTTCTTGAGATAGAGCGCCCACAAAATTTGTGTCACATACACACAGACAGACAGACAGACAGACAGACTCACAGAGTCAGAGACAGACATTTTGTAAAAACATGTTTTTTGGAATCTCTGACCCCTAAAACGTGTAAATCCGTCGAAAACCGGAATTCGAAAATTTTCATGAATCGAATACTTTCTTCTTGTAAAGATAGAAGAAAGTAAAAAACAAGCAGGTAATATATAGTTCTTACTTTTATTACTTTATCAGACTGATCTGACTAATGTAACTTTTATACAAATTAATAATGTATGTTTTATGATAAATAAGCTTCTGCAAATTTTGAAGGAGCCATCTTGAAGATGTTATTCCTGTTCTTCAGGTGTTTTTGTACTTCGACTTGATCGCCGCCGCCGGGAAGTGGAACGCTTGCGTCTTCTTCCGCTGCTCGAACGCTTGCGTCTTCTGCCACTGCTGGAACGCTTGCGTTTTTTGCCACTGCTGGAGCGCCGACGTCTCCTACTGCCTGACCGTTTCCTGGATCTGGACCTGCCTTTAGGCTTGGCTCTGGAGCGATTTGAACTACGCGATTTCCTGCGCCTTGCAGTTTCCTTGACTTTGTACTTTCCATTAGTCAACTTCTTCAGAAGCCCTTTTTCAACAGCATTATTAAGGTTCGACTGGACGATGTATTCAGAATTCACCATATTCAGGAGTTTTTTAGACGACAAATATCGCAGAATTTCGGCTGAAGAAGATCCTCTAGTCTGATCAAGATGACGAATGGCTTTCAAAATTGTTTTTTCGATATCTGTTGATGTTTTTCTTACTTGCGACATATTTTCAACTTCGTACGTATTAGGTTTAATAATTTAGCAAGAATTCAATAAAACTTTTGCAAAAAATCAAATTTTCCGACAGATTAGAAAGAGACGAAATTAGATTTCAAATTAGAGAGCTTTAAAAATTGAAAGCATTTGTTTTATTCCAGAAAACTCAACTTTATCATTGCTCGTGGTCACATGCATGAAAATAAAATTATGACCATGGATCTTCTATGGCAGTATGCAACCAACATTGATTACATTAATGGTGTGTGCAACAATGTGTGTTACATTAAAGCACTGTGAACATGAAGATTATTTCTTAAAACATCTTCAGAAAATTTTAGTTCTGGAGAAATGAAATATTAGCGGAAAAAAGTTATAAAAATAAATACATTATTAACACCAGTAGCAAAATTAACACCAAATAAAATAAAATATTTGAAAGTACTTTAAACGCACGTGATTAAAGAATGTGGTAATTTCTATTAAAAAAACATCCCATCCATGAAATGTAACAAATGTGCCAAGGAGGATGATGAAAAAAAGATTCCCTAGTTACTCAGCGTAATGTTTCCCCATCTGTCTGCTCATTTACCCATTGCCGTCAAAATTTTAACATTATGGATTCGTCCTTGGTCAAAAAGATAACGTTTAATTTTTCAAAGAAAATTTTCTCGTAAAAATACACAAATTGCCTTTGAACCCGATTAAAGAACATCTTTAAACTTGACACTGCTGAATAACTGAAACAGAATTCTTGAAACAAATCGCTACCACTAATTTAATAGGTTACATTTTAACGCTTTCCAACATAGTTGAAAAGTGTTTATAAATTCGGTTTGTCTGGTCGTCTGCCATCTGTCCGTGCTCTAACTCGCGTAAATATACTCGGATTGCCATGTAATTGATATATGTTATTCGGGATTAATAATCACTGTTGAAAATGAAGTGTATTTACCCTTCAGTATACACTTCAGGAGCATTTACACTTCATTTACAGGCACATTAAAAAAAATTACAATGCATTACGATCTTTGAGAAATCTGAGATCTTTGAAAAATGATATGAATTTTAAACATATTGAAATTCATATAGTATACTAGCCGCCCTTGGCGAGCAGTTTGGTCTCCCTTAAAATTTATGTTCGGAAAAGCATAAACATTGTGTCATGTTACTTTTATTCATAATTAAATTTTTTGGACTCCCTTAAATATAATTAATATTATCCCTTAAGCTAATATTAGTTTTTGATGCATTAAATTATCTCAATTTTTTGATTTTCTGTAAGCAAGTAAACCCTATTGGTTTACAATGGAAGTCTATGGGAATTTGGCGAAATATTAGAGATATCGCCATGTTGGCGACTCATTTTGGTCGCCAAATTTGGCGGTATATCACCAAGTTGGCGACAAACTTGGCGGCATTTGGCGACAGAAGAGGGTGCCCCCTATGATAACCCCTTCTAGGTATGGAGATGCATTATATGTATAATAGATATATAGGTTTTTTGAAAGAGTTGGTCATCGCCACCTATGGTCCAGTGGTCAGCACACGAACCTTCCATACAGAACGACTCTGGTTCGATCCTGTAAGTGGCGAAAGATTAAGGGGTGCAATGATAAGCCCGCCTCCACGTGGCGCATCCTGGGTAACGCTAAGAAGCTTATCAGTGGTGGCTTCTATGTCAAAGAAGATGGGCATAGGGGATATTCCCACTGCATATTTTTTTTTCCAACCAAGGTTTGTCATCTCGTTATCTTATTGGCCTTTAGAGTGAGTGGCGCCGATGGGATACTAACCAGGGATCTCATGATCAGGAAGCGAGAACGTTAACGTCGAGCAAAAGCCAAGCCAGTTACTCTAAGCTAGTAACTCGCTTTATACTGATCATGTGAGGTGATATCGCTACACACGCCATCCCCAGTGAGAAAGACGTATTGCTGACGTCTGACGAGCGATATCCACTCGCAGTATGACAGGCTTTGTGCTGTGAGCATTTCACAGGTTTTGGGTGCAAGGGATGATATTTTAGTGCTGCAATCTGTTGGTTATGAGAAGAGATGATTGTTGTTGAAGGTTGTTTTTGCGTGTTTGTCCGAGTCACCACTTTAGAGTGAGTGGCACCGATGGGATACGAACCAGGGATCTCATGATCAGGAAGCGAGAACGTTAGCGTGATCAAAAGGCCAAGCCAGTTACTCTAAGTTAGTAACTCGCTTTATACTGATCATGTGAAATGAGATCGCTACAAGTCAGACCTTTCGTCTTCATTGTGAAAATTATTGGCAGGAATTATGTTTGGCGTAAACCACCACAGACCTTGCATCACGGGAGAGACTGAGAGAATTAGAGAAACTACAGTTTCATAAAAATTAATAGAAATGTGTGAAATTATTTTTATATTTGAATTTTTTTTATATTCAATCGGTTGATGATAAGTATTGTCATGCGTTGCCTGGTCGTTTAATGTGTAAACTGCTCCCCCCCCCCTCCCCGCCCAATGAACAAAAAAAAAGATAATTTGTGTGATCTAAAGCGGCAGGTGGGTGGAGATCTTCTGTGTTTCAATGACTTCTGTTTAAAAAAAAATTGTCTAAATCAGTGTGTGTGCGTGGGGGGGAGGGGGGAGGGTGTTGTAGAAGATCATTTATTTAGTACTATCGGCCCCTGGCGACCAATTTGGCCTCCTTTAAATGTATACTAAGCATTTATAGTGTTACTTTTATTCATAATTTAATTTACTTGGTCTCCCTTAAATATAAATAATATAGGCACATATTGGTGCTATGTTTTCTGACGCCAATTTGGCGAAATTCCCATTAACATATCATCTACATCCAGATTACCATATCAAGCAAAATAACGACACTTTGGTGCCAGTTGAGTACCCGGTGCGTATATGACATTGGCGTCAGAAAACAATCGTGCCAATATGGGGTATATGACATCTGTGCCTTAATATAATCCCTTAAGCTAATTTTAGTTTTTGTTGCATTAAAATATCTCAATTTGTTGATTTTCTGTAAGCAAGTAAGCCCTATTGGTTTACAATGGGAATTTGGCGAAATATTAGAGATATCGCCAAATTGGTGTCACTTTTGGCGACTCATTTTGGTCACCAAATTTCATGATATATCACCAAGTCGGTGTCAAACCTAGTGGCATTTGGGGTTTACGCTTCCAAGTGATTTTTATTTGGACGTTTTATTTGTATTTTAATTAATGTTATACTAATTTATTTGTTCTTTCGTGGGAAGAGTTCCATATTGTGTGCTGGTTGGCGCGATTGGCGAAAAGATCCAAAATTGTTCCAAAGAGCCATTGCAGATTTAGCATCATACAATTTTGATAAGATGACTGAAAAACATTGTTTTTAATACTACACACATATATTTAATACTGGGTCATATTCAAAAAATAAATACGATGCTAAAACAATACTTTACCGTTATTTTCAGTATTTCAACAAGTAATGTATATATTGGCATGTCTAACAAACCTCGGAGGATTTTTTCCTGTAACAGTAAACGATGAATAAACGAACTAAAAAACTTACCAAAAATGACTTTGTGAAATATCAGATAAGATAAATCTTCTTTAATCCGGATTTACACTTAAAGTGACAAAATGTTTTGAAGGAAATTTTACATAACATTACATCTACAGAAAAGTTTCATTAAAAAAAATAAAAGTAAATATTATATGCAATATTATTACTTATCCACCAGTAGATTTGATTTTATGTAGCGATCTGAATCTGGATGCTAAAATTCAACTGCTGTCGGTATTTACTTTAAAAATACTAAAGCTATATATAGTATGTGTTATTAGTGTTTATTTATTAAAAATATGTCGAAAAAATCCATTGTAATAGTAAATACGTAATATATTGTAATATAAACTTCAAAATGTTGTTCTCTATCAAAGAACATTCGCTAAATTTCTGTAAAACTTTACACATGCAACAGGTCGAGGTTAAAACTTGTCTGCACAGTAGCTAGAATAACGGATAAGCATTCTGGTTTGACGTCACGAAGATAAAATCCATGTAAGTATGAAGAAAGCAACCCCAAAGGTTTAAGATCGCAATAACCACATTGAAACATTTATCGAAATAAAAAGCTCGCCAAAAAAAACCAGCACACAATATGGAACTCTTCCCTCTTTCGTTATTTAAAATAAAAATTGAAACAGATGTTATATATTTCCGCGGCTGCCATCTTGGATTTCTCTGCGATGTTTTGTTGGCGTTTATCGATAGGGCAACCCCAACGACATGTTCTGACAACCCCGTTAAGCCTAACATGCGCATAAATCTGTTTGGCGACATTTCCTTGGCGAAAAAGAGGTTTTCACGCCAAGAAAAAATCCAATCTGGCGGCCGCGGGAATATATAACATCTGTTTCGAAAGATTATGTCAATTAGTATAATTTGACGATTTATGTAATTTGGCGAAATTGGTCGACGGGATAACTAAGTAGTACCTATTTTTCTGTTACATTTTCTATTATTGTATGTATGTCTGTATAATATTTGGGTACTTCTTAGTTATCATGTCGACCAAATTACTGTCGCCAAATTGTAAGATTAAATGCCAATAATGGTTGCCATTAATTAATTAATTGTAAGATTAAATGTCAATAACGGCCAATAAAACCATTAATTCGACGTTTTATGGTACAGATGCCATATACGCCCCATATTGGCGCGATTTTTTTCTGACGCCAATGTCATGTACGCAACGGGTATTTAACTGGCGCCAAAGTGCCGTTATTTTGCTTGATATGGTAAACCGTATGTTGTTGTTTATGCTGTTGATATTTTCGCCAAATTGGCATCGGAAAAAAATCGCGCCAATATGGGGCGTATATGACATCTGAGCCACAACGGGTTACCACATCAAGCAAAATAACGACACTTTGGCGCCAGTTAAGTACCCGTTGCGTGTATGACATTGGCGTCAGGAAAAAATCGCGCCAATATGGGGCGAATATGACATCTGTGCCCGTTTTATTTGTATTTTTATTAATGTTTTACTAATTTATTTGTTCTTTCGTTATTTAAAATAAAAATTATGTCAATGTGTATAATTTGGCGAGTGGTTTGGCGATTTATATAATTTGGCGAAATTGGTCGACGAGATAACTAAGAAGTACCAATATTTGTATGTATCTGTACCATATTTGTTCCTACACCCTATTGCAATGCGTATTGCTCCACAGCTCAAGAATTTGGCGTATAGTCTCCAATTATGAAAAACTCAATTACTTATATAACGGAAAAGGTACACTTTAAATTTAAATCTCAGTATTGTTGGAGAGTTTTCAAAATGGCTTAAAAAATAATAATATAACAAACAAATAAAAAAAGAAAAATCTTGCATTAAGCATAGATTATGAAACACTTTCCAACACTTCCTGAATGCTTTAAGAAAACTTCGTTATTTAGGGAAGTAAGGTAAATAAGATAACTAATAAGTAAATCTATATGTATAAAAGCCGTTCTCTGTGTGTATGTCCTTTATACAAATCTTTAATTTTTGACCGATTTGCACGAAACTCGATGTACATACGTTTTAGAACGCGGAAAAGATCACTGTCTACTTTAAAAAAATTATCAGACCACTATTTATCCCTTTTTTCTACCACTTCCATAATTTAACATTATAGAAATATCTCTTTTTAAATCTTTTTTAATTCAGACGTTTCTTTCCTGTTGCCAAACCCTAACAAATGACAATATAATCTATATATATAAAAGCCGTTCTCTGTATGTATGTCCTTTATACAAATCGTTAATTTTTGACCGATTTGCACGAAACTCGATGTACATACGTTTTAGAACGTGGAAAAGATCACTGTCTACTTTAAAAAATTATCAGACCACTATTTATCCCTTTTTTCTACCACTTCCATATTTAACATTATAGAAATATCTCTTTTTAAATCTTTTTTAATTCAAACGTTTCTTTCCTGTTGCCAAACCCTAAAAAATGACACAATAATGTGAAAAAAATAAGGATAACGCGTGTATTTTGTTTCTATTTGCCAATACAAATTCAGATTTTCTTGCTATATTTTTGCTTGTGTGATATTGACGTCATTCTAAAAAGAAAATTTCATTTTTTTGTATATAAAATAAAAACTTTAACTATAAGAGCGGGAAAATAACGTAGCTCCTCAATTTCAATGTTTTTTTTTTTTAAATTAAAACATCTATTTTAATACAAACAGTCAAATTTCATGAAAACAATTTAAGAAAAAAAAAGTGCTAGATATGACGTCACATTCTATCAAATCTTTTCAACGCGTAATCACACTCATTGTAAACATATGGATCCTATATTTTGCTTACTACTTCGATTGTATACTACAGCCATATCTTATAGCTATAGGTTATCGCTAAGTGTTGTATTGGTTTAGATTCAGTGCTAACATTTTCTGTGATTTATAGCAAAAAGAGAGCGGTTATTTACATTTTCAAAAAAATCTTGACAGATGTCTTGATTTAAAATTTATGGAAAATGACATCATTTCATCTAACCATTGTAGATTTAATTTCAAATTTTCCAAATAAAATTTTAGTAACTACTACCTCATTTGGATGTATTTTTTTGCATTTTCCCCCGTATTGTGAAGATATTGTATACTTCTGTTACGCGCGCAAAGAAAACATGTATTTTAATTTTTAAAGTAATGTTAATTAAAAGTAATATTAATGTTAATAAGTGGTAATATTAATTTAAAAATTACCACAATGTGTCAAAAGAACATCCTTTTTCTGAATTTAAATTTCGCGAGTTCCAAAATGAAAACTAAAAATGTGAGTTTTTTCATAAACTTCAAGTTAAGGCTGTTCATAAAGTTAAGGCTGTTCTCAAATCCAAAGGAGCTATTTTCTGACATATTTTTTAATTAATTTTTGTTCGGAAACGTATGAAATTGACAGGAGTTCTTATTTAGAAACTATGTAATCGAAAGGTAGTTTCCATTTGTTGGTAAAGGTATAAGATCTTTCAGTTGGTGTTTTGAAGTGAATTTCGGACACAACAGTGCAATAAAAGATAAAAACCAGCCGTCATGCAACCACAATTGCTCATAACTCGATAAGTAATTTATTTTTGTAAAAAGGAAAAACTCATTTCAATTCCAAATCGCTTTAATAGTCAGACCTACAAATTTTAAGCCTTTACGTTTAATGAATTAGAAAATGTGTCAGAATGTTTCGCGTTGTTGAGCAGGGAACTGGAGAAGCACCTTAAGCATTTGCAGGTTAGTATTTTGTAATCAAGTTGCATGCCAGATAGTTGCTTAAAACATAAGTCATTCTATATTGTTTTAAACAAAGGTGCATGCCATAATAGATGTCAGGCACACTCATTAAAATAAGAATACCCTAGCGCACAGCCCCATTACCGAAGATAAAACCGTCAATATACTTAGAGATAAAAATAGTTCTGCATTTTTCATTCAGCTAATAAGACTAATCCTTCATAATTGGGTTCACATGATTATATAACTTTCCCCTATAATTCTATGACTATGCAACGGAAAACAATATGTTACGCACTAAAATCATCCCTAAAAAACTAATAGTGCAAGTCGCATGGAAATCCGTTCTGAAGAATTCAAGTTATATGCACCCGGAACGAAATTCCCATTTGAATTTTATATACTTATCAGGTTATTTTGAGTAGTTTGATTTGACATCTGTTAAATTCGTGTTTTATTTTATTTTATTTTTGGCGTTTTAATTTCGTTTGCCAATTTAGTTATTGAATATTACGCGAAAGCAAACAAATTCTGAATTATTTACAATGTTTTTGAACAATTCAGTTAATCTTTTTATTTGGGTTGCAAGCATATTTAAAAAGCATGCTTAAAAATTATTTTAAAACCCATAAAAAATTCGTAAATTGAGATAAACATTACAAACAAATATCAGTGAAAGTACTTTTGTTTTCTATAATACGTTGGAACAATTGAATGTACAATGTTTTGACGTTAAACTGCAATAAAAGGGAAATTTGTTGTGTTAGTTTGTTGCCACCGAAAATATGATATTAGCGTTACTCATAGACATGTCTTTTCTGTATACTATTGCATTAAGTGTAAGCAGGTTCATCTCGGGTTCGTAATCGGGTTGCACTCAATTTTAAAAATATCCATGCTTAAAAATTACTTTAAAATCCATTAAAATCAGAAAACTTAGGTACAATTTTCAAACAAATTTCATTTGAGAGAATTTTTTTCTATTCGACATTGTAAAAAATGAAATTGTGTGATGTTTAAAAGTTAGAAAAATTGCAGTAAAGGCACATTTTATGGGTTACAATTTATGGGGCACAATTTATTTGCACTGACATAGTGTTTTTACTTTATAATGTAGATAATACCATACAAACGAGAATTTCTCTAAGTGCTGCGCGATTGGAAGGAATTTCTTTTTTTCGTATTTTCAGGAAAATCACATATTTTTCTCTTATACCCGCCAAAGAAAACGTGCATTCTGTTATTAAAGCTGAGGGATTTTACTATGGTTGCAAGACAATAACGCCATGTTTTTTGATCGTCTTTATAACGATTTGTGGATGGGAATGCTCAAATTTCAGTTATTGTGATGGCCGTATTATTTCGTTTCAATTTATTTTACCTGGAAGGCTTCTTATAATTGACACGGGCGAAGCCGGGTAGTTCTGCTAGTATTTTATAAAACGCATAAAACATTTGAAAAACTAATTTCAGTAGTTACCGTCCATAGCCAAATATGTATTCCAATTCTTTTGACCAGCCCTATATTTGATTTGTAGGTTGATATATATACTATATAATGGGAAAATTTAGTTTAGCAAGAAAATGCATAACAGGTTGAAATTCATCTTTCAGCAATTTATACTAATAGATGAAAACATACTTGAATACTTTAGTACAGCCCTGTAGTTTACCTAGTACCTTTATTACATGCCACTATTTAGCTAAAATTTAATTCAAACTAAAACACTCTTAAAACTACTGAAATTACATTTCCATAAATTATCACCCATAGACGGCCATGTATCCATCTCTTTGCGTGGCCCTGTATATCATTTTATCTATATTCTACAAATATTTTTTTAGTAAATTAAATTCAGTTCAGCGTAAAAATGCATAACTCCTATAAAACCCACCTTTAAGCAATTTATGCTCATACTCAGTAACCTTTACAAATTCATTTCTGCAGCCCAGTATATGTACTACAGCATTTTTATACACTTTATAGTGAAATAGTGAAAAATATAGTGAAAAAAGCGCATATCATAAATAAAAATGCATTTCCAGCAATCATTACTAATATACAGTAACTCAGATACAATATAATATCTGAAATCTTTTCAAATACACCGCAAACAATCCCCCCACCCCCTTTTCCATTATGAACGGAATTCTTTTGTGTGGCCCAGTAAATGAACAATAACTATTCTTTGTACTGCATATTAAACAGAATGCATATTTTAGTGGACTCCATAAACGAATATCAATTTTACAATGTTTGAAAGAGTGTAACACCATTAAAAATCATTTGAAACGATTTTTTCCCATTGGCCGTAATGTAACGGAAAACTTTAGACTGTCCCTGTAAATGAACTAAACATGCTACAAATATCATTTGAAATAGGGAACGTGCTATGGTAGAGGTCAGTAACATCCAAAAATTTCAGAACGATCTGAGCATATTTACGAGAGTTAGAGCGTGGACAGACGGACAGACAAACCGAAGTCATAAACACTTTTCAACTTTGTTGGAAAGTGTTAAAAATTAAAAATTCACTTAGAAACAATTTTGTTAATAATGTTAGAAAATGAAATGCTGGGGCTCTGCGGCTGAGTGATCAAAGCACCAGTCAGCTAATTGCTTGTGCGTAAGAGTTTGTGGGTTCGATTCCCGCTGGTTCCATTGCACACACACTTTGTGTGGAACTCCCAGGGTGTATTTCTCTTGTGTTGTAATATTTCCTTGTGCTATCTCGTCTCCGACTTATAAGCGGGCTTTATGTCAAGCACACAAGTCGTATGTTTGTTATTCAGTTAAATAAATAAATGAAATGCTTTGTAAATTAAAAGAAAATTTGGCACAGATGTCATATACGCTCCATATTGGCGCGATTATTTTCTGACGCCAATGTCATATACGCAACGAGTACTTAACTGGCGCCCAAGTGTCGTTATTTTGCTTGATATAGTAACCCGGATGTTGTTGTTTATGCTGTTAATGTTTTCGCCAAATTAGCGTCAGAAAAAAAATCGTCAATACGACATGGATATATGACATCCGTGCCGAGAATTTTACATATATAGCTATAAGGTACCGTATTATAAATCTGGAAAATGCCAAAACTTAATTAAGAGATACGAAGATACGTAATAGAAGATGGTAACTTATTACCATCATACAAGTATTAAAAAACAGGCAGGCAAGATATAGTTCTTACTTTTATTAGTTTATCACATTGATCTGACTAATCTAACTTTTATACGAATTAATACTGTATGTTTTATGATTAATAAGCTTCTGCAAATTTTGAAGGAACCATCTTGAAGATGTTATTCCTGTTCTTCAGGTGTTTTTGTACGTCGACTTGATCGCCGCCGCCGGGAAGTGGAACGCTTGCGTCTTCTTCCGCTGCTCGAACGCTTGCGTCTTCTGCCACTGCTGGAACGCTTGCGTCTTTTGCCACTGCTGGAACGCCGACGTCTCTTACTGCCAGACCGTTTCCTGGATCTGGACCTGCCTTTAGGCTTGGCTCTTGAGCGATTTCTACTACGCGATTTCCTGCGCCTTGCAGTTTCATTGACTTTGAACTTTCCATCACTCAACTTCTTCAGGAGCCCTTTCTCAACGGCATTATTAAGGTTGGACTGGACGATGGTTTCTGAATTGGCCATATTCAGCAGTTTCTTGGACGACAAATATCGCAGAATTTCAGCTGAAGAGGATCCTCTAGTCTGATCAAGATGGCGAATGGCTTTCAAAATTGCTTTTTCGATATCTGTTGACGTTTTTGTTACTTGCGACATATTTTCAACTTCGTCCGTATTAATTTTACTAATTTAGCAAGAATTCAAAAAAACTTTTGCAAAAAATCAAAATTTCCGGCAGATTAAAAAGAGATGAAATTAGATTTCAAATTAGAGAGCTTTAAAAATTGAAAGAATTTTTTTATTCCAGAAAACTCAACTTTATCATTGCTCGTGGTCACTTGCACGAAAATAAAATTTTGACCATGGAGCTTCTATAGTAGTATGCAATCAACATTGGTTACATTAAAGGTGTAATAATGTGAAAATGATGATTGTTTCTTAAAACATCTCCAGAAAATTTTAGTTCTGGAGCAATGAAATGTTAGTGAAAAAAGTTATAAAACTATAAAAATATTATTAACACCAGTAGTAAAATTAACACCAAGTAAAATATTTGATAGCGCTTTAAACACACGTGATTAAAGAATGTGTAATTTCGATTGAAAAACATCAAACCCATGAAATGTAACAAATGTTCCAAGGAGGATGATGAAAAAAAATTCTCTAGTTACTCAGCGTAATGTTCCCTATCTCTCTGCTCATTTGCCCACTGCAGTAAAAGTTTTAACATTACGGATTCGTCCTTGGTCAAACACATAATTGGTTTACCTTTTCAAAGAAAAAGTTCTCGTAAAAATACAGCAATTAGCTTTGAACCCGATTACGGAACATCTTTAAACTTAACACTGCTGAATAACAAAAGCAGAATTCTTGAGGAAATCCAATCGCTACTACTAAGTTAATAAGTTACTTTTTAACACTGTCCAACACAGTTGAAAAGTGTTCATGAATTTGGTTTGTTTGGCCGTCTGTCATATTTCGCCTAAATATACTCGGATTTTCATGAAATTGATATATGTTATTGGGGATTATTATGGCATATTCGCTGTGGAAAATGAAGTGTGTAGAATTTACTGTTCATTTACAGGCGCACTCAAAATCATTACGGTACATTAAGGTTTAGGGGAACAAAATCGTTTGCGGTGTATTTTAATATTTTAAACATATTGAAATTTATATATACGAGTTGGAACCCGTCGAAATTCGACGAATTAAAATGTTTGGAATGGAACTGTTAGATCGAATTTATAATAAACCTACAAAAATAATTACAATAAAAAATTCATCTTGCTTTGGTTATCTAACTCTTAAAACCAAATAATGTTTTTCACCTAAAATTACCAAAATATTATATCCCAAAACTTCAACTGCTTAAATTATGTAAAAATTAAACTGTGTTAGAATACGTAATCGAGATGAGTAATTATATTGAAGTTATCGATTGAGGCTCTTACGTTTGTTTTTACGGGATGAAAAATCAGTAAAAAGGATTTCGCTTTGTCAAATCATAAAATTTTCCCCCATCAAATCTAAACTGTTACGTTAATTTCATATTCTCAAAATTTTGATACGCACCACTCAAATCCACAGTTTAAAAGTATTTTAACGCGCAATACATTATTAATGAATAATGATTGTATTTCCAAATTTAAAGTCACGTTTGTCCGATACAACTTTTCATGTGAACATTCGCATAAAATTTAAGTTCTAGTCTCAGTACCCGTGAAAATTTACCATTCAGAAATTTGCCTTTAGTTGCCATAGTATTGGTCATTTAGTATTGGTCAAATATGTAGTTTTATCAAAGAAAATGATCGTTTCGTTTTATATATGACATCATTTTTACTCTCTGAATCATTTTGCCTAGCGACTCAAACTCAGTATCAGCAGTATCAGCGTAATGTAATGGTGTTATTATACGAGGACTCAAAGACGCTTGGAATCCCAGGCGTCTAGCGACAACAGCCGCCTCACGGTCCGTCTTTTCCAAGCATTTCATTGGCTGTTCCGGAAAAGGCTTTTCTATTATCAGATTTCCAAGCATTTGATTGGCTGTTACTGGCGACTCGCCTCGTTTCGGGCGTCAAAGATGCTCCGACAGAAAAAAGACGCTCGCTCTCCAAGCGACTCCCCTGCAGCCATAGGAATAACATGGAGACGCCCGGAATCTGAAGCGTCTTTGACCCCTCGTGTAATAACACCATAAGAATATTGAAATATCTTCTTCAATCTTTTGATTTATAAAGAAGAATGAGTGTTTTAATGGCTGTTCAAAAATTAGAAAAAAGTTGCTTTTATTTGTAATGTGAAAATTGGCATCAATAAGGATTTAATCAATAAAAATAAATAAACCATGACTAGTTCCCTTTACTTTTAATAGAAATGGAGTACTTCAGTTGCCACAATTACGATATTGGTACTAAAAACTATAAAAAAATTAATATCTCAAAAATAAATTGAGATAGAGCTTTAAAACAAATTGCATTTAAAAGTACATTTTTTTCCCCTATGCGACGTTGTAAAAATTGAAACTTTGCGATGTTTAGAAATTTACCGAATTTTCATTTCAAATTTCATAGCGTTGCCATTCGAAGAATGACGTATGCGTTACGCACAGATATGTTTGTCCTTTATAATATAGAAGATATATGTATATACTAGGGGGTACTGCCCCCCTGCTCGCTACGTTCACCCCCCCCCCCCCCCACCCCGCGTAATCAATCCCTATTTTCTAGCGAATCCCAGACGTAATTGTTTGGCGTTTCCATTCTGGATCGCTTCGCTATCTCTTACTTTCTATGCATTCAATTTTTAGATTCTAGTTGATAAAAACGCGATCCTTCCCCAAGCACATAATCATTAGAGCTTACAGAGTTTCATAATTATAAGAATTATTAAATATATAATTATATATATAGTGTTACGAATATTGTAAATAGTTAGTGTTTATGATTAAAAATAATGTAAATAGTGCAATTAAGGTCTATTCATAAGCTAATATTAGTTTTTGTTGCATTGAAATATCTCAGTTTGTTGATTTTCTGCAAGCAAGTAAACCCTATTGGATTTTAATGGGAGTCTATGGAAATTCGGCCAAATACTGGAAATAGCGCAAAGTTGGCGTCACTTTTGGCGACTAATTTTGGTCGCCAAGTTGGCTATAAACGTGGTTACGTTTGGCGATAGAGCCGGGTCCTCCGCCTCCTTGGTAACCCCCTTATAGCGTCAGAACGCTCTGACCAGTGAGATGTGTTTCGCGGTATCTACGCAGATTTTCATTGGTCCATTTCCAAAGCATTACTTTTTTTTATATATAGAAGGATTACTGAGGTGTACTACAGAGCTCACTCTGTAGAATCTGCCATGTATATTATTTATCGTTGATTTACAGGGCCACACAAAATAATTTAGCTGCAGCACTGCCTATGAACAATAACTTGGCGTGTGATATTCTATAGATCATATACAGGACTGTGCAAGTGATCTCAGGTACATTTCCGTCTATTGACAGAAATTGCTGAATGTGAAATTTTAATTGTGTATGCGTTTATTTGAACTAACATTTAGCATAGTATGTAGCACAGATATAAATCTAAATAGATCATATACAGGACTGCACATAAAAATTCGGATATTTTTCCGGCTGTTAATGGTAACTGCAAGAATAGTGGTAAGGAAAAAAGCATGACAGTTAGCAGTTATGAATTCAGTTGTTGGTTTCAAACGTTTTGATCGTTTAAGCCTTTTCTAATGTTTAATTTTATTTTTTATTTCTTTTTTTTTAATACTCGTATTGATTCATTTGAAATGGAAATAAAATTTTGCTTATAAAAATAATGACGTTGTGTCATTATTTTTATTTCACTTAAATTAAATAAAATATAGTACAAATAGATTTATAATAATAATAATAATAATAATAATAATAATAAAACAGAAAAATGAGTGAATTATCTCGCTATTTTTTAAAAAAGTAACCACAGCTGGTTTATATTAAGAAAACTATTCCATATAAAATTATGAAAATTGGTAGTTTAATAGAAAAATGTTCGATATATACGCTTCTGCAGGTAGTATTTAGATCAAAGAATTAGTTTAAGAGTTCTTTTAAGTTGAAAACTGTAAAAATAGTTTCCTTAAAAAAGTTTTATAACATCAAAACACTATGTATAGCAATTTAACCGCATTTCGCAGGCACAAACTTGATGAGCTTTCGGAGTGCAGTATGCAATTACTTTTTTGATTTGACTATTTTTTTCTATTCTTTTTATTTACAATTTTATTATTTAAATAGAGATTCATTTCATATTTCGAAAAGGTCATTTTTTGCCTATTGTTGCCAAAAAAAGGCGCAAATAAAAATATTTCATTTCAATTTAAAAAAATGTATTTAGATGTTAATGTTAAAAAAATTAAGAAAATTTTATTGAAAATTATGTCATATTTAAAAGATACATTTAAAACGCCTTATTTAAAACAATTATCCTATATCATCGGTATAAAAGTTCGGGAGGTAGCGATATTGTTTAGTTGGGAATTTTATACAAGGTGATTTTAATTGAACTTATTTAATCAGTCACGAAAACAGCCGTTAGCTGTCGTGGCAGCAATTGATTAGGTCTTAAGAACCAGAAAATCCCTCAGTCAAAGGAAAAGTAGTGGGTTTTAAGAACCTATAGTGTCTGAACGTGGGTTGACGAGCGTAGCTCGTAGGGGGTAGCACGTAGCTCATAGGTGGTTTCATAGTCTCTTTTTAAAAAAGAGGTTTTTCAGAAAAATTTTAATGTAAAAGTGAAAATAAAAAACCCTCTCTTCAAAACTATACAGAATAAACATATGTTTTTCATTTAAAAAAAAAAATTATCACAACTATCAGAATTTTAGTTTGAAAAAAGAAGCAACTATTACCCTCGGTTACCTTAATTTAATTATTCGTATTAAAGTAAATTTACTGGTATTAATGTCATTTAATTTATGCCTATTTGACATACATAAAATAATCTCGCAATGCACTCTTTAAAAGTAAATATTCACATATTTTTTTTTTTAAATATTTAACATTTCTAAATACACTTTACTCGAATCCCAAAAATATAACCTCCAAAATGAATTTAATGAAATAGAAATGGCAGAGGAATGCATAAATTGAATTTACTAAAGTAGAAATATTCATGTTAATGGAGTATATTCCTCGCTCTGGATTTTCCTTCGTGCATAAAATATTACTTATTGCTGGGCAGCAGCTCCACTGACATCCGTTCCTTTCACGGTATTACATTATTTTTTACCTCATTTTTCAAATACCGACTGAGTTCTCGGTTACCATAACAACTCGAGAACATTTAAGGGAATAAAGCGCGTTTAGGAGAAGGTGAGAGACGCTTGAAGCGCACGGAAGGAGCTCTCAATTGTTTTTAATCATGTGCGAAAAGTATTTTATATGCAATGAAATTTGGAAAAAATTCTGAGAAAATGTGTGATAAGGATCATTTTGCATAACTGATGCGAGCCCTTTGTGGAATCTTTGAACGTATTAATTCAAAGAAAGTTATGCATATGTTTGTGTGTATGTTATGCGATAGTTAAACGTTAAAAGAAAAAGTATAAAAGTAAAGATATTTTTAAAAAATACTCATTTTATATGCATCTTTATGTGCATCTTGAAAAATCATAGCTAATTTTTAGACTGAATATCATGTTTTCCCCCAAAAAATTCCGTTAAAATATAGTAATTTAGCATGGAAACCGAACCCTAGCTCTATAATAATAGCCTAAGTCATGTGACTGTCATCAGCAGTTCCGGGCTGACCGCTTCACTTTTTATATGCGTTAGCGCAGTGTAGGTGATAAATCGCCAAATATTGTTCCAACGCCATCGTGTCATCAGTATTATCTAATCAAAAACAACTCGTTGTATATGATGCCGCCAAGCCACAAACTTAAAACGTCAGTCATAAAAAGAAGTGATATCACATAAAAAGAAGTGATATAGAAGTGCATACTCCGAGTGCCGTGTAAAAATCTATCACTACTCATAATGTTTCCAAAGGACTCGGAGTGAGGTACAGTACGTGAAAACTGTTTGGCGATCTGCAGGCTTTTATAATGTTTATTCTTCCTGCACTTGCATATGACTATTTGTTTAACAATTTCCTTCTTGTATTACTTCTCCCATTAAACTACGAAAATTCGAAGCTTATGGTGTTTACACGCCCATTCTTATTTAACATCATGGGATCGATTTGTTGATTACCATTATTTGAACGAGAAAGACCACTTTTATGAGGAGTATTTTCTAAGTAAACATGTAATAAACATTTTGAGTTTGTAAAATAATAATAAAAAATAATGATCATATGAATATTACTAACAATGCACCTAATAATAGATGTTAATTAAACTAAGATATATTGCAGTAAAGCCTGCGTAAACGGAATTGCACATGACAGGGGAAAAATCTGTTCTAGTAAGGCTACTAGTATTATATAATATTCCTTATGTTGGAAACACGACATTTACGTTTAAGAAATAAATCTGTCATAAACAGGATCCATTTTACAAGTTTTCCCTTTAATTTTAATACAGTGTATTATTAAACGTATTTATGTAATTAAATATTATGTTTAAAATAATGAAAAGTATAATTGTAATAATAGATGATTACCACAATTACATACCATTTTCTGCTTGTCTTACAAATCTTTCTGATTTATTACAGATTTTCCTCCTACAAATATTTATAAGACATATAATGAGAAATTAAAATTATTTTTTTCGACTTTCACAACCTTTCAAAATTGGTATTGGTACTGCATAAATTAAATATGCGTCTGCAGGTCGCCAAGCAGTTTTCACATACTGTACCTCACGTTGAGTCCTTTGGAAAGATTATGAGTAGTGATAGATTTTTTACACGGCACTCGGAGTATGCACTTCTATATCGCTTCTTTTTGTGTGATATCACTTATTTTTATGACTGACGTTTTAAGTTTGTGGCTTGGCGACATCATTTACAACGAGTTGGTTTTGATTAGATATCACTTCTTTTTGTAAGGTATTTCATTTGCATTATACATATTCCATTTTAATTCAGAAAAGAAAAGATAAACGAAAGATGATAGAAGTAAAAAAAAATTAATTTTATAGTGAGGCTATAAACTTTTCAAAAGTGTAATATATCTAGTAAGACATAATGTTGGACTTTTTAAAAACAATTCAAATACATTTTTCGATCCTTACAAATCTCAGAAGAAATCATTTATTTTTTAGAAATGATAAAACGTGTCGAACTAACCAGCAATATTTTTAACTCTTGTTCTATAAGCTATAGGGTGATTCATAAATTAACTCAGTAAGGATTTTATTTTAATAACTTTTGAAAAACTGTCATTACATTTTCAAAATTTGCAACAAAATATGTAAAGACTTAAAAACAGACTGAATAATGAGCATTTGTTTTATCACCGGGCGTGCTTGAAGTAATTTTTAAATATAATTAGTTATTTTATAATTTTGAAATCCAATGACCCTCCGATAAGCGCGGCAGAAACTCCTGATTAAGACTCTTTTTTTAGAAAATGTTTTCATAAGCTCCAAGACTTGTTGGATTTTCTGAATTTTCAATGCATGTACTTTCTAAATTCATAATTGTTTTTTACGTGACTAGCAGGACATACTTAGTCAATTGCTTTCCAAGTATTTTCTCACATATTTCGGATCATTCATACGATAAATTATAATTCATTTCAGTAAAAGTTCAGAATACGATATTTCATCGTTATGAATTGATTTTCCTTAATTTCAGTCATATTTGTAAATTTTTAAGTAGCTCTATTATCTGATAAAAAATTAACTAAAACCTGGCATATTGATAAAATTCTTTAATTACCAAGTCCAAAATAACAGAATCGATTAGTTTAATAAATCCCCTTATTAATCTTTTTAAATGAAAAGAAAGGGAAAAATTCCAATAAAACTGCCAAAAATTTATTTGATATAAAAGGATTGTAAAAAAATGAAAAAAAAATTATGTAATAAAAAACCAGACTCACTGCATTACCTTTGTAAAATGGTTTAAATTGAATAAATTGCAAAGTTTGGAATGTTGAAAAAAATATTTGAGTGTGCATTTTAGTATAAAAGCAATACAGAATTGAACACTTTCCCGCTTATTTCAGTATGATAAACAGTGATCCTTAAGTTCTGCCGAATTGTTTTCATGAATATAAGTACTCTGTGATTCACTAAAGTACTTACATTATCTTTCTGAGCCTGGTTTCTCCGTAGTCAGTGTTTACCTAGAAACTTTCCATAATCGAGGTCCACTGGCACGTTTCTATAATCCAGTGTCTCCTCAAATATCAGCAGGATATTCGGTGATGATTATTGTGCGCAGTACCTTCGTCAAAAATCATTCCGATTTCGTGCAAAATAAAAGTTCATTTAATTATTATCTAAATTTTGTGTGCAAAAATACCCATAGTATTGGAATTTTAAAAGGATGTGAGCTGAAATCTAGAAGCATTTTAATAAAGTGGATAATATAAACATCTTTCATAAAGTAGAAACTTGGATCATCGAGCCTTTAGATGAACAAATTGAATTCATATTCAACTTTCAAGTAACCTAAAATTGTCTAGAGATTGAAAAGGTACAAATTCATTAAAATACATGCCACTCAGTAAATATCTATCTATTGTAATGTGACCTTGTAAACGGATCGTAAATGCTTCAATGCCGCCTTACGATAGAGAGCTCTTAAATGGTCGAATGCAATAACATCTTTCCTATTAAAATCCGTGCGCGTATCTATCTATATAACCTCACAAACTCGGAAACCACAGGGCGCAGGGCTGCAAAATTTGGCACACGGGTTGCTTGTAGGGGACTCATGAACGATCGGGGCCAAAAATTCGAAAATTTTTAATAATTTTTTTTTTTTTACGTTTTTGGCAAATTTTTGCCTTTTTATATCTTCAACCCGTAATCGCGCGAGTTATAACCAGCTTTAAATGTTTACTGCAATGTGAGATTACATGTCGTAGGTTAATTGGAGAATCATCTCTCATTTTCAAATTAGCCTAATATTTTTCAGGCCTATTGCATACAGTCTAGACAGCGGTTAGGCTAATTGACAAGTAACCACTTATTTTCCAATCAGGGTGATTTTTTTAGACTTATAAACACATAAGCCGAACCGAACCCAAAAAATAAATTACAACAGACTGTATGCCGATCCGAGCAAGCCAATATAATTTCAGTCTACACGCAACGCGACCCGAACTGAACGTTCCATTTGAAAAAAAACCTGAAATCTGACACGAACAAAATCTGATAGCAGACAAAAATATTGAAAATAACCATAACCAGATCCGATCAAAATAAAAGAATTTCCGTGCACACGCAGCCCAACACGAACCTAAAAACTACCCTTGAAGAAAACCAGAAATCTGACCTGAACCAAATCTGAACCCAACAAAAATATTCCAAAGAACCATAATCGAATCCCAACAGACAAAATAATTTCCGTGGACATGTTACCTGATCCGAACCTAAAAATTCCATTTGAAAAAAACCGAAATCTGACCCGAACCAACACAAAATAATTTCCGTGGACATGTTACCCGACCCGAACCTATGAATTCCCTTTGAAAAATAAAAACGAAATCTGATCCGAACCAAATCTGAACCCGATAAAAACTCCAAAGAACCATAACCGGATCCCAACAGACAAAATAATTTCCGTGGGCATGTTATCTGATCCGAACCTAAAAATTCCATTTGAAAAAAAACGAAATCTGACCCGAACCAATTCTGAACACAACAAAAACATTCCATTGAATCAAATCCCGAACCGAGCAAAACAAAATAATTTTCGTGGACACGCAACCCGATCTGAACCTAAAAATTTCATTTGAAAAAAAAAAAAGCGAAATTTCAACCCGACAAAAATATTCCAAAGGTCAATAATTCGATACGACCAAGACAAAATAATCTCCGTTGACACGCAAACCAATTCGAATCTGAAAATTTCATTTGATAGAAACCCGAAATTTGAACCCGACAAAAATATTCCTAAGATCTATAACCGGATCCAAGCAAGGCAAATTAGTTTCCGTGATCACGCAACACGACCTGAACCTAAAAATTTCATTTGAAGTTAACTTGAAACCAGACCCGAACCAAATCTTAACCCGAGATAAATATTCCAAAGAACTACAACCCGATCCGAGCAAGACAAAATAATTTGCGTCGACAGGCAACCCGATCCGAACCAGAAAGTTATAATTGATCTCGATCCGAAACCGGGTTATGGTCTGTTTTCGGGTTGACTTCAAATGAATCCGGTCGACAGAAATAATTTTGTCTCGGGTTACGGCTCTTTGAAATATTTTTGTCCTTTCCAGATCGGGTTCGGGGTCAGATTTCAGGTTGACTTCAAATGGTATTTTCAGATTCTGGTCGTACTGAGTGTACACAGAAATTAATTTGCCATGCTCGGATCGGGGTACGGCCTGATGTATTTTTATTTCGGGTACTGTTCGGGTTTCGGGTTAACTTCAAGTAGAACTTTCAGGTTCGGATCGGGTTGCATGACAACGGAAATAATTTTATCTTGCTCGGATCCGGTTATGATTCTTTGGAATATTTTTGTCGGATTCAAATGTGGTTCGGTTCGTTTCAGATTTCGGGGGTTTTCTAGTGGAATTTTTAGGTTCGAGTCGGGTTGCGTGTCCACGGAAATTATTTTGTCTTGCTCAGATCGCGTTATGGTTCTTTAAAATATTTTGGTCAATTATAATATTTTTTTCGGGTCATATTTCGTGTTTATTTCAAACTAAAGTTTTAGGTTCGGATTGGGTTGCGTGTCCACAGAAGTTATTTTGCCTTGCTCAGATCGGATTATGGTTCTTTGGAATAGTTTATTTGACGGGTTCAGATTTGGTTCGTGTCAGATTTCGGGTTTTTTTTAAATGTAATTTTTATGCTCGGGTCGTGTTGTGTCCACGGAAATTATTTTGTCTTGCTCGTATCGGGTTATGGTTTTTGGGGATATCTTTGTCGGATTCAGATTTGGTCCGGGTCAGATTTCAGGAATTTTTTTTAAATGGAATTTTTAGGTTCAGTTCGGGTTCCGTGTCCAAGGAAATTATTTTGTTTTGCTCGGATCGGGTTATGGTTCTTTAGAATATTTTTGTCGGTTATCATATTTGGTTCGGGTCATATTTCGGTTTTTTTTAATTAGGTTCGGGTAGGGTTGCGTGTTCATGGAAATTATTTTGTCTTGATTGGATCGGGTTAAGGTTCTTGGGAATATTTTTGTCGGGTTCAGATTTTGTTCGTGTCAGATTTCGTGTTTTTTCTACAGTAATTTTTAGGTTCGGGTAGTGTTGCGTCGACGGAAATTATTTTGTATTGCTCGTATCGGGTTATGATTTTTAGGGATAATTTTTGGGATTCAGATATAGTTCGGGTCAGATTTCAGATTTTTTTTAAATGAAAGTTTTAGGTTCGGTTCGGGTTGCGTGTCCAAGGAAATTATTTTGTCTTGCTCGGATCGGGTTATGGTTCTTTAGAATATTTTTGTCGGTTATCATATTTGGTTCGGGTCATATTTCGGTTTTTTTAATTAGGTTCGGGTCGGGTTGCGTGTTCAGGGAAATTATTTTGTCCTGATTGGATCGGGTTATGGTTCTTGGGAATATTTTTGTCGGGTTCAGATTTTTTTCGTGTCAGATTTCGGGTTTTTTCTACAGGAATTTTTAGGTTCGGGTAGTGTTGCGTCGACGGAAATTATTTTGTATTGCTCGTATCGGGTTATGATTTTTAGGGATAGTTTTTGGGATTCAGATATGGTTCGGGTCAGATTTCAGATTTTTTTTTTAAATGAAAGTTTTAGGTTCGGTTCGGGTTGCGTGTCCAAGGAAATTATTTTGTCTTGCTCGGATCGGGTTATGGTTCTTTAGAATATTTTTGTCGGTTATCAAATTTTGTTCGGCTCATATTTCGGTATTTTTTTCAAAAAAAAAAAAAAAAGGTTCGGGTCGGGTTGCGCGTTTAAGGAAATTATTTTTTCTTCTTCGGATCGGATTATGGTTCTTAGGAATGTTTTTGTCGGGTTCAGATTTAATTCGTGTTAGATTTCGAGTTTTTTCCAAAGGAATTTTTAGGTTGTGGTCGTGTTGCATCCACGGAAATTATTTTTTCTTGTTCGTATCGGGTTATGTTTTTTGGGGATATTTTTGTCGGATCCAGATTTGGTTCGGGCCAGATTTCAGATTTTTTTAATGGAATTTTTAGGTTCGGTTCGGGTTGTGTGTCCAAGGAAATTATTTTCTAATGCTCGGATCGGGTTATGGTTCTTTGAAATATTTTTATCTGGTTCAGATTTGGTTCGTGTCAGATTTCGGATTTTTTCTAATGGAATTTTTAGGTTCGGGTCGTGTTGCGTCCAAGGAAATTATTTTGTGTTTCTTGGGTCGGGGTTTGGTTCTTTAGGTTATTTTTGTCGGTTATCATATTAGGTTCGGGTCATATTTCGTTTTTTTTTTCAAAAAAATTTAGATTCGGGTCGAATTGCGTGTCCACGGAAATTATTTTTTCTTGCTCGGATCGAGTTATGGTTCTTTGGAATATTTTTATCAGGTCTCAGACTTGGTTCGTGTAAGATTTCGGGTTTTTTCTAATGGAATTCTTACGTTCGGTTCCGGTTGCGTGTTCACAGAAATTATTTTGTCTTACTCGGATCGGCTTATGCTGCTTTAGAATATTTTAGTCGGTTATCATATTTGATTCATGTGAGATTTCGATTTTTTGTTATCAGGTTCTGCTCCGGTTCCGTTTCGACAGAAATTATTTTGTCTTGATCGGATCGATTTTTCATGAATCCAATACTTTCTTCTTGTAAAGATAGAAAAAAGTAAAAATTATTATCCAGGGATTTAAAAGTCAAAAGATTTTGAGAATGCCTCACATATTATGTATGCCACGCTGCAATAATAAGAAGCTAGCGGGTATTACGATAATTCTTTAACTAAAATAAAAGTTATTATTCCGGGACTTGAAAGTCAGAAGATTGTGAGAATGCCTCACATATTACGCACGGCACGCTGCAAAATAAAGAGACTTTAAACTGGTATAAATCAAAAATTAATTAATATTTTTACATGAAACTTTCAAAGGTTTGAACTACTCATAAAAACAATTCTAATGCCGTAATCCGCGTAAAAGTCCGATAATTACGCATTGCTGTAGCCTTGTCAACAGATTTGGTCAGAACAAGAATTTCAAAAGTTCAAAAAGCATCACTTTTAAAATCGCATTTACTAAAAACCTATTGACCGGATTCCATTTTATTTTCGTTTTCTGAGTCACGTGGCACGCCCCATTCCATAGAAACAAGAATTTTCTTTCTATCATAAATAGAACCGGAGATATAGAGGGGTCAAAATACCGCTTTGGTCAGTCCGGAAAATATAAACTTGACAGAGTACTAAAATTGGTACTTTTCGGTTAGCCGGCGCCAGTGTTTTATATACATATTTATATGCATACATATATGTAAATATACATATATAATTACATGTATATATATGTGTGTATATATACAATATTTGTATATGTAAATATATGTATATTTACATATATGTAAGTATATAAATATATATATAAAACACTGGCGCCCGGCTAACCGAAAAGTACCCTAAAATTTTTTTGAAATATCGTTTGACATTAATTGGCGGAAATTCCTTTCATTTACGGTTCATTGCACTGTTGTTTCTTTTGCTTGGCGAGAAACTCTGTCGAGTTTCTGTGATAATTGACCATTTTATGCGACTGCCATATATAATTTTTCGCGTGTAAATTAAAACAAAGCTTTGATGTTGAAATTAGATGTCATGGTTTATGTTATTATTTATTACTTTTCTTTTTTTTTAGCCCCCGGTATGCTATTTCTTTCACCCAGTTTATTTTGTGTCGTTTCCAAAAAAATAACGTTACCTTACAGAAGCCAGCCGTAAAACAAAGCATTACGATTAAATACTCTATACCAATTTTTTAAATTTCTAAGCATCGCACATTTTCAATTTTTATACCGTCGTATTGGGGGAAAAAGTGGTACTTTTAAATGCAATTCCTTTGAAAAATGCATCTCAATTTATTTTTGAAATATGAATTTTTTTTATGAATAATTTAATATTGGTAACGGAAGTACTCCCTTTCTGTAGAGAGTAAAGGAAAAATAATGGTAAAATAGTTATTTTTGTTGCCATTTTCTCATAACAACCGAATGAAAATGTAATTAAGGTGCGTGCTATTTTGAAAAAAATGTAAACGAATGATTTCTGTTAAAACATGGAGCTATTATAAACTATATTCAATTTTAAGTATATAATATTAATGTTACAAACAAATAAAGGCCTATGAATCATTAAATAGACTTTTTTCCTTCGAGTTTTTCTTTTTTTTTTTTTTTTTTTTTTTTTTTTTTTTGTCGAGTATCTTT
This sequence comes from Maratus speciosus, assembly GCA_963932465.1. Taxonomy (NCBI): domain Eukaryota; kingdom Metazoa; phylum Arthropoda; class Arachnida; order Araneae; family Salticidae; genus Maratus; species Maratus speciosus. The sequence continues at coordinate 97,278,939 of OZ010799.1, forward strand.
AATGACAGCATCTTTTTGTTGCATTTATGTATTATTTCGCGATAGTGACGTCCTGTGCATACTTTACTGTAGATGTTAAGAGTGGATCGCGTAAATGTGAAATTCTTAAGCGGATGCGAGTGACGACATTTTACATAAGATAAAAGCGTGTGCTTTAAGTCTTAAAATTGTAATATGTTTTTTACAATTCTATATATACATTTTTTTTTTCATCAGGGGGGGGGGGACACTAAATTCTGAAAAAGCAGATTTCCTTATTCCTAGTATATTTTATAAAATCACGCCATTTGATCCGCTGAAGAATTCCGCATTTACGATCCTTTTTCTTTTTACACAATAAATTAAAAATAAGGACACGGCACCACTTTTTTTTTTTTTTTTTTTTTTTTTTTTGTACTAAAATATTTACCTTAGTACAATCTAAAACTGCATATATATTAAGCGCACAATGTTAATGCTGGAATCTGGAGTATATTGACACAGCTGCGCCATCTGGTGGACGAGGTTGATAATGCAAAATAGGGTTTTCAGTATGATGTCATATATGACAGAATATCTACCATCTATGCATCTCTTGCACATATTTTCTAAATCTTTACTCACTTATGGAAGATGAATCTTGTCTTTTCATTTCTTTTTTTTAAAGAAATAATTGAGAGTCATAAATTTTAATTATTTCAGTTTTAAATTAAAGTTATGTATTTTTAATAAAATAAGTGAAAGTACGGCGAACGATTGAGCAAGTAAATTAAATTATGAATAAAAGTAACATGATACAATGCTTAGCATACATTTAAGGGAGGCCAAACTGGTCGCCAAGGATGGCTAGTTATGAAATAATTACCGATTTCTTTATTTTTACTTTGTAGAAAGTGAATTTATTAAAAAATATGATTTTTTTTTTTATTTTTTTTTTTTTTTTTTACATAGGGCAACGGGAAAAACTGAAACATTATTTAAATTATCTTTTAAGGATTTCTAAATTCATTTCTCAACGTATAATCGTAAATTAATAATTATTACACAAACAACCATTAATGCCTATTTTTTAAAACTAATATACTCTTACTTTTTTATTTATAATTTATTTTCTACCTTTCATTCTTTTAAATGTTTCATTCTTGCTGTTTCACAGGGATTTGGTCTATTTCGGCGAGCGTTAATCCATCAATTTTTCAACCACCATGCTATTATGCGAGTTAGAGAGACTATTTGGTGATTTATCCACTGTGGAGGGTTAATTGAAAAATGCCTTTAAATTAATGTATTAATTTATCATTAAGTTTTAAAAAATATTAAAAGGTAACATTGCCATTTAATTATTCAGAGTAAAGAAAATGTACTGGTATTAATGATATCCTCATAGCATGCATGTTCACAGTGACGTCACTGTAAGTCACTGTGGTCACGTCACATCTGTGACCAAAATGCCACCACTCAGTGACGTCACATTGTGACTGAGATGTGAACTTCTTAGAAAACTTTAAAAAATTGCAAAAATTCTTCAAAACATGTTATTTACCTTACTAAAATATATTTCTAGCAATTAAAAAAAAAAAAATGTGACGTCACTTGTATGTCACTGCATGTAACGTACGTCACGTCACATATGTGACAAAAAAGCCACCATATTGTAAAGTCTCAGTGTGACAAAAATATGAGTTTCAAAAACCTTTGAAAATGAAGAGAAATATTTTAAACAGTATACTTTAAACAGGCCGTCTAAATGTATTTGGGAGCTTCGATCGGATTTATTTTGTGCGCATCTCACAAATTAAGTTATATTTAGCATATTTATTTATTGACATATCGGAAGATGTTTTTTAAGGCCGTTTTTGTTAAAAATTAACCAAAATTAAAATAAATAATCATAAATTAATTATAAATAAATAAATATTATAATAATAATATGATAATAATAATGATAATGATAATAATAAATCCCAACAAACACTCAACTTACGGCCGAAAGGCGTATATGTCGCGGCCAAAAGGAGTTAAGGCCATTTGTAACCAAACAATGTTGTGCCGTAAATGACCCGCCGCTAGTTGCGGCAGCTATTGCCGAACCGCTAATGTTTCGGCATTGAGAAAACTGTTGCATTTACTTTGCCCGGCAACTCTTAAGGGGCAGTTTCGGGCAAAAATGTAACGGTCCGTCATTGTCTAGAAAGTTGAGGGCTAATATCACCTAACCCGAATGTTTAATTAAAGAGAGGAAATGTATTTTTCTCTTCATTTCTTTCAAAGTAAGTTTAATTATTTTAAATGTGGGTTTTAGTAAAAATGTAAATATGCTGTGAGATTTATATTTAAAGCAGTAAAATAGATTACATATTTTTATTTAGTTTGAAAATATTTTATAAAAATCAAAAATTGTCCCGAAAATGTACATGGGTGGTTTCCGGCAAAATTGTAATGGTCCGTCATCGTCTAGAAAGTAGAGGGCTAATATAGGCTAACCCGAATATTTAATTAAAGAGAGGTAATGTATTTTTCTCTTCATTTCTTTCAATGTAAGCTTAATTATTTTAAATCTTGGTTTTAGTAAAAATATAAATACGTCATGAGATTTATTTTTAAAGCAGTAAAATAGATTACACATTTTTATTTAGTTTAAAACTATTTTTCTAAAAAATAAATTTTTAAATGTAAATAAACCTTGTACTGAAAAGACTGCTGCTAAAATTTTATTCAGTATCATTTGAGACATTTTCAGTCTAAAGTACAATACTGAAAACAGAATTTTCTGTGTAAAGAAAAATTATAATCTAAAATGTGACAAAATAAATAAATAAAATAGAATGTTTTGTGAATCAAAATGTTTAAAATATATATACTGCACACCTTAAATTCCTAATTATAATGCATAAAACAAAAACAAGATTTTATTTATTGTTAAAGGGTTTGACAAATGTTCCATGAAATCCTTATGGATTTTAAGAAGGGGGTGGGGGGGGAGGGCAGGGAAAAGTAAACATTGCCCTTAAAATTGTCTATGTGCAAATATGGTTGTTTCAAAATGTTCTGTATAATAAGAAATTAAAGTCAAACGAACTATTATTTTTTTTTTCTCTGTGTGTGTGACTGTGACTAGTTGTCAGTTTCAAAAAATAAGTTATTTGACATTTTTCAAAACCCCAAAAGTAGATTTAAAAAAAAAATCCTAACAAATCCTAAAAAAATAACAAATATTGCCTTTACCGGCCCGGCAAAAACCAAAGTTAGGAGAGCTAGGGAAAACGAAACGAGGTTTACCTTTTCCGACACATTGTTTTCCCCAGCGGGGATTTTCGTAGATATATTTAAAAATGTTTTCGCCTTTGTATTGAAAACTTCAGCTTTTAAAATTATTTTTAAATTATATATGAAATTTTAGAGTTATAAAAATATTGAAAACTCAATTATATTAAAAGATAGTTTTTTAGAAAGGTGTGCAACTTTTGATTTGTGGGGACTTCTAGGGATTTTATGAACTTGTTTACTTCTCAAGTGAAAGAATCGAATTGAATCGCTCCGTTCTGCTTCACGTCCATCGCCGGCGACGTCATGTTTCTGAAGTAAAAAGCTTTATCATCAAGATAAAAGGTAAGATTATTTTTATATATTATTTCAATAAGTTTATTACAGTTAGTTAAAATTAGTTCTCATCACTCCACGGGACAGATTTGTATTTAAGCTAAAGCAATGCAATCGCGTATCGATGAGTAGGCTTATCGGCATGAGTAGGCTTAATATGCGCTAAAGCTGATGTTTTTAAAATAGACAATTTTATTAAAGTCAAAAGAGTTATTAAAAGCTATTCTTTGTTAGATTATTTTTCTATGATAAACTAATTATGTACATAATGGGAGCACCTTTATAATTATATGTAATTTGTTTAGTATTTAAAAACGAAAACGCGCAGTTTAATTTCCTCCATACTATGTGTATTACTAATTAGTACAATTAATATATCAAGCAGTTTCAGGAAATTCAACTTTTAAGAATTTCATTCTAATTCTCTACAATCAAAAACAATTAAACAAAAACATAATTTGAAGAACAAATTAAAAACAAACACAAACTTTATTTCCTGCATTGCTTAAGCCTGAGAAGGGATAGATATTAAGATATTTCATTCAATTAGTTCTACATTTAATGTTAAATTTTGTAACAAATAAGTTAAGCCAATTGAAGATTAAAAATTATAAGTAAAATTCATACAATATGATACTTAAAACACCCTAAAAAATTAGATTCCATTCAAATAAAATTGAAATAAATCTTAAACTTTTACCCTTTTTAATTGAAAATATTTGAATTGCAGATTTTGTATTATGTTTATGACAATTGTACATAAAATTTCCTAGTTTTACATTTGAAGTTGGAATTTTTAAATATACATTCAATAATGATGTGGGACATTATATACCTAGAACAATTGTTGAAAATTAAACTGCACAACAGGTTAGGGAATGAAAAAGCAGACAATCTTACATTCATGCCAATTCTGTAAAATTCTTTATTTTTCATATAAAAATGTGTTATTTAAAAGTGTTTGTTTATACATTATTTTACTGTGCAGCCCAGTAAATAAATGAATTTGTACATATTTACACTATGACGCAAAAGTTTAGACAATGAAGAAATTCTTACATACTTTGAAAAATATTTATTCAATTTTCAAATCACTGCTTGAAATTAATGTGCTGTACATATAAACAATATTTATAACAAAGAAAAGTGGAATTGTGCATATTGCAATAAATTAAATGGTAACAAAAATAAACTGCTGTCTCAAAAGTTTAGACACAAATTAAATAAAATCGAAATAAACAATTTTTAAAACCTGGTTGCGCATCCATGCTTATGTATTACGTCATATACACGAGATTGCATGGAAGAAACTAAATCTTGCGTAGTTTGTGGATCGATATCGTACCATGCATTCTCAATAGATGTCTTAAGTTCCTTTTCAGAAGAGTATTGTCTAGCGTTGCTATAAACTTTGCGACACATGATGCTCCAAAGGTTTTCTATAGGGTTAAGATCTGGGCCACATGCTGGCCAGTCGAGAACTCTTATATTATGGGAATTAAACCAAGATTTTGAATGTTTTGCAGTGTGAATTGAAGCATTGTCTTGCTGAAATTCCCACTGAGGACCCCCTAGAAGCTCAGCAAATGGCAGTAGGTTTTCTTCTAATGTCTGTGTATAATGCTGTGAAGTTTGACGACCACTGGTGAAGGTCAGAGATACTTGTCCATTATAGCAAACGGCTGCCCAAACCATCACCGAGCCTCCTCCTTGTCTGCGACTAAAAAAACGTCGAGGTTCCTTCCGCAAGTCATGCCAATACGATAAACAACCATCTGGACCATCCAGATTCCACTTTTTTTCATCGCTAAATATGACTGACTGCCATTTCTCTCCATATGACATATGCTTTCGAGCCCACATAAGTCTTTGTAACTTATGATGTGGTTTCAGAACTGGTTTCTTCTGCATTTTGCTATAAACGATTGTTCCTTTTTCCAAAATTCGTCTACGAATCGTATCCTTTGATACAGAGAGTCCCGATGAGCTTTGAACTCCACGTACGCTCATTTGTTGAGTACTCGCTAGTCTTTGTATCAGGCGATCCTCTCGTACATTTGTCCCACGTGGCCTCCCAGACCGGCATTTTGCTTTATATTCGGAACCACTCGATAAAACTCGATAAATAGATTTTTTTTGACCTATTAATAATGGCAAAAATTTCAGAAACGCTCTTCCCTTCACCTTTCAACTGCCAAATCCTTGAAACCTCATTCACTTGAATTTCTTTAGCTCTCGGCATGTCGACTATGAAGCGCAATCGTTTGCAGAACTTAAGTACTCCAAATTTGTGACATCATCGATTCTATATTTGCATATGCCAGCGAATATTCAAAGAAATTTAGAATAGTGTCTAAACTTTTGCGACAAGCACATTTGAATTTTTATGAAAAAAATCAGTATTATAGCAAATAAAACGACTGTCTTTTGTACATAGCATTTTAAATCAGTTTTTGAATATATTTACAGGTTTTTGTAATTCTGACTAGAGCCGTACCGAGTACTCGGTAAATACTCGGTATTCGGCCTACTCGGCCAATTTGCCGAGTACTCGGTACTCGGCGAGATTTTGGCCGAGTACTCGGCCAATACCGAGTAGTTGTAAGAATTTCATTTTTTAAGCATATGAATTTAAAACTGATCTGTAAAAAGTTATTCGAATATCAATGTATAATATACACAATAATTCATAAAACTATTTACTCGGTATTTAACAATATGTCTACAAAATACAGTAGCCTTCCTCTTAATCGGCCTCCTCTTAACCGGAACTCTGCTTTAACCGGCCGTCTTTTTTCCCCAACATCCGGCAAAATTCATAAAGGAAAATTTCGGTTCTCATTTCTTTATGGTTAATTAACTCAAATTTACATAATGTAGAATAATTTCAACTTCTTGGTATGTGACAAGATTTTCAACAATTTAATTTGTATTAAATATTGTTCATTATTTGTTATTAGTGATAACTTTTATTGCTATTCAATTACTTACTATTAGTATTAATTTCACAAATTATAGAAAATATGTACTACAAATTAAAAAACTAAATGCATCCTACACTTTTAATTAATTAAATATGCAGTTATTTATTTACATTTTTTAACTTCTCCAGTTTAACTGGTTTTTCTCTTAACCGGCTAACCCTCGGTCCCGTTTAGGCTGGTTAAGCGGGAGGCTACTGTATACTAAAAGTTAAGAACAAAAACCCTCCTAAAATAATTCCAGATTAAAATTTAGTTTCACATTTATACAAATAAAAATAAGTTGTTTTTAAATATATATAGGAAAACAGAAAAGACTATTATTTTGGATAAAGAAACTGAAAATACAATAAATGTAATAAAAAAATTAATTAAATTTATTATGTTTCAAATTATGGTGCAAAAACATCAAACGGTCTACATTATCAGTAGACAGGGCATTTCTTTTACTACTATAAATTTGGCCTGCCTCTGAAAATATACGTTCAGAATAAACAGTGGTTAAAGGTGCACATAAGAATTTTTTTTCAAGGTTGCACATAATCGGAAAGTTTTTTTTTTCCCCCACCATGCAAATGGAGTGTCAGTTTTACATAAGTCTTCTGTTAAGAAAGCCTGTATCTCTTTTTGTACCTCTCTTTTTCTTTTTAATCAAAAGAAAATAAGGTACAGTTACAAAATAAATATGAAATGTTTTGCATTATTCAATGAATTGTTGCAGTAACCAATTAACATTTTTATTTTTGATAGACAGATTTCAGATATCGGAATAAATTGGAGGGTTGTAGAATATTTAAATTTTATATGTGTTAATAACTGAACTTGTTATGTGTCAATTCTCCTTTTTTTTTGCTACTGTTCTGAATTGTCAAAAATTGTCTTTAAAAGGTGTACAAATACATTTCAAATTTAATTATTTAATTTATGTATACTACATATATATATATTTTTTTTTTATATATATGTACACACAGGTGTATATATGTACACAGGTATATTTATATATATGTACACCTAAGTTCACATTATGTGCGTATCAATGTTTTTTTTTTTCTTATTACACAACTACTCGGTATTCGGTACTCGGTACTCGGCCGAGTAGTTAGTGGCCGAGTACTCGGCTACTCGGCCAAAGTACTACTCGGTACACCACTAATTCTGACGTCATAATTCTACATTTTAAAGCTGAATGACGTCATTGTCTAAACTTTTGCGTCATAGTGTATACTAGCATCCAGGGGTGCAGAAAATGTTTCTACTCCCAACATTTCCCCCAATCCACATGATAATTTCCCCAAAATTTTACGGTATGTTGTAGGAGGTAAATGCTGTATTATTGTAAGTTCCAATATTTCTCAACTTATGCGCGAGTATATATAACAGGGGTGGTTCTGAGTGAAAAGCAAAAATTCTGAAATTCACAGCAAATTTTCTGAAAGGTTACAGCACAGTGGGGGGGGGGGGGGGGGGGGATCCACTCCCAGCACTAACTATGTTTTTTTTTTCGCGGCCGTTTGATGAAATTTGCGATCTTCTGACAAAATTAGCGCTTTTTTCGCTTAAATTCGTGGTTGTTTTGCGATCGTTTGACGAAATTTCTGTTTTTTTCGCGATCTTTTGGTAAAATTTGCGTTTTTTTTTTCATGATCGTTCGACGAAATCTGCGGTTTTTTTTCCCGAAGAGTTTTGCGGTTATTTCGTCCCTTTTGACGAAATAAGCGGATGTTTCGCAATCTTTTGACGAAATATGCGAGTTTTTTTCACGTTATTTTGATGAAATTCATGATTATTTCGCTATGTTTTGACGAAAATCATGGTTATTTTGTCCCTTTTGATGAAATTTGCGGTTTTTTCGCGATCTTTTGACAAATTCGCAGTTTTTTGCGATCGTTTGATGAAATTTGTGATTGTTTCATGATCTTTGGACGAAATTGTGGTTGTTTTGTGATCTTTTGACAAAATGTTCGTTTATTTCGCCTTCCTTTTAGTGAGTTTTGCGGTTATTTTGCCCTTCTATGAAATATGCGGTTGTTTCGCGATCTTTGATGAAATTTGCGTTCATTTCACGCTCTTTGACGAAATTCGCGGTTGTTTTGTGATCGTTTGATGAAATTTGCTCTTATTTCGCGATCTTTTGACCAAATGTGCGTTTTTTCGTGATTTTTTGACGAAATTTGCATTCATTTTTCGAACATTTGATGAAGTTTCTGGGTTTTTTTCGCGTTCCTTTGACGAAATTCGCTGTTATTTCGCCATGTTTTGACGAAAATCGTGGTAATTTCGCCCCTTTAGACAAAATTCGCAGTTGTTTCATGCTCTTTTGACGAAACTCGCAGCTGTTTTGAGATCGTTTGACGAAATTTGCAGTTGTTTTGCAAACTTTTGATGAAATTTGCGTTCTTTTGACAAAATTCACGGTTGTTTTGTGATCGTTTGGCGAAATTTGTTCATTTTTCGCGATCTATTGATGACATGTGCGGTTTTTTGCGATCTTTTTACAAAATTTGCCTTCATTTCGCGATCTTTTGACGAAATTTGCATTCATTTCGCGAACATTTGGCGAAATTTCCGGATTTTTTTTGCATTCCTTTGACGAAATTCGCTGTTATTTCACCACGTTTTGATGAAAGTCGTGGTCATTTCTCCGCTTTAGACGAAATTCGCGGTTGTTTCACGCTCTTCTGACGAAATTCAGTTATTTTGCAATCGTTTGATGAAATTTGCCGTTATTTTGCGATCTTTTGACGAAATTTGTTGTTATTTTGCGATCTTATGACAAAATTTGCGATTATTTTGTAATCTTATGATGAAATTTGCGGTTATTTTGCGATCTTATGGCAAAATTCGCGTTTTTTCCGTAATTCTTTGACAAAATTCGCAGTATTTTTATGTCCGAATTTTCAGATTGATGAACGATTTTTTTAAATTTTCAGAACTGCATGCCTTAATTTTTTGGAAAATTCGGAACAGAATCACCCGATATACGGTACATATTATTCTGAGATCGATTTTGTGAATTTCACCATACGGATCTTTTTATTTATAGTGAAATTTTTCTATCTCAGGAAATTATGGAATTTGTAGTTAAAATCGAAATCAGTTGTATTATGTTTCTGCAAAATTTCCCCCGATCCTAGGTCGCCGGATCGGACATATTCTGCACCCCTGCTAGCATCTAGCATGCATATCTCAATGCTGATTTTAAAGTCTAATTTTCTAAAAATGTCTGTGCGTATGTTGAAATGATTTTAAATACTCCTTTAAGTTCTGTAAAACTTGAAAGAATTTTTTCATCTTTTGCATTCATCTATTCTAAGTTGAGAAACCATTTGCAGCAACCTAATCCTACTGCTAAAAAACTTTTGTTTTGTTACACCAGGTTGCAAGAAAAATAAGGATTTTAATGAAATTTTTAAATACAGTTATTATTGTGTATTACAATTAGGGTTGCAAAAAACCCGGGTTTTTTATAAAAAACCTAACCCAGCTGGGTTTTATTGGGTTTTTTCGGGTTTTATTGGGCTTTTTGGGTTTTTTAGGGTTTTATTCAATTTCTTGTTTTTTAAGAAGTGGGGGGTAGGGGGGTCTCTTATTTTTTATAAGAAATCTTATTATATTTTTATTGATTAATTTAATATACAAGTAATTTTAATTGAAATATAAATAAATCAGTGTAAAAGTCTGGAAAAAAGCTTTTACTTCTGACATCATATAATATTATGTAATAACCACATATTTAAAAGTTACTTTAACAGCTTACATTTTATCTGTATTCCTCACTAAGAACACATTTTTGAAACAAATCTTTAATCTTTTATTATTTATTAATCAAATAATGCTTTATAATATTTTCAACTATGTTTCATTGTATATTTTGAAAATATCCAACACTGTTTATTTTTATCAACAAGCATGCATCTATATGTAATAGGAAATGATATTTAACCCGCCCCCCCCCCCCCCCCCAAAAAAAACAACCCCAGGTTTAAGCAAACAAACAAACAAAAACCGGTTTATTTGGGTTTTTACCCCCCCCCCCCCCTTTTTTTTTTTTTTTTTTTTTGCCAATCCTGGCCAAAAGTGAATAAGTTAAATTTGTATCCAGTTGGGAATTTATGAAGTTTTATATTGTTAAATCTTGATAAAAGACCTTGTCATTTTTTAGCTAATGCAAAAATGTTATGATTAGCTCTGTATATTGATTTTGGCTTCTTTTTTTCATAATATTAACAGGCTTTTTAAAAAAAAAGACTTTTTTTAAAAGCACATTATTTCATTTTGACTTTGTCAGATTTGGATTTGGCAGTACACCTACACAATAAGTTTTAATAGGACAGTGTAACTCTTGAAACACAAATGTTAAAAAACTAATATAAAAGTTACTGAATATTAAGTAATATTATCATGAATTGTAAAAAACCCAATAAAACCTCCTTTAACGTGGGTTTTATTGGGTTTTTTAGAGTGGGTTTTACCCCCAAAAAAACCACCCGGGTTTTTTTGGGTAGGTGGGTTTTTTGCAACCCTAATTACAGTAGACTCTCTCAAATCCGCACAGATTGAAATCACAGGTTGTGTGGATTTTAGAATTTTACAGATTTCTGGTCATGCTTTGTTTACATTTTTAAGCAGTAGTTTGAATGTAATAATGCAATCAAAATTGTAATGAATGCTTACAATATAGTAAAATATGAAAATATTTAAGTAAAGTAATAAATTAAGATAATTTTAAAAATGATTAAATTATTAAGAGCAGAGGTCAAGTAAATAATTAATAGTATATAATTAAATATGCATAATATATATGAGATAGGGTAGATGCACCAGTTTTGGCCACATTGGATCAATTTGTCCAATATTTAGCCTATGAATTAATGCTAACAAATAATAGGCATTCTTACATTTTAAGCAAACTCTCTTTTATCCTTTACAATATCATTTGTTTATTTTTTGATAAAATATGACTTGCAAAAAAAATAAATGTGTGAAACTGTAGTGTGTGCTTACATGTATTAAGATTTTTGCTTAACTGACGATTTTTTCAGAATCTTTCAACATTAGGCACTTATTGGGTTCTATTTGTTCTGAAACAAATTGCTATTAGGTTTTATGAGGTAAGCTTTCTCTCTACTGCAATTTTACATTTGATTTAATTATTTTAACAGTTTAATGGGGGGTGGCCAAAACTGGTGCATTAAATTTGCTATATGTACCAGTTATGGCCATGGGGGTGGCCAAAAAGGGTACAACATTATGTTCCACTTTTGGCCACATGATTCATTATAGAGGGAATTTTAGCCATTTAATAAATTTAAGAACGTCTGGAAAAATCAATTTAATTTTGTTTTATATAGTAATGGCTTCAATAATAATAAAAGCAAGGGCAGTTCTTATAAAAGAGATTTTGTTATTCTCTGTCCAATAGATAATTCACTTTAGAAAGAAGGACATTGTGCTAGTCACTAAAGAATGATATTGCTAAAGAAAATACAGTATTGTGTTTAGTATTGATAAAACAAAAGGGAAGACGATATGTAATGTTTAGATATGATAAATAAACTAAAACATAAATTTTGAAAGATTTTACAACTTATAAATTAAAAAGTTCAATAAAATTATAGCATGATTTAATTGCTTGTATTTTTCCTAAAGAAATGAAGTTCCATAATTTTTGCAATATTTCAGGCACACGGATTTAGAAATACTAAATATTGTGAAAATCTTTACTAGAGATATCTAAATACAAGTAAGAATGTATTTCACATTATTTAAAAAAAAAAAAAAACAGTATTCCTTTTACCAAGTTTAAAAGAGATTCTGTGCTATTAAAAAATGGCCTAGAGGGAACACTGCTCTAAGATAGGAAGTAAAATTAAGGCCATTCAAAATGTAATGCCAGCACTACAAGCTAGCAAAGTTTTGGAGTAACCCGTTCTTGCCTTGCATCACAAGTTTGCAGGACGGACACCACTTTTCTCTAATAATGTTGAATCTCAAGTAGTAGATCTAGGAACTAGGAATTGAAGTTAAAAATCAATTAGAAAAGTGGATTTTAGATATTGTCAGAATACTATTTCCTATAAAAATGGAATAACTTTTAAGATTCTGCCCAGAAAATTGTAGCCGGCAAGATAGAAACTCCATTTCAAGATGGAAGACCAGGTATGAAATGGTAGGATTTACTTCTGAAATCACACCCTAAAATAACTTGCAAAGAAGCAAGGTATTTAAATAAGGCACAAGCTAATATAAATCAAAAGATGATTTCATAACTTTTTGATGAAAATCAAACAAAAATCAGAAAATGCTTTCAAGAAATATAACTCTTTGATGAAGATTCAAGTGTTCTAAACAAGCCACAATCCATGAATAATTATAAAAGATTAAATAGTTAATCTTTATGTCCTATAGGCACTGTTGTCCCTTTTATTAATCAAATTTAAATATATTTTTTGTTTTTTAATTGAAATTTTCAGTTAAAATCAACATAAGTATATTTTATTTGATGTTTTTATCAATTCATACAGAAATTTGCAAAATTCTCTTAATACAGCAAACAAATATATGTGTGGTAAAATAGATGTTGCATAAAAATGCTTTATTTTTACTTATTATCAATTTAAATGTTTGTTAAACTACATGATATTGGAGTGGCCAAAACTGGTGCATAGAGATGGCCAAAACTGGTACAAATTGGAATAAATTACTTGATGAGTTAGTACTCACAACCTAAAATATTCTGTAGAAAGTCATTATAGTTAACAGAAAGACAATTAAATTTACTAAAGAATGATGTTATTATGATTTAATATGCTTCAATTGATCAAGAAATGTAAAATTTCTATTTCAAATTTTCTCTAAATGTGGCCAAAACTGGTACATCTACCCTACATTTTTCTTGAATTATTAGAATGAAACTTACCTCATAAAGGTACCCTACTAATTCACATCAAAATAACAAGGAAGTTTTATTTCAGGTTTAGCCAGACTTAATAACTGAAAAAGCTTGATTAATACATAAATATATCTGGTAAAAATATTGCAATTACTTGTGATATCAGCAATATCTTGATATATATATATATATATATATATTTTTTTTTTTCTTTTTTCAGAAATAAATTTATACTTCCATCATAAAAAAGCATGAGTTCAGTCATATTAACTAGAATTACATATTAAAATATGTACAGAATGATATAAAAATAAAAGTGTGTAATTTTGTCCCTACATCTGAATTGAAAGTTTCATTGTTTACATCTGCAATGATGTGTGTATTTTAGGCATTTGTGGGTTTTTTAGGGTTGCAGATTTAAGTGAGTCTACTACTTACCTTATTAAAATTGATGTAAATTAAAAGCACCGTCTTTTATTAGTTTCATTCTGCCTGTTGTTGGTAAATGATCTAGATACTATTTACTACTAGTTTCAGAAGTCTAATCAATTTAAAAAATATGCTAGTTAAATTGAAATAACTTTTAATTTTGTATAGTTTGGACAAAATTTCTTTTCTCGAAGCAGCCAATCATTGAAAAGCTTTAGACAGGTGTGCGATTTTGGCAAGAATAGCAGTTTCTTCCGCTTGGAAGAAACCTATTTCTTCCATTTTGGAAGAAACTTGCTTGAAATTTGAAGAAAATTTTGGTTTTTTCCATTTTGGAAGAAATTTGCCAATCCATAAATCCAAATTTAATATGAATTAGCTGTAAACCACCTTTTTTAAAAGTAGTGTCTTTTTTTAAGTGGTCAAAACTCAAAACCAAAAAAAAGCCAGCCGGCTTTCTGGGGCTTGGCTAAAAGCTGGCAACCCGGCTTTGGAAAGAGAATATTTTAATACTTCTATCTTCCCCTTTTTCTTTAACAGTGAATGTTCAGTTTGTTAACTTCCCTCATTACTTATATTACTTTACTACTTATAAAATGTTTTGTTTTGTGAATAGAAAATTTGTTCTTGCAAGTTGCTATGTTCTACTAACATAATTGAATTGCATAACAAACTTTTATTTTCATGAATTTTAGGGGAGTGCAATGATTTTAAATCAATTCAGAGAGGGTTGTGCACCTTACTCAGCTCTTTTGGCATTCAAGCAAAGGTAAATATACTTGTCAATTTTCTATATTTATAATGTCCCTAGAATTTTTTGCATCTAAAAATGGAAATGCACTGTCACTATTGTATTATATCGTAGGCGAACAAGGGTGGAGAAATTCATCATTTTAATTGCCACTGGCGTATAATGATCAGTAAATGAATTTTCTGACAGGATGAGTGAATTTTTAGTTAGTCTTTGAAAACTGCAACCTATAGAGATATGCCAAAAACTTTATTTATTTTTATTTTTTACTAGTTAACTATATTTTGCAACTTTCCAAATTACTGCATGAATTAAACATGATACTAAGTTTTATCCTATATTAAACTTTCCTCTGTTATATATATTTCTTAATTTTATAGAAAAATAGAAATGCATTGTAGTAACAGTAATTATTTTTGCAGCCGCATAAATTTTGACATAACAATTTTCAACTGTATGTTGCATCTTGCTGGCTGGTAAGATTTACTAGAAATTCCACACGCCTGGCTATTGGTGAACTTTGGAACTCTTTACCATGTTTGCTGAATTTAAATGTACACTTTTTGACCATTTTTTTACACTTATACAGTTAGAATACTTATTTTTTACACTCTTTTCCAAAGTTTCTCTCAAACTTTCATTTTTCTTTCCTTAAATTATAAATTACTTTAAAGTTGCTTTAAATAAGGATAAATATATTAAAATACTAAAATGTTGGTGGAATATTTATTATTGTTATAGTAACGAGTTCAGTTTCATTGTCAAAACACAAAGCTATGTTTATGTATGTTACAATATTTTTTTGTGAGGTATTCAGCTATAAGTATGCAAAATTTCACTCCTCCAACCTAATTAGGGTTCACTTAGAAAGAATTGTTTAAAATACACATGCGGGAGCCCAAAGGGTTAAATGTATGACTTTTTCAAAATTTTATAATCTGTCGTATAATGTGAGGTGTTCAGCTATAAGTACCCAAAATTTCATGTCTCCAACATAATTAGGAGCTCACTTAGAAAGAATTGTTTAAAATACACATGCGGGAGCCCAAAGGGTTAAATGTATGACTTTTTAAAAATTTTATGATTTGTCGTATGATGTGAGGTGTTCAGCTATAAGTACCCAAAATTTCATGTCTCCAACATCTATAGTTTCTGAGAACGGGCTCTGTGACTGACAGACAGACAGAGGAGCGAGACGAATAGGGTTTCGTGAGATGAACGAAACCCTAAAAATATGAAAGGGGAGAAAAAAGCTAAATTGCATGTTTGATATATAATATTACCGCTTTTTACCTGTGATTCCCAATTTTACCAAGTATTTCTTAAAATCTGTCACAAGATGATGTTCTGATACTATTAGGTAATTTTCCTCTTGTGTGTATGTGCAGTAATTAGTGTTAGCTCTAGAATAAAAGGGCAGCAATGCAGGAATATCTCTATTACTAGAAAGTAACTAACACTGTCACCACTGCTATTTTTTGTGAATAGGGGTCTTTTTTCGTTAATATTAAGAAAAATGCTGCATGCAAAAATATGGAAATCGGTCGTATTCCCAGCAGCAGAATTTTTTTCTGCAGTCTGCAACACAAGTAGAAACTTTAAAAACAGTCTGCAGAACTTAAGGACAAATGCCCTATTTCCAATCCCTCATGCCCCCCCCCCCAAGTATTTGTGATTAACATAAAAGGAAAGTATTTTTTAAAATAATTTACTTTTGTACTCAAAATTTTTAACATCGCTATCTGAAAAATCTTCATAAAATTTGTCAAAATTTCTGTGAAGTTAGTAAACAGAATAACAGTAAAAATAACATATGAACACCAATTTCTAAAACTTTTGAAAAGATTGATACAATGTGATAATATCAAAAATTATATATAGATGTGATAATACAGAGATGAAAGTGCACTAAAGCCACTTTGAAGCAGCAAAAAACCTATATTTTGTAACAGTAAAATCTATTTTTGTAGCAGCAAAAATTTAATTTTTTAGCAATAAAAGCTGTTATTGGAGCAAATTGAAATTCTTAGAAAATCAAATTTGAGTAATTCATGCAAATACTATAAGTAATTCTAATGCAATGTTTTATTTAGCAATCTTAGCTAGTTGTACAATTCAAAATTTAACATGCTTTCACTCAAAACATGGCTAACTAATATTTAACCTGCCAGTCAGCTGTAAAAAAATCTCGTGAAAACATCAATGTTGCGGCAAATTTTTCTGCGATTCTTTGACGGAATTCACCTTTTTTCCCTCGATACTTTGACGAAATGTGCGTTTTTTTCACGCTCTTTCGACAATGTTCGCAATTTTTCTACGTTGTTCGCGATCTTTCGATAATGTTCGCATCTTTTCATGATCTTTCGACGATGTTCGCTGTTTTTCGCAATCTATCGAAGATGTTCACGTTTTTTCGTGATCTATCGAACATGTTCGCGTTTTTTCACGATCTATCGAAGATCACTTTTTTCGCGATCTATCGAAGATGTTCGTGTTTTTCCACAATCTTTCGATGATGTTCGCATTTTTTTTTTTGCCAATCTTTCGACGCTATTGGTGATCTTTAGATGATGTTCACGTTTTTTGGCGATCTTTCGATGATGTTCGCTTTTATTCGCGATCTTTCGATGATGCTCGTGTTTTTTTTCGCAATCTTTTGAAGAAATTAGTCTTTTTTCCGCCGATCCTTTGAAAAAAAATTTGCTTTTTCTATGCGATCTTTTGACGATATAGGTTTTTTTTTCACGATTTCGTTCTTTAGCGATCTTTGTACGAAATTACCTTTTTCCCACGATTTTTCGACAAAATTCGCCTTTCTTCCGCGATCTCGTGACGAAATTCGCATTTTTCCGCAATCCTTTGACAGAATTCGCGCTTTTTCCGCGATCATTTGTCAAAATTAACGTCTTTTCCCGATCATTTAACGAAACTCGCGTTTTCTCACCATCCTTTGTGGAAAGTTGCTATTTTTCCCTTTGACGAAATGGGTTTTATTTTGATTTTATGACAAAATTTTCACCATCTTTTGACAAATTCGCCTATTTTCCACGATCTTTTGACGAAAATCTCATTTTTTAGCGATCCTTCGATAAGATCCGCGTTCTTTCCATGATCCTTTGACGAAATTAGTGTTTTTTCGGCGATCCTTTGATGAAATTTGCGTTTTTCTGCAGTCCTGTGATGAAAGTTGCTATTTTTTCATAGCCCTTTGACGAAGTTCATGTTTTTTCAGCGATCATTTGACATAAGCCATAATTTTCCGCCAGCCTTCGACGAAAGTTGCTATTTTTCCGCAGCCTTTTGACGAAATGTTTCCTTCTTGATCTTATGACAAAATTTCGTTTTTTCTTCGCAATCTTTTGACGAAATTCACGTTTTCTTCATGATCCTTTGACAAAATTGGCTATTTTAACTGCAAACGATTGACGAAAATGTTTTTTCGGCGAACATTTGTCGAAATTCGTGATATTTACGTCCGAATTTTCAAACTAATGACCGATTTTTTAAAAATCTATAGAGCGATCAAATATATTTCTATAGAGCGAGTCAATCCCCTACGAGGATTGACTCATTTAATAATGGGCGTTTCATGATCGCATGTCTAGTTTTCTCTGTGAATTATTATTTATATTTAAAGGAAATCGGAGCTTCGTCAATAGT